>CM060975.1:254044815-256449815 GCA_030765065.1 Deroplatys truncata
ATACTGAACCTAAATACCAAGTTTGGTGTTTATCCGACTGTTCGTTTCTGAGTTATCCTGTTCACAGACAGACACACAGACACACACGGACATGTTTCCATAAATGCTTTTTTTGGATTCAGGGGGTCTCAAAACATATATTTCCGGTGAAATCTCGGTATCGAATTTTTGGGTGGAATATACGTAGTAGAGAAAGTAAAAATCGAGTGCAAGATCATCCTTGTAAATAAGGTCGTTTCCTCGGCGTTTGCAATACATAGGAAATAAATGTCTGTAATTTCCAAAATAAATCTGGATTACCAATAAAAGGTTGAGAGGGAAAAGTCTTATAATCGCGTATAGTACTTATTTTAACACGAATGTGCCGTTAATACAGTAATTAATGAAGACACTTTATCTGTACTAATGCATGATTTATAACACAGGAGCTTTAAAAATTATATTTAAGCTCTAAATCATTACACATTTTCTAAAGCTTGAGATTATTGTTGTTGTTGTTATTATTATTATTATTATTATTATTATTATGATTGATTAACGATTACCCTCCTCTTTGTAGGGCTTACAACCCCAAGGACTGAGGTCAGTAGCCTGTCAAGGAGCAAGTAAATTTTTGGATCAGAGCATATCCAGGATGGGCAGCGCAATACCTGGTATAGCGGTGAAGTAGAAGAAAATGAAATGTAGTGGCGAAAGGGATGATAGGTAAAGTCACGGATCAAATTACCAACCCAGCATTGGCCTAATGACCGAGGAAAACCGCGAAAAAAAACCTTTGATCAGGTTGGTCGTCCCCGGGAGTTTGAACCTGGGACATACGAATGCTAGTCGAACATGTTAACGCGGCGCCACTCTGTACTTGAGATTCAAGCCAATAAATACAAACCTAAGCTGGACAGTTAATAGGGTATTGCTTTTCACGTTCATTTTAACTTACCATTTTGTCAATTAAATGTTACTATATTATCAGATGTTACGAAAGGCGGATCCAACGTTATTATAAAACAATAGGAGTTTTTTTCTCATAGCTTGAAAAAAGCAAAACATTTAATAATTCTAGAAAATTCTCATATTCAGTTATTCGTATTTCATATGCTTCAAAATAATCAATCATGCTATCAGCAGACATATAACACTGTTTATATGCTGGTAGTGTAAAAATGTACGTATTCAATAAAGGCACTTAATTTGAACATATTTCCAAGATTTTGTACACACCAGCCCCACAAATTTCCAAATAAAGTAATAACTTTGCTTCATTCTCGTGTGAAATCTTACCGATTGCAGCTGTGTTCAATCTGAAAACCGTACAGGTAGTTGCTAATTCTTCATACTTTAGAAGTAGATGTACTTTAGTAGACTAAAACGTCATTCATTTAACAATAAGTATTCCCTATTTTAAAAATCATAAATACAATCTTCAAATGTAAGTAAAATTCATTAAAATTGTGCAAAATTATATAATTACTAAAAATAAATTAACACTTATTTTGCTATTTCACGGAAAGGCTTTAAGCTATAAACTTTCTTGTTTAGTTGTTAACATATTGTATAAATTGTAATGTACAAACAAAATATATGGTATGGTGAAGCTTAGAGTTCCGAGTTGTCGGAAATATGGGTTAAACATGTATTTGAGTAATAAACATAAATATATCGACTACAGAGATACATTTTACAACATTCATATTTAGAATAATATAGGAACAACTTTTAAAAAAAAATATGACAATGCTGATTCTCTTGGTGTTATTGGCTCTCTCGCCATATATGGAACTTATTGTTTTCAGTTTGGTATTGCACGTGCTAAATTCTTTAAAACAGGTTTTTCTTTCATCTGTGCATACTGTTTTATAAGATTTCATTATTAGTGGCGTGTGACGTGCTACCAAAGGGATTTAAAACTGGTTGACACAACTTCAGACTATTGGATGCGTAAAACCAATGCGGAGAAAATTGTGGAGTAGAAAGACAATACCAAAAGAAGTATTTTGAGGATAGGAACAAGGATTGCAGAAGGTTTTTTTACAGCGCTAAATGCGTCAGTATTAAATCCGTACCGAGTGGGATGGCACAGGTGTCAACTTCTGTGGCACGCATTCGGGAGATCCTGTGTTCGATACCCGGCAACCTCCGCCTCCTACCCATGGGGTTTTTCTGTTTTTCCGGGTCGTCAGGCGAATGCTGGAGTGGTTTCTCTCAGCCCCCGAATTTCCTGTCCCTCCATTTCGTTCCATTCATTATTTCGTTCATCCTTCATTCCGTTAGTTTCTTTCAGGATCGGAAGTGTCGATGATGGTGTTTCGGTGCAGCGTGGCAGGCGAAAAGGATGCTCTATGTGAACTCTCTCCATACCACAGCTTTTGGCTGGCTGCCGGGGTATCCTAACCCCCTTGAGGGGCTTTGGACCCGCTTTGTGTGGGATGGGTCCCCAGTCTGTCCGTGCGTCTGCCGGGGTGTCTACTTCTAGAAACTTAGGACCCTGTCATTGCTATACCGTCGCTCCCGATCCGGTCGCTCGGTGTCTCCTCTCGCCCCAACCTTCCTCCCGGAAACGCCCTCTAGTGGGGCGTAGCTAGGTACAATAGCCCCTCTGGGTCGGTGTCGAGTCCCCTCCGTTGGGGAAGAAAAGATAAGATTAAATCCGTCATGTTTTAGTGTATCCGATTGTTAAACCTGTTTGTGGCGTGTCAGATGTAAACAAACGCACTCTTGTGCAGTACTAGTCACTGTCACTAGGTGTGTCTGAAATAAGCCTACTAGATGGTATGATTATACCGAACGCTCGTCTTGTTTTGTATAAAGAGTAAGTACGAGGGTAAGTCAACAAGTATCCGTACATATTTTTTTAAGTTTATTATAACAATAATGGAAACTTACAATTATCTCTTTTTAACCTAGTCCCCTTGCTTCTCAATGCACATGGTCCATCGTTGCACAAGCTTTCTGACGCCCTCAGAAAAAAAGTTTTTCGGTTGAGCAGTAAAGGCTGGTTCACAACCGCCCGAGAACGGTAACCAGAACGGAAACGAGAACGGGAAGCAATACACCAAGCAAGATATTGGTTCACAACAGCCCGGTAACGAGAACGGGAATGCATATCGATCACAAAGTGAAAGTCGATTTTGCGCATTGGGATTTCATTTGTTTTTAACTGACCAATGACATTTTTTCATCTACTTCTAATTTAGCCAAGCCAACGTCAAAATTCGATAGATAAACATTATCTAAATGCATATCCATTACATTTACGATCCCTCTACTTATACCAAGCTTTCATTCCTATATTTAATGGCATACATTAAAATTGTTTATTGTTCTTTTTTCATTTGCACCGGTTTTAGCTGTTCTTTGTAGTTTTTGCCATTGTTTCTTAGGTAATAGCCAGTTTTGAGTTGCATATAAACAAACTACAAATGATCCCTTCACCAGAGTAACCAACGCTGATTAGATTTGCGGGTGTCGGGATGAGGTTTGGAAGCACATTTACTACTAATGCCTTCCAGTTTCATGTTTCCAGCTTGCACTACAGAGAGCACTAGTTGCTGTTTCATGTCATCCACCTAGAATAACCTCTAGAGTGAAGAGACTAATATGCACAATAGGGATCTAATATGCCGTGCCCGGGAACGAGAACGAGAAAGTTAAAAGTTGGGCAACTCTTCTTTCCCGTTCCCGGGGCTCGGGAAGGCTTCCCGTCGGTTGTGAACATTCCCATTTGAATGCATGTATTTCAACTTTCTCGTTCTCGTTCTGGTTACCGTTCTAGTTGTTGTGAACCAGCCTTAAACCATATATGCACTGCTTCCTTCACTTCATGGTCTATGGTGAAGCAACGGCCTCTTAAGGCATTTTTGAGTGGATCAAAAAAGATATGGTTTGCCGCTTCATCTACAGTCAATCTTCGGTTCTCTGAATCAGGATACGGACTTGCCCATTATTGGCGTTCACTAGTGATATGGATGAGAATGCTGCTCTTTCCTCGTCCTTCAGAGTTGTACGAACATTTTTTAACTTTTCAATCCATTCGTACACATTTCGCCGAAGTAAAACATTGCCCCTATATTGTGCGAAAAGTCTTCGATAGATTTCTTCTCCTGATACACCTTCAGATGACGAAAAACGGATAACCGCACGCTATTCTTCTTTGGTGTAAACGGTGAGGGGTGAGTCATGCTTATTATGCAACAATGCAACACTCACTGGCATGATAACGGCCATTCCACAAGCGGAGATAAAGGAACAGCATGTCGTCATGCGCGCGCACAAACCGATACAGCCAACCTACAAAAAACTAAAAATAGTGTGCGAATACTTATTGACTTACCCTCGTACACTACGTGCAAGTAGTTTAGTTTCTCATTGTGTATCAGTACTCATTAGTTTAGGCATTGTGTACTCACTTGTCGTGTGAATTACGTTTTCATTTTGACTGACAAATGAAGATAAATTTTCATAAATTCAGTTTTTAATTCTGTCCATGCAGCGGTCGTGATATTGTACTGCATCTGCGACCACATCCCCTATCCTCAAAATGCTTAGCCTTTCTACTCCACAATTTTCTGCACATTGTTTTTCCACCACACCAACAAGCTTGCTGAAACAGCCATTACTCATAAAACTATAATTATTCTTGGTTGATTATTTTAATGTGAAAACTCAGAAACTAGAAGACTGAAGTGATAAGCTAATACAAAGAAAATGCAGCTAAGAATAAAAAGTGATAGCAATCCCTCCTTCACCAGGTAAAATCACCTTACGTATTCATTGATGTTAAGTTATTTTTTTACATTGGGCTAATGTTTAAAAGTTGGATAAGATTTGAAAAATTCGCTGCCAAAGCTGGGACTCAACCACAGACCTTCGGCTCTCCGTGCCGATGCTTACCGCTGTACTTGCGTGACGGGATAGAACCCGCATAAGCCTCTCTCAGCTAATCCAAGGCAATCTCAATTATACTCTGCCTTCTTGAAATTCTGCAAGATTTCTTTGTTTCATACTATCCGGAATTTCATATGTTTTATCTCCAAACAGTACGGGAAATCGAACTTTTCCGTACATTTACTCTCCGGACTCCAACACCAGCTGTTTAGTATTTCCTTCAACTGCTGAATCAACAACTTAACTGAAACATATGCCCAACATAATAAGCTTTAACCAATATACAGAGTTATATTGAACCAGATAGCAACCAACTAACTTTCAGATATTGTTCAGGGATACCTTTTGAGTATTTTGATATAAGGGACCCATGGTCTTCGGCGTCTTGTTACAGAGTAATAATATAATTATGATTTATTCGGTTTGTTATCCCATTCACCCTTGTTTCTGTGAAAATACCTTCACAACAGTGAAGAAGCCTGTATGATATGCAATAACGAAAACGTACAATACACAACACAGAGTTATGCAACATCTCGTATGCGAAACACGTACACTTTTATCTCAGTATGTTCAATCTGATTTGTCAGTATACAGTGCAGTACGTAACAAATACAGAGCTGTTTTCTTATAGGTGTTGTTTTCAAAATGTAGACCACCATGATCATGGCAGAGTGTACGCACCGTCCACTGTCTTACACTCTGAAGCATTCCAGGAGTTTGGCGTACTACTTCCACGGCTGCGATAATCCTAGCAACCAGGTCCATGCGGGTATCGACCGAGGTCTCGTAAACTAAGCTCTTTACATACCCCCAAAACAAGCAGTCATGTCTGGTGACTAAGCTGGCTATGGAACAGGACCACCGCGACCAATACATTGTCTTCCAAACTGTACATCAATGTGGTTCCTAACATCGACTGCAAGGTGTGCCGGCGCCCCATCATGTTGAAACCACATAAGCTGACGGATGCTTAGCGGCACTTTTACTAGGAAATTTAAGAGGACGTGTTGAAGGAACGTTTCGTACTTGACTCCGTTCAGCGTATCAGGAAGCACGTACCAATCACAACATCGTTGACAATACCAGCGCATACATTCACAGTAAACTACCGTTGATAGGGTCCACAGACCAGTGCTTGAAGATTTTCGTAATCCTTTACATGGCTGTTCCTACTGTTTAACATGTCCTATCTTGTAAACTTGGACCTGTCTGTGAACAACATCAGGAAAATTGTGATTTTCTGCACATTGCTGTAGGAACCGATTTGCAAACTCCACTGAAATGGGAAGTAGGTAGGCTGCAATGACTGCACCTTCTGTCGATGATACGGGTGCAATTGTTGTTCATTTTCGACTCTCAAAACAGTTGATTGGCGTGTGTTCAGAGCTCGGGCTCCTGCTAGCGGCAGGATTGTCACCAATCGCGTGTAACACATTCCAGATCGGGTGTTCTGGCATACCTCGCACGGCCAGTGTCCCGGCACGGACCCACTTTCACGTAGGCGCCTATGTACAGATGCAACGTATTGTGATGTGTATGCCATCGGTGCGAGAACAGCTCAGCATATGTCGTTGTGCCGCTCTTCCATTGCATTCAGTGAACCCATATACAAGGCGCATCATCTCTTCATCAGTAAACCTATGCATACTATGTGTACCACTGTTAACACACAACTAACCCTGCCGAAAAAAGATACCCTAGACAGAACCGAGGAGTACTAAATGCAAACCTGAGGGCAACGAGTTAAAGAGGGCATTACTGTTGTCAGCAGCAGTGAACGAATGGAGAAAATTTGTTTAGAAACAAGACACATAGCGCATACCGTCGACGTTTGTGCTGTTGTGCAATATTTTCAGTACAATACAGATACAAAACTAATTTAGCGCAAGAAATCAAACGAAATACAATTACTCTGTAACGAGCCGCCCGAGACTGAGGGCCCATATACCAAAATACTCAGACGATATTCCTGAACAACCTCTGAAAGTTTGTCGGTGGAGTTCTGGCTCACTTTGTATAAAATTTCTACATAGTATGAAGCAAAATATTGTAGGTAACTGCAGGAAAGTGTTTTTTCAGGACTCGTTTCAATATTCTGGCCTCAGCTTCTGTTCGGCCGTAAACATCGTACTCGTCCTGAAAAAAAAAACTAGCTTTTCCTATTCAGTTATGTAGATGACTATTAAGATAGGATTTCTTGAAGTAATCACCACCAAAGACAGATAACAATTACATACAAATTAACGCCAAAGTAGCCCTAACGGGAGCCCGGAATTAAAAACGTCCATTTAAAACTCTTGTCGTGTTAGTGCGTCGGCATGGAAAGCCGAAGATCCGATTCGAGTCCCGGTAATGGCATACATTTTTCAAACACGATTCATTCTTCCATTAACAAATTTTGTTATTTCGATATACAGTGCAATCTGCATAACATACGAGTATTTTATTTCAGTAGTCCACGTTCCTCACATCCAACTGAAACTTATGTTGCTAGGTATTAGGTTATCCCTATTTTCATAATCTTATGACGGTGCTTGTTTTCCGTATTAGTTTTTATATGCACTTTAAATATGAGGGAAAACTTTGGGAGAAAAATATCCAGTCAAGTTGCTGTATCGAAATCCAACACACGCGTATTCATCAAGGTGGATCTAAGAATGTGGTTGAAGGAATATACCACGTATCGATTGCTGCGGCCTGAGAACTTAAAAACGGAATTTATTTGTTTAAGAGTAACTTTCTCTACGACATTCCTGGAAATGCCCTTTGTCGCTTTCCCGCTCCTGTAGAGTTGTTAATAGCGCATTTATTTCTTCACAGTCGACAAATGGCATTTCCTGTGTGTACCACAATATCATTACACTATGTTCACGCAAGGTGGGGAAACCAACCGCTGGAGGAAATAATTCCTTGTACCAAGCGCATTTTATCGCTTAAATCTAGAAATTTGTAGTTACGCAATAGTCGTTTGGTGCTTCATACATTACCATCAATGTTCTCCTTCTGTGCCATATGCATGTATGAGACACCAGTGTGTAGGTACAATTGAATGTTAGCATACAGCATAGTCACTATCTAACAACTATTTAAGGCTAGACCTCAGATATTAAGGCAAATGTCTGTTTATTTCCATTGGGGAACGTGAAAAATAACTGCAGAAGTTAACTAATCATGAAACCGAGAGGGATGGCTCATGAGGTAACCTTTGTGGCCCGCATTGGGAAGGTCGTGGGTTCGATTCCCGCGGCCAGCCTTCCTGGTCCATGGGTTTTTTCTGGGCTTCCCCGGGTCGTTAAGCGAATGCTGGGAAGGTTCATTACATCCCCCGAATTTCCTATCCTCCATTTCACCTCCATTCTCATTTCACTTCACCTTTCATCTGCTTGGTCTGTTTTAGGGTTCAAAGTGTCGGCGGGAGTCTCGGTGTGTTCATGGCAGGGGAAAATGATGCTCTATGCAAGGCTTCGTTCCCGGGAATGGCGGCGGTCTCCGAGTCCCGGGCCTGCAAGCCTGCAAGGGGAAGGGAGCTGGTTGCAGAAAGGGGAGTTTCGATTTGTAAAAGGTAGGGACCCTGCCCTCTGCCCTGTTGAGCCTCCTGGTACGGTCGTCCTCTGTCTTCTCTCACCTCACCCCTCCCTCCCCCTCTTCAGGAGCTCAAGTACAAAAGATTTTGTAAGTCGAGGTGCTAAAGTCCCCTCCTACTCCTACTAACCATGAAAAAAGTAAGCCTGCTCCAAGCAACTTAGGTTGCCTAAAATGTCCTAAAAGGATGGCTGATGCCTATTTTAATGCTCGTTTTCCTCACACTCCTAAAAATCAGTAACCCTAGTGCCTGAAATGTCTTGAAAATGGTTTACGCCTATTTTAATTCTTTCTTGTCTAGACCTGCCTGAAATAAGTTGAAGTTTAATTTTATTTTTAAATTTGCATTATAATGAGCGGGATGACTCAGGCGGTAATGTCTGTGGCTCACATACGAGAGGTCCCGGGTTCAAACCCCTGGGGCCGACCACTCTGACCGAAGGTATTTTCGTGGTTTTCCTCGGTCGCTAGACGAATGCTGAGTTGGATAATTTGACTAAGAATTTTCCCATCATCCCTTTCATCACTACACTTAATCTCCTTATTCTTCACCACCAAACCAACATTGGGCTGATCATCCATCCTGGATATGCTATGACCCAGAGTTTGTTTGCTCCTCGACCAGCTATTCACCCAAAGCATTGGCTTGCAAATCCTTGGGAGTGTAAGTCCTACAAAGAGAAGGATAATTCGTTGAAGAAAGAGAGAACGAAACAAACAAACTTGTCTTATTCACAAAATGGCTGTGAAGCGCTGAGACTACAATATGGTTTCGAGTCAACAGACTTTTTGCCCGGCCGGCAACTAATGTACCTCTGGTCAGCGTTTGAATGCTACAGCGACAGTGCGCAGAATTTCCTTCTGGTCTGCAAGTATGGTTCGATGTTCATATTCGTATTATGTTCGTATGTATTGCATAGTACGTCAGTATGTCCCTGGCTGGTGAATTTTAAGAAGGGAAACAAACAGGCAAAAGTTAAAACATCTCCTTCGATATTGTAGCGTTAGCAATGTTTAAGGCTATTAAATATACTGGGGTTTGGTGAATTAGGAAAGGGAATGATGAAAGAAAGGGCAAAAATTTCACCAAAACTTGCCTATCTGATTATTTCTTTTAAAATTAATTTCGGGTTTCAGCTTTCAAAAATGCCTTCATTTGTTTTTTCTACGGCTATTGAAATGTGTATTTAGGAAATTAAATACGTGAAGAAAAATTGCAGAAGACATGGGCACAAAAATATAACAAAATTTAAATTTGGGAATATATCAGTCTTTATCCCTTCAAAATGATTTTAACAGAGAAATTACAGCCTAGCTGTGGAAAAGTTTCAAGTAATGTTGGTATTGTTAATATACTGTGCTGCTAATTACGAATAACTTATTATGCTTTTAATATCCATACTCATGTGTAAAAATGCGTTAGCGTATAATTAAAAACAGTGCTCAGTTTAATGCCTAATTTAATCATGTTGACGCATTTTAGGTGCTAGGAACGTCACCTTTTAATGCTTAAAATATCTAAATTTGTTGATAACTTAATGTTAATTAAGTGTACAGGAAATTAAGTGTTTCATACACTTCGCATACTGAGTAGGTAGATGCACCAGATCTGTATATCCTGTAAAAACACGTGTGTACTTAGAGGTAGTTAAACTGCTCACACTGGCGTTGGCGTACAGTGTTCATATCGCATGCCTAGAGAAAACCATAAGAAAGTGATCGTGTTCACGCAATTGTTTCGAGAGCACCTGCATACAAGCGGCGGAAACGCAGTATTGCGCTACAAACACCACTCTTGTTCATTAGGAAACAAGCAAAATATATAATTTGTGTTACCATTGATATTGGATCCGCAAAGTACATACTATAGCAGCTATTCTGCTACTATAGCATCAAAAGAGAGCTGATCAGCGCTATGATGCGAAGGGGTGGACAAAGCGCGCAACGTGGGTGTGGGTAAAAGAAGTTGCAATGTAACTAACCAAAGTTGAGACACTTTACACAGGATGTATCTTTATTGGTGTCTTATATTTGGGGGACGTGATCCTGACATCAAAACAGTAAAAAAAGTTCATATGAACATGGGTCTGAAAATCATTTATTTCAGAAAATCGAAAGTTACAAAAATTGCTCCTCTTGCTTCGATGCATGCAGTAAGCCTGCGTTCCATACTCTGGCCTACTTTGTTGAAAATTTCTGCCGTGTTTCGTGTTTGGTCAAATCCAGTTTGGATACGTCCTCTCAAAATGTCAACGTCAGGTACAGGAGTAGTATAAACCAAGGACTTCAAATATCCCCAAAACGAAGAAATCCATGGGATTCAAATCAGGCGATCGAGCAGGTTATGCAGTTAGCCCCCTCGACCAATCCATCTTAGTGCAAATCGATCATACAAAAACTTACGAACTATCATACTGAAATGAGCTGGAGCATCATCGTGTAAAAACTACATTCGCTGGATGATGCCCAAAACATTATCAGTTAAGTGATGCAACTCATTTCTGTGAAACTGGAGATAGGTTTGTCCATTCAAGCGCGGAGGGAAGAAGCAGGGATCAATAAGGTAATCATGAATGATTCCACCCCAAACGTTGAGAGAGAACCTGTGTTGATAGTTGTCCTGTTGTACTTCATTAGGGTTTTCTAACGCCCAGTTATGAGTGTTATGAAAATTGAAGATGCCGTCGCGAGTAAAACCATCCTCATCCGTAAATAAGATACAGACTAGGAAATTGATGAACGCAGCGCACTGCTGTAACATACATTGACAGAAACGTCTTCTTGGCTCATTTAATCCTTGCACACGTTGAAGGTGATACGGGTACAGAAGAATTCTCCAGATAGTCACATTACTAACTCTTTCCCTTACAGCCATACGTCTTGTGCTTTGTGATGGGTCTGCATCCAAAGCACGAAGAACTCGTTCTTCAAGCTCAATGCCTCGTACCGCTCTTGGTCTCCCAGCATCCCTAGTACTCCCCTCAAATGCGCCATTCTCTCTCAAGCGTTGGTGAATTCGTGCGAATGTTCTTGCACACGGTAACGGCCTGCCAGGGCATCTTTCTGCATAAAGTTCAGGTGTTCGTGCTGCATTGCCGTCTTCACGGCATATCCGTCTGTTCACTCATGGAATACATCTTCGTTGACCTATAACAACGAAACGGTTGATTTTCAGACCCATGTACATGTGAACTTTTTTTAGTTTTGATATCACGAACACGTCCCCAAATATATGACACCAATAAAGATACATCCTGTATTGAGTAAAGTAATAGGTGAGGAAGAACAATCCAAAATCATAATTATTTGAACAAAAAATCTGACGTGATTCATTCACACGATTATTTCTGCCAATGACAAATTCAAACACATTCGTTATGTATTGTAGTATAAATACAAAATGATCAGTGGTTCTTCCATCTACGATATATTTTATAGCGTGTGGCGGTAAGATATAATGGCTTTTAGAACGCGCTAGTTTCTAGCGGTTATGAGTGACGCAACCAACAGCGTTGCTAATGAGATACTAAACGATGCAATTGTTTTTCTCAATGTTGTGAAAGATAATATAGATAACTGGGCTATGGCAGAATGTGTGATCGCAGCAAGAACTTTTTTTGAGTTAAAATCGACCACTCGTGTGCAGAGATTTAGAAATGAATTTAATGTTGCACGGCATGAAAGAATTCCGTCCCGAAAACCTATCCTAAGGAGGGTGAGTAAATTTAACAATTCTGGCAATGTTTGTGATAAATCTGTTAGTAGTGCAAAAACAGTCCGCACTCCTGAGAACATTGCAAGGTTGGAGAAGCTGTGCAGAAAAGTCCAACTCGCCCTGCAAGCTTTGAATCTATCAGACAGAAGTTTTCGCCGCTCCCTACATTGTGATCTCAAATTTCATCCATATTAATTTCAATTGTGCATCGAGTTAAACCAACTGATAAACTTCCTCGAATACAGTTTTGTAGTTAACTGACATTTTGAATTCTAATTCAAATACTCTGAACGGGATGATTATGTCGGATGAGGCATATTCCCACCTTTCTGGTTATGTAAATAAATCCCTTACAATTGAGAGAAAAATCACTGCACAGTCCAAAAGGAACGGTGTAGCGTCTCTGCCTTTGACATTCTCAGCCCGTACTTTTTCGAAGACGTTGGTCGTACTGTGACCGTCAACCGTCTCTGGTTCATGAATTGTCTGCGAAACATGTTTCCTGGCCGCCAAAATCACCTGATCTGACTGCAGCTGATTATTTTTTAGGGGTTATTTGAAAATTAGTGTGTATCACAACAAGCCTCGCGCCATCATTAGCTGAAAGAAAATATAAGGCACGAAATTAGTATTATCGATTCTGTTTTGTGGGGGCAAGTCATACAGAACTTTCACAGCAGATTACGGGAATGTATTCGTTATCGTGGAGGCTATTTACAAAATATAGCTTTTAAAAAGTAACGAGTAATTAATAAACTGTACTGTACTAGCTTATTTCTAGTATATGTGTTTTTAATTCGTTCTGAGTGTCACAATACGTCTGTAAAAACCGTCATATCCCACCGCCGCATCCTATATCATATATATTATTTTCATTTGAAATGATCTCAAATTAAGGGAAAATGGTTAATTACATGGTAAAACAGTATTCAAAAGTTTATTCGTGGTAACAAGCTCTTGCGATTGAAAGAAAAGGAAGGAGGGGGAGAGAGAATCGCAAACCTTCAAGCATGTCCGTTAGATGACATTTGGCAAAAGTTTAAATCTGCAACATGATAAAAAAAAAAGCTGTTTCCAGTTTAAGCTTAAGACGAAGCGAGTTTCACAATAGGGCTTTACTGAGCTAAACAATTTCACGGAACAGTAAAGTAGTTAAAACTGGCGCAAGCACATCAAGTGAATTCCTATCGTTTGTTTATGACGACGCTGTTCCTAAAATAAGTAACATATAAAGTGGCCGAAGAATTAGAATCATAAGTCAGCATTCTCCTAGGAATTTTGAAGTAGTATATGCATGCAATAGAGTGCAAGAAATCTAACAAATTAGTATGGAGTAAGAAAAACTAAACATATGCAAAATTTGCTATACAAAGAGTGGATTAGGATAGTGCGAAATCTTTTACGGCTCTGCATGCTGTAGGTTTAGAGATGCCGGGAAAATGTCCAGCATGCTTTCACTTCCGTATATTCTCAATGTCAAGATGAGGAGGTATTGTTTCTGACGAGAGCGCTTTGTTACTGAAATGTAAAACAATGCTTTATAAATAAGATAATGAGTGCGACAAACGATAAACGTATGAAGTGTACACTTAAAATTAAGTTTTGTTTACCATTCAAAGGCAAAAATAACAAAACTTTCATTAAAAATCACCTGCTCCTCCAGGTTGGGGGTTGATACGACGGACCAACTCCCCGTTCATTAGAAGAAAAAGAGGAAATGCTAAAAAAAAAAAACAAGGAATTACAGCCAGACAGATTTAAAGATATTTATTGGAGGAGATCTGCTAGGATATCTAAGAGAGAAACAAATTTGAAATGAGATTATAAAAGAAAACATGAATGCTCAAAATTCAATTTTAGATTTTATTCAACACAGACAATTACAATGGTAAGGGTATCCTAAAAGAATGGAAGATGAAAGATTATCCAAAAGAATAATAGATTGGATGCCAGCAGGAAGAAGGAGAAAATGAAGACCACATAGCACATGGATTCAAGGAATTAGAGGGACAATGAAGGATTGGGAAATTTAGGAAGATTTATGGTCCGACAGGAAAGAATGGAAAAGTGCTAAGAAGATGTTAAAAACTATAGTCTTGGGTGCGGAAAAAAGTTTGTACATTATATCTTACCAGTCGGTTTTACGTTTAATAGTATCATCAAAAATTTTTGGTACCATCATTGAGACTGTTAACTCAAAAATCTCTCGTAGAAATCTCGCTCTTCCATTCGTGAGAATGGTTTTGACGCATTCTAAACATTCTAGATCGTCTTCTGTTGTGCATATGGGTTAAAGTAATTTCTTCATTACCACTGTCGTCCTCTTCAGATAACACGGCGACTCCTTAGCATAAGTTCGATCCCAGCGACCGCTGACCCATGTTTTTTTTGTGAACCGTCAGGCGAATGCTAGAGTGGTTTCTTTCATCCCCCAAATGCCTTGTTCCTCCATTTCGTTTAGTTAATCATTTCATTCATCCCTCATCCCGTTTGGTGTATTTCAAGGTTGGGAGTGTCGGCAATGGTGTTTCGATGAAACGTGACAGGGAAAAGAATGCTCTCTGTGAACTTTCTCCGTCCCTCGGTCTTAGATTGGATGCCGGGGGTGTTGGGCCCTGTGTGGGGCGGGGTACTCGATCTGTTTGTCGGACTGCTGGTGTGCTATAACTGGAAACTATAGGGACCCTGTAGTAATTGCTGTGCCTCATTCGTGGGTCCGGCCGTCCGGTGTCTCCCTTCACCTCGTCCTTCCCTCCTGGGGGGCCCCCTCGTGGGGCGTCGGTACAATATCCTCATTCTTATCGGTGCCGAATCTCCTCCGTTTCACAATCCATTCCTTAGCTTAAACCACACAGTTTAGTGCAGTTTAAGCCAAGTCTCGTATAAGTTCAGCTTATCGGTTGAACTATGTAGGGTAAAACTTCACTGTCCCGGAACTTAAAAACCGCACCACCATTGTTGAGATCCAGCCCTGATCTGGTTCCCGGCGCATTTCGTGGCCAGGAACTAGATCACCAAGCTCTAGCCAACAGCGCCATTGCGCAGGACTGTACAATATTAATGACTGAAGGAAATCTTGTGGCAGGCCTTTTATTTCCATTACCGAAAAATGACTGCTATTAGCAAACATACAGAAGCTTTAAAACCGGTGGTCAAAAGTAACACTGGATGTAATTACTCACTGTCTACTGCGTAAAGAGGGACAGGGTAGGCTCAGGATTTCCCAAACGCATTAGCACTAATAGCACATTCACAAGTGTCAGAAACCCTGAAAAGAGATAGTGCATGAATGATAAACAAAATAAAACCTACGAAAGAACTTTTACCTGTTATTACAATCTGCAGCCACCACACCGACACTGCTCTACACGCAGACTCAAGAGCATGTGTGTGGAACTTCTGAGCTTTCCTATTTTAGAACTATATTCGAACGTCAATGAAGGTATAACGTTCTAGGTACACTCGGTTCCATTCATGCTGTCACCACAGCTTCGGGAGGCACTTTATCAACTTTTTCAGCAGGCGCGTACATAGAAGGGAGGGGTGTGTCTGGGGCATTCTGCGTTTGTTTTCGACCAAGCAGTGGTGTATGTTAACTGAGCTCACACGATGTATGCAAATGGCGCATCGGGGAAGAATTGTGGGTATGTGGGAAGCCAATTTGCCGTTTGAGGACATTGCTAAAGCAATTACATGCAGTATTCGCATGGGTAGATTATTAAAATAATGTCTAGTAAATATGTCCTCTTTGATAGTAAGAAGTATAATTTGCTTCAGTTTTACATTTTATTGTCATTAAAATACTTTTTCACGGGGAAATTGTGCAAAACAGTGTTTTATCGAGTTGTATTGCACAGATGATTCCAATAATGTCATGTAAATGTGTCCTCTTTGAGACCAAAAGGTATAATGTATTTCAGTTTTACATTATGTTGCCATTAAATACTTTTTTCGTGAAGATATTGTGCAAAACAGGGTTTAATTTATTTATATATAAACATGGTTATAAGAGATAACGAGTAATCTATTGCTCAAAGTTATATATTCATATGCGAATAATATAGAACTGTGCATGTAAAACAGGACGCCACTGTATGCGCGAAAAGATGAACAGATACACGCACCTCCTCTTTATTATATGTGCATACTCCACCTGTGAAGGTCAGTAGAATGCCGAAAAAACATTTCGGAGCTCAACGCTAGTATTCATAGAATTTTATAGAGAAAAAGAGCTGCGTAAAATACGTAGTGGCAGGAGCATCAGTGCATCAGTTTTGAAGAAATATTTAGAATGAAGGTAATAAAAAAGTGTAATAATGTTTTTCTATTAAGGACTGGACAAAATGCATCTGATATATTAGTCACACTATTTTCTTCGCCTACTATAATTTATTTTGATACGCTTCTTCATATATCCATTTTATGTTAAACACGATAAATATTTGAATACACATTTTGCAGCTGATATACAAACATACAGGAAGGTCTACGACACTCAACTGTTTTGTTTTGCCTGCTTTTATATTACACATTCTGCATTAGCCTAGGAAAGAAAAAACAATGACACTATATACAAAAAAAACTCAAAAGAACAATAGCCAATATCTCGGAAATGGCTAATGTTACAAAAAGAACTCATTTGACACAGACTGTATATTTTAACGATCTCTACCTCTTTCCTCCGGAATTTTATGGTTTATTAAGTATATAAAATTCTATAAATATAAAAAGGACTTCACATGCATTTCATAGAAAATAAAAGATTTACATTTAATTTGTCACATTAATATCCCAAACACATTATGTGAGGAAAAAGAATAGAAAGGCATTTTCCACGTAAAGAATGGTGTGATGAGATTTTGTTGAAGATCTTTATCTTGTGCCTGACTCAAGAATGAAATTTGGTATTCATCCGATTTTACGTTTCTGAGTGTCTTCACACACACACACACACACACACACACACACACACACACACACACACACACACACACACATACAGAACATAAATTTCTAAAGTTGCTTTTTTGATTCAGGGGACTTCAAAATGTGGAAAGTGCATTTTATGTATTAATCTCATTTATGGGTAAAGACTATACATTTTCATAACAGCAAATATAATTGCTGTTGTCTGTTTTCATAAAACCTGCCATTCAGACGAAAAACATTATTTTAAATTCATTACTAATCAAATTACAACAGTGAGTTTTACAAAACAGAGGCAAGGAAATATTTTGTTCCATGTGTTATTCTCTGTTACGATAACTGAAAAATACCCGAAGAAACCAAAAACAAACAAACAAACAAATCTTTTACCATGTATGAATGGCATTCATAAACATTCGTGTTACGTGTTTCTGATGACATAACTTGAGCTTATAGATGGTGGTTAGATTGAAAAGAACACACAAAGACAGTCATCGTTAAGGAGAGAAATTCAATTGACGATACACAGTTCTGAAGTAACTGACGCACGACAGAGACCTTCGTGCATACCCCGTGGCCTGGAGCACAAAAACCCCTTTCTCCACTAAACGGGACCGGTTCCATGACGAAGGATAGCAACATAACAAGCAGGGAAGAAAGAGAGAAAAACAAAAAACAGTCTGTGAAGAAGACGGACCCACCTAATGAAAAGTGATTAGAGATATGCTCCAGCGTGGTTCCTTAACGAACATCGTGCGTGTCTGTCTATTAACTACAAACAGAGAAACATGTATATTGCCATAATAATGCTTCCAATTAATTTGCCAACAGTTAACTTGCAAACTGAATACCCTATTCTACAACTAGGGCAAATAAAATGCAACAGGCCTATTTACGTGAACGTGCTGATCTTTAAAATGAGTGCTATATATTTTTAGAGGCTTTTTGGAGGCAGGTTTAGATCGTATAAAAATACTAATATGTACTACGAGGGCGACATTGAAAATTTTTAAAAAATCAAACAAGGATTAGTTTTAAAAAAATTAAATTATTTTATTGTTTTTCAAAATGTTTCCCTGTAACATCAATACCTTTTTGCATTTGATGAAACCAGTCTTAAAGCAATGATGCCACTCTTCCTGAGGCACTTCAGAAACCAGGATTTGATCATGTTCCACTGCTTCATCTGATTAAAAAGTGATTGCACGCTTTTTATTTCTAATTTTGGGGAAAAATCACAATACGCTTGGTCAGGGCTGTATGGTGCAGAGTGCTGGCCTTTAGAGCATGCAGATATTCAGTTTTATGCGACGATGCGTTGTCATGATGTAACATTATTTTTATTTTTGGGCCTTTTTCATGAACTTTTTCAAAAATTTGCTTTGAACGGAAATTTATTTACCAATCGGCAAACGGTACGGTATGTCTTCTAAAGCTGTAGTAGCAATATGGCCCGTTTTAAGGGGGGAAAAAACTACCAACCATCTTCTTAGCAGGATTGCGAATTCGTCGGACTTTTGCAGGCTGCTCTGCTCGAAAGACCTATGAGCCGATTGACTTTTCTTTTCAGGATCATAACAATAAAAACAAGATTCACCACCAGTAACGATATTCCAAACCGAATTTGAAGTGCCGACTTTATTTTTCACCACCAATGCGTGTTTTTGATCGGGAGTCAGTTTATGTGGAATCCATCGACAACAAAGTCTTTTCACGTCTAACTGTTGATATAGAATGTTTTGGATTTGACTCATACCAATGACCAATGTTGCCCGAATAAATTCATAAGATGTCCGTCGATCTTCGCATTGTTGAACAGCAGCAATATTTTTTCACCAGTAACAGCAGTTCTTTGGCGTCCTTCACGAAATTCATCACTAAGAAAAAACCGATCTCTTTTGAATTCGCTGTACCAATTATAAATTGTTGCCTTAGATGGGGCTTCTTCACCAAATGCATTTCTAAGCCGATATTCATATTGTTAAGGCGTTAATGACGATTTAAGGTCGTAATAAAATCATAGCCCGCAAATGTTCTGTAGTAAAATTAATTTTTGAGTGAACATAGAGTGTTTAAATTATGATAATTAACAAACTATTAGAGTAAATCCAACAAACTACACAGAAATCAAACTTGTAAAATATTAGAAAGTAGTGTCAAATATGTAAGCAAATTCCATTTGTTTTTAGAAACATGGCATTCTAAACATTTTCAGTATCGCCCTCGTATATCCATTCGAAGTCGAGCCGCGAAAGTAAATAGGCAGCGAAACGTGCAGTAGAAGTTTACGATTGCGTAACCGAAAGTTATTTGGTAAATTTTGATTTTAGATGAATAATTGATACTGATCTTCAAGCCAAAAGATTCACTTTTAATTTTTTAAACCTATTCACGCAAGAGGGCTCAAAGTGACTCTATTGTAACATGGTAAACAGTCCCACTTAGAAAACGGATTACAGTAAAACTCCGCTTAGCCGAAACGCAGGAAGAAAAAAAAAGAAAAAGAAAGTAAGAATGAACGAAAAAATACATTCCAAGAAATATTAAATGACTGCACTATCAATAAAGCAATTCTTTTTAGATTGCCTTGCGTTTTGTAGAACAAAGCAATGAATTTACATCAGCAGATATAACACTAATCAAACGGTGGCGTGATATACATAGTTGCACGCAAGCGTTGCGAGAAAAAACTTCCGAAAAAATTACTTTTTTTTTAAACAGTCCTTGCAAAGACCGTAATGCATATGTTAATACTGCAAACAGTAGTCGTTTTAATTAAACATTATTACATGCAATTTGGAATACAGTTATTTTCTTCCTTTCGCTGCTTAAAATCGTTACCATCCATTATTAAAAAAAAATGGGTTATCCGAAACGGCTCTGGCCACTTTAGTTCGGTTAAACGGAGTTCTACTGTATATAACATCTTACTTACTTGCTCCAAAGGGAGGGATTCTAATGGATCACAAAATCAAAACATTTAAATATAATCTAGTGTCTTTGAAAAAACTGTTCAGTAACAAAGGTTTATAAATACAATGCTTCTGGAAAGTTTTATTGTGTACAAAATTTCGATAAGGAGAGCGCTTAGAAAGTTATACACACTTTTCTTTAACTTATCCTCTTACGTAAACCGTTTGCCACGAGAAACTTTTAGTTCCTATCGCATTGCACGTTTAAGAAAGAGGCACAAATTTTGTTAAACCTTTTACTTACGTTTTAATTTTAATAAACACTATGTTCAAAACGTCGCATGACACATGCATTGCCTAGAGAGAGAGGGAGATTGAAAAAGAGCTACAGAGTGGTAGAGAGGGAGGAAATGGAAGGTAGAATGAGCTAGAGAAAGGGAGAGAGACGTGGACAGAAGACTACAGAATGGGAGAGGGGGAGAAAATGGAAGTTAGAATGGAAAAAATATAGGGTGAAGCGATAGTGAGAGGGGTAAGAGAGAGAGAAGGTGGGAAAGGGGGAGAATGATGGATGGAGGGAGAAAGAGAAAGACTCGTAAGAGAGGAAGCGACAAAGAATCTCCGCAGTTAACGCAATAATGTGAGTAGATCTATGCGTTCTGAAGTACAGAAATATACCTAAACATATTTGATCGCTTGAGAAAGTAATTGGAGAACGTAAGGAAACAAGAAATTTTCGTTGACAACGGAGAAAAGAAATGAAGATATCCGGTCAGTTGATTCGCAGGACTTTTTACTTTCTCTACCACGTACACAGAAGGTAGAAGAGGTATTGTATTCCACCAAAAATTCGATACCGAGATTTCACCGGAAATACATGTTTTGAGGTCCCCTGAATAAAAAAACAGAGAAAAAGGTCCGTGTGTGTCTGTGAACATCATAACTAAAAAACGAAAAATCCGATAAATACCAAACTTGGTATTTAAGTTCAGTATCTTCCAAGGATGCGACATGAAGATTTTTAAGAAAATCTTCCAACCCCAACTACCCTTTACATAGAATATTTTTCGAACATTTTTATTTTATAAAAATGGCTCTAAGGATTTACTACCATTTATTAAAGATATTTACAGGCAAATGAAATAGCCTGTGAAGTCCTCTTCATTCGGAAGGAATTTTGTGCAATCTTGTATAACTGGTAAACGTTAAGCGATAGACGAAAACCTACTGTACAAAAAATTTACATTTGTTTAAATCATACAATTTATTTCAAATAAATTTTTTGTAGCATATGCCATTTCTGAGATATCCGTTATTAATGGTTCGAATTGTTCATTACTTGGTCATTCTCTTAAAGTTCTGTCAACATTCAGCTGTTTCCAGCGTATAGCTTCCAGTTCCTAGATGTTTAACTATCGTTCTTCTCTTTGTATCTATAACGAAATGTGTAATGTAGGTATTTTTGAAAAGGCTTATTTGGTTTAAAATGTAGTAGATAGAAAAATAAGCTTAGTAAAATAGTGTGTATATCCACTAATAAAGGTAGAGAGTAGATAAGCTCATGTGAATGTATCACATCAGATTTTTCTATTTACCACTTCATAGATATTCGTTATTAATATATTATTGATGCAAAACGTGATTACTCGCTTTGAGGTAGCTTAAAAATTTAGATTAGTGTCTAGTTCCATTTCATATTACACAATATTAGCTTGACTACATGCAAAATAAGAAGGTAAGGCAAAAAAACGCCTTTAAAACGCCTGATGGTTGAAGAAAAGTTCTTTGGCACAAATTGTATAACCTAATGAGCTTTAAATGTTTTTCTACAGTAAATTTTTCTCTATTTCTTATAGTCTATAAGTTATATAAGATTCAAGAAGAATGAAGAGAACTTATGCTGTTCACAGAAAAGTCAATATTTTACTTGGCTTTTAGTTATCTCAAACATACGACATTTTAATCAATCCTTACAGCCATTTTTGAGAAAATTAATGAAAAAATAACGTAAATTTCTCCGTACAAAGGATAGTTTGGGATGAAGAATTTGCTTTGAATGGCACACACACACACACACACACACACACACACACACACACACACACACCAGCACGAGATGTCTGGGTCGGTTCAAATCCCGCTAGGACCTTCCTCTCTGACTTGAAGTTTTTGTTCTCCAGGGCTTCCTGCAACATGGACGTTTTATAAGCACGTGTTTTTTGAGAGGTTTCGTTACTTACAGAATTGCGATAGGGACGTTGCATATACTTTACTACTTTTTAATAATAATTAAAACGCAAAGAAACGGATTAATAGTACATAAACTTGTGCCTCTTCGTCATGCTTACGAGATGGGAATTGTATTTTTTTCTCGTGGTAACCGGTATGCGCACATTAATAATTATAATCAGGCATAGGAGTTCTTAATACTTGGCTTCAAATTATCTACATATAAGCCTTAGTTCAATACAAAGAATGTAAACAACTGTCACCAAGGTCACTGAAGGCAGGTAAACCCGGTCTGTTGAGTGTTACCTACAAACGCCAAACGATTGTACGAGTCTGAAAGTTTGGAGGGATGGTTTGTTATCGTTTTTTTCGATATAACATGTGACAGAGAAATTGTACATAGAGGAGAGGGGGAGTGAGGTCATGAGAAACATTGAAACGGGAGAGAAAAGCAGAAGGAAAGAGAGTGAGAATAAGAATGGAGATAGGCAGAGAAAGAAAATATCCCCATATTTTACCAAATAACGTGAGTAGAGCTGCGGGTTTTAAAATCTGAATACAATACATTTGATGCCAGTAGTACGTGACACACGGCAAGGCGCCGGCAGCGATGGTTCAATGAAATACCTGAAGTTTATTTATCTTCCGGTGCTGGACCAGTTCCAACTCAGTATGCAGATGAAGACGTATTTGGAACAACACCCATCTCGAAGGTAGTCTGCAATTAGTGAAAACTTTCTTTCAACTTTTCCCTTCTAATGCTTTAACACAATGGATAACAATAGTGCGTATATTTAATTTGGGTCAAATGCAAGAGTATCAGCTTCTTATAAACACGACAGTACGCCCTTTATATTGTATCAGAAGAGCAAACCAAAAACGTCTTCAGCATTACTATTCAGGTTTTCAGAATCTACTGGAATCTTTAAAACTATTAGGGTCGGTTTCACAGTTTAGCTTTGGGAGCTTCATAGCAGGGCAACTAGGTTCGGCTTTACAGAGCTGAATATTTCTACGGAACATTAAAGTTGGTAACGCTTGCGTATGCCCATCGAGTGAATTTTCATCGTTTGTTTTTGGCGACGCTGTTCCGAAAATAAGCTTTTGTAGGTTATCCAGCAACATAAAGCTAAAGCGACCGATTAATCAGAGCCAAAACGTAGAACTTTACTTCTCAAGACGTCAGCATTCTCCTAGAGATTGTGATGCAGCATAAACATGTAATAGAGTGCAAGCAATCAGACAAATTATGGTTTCTACTACACTACCTACTAAAAAGCCATTGGACAAAGATCTGAAATGTTTGTGTGGCTATTTTTGCCCCTTTAGAACCTCGTGGAAGCACCTCTTGCTGCTATAACAGCAGCCATCCTGTCAGACATACTCTACATTAGTTTGTGTAGGATACCCACTGGAATGCGTCATCATTCCTCTTGCAACATGTCAGTCAGTTGGATACAGGAAGTATCCAACTGGCCACATCTCCCGAGACCTCACTCACCGGTCCAATTAGTCCCAAAGGTGCTCATTGGGATTGAGATCAGGACTCTGTGCGGAACAGTCCAACCGATGAACATTATTGTCTGCATACCACTGCATAGTAGCCGCCGAAACATAGCACCTAGCTTTCACCCTAGAAGTAATAAGGGTCCATTTCATAAAAGCGCCACAGTGTAGGGAGCATTTCGTTAACCAGAATTGTACAGGATGCCTCTGAGTTTATTGTGCCACGAACAACCACCAGTGATCCTACACCGTAGTACGAGAAACACCCCCATACGATCACTCCACCACCACCAAATTTCCTGGTAGGCGCTATACACTCTGGTAAATGCCCTTCCCCGAATAGCCGCCGCACCCATACACGCCCATCAGACCGAAATAATGTGAATCTCAACTCGTCAGCACATAGAACCGATTTCCACTAATCCGGTGTCCAGTTGCGATGGTCCAAACACCACCTGAATCTCTGAGCTTTATTCGTCTTCATGATATGCGGTTTATGTGCCGCTGCTCTTCCGGAATATTCGAGTTGGTAGGCTTCTGTTCGCAATGTTATAATAGAAAAAGACATGTTGTCGCTACTTGAAGCTCCTGTCTGATGGTAGCCATCTGTTGTGTCCTGTTCTTTACGATTTCACGTTTTAGGGTTTTGCGATCTCTGTTGGTCAGAATTTTCGGTCGCCCTGAACGTTCACCATTTTCACAATGTTCATCGATCTTCCACTTATGTAGGACAAATGCTACTGCTGATATGGGTCTGTTTACATTAGCGTCTATTGCCCTGCTAGGCAGTCCACAATTATGCCGTTATCAGTCTGATAGCTCTGCAGCATACGCCATCTCTTTCTCAACTGGTTCTCTTGCTCACTGCAAAACTTAGAGGTCACAACAATCAAATCGCATACAAAATTAACTACAACCATGAGTGCCGAATTACTTTTTGGTCGATAGTGTATATAACTGAGGCCGCCAAAAAGGGTGAGTGAGCTAGATGATTTCCTTCGTGCAACATATTCTGCTTAAATAATTCTTCATTCATTCTGAATTATTGTAGATATTCACCGCACTAGATTTTGTAAGTATTCTTGGTGTGTTTCCTTTGTGGTCGACTATCATACTGGAACCCAGATTACGGAGAGGGAAAAACGAAATGCGGGAAAAAAATTCTATACGAAGAGTAGATTAGAATATTGAGAAACTCTTTTGATAGCTCTGCATGTTGTAAGTTTTAGAGATCGGAAAAATCTCATCTGCATTTAGCATGCTTTCACTTGCATATACTCTCAATGTAAAGAGAAGCATTGTTTCTGACGAGAGGACTTTCCTACCGAAATACAGGATGATTTATGAAGAACTAACACATTTATTTCTTTGCTTCAAAACGAGTTATGCTAGCGACAACTTATTATACCTGAAATCCAGAGGAATGTTGGGAGATTATTTACCTCTATACAAAATGTTGAAAATGTCCTCTATCCTGCATAAGCCACAACTCAACATGTCGTTCCATGTCACTGACCACTCGTTAGAGGACTCTGTTTCCAATAGCTTGAATATCCTGTGTAATGTTGTGCTTCAGATCGTCCAATGTCTGGGGACGTGTGGCATAAACCCTGTCTTTTAAGTAACCCCATAGAAAGAAGTCCGGCGATGTCAAAACCGGAGATCTCGATGGCCAGAGGTTCTTGGAAGTTATCCGGTCGTCAAAGAAACTTGCAATTAGCGCCATGGATTCATTTGATGTATGGTATGTAGCGCCGTCCTGCTGAAAATTTCCTTGACTCAGCTCTACATCGTCTAGTTGCTCAGCAAACCCCATGAAAATCCGTTGGTACTCTGCAGTGTTCACATTGTTTTAAAAAAAATGGTTCCACTATTCTCTGTGCGGATATTGCGCACCAAACTCCGATTTTAACCGGGTGCATAGGTGCTTTATGAATAGCATGTGGATTTTCGCTGGCCCAATAGCGTGAGTTATTTGAGTTTACATAGCCGGATAAATGGAACCGTGTTTCATCTGTGAACCATGTGATGGATAATATGGCAGGATTGTGCACAATGAACCCCTAAAACAACAATAATTCAGTCGTCTATCCTAATTTGGTTCCTGTAACTGATGGACAACCGTAATCTTATACAGTTTTAGGCCTGTACTTTTCACAGTTCTCTGACACATTGAGTAGCTGTACCCTGTCTCCTACGACAAACGTCTTAATGATTTTTTGGGTGACTGATCCAGTCATGTTCTTACGTCAACAATAACGTGGGAAGCCTAGATGAATGAGTTTTGCCTTTTTCACTCACCAAAGATCCAGTTATTTCCAATTTGTTTACCAGTCCCAGTATTGTGTTTCTTTGGGGAGGATTCCGAACACCAAATTCTCTCTCGTATGCCCTTTGAGTAGCTGTAATTGAATTGATAGTCCAGTATTGCTTTACAAGGAAGAGTCGTTCATTTAATGTGTACTCCATTTTCACGTTGACTAGAACAACATCTCAAAAACAATTCCCTACAATCAAACTAACAATTACGAATAAAACATGAACATCTGTGCATCTTGTGACAGGTAATTGAAACTCAGAACATTCTGCTTAATTTGGTAGTAAAATTGGGGTATAAGTGAATTTCGAACAGAATAGTTAAAGAAAGAAATGTGTCAGTTCTTCATAAATCATCCTGTATAAAGCAATACGTTTCATGTAAATGTGACAGCAATGAGTGCGACCATGTATACGATAAGGGTATGTAGTATACATTTAAAATTAAACGCATGCCAATTTAAGTTTTTCATCTCACCATTTGGTTTTATGTTTAATTGCTACATTAATAATTTCTGGTACCATCACTGGAAAAAACTAGAAGGCATAGCCAGTAGGACAATAAACTAGGTTAATATTTCCCGGAATAGTTAACCGGGACTGCAAATTCCAGTCTTTTTCACTTGATAGTGGTCCTTGCCCAAAAGGGATGTATGTGGGCTAATTGTGAATTGTAATTGTAACTTGTCATCAATCTATGCTGGAAACATTAGTTAATTATCAGTAAAAATTTGGTTTCCTTAGCTATTGTAGATTTAAGAAAACATATTTAATTTCGGTATAAGCTTTCTGAACTCAGTACCCTTAAATGTAATTTTGTATTTTTTCATTTTCTATTCCGTATACGAGATTTAATTTCCCTTTAGTATTTAAGCAATTTAAGTTGAAATATTCAAATCAATTTAGATTATCTCCGAGCACTTTACTTTACAGAGTTTAAATTAAATTGAGGTTTACTTATGGACGCTCTTTAACTGCTATTGTCCTTAACGTCCCATTCTATATTCCGCGTGAAAGATCAGTAATTTTGCTGAGGCTTCTTTATCAGGCTTGAGGTTCTTTTACATGCCGTAAATCTACGACACGGGACCACCGGCTTTACTTCCCTTCCGAAGGAAGCCATGCTAAGGATTTTTACGCCCGAAAAAAATTCCATCGCCAACCGCCGGGTTTGAACCCGCGACCTCGGGAACTAGAGGCTAGCATTGTAACCACTGCCACGGAATACGACACGTTACAAATTTATAGTTTATGACAGCTACTCACGGGAATCCAAAAATGCGTAAAATAATTGTAACCATGCGTTAAATAAAAGAATATGTCTCGTAGTTACTGCTTGGTTCACGTGTGTCAGCGTGCGTGTTGCACTTCATGTTCGCCGCTACCGGATTTGGTCGAGGCTAAGCTGTTGACAGACTATTTGGCAACAGTTGTCGAAGATGACTAAGGAATCTTTAATGCAGTAGCGATATCTGGAGATCACACAATGTACTACACTCTTGCATAATATAAAGAACACGTTTAAGTTTTAGTACCTTTTCCTGCCTCAGGCATATCTACCCTACGGAGATTGATTTTAAGGTTGAAAATAGAATAAGAAAACCATAAAAAGAATATTTATTCACTTATCTTTCATGTTTCAATAGATTTTCTTGTTTTCTGCCATTTAAATTCCATTTACCACCATTTTAACGCCCTTTTATGAGGTGGGCGTTCCAGCAACACGGATAGTTGGCAGGCTTTGTCTATCTTCACAGTTTAATCTGGAAGAGGTTGTTTTTAAGGGGAAACAACTTGAAGTGATTGTTCTAAGTGATTGCCAGCTTAATTTTGGGCTTTCTGGTTTACATTAAAAAATGTTTTTAATCTTTAAAGTCTGTTTCCTCCCGTTTAAAAGTTTCGGCAGTTCTGTTGGTACAAGAATCTATCTGCGGAAGATTTGTTGCAACTGTAATCAAATTTGCAGGATGTGCTTATAATAATAAATATGTGCTTATATTAAATAAAATAACTTGTGGCTTAATTTAAGAAAGTTTCTTCAAATGATTTGAAAGTAATGGACATTTAATTTTGTATAACATATTAAATTTAGAAAGAAATCACAGCTTAAAACAGAAAAAAGAGCATATCTTGCTTCTCTACAATGCAATTAATAATTTCACTTCTGTTCATACTGGACATAAAAGTAATAACTTTCATCCTAAACCCAATAAATCTTCTATGTGAGGCCTTTAAATATCCCATTTGCATACCACGATGGCTAAAAATTGTAGACTTGAAACTTCTAATGTATCTTAGCTTCCAAACATTTCAAAACAACTGAACAAACATTGTGAATTTATAAATTTAATCTGTGCGTTGCCATAATTTTCATTTCGACCGTTAAAAGGCTATGGTTTATACAGACCTGTTGTTTTATTTATGCACCAAATAAAAACCCTACTTTGATTAATTTAAATTACAAATGTAAAATATCTACTTTTTACCTAATAGTAGACGTTTAACTTTATGATTCTTAATAAGTTGTGCTTTTGATTCAATTGATTCAAAATCTATAATACAGTGAAAGTAAGCCAAGCTTGTACAAATTTCTATATCTAGTGCTAAATAATCCCTTTAAGGAAATGGAATTTGAAGAGTTTATTATTAGAAGAAGATGCATTTTTACTAAATATTCTTACACATCAAATGGTACTATATCCAAAATGTTCAGCAGTTTTCCACATGTAGAAAGATCGTTTGAAATTTGAATTTTTTGCTAATAGCTAACAATTGGAAATTTCCTGTTTCAGAAACAAATAAAGGAAACGTTGGAATTAAAACAAATATAAGGCGATTTTGCTTAAGTATAGTTTGTATTTTAGACCCATATGCAAAATGTTTTATATATAACATAATACTGATAAAATTAAAATGAACCCATTTGTTAAAAAAGGTTCGGATATGTCAAACTTAATGTTTTTAGAGGAATATTTTATAAAAAATATAATGTTCCGACATTATTCTTCGCGATGAGATCTAATCGACAAAATTCTTAAATCGTAAATTATCTGCTTTCTTTATTTGCATGAAAAAAGTAATTTGTTTCATACAGAAGATTTAGTTGTTATGGGAAGAGCTTAACTCGACTTGTGTATCAAATTGTGTATGAAGAAAACTGCTATATTTGTGATATGAGTCTAAAACAAAATGTTTTTAACAGAAACTGCAAGGAGTGAAATTCTGATGATGATGATGATGATGATGATGATGGAAGTTGGTGACAGAATATGGATGTTTTTTTAATGAAATTATACAAAGCGGCAACTTATTTCACAGCCAACCATGAGCAGAAAAGAAACAAAATTCAAAGAGTGCCTTTTAACGAGACGAAAATTATGTCGCTTTTATAGAGCCAATAACCACTTCGAGATGTTTGCCGTTATTGGTCTGAGTTATGCAATACCTTTAAATGTTTTTAAGGGTAAAGCCACTATTATTTTGCTTTTCATGATATGCAAAGACTGTAATTTGAAAGTAGGAATATTATGACGTGTTTTTTTAAAGATTTGACTACAGCTTCAACCTTGTATCTTGGAATTAATTGTTCTTTCACACAAGCCGTGTGTTGGACAGGGTTGGAAAGGTAGAATCAGACGACTGAAAAATTCAGTGCCATAGCCGGGATTTGAACCACGGATCTCCCGGTCTCCGTGGTTCAAATCCCGGCTATGGCATTGAATTTTTCAGTCGTCTGATTCTACCTTTCCAACCCTGTATCTTCTTCGCATCTACAACGAAATGTGTAATGACACTACTTCTGCAAGCGTTTACCTTGATTATCACCAAGTAGAAGAAAAATAAGCTTTTGTACAAATAATTTGCAGAAGGAATAAATGATAAAGGATATTAGGCAGAAAAAGTAACGCGAATGTGACATATCAGAAGTTTTCTGTTCATTGATTTTAATCCCAATCTTTCACAAGCGTTTTTTAAACCTGTTCTTTGGCAATCTTCATCAACTACCATTAATTTCATCCTCCTGTCTCAACTAATTTGTTGCAAACTTGCAAAGCTGGCCTATCCATAGATGGTAGTTAACAGCTAGTTCAATACGTTGAACAGGTGCACGCGTAGCCTGTGCATATAGGAGCTGTACCTTGGACATCTCCCTTCTCAAGATCAGTTAAAGAAGCTTCCTTGTAACAGAAGATGTGAGGACCGTTGCATGTGTGGTTCATTAAGGTGATATAATGAGATGTGGACAAGAGGATGTTACGGGACGTCTAGATGCAGGCGCAGCGGGTCCCCCACCTCCCGGAACCTCCCACTTGTTACTGCATCTTCTGGTGGCTCATCTCCGGTATAAATACTTTCACTTTATATTTTTAGCGGCATTCACGTGTTGTGAGCTGAACCCAAATCCACAAGCTCGGGGGGTTAGGGTTCCAAATACAAAAGACTTTGAACGAATCGAAGAGGTGAGTTAATTCTTTAGTGCCTAGTGTTTTCTTCAAGTGTAGTGCCAGAAGAACTGGAGCAGTGGATGGAATCTACGACTGTGACCATCGGAGTGTGTAGCCGTAGATGTCATTTCGTCTCTTACATATTAAGTGTGCTTCATTTGAGTATGGATGTTTGCAAGCAACAGTATTACGCCTACAGGGATGATTGGTCCATGACCATCCCAATTGAGGATTCTTACAAACCTTAAGGCCATATGCTTTTCTAATTCAACTCTAATACCCATAAAACTGTACATGAAGCAATTTGGTAGCCGAAGAGTACCAAACTGTTTTAAGTATCTATTAGATTTAGAGAACATTATGGTAAAGTGCCTCTGTATCTTGGTGAATAGCCATCTTGGCCTGGGATTTTTCGGTTCTGGGAAAACTTTCGTATGATTCCATTCATTCTCATGCTGCAGAAGGCAATGGCAAATCACCTTGCTTGATACTTTTGGAGGATACGATCGGAGCTCCTTGGAAAGAGCATCTATCATCATCACCATCATCATCAATATCACCACCATCACAACAATCATCATCAGTAGGGTGGGGTTAACAGACTATCTAATTTTAAAGCAATGTTTACGACTTTCATTGCCGACGTATACGGTGAATGACAGAATCTGCTCAAAATTACAATTTAAACATTTTATAAAATAAATTATATTTTTATAAATATTTAATTTATCATTATTGACATTTGTATAAACCGTCCCTTGCACCTTAAATGTGACAAACATTTACTATTAATTACTATACAATTACCATTAATACAATTAAATGCGATTTACTATGCAATTTTGTTGCAAAATAGATGGCTAATATTCATTCTTACATTTAAATAAACTTGCAATTTTTCAAAAATTGCGGCAGCATTTTATTATTACACAACCTAATTCATCAAGATACAGATAAACCCTATGATAAACTTTAAGTAGCATTTATTTGGCTACTATGTGCAAAATTTCAAATCATTCTCTATCAAACTAAGGCACAAGGATATAACAAAATCTTCTTATAAAAATTTCCAAAACATATTTTTCAAAATTATCATTTCCAAAGGTAATGACTAAAACTAAATTAAAAATAGCAATTATTATCACCATAGTGTTCCCTTAAATAATATGCTCCGATATAAAAAGAAAATTATTTTATCAATAATTTCTTTAAACTCTTGTTTCTTTATACCCCTTAATACACAAGCTTAATAGTATAGCTTATGAAAGTGAAGCAATGTATAAACAGAGATATAGTTGAAGTCCCTTTTGAGGTTTTCACAAGATTTTGCTGCTCTTGAGGGAGTTGGATCTTCTACAGGGTGTAGGTGTGTACACCCGTTTTAACACAAGATTGTTTAGGGTATATGTAACAAAACAGTTCGTTACAATTTTTTCCCCATTTAGACGAAAGAACCTTATCTATGAGCAAGTATTTGATTACACCTACGTTTCCATTACATAAAACTAAAAGCAAAAACATAAAAAGAAACTAGACAGCTCCTTGACAGCTTTCCAAAGCTTAAATGTGATAATACTAATTCTGGTTCACATATGATTAGTAACGGTTTTAAATGAGATTCAAACAATTTATTTTATAAATGGTAACTGTTAAGAAAAAATTATAAGGAAAACTTTGCTCTGGTAACACATAACATAATATTCCGCCATGAAAACATTAAGTGCCCCAAATATGGTTGCAAAGCTATTATCTGTTTCGTAATAAAGACTTTATCGGGGGTCATCCTCCGTGGTATGGTGGTTACCATGCTAGCCTCTAATTCCCGAGGTTGCGTGTTCAAACCCGGCGGAGGGCGATGCATCTTTTCGGGCGGAAAAATCCTTAGCATGGCTTCCTTCGGAAGGGAAGTAAAGCCGATGGTCCCTAGTAGTAGATTTACGGCATGTAAAAGAACCTTAAGCCGATAAAGAGGCCTCTGAGCAAAATTACCGGTCTTTCACGCCCAACATAGAATGGGATGCCAAGGACCACAGCAGTTAAAGGGCGTCCATAAATGAAACTCAATTTTATTTACTTTATCGGGGAACAAGAATTATAAATTTATTATATCTAAAATAAAAGGAAAATGTTAAAACTGATGATACAATACCCCTTCCACTCTAAATGGATACATTCTTAATTCCTTGACAGGTCTTGTCCAACGTATTTCGAGAAATATCAGCAATTGTTTGGGCGAAACTGCATCTGAAACGAGACATAATTTTTCTCCCCAGGGCTCGGCTCAGCAATTCAGTTCTTAGCACATTCTTGCACTTGAAGATGTGGTGCGACGCATGACAGAAGTACCCATCCCTCTGTGCTTTACATCATAAGAGAAATATGCATGCAAAGACATAATACTCCCATTATTATCTTTCCGTGCTTCCTCAATTCGGTATTAGTAACAAAACTTGTGTTATTTCTGAGTCTTCGGGAACAAAGTGGCTTATTTTCAAAATACTCTCTTGCTATGTATAAAGATACACAGGTTATTCTCCAAATTATACACTCTGTGCTCTTCACTCAAAAGTTGTCCAATGTGATCCCGATAGTCAGTCCGACGAACCATCATTTTTGTTGATTGCATTTTGCATCAGCAGCGCCCTCTTAGCTCCGCGATGAATTTATGGGAGCCTATTTTTTAAACTGATTTAGTTAGAGTAGATGCTATTCTTTCTTCTTCAGCACTGTAGTCAGAAATATTAGCCAACCGGCAAAGTACATTAAAGTTTCAAAAATTACCAACCATCTAAGCTTTTAATATAATGAATGAGGAAATAAAATGCCCTCACTTAGGTTGCATACTTAAAATGCAGTCCAAACGTTTGCAAAGAACATTTAATTCAATTCCACGTGCACGAAATACTTTGTTCCCGAACGTCGCGCATTCTGGATACTTTCGGCGACTTCGACGCAGGAATAAGAGAGCAGCTTTCATCTCTCCATCGGTTTACAAATCTGTAATAATTGGTTAGAACTCCTTGAATCAGTAAAGTGAATACTTGGCAACTTAAGACATGTTCGTCAACCGTTTCCATAGATCACAGTTGCTGTAAGGGGTTGTTAGAACGATTTTTGCAATTCTTAGAGAAATTGTATTGTAAAGCTGCATTGAAGCCCATCTATGTAATGTGTGGCGTTACAACCTCTGCTTCATCTGCTTATTCGAGACGAACCCCACTGGGGCGACTTATTTAGATACAGCTTCTTTGCCTCCCTGATATTTCGCCTTATGCTCTAAAGACAAACAATGGGCTAACTCTCAACTCTGTGAATTATGGCCTCCTTTGAGTTATTCATTGTCCAATATATGTAAGCCTGGTTCAAGGAAGTTAAAACACACACACACACACACACACACACACACACAATACACTTACTAGTGGTTCTCTAACCCTAAAATATATTGAAAGTATTACTGCTAGTTTGATCTGTTTTACCTATTACTTGGAAGTTTTAACCAAAACTCATGGCCTAAAATTAGTAATAATACTTGTACTAACCAAAATATGCAGATGTTGAAGTACCGTTCATTGCAAGTATGTATGTACTTCTTAAAAAATAAGCATTAAACATTTAAGTTCAATGTGATGAAGAAAAAGTATATGAAAACATTATGTAATATCTGAAATTATCGCTCTTCAGTTATTTAGCAAGAGAATAATTGTATTATTAGTATTTTAAAGTACAGATTTTGTTCAGCAAATGTTGGTTGTCTGCTTTTTAATTATTTTTTCAATTGATTTTAATAGTTACCTATAGCTTATTTCTGTGGTTCATGAACCAGGTGGTGAGAATCGCTATTCTTGTTCCTTAACTGGTATATGACTCTTCTATCTACTTTATTAATTCATATATGTATATCCTGATTATGATGCATTGATGTAACAAAAATGCATCATAATCAGGATACTCCCATGCTGCTTTAGAAGCTAGATGATTGAAGAACGGGAATTATAATATATAATTATTTATGAATACGGTGATTTTAACTCAAAGCACCGAGCTGCGATGTACAACATGCTATCGCAGCTTTATGACACAGGCAATGTTGGTCACTAGGTCCCTCTAGGAAGGCTGCATGAGTTGCATAACTAGAGGAATGATGATCTCTAGAGTAATGATGAGACTGGACCGTGAAACCGGTTGGTACTATGTAATCTTCTGGTAAACGGATATCGGAGGCGTCTTGTTAAGCGGTATTGCCACATTCATCATGTCCTTCCGGTTAATTCGGTCCACTAGAGGAACCTGTTCTGGTCACTGGAGTGATGCACGTGGGGAGGTCTGCTCTCTCAGATGACTGAACAAAGGGTAGTTTTTGTTGCATGAATATGAACTTTCAATTTAGAGATTAAGGACCACTTCAAGCTGGTGTTTTTAATCTGGTAATTTTTCTTAACTATTGGGACAAATATAGAGAAGCCACAAGGTCTCAGTTTCTCAGATTCATTTAAATGAATATTATTAAATCTGCATAATACCCCCACATAGTGGTATCAGCGTTACAGGTTTTGTAGAACGCCGCAGAGCAGCTTCCCATTAATCTAATATAATTCTTGACGGATGGTAGGGTTTAAAGGCGCACAACTACTGAGGTTATTAGAGACGCTGCCACAGCAGGGTTAAGGCTTGCATTAGGACCTCCGGCAATAGTACCAGCAATCATGCCGGAAGGCTTGATGCACGCAAATAGCATATTCACTCCTATTCGGGGGGGGGAGAGGCTACCTGTTTAATGTTTTAGACATACTGCTCTTTTGAAAACTAATTTATCGTAGCCGAGAAAAAAAGTTAAAAATAGAAGAAGCCTGTTTTAATGCGCAAAGCCTGTACAACCACCGCAAATAACTGCAACGTTGGCAAAGGTTGTTAACCATTACCTATTTGTTTTTAAATATAAGCGCATAATTTTATACCTTCCTCATAAGCAACAACTATGTGCATGGTACAGAAATTGCAGAAGTTTTTAGGGATTTCATAAAGAAGATCTACAAATATTGTCACTTAAAGGTTTTCTTTTCTCACAAACAACACCGGTACCTATTAACTCTCGTTTCTTTCTTTTTAAGATCGTTTGAACATCTAAGAGCATACCGCACGGGTTACCTTCATGTTCTCTTGATGCATGTGATTCGCTGTGAGGTGGACAGATGGTCATATTTGCGTAGGCGCCTTCCAATGCTATCTAGTTTCTTGCTAATGGGACGGTGGACATTTCTGTGATCACGTGATTGCTTATTTGTGAGTAAATGCACGTATTCAGTATGCTGCCGGATGGCCTTAGGTGCGCAATCGCCTACCTCTACCATCTGTTTGGGTAACGTGGATAAATGGCCTTAGTTGCGTATTAGCCTTTATACACCAAATGTTTTATTTCTATTTGTTCTGTTCTGAAGGTGGAATTTTAGCTCGTGGTATTTGTAATGCCCAATCTGGTACCTGCTTAACAATGCAGCCCAAAAAAGAAAAAAGTAAGACAGGCCCAAAAACGAGATTTAAACCCGTGATCTCCCGAATGCGAGTCGCTACCATCTAAGCTAAGCCATCTGCGTCGGTTTAACAGTCTTTTGTACAGGAATCATTCAATTTTCTTTCCCCGTACCACAAGTTGCCGGGTTTCTCATAGCGCGTCCATGCTACACTGCATCACCAACCTCAAGCCCAATGATGTCCAAGGGCAAAAAGATAATCGTCACCCAGTTGGTAATGCACTGACACTGGTGGGTATCGGCACAGTAGACCCTCGGTTGTTTGTGTTGGTATGTCTAGAATCACTGCCTTATGGAAATTCGACAGTCTCTTAACGCTGCTTGCTGGGTGGGCACCGGTCCCGTACACTAGTCTTTCTTCCAAAGGAAATAACCACTGTAGAACAATTGCATACAATCTTAAACAGCCATTGCACTGAAGGAACTCCCACATTTACGGTGTTTATATACCCATATATAGTTTATGTTCCTTAGCCGATTAGATCATATCGACGATGAATGGAGTTGGTGAAATGATGCTTAAATGATTCCGGGGCCCACAGAGCTTAGACTACCCAACATTCATATTTCAGGATAAGGGAAAACCCAGGGGGAAAAAACCTTATCCGTGTAACTCACCATAACAGAGATTCGAAGTCGGAACCTCTTGAATACGAGGCAGACATGCTACCCACACACCACAGAGGTGCGCCTCTTAAGCTTTTCTTGTTTAAATGTCTATATAAATGAATTTGAGATGGAACAAAAAAAAACTGTGCCTTGGATTCGATTTTTCTTTGCAACGAAAACTGCACAGACAAAGTGCAATCTACTATGCTGAGTATATTTCCATTTAGGGGCAATAGCCAATACTTCTAGTTATTACTATTATTATTGTTATTATTATTATTATCATTATTATCATCTTTAAAATGTTTTCTTTTTTCTTCTTTCTTTATTTAGTAGCGTTTAATGACCATTCTTACTACACACGGCACTACAAGTGGTGTACGCTGATGATGCATGAAATGATAATTTGGAAAGAAAATTTGGGAGGAAACGTTGCAGACCTAAGTTGCATCTCCCCGGCATTTGCCAGTTATATGGACTAAGGAAAACCTGGAAAAACATATCAGGGAGGACGGTCCTGGCATGATCTGAACCGCAGTCCTCCCAATCTTGAGTGCGTGCCTTAACGACCTCGGCTACACTGTCGTTGTTGCTCTTTCTTCCTGCGGTGGCATTTCTAGAATGAAACTAGGTAAAACTCGAAGCTCTAAATTTCAAATCCCGTCAGGGCAGATGCCTAGATATGGCTTCCTCCTATAGTAAAAAGCTAATATCGTGGGGATTTAAGCGTCGAGAGCTCAGATTTCATAAAAAAAAATTAGTAACGTCTCTGTGGGTCTTAGTACCTACTTGTAATGAACCTTAACTCGTCAGTAGAAAGAAAGAAAGAAATAAAAAGAACGAAAGAAAAGCAATCCATAGATATTAAATATACCACTATTGACACACTTCCTTATCAGAATTCGAATCTGGAAGCAAAACCTTTGGACATTCAGCGTAGAACTAAGATGTATGAACTCTACATCCACTGTTTAAAATGTTGAGAAATTAAAAATAAAATCAACAAAAGCGTTGTTTTCATTTAAGCACCATATAAAAGTAATTCTTGATGTTCTCTTCAGCAGTATTAAGAGAGAGGAATGTGAATGAGACAAAGAAAGGGTTAAAGAAAGGGGGGTTCTACAAGTGTGCCACACCAAGGTTGCCTTGAGGGAGTCAATGTCAGCGGTGTCTGCCCTGCCTACAACACTCTCTCTTTCTTAACGAGCCATCCGTGAGATCAGTGGCGGCCCCTGCCATGCATGGCATTTGCTACAATCATATTCGTTTCGCTGTCTGTATTCCAACGAATTTTTGACGCAATAATGCTCAGACTCTTATAGAATAATAAACAGATCGCATTATGGCTAAGTGTTTATTGTTTACAATGTAGTAATATGCAAAGTTACTCTCAAATATTATAACGTGGTGGTTACATTTGTACAAATGAACCTATCTTTCCACCGACAAAATATTTATTTAAATGTGTAACTAATCAGTAACATAAGCATAAAGAAGCCACGTAATGCAAAATTTCTAACAAATAACTAATATCTCCGGAAGCGCGGTGCATAAAAAGAAGCTGAAATTTTATACAGTAACTTCTTAAGGGGACAAGGTGAAATGGTCAAAAATCACATTTTTTGTTTTAGGCACTAATAAAATTTCTCTTATTTCCAGTTTCGGAAAATATATACTTTTGGGGGGTTAAGAGGTTTTTAAGGCATTTAAATACCATTTAAATGCTAGCCTGCATTCCTTTAAAGCTGTCATGCAACGCCCCTTTTTAGAACATTTTTGTAACTTTCAACAACGAACGGCTATATCATGCCCAGCGCGCAGTTCAGCAACCAACAAAAGAGGCGAGGACAAAGATAAGTCAATTAGAAAAGCTGAAGTAATCCAGGAATGAAGGTGCAGATGATTATGACCGTGGAATATGCTGAAGTGTGTCAGAATTTTAATGTTTAAACTTTAAATTCAGTTTTCTTAAAACAACATTTTTGGATACTTATGTACCTTTGTCTCAGAAAGTATGGGAGGTAGAGAGCTGAAATTTTCAGTAAATGTATACAACGCATAGCTAAACTTTTTGAACCACAATCATAATTTTATAATGTATATTATTGATATTAATAATGCCACAACATTGCAAATTTTTAACATTTTTACTTTTTTGACTTTGCAAATAGTTTTCTTTCAATTTCTAGTGAACTGATGTACATAATTAAATAATTGGGGTTCAGAAGATAGCTGATTATACTAAGAACAAGCATATAAAATTGTGATTCTGTATTGCAAGTAGTATCAGAGAAAAAGGTACATGAATTCACATGTTTTAAGAGTAAATTTTATTATTTTTCTGCTGAACGAAATAATTTTTACGGAATCAATTAAATAAGCTATCAATGCAAACAAACACTTGAAATAATTGTCATGATTTATAAAATAACTCATAAAAATTTCAGGAAAACCCATTGAGAACTTTGAGAGTAGTAGTAGTTTAACACACTTAAGGTGTAATTTCCATGTGTTCAGACTACCTTATCCCCTTAAAGTATGATAATGGCGAGGGCCGTTTTAAAACGGAGCTTATATGACTACGTGTTTTTTATTTTTACTTATTTTTTGTGCATATCTAAGCAGAAACATATGTTGTGCATGGGACTATTTTCAGATAATTTTTTATGGAACATGTTAAGCTTTTATATACTTGTTGTAAGAAAATATCCATTTTAATCCGTTACTGTTTTAACTATCAATAATTTAGTAATAAATCGCTTAATGTACACTGAAAATGTTAAGCATGAAATAAATTTAATTTTATACTGCTCGAAATTACGTATCTACGCAAGAGGAATACATTTCTAAGGTTCCGTGCATTTATACACAGCAGTTACCAGGAGCTATGCTTCTAAAACGGCGCATAATTTTTAATAAACACTTGAAAGCCGAGTTTTGTCTTGAAAAGTTTAGCGCGTGGCTTTCAAAGCAAAATAAATTTTTCTTCTGCCCTACTTCAGACTTTAAGATCTTTAGCTAATACACTGATAGCCGTTTGATTTTAGTACATTAGCCTTTCTGCGGACTCTTGTTCTGTTATAACCAAGAATGCAACCTAAAAACAGCCCTATTCAAGAAAAAGAAGCCGTCACTGAATCCCGAATCTTTCAACTTCGTGACAAACCGGCACTTAACGAGTAGTATAACTTGTTAATAAAGAGTCATTATAGAACACACAGCTCACTAAGAGGCTTGAAAGTCAGATTCGTTTTTGAGAGGTCTTTCGGTCAAGGTGTTTTCAGATCATGATGACCTTTAGGTAAATAATGACCGCGCCTTATCATTTCCGTTGGTGGTGGTTCCTAAGCTACTTTCCTGGAAGGTGCTTGGAACAATAGTGTTACGGAACTTGCAGCTTATATAAATAGCTCTGGCTTTAAATAAGCTAGATACGTTTCGAAATCACAAGTAATAATGACATATGCGGCATCAAAGGTTTTATGGTTATCATTATCATGCACTTCAAGGATTGAGCCCTAAACCCGTTCCATCTCTTTTAAAATTCATCCAGCTATCTCCTCTTCTGTCTCTCTGGACATCTTCTGTCTCTTGGTTTAGGAGTACGGAGTAGGGGTAGGAGTACATGACACGGAGGGGCCCCTGAAATCGTGGTAAAATAGAGCGCCGCACATAAGCCAGTGGCTCTTTGTGCTTCTAACGCGACCCTGAAAGGGGGATGAGGAGCCGAAGGGCGACCACATCCGGACGACGATGTACGCAGTATGGATGGGGTCCCTAACGATTCCAGTTTGAACGCAGCCGACGCCAGTTGCCCTGTCCACAAGCCTCGAGCCTCCTGAGGGTCCCTAGAGCCTAGGGATGCCGTTCCAGAAGGCAGGTCTGTCAGCAGTTCAACCGACGCCAGGGAGAAACCTTTCCAAAGTGCACCTTCATTTCCAGCCTCAACACGCCGTCGCCTGGGCCTTCGACAGTGAAACAAATGATAGGAAATGATGGGAACAACGACCCGGGGAAGTCACGAAAGAAACCCATGATCAGAGAGGCCGGCCCGATGGAAATCGAACCCGGAACCTCCCGAATGAGAGCCTCACGTGTTATCTCGGAGCCATCTCGCTCGGTCCTCTTGGTTCATACTGCAGTATTGTCTATGCAGTTCTTGATTTGCCAAGCGACTTACATATTCCTTCCTGAAACTGTTTTTATTTCAAGAATATTTCGCAATGTTAACTCTTATCTATTATCTTCGTTTCTTATTTTGTCCTCCAGAATATATCTAGAAACATATCTAAGAAATCTCATTTCCAGGCTTCAATTCTTTTGTTGTACTTCTTCAAGATTCATAGGTAATACAAACAGTGCTATAACTTTGTAGAATTTCAGCAGCGTCTACTTATGGATTTTGTTTCCTAACATTCGTCGCATAATTCCACAGAAGAAGGTTTATTCCCCACTTCTCCATTCCATACGCATTTGATTCATTGTTTTACGTCACGTAAGCTAATTCAATCCGCAGCGGTTTCACTTAAACCGGGATTATAACACAAACTTAGACTGTGTTCAGCAAAACCGTAACATGTATGTAATCACTGATTTTACTAAAGATATTCGACATGCTAATACCAGCATGTTGTTGATGCCAAAATTCATCCTTTGCTTTAATTTTCAGAATACTTAAATAATGCTTCATGCGTAATCGAATGCACATGGTTGTTTCGGATTCAAATTCATCTGTCGCTCAAGGACTAGATAAATTCACGAATTTTGATTGTGCATATATTGTGTGTTAAAACACAAGCTACCCGGTCCTTGAAGCATTGTGAACTGTCACTGCTTCACGAAATTTGGTTGAGTTTTCTCACGCTAGGAGGTATGCACTCAATTGTGAAGTTCTTGTATATGAATTGAGCAGCTTCTTGATAGAAAAACACCGCTTCTGGCCAGATAAACTACATGGCGGGATTGGCTTTGCAAACGTGCTGCCCTGCCCCAATATTGCCGGGATATTATCCGAAAAATTCTCTGTTCAACAGTCAACCTGTCATAAGATATACAATATCTCAGACTGCAAGATACACTGTACTGCACCTTGAATAATAGGAACACAAATCTACCTAAACAACCCTCTTCGTAAGCAAGTCCATGTCACTCGCTCTGGCGGGAAGGTTGCCGGCTTAGATGTTCCTTATAATAACTGTGTTCACTGCGGAGAAATTTCTCTTACGCACTGGATTTTATGAAATGTATTCTTCTTTTTGTCTCCAATATTAATTTTATGAAAACAAAATGTTCCTGTGTTTCAAATGGAAGCTGGGGTTATATAATAATGTTTGATTTAATTTCTTTCTATTATTTCCCTATGATAAACTTTATCTCAATATATTTTGTTATTAGAATACTAGTGATGTGCTCAGTGCATTTGGCTGCGAAAACTAAGATTTTGATCCCCAGCGTGGCATCAGAGTCCCCCCCTGAATCGCCGTTTCTAGAATAGAGCACAACCAGTCCCGAAATAACAATTGGGAAGCTACATGATAAGGAGATAACGAACTTTGATAATGAGAGGTTATTGATAGGAAGCAGTTCTATTAAACCTGTGTCTCGCCCGTGTCAACGGTTTACGTCACACTACAGAGTGGTATTTGTTATTATAACTGTTTCTTACAATTATGATTTTTTTCTAATAACTATTAAAATATCACAACGTTTTCACTTCTCTTAGTTTCCATAAAATATGAATTGGACGCCACGAGGTAAAAGGAAACAGTCGCATTTATCAATTTTACTGTACGCATAAAAACAAAATAAGTATAAGAAAAAGTAATAGTAATGCATGTTTTATGATTGAAATCCTGTTAGCTGGCCACAGAGAAATTATTTTAACTTATATTCGTACTTATTCCTTTTACACTGAGACCACCAGTTTACGGACTCCCGATTAAAGGACTCTGCAATTATTTTCAAGCTCTTAGTTATGCTTTTAAGACTTAATGTACTATATTGCGTTTATTTGTTTGCTTATCGTTGTATAAGTATGCCTAAGCCTACTCATTCACTTCAAAATGTTGAAAACACCTCTTATTCGATAGAGAAATCATTCAATACTACTACTACCACTACCACTACCACTACCACTACTACTACTACTATTAATAATAATAATAATAATAATAATAATAACAGCAATAGTGAAAACAGTCAGTTTCGTGGCTCCTAAGCTGCATTTGTGTATGTGATTTTGATCTCGCATTTCTGAAAATTACAGTGTAATTTCAAAATGGTGGTATTCTACACTTCCCTTGTTTACAAAACATCACTGTTCATTTAAATTCCGAAAAAATATGTCCCGGATTATTTGATAAACTCCTCCAAAACACACTTATGACGATAACACATAGTGTCACTCTCTTGAAAGTTAGCTCTACCACAAATTAAAACCACATTAGAGGGATAAGTCCTCAAGATAAGGAGAACATTCTTTATCTTTTAGGTAAATAATGCAGCTAAATTCAGTATAACTTGACCTGGAGCTTTCAAGATCATTTTATTTATAGATGATAACAGTTATTTTTAATGCGTGGTGGCAAGTATGGGCTGTTTTGTCCAACCACTCTAAACTAGTATTCTAGTAATTTTTACTGAGTTTCTATATCAGCTATCGTTCAACTGCTGTAAAAGCATAGCGTATTTTTATTAACCTATTCTTAGAGTGTTATTTTAGTACATGTTGATAGTATATAACCGCCTGACTGTTAGGGGAAGAAGTTTAAATTAAATTAAAACGAGTTTTATTTATGGACGCTCTTTAACTGCTGTGGTCCTTAGCGTCCCATTCTATATTGGGCGTGAAAGATAGGTAATTTTGCTCAGAGACCTCTTTATCAGGCTTGAGGTTCTTTTACGTGCCATAAATCTACGATACGGGACCACCGGCTTTACTTCCCTTCCGAAGGAAGCCATGCTAAGGATTTTTACACCCGAAAAATCCATCGCCCTCCGCCGGGTTTTAATTTGCGACCTCGGGAACTAGAGGCTAGCATGGTAACCACTACACCACGAAGGGGAAGAGGTGGATTTTATTAATACTAAAATAATTTTCACAGTAGAAACATGTTTCTCAATTCCTGTTAGACAGATGCTTACAAAGTTGTGTTTGGTGTTAAATGTCTGAACTGTCACTAAACTTTCTTACCCATTGCTACACGAGCACATTAGTCATTCGGCAGCACCCCTCATTATAACTAGGTTTGTTTAAATTCCTCATGTAAGCAACACCTGTTAATATAATTCAGATGTTTCTTGTTGATTTGCTGATAGTTGAACATGCGTCACACACATCGCTTGGCAACTGTTCAGGTTTCACATACAGTAGCTCTGAACAATAAGAGGAACATGGCAAGAATGTAGAAACCCTCTGACGTAATCGAGGACATCCTTTTACTTTTTACTTATTACTCAGCTTTTGACATTGTTGCTACGAACTATGAATATGTTTACCATTATGTGTTTGTTTTCTTTGATGTTACCATATTTGGCTGCCAAGCTCTCCTGACCTGGTAGACATTACGATGCGAAGTTCCTTAAGGTAAAAGCTTTTGAGAGCACGAAAGTACAGACATCAGCGGCGAGTGTCTCTGCTTGAGTGAATGCTAACTACTTCTGCATTAAACAGATGTATTGATATTTCAAATGATATTCATGTAATCAATAAATAAATATTAATCTATCGAATGACTGAATGTTAGCTTTGCCATATATGCAGTTCATCAACTTATACAAAAGTATATTTTATGGATGTTAAACAAATGTCACAATAACATTTTATTCGGTCTGCTGTTTCAATCTCAATAGCTTTTCTCTAGATTTTCTTCCGGCTTGTTTTAGAACATAATATGAAGGTTCATTTTTATTCCCTAGTGCAATATGCATTGCTTTAATCTCTCCTGTTTGGTTGCCACAAGCTGCACGGCTTCAAACGTACAGCGCAAGGTATATCAAAGTAGCATACTGGTTGCAGTAGCACGGGCGATGCCATACTATAAGACATTTTGAAGAAGGTGTTTTGTTGTATTTTAATTTATCCCACGCTTTGGGAGCCAATTTGAAGACGGTTTGTTGTACTGTTGCTGCTACGTATGGAAAGTCAGTTTGAAAATGATGTATTATAGTTCTAAATGTTGGGGAGCCCAACTTGAAGTAGTTGCAACTGCGCGTATGGTAAAAAGTTTCCGGTAGCCTTCGCCCCAAATGTACTTTCCGGTGACCTTTGCCCCCAGTTTAAAAATATTAACTTTGTAATTTGACTGTTTCTTTAAATGTTATATATTTATGTTTACCTCGGCTGCGTCAGTATTATTGTTAGAGACATGTTTCTCTTAACAGGGCTGATGCGGCTGAAGAATGTAGGCTTACACAAATTATAATTTTTAATTCACTCCTTTTTTTATTAATTCTTGACACGATTTAAATAACACTTCACTGATATAGAGAGCTGTGAGATTCTTTAATTAATTACTTGCACTTTTTAACACGTAAAACTGTTTTCGTCTCACACGAATACGTATTAAATTTCTCGAGGACACATCTCGCTTCCGGTTAGAAACACTGTCTGCTACCAACGCGTCCAGTTATGAGCACTGTCTACAAGCAACTGACTGGATTTCTACCGCCTAAATTTGTAAATTTCTGTATTTCAAGTCTTTGATTGGCTATTCCTAATCCAATAGAATACCTTCATTTAACTTAAGCTTTTTTCTGGTTGTTGTTTGGCTATTTTATAAACTGTCTCAAAATGTACATTATTGTTTCCAAGAACTACAAGTAGTATGGTCAAACTTTCAAATTCATTATTGTCTCAAGGTTACCTCATTGTTAGCAACTTTTAACCTATTATTCTCACAGCTCCTACATTATAAATTACGTAATACATTCACATAACATTATTAAACATGGATACAATAATATAAACATATACAATGACTGTTACATGTATTTTTATATATTGTTACGTACATATATTGCTTTAAGGCGGCTGTTATTGAATTTATATATTATATAATTAGACTGAAATCATTAAAGTGTTAAAAATACTGTCTCAATTTAGTCTTTTTCCTAGATGGTCACACAACTACGTGTGAAAGAGTGGACTACCTACAGATAGTTTCCAAATAATAATTTCTTCGGAGGTCGGCGGCAAGAAAATTATCTAAAATTTCAGCTCAACAAGAAATGACATCACAAGAAAAACTAATTGAAATACTAAGATAATCATTCAACAAAGAAGAGACCAACAATTGTTGCTGGTTTTGCTTTTGTTAAGCACTGGTAGCAAACTTTTCTTTCATACTTTAAGACAATACTGACCCAATGTGCCAAACGCATGTTCAACTTAAGCATGCTCTTGTCTGCATGCATAACACAAGTTTCAGCAAATAGTTGTATTTTTAGCAGTATCGTATGGAAGAGGAATACCTTGAGCAATCAGGTGCTGAATACCGAAGCAAAGTACAGGTGCAGGGTCAGAGCATGAGAATAGAATGCAATACGCTGATTTGAGAATGCACAACACGCACAAAAGAAAAATACGGCTACAGCAAAGTCCGGCAGTTCATCCTATGCCAGCAGGGGCATGCCTTGGATCGTATCAGTAAAGTGTTGACAAAATTAATGATCATTGTACGTACGGTTTCCAAGATGAAACGTGACAGATACACTGAATTCCCTCATAGGAGCTCAAGGATGAATGAAAATATCTCCCAAGAATGCCAAGCACAAAGAGTGCTAAAGACACGTAGACCCAAACTCATTTTTATTTTAGAGCAACTATCACGCCTGCGCACAGTAGGTGAACCTCAGCATCACTGACGAGGCAACATGGCAACAATGAGAAGGAACCAAGTAGAGAGAAGAACAGGGGTCAGGTGGAAACCGTGGTTTAAATCTCAAATTTGCCTGTAAAGCAGAGTGCAAAAATGCCCTCACTTTAAAGAAACATAATGGCAGATGGTATTGCAGGGATTCAAATCGTCAAATATACAAGAGTGCAGCGTAGAAATGTCGAGTTGATGTAATTGGTGCGGAGTCATATATCCAAATCAATGATATAATCAAAATAGATTATTCTACAATTTGACAAGTTTGGCCAGCTAATTCTTCTGACCATAATTGGATACAACATATTTGGGCAACACTGACAGATAATGTATTTAGGAGGTCTCAGAATTGGCATCCGCAGAGAAAACAAAATGGGGGATTTCATCAGTAAAGAAGATTGTGTTGTTCTGTTTGAAAGTTTTACTTCAAGAATTAAGGAATGCTTTGACGTATAGTGTGGAAACGCACAGTATTGTTGAACAAAATGTGTAGTCTGAATAAAAGCATTGTTTGTTAAGCGACCTTCACTAAACTATACGCTGTATTGATAAGGAGTCTTAAGAGGTATAGAAACGCTTTTATTTCCTGCATTTTTCAGGCTCCTTTGAAAATTTGTAGCTATAAGAATTTGCAATTTCGAACGGATTTAATCAGTCATGCAACTTTCCTCTCGAATCTGGTTTCCTACTTCTCATTTGTTGCTCAGCATCCTTGGGGTCTTTACCTGTTCTATTTGAAAAATAATATTCATATCTGAGTAAACAGCTTTAGCAACAATGGCAAATGATTCATAACGATTCTCAATTCAGCAGTAATCGAAACTGAAATAAATCAAAATCTACTTGATTACTAAAGATGCAAGTACGATCATACTTTGCAACACATAAATCCTGCGGCTTGTTTTACACACATCCGATATCCTTTCCAAGTATGCCACCTCAGATGTACCTTCTCCATTATTACTGTGTCAAACCTGAAAGGGAATTCTGGCCCAAGGTAATCTATTTTCCATTTATGTGGCCTAAACCTATAAACACAGGAAGAAAATTTCATCTTGAGGGTATATATCGTAAGATTATTTCCAATTTTCTATGTTTATTTTGTTTTTTCGCATGTTTAAATATCATGTTTTCTTGTTGCAGGACCGGTGGGCTGCTGCATCATGTGGGCAGCGCTGCTAGTCCTCCTCGTCCAGGTAAGACTTTACAATGTAAACTTTTATAAACCGGAACAGGCACTTTCTTCTATTATATGAGGGCAATTCGAAAAGTCAGTTCCGATCTCGTTATTCAGGAGCAGGCCCCTATTAGTGATACGCTATGTAGCTTGATTCATTTCACTTCTGGAAGTGAGGTTGCATTCGACTATTTCTTTCACTAAGACAAGCTCGTAAAATGTTTGCAGCAATAGATGTTCTCACTAGATGTGAGCTGCGTGTAGCGATACGGTTTCTGTGGGGAGGAGGGGAAAAAACTGCAGCTTCAGTTCATCGTGAGATTGCTGCAGTTTACGGGAACATCATGAGTGAGAGAACTGCTCGACATTGGTGTCGTCAAATCCACGATAGAGAGACTAACATCCGTGATGAAGAACGAATTGGATTACCACCTGTTATGAATCCGTTGCAAATGTGGATGATGTGGTCAGACAAAATCGCTGTTTCATAGTTTCAGAACTCCACGAGAATTTCCAGTAAATCAGTTCGACTGTTCTGTATGAAGTACAGGCCATCACAAGTGGTGGGTGCCGAAAACTCTGTCTGAAGCCCTCCATGAGGATGGGAGCAGCACTGAATTCCTTAAACGCCACGGTAATGAAGATGAGAAAGCTTTTTCAACCGACTGACATAGAAGAAGAGACGTGGGTTCATTACGTGAACGCTGCAACAAAAAGACAGTCAATGTCATAGGGGTCACATCAACTCCCCTATGAAACCACAAAAGTGCCTCTAAATATTTTCAAATAGGAAGCTCATGAGAACTATTTTTTGGGACATGCAAGGTGTATTGTTGTTAAGAGTTCATATAACGAGACACAAAGATAGACTTTGAGACTACTGTAGGACACTAACCAAATTTGGGAGACCAATTCAGAGCAAACGTCGTACGATGCTGGGTTCAGGGGCTGTTTTTTCCTCATAATGCCCAGCTACTGAACGAACTAAAATGTTCCTGCACCAGTTCAAGTGGGAGGTATTTGATCCTTCAGCATACAGCGCTCACCTGACTTCGGTTGGCAATCACCTGTTCCCGAAAATGAAGAAATGAAAACAGATGAGGAGCTCAAGGAGAGCATTACAGAGTGGCTACAATCACAGGCGACAGAGTTCTACGCAGAGGAATTTTCAAAGCTTACGAAGCGGTACTACAAATGCCTGAATTTAATTGTAAATATGTTGCAAAATAATTTAACGGTTTATTTTCCGCTTGTGTGTAATGAAAATTAAAAGAAAACGTAACATCGTTAAAAAAAATTAACGGAACTTACTTGCTCAATTGCCCTCGTATGTTATAATCATTTGGACAACGGTTCACATCAGTGAACTTTAGGTTCTCGACAATTCTGATACAGCACGCCACCACACACCTGCAGGAGCAGGGGTATAGTTATTTCAAGTACAACACTTCCAGAAAAGGCACGGTACGGTATCCAGAAGAGGAGATCGAACAGTATTTTTATCTCTTCTGTCTTTATGTATAAAATCAACAGTCACATCAGCTACAGGCTTAGGCAAGACAATGTAGTTGCACGTGCGAATAGCAAACAAAAAATAAAGCAAATGATCATAAAGCAAATTTCAAAGTTTTCGTATTTAAACACCCAGCGTTGTAAATCTTTTAGCCATTTAGGAGTCAATAATTTAACGTTTTAGACTTTTTGGAGGATCCAGAACACAAACTTCCCTTGCGTTTCAGTAGAACATTATAAATAACGATCTTTATATCCCAATTTGAAATAAGCATAATCTTACCATGGTTTGACAAGTCGCGAATTTGGCTCAAGCATCAAAAATATGAAGCAATGATATTTACATTATGCACATCGGATTATCCCCCATCAATAACACTTGAAGCAAAACTTATACCCTGGAAATCTGAAAGAGAAACAGTGCAGTATCTCGGTGTACACCTGGACCAACGACTCACATGGAAAACACGTGTAAATAACAAACTTAAACTAGCTCAAAGGAGACAGTTAAAGGTTCATTCATTTCTCAACACAATATTTTCATTCAAACTAAAAACTTGCATACAACTCTATACCATTCTATTAAGACCGCCGTTACTGTATGCCTGCCCAGTTTGTGGGGGACGGGGGGGCAACCAGTGCTTCTGAAATCAAGCCAATCCAAATATTCCAAAATAAGATTCTATGCATCTCAACCAACGTTCCGTGGTTTGTCAGAAATAGCCAACTACTCAGAGAAACTGGAATCAACACTACCCAACAGTCAATTTTCTCATAAGCAAGACAATTCTAGCAACCTAACGAACGTCCCTGGAGCTGTTTACTACTCTCTTGGCAAAAAACCCACCTTCCCAACTCGCATCAGGAGTCGTCTACCACTGCACCAGCTCCAGGTGATTTAAAACACTTGTTATAATGTGGTCTAATTACTGTCAATGAGGGACCCAATCGGGTTTACCTCATTTCAATGTTATTTTGATGCTATGTACATGAACAATGGTCTGTAGCGCACACATGTGCTGATCGATCAATAAATCATTAAAAACAACTGAAATACATAGGGCCGGATTTTGTGCTTTAAACGTAAGATAAAGTGGATTTCAAAGAGATTTACGTAAAACTCAAGATATACATGTGAATTTTTCAAGACAGTATCTCAAACTTATTTTTCAATAAAAATCTGATGTTACATTCACATGAATTTCGCTATCCATTGTTCAACAAATTATTCTGACAAAAGCTTCTTACTCTTCTATCTGATTCATGCTAATCGAGTTAAAACATTTGTAGAAATGGTTTTATTACATATTTCCTAGTAGGTACAAGGGAATTAGGGAATACAGTAGGCTTAAGCGATAGTCAAATCTTATAGAACGGTTCCCTATGCGATGGCTTTGAAATTCCGTCCTCTTTGCATGATCACACAATTTATACCATATACATTTTTTGTCGAGTGAACCATTTCCGAGATATTCCATGTTATTTTTTTGAATTATCCAATTTTTTTTAATGTCCTGGATATCCAAAGAGAATGGAATGCGCCACATAACAACCAGTTCTTAAAATATTTGACTATTCCCCTTGCACCTGCACCTGCAAGAAAATTAGCAATAAGATAGTTTCTGCAAATGCTCGATTAACATGAAGTAGACGTAAAATAAGAGTTCATAAAAATAGTTTATACAAGAGTAGAGAAAGTCATGTTAGTGTAACACATAAGATTTTTTATAAACTGTTTATTTCTTTCACCTTAAATGATTATTTTTGCTACAATACAATTTTTCTTCGGATGCATTAATTCCTCTGAGGTAAATAAAGCAATTACATTCAACATCGTTGACACTAATATTTACACATCATAAAGACTTTCTAAGAGAAAATTAAGATGAACGAGAACTGTATAGGTATTCTAATGAGAGCTTCCATTATATCGAGTAAGGCCAGACGTGACTTTCTCGCTGCCACTTTGATTTAGTGTTACAATACAAGTTCTTATCAGACAATAAATGTACACACGTTCAGATTCCTTCCTTAATCCCTTTTGGTCATTATACTGATAAAATCCACATTTCATGCATAACGTATTCAACAGTTGCCGTAAAGACTATTTAGTAGATGACATTAAGATAACCGGCAGCAGGTTTTTCTCCGCTACGTAGCTATACAAGCAGACAACTGAATTTCTGCAGTTATTACTGTGAATGTAATAGCCTTTAAAATCTACATTTATTGCATGGCATGTACTCATAGCTAATTTCACAAAGAGAACTAGAGCTTTATTACATTATCCGGCATAGATCGTCTAGTTTAGCACAACAGAAACCAATCATGTAGTTCTTGCTGTTTAGAAGAAGAGCAACATTTATTCCTTTCTATGCTGAAATGTGTTTCCGAGGCGTATTCCAAACCTAAGGTCCATTTGGCCATAACAACAACATGGCTCATAAGACAAGGTTTTAATTGACAGTAATGTGTGCCTACATATATACTTTACTTTTTCACATAATCGCCATTCAGATCTATACACTTGCTGTAACGCTGCACCAGCTTCTTTAACCCCTCGACATAGAAGTTTGCCTCCTGGGACTTGAACCATTTGGTAACGCTCGTCTTGAGCTCATCGCAGGTTTGAAATCGTTGTCCACCCAACCACCGTTTCAAATTCAAGAAGAGGAAATAGTCGCTTGGTGCCAGGTCGAGACTGTACAGAGGGTGGGCAAAGAGTTCCCAACGAAACTCTTGAACCTTCTCTTTGGTTTTGGCAGCAGTGTGCGGACGTGCGTTGTCGTGCAGGAGTATGATGACAGACGACAGTTTCTCGCGGCGTCGATTTTGGATCGCATGTTTCGGTTTGGTAAGCGTTGCATAGTACACGTCAGCTGTAACTTTTTACCCACGGTCCATGAAATGAATCAAAAGGACGCCCTTTTCGTCCCAAAACATGGTAGCCATCATTTTGCTGTTCGTGTTGGGCGATTGCTTACACTTTTTTTGGTTTGGGTGAACCGGAACGGCGCCATTGCATTGACTGTTGCTTCGATTCTGCGTTGGTGTACGCTATCCATGTCTCGTCGCCCGTAACCTTGTGGGAAAACAAATCATCTCCATCTTGTCTATAGCTCCCCAAATACTGTCGGCACTACGCATTCGTTGCTCTTTGTGCTGACCGGTGAGCAGTTTTGGCACCCACCTCGCACAAAGTTTCGGATATCCAAGCTGTTCAGTGGCAATCCTGTAAAGTGAGGTTCGAGCAACATTTGGAAATTCATTAGCCAGGCCACTAATTGTCAAACACCGGTCACTTCGAAGTTTTTGGTTCACTTGATCAACGATGTCGTCGGTCCGAATATTGGGCCTACCACTCCGCTGTTCATCGTGCACATTTTGCGGTCATTTCGAAATTCTCGACACCAGTGTCGAACCTGTTTGTTACTCATTATGTCCGGTCCATCCATGAGGCATAACTCACGATGGATGTCCGCAGCTGACGATTCTTTTGCCAGCAAAAATCTAATCACACCGCCTACTTCACATCTGGCAAGATCTACGATTGTCGCGGCCATTGTGATCTGCTATCACCGACTGGCAAACGCCTACTGCGTCACACCAACACTGCGGTAGGTTACTCAGGAGTCGGTAGACAGCGCTGCAGCCATGAAACTCATTCAAGCCTACCATCCGTTAAATATTGTTCACCGGACTTTAGTTTTGGAATACGTCTCGTATTTCCAAATGCACCCAGGAGATTTTAAGTTCCATGTATAAGATCAGTCCCCGCTAGTATCGTGAGGTAAGTGAGGAGCTGAGATAAGCGGTCCTGGCCTCGCTGGGGAACGCATGATGCTGGCCACATCTCCTCCCCATATCGGTTGGATAATCGCCAAACCGCTGCTGTGTGAGGCTGACCCAGGCCCTTCGCGGGCTGAAGCACCAGAGTTTCTTTTTAATTTATTTAAATAGTGTGGAAAATGGAGCTTATTTTGCTATTTTCATCAGTGCACGTTTACCAATATAGCCAGAAAAAAGGCCCTAATACTATAATATTTCATATGAAGAGAAAATTCAGGGTATTTCGTTAGAAAAGCGGCTGGTTCTCGCAGCTTGCACATTTGTATGTTACAGCCCAACTTCATCCACCGGCAACTGGAATGTCGAGTTCACCCTTACATATTCTTCGTCAGGGGTAGAAATGCACAATCTGCTGGTAGGCACAGATTTACAAGCAAAGGAATGATCTATGACATTTCTTCCATCTATGCACGCTTAAAGATTCATCGTAAATAAGAAAGATTGTAAACTATTCTTCAAGGTTTGCACAAAAGCTGTGAACAGAGGTCTTAATGATTCACGAGACTACGAAGCCTCTTCACTCGAGTCAGATCTTGAAACTACCGGTGTGCCCGCTGCTAGCAACAATCGAATGGCAGGAACCAAATTAAATTGAGTTTTATTTATGGACCCCCTTTAACTGCTGTGGTCCTTAGCATCCCATTCAATATTGGGCGTGAAAGATCGGTAATTTTTCTCAGAAGCCTCTTTATCAGGCTTGAGGTTCCTTTACGTAGTGTAAATCTACGACACGGGATCACTGGCTTCACCCCTTCCGAAGGAAGCCATGCTAAGGATTTTTAAACCCGAAAAAAACTCACCGACCTTCGCCGGATTTGAACCCACTACCTCGGGAACTAGAAGCTAGCATGGTAACCACTACTCCACGGAAGACGTCAATGGCAGGAACCGATAGCACCCTTGACATAGTGGAAAATTCCCAGCATTCATCGCGGAACGGAACTTTTATTTTACAACATAAAAGTAAAAATTACAGAAATATATGTGTTACGCCACACATTAATATTTTACATTTTTAAATCAACACGCGAGTAAAATTTTACGATATGCAGTAACTTTAGTTTATTGTACGCAAGCTAATTATTTAAACCTTCTAAGCCCAAGCACCAGAAAACAAAAGAACGCGACATTCAGATGTTTATAGTGTCCTGCAATGAACTGTATATGTATTACATTTTCTGCCATTTCATTCGAATTTAATGTAAGGTTGAAGAATTGATATGATACAATTTCCTTATTCGTATCAAATTCCACTCGTAGGAAACTGCGTAATTTCCTTAGCAGTTGAGTACTAACTCGGTCCTCTAGTAAATACTTGACTGTCATTTTAGGTACGGTTGTTGGAAGCTGCACAACAAATATTCCAGCTGGTTTTAGACCAATCGACCTATTTTAAGGTCCCTAGAATTGTAAACTGAACATTTACCGTCTACTTTTTCGATGCATGGTGCTTTTTAAATTTTGTAAATTAACCCGTTGTGTCGTAGCGTAGTACGAGCAAATTTTTACTTTATCACGTACCTATTAGGTAGAGAAGGTATTGAATTCCACCCAAAAATTCGATACTGGGATTTCACCGCAAATACTTGTTTTGGTGGCCCTTGAATCCGAAAAAAGCACAGAGAAAAAGACCTGTGTGTGTCTGTGAACAGCATAACTCAAAAACGAAAAGTTGGATAAATACCAAACTTATGTTTAGGCTCAATACCTTCCAAAGATTCGACATGAGGATTTTCAAAAACATCTCCCCCTCCAAACTACACCTTACATGGAACTTAAATGGCTCTAACGATTTTTATTAAAGTACGACATAATAACGATATTTACATGACAAATAAAATGTATATCTTTAATTTTATGGAAATAGCCTGTAAAGTCCTCTTCATTCGAAAGGAATTTTGTATACTTTTGTTTAACTGATAAACCTTAAGCGATAGGCGAAAACGTACTACACAAAAAGTGTAGATCTCTTTAAAACACACAATTTATTTCAAATAAGTTTTTTGTGGCATAAGCAACATCTGAGATATCCGTTATTAAAGGTCTAATTGTTCATTTCATGGTCATTTTCTTTAAGTTCTGTCAACATTCAGTTGTTTCTCGCGATTGCATGGAAACAGTATGGAATTTCAAGGCGAGCATGTAGCGTCCGTTCTTAATCATTTGACCATCGCGTTTCCTCTTGTATCTATAATGAAATGTGTAATGTAGCTATTTCTGCAAAGGTTTATCTCGATTAAAATGTAGCAGATAGAGAAACAAACTTTCGTAAGAATAGTTTGTATAGTCACTAATAAACTGTAGAGGGTGGAGAAAGTCATGTTACTGCAACACATCGGGATTTTAAACCTGGGATTCTATTTGTGTTACTTCTTTTTATCCCTCTTATACTCTTCAGAGTGAACTTTGCATAACTATCCACGTCATATTCCTAATGAAAGGCATGAATTGAGTAAAATGAAAGTTTCCACAAAATAAAATGCTCTCACCACTATTTTAAAGGCTTCACGTCCTCCTTGGAGTAGTAGTTGCTATGCTACTATGGTTGCAGTATATAGTCGCGAATTCGAACCAGTGGAGGGCAATTGGTATTAATTGAAGATTAAAATTCCCTTGGCATGACTTCCTTCAGAACAGTCATTGGGCCCGTGTGGGGCCCTCAGAAAAGGATCCCTGAGTAAAAGTTTCGAACATTTTCACACCAACTAGCGCATGCTTCTTCCTAGTTCCATCTAGCTGGAGCTGAGCTTTGCGGCAGGTACAGGTTCCGCTAGAAAGTTGAATAATTTAGGAAAACCTTTCTAGAGATCGGTTGATTAGGGCGACAGTCATGATAAAAGAATTTTAAAGGGCTTATAAAATAGCATGCCTACTTTTATGAAAATGAGTCTCAAATAAAGCTGAACACTGTATGGCAGCGGTTCCCAAACTTCTTGCACACAAGACCCCCTTTTCGATAATTAAATTATTGGCAACCCCTCCATTCACTTCGCTGCTTAATTATTAATTTGCAAGTTTTCGCGCGAAGTTAAAGGATAAATTAATTGAGCTTTCTTCAGACCAAAGTTTAAAACTTACTTTCCAGAAGGAAGATGTGTATCAGTTCTGGCTGGCAAGAACAGAATACCCTGGTGTTTGTCGCATTAAATGTGCTTATTCGATTCTGCACCTCATATCTCTGTGAAAATGGATTTTCTCAATGATGAACATCAAGACTAAATCTAGGAATAGACTGCAGTAAGAAATTGCCTCAATAATGTGTGGAACTAATATACAGCCAGACATTGAACGATGAATTAATAGCAAACAGGCTCATACGTATCACTAATCATCCTGTAATAACTAATGGTTTACATAAAACTGTACATGTGCATTTACTGTGAAATTGTAGTATTAATATGTTTCTTAAATACAAAACGTGATTCTGTTAAAATGTAATATGTAATACGTGACTAAATTCCATTTTCTCCATTGTTATAATAATAATTAACAATAAAAATGATTTATTAATAATTCCAAATATCCACTGCGACCGCCCAGATAGAATACCGCGGCCCCCTTCAGGGTCGCGACTCACAGTTTGGGAACCGCTGCTGTATGGTTATAGTGTAACTAGAGATTTTTAAATGTTTAACCCCCTCCTTCCTCATGTTCTTACTTATTTCTGTAAAAGCTACTATCATAATCACACTAACAACTCGAAAAGTCTATAGCTATGAACATTAATCAGAATCGGAAGAACACCGAGAAATTGATTTCCTAATCTGTAAAACACCTTTAAGAATAAAAGCAATGAGGTGGGAATAAGTAATCTGTTCAACAAGATAGAATTGCTTAAAGTCGAAACATCTGCACAGTTTGCTTAAATTATAGGTATATATTGCAAGGAATTTGTACACTTTGAATAGCCGGGATCGGAAACGCGCCCCAATCTATGGTGAGAAACCCTAAGACTGGCAGATTTACGACAGTTGATAAGGTTGCCCATAACTGACACAATTCTTCTAGCCGGAAATTTTTACGAATATTAGCAGTGCTGTTATGTAAATACAACCAGTCTCTATATATTAAAACAACAATAAATCAAACCCTACCCATCTGTCATACTGCAATACTTGTATCTTTTAAACCAACAATAGTAGACGAACAGACGAGGTTCGGTATGCCACCAGAGTCGAACGGTAAATCATAAGCATACAACAGTAGAAATTAAAGCCTATGAACATGCTATTGATGTGCGGCACTTTCACCCGGTCGATGCGGTTTCGGAAGACGGTCACGAGGGCATAACTTCTAGAGGGTGTGATAGTGAAAGTGGAGAAAAATGTCAATGCCTTATCCACACTGTGCGAGGAAAGCCTATCCACTTGATACCCACACACAGGTGTTCAATCAGCCACCATGTTTAAGTGTTACGACCAAATTTGGTTAACAGCTGCAGTAAATAAAGTTCGAGTAGCAACGCTCTGAAATAACATTGATATAGTAAAAAGCAACAAAAATGCAGGATATTAGGTGTTCTCTTGCACTGGCCATGTGTAGGCTCAGACTGGAAAGTTAAACCAGGATATCGAAAGATTCAATGCCATGGCCAGGACTAGAAGCACGGAAAATCTACTAAAGTGTATTGAGCCTTCTCACCATGCATCCCGGAAACGCTACGTGGCGGTTCCACACCTACTCCCAAACATTCATAATTAAGACTTCGTTTAAAAGTATATATTATACAGTTGAACCTCCTTTATACTTTATTCACTTACATGTTTTTCGCAGATATACGCTAATTTTTACTTTCTCTACTATGTATAGTAAGTATGGGAAGTGTTGTATTCCACCCAAAAATTCGATACCGAGATTTCACCGGAAATACATGTTTGAGACCCCCTGAATCCAAAAAAAGCATTTTGGGAAACATGTCCGTGTGTGTGTCTGTGAACAGCATAACTCAGAACAGTCAGATAAACACCAAACTTGGTATTTAGGTTCAGTATCTTTCAGAGATGCGACACGAAGGTTTTCAAGAAAATCCCCCCACCCTAGATTACTCTTTACATGGAACATTTTTTGAAAATTTGAATTTTCTCAAAAATGGCTCTAACGATTTTGATTAAAATGTCATATGTTTAAGATATTTTCATGACAAATGAAATGTATATCTCGAATTTTCTGGGAATGTCTCCAAAAGTATTCTACATTGTAAACAACTTTTGTATAACTGGTAAACCATAAGAGATAGATAAAATTTTACTACACAAAAAATGTAGATCGCGTTAAAATACACAATTTATGTCATATACTTTTTTTGTTGAGTGAACCATTTTCGAGATATTGCTTGTTATTCTCTTAAATTTTCCAATACTTTTTCTCAAATGGGAATTCGTTATTCATTTCTTTTATATGTCCTGGACATGCAAAGAGAATGGAATACTCCGCATAGCAACCAGCTCTTAAAATATTTGTCTATAGCTTAAAGTCTACCATACTCCCCTTGCACCTACAAGAAAATTAGCAATAAGATTAACATCTCGATTAACATCAAGCATATGGAGAATAAGCGTTCGTAAAAATAGTTTGTACAAGAGTAGATAAAGTCATGTGAGTGTAACACATCAGATTTTTTAGGCTCCGAAGCTTAATATTTAACTCAATTATAAGATTTTCGGTTATGGACTTTCTCATTAATAGTCACATTTTTCCGGTCCCCTTACACGAAATATATTCATTTACTTACTCCTTTATACGTTATGTTTATGCAATGCTGGGATATATTACGAATGGATTGTGTATATCCTTACTGTGGCGGCACAAAACAGTAGGCATGTTGGGCGAAGCATTAATATTTTCAGAACGTAATATTGATGCACACATGTTAATAATACGGTGGTGCAAGGTATTCTTCACCAGTTTGTATCTGGAGATACTAATGATGCTGGTGGTGGAGGTGGTATTGAAGAAGAAAAATTAGAAGTAGGGCTAAATACGTGTTCCCATGTGCATCTTCACCGTGTGCATCAGACAATTCAAGCACTAGAAGTTACACGATTTCTATTATCGCAAATCCTAAGTGATGACAGTGTTTCTGTGATAAGAGCATACAATTGACTACTGTATAACTGTGTGGAAAAATCAAAGAGCAAAGAAAACTTGGTGATTTTTTTTAAACCAGTGCAAAGCTCCAGAACTCTGATTTTTACTTTCTCTACTACGTATAGTAAGTAGGGGAAGTATTGTATTCCACCCAAAAATTCGATACCGAGATATATGTTTTGAGACCCCCTGAATCCAAAAAAAGCATTTTTTGAAGCATGTCCGTGTGTGTCTGTGAACAGCATAACTCAGAAACGAACAGTCGGATAAACACCTAACTTGGTATTTAGGTTCAGTATCTTCCAGAGATGCGACATGAAGGTTTTCAAGAAAATCCCCCACCCCAGATTACCCTTTACATGGAACATTTTTCGAAAATTTTAATTTTCTCAAAAATGGCTCTAACGATTTTGATTAAAATATCATATGTTTAAGATATTTTCATGACAAATAAAATGTATATCTTGAATTTTCTGGGAATGTCTCCAGAAGTATTCTTCATTATGAACGACTTTTGCGTAACTGGTAAACCATAAGAGATAGACAAAATTTTACTACACAAAAAATGTAGATCGCGTTAAAATACACAATTTATGTCATATATATTTTTTGTTGAATGAACCATTTTCGAGATATTGCTTGTTATTCCCTTAAATTTTTCAATACTTTTCTCAAATGGGAATTCGTTATTAATTTTTTTTGTCTTGGATATGCAAAGAGTATTAATCTGTGGCAAAGAGAATGGTGGTGCACATAGCAACCATCTATTAAGAGATATGTCTATGCTTAAAGGCTACTGTATTTCTATATTGCCCTTGCAATTACAAAACAAGGGGAACATAGTATGCCTTAAGCGATAGTCAAATATTTTTAGAACTGGTCGCTATGTGTAAAATTTAATTCTCTTTGCATGTCGAAAGATCGTTTCTGCAAATGTTTATCTCGATTAATATGAAATAGATGGAGAATAAGAGTTTGTAGAAATAGTTTGTACAAGAGTAGAGAAAGTCATGTGAGTGTAACACATCAGATTATTTTTAAATTGTGAATAACATACATACGTACGTACGTACGTACGTACATACATACATACATACATACATACATACATACATGCATGCATGCATACATACATACATACAGACAGACAGACATACATACATACATACATACACATACATACATACATACATACATACATACATTCATACATACATACATACATACATACATACATACATACATACAGACAGACATACATACATACATACAGACAGACATACATACATTCATACATACATACATACATTCATACATACATACATTCATACATACATACATACATACATACACATACATACATACATACACATACATACATACATACATACACATACATACATACATACATTCATACATACATACATACATACATACATACATACATACATTCCAGTATTCTAAATAGTGGAATATGTTTATTATTAATGTTGTTTTTATTTATTGCTTTCTTAATTAAGTAACACCTATAGGTAATAAGTTTGATTAATAATCCAATACAACAACTTCAGTTCCATAAAAAAATCACTTTTACGTTTTCTCATTTATGCATTATTTTAGTCGAAAACGTATTTGTGCAGCTTAAATCCACTATACTATCTTGTCATATTAGAGCAACGGTATTATTTATCCTTCGTGTAGTCTTGTCTCGTCTTGTTCTATACAGATTTCCGTCATTGCTCCGGACGCACTTCAGCTTTGGGCTTATTGTGCTACCTGTATCGTTTTAGAGCCAATTCGTTATTCCTGCACCTTTTACGAAGGAATACAGTCTCATAACAGATATGGTTTCAAATTCTTCTGATTGCAAAAACGTTTTCCCAAAAGCAATATATCTTCTGTGAGTCAAGGCCTTACAGGAGCATATAATGTGTTGGGCTGTTTCAGTTTCTTTCTTGGACAATCTGCAATTTAAGTTACCCTGAAACACTTCCATCGTGTTAAGATGCTTTTTCACAGGAGCATGTCCTGTGAGAAGTGTAGTAATTGTTCTCAAATGAAGTCTGTTACATTTAGGTAAGCTTTCAGCTCTTTTCTTACATGGTTTTCTAATAAAAGGTTTACCATGTTAGTTTCCCGGAGTTTTAAGCCAGGTTTTAGGATATTCTACTTTGAACCAGATCTTAATAGCCTCTTTTACTAAACATCGAGATGTTCCTAGAGCCGGATCAGGCCCAATAAATTGGGAATTGTCTTGCAGCTTTTTTATTTCCTTCTATGCCATTATGACCCGCCACCCAGATGAGTTGAACTTCATTCTGTTCTGCTTCAAGCTTGTGAGCATGTTTAGGCAGTTTTAAACTTGTCCTTACGTAACTTTATGACTTAATAAAAATCGTTACAGCTGTTTTGGAGGGCAAAGTAAAAAATAATGAAAATTTTCTCACGTAAATGTTAATTTGGGTTAGATGGAATTGCGCAAGAATGTTATGTTGCTTCCTTCAAAGACGCTGGACTTGGTAGTCATCCGGCTTTTCTTGTTTAGTTACGCTGTTCAGAGGGACAATGTCATTTGTAGAATGGTTAAGCAAATAAATTAGAGCAGCCGCGTGTGTGAATGTTACTGATATGATTTTTTTCTATGTGTATAACATGCATAATAAAATGCTGCGAGTAAGTACCAAAATCCAACAATTATAAACACAGTATGCGAAAAGTAGTTATCTGTCGAGAGAGCAGAAAAATTTATGACGTGGCTTTTTTATGCCTTGCTGAGTCAGTAGCTAATGCACCGAGCGTTGCTAAACACGCGGTAATTGTTATTAATGTAGTAACATTTTACAAAGGTAGCTACGAATTAACTAACGGTAAGGCATTTGTCTGGTCTACTGCGCAAGAAAAAAGGAACATCAGGTACAATTACGTCACAGTGAAGTTGTGAATGAGATAGCATACACCGCTCGTGGGAAAGTCGAATGCATCCTGACACACTTCAGCGCTAATCCGAGGTTCATACAAACAAATATCTGTGTACTTGCAACTTGTGTAGAAAGCTGCTAGGGGAGGGAGAGTTTGCCTTGGTGACAAAGTGGCATGAGGTAATGCTACTTATGGTTTCATTTCCTGGCGAAACTAACAGTCCTGCGGTACAGCTAGGAGGTCACGTGCTGCACATAGACGGGGAAAAACATCAACAAGGCTTTTTAGTTCTCCCTACATATGACACCACAGGTTGGGCTGATACATGCCAATTAAGTGATATTTGGGAAAGGAATTTTTATAAAGGAAACTCTCCATGTCTAGTTTGGTGTAGATCGCGGCATTTGCCAGTTATGAACAGGCAGAGGGTTTTTAATAAGTAAACAGACCAATTCTACAGAATGATTTATGAAGAACTGACACATTTCTTTCTTTAATTATTCTATTCGAAATTAACTCAATGCCTTTTAGCACCAAATTAAGCAGAATGTTCTGGAGTTTCGTTTGCCTGTCACTAGATGCCTAAATGTTCATGTTTATTCGTAATTGTTAATTTTAATGTCGCAACTGTTTTTGAGATTTGGTTCTATCAACGTGAAAATCGAGTACACATTAAATGAACGACTCTTCCTTGTAAAGCAATACTGGATTACGAATTCATTTACAGCTACTCAAAGGGCATACCAGAGAGAATTTGGTGTTCGGAATCCTCCCCAAAGAAACACAATATTGGGACTGGTAAACAAATTGGAAACAACTGGATCTCTGGTGAGTGAAAAAGGCAAAATTCTTTCATCTAGGCTTCCCACGGTTGTTGACATAAGAGCACGACTGGATCAGTCACCCAAAAAATCATTAAGACGTTTGTCGCAGGAGACAGGGTACAGCTACTCAATGTGCCAGAGAGCTGTGAAAAGTGCAAGCCTAAATCCGTATAGGATTACGGTTGTCCACCAGTTACAGAAACCAGATAAGGATTATTGTCGTTGGTTTCAGGCGTTCATTGTGCAAAATCCTGCCATATTGTCCATCACATGGTTCACAGATGAAGCATGGTTCCACTTGTCTAATAACGCATATAAAATTAAAATCGGAGTTTGGTGCGCAATATCCGCACAGAGAATAGTGGGACCAATTTTTTTTAAACAATGCGAACACTGGAGAGTACCGACGGATTTTCATGGAGTTTGCTGAGCAAGATTATGCCACACGTCCCCAGACATTGGGCGAACTAAAACACAACATTATACAGGAGATTCAAACTATTGACAACAGAGTCCTCCAACGAGTGGCCAGTAACATGGAACGACGTGTTGAGTTGTACCTTATGCAGGATGAAGGACATTTTTAACGTTTGCTATAGAGGTAAATCATCTCCCAAAGTTCCTCTGCATTTCAGGTATAATAAGTTGTCGCTAGCATAACTCGTTTTGAAGCAATTAAAGAAATACATATGTCCGTTCTTTATAAATCATCCTGTATTATCGCGCGGAGTATAGGTGACGTCAGATACTGTGACGGACACACTCCTCCCCTACCCAACAGCCGGTTTCGCTGTAAAAGTTCCATTTATTCGCTGCATAATATACACCGATGGAGAAATGTGGCAATATGCCTAGAGCAAAGAAGAGTTTATACATCAAAATTAGCACCCTTTGTGGTGGAATTGGCAGGGAACACTTCAGCACAAATAGCGAAATCATCAGATATAACATAGAACTTAAAAGACGTTTAAACATCATGTTAAACAACATTGTAATTCAATGAAACACAGGGAACATGTGATATTATTAGAAAGGAACAATGAGGAAAGTGGACCTTAACCCTCTTCAGCCCCAAACTACGAATCAGAATTTTCGAGGATCTGTGTCATACACAAATGAGAGCGGATTGCTTTTAAAAATGTGCAACATTTGAAATGCTTGTTTCGTAGCTTTCATAAACTAATTGCACACTATCAATAGCAAAATATACATTGCTTTCTTTTTATTTTCTCTACTACGTATAAGGTAAATTAGATATTGCATTCCACCCAAAAATTCGATACCGGGATTTCACGGAAATACATGTTTTGAGATCCCCTGATTCCAAAAAATGCGTTTTTAGAAAAAGGTCTGTGTGTGTCTGTGAACAGCATAACTCAAAAACGAAAAGTCGGATAAATACCAAACTTGGTATTAGCTCCAGTATCTTTCAAAGATGCGACACGAAGATTTTCTAGAAAATCCCCCCCAGACTACCCTTTAGATGGAACATTTTTCAAAAACTTTGATTTTCTCAAAAGTGGCTCTAACGATTTCGATTAAGATAATTGAAGATTTTTATGACAAATTAAATGTATATCTTGAATTTTCTGGGAATGTCCCCCAAAATTTCTTCATTCTGAATGGCTTTTGCATAACTGGTAAACCGTAAGAGGTAAACAAAAGTTTTCTAGACATAAAATGTAGATCTCGTTAAAACACACAATTTATGTCATATACTTTTTTTTGTGGAGTGAACCATATCCGAGTTATTCCTTGTTATTTATTTGAATTTTCCAATACTTAGTTTTTCTCAAAAGGGAATTCATTATTTTCTCTTTTTTTTTAATTTCCTGGATATGCAAAGAGAATGAAATGCAACCAGCTCTTAAAAGATTTGACTATTCCATAAAGCCTACCATATTTCCCTTGCATCTACAAGAAAAGTAGCCATAAGATAGTTTCTGCAAACGTTTATCTCAATTAACATGAAGTAGACGTGGAATAAGCGTTTCTGAAAATAGTTTATACAAGAGTAGAGAAAGTCATGTGAGTGTAACACATCAGATTTTTTTCTAACACTACTCCTTAATCCTGATTTACCTACTTTCGGGACAGGGTTTAGTGCCTTCAACTGTTCATCATTTGTTAACAGAGAACACTGCAAGATCGCAATCGCTCCCACCTCCCCTCGCCACCAACCTCGATACGTTCCTAATTTGATGGTTTACTTACTAAAACCTTTCTCCTTGGTTATCAACTGAGGAATACCGGGAAAAAACCTCAGACAGGGATGACGTCCTGGCAGGATATGACGCAACCTCCCGTTCATTAGTCCATGTTTTAACGACTTAGACCATAAGAATGCATTAAGAGCTAATAAACAGAAAAGAAAAGTTTGTATAATACATCTCCTTCTGTACTCAAAAAAGTTTCATACTGATTCTAGGGATCATCCACTTCTGGTTTAGCACAATAAATACATATACAGACAGTGTCATTATAATAGTTATTGCCAAATTAATGCATTGTTTATTCTGTGTTGTCAGATACCATCTTTCCGTCAGTGTTATCGTGCGTTCTACTGTATGTGCGCATTTTGACAGAAGTAAATGCAACATATTTAGAATCTGTGAATAAGGTTTTTATAAAAGTATATTAAACTGAATAATGCTTAACTCCTTATTTTATTTGTTTACAATTTCAAATGATAAATATACCAATGATTTATCATAGTACTGAACGTTTTATCAGCAGCTCTTGACTACAATGTGAGTTTTCCAGCACTGCATGGACAGTTGCTTATGCACTTTGTAATTAACCAGACCGTAAGGACTCGTCTTTACCAAAGAATCGGCTTTTATTAGGACAAGCTATTGTTACAAAGTTATGAAACTCATTTCAAGCATTCTACATGAGAGTTTATCTTGAATAATGTGGTTGCTGCTATATCTACTAGCAGGTATCGCGTTGAATGACCTTATTCAGCAGTAGCCTAGCTCAAACGTGTAAAAGACAGTATCCGACGTGCGATTTCCAATATTTCGGTTGAATTCAATGTGTTCAACAGGTGTCGGATTTGTATAGACCCAGAAAGGCATCATTTCGAACACGTTCCACAACGAAAGGTAAATGTGACATATTCATGTTATATAGCATTATCTAGGGGAAAAACGTTCTGCCGGTTTTCTACATGAATTTGTGTAGTAGAGTCATAGGAGTGGTGTCGAGCCAATCGAGTCATTCAAGAGAAACTTGTAGGTTGGCAACAAAGTAAATTTCGACCTGGTGGAAGAATAAGCAACAGAAAGAATACTTGAGGCAGAAAAAGTGTGGAGTCCGTTAAAATATATGCTAAAAAGAGTTTTTTTCATTGCATAGCCATTTCCGGTGTGTTTAAGGTTTCTGTACTGAAACCTATCTTGGTCACTACCAATGAATGCCTGAAAATGGGCGATACCCCCCTCCCAGTGATAAAACTGATTTAAGTAAACAGTTAAGTGCTGTTGCCGCACCGTGAATGGTAACTACGAGGGCAGTCCCAAAAGTACAGGATTTGACGTATATATAGCAGTTGTTTCAAACAAATAACTATGGTAGAAAGTACCAACCTTATAAAGCTTAAGTTTGAAGTTTGACGATACTACGTTGTTTAGTAATTGTTTGGCAGCCATTAATAGTGAACTCTCTCAGCGAATTTGTAAACATGGACAAAAGTGGCTATCGTTATATGATACAATACTTTCATTTGGAAGGTCTTAGTCCAACTAATATTAAAGCTCAGCTAGATTCTGCTCTGGGGGAGTCTACTCCTTCGTTTACTACAGTAAAATATTGGGTGGCAGAGTTGAAGCGAGGCCGTACGAGCTGCTAAGATGAACATCGCAGTGGTCGACCAAATGAGGTGACCACGCCAGAAATTGAGGAAAATCCAAAAAATGGTATTGGATGACCGTCGACTGAAAGTGCGTGAGCTAGCAGACATCGCAGGCATTTAAAAAAGTGCTGTACACCGCATACTAGCTGAAAATTTAGACATGAGAAAGCTGTACGTAAGATGGGTGCCGCGTTTACTCACAATGGAACAAAAACAGCGTCGCGAGGATGTTTCAGTCGAGTGTTTGGCGATGTTTTGCTGCAATAAAGCCGACTTTTTGTGTGGATTCATAACCATGGATGAAACATGGATCCATCACTTCACACCTGAGACGAAGGAACAGCCAAAACGTGGCAGCCCTCTTAGGTCCGTACTGTCTAATTTGAAATCAAGGTAAACATATTAATCTTCATTTGCGTAAGATGGATAGAAGAATAACGTTTTATATCAACAGTGTAATATATAAGTGATATCTAAGAAATGCTAATGGACATAAAAGATTTTTACTTCCTCTACCACTAGCTATTAATATTCAATCCAAAAATTGTCATCAAGACTTTCCCAGAAATGCATTTCAAGTCCACTGAACCACCCTACCCCAAAAAAGCATTTTTAGAAAAAGGTCTGTGTGCCCGTGAATGTATGTGTGTATGTGAAGAGCTAACTCTAAAACGAAAAGTCAAGCAAATACCAAACTCGGCATTTAAGTTTCGCTTCTTCCAAGGATGAAACACGAAGATCTTCAAGAAAATCCCCCACCCCAAACTAGCTTTTACATAGAAAATGTTTCGTTAGTTATTTTCTGAAAAATGACTTTAACAATTTTGGTTGAAACACTATGTTTAAGATATTTCCATGACGAATAAAACGTATACCTCAAATTTTCTGTGAATAGCCCGTGAAGTTCCCTTTAAGCTCACTAAATTTATTATTGTTTTGTATAACTGGAAGATCCTAATGAATAGGCAGAAACTTGCTGATGGGGAAAAAATACACACAGCTCATAAAACACACTTTATTTCAATGTGAAATATTCCATGTTACACATTAACGCTTTCTTCTGACGGACATGCTTTGAAAGTTTGCGATTCTCCTTTTCTCCTTCCATCACAGGAACCTGTTTTATGTAAAGAGCACTAATGACCTAATTTGAAATCATTCCTAGTCAAAAATACATCATGAGCAACGTAACGAGGATCGGAGAATCACTTTTTATACGAATACTATGTATAGAATACCTAATGGATATACTATGTGCATTTGCCATGCCTGCAGAAAACAGTGTGAGTGTTGGTAGCACATTTTTTTCAAGTAATACATGTTGTCGCACCAGATTTAATCTCCTGTATATTCGTTCAAGTGAAATCCAACTTCATTTTTCTTCAGTCGATTAAGAAACTTTCATAAAAGAAGCTGCAATAAACTGAAGGCTTTACGATCATGCTGCATCTGACAGAAGTTTTATAGCTCGTTACATTGTGAAGTCTTGAGGCACTGTTGTGCAGGCATGCTAGCCACATATAGGCGAGTTTTCCTGGATAATCTATCAGAATCGCGTGTATAGAGCATCACTTTCACCTCAAGGGGTACGTCTTTCGTAACTAAGACGTGATCTCATATTCTACCATAATGCACTAGGCATTTGCTCGGTAGGATCAAACGTTCCAGCATTCTCATGGCCCATAGGTCCATACAAATCATTTAACCCCTGGCATTCTTTCGTGAAGTTGTTTGTTACTTAAAAGTCTTAAGGCTTTTCATTATTAACAGTGTTTTTTTATTTATTTATTCTCAGAAGCTAATAATGCACTTTTAACATTTAATAGTAAGCATTTCAAAACTTATCGTGAAATCAAGAAGGAACTTATCTAGAGAAATTCAAAATTACGTGTGCCATTCACCTTTTTGCTAATATTCTATAATCTTAGAACTATTTCTGGTAATTTTCTATTTTGGATGAAAGATTGACAATGAATGTATTAAACCAAAAGCAGAGTTTTTAATTTTTTTATGTGTGTTAATCTTTTCACGTATGAATGGTCAGACTGCTGTTATGAATGTTAGTATAATTTAAGTTACGTCCCATTTAAAAGTCATAGTTTGAGTGGTATATCAAAATATTGAAATGTCTGATTATTATTCAGATTCTTTCTTTGTTTCTTTTTATTTTGTGTTACATAAACGTTAAACGTTAATAAGCATAATATTTCTAACAAACTTTGTTATTTACAAAATTCCATAGATTAATATTTAAGAAATTATATCAATTGTATTATTATTATTATTATTATTATTATTATTATTATTTGCGTACACAAACTGGTTACCAGAAGGAACAATACGGATAACAAGTATATGGAACAGAAACACGGTAGTGCATGTTTTTAGTTACTTATGAATGTCTTGTCGTTTCTAACGCTCTTCATAGGTCTATAACCTTCGGGGGTTACCTCATTCCATCAACAGAGACTGAACCCATTTCTGAGGTAGAGGCACCCAGCGGGCGGAATCCGTTGCCTCCGATGACATGGCAGTGGAATGAGAGGACCTACAGCCTTTACCGTGGACTCCGAACCACATTAGGCCTTGAGGATACTTCATATGAGCAAGCCAGAGGTGAAGGGGTGGATAGGGCCACTTAAAAGCGCCACCCCGGAGCCGGGACTCGATCCCCGGGCCCTCGGTATGAGAGGCGGAAACGAAACCACTGCGCTACCCCGGCGCCCACTTTTGAATGTTAACACTCAGAAAAGCAGTTTTATTACGGTTTTCAAACTGTCACATGTGTAAGTTACATTTAAAGGGTATAGGGCTATAGAGTGAGAATGAATGGGAGAGGAAGAAAGACGGCGGCACAGAGGGGAAAGAGTGAAAGAGAGTGGGAGTGTAAGAGAAAGAGGGTGAGAGAGAAAGTGAGAGAGTTAAAGAGGTAGAGAAGGATCTCCGTATTTAACGCAAGTAAAACTGCACCTGCTGGTGCATGAACAACGTTCCTTCAATAGCAGTTCTGTTAAAAAAATCTGATGTGTTACACTCACATGACTTTCTCTACTCTTGTACAATCTATTTTTACAAACGCCTATTCTCCATATGCTTCATATTAATCGAGATATCGAGATGTCAATCTTATTTATAATTTTCTTGTAGATGCAAGGGCAATATGGTAGCTTTTAAGCGATAGTCAAATATTTTATCGCTGGTTGCTATGTGGCGCATTCCATTCTCTTTGCATGTCCAGGACATAAAAAAATGAATAACGAATTTGAGAAAAAGTATAAGTATTGGAAAATTTAAGGAAATAACAAGCAATATCTCGAAAACGGTTCACTCAACAAAAAAATGTATATGATATAAGTTGTGTATTTTAACGCGATCTACATTTTTTATGTAGTAAAATTTTGTCTATCTCTTATGGTTTACCAGTTATGCAAAAGTCGTTCATAATGAAGAATACTTTTGGAGACATTCCCAGAAATTTCGAGATATACATTTCATTTCTCATGACATTATCTTAAACATATGATATTTTCATCAAAATCGTTAGAGCCATTTTTGAGAAAATTAAAATTTTCGAAAAATGTTCCATGTAAAGGGTAGTCTGGGGTGGGGGGATTTTCTTGAAAATCTTCGTGTCGCATCTCTGGAAAATACTGAACGTAAATACCAAGTTTGGTGTTTATCCGACTGTTAGTTTTTGAGTTATGCTGTTCACAGACACACACACACAGACACACACACACACACACACACACACAGACACACACACGGACATGTTTCCAAAAATGCTTCTTTTGGATTCAGGAGGTCTCAAAACATGTATTTCCGGTGAAATCTCGGTATCGAATTTTTGGGTGGAATACAATACTTCCCCTACTTACTATACGTAGTAGAAAAAGTAAAAAGAATTATCAGATATTGGAATATGGAATTCAATGAACCTTCCTTCTAAAGCTACAGAAACTATATCTGACAATTACATAAACACATTCCAACAGTTTTGGAAGACTAAGATTTGAAACCGAACAAAATGGTCCTGGTGGAAACTCAGTGATTCGCATTCTGTTGATCTCGGGTTCAATATTTTAGACATACCAAGGAACAATTTAAAGCCAAAAGCAAACAAAACATATGAACGTTACACTATTTTGTTGATTTATGTAGTATACTTTCCTCATAATAGAATGGTTTGAAGATTACATTAGTTTGTGAGGTATTTACTAATTTTCTAACTAATCGTTAATGACACTGAATTAGTAATCTCTTTGGCACTCGTGGTTTTGTTTAAAATGCTCTTCGAACATAATGCTAAATAACTACTACTTTTAAATATGCGCCCAGCAACCTACCTGAAGAATTACGCGCAAGGGCAGGTCACATCTGAACTTGTCCTTCAATAACGTTTTTAATGTGTATGCCTAACATTAAGCTGCAAAGTAATATAAAAATCCGTTTGTTACAACACCTTTGAGAAACAAGAACAGCGTGAGAAAGTGAGTGTCAGAGGTCAGAGACAGAACACGTTCATGATGAACTTTAAAAGTGTCCAGTCGTATGGGCGTAGCTGGATGTGGCTATTAATCAATCATGCATTCAGCATTAGTAATGAAAACCCGTACCACTGGGTATTTCCGGAATTCTTAATGTGGTTTAAACATTGTTTAAAGAGAAAGCAAATATTTTATTCCCCGAAAACTGCGTCTGTCTTATGTTTACATTTTCAGGAACGTGTGTGTGTGGGGGGGGGGGGATACGCAAGTAGACAGACAAGTATTACCAGTGCTGAAGATGTGCTTCTCACCTAACTTTTACCACACAAGCGATTGTACCTTGATTGTAAAATCTCAAGTGTAAAAAGTACGCGACTTCGTATCTATCTTAAAAGTCATTCGTACAAAATCTTATTTTTCCATCTACTGCATGCTAATAATGAATCATTTTGGCCAGAAATGGTTTAAATACATATTTTGTTGCAAGTGCAGAGGAACATGCAGGAGACTGAGAGGTAAACTGTTAGAATGGCAGATCGATGAATACTTATATGCTCTTTGCACGTGTTCATGAGCAATAAAAGCGTACTGCTTTGTAATATCGAATAATTCGAACAGCAGGAGATATTTTTAAAATGATTAATTTCCACCAACCCAAAATGTTATTTGGTGCCAACAGTGTATTTTAATGAGCTATAAATATGGCTACAGATAAACTGAACGCATATTACAATACGAGGGTAGTTCCAGAAGTACCAGAACTGACGTATATGTAACGGTTGTTATTTCAAACAAATGACTATGGTAGAAAGTACCAAGATTATAAAGCTTAAGTTTGAAGTTTGGCGATGCTACGTTGTTTAGTAATTTTTTGGCAGCCATTAATACTGAACTCTCTCAGCGAATTTGTAAACATGGATAAAACTGGTCATCGTTATGTGATATAATACTTTCATTTGAAAGGTCTTAGTCCAACTAATATTAAAGCTGAGCTAGGTTCTACTCTGGGGGAGTCTGCACCTTCGTTTACATAAGTAAAATATTGGGTAGCAGAGTTTAAGCGAGGCTGTACGAGCTGCCAAGACGAACATCGGAGTGGTCGACCAAATGAGGTGACCATGCCAGAAATTGTGAAGAAAATCCACAAAATGGTAGTGTATGACCGTCGATTGAAAGTGCGCGAGTTAGCAAACATCCTAGGCATTTCAAAAACTGCTGTATATTGCATACTAACTGAAAATTTAGACATGGGAAAGCTGTGCGCAAGATAGATACAGTGTTTACTCACAATGGAACAAAAGCAGCGTCGTGAGGATGTTTCAGCCGAGTGTTTGAGGATGTTTCGCTGCAATAAAGCAGAGTTTTTGCGTCGATTCATAACCATGGATGAAACATGGGTCCATCACTTCACACTTGAGACGAAAGAACAGTCAAAACAGTGGATTGAAAGGGGAGAATCGGCTCCAAAAAAGACGAAGACAGTCGCATCTGCAGGCAAGGTCGTGCTGTCAGTTTTTTTTTTGTTTTTTTTTTGGATGCGCATGGTATACTTTTCATTGATTATCTTCAAAAAGGAAAAGCAATTCATGGCGAGTATTATGCAAACTTATTACGCGTTTGTATAATGAAATCAAGCAAAAAACGGCCGCATTTAGCGAAAAAGAAATTCTGTTTCATCAAGACAAGCACAAGTTCACACATCCATTATCGCCATGGCCAAAATCAATGAGTTAAAGTTCGAATTGCTTCCTCATGCACCCTATTCGCCAGACTTAAAGCCCTCTGATTATTTTCTGTTTCCAAAGTTGAAGAAATGGCTTGGTGGTAAAAGATTTGCCAACGATGAAGAGGTGGGGTTTGTAGTTGATGGTTATTTTGCAGAACTCGACGGTTCTCACTATAAACAGGATATCGAAGCTATTGAACATTGCTGGGAAAAGTGTATCGAGCTGAAAGGAGACTATGTAGAGAAATAAAGATGTTTTTCCCAAAAGTTTTGTGTTTTATTTGTTAGGTCGAGTACTTCTGGGACAGCCCTCGTATTTTACACTCACGAAACATACAATAAGAATGTAGGGAACTTCATAGATTATGAACAGAAAGTTTAAGACACACATTTCTTTTACTAGCGCGAAATCCTAACCTTATGGTATTTCAATTCAAATTGTTAGGGCTGTTTTTGAGAAAATAAAAAACAGTTTCTATGCAGTGAGGTTTGAGGCTGCGGAAATTTCTTGAAAATATTTGCGTTACTAAAATGCGTAATTTGTGTATAAATGTTGGAATTTACATGCACGCACGCAAATACACACACACACACACACACACACACACACACACACACACACACTCACCTAGAACGCGGATCTTATGCTAAAACTGTTCTGTTTTACTTAAAAGAATCTGAAAGAGCACATTTCTATTGAAATCTCGATACAGAATTTTTGGGTGTAAATCAATGTTCCCTCTATTACCTATAGATAGGCAGTACAGGAAGTAAAACTTGACCCCCGAGCTCTTTACTCTCATAAAAGAGGATCTGAGCTCAGATGTTTCTGGAATGCTGGTTGTTTGCTGTCCCCATAAAAATAAAAACAATTAGCAATGTCCTTGCTGAACGGTGAAGGGACTTCATGACTAGCATTTCTTCATGAGGTTGCGACGTCCCGCACCTACTCATGCGTTCTTTACACACTTTCTCACAATAGGAAGAACAAGCGTCCAAATCAAAGTTGATATTCTAAGAACGTTTAATCGTTTTCACTTACCTGCATTATACGCAGCAAATATAGTTTCCTAGTGAATAGGATAACTATTCTAGCATCTAAATGATCAGAATTTTGGTGTAGTTTTAATATTAGTTCCCTTACTAAAATACTACTTAGCAGGGCGTAGCAGCCAGTTGGTGCGTGATTCAAGTGAATGCATTTTAAAATAAATTTCGTACTAAACATAGTCGTACTTACAAATAAAAATAATTAAATACGAAGTAACATATTCCAAATTTAATCAATTGTTGTTTCACACTTCCGTGTATGGGTCAAGTTTGGAAAGAAAGAGCCAGAATGAAAAGTCAATGCCATAGCCGGAATTTTAACAACGGATTTTCGGTTTATCGTGCCGCTGTTCTACCCAACTGAGCTACAATGACCACATGCCGGCGCGACACTAAATTCTCCAAATTTTATAAAATATTTTTTCCGGTAAACCACAAGGCGTTTTCAAATTCATTTTGACATAACACACTTAAAGGGACTTACAAAATCGTATGTACAATAGTCGCCTTTCATTGGCTGCCGACGTGGAATGGGCTGTTGTGAGGTACAAATTAGTTCCTTATTTAAGAGAGTTATTTATCTAAACATATTCGAAGAGAATTGTGAAATTTACATGTTCCAAACCGTATGAATCAAATATATTACTGACAGAGAATTAAATTAAATTGAGTTTTATTTATGGACGTTCTGTAACTGTTATGGTTCTTACCGTCCCATTCAACGTTGGCCGTGAAAGACCGGGAAGCCTCTTTATCAGGCTTGAGGTTCTTTTACGTGCCGTAAATCTACGACATGGGACCACCGGCATTACTTCCCTTCCGAAGGAAGCCATGCTAAGGATTTTTACGGCCGAAAACGTCCATCGCCCTCCGCCGGGTTTAAACCGGCGACCTCGGGATCTAGAGGCTAGTATGGTAACCATTACACGACGGAGGACGGCAACCAAGCAATGGTTAACAACTATTAATTCAATCAATATCAAATAATGGTTCTTCTTCAGGCGACTCTAATGGATACTGCTGAACTAGTAGAAATGCTGATACACTGGTTTCCACCATCGCAGAAGCTGAATCTGTTTGCCACACATTATTTAAAAAAAATTAATAATGAAACTTAGAAAATAAAGGGCATATTATTACATTAGTTTCCCATACTTGTTGTTTTCACTTTTGCATGTGTATTATTTACTGTTAAAAATCGTTTATGTGACACTGTACGTGTGACGTAACACCATTTTTTCGGATTTGTAGGCAAGGAGTGCGGTGGGAAAGGAAGGACAGGCTTTGCATCTTATAACCGCATGAGTACAAAGCACAACCCATATTCCCATTGCCCAGTAAATTCTACTCTAACTTTGCCTATCCTCTTGAGCAGCTACTGAGTTTCCAGCTAAAATCCAGAAGCAAGAAGAGACTTTCTTGCTGACGACACAGAGCTTTCAATTGGCTAACACTTGGGCGGTTGGACATTAGGGAGGGAGTTGGTGTACCGGTAATCTGACTGGGGCTTCACCGTGGTTTTCCTTAATTATTAGATGAATAATGAATAAGTTATTCAATACCACCTAAAGAACAAAAAAAAACAGAAATAAAATGGATGGAGCAGGAAGACTACTACGCAACAAAGGCCACATGCGAACAGATTACATCCAACATAAGGTAAAGAAAGTAAGTTCGCAACTAAAGTTTTCTCTCCGATATTGCATTGATTAAGTATGTGCAGATATATCCACGGAACAGCACTCATACCTTCGGATTAAACCAACACAAAAAAAAACTAGATGGCATATAGTAAGTACGTACTGAGGTCACCTAGGAAGCAATTTGCTTATGCATGCGGTACAGGTAAGCTAAGGTCACTTGTCCAGTACAGACTTAATCAAGTTTATCAAAGAATCTGTAGGTAAACTTCGCGACAGTTGAAGCGAGGTTAAGGAGAGACTAAATACCGAAAATTGTCAAAAAATGGCTTTTTTTTAGTTTTTATGCAGTCTTATAAATTGAAATTTATTTTTAATTACATATACATTTTATCATTGTAGGAGAATATATATTTTATCATTGTAGGCTTATTTTTAAATACTTTTTAAACTTGATACTGCGTCTGCCATTTTTACTGTGAATTCTGGCACCACTTCACAGAAAAAGAGCATAACTCCTACACAATTTGGAGTGTGGTTCACTTTGGTAAACTTTAGCCCATCTTTTAGGGGAAGTTTTTCTCTACAAATTGGTACTATTATTAACTATGGCAGCTTCTATATACTTAATTGGTGTGGTTTTTTCCTTGGAAATGCATGCGAGTTTGTTTTCTCATTATTTTTCTACGAATGACATTTTCTGGCATAAGTGATCCCGAAACTATTGAAGATAGCCAAATCAAATTTTAGGATGATTAAAACAACCTCTAAGTGCTTTTTCTGATCCAGTTTGGTGTTAATAAGATATGTATTTTTTTTAAAAAAAGATAACTGCTGAAATTTGTTAATCAAAGGGCCGCATAGCCCTATCTTCCTTAATAAAATACTTATTGGATAAAAGTAAATCGGTGATTGGTTAGGATGGTGAAGCGGAGGGAATTCAGCACCAATCCAAGAATGAGGATTTGAACCGATGCCTTAGAGGGAGCGCTCCCTGGAGAGAGGGATGAGGCGAAGGAAGACGCCGGGCGGTCGGAACCAGGAATGAGAGCATAGCAATGACATGGTCCTACAGTTTCTAGGTGGAGACGCCCCGGCATTCGGACAGGCGGAACGGGCATCCCGCCCCATACAGGGTCCAACAACCCCTCATACCGCGGTAACCAGCCGAAGTCCGAGGGACAGAGATAGTTCACGGAGAGCATCCTTTTTCCCTGCCACGCTGCACCAAAAGCCATCGCCGACAGTTGCAACCCTAAAACAGATCAAACAGGGCGATGGATGAATGAAATGATTAATGAAATGAAATGGAGTGACAGGAAATACGAGGGATTAGAGAAACCACTCCAGCTTTCGCCTGACGACCCGGGTAAAACTTCCGACAAAACCTATAGGTCAGAGTGGGGATCGAACCCGGAACCTCCCGAATGCAGGCCACAGACGTTACCACCTGAGCCATCCCGCTCAGCGAGACCAGGGGAACTTAGAAGCCACATCCTGTAAAAATGTCAGTGCGATATCTTAAATAATTTAGGGTAACCTCCCTGACATTTTTAAGGACTAAGGAAAACCTGGAGAAAAACCTGTCAGAGAGGATGGTCCTGGCGGATTTGAACAGGGAACCTGCCTCTCATAATCCATGCCAAGGAGAGACTAGTCGAATTTAGTATAAAATAAAAAATAAAGAAATAAATAAAAAATATTTTTTAATATTTTTATTGTTTATTATATTTTGAGCTGTCATGAATTTAGCAAATTTCACATTGGTGGGATAGGGCTTTTAATCACCCCTTATGCAAATGTCCCCCCCAAAAGAAATATTTTTCGCGATATTCCCAAGATTCAAACGCAGAACATAAACCATAATAAGTTAATCGAAAAAGCAAAACGGGCTGCCAATAATACGAGATTTCACGAAATAGAAGAGATGCGCATGTTTCGTCAGCTCAGTCGTGACACGTCAGGTAATGTCTGGAATCAAGGGTCATTGTTGTTCCCGGGTCTGCTAATTATTCAGGCCCGCCAGCACGTAATTACAACGGCAGAATGGAAAGCTCAATCAGTTCCTCAATGAAGGAGATCCTCTTCGCTATGGAAATTGGTAATTGCGGTGATGAGTCTTAATGTCAAGGCGCTCTTTGCCACTTTCCTTAATTGGTGTATCTAAACATTAATCCTGGCTGGAGTTAGATAAAATACGATGTTCTGCAAGAATTGTTGCCAAATAACGAACTTTCACTGAGTAGTGTCGTCATACTTAGTTAAACAAGTAAGTATAGACATTCATAATAAACATCTATAGGAAAATTAATAACCTTTGGCACTGCTTCTTAGGTAAAACGCATGAGGCTGGAGGTGCGTTGTAAGAAATAATTTATTGATTCGTTAAACTTTACTGGCCCAGCAAACGCATGTAGCTTATGAAGAAACAGCTATAATTCTACGGGTCATACATCAAAATCGGACCTATAAAACTGCCAGCCATTCGTTATCTTCGTTGCATTACTCAAGCAATTTCGCTAATGTATTATTGTTAGATATTGCTGCTAAGCAAATGTAGCAAACGCAAAGTGTATCGATGTTATATCGTTAAACTGCAATTAGCTTAAGAGTCGAGAGCATTGTATACGAAATCAAGTCTTTTCCATTACAGAATCATGCGACGAGGATGCTACGCTGGATGATGCGCGCTACCTCTAGCTGTTGGTGACGAAGAGGGTGGAATCCTTGCTAATTTATTTTATTTTTTATTTATTTTTTTTGTTAACACATTTACTCCGCAAGCTCGGAGTACAGCTGAATGGCGCTAATATTAGCGAACACTTAGGTAAATAAAAAAAAATCTGATGTGTTACATTCACACAACTTCCTCTAAAATCTATCGTTTATTAATTCTTACGAAAGTTTATTTTTCCATCTACTTCGTTTTAATTGGGACAAAACTCTGCAGAATTAACTACTTACATATTTCGTTATAGATACAAACGAACAGCCATTGTCAAATATTTAAAAATTGGACGCTATATGGTGGCCTTGGAACTCAATCTTCGGATGCAATCGATAGAAACAATTAATATTACCGAAAGAACCTTAAAATAATGACAAAGTATTGAACAATTCGAACCATTAATAACGGACATCTCGGAAATGGCTTATGCTACAAAAATGTATTTGAGATAAATGGTGAGTTTTAAAGAAATCTACATTTTTGTGCGGTACGTTATGGTCAATCGCTTAACATTTAACAGTTATACAAGATTGTACAAAATTCCTTCCGAATGAAGAGGACTTCATGGATTATTCTCGAAACATTCAAAATACACATTTCACTTGCCATGTAAACATCTTTAATAAAATTGCTAGAGCCTTTTTGAAAACATTGAAAATTTCGGGGAAAAAAATCTTCCATTTAAAGGGTAGTTCGGGGTGTGCGGATTTTCCTGAAAATCTTCGTGTCGCATCTTTGGAAGATACTGAACTTAACACTAACTTTGGTATCTAACCGACTTTTCGTTATTTCGTTATGTTGTTCAGGCGCGCGCGCACACACACACACACACACACACACAAACAAACCGGACCTTATTTTCCTAAAAATGCTGTTTGTTTATTCAGGGAGTCCCAAAACGTGTAATTATTTCCGGGGAAATCTCGGTACCGAAATTTTGGGTGGAATGCAATACTTCCTCTACTTACCTACTATAGGTAAACGGTAGAGAAAATAAATAAAAGATTATACGTGTAAGTAGGTAAATATAGAGAGATCGAGCGCAGTTTTTGGGCGTATAGGGAAAACGAGGGTAGATGCGACAGCTCAAGGAGGAAAATGGGTTTATATGGGAGACATAGGGAATACGACGACTGATACTATGCAACATGTATAACCTCTAATGACCTTCGCTAATGGCATGTCTAATGGATATGTGTGGTAATACATGTGTAACCCGCTAATGGCCTCTACTAATGACATGTCTAATGAATATGCGTGGTAAAATTGGTTAATGATGGTCCCCTTTATGGTGTAGTACAAGCGGGTATTATGCTCGTCGCTAATGGATGTGGGTGTTTGTACGCTACTAATACTACCAGTCGAGGATCGTCTAACAATGGGTCATTGTTTTCGTCGCGTGTCGTCGCCCTCACAAATCGATGTAGGTGATAATTGTGTCAATCAATCAGGTAATGTTCGTCCATGCATAACATTATTGAAAAAAGAATCAAGGGTTTATACTGCTAACGTCCTGGCATCGCGCCTCTAAGGGTAGATAAGACAGATCGAGCATACTTTTTTGCGTTTATATGGGAAAGGATAGGGAAAACGGTTCAAGGAGGAAAAATGCGTTTATATAGGAGAGATAGGGAATACGAGGATGTTGAGCGTCATGTGCAACGTAGTCCCCATGTCGTCGAGTGTCGTGTGCAATGTACGTCCTCATGTCATCGAGCGTCGTGTGCAGGGAAACAGAGGGTAGATGCGCCCGACGTATGTCCTCATGTCGTCGAGCGTCGTGTGCAACGTACGTTCTTATCTCGTCGAGCGGTGCAACGTACGTCCTCATGTCGCCGAAAGTCGTAGCATGCTCCCGACGTACGTTACGTGCAACGACGCTCGACGTAATGAGGACGTACGTTGCACCGCTCGACATGAGGACGTACGTTGCACACGCTCGACGACATGAGGACATACGTCGGGCGCATCTACCCTCTGTTTCCCTGCACACGACGCTCGACGACATGAGGACGTACGTTGCACATGACGCTCGACGACATCCTCGTATTCCTTATCTCTCCCATATAAAAGCATTTTTCCTCCTTGAACCGTCGCATCTACCCTCGTTTTCCCTATCATTTCCCATATAAACGCAAAAAAGTATGCTCCATCTGTCCTATCTACCCTTAGAGGCGCGATGCCAGGACGTTAGCAGTATAAACCCTTGATTCTTTTTTCAATAATGTTATGCATGGACGAACATTATCTGATTGATCGATACAATTATCACCTACATCGATTTGTGAGGGCGACGACACGCGACGAAAACAATAATCCATTGTTAGACGATCCTCGACTGATGGTATTAGTAGCGTACAAACACCCACATCCATTAGCGACGAGCATAATACCCCCTTGTTCTACACCATAAAGGGGACCATCATTAACCAATTTTACCACGCATATTCATTAGACATGTCATTGCAGCGGTCATTAGCGGGTTACATACGTATTACCACACATATCCATTAGACATGCCATTAGCGAAGGTCATTAGAGGTTACACATGTTGCATAGTATCAGTCGTCGTATTCCCTATCTCTCCCATATAAACCCATTTTCCTCCTTGAGCCGTCGCATCTACCCTCGTAAAAAGCTGCGCTCGATCTCTCTATATTTACCTACTTACAACATTTTTACTTTTATATTTTGCACTAATTGTACTAAAATCATTGCAGGTAGCGTATCCAAGTTGGATTTGTTTCTTCTATTGTTTTTGTATTCAGTAATAATATATAAAGAAATCAAAGACTTATTTGATCGTTGAAATGCCTACTGTAGTAATCTTCCATTTTATAAAGTTTTATTCTGAAAAACCACATCTCAGTGACATCCATCATTCTTGAAGTGGACTCTTCGTTTGTTTTCGTGCTGATGCACCGTTTCAAGATGGGGACTGTTGGAGCCCGTATGTTTACTCAATAGTACTTTTCTTCTCTTTCTTTCTCTTTTTGGGGGAGGGATGTAAGCTTAACCTCCTTTAACCGGAGCAGTGCATGAAATGGGTGGTGTGCTACTCGTATGGGCCGAGAATCCATATACTTAGAGCTTCCACATTTTGTCTTCTTAAGATAAGCAAAAATCCCAGAACAAAGCCTTATCCGGGCAAACCAGATTCGAATCGGAACCTCCGTAACATGAGGCAGACACCTAATCACACACCAATCACGCACTTGTTTTAAAATCTGACGTGCTGCATTTACATAGCTTTCCCTAGCCAAGATCGTTTATTTTTATATCTCTTTCACAACTATTCTTACAAAAGCTCATTTTTACTTTATCAACCTCGTACCTAATGGGTAGAGGAAGTACTACATTCCACCCGAAAATTCAATATCGAGATTTCACAGGAAATGTCTTGATGACTTCTGTATTTAAAAAAAACAACTTTTAAAAAGTATCTTTGTGTATGCATAACATAGTTCAAAAATGAAATATCGGATAAATGTCAAACTTGGAACTTAAGTTTCTCCCAAAGATGCGACAGAAATATTTTCAAGGAAATCTCTCCCGCAATTACAGTCACATTATTATTTTTTGTTTTCTCAAAATGGCTCTAACGATTTTGATTAAAATACCATATATTTAATATATTTACATTGCAAATAAAATTTAAACCTTGAATTCCCTGGGATAAATAGATACATGAAGTAGATAGAAAAAAATAAGCTTTTGTTTGCTATTTTTAGTTTGTAGAAGCTGAATATAAACGATAGTGGATTGGAAAAAGCGATATGAATGGAACACATCTGATTTTTCTATCCGATTCCTGTTAATTGAGTTAAGCGTTTGCAGAAGTGACTTCATTACGCACTTCAATGTATGTTCAACGCGATAGAAGAGATTGAAGTAATTTTCAAATCTTTAAAAAGCGGGTCGCTGTATGCTGGCTTCGAAGTTCCGTGCTCTTTCCAGACTGCGAGAAACAGGTGAATGGTGAAGTACTTAGTAAAAAGACCGAAGTATCGAAAAATTCAGACGAATAGCAAAGAGCATTTGGGAATTGGCTGATGCCACAATAAAGTTGTTTGAAATAAGTTGTGTATTTTAAAGAAATTTATATTTTTTGTGAAGTAAGTTTTGTCTATCTGTTGTGGTTTAACAGTTATACAAAATTATACAAAATTCCTTCCCAATGAAAACTTCACAGACTATTCCTGTTCGCAGATCATTTAAAATATAAATTTTATTAGCCATGCAAATACCTTTTAAATATATGGCATTTTAATCAAAATCGTTAAAAGTATTTTTGGGATTAAAAATAAGTAAAATTTTTCCATCTAAAGCGTAGTTTGGTGTGGAAGCATTTACTTGAAATTCTTTGTGTCACATTCTTGTTTGTTATAATTGCGTTTAATGCCTACTTTAACTTCATATGACACCGCAGGCGGTAACACTGGTGATAAATGAGTTAGAATGATAATTGGAAAGAAAACGCTCCAGACCTAACTTGAGGGTACCTCCCCGGTATTTGCTAGTTATGAGGACTGTGGAAAACCTTAAAAAGACTCTCAGTCAGGAAGGGCAGTCATGGCGGGATTCGAACCGCAGACCTCATATTGTATATGCGAGCTTAAGCATTATATTTGTTTTTAATTGTAAGTTATCCGATGGTTTTTCCATCGCCTTCTATAAGTGAGTCACAAAAAGCTCTGTAATGCAATGGATACACCTACAAAATCACCACAGAATAAAATTTAGTGCTGATGTTTTCAACTGTTTCATTCCATGTTTAACAATACAATTGTTGATGAGCCTCCTTATTAATCCAATGTTTGTCAAAATGTGTTTCCTTCTCAATACATTCTTGATTATACCTGTATAAGACACGAATCCAGAGACGTGTAACTCTTAAAGCAGTAGCTGGTATTTGAATAGGATGTCACGACCGACTGGAACCGTACTGTGATTTGTTACCGGAAATAACAGCGACTCGACTACGCCAGATATTCTCACGCAGCTTCATAAAACCTACCAACAAACAAATAAAACATAACGTCCTCAATTCATGGTCAAACGTTCACTACATGTCGTAAAAACAGCATCGTGAACATTCTGCAAGCGCACTTCATGACGGTAGCAACATCAGCATGACGTCAGACTGTTAGTTCTTCCGGATTAATCCTGCTCTGAAGACTAACTCCCTAAGAATTGTGCGCAAAAGGTTCTGGAAGAAGCAAGAAATATTAATAGTTTGTTGGATAAGAAAACTTAATGAATAAAAAATAAGCCCAGAAAACCTTTGATAAATAGAAACTCTAATAGGAATGAATTTCAAAATAACTGTTAATTATCTTTACAGACATCTCAAAATAAGTATGAACCCCAAACCACATTTTGACAAACTGTTGCTGAAAGGAGGCCGGTCTATCACATTAATCTTGAAATGTATACAAGTTACCTTTTAGGAAGACACATTTCAGTAAATGCCAGTTAAGTACGTGCAGTTGCTTTTGGTATGTGTTAGTTTTTAACTATCGACATTAATATTTAAGTTAATTTTGTTACTATACATTTCGATATTAATTAAACAACATACTCCAATAAAAATTGGCTGATGGCGCTGAAAAGTGTTCTACCGTTATAAAGCCGAAAACCATTAAGATAACAAAGGATTGTGACTCTCCGAGCCGCTCCGTCTAGGCTTATTTCCATGGTTTTTAGCTGCTGGCTGATGCCATCTGCTCACATTACATATTCCTGTGGTAATATGGTAAAGGATTACATTTGCGCCGACCCTGTTTTACTGAATATACCTAAATGAGAAAGACCCTAGGTTACATTGCTAGCCCAAATTTCTCATGCACCATTTTACTGTGCCAGGGGTTAATAAAGGAAAAATTCACCATAGTGATGACTTGATAAGGGCCAACATTGTTGTTTCTCTGTCTAGGGCCGTAATCGAATCCCGTAGTGTCAGTCTGCCTAGCTGGGATTTTTCCGCAGACAATAATATGTTCACGAACAGGCTGTCTAATCCATGTACACATTCGTTTCACACTCATTCATTCTCTAAAGAGGTTGCCTGCAATAATACTACTGCTGCTACTACTAATAACAACAACAACAATAATAATAATAATGATAATAATAATTGTAGGCTTCCACGGCCGTTATCCATAATAACTTGATTCTCTTCCGGTGAAGGCCGCGTCACGTTTGATAAAACTACGGACGGTTCTCCCTTCATGTTGAAGGCTTCTCTGCGCACTTTCATACATGAAGGGCGAAACGTCATTAGTTTTATCAAACGTGACGCCGCCTTCACCGGAAGACAATCAAGTTAATTATAATAATAATATAATAATAATATAATAGTGGCTGATAAAATTGTAAATATAGGATCTTTCAAAAGTCACTTTATACCTTAATAAGTTGGGTGAGAAAAAAACAAATAAGTTATTAGCCAAACAAAAAAATGTTCAAATTCTTTTATCGATACTGTACCATGTCAGCGTAATGCCATGCTCAGAAATTTTCAGCCAATATATTTGTATTCTTCTTTTTTATTGTTTCATTTGCATAGCTCCTTTAACTTCTGTGTTCATATCGGGGGCTTCGACTTTAGAAACAACTAATTCGTTGACTATAGGCTTTTGCTATTGGATTTTTATTAGGAAACACTCACATTTATACTTCCAGACTCTGAGGAGGATAAGGAATGTTTCTAATTAAATAAAATTTTTCCCGCCATAGCTGGGAATCGAACCCGAGACCAAGCCAAGATCTTGTTATAGAAAGTACTCGGTTATCGGGTAAGCCATCAAAGCCTATTCTTTGATCTAACCCAGCAACCGAAATTCAGATGGATTAAAAGTACTAGGCTGTGAAGGTGAGATTGAAGGAATCTCGCTGCGGTTGATAAACTGCCAATTATTTTCCAAGGCTCAGGTTTACGAATGGAATGTGAAGGTTATTTTAAAGCGTAAATATTGGACTTTTTTTTCAATGCCATTAATTATGCTTGCTTGTCCTAATCATATGAGCCATTCCATAAAAAGAGGGACATTGAACATAGAAACTAAAAGTTCTGTTACTTTTTCTAAACCTGACGGAATGCTTAAACAGTTTGTTATCATTTATCATAATCTTTGATATGCTGCAGAGAACAATTGGCTTCTGAATGCTGCAAAACGCTTCTTTTAAAATCATAAAACATAAGTGAGATGTTCTTGACAGTGATAACTAACTGCTTTAGTAGAACATGTATGTTAATTACACATCAGTAACAAATTTATGTAAGGTTTTAAATAAAGCATCTCATTAGTTGACAAAAATTTTGCAACATGAGTAAAAAAAACTGTATTAATTATATTTTTCGTGACATTAACAAATCATTTGGCCTTAAATTATTTTCTGTATCTACTTTCTATAGTTGGGCTACTTGTTTTGAACTTGAAAAGCCTATAATTAAATTATGATGTGATTAATTTGTTACAATTGCACATAACACACTCGTGGATTCCATTATCTTCTGAATAATACATAATCAGACAAATTAGTCATACGAGTACAATAACTTATTAATATTATATGAATAATATAAAACACCACTTTATGTGGGAAGGTAGAATCAGACTGAAAAATCCAATACCACATCGCGGATTTGAACCACATATTCCTCGATGTTTCAAGTATACAACATATACAAATTAGATTCCTGAAATGATTACGAGCGCAGAGTTTAGTTAAAATACAAATATTTAATTTTGAGTCCAGTAATTAAAACATGCAATACCTTTTAGTATCACACCTTTGCTAAAATAATTATTTGTAATAAATATCCTATGACTGTTGAAATAAAAAGCCTAAGGAGATTTCTTCCTAAGTGTATTTTTTTAGGCAATAGATGCATTTAAATTTCAAGAAAATGTCTCTAAAGTGAAATATAAATTATGAATATTATTATATTTAATAAGCTTTTAAAGACCTTATACACTTATCTTTATCAAAGTTTTTACGATATAATAATGAAACAAACTTTTTTAACCTGAATTTTCATCGCAAAGCTCTGAATTAACAAAAAACAAACAAACAAAGTTTATTCTATTCCTATTAGTGTATGTAATATTATAATCACTAATCAGAATGTATGAACGTATTTCATTAATGTATTTCACCAAGGAGAGCAGACATTTTTTCTCTTGCAGAACAAGATTGGCTAAAATAGTAGTAAATTCAAACTAATTTATCTGACAAAATTATCGCAATGGATTAGCTAACCTTGGTACAGGCAAACATTAATTCGAATCTACTATCCATTGTACTGCTTCTTGCCTAGTTGAAAGTTCTGCTTGGTAAACCATACACTGTAGTGCCAATTTGAATTTTATGGTGGCATTGTCTTAACTTAAATCACTTATTAACTGAATGTTGAACATGGCCTACGCCGCGAAACAGGGGCGATGACAATAAGAATGTAATGCTAATAATAGAGCGGAAGGAACAAAGGTGTGGATCCACGTGTAAGAGAAGAGAGGCCACCACATTCTTCCCTGCTCCCTCTTGCGTAACACTACCTGACTGACCACTTTCCATTACAGTAACATCTGCCCTCTCCCCAATTTTATTGCTTCCTTTATTAGTTGTGTTTATAAAGGATTTGTGATGCCTCAAGGTCGGCTGTACCATCAGAAGTCCGAGAAAATAATTTACTTCAACGGGAACAACCGTTTAGTTCCACATTTTGGTTCCACTCACGCTTAGTCTCTCAACTAAATTGCTTTACCGTCCTTCTTAAGCTGCTGTTATGTAGGATCTATATCTGAGAAAACTTCGTGAGATTACAACTAAATTTTGTTACTAAGCTTTGGCATTCGAGAACGTGAAACAATTAAGGTTCTGTATTCAACATTCGTCCACAATTAAGGATCATTCTAGGCCTAAACTGTTTTTATTTCTCGTGTTTAAAGGTTTTAAGAATTTAAATGCCCAAGTGGAAAAAGGATTTCAAATGTTGATTGAAGAAGTAAGTTAGAACTTAGGAAAATGAAGTAAGGGAAATGGAATGTTCACAGAGACAATCGGGCAAACAACAGAAGACTGTTCTTTAGTTTTGTAATATAATTACGAATGTGGTGAATGGTCTGAGGACTTGCGACAACAGTGATGCTGTTAGTATCTAAAAATAACAATGTCAAGAAATACAGTACTTTCAATATTATTACGCTGGCACCCGATTCTGCAACTTAAATATTTCAAAGCCAACGTCTGAAAGATAAAATAGTAAATTAGTTTGACTTCAGGAAGGAAAAAAAACGCACAAGAGATGCAAATGAGTTGTTACGAACAGTCAACAAATGGTTGTTAGAGAATGGTAAAGAAGTGCAATTGGCATTTGTGGATCTAGAAAGAAACCTTAGCCTTCTTATTTGTCAAATACGCGCAGATATTCCGAACAAGTGTGGATTGAAACGAGAGTAAGCTCCCAGGTAATTTATATATGAAGCAACTTAACCAGAGTCGAGATGGCAGAAAGTATATCAAAGGAAAACGGAAAAGTAAGAGGGGCATAGCAGGCATGCCCCTTCTCATCCACCCTTTCCGACCACATTTAGAGAAAATGGCGAAGAATTGTTTCAAGAAAAAACAGAGAAATGATAACAGAAGAAACAAGTTTAGCTCAGTCGGTGGACGGGGGTGGCAATTTTTCTGTAGACAAGATTAATTCCTATTCTCCCCAGAGTCTGGAAGTATAAATGAGAGTGTGAATGTGGGTATGATCTAATGTTAAATAACCAAAAGTGCAAGAAACCCAACGACAAGAGTTACACGAGTTAACACTATTGCCAATAGGCGATAAGCTCCAAAGAAAAGGCCGTCCGATAAGACCAAGGTAGTTAAATGGAACTAAAAAAAATTATTACATGCGCTTATTATATGCCACTTCTAGGATAAGGAGAAATAAAACATTAATGATGTGTTAATGGAGATAAATAGCATCGTTGCGGAGAAGCGAATAAAAGTAAATAGGTTAAGATACTAGATTAGAAGAAAAGCAAGGAAGATGTATTTGCAAGTGGATAGTGGGGACATAGTTTTCAACACTTGTAGTGGTTAGCTTTAAATAGTTGTAGTGTACAGTTTTCAACACTTGTAGTGGACAATTTAAATAGGTGTATTGGTTAGCTTTAAGTTCGTGCATTCCAACATAAGCAGTAACGTGAGCTGTTTTCAACAATTGAACAAAACAAATGAAACCTTTTTTTTATTAGAAGAGATTAGTAAAGCGCTTTTCATAGAATTCGGAGTGAGGAAAATGATTGGATCATCTCAGTTCGGATATAAGTAGACTGAAGGCTGTGAAATGGAGAATAAACAAAATAGGTAATGAGGCGAAGGAAGAAAAGTATTGAAACTGATAAGAGAAAAAAAAGTCTTGGAACTGAATGAGAAGAAACTGCTTAAAGAGATGCAAAGAAGAAATGGAGAATTTGAAAAAGGCTGGGGACAGAGGAAAACGCCAGAAGATTGGTTGATTAAATGAAATATGTAAAAAAAGTAATACGATAAATGCCCCTGATGTTTGAGAGCAATATTTACCAAAACTTCAAGTAATGCTCAAAATGGTCATATGCTATGACAAAAACGCTACATTTTTATAAACGATTGTGAAGAAATTCATGAAATTCATTAAAATATGATTCAATGTTAACACAAATCTTTATCTTAAGAATTTACACTAATTTTATTTGTTTTAAACTGTCATAGAGCTACTTCGGTTTTAATACACACACCTGCGCTCTACTAAGGGTGGCGGTGGCGCTCTATCTGAGAACTACAGCAGTTGGCAAAACTGACAAATGGCATCAATAATGCTGGTGGCATGAAGCCGCACACCCATTCCGGCTGGCACACTGTACCCGTTAAAGTGATATTGTTTGTTTGTTAGCTCGTTGGAAGATGCTTAATGTTTATATGCACCACGTATGGAAGCCAATTTGGAGTGGTATTATTCATTTGTTTGAAAATGCTATTGTTTATTTGCCGCACGTATAAAAGACAATTTGTCGCGGTCACTTCGTGTTATCTTTTACTGAGCGCCTATTATTGTATTTAATTTTTGGGTTCACTGTCCTCCGGCTAGCTATGATCTTTCGGTCAAGCAAATCTCTTATACAAGGTGTGTAAACGGAAAGGAGTTTTTATCCAAAGATAACACTGATAAAAGAATTTGTTTTATACTTTTATTGTCGTAACACATTATGCACCTTCACATATTAATCTTGACACTCGCCAAACTGAAACTGTTATAATAACTTCTTTACTGCCCATTATTAATTCGCGTACTTCAACTTTTTGTGTAATTAGCTTTACAACACGAGAGATTTTTTTATAACTTTGCTACGCGTACACTGCAAATCGATAAACTGTGCGACTGTTTCTGTTAAACTCGACGACGTGTAATGTACAAATGTTTCCGATGAACTGGAGCCGACGTGTAATGTACAAATGTTTCCGATGGACTGGGAGGGATCTACCTCAGACTTAGCTCTTTTTATACTCCTACACCCCGATATGCCTAAAGATTATAACCGAGCTGCTATTGGTTAATAAAACGCGCCAACATTAGCGTCTATATTTATATCCAATGAAAATTACGAAAACATATGCTCTAGGGAAAATGTTCCCGCAAATTCCTAAGAAAAACGCGCCAATATTACGTCATTTGCTCGTCTCTAATAATGATAAACAGCTTACCCCCTCGCTACATTATTGCACGCTATTATTGTCAGTTTCAGTAAGGCCGTATAAACCCACTTCTCGACAATAACTACAATCAACAAACATCTCAAATCAATGTCACACAGCAATGCATATTTCACACTATAATCACTCTTTACATTTACATAATTTGTGATACAAATTACTGCATCACCGTCCAGTTCAGTTCAGTTGGTATATATTCCTTGATGCGCTCGTATAAGTGAAGGAAAAAGATTATTAGTACAGATAAAGAGTGATTTAAAAATAGAATGTTAATTCTTCAATGTGCCTGCGTATATTTCAGATCTAGTCAGTCTCAGTTTGTCAACTCAATAAGGCTAGTCACCGAACACGCCTCTTTATTGAGCAGTTGTTGGGAGTATTCAAATTGTATAGCAATATTGGGAGGAGAACATTTCAAATTAGAGAAAACATTCCTGATTTACTTGGTTTCTCCCCTAGGAAGCACACGGAAATATTTAATCCTAGCTTCAGATGATATGTTCCATGAGAAATATTCAAGTGATGCCTAAATTTGTCATATTTCGGAAACGAAATTAGTTATAGCTGCTTTGTGCTAATGCTAAGTTGTGTTTACAGTGAAAATAAAAATAATACAAGCTTTGTCCATTTTAATGTTATAACCACTATTGTTTAGCGCGATAACCTACGTCCCTAAAGCATCTACAGAGAGAGCCAAAAAACTGCGAACCGGCTGCGCGGTGTTTTCCCTGTCCGCGTCCCCGGCGCTCGCTGCCGTCTGCCGCTATCATAGAAAGGCGCGGATGAAACCATACAACATTTTTAAAACTACTTTTAAAGGTTTTACTTACCAACTTTATGAAAGGAGATGCTGAAACTGGCCACCGTCGTTGTCCATACATTTTTGACACCTCTTTAGGAAACTATCCATCACTCGCCGTAGTTCACATTGAGAAATGCTGGCAATTTCCTGGCGGATATTTTGTTTTAATTCTTTCAGGGCGTGTGGGTTTGTCTTGTACAGTTTATATTTTAAGTTATCCCAGAGATAGAAATCGCAGGGGGTTATATCGAGGGACCGAGGGGGCCATGAATCTCTACTAATAATTCTGTCCTCAAACACACTTTCAATTATTCTCATCGAAATATTGGCCTATGAGATGTTGCAGAGTCATGTTGAAAAAAAAAAGCAAAATCACGCTCCCTGTCTATTAATTCTTAAAAAAGGGGGGCAAATTGTATTCACGTATGTACGGGTGTTAACTGCTGACTCGAAAAAATTGGCCCTATAACTCCTCCACTCATGGCGCAACATACTCAATTTTTTCAGCATAAACAATATTATTGTTTTCATGAACAATATTAGGTTTTACAGAGCTCCAGTAACGATTATTTTGTGTACACACATATCCATGGAGGTGGAACCAAGCCTCGTCCATGAAAAAATAATAAATATGTGTCTATTTCGCCATTGTGTACACTATTGAGACTCCACTCACAAAATATGCGCCTAATTACAGGATCACCTGGTTGAAGAGCATGTACCACAGTTATTTTGTACGGTTTTAACTTCAGCAATTTGGTAGCTCTTCGCGCAGAGCCATAAGAAATGCCTACCTGTTGTGAAAGACGCCTAAGTGATTTTTGGGGGGAATTCTCCAAACGATGACTGTTGTCGTCTAATGTTTCTTCGGTAAGAACCGTGCGCCGTCTTTTAGTTTTCTTAATCTGAACACTTCCTGTGGCTTGAAATGTATTGTAAAGATCATGCATTGTTGTACGGCCTGGAACGTTTATACCTGGAAATCTTTATGCAAATCGTACTTTCACATGGCGAGCTGACTGAATTAACAAATACGAATCATAAATAAATACACGCTGTGCAGTAGAAAACATACTGAGCCATAATATACTTTGTCACTAGGCACAGGACAAAATAATAAATAACTCTAATAACTGAACTACATCACATCACCGTCAACTCAATACTGCACTTCATATTGCAGAGTAAAACCACGTCAACAGCGTGATCTTGTTTATATCAGCAGTGCGTTATCATGTTTCCACACGCCCAGTGGAAAAACACCGCGCAGTCGGTTCGTAGTTTCTTGGCTCTCCCGCTATAACAAATGTACTTGGAAAATTTGGGACCTAGCAGAAAAATCTCATGCATTCCTTATTGTTGTTATGTGGTGATAATTGTTATCACTCTCGCCGTAAAGAAGAGGCTGTCGTTTTACCAACTGAACCAGTTGTTCTTTACTGAAAACACTCGGTGCACTCAAACAACCCATTTCAACAGATGACCAAGATGTTTGCAGGCATATATGCCTTGCTTGTTATGGAAAATGTGACTGGTGGGACATCGGGGCATGTGGGGGGGGGGTGCTGGAGAAGACACAACTAGAGCGATGTGCAATTGGACATGTGATTTCCTTGCTAGTACCAAAAGTAGTAAAATGCCGACTGAACGCAACCGCGTTGATATGCTCCCTGTTACACCGTGTCTTTTGAAATCCGAAAGTAATACTCGTTCAACTAGCTTCTAATTATGGTCTTATGAGCCTGTTTCAAACTCCCTCCCTCAGATAAAATACCCATGGAATGAACCTGGGTGGTTGTCTACCGGATTTGATGATGCTTCTCTATTGGGAAATCCACAACGCAAGTCTGTTAAAAGTTAAACCTGTGGTCAAGTGGACTGATTGGCACTCTAGATGCATACACCACTGTAGAGCACCGATTACTCACAGTTTGTCAATCTGTCATACACGGGAAACTCAACTTATTGATATTCCCTGGAATAAGCAGGGAATTTTTGTTTTGCTGTAATGAGAACTTTTACAGAACAGAGCTGGGTAAAATGTAAAGGCAAAACTTAGCTTTGGAAAGAACTTGGAAGCAATTCTGAAGCACTTACCATCCTCCATCCTTTTTCTTTCTGTAGAACCAAAACGATGTGGTCCCAAACATCCAGTTCACTTTGTACCTGTGACAGAAATAAGAGCAAATCATTAAATTCATTACAATTCTTAATCTACAGAGAGACTATTTTCCTAGGTTTTACTTGTTTAGCGCATTTAACATAAAATACGGAAAGACTATTGCTGAAGGCAATCTTTGTGTTAGAAAGCTGTAGTACTTTACTTTTGGAAGAAGCTGTGGTATAAATTCGGCGACTTAACTGTGAGTATTGCAGGAAATTAGGCTGCGAAGGCAGATACACTTGCTGGAGATCTGCTATGTCACCAGCAATGAGCGAATTCACGCTTCTTCCTATGTTCATGCTTCACTAACATGAAAATCTCCTATCAACTTCTTTAGCTTCAAAATGTAAAGTGCCATAAATTGTGTAATATTTGGAGTAGTCAAGAAACAAAAACACCTCTTTGCTGCTCAAATATTGGATTTCGGTTTCCTAAAATACTGACCGATCTATCGCTGTCTGGTAGGCCCGTGGTGAGCCTAGCTGTGGCTTCAAATTACGTAAGTACCCTTGTTACGGATTAATCGATTTGTTTGGGATGGTTGTAGCGTATTCGCAGAGTTTTGGGGTGGTAAAGAGATAGCGTTAAATTTAAGTTGCATTTTTAGGGGCTGCGACCTCGACTGCTGCTCCGCTGGTGTAATTTGTGTCCAAAAAATGGGTTATTAATTTTTAATTTTGACCGACTTCCATAGTTGTGTTCAGCTTATGCAGATGTCGATAAAGCGAAACGCCTGTAGCTTGCATTTGGGAGATCCATTATTCAGAACCCTTACCTACATCGACCTTACCTACATTTCCCTGGAGGCCCGCAGTTACCAGGTAAATATCGGAATAGCTGTAACAATGCCACGATCCAAAGTTTCACTCACAAAGTGAAAGGAATAAAAATAAAAATAATGCAAAACATCTGTTCGACCTCTTGTTGACTTTGTATACACTCAGGTGTCAGCCTGCATTTCCACCATCCACATTCCGATTAAAACTATAGCAATAAAATAGATGCACAGGAAGAAGACTACGCAACTAAGACTATCGGTCAGAGTCACGTTAACTCAAGTTACGAAAGAACCTAAAGAAAACCTGTTGCGGTGTACTTCGGAGTTAAAGCGACCTGAAAATAAGAACCAAAAAGTGAGCGAATAGTTTGTAGTTGCTTTTTTGTATTGTGCATCATTCTTTTTATACATAGCAATTTTGACGGGGTCTGCCCATTGCTATGGTGTAGTACATAGCCTGTCTGCCCTGAATTGATTCTCAGTTCTTGGAGCATGTTAACATATATATCCTAAGGTTTAATACTATAAACCTGATAGAATCCTAAAAATTCCTGTTGCAATGTTAATACAACGGTAAATATACTGTATGCAAAAGAAAAAATGAAAAAGAATTCCTCATTAATTTTACAAAGTAATGACGCATTTATGTTGGTCGAAATTAGAGTATTATTAGATTAGTAATGTTTTAAGATCGAGCTGATTTTTGAAAGAGGTATAGTTCAAGCAACTTTCTTTGTTTTCCTCATTACAAAGACGAGAGGAGCGGCAGCACTGTCGCAATCCGAGCTGTCACATTCGAGTTGAATGATCTGTTTGTTCTAGAGAGAATGCTAGGTTATGTAAATTAAAGAAAAGCGGCTGCAGATAGAAAGCGGCTGAATGTTGATAATGACAGTGAGATTGATGTAACACAACGGTCTGGAGCATCTGGAAGAGCTTGATAACTGTCTGGAGTATATGCACTCCAGACCGGTATGGGCGCGTCTCTAACTACTTCTAGGAAAGCTTATCGCTGGGTGTTGGCAGTGCGACTTTCACACTTAATTATGCATCAACATTCAATTGTTTATCCATTGTTTTTAGCGTTTCTTTTGTTGAACCGTATACGGTTCGCCAGATTGTAAAAGGAATACGTATTGCAAAGGAGTGCTCGTGAGTTAGTAATACCCAGTTTCAAGGAATTTCAGCTTAAGGATTAATAACAATGATAATGATAATAATAATAAACTACATATTTCGATGAAATTTGCATTTTTATAGTATGCTTTTCCCATAATTTATAGTTCTCCGATTATTGGATACAAAGAGATCTTCACAGGCAGTTTAAAGAAAATTCCATTTTATCAGGCACGCCAGTAAATCAAAGCATTTAATCAAAAGGTGAATATTGTTTTTCATAAAATCAATAAAGGAGAGGTACCTTTTTCAAGTAAAGGATTAGCTGGAACGGCGGGAAAAGTTTTGCACCCTCGTGCAGGACTTAAAATATATAATTTGTGCTTTTGTGAATTTTCCTTTACGATATTTACTTACGGACATTTCGGCTTTTTTTTCCTTTTCACATTGTCACCCAAAAAGTCTAAACGAGATTTCATTCGAAATATATTATATTTTGAGGTCCCTTGAACCCAAAACTGCACTTTTAGAAAAATGTCTATGTGAAGGTGTGTGCGTGTCTCATAGCCTGCTCAAAAACGGAAAGACGGATAAGTATTAAATATTATACTTATGTTAAGCGCTATTTAAGAATGCAAAACGATCTTCAAGACATTTTCTCCGCCTCAAGCAAACCTTCACATGTTTTTAGTGTTACAATGAGTGTTTATAGTTGTGAGTTTTTCGAGAAATAATATTATTGTCTAATCATAGTAAAAAGGGAGTTTAAATGCGAAATTAAATAGCCAAGGAAAAGCTGTCACATTTTACGTATTTTATTCCATGAGGTATTACATTGGGAGAAAGCATTGTTTTTCCTTCGTACTTATATAATCGTGATCATTACGACGTGACTTAGCTGTTCTGTCTTTCTTAGCAAAACAGGCGCAATGCTATTACAAACAGAACCAGGTAGATACATGAAAATTACACAACGTTAATTACAACTATGACTGGAAGATATGGCCGCTAAAATAACAGCAAAAATTTGCACCGTAACCGAAGCAGATGGGGAAAAAAACCAATGAACATAGACAAAAAATTACAGCGAGTTCGTTGATTAGCCGAAAGGCGTTCTCATGTAATTATCACATTAGTTTGAGATAATGGCACGATGAATGAAATGTATATCTTGAATTTTCTATAATTAGCTGTAAGGTCCTGTTCATTCTTAACGATTTTCTGTAACTGAAATCTAATGTTTATGTGAAATAAAAATGAATGAAGCATTACTATATCCAAATATTCGCCACTTTTCATTTAAATTTTTCAAGTCTTTAGCAGTACATTTTGAAATGTTAAACGACATCTCTCTCTCATGAGCTCATGCAAGGAGCTTGTAATATGATAGGTCTAATTTTGAAGATACTTCACTATTGTCTTATCTTACATTTCCGTGGTGTTATCTAGCTGAAATCATTTGTGCACATTAAGCTGAGAAATTGCCTTTTTTGTAAAACATCTTGAGGCAGTATTTTATATCACAACACTCTGAATGCCAGAGCAATTATAGTGTAAATTAACATTATTGTATGACAATGATTTTAGATGTTTGTTAGCCACAAGCATTGTTAGGAAATAAGTTTACACGGCCTCACTGAAGCTGACAATGGAAGTGGGAAACAATAATGAACCGATGGGGTGAGTTGTTTATCACTTAGAAGAGACAAACAAATGACGTCACGGTAGCGTGCCTTTCTTTAGAAATGGAGGGAATATCTTCCCTAGAGCATATGTGTTAGTAATCATGATTGACTGACAAAACAGACGCTAATGTTGGCGCGATTTAGTAACCAATAGCAGCTCTATTATAATGTTTAGGCATATCGGGGTGAGGGAGTATAAATTCTTGAGCCAAAAGCAAGTATCGCGCAGTTCTAAGAAATCATTCACGAGGTACACATCACGCAGTTCTACAGAATCATTCACGAGGTACACATCACGCAGTTCTCAGCAATCTCTCGCGAGGTACACATCACGCAGTTCTAAAGAATTATTCACGAGATATACGTCGCGCAGTCTTGAGAAATCTCTCGTGAGGTGAATGTCATACAGTTTGGATGAATCTCTCGCGTCGTAAAGTTAGTTACAAAATGGGAAGTACACGGCAACTAATACGAGAGTATTTACATTCGGAAATATAACAGTTTCAGTCAGGCGTGTATAAAGATTACAGATGTGAACTATTAATTAAGTGTGACGGCAATAAAAGTGTGAAAACAAATTCTTTTATCAGTGTTATCTTTTACTAACAACTCCTTTCCGTTTACACGCCCTGCTCAGAGATATTTGCTCGACTGAGTAATAATAGCTAGCCGGAGGACAAGGAACCCAAATCTTAAAATAATAAAACAATAACAGGCGCTCAGCAAAAAAGATAACACGTGAGATTACTGCGACAATCTATGAACATAAGTGTGACGGATCAGATCTTTTATTTATATGATTCATTCAGAAGGCTTCAAAATATGCAGTTCTAGTGAAATACCAAATTTTGGGGTCAAATGAGATACTTCCTGAAGTTGGCTTTAGATAAAGCAATTATGCAGATAATAATCAAGTTTCAAACTGCACAATATTTTAAAAGAATGAAAAAGCTCTCTTGTCATTAATGGTAACTGACAAAAAAGGAATTAAAAAAATGAATGGTGTCCTAAAATATTCACCGGCTGATGACTTACTTATACAGTTTAATCAATAACGGGATTTGACAGTAGTGTTATATAAAAAATACCTTCGTGCAAAAGCAAATGTAGCATCTCTATATAAAGAGAAACCTCAATGCGTTGTATAGCAGCACCCGAATTCTGAACGCAAACTCAAACTGGCTTTGAATATGCTGTCGCGTAAGCTGAAATTCCTGCAAACATCATTAATGAAAAGCTAGACGTGTCTCAGAACAGCAAGTATTTCGGTTCCTCTTCGGTGTTACGGCAGTAACTACAGTGATTTTGTAACAATCTGTTAGGGTTCACCTATCAGACGAGACGGGCGGGTGGAATTTTTCTCGCCAAACAATTGGGTAATAGCAGTTTCAGTCTCACTGTATGTCAGAAAATGGGTACAAGGGGAAAGTCATCATCGTCCCACCCTCATAGGATCTGGATTGGCACAGGGGTCACCAGAGGAAGTGCCAAATCGTGATGCGTGCATACATTCTCTTTGGTGTGGTGAATTCTGTTTATCCTAGAAAGTCTTTGCACATGAAGCATGCTTCGTTTAATTGCAAAATGAAAGGCTCTTGCAAAAATCATATTCAAATACACAACGAAAAATAAATCTGCGAATGATTAATTTAACAAAGTTCAAAATCTTAGCACATTACGAATAAAGTGAAATAACTCACATGCATAACAGTTTTCAATTGCCATAGTAAAACATACTTCCGTCCAACATTTGTTCTACAGTTTGTCACTATCCTCACGGATTCCAAATCATATGAACCTTACTTCAACAGTAAGTAAAGCTAAGATCGTACAATAAAAGAAAGAAAAAAAACTGTTTAAGTGGTGTACTGAATTCCATTAACTCCATTTTTCACACTCAGTATGATCCACCTTTACGTGTAAAATTGAATGCGAAATAATAGTGTGATAATGCAAGTTGGCCATTTCTTAATTTAGCACCTCAAAGCTTAAATTTGATTACTTTATTAACTGCTGAGCATTACCCTGTTTATTTTACAATGATTACGCGGTTTCAGTATCAATTAATGATCTGCATACAAAAATTCGGTATCTGAATTCGAACAGAAAGCGCATTTACAGATCACACCGAATACGCAAATTTGATCCAAATATATTTCAATACTTCATACAAACATCTTGAAAATATGAAGGATTTGCAGCTATGCATTTTGAGATACAGCTTGTTCCGATTTTACACTATTTTCACTTTCTCTACCTCTCACCCAAGGTAGGTATACGAAATACATTCCACTTAAAGTTTCATATAGAGATTTCACAAGAAGTACCTACACTCGCTGCCATTTATGCTGTCACTGCAGCTTCGAGAGGCATTTTACCAACCTTCTCAGCAGGCGCGTACATAGCAGGGAGAGGTGTGTCTGGATCGTTTTGCCTTTGTCGTTCGACCAAGCAGTGGTGTATGTTAACTGTAGCTCAGGCGATTCATGCAAGTATTTCAGAGGTGTATCGGAGAAAAATTGTGGGTATGTGGGAAGCCAATTTGCCATTTGAAGACTTGCTAGGGCAGTTCCATGCAGCATTCGCATAGGACAGATTATTAAAACAATGTCTAGTAAATGTGCTCTCTTTGAGAGTAAAAAGTATAATTTACTTTACTTTACATTATACTGTTATTAAAATAAATTTTCATGGAGAAATTGTGCAAAAAAGTGCTTTATCGAGTTGTAATGCACAATTGATTCTAATGTCTTTAAAATGTGTTCTCTTTGAGAGTAAAAGGTATAATGTATTTCAGTTTTACATTATGTAACTATTAAACTTTTTTTCTTGGAGATATTGTGCAAAACAGGGTTTCATTCAGTTATATATTTAAACATGATTATTATAGGTGATATGGAATAAAGCTATTGTTCAAAGTTATATATTCATATTGAATAATATAGAACTGTGCAGGTAAAACAGGACGCCACTGTGTGCTCGAAAAGGTAAACAGATACATGCGCCTCCTCCTTGCTATACATATTCCACCTGTGAAGGCCAATAGAATGTCTCCCAAAGCTGCATAAATGGAAGCGAGTGTACATGTTTTGGAGTCCCTTGAAACACAAGAATGAAAGAAAGAAAGAAAAAAAAAAAAAAGGCAGTTTTAGAAAAAGCCGCACGTCTCTCTGTTCGTTTGCCTGCCAGCCTGTCTGTCTGTCTGTCTGTCTCTGTGAACAGCATAACTCAAAAACGAGAAATTGGACAAATTCCAAAGTTCATAATTAAACTAGAAACTGTCAAAGCATTTCAGGCGCAGAATTACAAGAACATTCCCAAACTCCAAATACCCCTTAAATAGATTTTTTTCATGTTCTCAAAAATGGCACTAACGATTTAGATTAAAATATATGTATTTGAGATAATGTGATAAATTAAATGTATGTCTTGAAATTTCTATGAATAGCCTTCATGCCGAGTGAATTTTGTACAACTTTATATAGCTGGAAAATCATTGGAGATACACAATAACTTATGTAAAGAAAAACGTGGAGCTCATTTAGATAAACAACTTGTGCCAAATAAGTTTCTTCGTAATATTAACTGTTTTCTAAGTATTCATTTTGCTTGTTACGCTTCCCTTTCAAGCATCTGAGGAACATGCTTGAAAGTTTGCGATTCTTATTTTTATTTTCGTCGCAAGTCCTTCTTACCACGGCGGAACATTTGAATGCTATTTCCGATTGTAGTATGTTAGCAAGTGCTTATTGTGTAATTTTTAATAAATAATACTAACAGACAAATGCATGTATTTGTCGTAGTTCTATCTAGGATGATTAGAATTCAATTAGTATCAGTGATTTTTCATTAAATGACATAAATATGTTTATACTTAAGCCAATTCTTAATAAACACATAATTCTTAATTATTATTATGATTAATAAAAGTAAAATGACACAAACAACGCAAATATTTATTAGTTTCATTTTTACGCCAGTTTAAGATATATACACACTTCCCTGATTAATTTGGCATAAATTTATTAGTTTTGGTTGATTAGAAGCATTTTTATACCTTTTAATAATTAATATCTGGGAAACCACATACCCTACAATGTTGAGGTTTTATTTAACATTTAAAAGAAAACCCGTTGCATATATTGGCAGTATCGTGCGTATGCCTCAGTTCCTGTATCTTCTTGCTTTGAGCTTGTGTCTTATCGAAGTTTGCTGTTCAGTAATATGCAGTTAACTTTTAAATAGCAATTTTCGAAAACCCTAGTTCTTTAAACAGTGATCGTTTTTATAAGGAATGTTTCGCGCCAGAAACTTAAAATGTTTGCATTTAAGTATCACACTTTGCATTCTACAACTGTTAAAATAAAGTCTGATATTAATGCTGTAAAAATGTTACCTTTGTATTTGCAGATGTTTAATAACTCCACTTGGTTTGATTAGGTCTTACTTTTCATGATGTCTGTTTACATGATTAATTTCTCATGGCGTTCGCATTATCTGTTCACAATACAAATCGTCATACTTCAATTTATCGCAATTCGTTGTAGAGTTAACCTATATTGGCAGCTTTCTGCTGTCCTTAATCTAGTATACCTATGTAAAAATTAAATGGCGGCAATTATGAATTCAGAAGAAACTGAAATGGAAGAACCAGGTGAATTTGCAGAAGCAGCAGAAAGAATAACACTCGAAGCACTTCCCCAAAGAATCCAGAAAGGAATATGATATAACATTTAATCGCTTCATTGGCTGGTGTAAGGCAAAACACCGTGAAAATAATTTAATTGAAAATGACTGCTAGCGAATCAAAAGCATCTGACATCTCGCTTTTTTAATGTCATTTCTCTTGTTTCAAGAAACGGTTCTAAACGTGATCTCTGTTAGTTTCGGGAATCAATGAAATAATGATTGGTATTTTAAAAATTCGAGCGCTGTCTAAAAAATAGTATATAACAGAGTGTGAAAAGTGGTTTTAATTTTCTTGTAGAAATCCCAAATACAACCCAACTTTTACCCCTTGCATCACAGTCTACTATTACCTAGCAAAAAACAAAAAATGTGCAAATTTTATTTTAATGCTTTAAGTTATATCTCAAGGAATACACCAAAAACAGTAAATCAGTAGACGCACAAAGCATCTCCGTATATTATACAGATATACTCATTAATCATTGTGATACTTTAGTTAGTCTCCTTCTTAAAGTTAACATTGTTGAGATAGGATGTTTTCACTTCCTTTCAGTCCACGAATTTCTTGTAGGACTGTATTTATATTATTTAATGAACCCATCAAAACATTTTCATAGTATTTACATTCCGCCCAGTCACGGACCGCCAACTGATCAACCGCAAGCGCAATACCAGTACAACTAACTTTTTTTCTTCTACCAAGAAAAAGTGGTCTTGAGAATAGTAGTTCTGGGTCTCGATTTATTTTAAACTTACGTGGGCACTGAACGTCCAGTGACTCGGTTTTGGACAGCACTTTCTGAAGCGTATCCCTGTATTAATTAGAAGGCAAATTTACAAATAAAATTACCAAATATTTTAGATGTTTTCAGCTCTTCCCAAGCTTTCCGTGCCACTGCGGCGAACAAGGTCTATCATCGTGCAAAACCATAGACGGCACAAACCCCTGTTACACCATTTATGGAAATTTTGTAATTTCTGTAATTATCATAAATAAACCAGTGCAAGGTCAAATTCGAGTGTTTTTCTGTACTTCTTTCCATGAACATTCCTATAAGTCGATGTGAAATAGTAAGGGTACGTAGCTATCAATGTTATAATGTGAAAATTTATGAATATGCAGTTTTTTTTTAGTTTTGGTACTGAGTATTTTTAAAGAAATCTTCAATAATTCTTTTGTATTCTTGGGGTATGTATTTATACTTTTTTCCTAAGTTTTTCATTCTCTAATTACAAAGAAAAATGTATACAGAAAAATGTATAAAAAATCTGATGTGTTACACTCACGTGCCTTTCTCTACTCTTGTACAAACTATTTTTACAAACGCTTATTCTCCATCTACTTCATGTTAATCGAGATAAACATTTGCAGACTCTATCTTATTGCTAATTTTCTTGTAGCTGTAAGGGGAATATATATTTACAAGGGCAATATAGAAATACAGTAGCCTTTAAGCACATACATATCTCTTAATAGCTGGTTGCTAGGTGCAGCACCATTGTCTTTGCCACAGATTAATACTCTTTGCGTATACAAGACAAAAAATCTGATGTGTTACACTCACATGATTTTCTCTACTCTTGTACAAACTATTTTTACAAACGCTTATTCTCCATATGCTTCATGTTAATCGAGATATCGAGATGTCAATCTTATTGGTAATTTTCTAGTAGATGCAAGGGGAATATGGTAGGTTTTAAGCGATAGTCAAATATTTTAACGCTCGTTGCTATGTGGCGCATTCCATTCTCTTTGCATGTCCAGGGCAAAAAAAATGAATAACGAATTTGAGAAAAAGTATAAGTATTGGAAAATGTAAGGGAATAACAAGCAATATCTCGAAAACGGTTCACTCAACAAAGGAAATGTATATGACATAAATTGTGTATTTTAACGCGATTTACATTTTTTTGTGTAGTAAAAGTTTGTCTATCTCTTATGGTTTACCAGTTATGCAAAAGTCTTTCACAATGAAGAATACTTTTGGAGACATTCCCAGAAAAATCAAGATATACATTTTATTTGTCACGAAAATATCTTAAATATATGATATTTTAATCAAAATCGTTAGAGCCATTTTGGAGAAAATAAAAATTTTTGAAAAATATTCCATGTAAAGGATAATCTGGGGTGGGGGGATTTTCTTGAAAACCTACGTGTCGCATCTCTGGAAGATACTGGACCTAAATACCAAGTTTGGTGTTTATTCGACTGTTTGTTTGTGAGTTATGCTGTTCACAGACACGCACACAGACAGACACACACACGGACATGTTTCCAAAAATGCTTTTTTTGGATTCAGGGGGTCTCAAAACATGTATTTCCGGTGAAATCTCGTTATCGAATTTTTGGGTGGAATACAATACTTCCCCTACTTACTATACGTAGTAGAGAAAGTAAAAATGAATAACGAATTCCCATTTGAGAAAATAAGTATTGAAAAAGTTAAGGAAATAACAAGCAATATCTCGAAAATGGTTCACTCAACAAAACAAATGTATATGATATAAATTGTGTATTTTAACGCGATCTACATTTTTTGTGTAGTAAAATTTTGTCTATCTCTTATGGTTTACCAGTTATGCAAAAGTCGTTCACAATGAAGAATACTTTTGGAGACATTCCCAGAAAATTCGAGATATACATTTCATTTGTGATGAAAATATCTTAAACATATGATATTTTAATCAAAATCGTTAGAACCATTTTTGAGAAAATTAAAATTTTCGAAAAATGTTCCATGTAAAGGGTAATCTGGGGTGGGGAGATTTTCTTGAAAACCTTCGTGTCGCATCTCTGGAAGATACTGAACCTAAATACCAAGTTTGGTGTTTATCCGACTGTTCGTTTCTGAGTTATACTGTTCACAGACAGACACACAGACACACCCAGACACACACACGGACATATTTCCAAAAATGCTTTTTTTGGATTCAGGTGGTCTCAAAACATGTATTTCCGGTGAAATCTCGGTATCGAAATTTGGGTGGAATACAATACTTCCCCTACTTACTATACGTAGTAGAGAAAGTAAAAATGTACCTTATTTCAAATAGAGTTTGTTACCATGTTTTCTCAAGTTTCCTAAGAGCAAACCTACACTCTCATAACCTATATTTTTATGCTCCTTTACTAAGAATTTCCCTGGAACTCCAAAACTTCCACATATCTGACGACACCTGTTTCTCAGAAGAAGAATGTAGCACAAATAATTGGAGTAGAGTGACTTTCGAAACACTATTGAAGACATCTTGCTTGTCAACAGATTGTTGTTATTTTCACAGGGCGTTCACCTAGGCAGAGACTATTATCTAGTGACATGAAACTTGCATCTCTAATTTTATTTTCCTGTGAGGTGTGAAAGGGAAAACCTTTTCTGGGAGTTGCAGGCACATTATAATTTTAGAGCACCACACGTCTTTGTTAACACGAGTGAGATGTTGAAACTACATAATGTGGAACGATTTATTTTGCTGCGAGAAATTGTTGACACGAATGCTTGCGCTTCACGCATACCGTCTGTAAAGGCAACAGTTTGATTTCATCTAGCTAAATTATATTTCATGTTTATGAAGCGGTGGAAAATTAAAGGTTACCTGCAGAGTCTCTTAGAAAGGTAGGATGCTTGGCAATCGCTTCCTAAGAACTTGCTTTTCAGAACGGTGGGAAATAAAAGCTCTGTTTTCAGTTTTGTACAGGTTTTTTGTAATGTAATATTTATTGCTGCATAGAGTATTAATCATCCCTGGTGTGTTAATTATTCCAAGTACCATACAGTTTTAGGTTTAAATTTTTGTATCAGTATTTCATTATTCAATTCTATTAGTAGCGAGCTTTGAGAATATATCTACTCTTGAGATTTCACTATGCCTTCAAAGAATAAACAAAATCTCCTATCAGTATTTAAATCATTCGTTAATTTAAATGCTAAATAAACTGGGAGGAAGTGGACACCTTTGTGTTAATTCCTCTATTAACTTCTAATACATTTCCAAATACATTCCCTTTATTTATGCATTTTATCTCTCTCCCATACATGCTACTGTTGTAGCTACTGTTGATTCTTGCCTCATAATCTCGAACAGCTTTGATCTCATTATTCTAAAACAATAAAGTCTTTTTTCTTTCCTTTTCATAATCAGCAAAGACAAGTTGTGTATCCAGGTTAACTTTTCTGATATTTACAAAAACAATGTCGTTCATAATACCACTCTGTTGTGGCTAATTGACTTCAGAAATTACGCTTAATCTCGTTGACATTATTTTTCAATAAATTTCATAGCAGTATTCTAATAAGTAATCATATTCCTCTGAAGTTGTTGCAGTCACAGTTTCTTATTAATTTAATAACTAATTGCTGCGTTACGCTCAGTCGTCCTCCGTGGTGTAGTGGTTACCATGTTAGCCTCTAGTTCCCGAGGTCGCGGGTTCAAACCCGGGGGAGGGTGATGGATTTTTTTCGGGCGTAAAAATCCTTAGCATGGCTTCCTTCGGAAGGGAAGTAAAGCCGGTGGTTCCGTGTCGTAGATTTACGGCACGTAAAAAAACCTCAAGCCTGATAAAGAGGCCTCTGAGCAAAGTTACCGATCTTTCACGCCCAATATACTCATAGAATGGGACGCTAAGGACCACAGCAGTTAAAGAGCGTCCATAAATAAAACTTCATTTAATTTAATTTTGCGTTGCGCTCCTCCGGTACGTAAGCATAAAATCAGTGTTGCTGAAATGCTTTCTATGCAGCACTAATGTGAGTAAACATTCTCTACCGCTTACCTATAGGAAGTAGAGGAAGTATTGCATTCCACCCAAAAATTCGATACCGAGGCTTTACTGTAAATACACGTTTCGAGATCCCTGAATAAAAAATGCGCGTGTGTCTATTAATAGCGTAACTCAAAAACGAAAAGTCGGTCAAACCTAATTTGGTATTTAAGTTCAGCGTCCTACAAACATGTGACACGAAGATTTTCAAGAAGCTCCCTCACCCAAACTATCCAACTATCCATAACATGAACAAATTTCTGTTATTTTAGATTTTCTCAAAAATGGCTCTTAATGGTTGTGGTTAAGGTATTTGCAAGTTAAATTAAATGTACATTTTGAATTTTCTGCGAGTAGCCTGTGAAGTCATCTTCATTCTGGGCGCAAATAATCGTTTATGTTGTGCACCCATAAACCCTTTTCCTATTACAACTCTTTTTCATCCTGAATGACTTTTCTATAATTGGTAAACTGTAAGAGATTAGGGCAGAAAGAGCTTGATGAAACTTTAGATTCACAATTTTGAAGCCAGACAGTTCTTGCCTTCAGCGTTATTCTTGAATCTTGGAGTAAAGATGTAAGCCGTGTTGTCTGTCTGTGCAGGCGGCTGCGGGGAAGCAGTCACCAAGGGACGAGCGAGCATTGGCAGATCCAGCAGCGATCAACGCTTTAGCTCCACAAGATCATCATCATCACCACCACACGCACATCACCACGTTAGATGTCAAGTGTGACAGCTCCGGCATGGCCGTCACCATCAACTTCGACGGGCCCTTCAGCGGCGTCATCTACAGCAAGGGATACTTTAACGATCCCAAATGCAGGTAAGTCTTCCATATTTACTCAAAGCATGCTGCAACCGCTGCCTCAAAGTACTCAGAAATAGGCAAGAATAATTTTGAGACACCGGAAAGGTTTGTGCTGAATCAATATTCCCGAAAAAGACGAAATCTGTACGTATGACTGAAGAGAAGCTCTCAAATTTAGCACTCAAGTGTTACTTTGCTTGTAAGTCGAAGTATTGAGAAGCACAGTAGAAATGTTTTAAATTATCTTGTCGACTGCTGATTGTAGCTGCATTAAATTTGTTCCTTGATTCGTTATGAATCTTTTTAATTTATGAAACGTCCTATCCTAACGTTACACTGCCACGGCTGCTTGCGGCCCGTGAATTCGTAGATCGAACACCCTCCGTTTCCCCTGCCACGCATCATTAGTTGATATCACCTGCTTCAACTCTTCACGGGGTGAATATACTTGGTCGTTTATTCATTAGAACTTTCATACTGTTTAGACATGAAAAGGGTCATAAAACTGGCTTGAAAATTCATCAGTAGACTTTCTTGGATAGCACCCTAATTCTTGGTCGAAGTTTGATTGATTCATAGCAAAATGAGCCGCTCCTCTTCGTTATGTTGTATTATCTCATTTCTAAAGTTAGACGAAATATGCACCGCTAACCTTACTGCTGCCCTTATTCTCTGCAGAATAGAAGTATCTGTAGTCAACAGCAGTGTTACCGAATTTTGTGCATCTTGAATTCTGTGCATGATGACCCGTTTTCATTTAAACGTACCGTGGAATCCTGAGGACTCAGTTATAAAATCTATAGGTAGAATTCCGTCCCGGATGTTTAAACGTCAGATGGTGTTCCATTTTCTGCACACCAAAAGACACTTTCATTTATTTAATTTGAGCTGGTCTGTGTGTCAAAACGAAGTACTCTTTAGTAAGAAAACTTAACTAGTAGTAGTAGAATGATCGATACTAATATGTATTACTTTCTGTTGTATTTTTGAGGTATGCCTTAAACAAACATTTAATGTATACGCTATATAAAATACCACATACCTAGGTGTTCTATTATATAATCTTTTGTGCTTATTATTTTAGATATAAACTGATTACTTGAATATATCCATAGCTTTAGAGATTTCTGTATATTTTGAATTGTTATGAAAAAAGCTTTCCACCCCTATAGTAACTTCAGTTGCAGTGAAAGTTTGCTTTATAATTATTTAAATCAGCTTTTAAACTACATGCTTAATGCCGCATATATGACAACTCTCTTTGTATGTGCAGCAAATAACAATTAAATATCTAACTATTTACACTAAAAATCTATGTTCATTTAATTAGGATAATGCATATTAGTTTACAACACACTGTAGCTAGGTGTACTGTATGTTTACAGGAACGAAATTCCAAAAATGTACATAATAAGACAGAGACAGACCTAAGCCTGCCAAATTGTGTGCAAAACGTTGCTTTTATAGGAACAGAATAGCATCACTGCTCGCGTCGTTTCGGAATGGAATTAACCATGTTTCGAAGAAAACCTGGGTTATACTCACCTAAAAACTGACCGCGGGACAGATCTCGATTAGCCCTGGAAATGTAATCATATCCATATTTTAGCTTTCTAATCAAGTGTCTGATAACAAGAGATAGCATACTAAAAAGTCATTCTAAACATCATTAGGAACAGAAATATTTAATAGTCACTGGAATTTTGTAAAGTTCAAGACTTTCACTTGACAACTGGCATCAACCCGAAATAGCAGGCAAATTAAGCGTTCGTTATCAAGAAGATGAAATGATTGCCAAATTTTCACTCCTTTAAAGTGAGGTTACCAAAACAAGCTGGTTATGAAAACCGTTACGCAAGGTTTCTACTGCAGACTCATCGTCATTATCTGGCCATCCTTGACAACACTTTCTGCTAACGGCCGATCGCTCTTCAGTGCAACTGCTGCTTCTTAGCGGTACTTTAGCGCCCACGCAGATCTCCTGCGTTATGTAACGATACACACTTCGCCAAAATGTCCCTTTTGTGAGCCCGCAAACCTGGAAGAAAGAAAGTTTGTTGGCAATGCGGAAGATCTTCCGAACTTGTGTTATTTGCTATGCAGATTGCGCTAAAGTTTACTCACTACACTTTGCAGATAAGTGCATGGCGTGATTTGTTTTACAATTTGTAAAGAATGCTTGGCATCTCTTGAGATGGAAAGTGTCACCCAAACTTGAATTTCCTTGAAATTTTCGCCTTCACTTGTTGGTTACAGCGGTGGTGTGATAGGCGTGTCCAAATACAGATTAAAACTGCCTTAAATAACTCGGTAATAACTATTCCCTTCACAGGCTCTTATACGTAACACGCATACATGTTGCCTGAGAAACAGTTGCCATTTGATACTTCACAGCATCTTTGGATAAACGTTATTCTTCCTCAATTAACGAAGTTTGACGTATTAACCTTGGATTTTTCACCGAAAAGGTCCAACAGGTGTCGAGAAAATATAATACAAATTTGGTCAATTACGATACTAACAATAAATGTTATTGTAGGCTTATATTCTAACATTTAAGTTTTGAATAGAAATAAGGTGCATTATAAGCAGTAAGATAGGATACAAACTGAATTAATACCTATATTGTAAATTACAACTCGAACAGTAAACAAGTTGAAAGTCTTAGGAGTATATTGACTTAACAGGGAGGAATCTTTCAGGTAAAAGTTTTGCAAATCACAATGCCTTATAAGAATGGGGTATTTAAACATAGTCTTTGGCCAAGAGCAGGTTTCTCATTGCAGACTTGCTCCGATCATTCTTCGCTGTTCTCCGTTAACACCAAAACATGCACCATTTATCTTAATATTTTCTGTCATCTGACATACGTCCCCCCCCCCATATACCACTCCTTACAGTCCATTTCCTAGAAAGCAGTTTCTTCTCATCCAAGGTCCCAGCCAGTATTCTTCTTTCGCATACTATTTCCATACATATTCATTATTAATTTTTTCCTATCCATTTTGCATGCTCCATTCTTCTCCATACCCATATTGCAAGTGTTTGGTCGCTCAAGATACAATGTGACAGACCACACAAAGAGCTGCACTACTATATGTTCACAAAAGTATTATTAACTCTCTCATTTGTACTTATGTAACGGTAACACTGAAATGTAACAACTTCATTATTTAAATTTATTGTAGTCTCGTAAGCTTAAAAAAAAATTATTAAATAATAATTCCGAAATCTTTTAGCTGAATTGCTTTGTGGTTCTTGGAACTTCAGGTGTCAACTGACAATTATTCTTCTATAACAAATTACAAAATATTACATATGAAGCGTGAGCATGCTAGGAATAGGGGTATTAACCGCGGGTGGCGTAGCAGAAGATGCAGCGTCTCTTCCAACGACAGACACATTGTTGACACACATAAATTGACGAAATGTTTCATAAATCCAGATAAACCAATTAACTGCGACGGTATTAATGTTGTTTTTATTTATTTATTGTAGCCCCACGTTGTGGTAGCCAATTTGTAACGGTATTACTTACAAATGTTTGTTTACATCACGTGTGTTGAAGCCATCTTGTGACGTCATTCATTTGTTCGGTTTGTAGCTCCATCTAGTGTTAGCAATTTGTGGTACCTAGTATCAGTGTTTGAAAGAATTTTAAGTTTTGTTTACTGTCCTCCGGCTAGCTATTATCTTATCTTGGGTCGAACATGTGTCTTGATCAGGGTTGTGTAAACGGAAAGGAATCTTTTATCCAAAAAGAACACTGATGAAGAAATTTGTTTTATAATTTTTATTGTCGAACACGTTCACTATCACTTTTACATATTGATCTAGATACTCGCCAAACTGAAACTGTTATAATAACTTCTTACTGATAACTTTTAATTCGCGTACTTCAACTTTGTGTATTATTAACTTTACAACACTTTAGATTTTTCGTAACTTGTGAATCTATAGCCGACGTATCTCATACAAATATTTTGACAAACTGACGAACTGAAGACTACGTGTAGTACACAAAGAATTTTGATGAACTGAGCGACTGAAGGCGACGTGTAGTGTACACAGATTTTTGATGAACTGACCATGAAGCTACCTCTAACCTACCCTATTTATAATCCTGCATCCAGATACGCCTAAAGATTATAACTGAACTACTATTGGCTAATAAAACGCGCCAACATTAGCGTCTATCTTAATATCCAATGAAAATTATGAATACATATGCTTTAGGGAGAAAACATTCCAGAAGGTTCTCAACGAAAAAAACGTGCCAACATTACGTAACTTCCTCGTTTCCAATAATGATAAACAGCTCACCCCCTCGCTGCATTATTACGCTATTATTGACAGTTTCAGTAAGGTCGTATAAACTTATTTCCCAATAATATTTACAATTAATAAACATCTGAAATCAATGTCACATAAAAATGCATATTCATATTACAATCATTATTTACATTTAAGTAAAATGTGATACAAATTACTGCATCATAACAGAGTTTGGTTAACCATGCTTTAAAGTACAAGAACTGTTGGAATGCTACCTGTTAAAAAAAATATCGGAATGGTTTTCCTAAACCGGCAGACGAAGAATTCAAGATGCACAAAATTGGGTAAAACTGCTGTTGACTACAGATATGAGGGCTGTCCCAGAAGTACCCGATCTAACAAAGAAATCACAAAAATCTTGAGAAAAAACAATTTTATTTCTCTTCATAGTCTCTTTTCAGCTCGATACATCTTTCCTAGCGGTGTTCAATAGCTTCGATACCCTGTTTATACTGAGAACCATCGAGTTCTGCAAAATAGCCATCAACTTCAGACTTCAGCTCTTCACTGTTGGCAAATCTTTTAGCACCAAGTTATTTCTTCAACTTTGGAAACAGAAAATAATCAAAGGGGGCTAAATCTGGTGCACGAGGAAGTAATTCGAACTTTTACTCATTGGTTTTGGCCATGGCTATAATGGATGTGTGAACTGGTGCATTGTTTTGATGATACAAAAGTTTCTTTTCCACTAAATGTGGCCGTTTTTGCTTGATTTCATCATTCAAATGCTGCAATAAGTTTGCATAAAACTCGTCATTGATTGCTTTTCCTTTTTGAAGATAATCAATGAAAATTGTTCCACACAAAGTCCAAAAACTGACGCATGACCTTGCTTGCAAATGGAACTGTCTCACCTTCTTTGGAGCCAATTCTTCCCTTTCAATCCAGTGTTTTGACTTCCTTCGTCTCAGGTGTGAAGCGATGGACCCATGTTTCATCCATGGTTATGAATCGACACAAAAACTCGGCTTTATTGCACCAAAACATTGCCAAGCATTCGACTGATGCTTTTTTTAGTTCCGTTTTGAGTAAACGCGGCGCCCATCTTGCACATAGGTTTCTCGTGTCTAAATTTTCAATCAGTATGCGATATACAGCACTTTTTGAAATGCCTACGATGTCTGCTAGCCCGTGCACTTTCAGTCGACGGTCATCCAATACCATTTTGTGGATTTTCCTCACAATTTCTGGCGTGGCCAACTCCTTTAGTCGACCACTGCGATGCTCGTCTTGGCAGCTCCTACGGCCTCGCTTAAACTCTGCCACCCAATACTTTACTGTTGTAAACGAAGGAGCAAACTCCCCCAGAGTAGAATCCAGCTCCGCTTTAATATTAGTCGGACCAAGACCTTTCAAATGAAAGTATTGTATCACATAACGATGGCCAGTTTTATCCATGTTTACAAATTCGCTGAGAGCGTTCACTATTGATGGCTGCCAAACAATTACTAAACGACGTAGCTCCAATCAAACTTCAAACTTAAGCTATATAAGGTTGGTACTTTCTACCACATCATTTGTTTGCAACAACAACCACCATCCATTCAGATCGGGTGCTTCTGGGACTACCCTCGTACTTCTATTCTGCAGGAAATAAGGGCAGTAGCCTCGCGTTTGTTGATCGTGCGCTAGTTTCTTGTTTACTGTGCTGTAGTAAGGTTAGCGGTGCATATATTTGCCTAACTTTAGAAATAAGATAATACAACAAAGCTGAACAAAGAGGAGTGGCTCATTTTGCTATGAATACATCTAAACTTCCATCAAGAACAAGGGTGCTATCCAAGAAAGTCAACTGGTTGTAGCCACTGTTCGAACATAAGGTTTATCTTACGACTCATAGCGTGTCCTATTATCAGCTTTATCACTGTGTGAACATAGAATAACTAACTTTTACTTTCTCCACACCCTTGTAAAGAGTGAAGTCTAATAAGTTGATAAACTTTAGGGAATGGTTCTTGATAGGGGAGAAAATGGTTATGTCAGCATAACTGCTGTAGAATACACATAAATGCTGTAATATGCCAACAAAAAATCCCGTAATTCTAGCAATTGGATCCAGGATGGACAGCAAAAGAATCGAGGCAGGAATGGAAGATAAGATTACCAGAAATAGTGGAATCTTCGTGCTGAAAAGGTACAAGACGGAGCAATAGAGCACTTCAGGCGCATGGAGGACACTTCGACCCTCTCCTGTTTCTTTCACATAAGAGCATATAGCGTTGATGTCTGCGATGCTAGGGGACCTGGGTTCGATTGCCGATACAGGCATTGAGTTTCCCCTACTAGTACCGAGCGAGTGGTGCCGCGTTAACATGTGCGACTCGCATTCGGGAGGTCCCGAGTTCGATCCCGGCGACCCCATTCTGATCCATGGGTTTCCCCGGCTCGGCAGGCGAATGCTGAGGTGGTTTATCTTCTACCACGACTTTCCTGACCCTCATTTCCTGTACCATCATCTTCCTTGTCATCTGTTTCAGAGTTGTAGGACCAGGCGACGGTGTTCGGCGGGTAGCAGTTGGGCGGAGGCTGTACACTCTGTTGCAGGACTACTTAGTTAGGTCTCGCCTCCGAGTGGGTCCCATCAAGAGGGACCGTCGGGGGCTCGGAGGCTTATACGTGGTGCGGCGCCGGATACGTTCGATCTGAAAACGTTAGGGACTCCGTCCATGCTTGCGCCTGTCGTTATCTGGATCTGCTCGCCCTTCGGGTCTCTCCCAGCACCGCTCCCTCCCGGGGATCACGGCAGAAGCAAAAAGGGCCGTTGAGGGCTACTTGCGGTGTTCTGCCCTGGTTGTGGGGGGAGGCATTCGTCCGTACCTTTACCTTTTTTTCCCCACTAGTAGATCTGGTACAGGCTGCACTCAGGCTCATGAGAACCTAGGGGACCAGTGGATGAAAAAGTAGTGGTTCTCGGTCTCGCCAAAGTGCTCGCAGGAAAACAGCATGCTGACAATTACACGCCAACCCCAATACTACACTCTGCCAGTGATATCACACGTGGACGGAGGCAGAAGATACAGCGGCCTTACCACTCTGTACTACACAATTACTTGAGTTACAATGCTTTTGTAAACTTACAAATGTGTCTCTATAGTACCGTCTCACTCGAAATAAAGCAGAGAAGCTATTTACTGTCGACCTTAAAAGTCGAAATCCTGATGTCACGAGAAAAATCATGATTCAAAGTCCTTGATTTTAAAAACCAAGCGGGATGGCTCAGAAGGTTACGTCTGTGCCTGCATTCCGGAGGTCCCGGGATCTATCCTCGGTGACCACCCACTCTAGCCCATGGGCTTTTCGGGGTTTCCCCGGGTCGCCAGGAGAATGCTGGGGTGGTTCATCTTCTACCGCGACTCTCCTTCCTCTCATTAACTGTACCCACCATCTTACTTACCATCTGTTTCAGGTTGTAGGACCAGGCGACGGTGTTCGGCTGGTTGCGGCTGGGCGATGGCTTGCGCTCTGTAAAGGTTTCCTCCCTGGCATCACTGCGGTACCGCTCAGTTAGGCCTTTCCTCAGCGTGGGGCTACCCTCCGGGTGATCCTGGAGGTTGGTGGCTTGTGGGCTGGGCCGTGCGGCGTCGGATGCGTTCTATCTGAAACGTTTGCTTGCGCCGTCGGCATCCGGATCTGTTCGCCCTTTGGGTCTCTCCCCTCATCCTTCCCTCTGAGTCACGTTGGAAGCAAAAAGGGCCGACTGATCTACTAGCGGTGTTCCGCCCCGATTCCGGGAGCTCCTCCCGGATACGTACCTTTAGCTTTACCGTGATTTAAAAAAAATGTTCATGCACGGAGGTGCTTGTATGTCTACGAACCATATAACACAAATGTGAAGAGTTTTATAAATACAAAACTACTCAATAAGTAATTTAGAACAATCCTAGTATCAGTAAGAGAGATAAGAAGTAGGTACTAGTTATTGTATTGTTAAAATATAGACAGTATGAATCAACGCAACAACTCAACCCTATTTATCGTCGGAGAGAGATACTCTTACCGGACATTCTGCTATGCGGCCCGAGATAAAATCTTACCCTCTTCACACTTCGCGATCTTCCACGAGTAAAGTAATTTCCCTATTTATTCATATTCAGAGGAGTTCTTGTCAACTAGTGCCAAATCAGCGTGAAATTGAAACGTTATTAATACAAATCAACAACAATACTTCGAAGTCAAGTCACCTGAAATTCCGAATTTTGCGAATATATATTTTGAATAATTTTAATTGCAAAATATGAACTTTTGAATTGACTAAAATAAAATTACAAGTTAGTTTGTACTTTAGTATATTTGAAAGCGTACAACCCAAATTTCTGTATACCGGATATAAGCTCCAGTTTCTAGGAAATGTAGTTTTACAAGGAATGGTTTTCCTCAGCTTCCTGAAGGTGTTAATAGTGGAGGACGATGAGAAGTTTCCAGTTTTCGCTCCACGTGGTCGGGCGAGTTCAATAACCAGTTAGTTGTAGCAGAATGCAGAGCACTTTGTGAATGAGTCAAGGTCCGCTAGCAGACATAATGGGACGGGTGGCCTTGCTCTTGATATAATCTTCGTCCTTAAACTGGATGATGCAGTCACGAGTTGAAACGCTTCACTGGTCATTCACTCCTGCTTTATTGACATGGGAGCCTTCTGTAGTACCGAAATAAAAACAAGAAAAGCATTTAACAGACAGAGATGAAGCGAGGATTTCAAAAATATAAGCGCAGATCAATCAATATAGCGACTTCAGAAAGTATTCCTCTAAACTTTAAAAAAACTTGTAGCAGCCAACTTAACGCAGAGAAAATTCTCATTTTTAATATGGTGTATTATTAATTTACTTTGTTTAATAATCAATTTTTATATAATACAAAGTGAGCCAAAAGACTCCGAACCGCCTGCGCGGTGTTTTTCCTGTCCGCGTCCTCGGTGCTCTTTGCCGTCTGCCGCTATCATAGAAAGGCGCGGATGAAACCATACAACATTTTTAAAATTAATTTTAAAGGCTTTACTTACCAACTTTATGAAAGGAGATGCTGAAACTGGCCACCGTCGTTGTCCATACATTTTTGGCACCTCCTTAGGAAACATACATGCACACATTAAGTATGCCATGAGTATCCTTTTAAGATAATTAATTAAGTGTATTAGAGTGGCTTATAGGATCTTTCAAGAGCTATTGTAATATTTAGGTAGAAAAGAAAACAAAACATTATATGTTGGCGATACATGGTACTTTTCACAAAATACTGAGAAATACGCCGAATTCAATTCCTTCTTTGGTGTTTTGTTCAGCAGTTTTCAGCAATGGTTTTGCAGTTTTCATAATTTCCAGCTGGAGGAAACATTCGAATACCAAAGGTTTGTTGCGTAAGCTACATCCCTTCTAATGTAACCCAGTAACAGAGAAGTCGATGAATTTAAGCCTTAATATCATAATTAAATATATAATATTTATATTATATAAGGTAGTACATAACATATTTTGCACTCCTTCTTCCTTTGTATTTTTCTATTAGTTAACAGCCTACATCAAAGTGTCCCATATATACAAATAAACTACAAAATAGAATATATAATGATTAGTGAAATATTTAGTTTTATTATCCTAAGAAGGTAAAATATATATTTTATGAATTAAAGGTAATCAATCACCTTTCTTTTTTGTCGCTTCTTTTTCTCTGGGTCTTTTTTTTTTCTTTTTGTAACCTTCCACACATTACTGCGTTTATGTCTTTTGAGGTTTAGTAGGGATATTACACACCATTACTTGCATTCATTTGTATCTGATTAATCTAACAATAATAATAATAATAATAATACAAATTCAGAATTACGACACGCCGTTTGGAGCCTGGGCCTGCCAACCTGACTATCGGTCTCACGCCCACTTACTGCAGAGGTGGACGATTAATCAACAATAAGGGGAGGTAATGTGGCTAGCCTCACGCATCCCCCACCAGGAATGTTGGCTTCCGTAGAGGGGATCGCTGCCTATAGCAGTTCCTTTATTTCCTCACGGTGCTAGTGGGCACCGGTCCTATACCTGGGACTTAAATTCCGCACCATTTAATTAATCCCTCGCCAGGGATACTCATTACAACAACAATGACACTCGGCCCTATTCATGAACTTTCAGTTCCGCATGCTTTAGCAACGGAAGGTTTTATACTGCTTTGTTTACTTTTTCCCACTATTTCTGGACCTACATGTACATTATGTGCAAGAATACGATATCTTTATTATATACTCTTTACACAAATAAAAGAATAATCCTGTCTGGATCAAGAAATAGCCTTGATACTGGTATTTCGGAGCTCACAAAATCAAATACTAAAGTCGGCTAACCTTTCTGACGTTTTCTGGCATTTATCTGAGTCCTTACACATTAAAAATAAATGTTGAAATATTTCCTCTTTGAAGGCCATTCTGCATCTTAAAGCGCACGTGTCTTTTTGTCCTTCACCATCACCTCTAAAAGTGACACCACAAAAGTGAAATGCACAGTTTACTGAAAACTATTGTATCCAGTAAGCCTACTTTACAGCTTAAAGGATTTTATCCTATAAACAAATTACATTTTAGAGACGCTATGATATTGCCACCGCGACCATTAAAATTCCGAGCATCTCTAGTGTTGTTAAGCACGCGATGAACACATTTTTATGACCCAACTACTGTCACTTTCTACAAACAGATTATTAGCTTTCTTGTCCAAGGTGTTTGGGGAATGTGATGGACGATGACAATCAGGGCTCGGCACACAAGAGGATGCTCCTCCATCCAGTCGACCTCGAGAGGCGTTATGCAATGCGCGACAGACGTCCTCTTAATGCATTCCAGTCCACTGTGTCTTTGTGGCAACCTACTTGCGAAACTCCACCTGACATTTCACGTTCCGAAGTGGCGAGCACACGCTTGTGCGGCCAATGACATGCAGCTTTCAATCAACCGCTAATGGACTGATGAGGATCAGGTGGCACCTGCTTTATCATTAACATTACTCACTTTCTTCTCGTTCACTAGCGGCGAGAAAATCGCTATAAACTTGCGACATACTCAAGATTCGGGAAAGTTTCAACGCGAAAAACCACATCCCGGATAGGGCTTACGACTTCTGAATGTACAGATTTTCCAATACTTAAAAGAGTGAGTACCTCCTGACACAAAATTCAAGCAGTGAATATGAAGGGAAAGGAAATATATGCTTAAGCCATATAGACAGGAAGATGTATTTTATTCCCACAGTCTTCATTACATCTTGGTGACAGCATTTAGCACACCATACGAATACCGAGCGAGGAGGCGCTGCAGTAGCGTGTGTGATTCACACTCGAGAGGTCCCGGATTCGTTTCCGGGCGACCGCCCATTCTGATTCGTGGGTTTTTCGTGGTTTCCTCGGGTCAGAAGTGAATGCTGGTGTGGTTCTTCTTGTACTACGACTTTCCTGTCCCTCATTTCCTGTAGACATCATCTCCTTCATTGTCATCCGTTTCATGGATGTAGGACCAGGTTGCGGCTGGGCAGTGGATATGTGCTTTGTAGAGATTTCTTTCCTGGCGTCGTTTTGAGACTGCTCAGTTAGGTCCCCTCCGAGTGGGCCCCACCAGGGTGGGTCTGTCGAAGGTTAGGAGGCTTATGGATGGACTCAGGCGGCGTCGGATGCGTTCGATCTGGAAACTTTAGGGACTCCGTCCATGCTTGCTCCCATCGTTATCCGGATCCAGCCACCCTTCGGGTTTCTCCTATCATCCCTCCCTTCTAGGGGATACGGTAGAAGCAAAAAACGTCCTAGTGGTGCTCTGCCCCGGTTGGGGGAGCTCTCCGTCCTTTACCTTTACCTACGAATTACCTTATTCTTTTGTACTGTCTATTATTGTATGGGCTATACGTTATTATAGGACTATGACTAAGAACGGAGGGGGACTTAGCACCTCGACTTATGGAGATCTTTTGTACCTAAGCCCCCGGGGAGACAGAGCTGAGATGAGAGGAGATCAGAATGGTAGAGGGCAGAGTCCCTACATTTTCCAGATTGAAATTTCCCGGATGACAGCTGGTACAACCTCCACCCCTCCCTGCGGGCTTGCACATCCTACTGGGGCAGCCGGAACTCGGAGACAGCCCCCATTCCGGAGGACGAAATGTTCCTTTTTCCCTGCAATGCCGAGACTTCCGCCGACACTTGCAACCCTGAAACGACCAAGCAGATGAAAGGTGAAGTGAAATAGGAATGGAGGCGAAATGGAGAGGCAGGAAACTCGGGGGATGTAATTAACCTTTTCGCCTAGCGACCTATGAGTCAAGGAGGTCGGCCGCGGGAATCGAACGCACGACCTCCCGAATGCTGGCCACAGACGTTACAGCCTGAGCCATCCCGCTCGGTATATGCTCGTAAAAATAAACTGGATAATATATCATTGTCATTCACTAACTTAAAATGTCTTCTTAGAGTTGTGTAACCTGCGTTTTAGTTCAAGGATGCTTGATAGGCAAGAGAATCCACTAAGTGGTGTTCTTAGCTGTTTCCATGGTATTTTCACTAAGTTCCATGTTTTCAATTCAGTAGACAAGCAGAATTCACAAAGGAGAAACAAATTGCATTGCAGATATTACCAAAGATAAACCTCCAGAAGGTTTACAAAGCTCCAAATGTTATTTCAGAGCAAAAGCACAAGGGCTTGATGTATCTTTTCTAAAAGGTATACTTTCAAAGACGTTCTAGATTGGTAACGTTCTACCACGATCAAGGAAAGTAAGTGACCGTTATGCAGAACCAAGTGTAGACAGCGATTATGTGGTGCTAGTGGTGGTGGTAAGTACGACGACGACGAAGATAATAACGACGAAAAAAAAAAAAAAAACGAGAGGAGTATGCTTTTTGTAATTGAAATTTTCCCCTTTTATATTACGACACATTCCATGTAGCCAGGTGTACAAGACATAATATAATCAAATGATAATTATTATCCCAAGTACCTTCTGAAGTAATTTGTGACGATTATTGCCCAATAAAATTTCTTATAAACCATATTTTCTTTCAAGGTAGCAGTCACCTAGAACATAAATATGGCATTCATTAGTTACTACAACATCCTAATTTGTGACAGATATTACTAAAATTGCATAACAAGACATCAAAAACCACATTAATATAAAACATTGTAATTAAAACTATTAAATGTTTATCTAAATTGTATTTGTAAACCAAAAACTGTAGTATCTTAAAACTACGATTTTGGGGTTGGAGCTTTTTGCTCGAACAACTTCCCAATTTGTTTACTTTTTCCCACTATTTCCGGACCTACGTGTGCATTGTATGGAAGAATACGATATCTTTATTATATACTCTTTACACAAATAAAAGAATCATCCGGTCTGGATCAAGAAATAAACTTGGTACTGGTATTTAGGAGCTCAGAAAGTCAAATACTAAGGTACATACTGATGTACATATTGAGGCTTTCACGGCCGGCGTTATAACTATAAATGAATTACAACTATCCGGGCTTGTAGGCCGTGGTCTAGAAGGCATCGTGGATACCGACATTTCGCCAGGTACAGCGCTTGGCATCTTCAGGGTGAAGTGATTCAGTGTCTGCGGTGGTCGATAAAAGTTCTTCACTAAATGGCAGCATTGAACTGCATCTGAAGAATCTGCTCGTTTAAGCACCTATTACTATTTGGTCTCATTTACGTAACTTGCTTTCCTGCTTTTTCTGGACGTGGTGTGCTGTTTCTCCAATTAGTTTTGGCTCGTAACTGAAAACAGTTAATTATATTTCTCCTTGTCTCTCACTTAACACATAAAACGTTTTATCGTAAAACATATGTTCAATCATTTTAATCACTGCGTTTTTTTAAATATTGTTCTTCTTAATATGGAACATGTGTATGATTCAGATTTTTTTGGATAAATGAAGAGAGCCTCCGAAAGGTTCTAGTCATTAAGCTAAGCAGTTCCTTAGAAAAGGTCATCATCACCTTTACGCTTTTCCTGGTAATTTTAGTGGTCTCCAGTCTAATTTGTAAAAAAAGCTATCCAGTAATATTAAAATAAACATTTATTGAGATAAAGGCACAAAAATGTTAAATCCCCGTTTTAATTTTTCCACATTAATACTCCCTTAACCTTCAAGGTTCATTAACATCAAAACAATAGTAATGAATTAATTCTGTTTTAGTTGTGTTTATCTATCTACTATTACAACCAAAATGTATGAATTAGCATATCACAGGCCAAAGGTAACTTGTGATTACACACATAATCAGTGACTTACATGGACAGTTCCGTCCCCATTTTCTTTGCCCTTCAACATCTTTGACATAAAATAGCCGCCAGACAGTAAACCGGCATGGAGTTGTAGTTACAAAATCGCAACATACCGGCACCGAAAATGCTATTGTTGACTGTCTGCTACCCTCGCTTCTTCGGCGAGACACAAATTTAATTGGCTAAGGTGAACTGTGCGTACTTATGTATTACAGCGTGTAAAAGACAATGAGGGAATTAATAATGAAATATAATGAATAAATTAACTTTTGTCGGCTAAAACCTGTTATGAATCGAGGCGCTTAGAATAACGGCAGATCCCAACCAAAGTTCATTTTGAGATAAATTTTATTTTCTGTTTTTTTTCCAAAGCGTGGAAAGTAGTTAATATTATGACTTGATATTTTCTGGGTATTTAAATTAAGGGATTTCAAGTATATCTGCAAATTCTTGAACCATTGTAATTAATAGTTTTCCTGAGTTTTTGTTGTTTATTAGAACAAAAAAATATACGAGTACAAAACAGAAAAAATGGTGTAAAATTGACTTTTCTTTCATTTAACATCTTGAAATAGCTAATCCAGCTCTATTATTTTTTTGTGATCATAACACCAGCATAAGGAAGACGCTTCTAAAAATCATGATAGATGAGTGGTATATATTTCAATAATTTCATCGCGTCATCGTATTTAGCTCTCTTTATCTTTCTCTGTTCACTGTACTTCAGCTGTAACTTAAACAGTGAAACATGTGAATTTTTACCTCATTTCCTAAAATTAACTTTTTGGTACACTTCAGAGTTAGAATAACATAAACCAAATTTAACAATCTCAGGATTATCACGATCTACAACAATGGATGATCTATGGCCTTTTTTGTTACATACGATTTACCACAATTTCTGCACAACTTTCTTCTGTTTATTACCCACTCAGTTGCCTTTCTCACTCGTTTCTTTCTTTCTTTCTTTCTTTTTTTTGTTTTCTTTTTGTTTTTGAGATTCAGGAATAACATCTGCAGATGGCGCCATATTCACTATCGTTCACTACAACGCCATCAACGTGTAGCGGCCATAAAGTAAAGCACTCTTAGTTGGGATATGTCATTTTTACGCTCGTTTTCACTACAGACAAATTTTAAAGATGGAAAATGAGAGCTTTGGCATATCCCAATTCGTTTGATACTTCATCACATGAAAGGTAGATGGCAGGTGTGCATGGTCATGCTTCTATCTCAAAATTCGATGTTGGTTGGGATATGCCGTTATTATTCTAAGCGCCTCAATTCCCTTCCAGCCTGTATACAAGAAGCTCATACGTGCCTAACACGTGCAACCTTTTTTTCAGCTGCATAATATTTTTCTCGGTTTCTCGTAATTAGAAGTGCAACAGTATTCATCCATCTAGCTCAAGGTTGCTTGTATTCTAGCAACCGGTTTAAAAGCAATTCAAATCATTTATACTAAGCCACTTTGTCTCCTAAAGGAAGAACATTGTGAGCATCTTGCGCCATTTAAGTTTCACGACCCTGCCGATTAAATCTTGACCTGCTGACCCGCATTACCATCGCCTTCTAAATCCCACCTTCTGAATGACCGCCGACCTTTTGAGTACTTACGTAACGATCAGGATTCCAGATAAGATACTTTAACTAAATGACCAAGTATCATCTAACGCTGGAGATTTCGAAACCTTTTTTTTTTTTTAATGTCTGCTTGAAAACCTGTTATTTATTCCAACAAAGGTGAGCTTCAAAGGTGAGAAGATCTCGTTTCCGTTGTAGAATAACAAGGCAAGTCTTCTCCGTTACTTCATAAATTAAGTTTGTAATCTTAATAAACAGTTACCTTCGAAGTTTTGCAAAATTAATTCAGCAACAGGAGTGCTGGGAGGGTTTCAGTATAAAAAAGTGAAATCAAATTTTAAAAATATGTATTTTTTCTTTCCAATTACATAAATATAATTTTATTTGAAACTAGCTGAAACCGTAGGAGCACTTGAGTTATTCCTTCTTTATTTTAATTTTCAACAATGTACCGCATTATCTTTCTCCCCGCCGTCTTTCCGACGTATTTTATGTCGTATTTGATGAGGTTTGATTACGAAAATCGCCAATAAAATACTTTTTCAAGTTACTGGTAAAAATCTAAGCATTAATTGCTTTAATGTCGTATTTAGCACTGAGCAAGCATATGTATGTAAATATCGAGGATCAGGGAGAACATTTTCGTGTTTGGTACGCAAAGTATACAAACTTTAACCCAAGTATTGGCTGTAATGCTTTCCAATTCAAAACATAATAGTCTTTATCTTGTTCTTTACAACCGAATATTTTACTATGATGATGTGGCGTGAATAGTTTCAAAATGTCTTAAAATGCAACGTTTAAGAAAATTATGGTGAATAAAATAGTTAAACCAACACAGAAAATTGTTATTTTAGAACAGTAATGTTGAAAACGCCATTGAAAATCGTAAGCAAAACTAGTTACTGTATTTGAATATGTTTTTAAACATTTTTCTGATTTAAATATAATTCACAAAAATGTTATTTTAAACCACGAATAAGTTAAACGGATAGGTTTCTTGTGTCCAAACTAATTATATAACAGGATTTTATTTTTGCACTTTAAAGTAATAGCGTTCTAGTTTTAGTTATAGCTTTCTTTTTAAACAACTGGACAAAATCAGTTTATTATCTTTTCTGGTAAGCTATATTAAGCTTATCTCTGAAGTTTGCAAACATTTAAAAGTGAACGAAGTAAACAATTTGAGGCAGTATTTTTAATACTTAAATGATATCAGTCTGATTATATAATATACAATTAAATAACAGCCCGCCTTAAAGCAATATGTATATAATATATAAAGTGTATATTATAGTCATTGTATTAATGTTTATATTATTATGTACATGTATAATAATGTTTATGTGAATATATTACGTAGTTTAACAATGTAGGAGCTGTGAGAATAGAAACAAACCATCTTTCGTAGCAAACAGAGTTATAAAGTAGAAGCCGAAAGTTGCTAACAACGAGGTAACAATGAGGTAACAATCTTGTGACAACAATAAATTAGAAAGTTTAATAAAGGCTACTAATAATTCTTGGAACAATAATGTAATGTTTAAAAAGTTTATAAATAGCCAATCAACAACTAGAAAAAGCTTAAGTTAAATAAAACCATTCTATTGGAGTAAGATTAGCCAATCAGAGACTTGAAATAGATGAAATGTGCAAATTCAGGCGGCAGACGCTACAAGATAGCGTATCCAAGCACACGCTATCAACATTGCGTACCCGATCGGTACGATATGTGTTCAATATGAGACATAAAAACTCATTGCGGTGAGAATAATATAGAGTTTACGTGTTTAAAAGTGAAAAAATAACAATAATCTCGCAGCTCTACAATAGGATACATCGGTGAAGTGTTATTTAATCGTGTGAAGGATTAATAAACAAAGTACAAGACAATTATAATTTATGTAAGCCTTGTTCTTTAGCCACACCAGCCCTGCTAAGAGATACGGGTTCTAAAAAATTACTACTGACGCAGTCGAGGCATACTATATAATATTTAAATAAACATTAAAATACTAAATTGATTTTAAACGTGGGGGCAAAGGCCGCCGGAAAAGTGAACATGGGGGAAGGCCACCGGAAAAGTGAACATGGGGGCGAAGGCCACCAGAAATTTTGTATCGTACGTGGGACGAACAATCCAAGAAACATATCTCCCGCAATACGTGGTGCAACCACAACAATTAAACCACTTCAAGTTTGGCTCTCCAACAGTGGAGTTACAACACCCTCAACTTCGTTCAAAAATCTAAAGAAAAGAGTCATTATTTCACTATTTTGAGAAAATTCTGTCATTCCCACTGTATTTCCACCAACTTAAAATTTGTTTGAAGAATGCCCATAGTTAAAAAGTCACATCGTTTAAGCTTTCCCGAGTTCTTCATTTAAGTACTACTCACAACTGATTTAAAAGTGTCATGTTAATTATAGCTTTGGAAATCCACATGAACTCTTTGGTTCACCTGTATACATAATTTCAGAAACAATAAGAAAATAAGAGCTAAAATGTTTACCGAGCGAGGTGGCGCCGCGGAACCTGAGCGATTCGCATTCGGGAAGTTTCGGGTTCGATCCTCGGTGAGCGCCCATTCTGATCCATGGATTTTTCGTGGTTTCCCCGGATCAGCAGGCGAATGCTGGTGTGGTTCATCTCTACCACGGCCATCCTGCCCCTCATTCTCTGTACCCATAAACCACCTTGTCATCTGTTTCAGCGTTGTAGGACCAGGCGACGTTCGGCGGGTTGTAGCTTGGTATGGTTGTGCGCTCTGTAGAGATTTCTTCCCTGGCGTCGTTGCGGGACTGCTCAGTTAGGTCTCTCCTCCAAGTGGGCCCTGTGGGGGGGTCCCGGGTGACCGCGGATGGGTTCGATCTAGAAACGTTTCGGACCCCGTCCTTGCTTTCGACTGTCTCATTCGGACTGGTCAACCTTGGGATCTCTCCCTCCCAGGGGTCACGGTAGAAGGAAAAAAGGCCCTTGCGGCCTACTTGCGGTGCTATGTCCCGGTTGCGAGGGCCCCTGTGATCGTCCGTACCTTTAAGACCTACATTTTTTACACAGAGCGTCACTGTCAGGTGTTTTCAGAACATTTTGTGTGACATATTTTGGTGGTTATAACTTACACATTTTAGGAAACAATCTCAAATCGGAAAATCCCAAAAATCGGTCATTTTTAGCAGGCTCCTCATATAAACTACATTTAAAGTTGAATCGATTTCAGAGAAGTCAAATCCATGAACATTGGATTAGTGCTGTTTGTTTAGCAACTGGACTTGTTATCTCACCATTTAAAGGTATCAATATAACACAATTAATGTCTTTTTTATAATATACGTCAGTGTACAGTCTGCATTTTGCAAGATTACCTACGTTGTGGGATTTTACCACTACATTGTGTACTGGATGTTTTGGAAATCTATGAAAATCCCCAAGGAATTGTTTACTTTTAATGGTAGCTTTAGTACAATATTAGTACCGAAAATATATTAAAGGGTACCGTCAGGAAAACAATGGTATTTCAGGGGCATGCGGATGAATTTGAAATATTTTTCAAAAGTCTCAAAGCATGGCAATAAATTTAAAATAAAACGCGTAATTATTTCCTTCAGCCAAGTTGTAGATGGTTTAAGGATACTTTTACCCACATTAATCTTAATGAGAGCATTAAAGTATATACTTGTGCTCAGGTTTCCATGTGATATGTCCATGCGCAAACCATTACGTCAAAAAATGCTAACTGAAAAGAGACCTTATAAATGTTTTATCCACATTTCGTCTACTGGACTACATTCCATCACGACCTTATACTGTTGCTCATTACAATAAGAATTAAATAAAAGAGCGTACGTATTTCCTGCTTCATCTGCATCTATCCAGAAGCATTCAGCTATGTAGTTAAAAAGTTGACAGAGAGTTTGGAGGTTGTTTATCCAATTATCCTTAATTTTGTATCGATTTCAACTAAATCTGAAATGTGCCGACAAATTTTATTCAAACCCCTATTCAACTCCGTGCTTGCAGAGGTTGACGAGTTGTTTCATGCGAACTGATGGACAGGGCAGCGGAAAGAAGCCACGCTAATTTGTAGGTGCTCCAAGAAGTAAACATAACTAAAAATTGGATAAAATAGTTACCTTTTAGCACATTCTGTCGTTCCTACTGTATTCCCGCAAACTTCAAATATGTTTAAAGAGCTAAGTTACGTGTTTTAAGTTTTCCCAAGCCTTTAATTCATTCCATATACTTGGCTTAAAGGTGTCATATTTATAACTGTGAATTTCATATAAAATCTTTAATGTTCTTTGGGACAGTTGTTTACCTACCTATTTTCAGAAATAATGAAATAAAACCTAAAATATTTACTGATATTCCTTGAAAGTTAACATATAATTTGGTAAAGAAATGGACAATATCTTAATAGAGAAGATTAATATTATTTGTTGTGCCAGTACGTTCATTATACAGAGTAGCTATCAAGTAGTCTGAGTGACAGTTCTCATGAACAATGTTTGTATCCGGTTAAGAAGAGCCAAAAATACCTAAAATGAGCTTGAAAGGGAGAGAGAGACAGAGAGAGAGAGAGAGAGAGAGAGAGAGAGAGATTTGCGCTCCACCGCTTGATATAACAGAAACTGTTGAACATGTAGCGATAGATTTTCTACCACAAAAATATCTGATATGTTACACTCACATGGCTTTCTCTACTCTTGTACAAACTGTTTTTACAAACGATTATTCTCCATCTACTTCATGTCAATCGAGATATCGAGATGTTAATCTGATTGCTAATTTTCTTGTAGATGCAAGGGGAATTGGTAGGCTGTAAGCGATAGTCAAATCTTTTAAGAGCTGGTTGCTATGTGGAGCATTCCATTCTCTTTGCATGTCCACGACATAAAAAAACGAATAACGAATTCCCATTTGACAAAATGTGGAAGTATTGGAAAATTCAAACAAATAACAAGGAATATCTCGAAAATGGTTCATTGACAAAAAAAAAGGAAAAAAGTATATGACATAAATTGTGTTTTTTAACGAGATATACATTTTTTATGTAGAAAAATGTTGTCTATCTCTTATGGTTTACCAGTTATGGAAAAGGCATTCAGAGAGAAGAGGACTTTTGGGGACATTTCCAGAAAATTCAAGATATATATTTTATTTGCTATGAAAATATCTTAAATATATATATGTTAATCAAAATCGTTAGAGCCATTTTTGAGAAAATTTTGAAAAATGTTCCATGTAAAGGGTAGCCTGGACTGGGGGGATTTTCTTGAAAATCTTCGTGTCGCATCTTTGAGAGATACTGAACCTAAATACCAGGTTTGGTATTTATTCGACATTTCATTTTTGAGATAGCAGTTCACAGACACACATCCACAGACACACACACACACACACACACACACACACACACACACACACACACACACACACCTTTTTCTAGAAATGCTGTTGTTTTATTCAGGAAACCTCAAAACGTGTATTTCCGATGAAATCTCGGTATCGAATATTTGGGTGGAATGCAATACTTCTCCTACTTACTATACGTAGTAGAGAAAGTAATGAAGAAAGATATATGCAGTGGCGACTGCTGCACAAGAGTACGTGAAAACCATAACTTTTGGCACTTTCTGGTTTTATTGGTTATTTTTTCTTTGAATGCTATTAAACGAAACGTATATAATTTAGAAACTACGGCATTGAAATATAACGCGCTACTCCTCTAAACTCGATGAGACATGGCAAAACAATCGCTAGCACATCTTGACTTGTGCACGTTTTAAGGAGCTTCTGCGCATACGCAACTGGTACAACGTAATTACCTTATGGGGCCAAATACATAAGGGTCGTGCACAGGCGAAGAAGTACATTAGCGCGTGAAGCTTTTCCCGCTCTCTGATTCTATACTGTAACTAAATTTACGTCAATGCCACTAGGTGGTAGCACACTACGGCAGAGGTTAGTTACTGCAGCAGAAGTAGGTAAGTGCACAAGCTCGGAAACTTCTCCCGGCTTCTCCATACCATCTATAATCTCAACTGCAATTTAATTTACACATTACTTCGTTCTTATTCTAACACAGTGTACTTAATTATATACACAACAAACATAGAAAAACACTTTATTTGTCAGACGAGTTATGCATTATTATTATTATTATTATTATTATTATTATTATTATTATTATTATTATTAGGAGTGTCTAAGCTGTATCAATTTATTCATAATCATAACTATTATGCAGCAGATGGCGTCTTTTGTCTTGCTTGCATATAAAGTAAGGATGGGACCTGAAATAAATTTTTGATACCTTTCTGACATCTTTAAATGTTTAAGTTTTGCATTATTGGAAGTTGTTGCGTTTAACTTCATGCTAGATAAGGAATGAAAGGAGTTCGAGACTTTAGATTATTGCCTTGCACGTGTCCCCAGTTGCTTGATAGACCTTGACTGCATTTCCTACGGGTGAATGAATGCAACATTCCATAGATTCTTGTGTCTAAATGAAAACATGCAAGACATCGTGAGAAGAAGTGGAAGTATTCATGTAACATGTAGCGTTAAATGAGTTAAATGAATAAAGCTGATAATAGCTGACACACTAAATCGCATTTCTTGGTGACTCACTCTCAGCTGTGTATATCGTTTACCTACTCCGGTGACCAAAATCTACGAATCCAGCAGAAACAAATCAGAATTTAAAACATGAGAAAATACAACGCATATACCGCACGGCTAATTTCCATAATATAGATAGAAAATCCTTTAAAAAAAGTTTTCAGCACGAAATATGGTTACATACAAAGCGAAGCAAATAAATTATTATTATTGTTATTATTATTATTATCATCATCATCCTTGCCTAAGAATAAGTATAGGGTCTTTCAACAAGAGTGTCCTATCTTTGAACTTAAATAAAACACGTTCTATAAATGATAGAGTTTATTTCTTTTTTTTTATTTTGGAACATAATTAATGTCATTGGAAGAGAACATCAGTTAAGTGACCGCCGAGACTTCGTTGGGTTGCTAGTATACCGTTGACCCAATTTTCAATGACAGAAGAACGTAAATTAGGTCCAACTTCACGAATAACACGCGTGATGTTATTCATAAGATCAGCTACTGTTTCTGTCTTGTTTACATAAACTCGAGATTTAACATAACCCCACAAGAAGTAATCCAACGGCGTTAAATCACATGACCTCAGGGGCAGTTAACGTCACCATCGCGGGAAATAATGGAACCTCTGAACTTCTCCTTCAAAAGATCGATTGTTTCGAGAGCAGTATGACATGTGGCACCATCTTGCTGGAACCAGGCGTTTCTGAGATCCATACCATCCAATTGAGGCCAAAAATAGTCCCTTATAAGAGCCCCGTATTTTTCTCCATTGACAGTTAGAGCTTCTCCATCTTCATCTTGGAAAAAATATGGACCAATGATTCCACCATGCCAAAATCCACACCACACAGTTACCTTTTGGGGATAAAGTGGTCGTTCTTGAATCTGCATTGGATTGTGATTGCTCTAATCGCGGCAATTTTGTTTGTTAACACAACTATCCATCCAAAAGTGGGCTTCGTCGCTGAAGATGATTTTTTCGACAAAAATCCGGATCAGCTTCCAATTGCACCATAGCCCAGTCACCTATGGTCATTGGGCTTTAGTTCTTAAGCTAACACCATTTTGTAAGCGTGAAACTTCAAGTCCAGATGCAGAATTCGCCAAGTTGTGGTCGGCGAAAGCCCCAATTCCTGCGCTCGACAAGCAATTGATTTGTTTCCGTTCTCCCGTACACTCTCACGAACGGCGCCTATGTTTCGTTGGAGCGCTTGCGTCGATTACCTACAGGCGTTCTTTGATCGCTGACAGAACCACTTCTTTCAAATTTATCGATCAAACACCGAATCGTTCTCTCGCGGGGACGATTATGCACACCGTAAACTTCACGCAATACACGAAAGGTTTCGCGAACAGATGATCCAGTTTGATAATAAATGTTCACAATTTCTACGCGTTGCTGAATGCTGTAACGTCCCTTGGCTATTTGTCAATAACAACTGTAACCATATGAAAAAAATGACTGCTGTAACTCAATAACAACGGCAGCTATTACATGTTAAAGATAGGGCACTCTTGTTGAAAGACCCTTTATATATAACCTGCGGCATTACGAAGAAAAAAATATAAAGTGATACATTCATATGATTTTCTACCCTCTATCTTTTATTAATGCGTATACAAACCAGTCTTACTAAAGCTTATTTTTATATCTACTTCATTTTAATCCAAATAGCAGAAATAACTACATTACACATTTCATTATTAGATATAAAGGGAACAACGTAGACAAATGTTTAAGAATGGACACTATACGCTGGCCCCATACTGTTTCAATGGAATCGTGAGAAACAACTGAATGTTGCCCGAAATTTAAAAGAATGCCAAAGTATAGAACGATTCGAACCATTAATAACGGATATCTCGGAAATGGCTGATGCTACAAGTTATCTGAAATAAATTGTGTGTTTTAAAGTGATCTACATTTCTTGTGTAGCACGTTTTCTCTATCGCTTAACGTTTACCAGTTAAATAAGATTACACAAAATTCCTTCCGAATGGAGAGGACTTCAAAGACTATTCCCAGAAAATTCAAATATACAGTTTATTTGTCCTGTAAATATCTTTAATGTATGATATTTTAATCAAAATCGTTAGAGAATTTTTTTAGAAAATCAGATTTTTCAAAAAAAACGTTCCATGTAAACGGTAGTTTGGGATAGTGAATTTTTCTTGAAAATCGTGTCGTATCTTTGAAAGTTTGCGGTTGATCCGACTTTTTTTTTATTATGTTGTTCACAGACACACACACACACACACACACACACACTCTCTCTCTCTCTCTCTCTCACACACACACACAGATATACGCACACCGGACCTTTTTCTAAAAATCTGATGTGATACATTCACGTGAGTTTCTCTACCCTCTATCTTTATTAGTGGGTATGCAAACTATTTTTACTAAAGCTTATTTTCTATCTATTATTTCAATCCAAATAAACCTTTGCAAAAATAGCTACATTACAGGTTTCGTTATAGATACAAAGAGAACAGCGATAGTCAGATGTTCTAAGAACTGGACGCCTTATGCAGACCTTAAATTCCATACTGTTTCCAGTCAATCGCGAGAAACAACTGGGAATCGACGGGACTTAAAATCGATGACAAGTATTGAACAAATCGAACTTTAATAACGGATATGTTAGAAACGGTTTATGACACAAAAAGTTTATATTAATAAATTGTGTGTTTTAAAGAGATCTATATTTTTTGTGTAGTACGTTTTCATCTGTCGCTTAACGTTTACCAGTTATACAAGATTATATAAAATATCTTCCAAATGAAGTGGACTTCACAGGCTATTCCCAGAAAATTCAAGATATACAGTTTATTTGTTACGTAAATATTTGTAATATATGGTATTTTAATCAAAATCGTTAGAGCCATTTTATAGATAATAAACGTTTTCAAAAAATCTTCCATACACACCCCCACCTTTTTCAAAAATGCTTTTTTGGATTCAGGGGACCTCAAAACATGTATTTCCGGTGAAGTCTCGATATCGAATTTTTGGGTGGAATACAATACTTCCCCTACTTACTATACATTGTAGATAAAGTAAAGATGCGTTTTTTATTCAGGGGGCCTCAAAACATGTATTTTCGGTGAAATCTCCGTATCGAATTTTTGAGTGGAAATCAACACTTCTACCGACTAGGTATGTGGTAGAGAAAGTAAAAATTGCTGCCAATTAGAGGATGTCAAACAGGAACAATTTCGAATTAGCATATAATACAAAATTGTTTACATGTGTTTATACACAGAAAACTACTAATAAGAGCATCATTCAGTGAACAAGCTATCGCCTTTACAGGTTTTTATAAAGTGAATATCAAGTATCGGTGCTTAAAATCAGTACCGGCATCGAGTATCAAGAAATAGTGTTATTGTCCCATCATTAATATAAAGACTCCCTTTTGATGGGAACAATGAGCTAATTGTTCAGTTTTGCCACCACAGAAGGTAAAATAATATATATTTATGTTAACATGTGCACCTATGCAAAGTGTAATAAATTAAAGACGCATATAACACTTTAAAAGCACTATGATTACTGTTCAAAACGATTTCGACAATATCTGCAGTCAGACAGCTGTGATTTGAAGGTCACAACCTACGTTAGAAGACTAAGGGATGTGCAGCCGGGGCTATGCTATCACTCACTGTCCGACCCGCAAGTTGCTGTGAGATGGGATCTAAAATCAAGAAAAAAATATCTTCTTGGTCATAAATAATTAAAATGGTGTCAAGGGATATGGATATTTAGAATAATTTTATAGGAAACATTATCCCGCCCAATATTTTAAAACAGCTTCTGGTTCAAAGCTTCCACTCGACAGCATGAAACCATCAATTACCATAATGAGTATGGTGTTTATTACTATGTATAACTACAGGTTAGTTGTTTTTTGCTGTTGTGATTTCATAATAGGATGGTTAGATAACGACAATGGTCCTCAAATTTTTTTTCTCTCTGCGCTACAGTGACTGGAGAAATATTTAGAGGGTCCTCTGTCTGTTTTAATCATATCTAAAGTTAAACTTTCATATGTTAGTCTGTTTATTTCAGTTTTTTTATCATTCAGCGTATTTCTGAGTCCAAAGTTAAGTTTCATAACATTAACTAACCTTACAGTATAAATAAGCCAATTTGGAAAGTTAAATAGCACTTGGAAATAAGACACAAGGGGACTGGGCCCCCATGTGGCCCAGTGAAGTGGGCCTCATCCGAGTGACGCGCCCACTCCCGAGAGCTTTTCCATGGGCCGGCATCTGGTTGCGTATTCCGGTCCCTCCATTACAAGGTGGAAGTGGATACGCCACTTAGGCGCGTCAACCCCCCGAAAGGGAAGACTACTGAAGAACCTCGTTAGGGCCGACAGCAATCTAGTATACTGTCTACGGCTATCCAGGACTGTACAGGAGGACTTTGAGGGGTCTCACAACCCCGCCAGGACGGAAAACCGCCCAGACGTATCCAATCTCCCATAGGTATCGAGAACCACTGCCCCACCGAGTCCAACCCAATTCAAACGACACTCCTACGGGTGGGGTTCCGACGTAACGTCGGAAGTACCACGAGTGCTCAGGGACCGCAGCGCCCGCACCACAGCAGCTAAAGGGGTCCAAACACCTCCTTACGGGGAATAGCACCTGGAAAATTCAATGTCAGAGCCGGGATTTGAACCATGGATCTTCGGACTCTTGCCATGGTAGCTCAAGTGATAAGATTGTCGGAACGGGGAGCCGAAGATCCGTGGTTGGCTTGGCAACGAATTTTTCAGGTCGGATTCAACTTTCTAAATTTGCCTATACAGGTCTAGTGTAAAAGAACATACGCTAACATTATCTATACTAATATTGGGTGCATTCAGCGGGCCAAGCGCTGCAGCACCGCGCTTTATGCAGCGGTTCATTGCAGCGCACCGCTGGAGCAGCGAATGAAGCGAAGAATTACTTCGCTGCACTGGCAGCAGAAGAAATAAAAATATGGGAGTGTTTGCAAACGATACTTAATAGAAAATAGGTGTATCTTACGATGTCTGTGGCAAGCGAGGAGGAAGCAGAGCTTTGTTTTAATCTTAAGACTATTTAATAGATTATTAAACCTCTTCCTGTATAGTATTTATGGAGCAACAACAGTGTAAACAGCTGTTTTCCGAGACCACATGTAGGTACTTCATAAACCTAATAGGAACCAGTTTTAAGCGTTTCTGCTCCCGAATTTGTAGAAGTACAACGATATATTGTGGTGTATTAATAATTTGGGGGTTACATTATTGTTCTATATTGCCATTCCAGACACATTGTTACGTTACTCTTGGCTGGTAGCTTTGCTAGCCACGAGTAGTGGGGGATAGCGTCAGTCTTAGTTAGGATTCCGTGAGAAACGCACCGCGCGTGCAAGCCGGGCTTTGGATCGGTGGACATCTCCTCCAACCTCCGATTTTTAATAATGTAGGAACCCCAAACGGTTGGGAAATAAGTCTAGGGATGTGTGAGTAGATTTGTGATAAAGCCCCACGCCTTCCTCTTAACCTCCACACCACGTTTCAGTCCTCCGCAGCCAAGTAAGTATACGTCCCCTCAATGTACGTGCTGGGTCTCAAAATTAATGGAATTTCCATGTGAACTTTTAGGTCATCTACCCAGCATGTAACAATATTTTAGTATTAAAATTCATGCTCATTAATATCCTACATAATAAAAATTTTCTACCCGTTTGCACTTTTATTTTCCGAATTCTTTAACACGTTTCCAAATAGCTGCATTGCTTTAGCTTGCATTAACTACAAGTAAACAACACTGATGTGTTACGTTCATACGACTTTTTCAATCCTCTATAGTCTATTACTGATTATAAAAACTATTCTAATGCACGCTGATTTTCTATCTACTTCATTTTAATCGAGATAAACCTTTCCGGAAATAGCTACATTACACATTCCGTTATAAGGGAACATCGAGATTCAAATGTTTGAGAACTGGACGCTATACGCTGGCCTTAAAATTCCATACCCTTTCCATAACATCGCGAGAAACAACGGAATGTGGACAGAACTTTAAAGAATAACAAATTATCTATTGAATAATTCGAGCCAATAATGACGGATATCTCGGAAATTGCTTATGCTACAAAAAAGTTGTTTTAAATAAATTGGGTGCTTTAAGGAGATCTGCATATTTTGTGTAGCACATTTTCACCTGTCCAGTTGTGCAAAATTATACAAAATTCCTTCCGGATAAACTTCACAGGCTATTCCCCCAAAAATCAACATATACCTACACTTTGTCATGTACGTATCCTTAATATCTGCTAATTTAATAAAACTCATTTGATTTTTTAGAAAATCAAAAATTTGGGTTCGGGGGATTTTGTTGAAAAGCTTGGTATCTCATTTTCCGAAGATGCTGAACTTTATACCAAGTTTGATATTTATCCGACTTTTAGTTGTTGAGTTATGATGTTAGCACACATGAGCCTTTTTCTAATTTTTTATTACGAGGGCCTTAAAACAAGTATTTCCGGTGAAATCTCGATATGGAATTTTTGGGTGAAATGTAATACCTTCTCTACATGGTAGAGAAAGTAATAACATAAGAATGAATAATAATTTGAACCTACCTCTGCTGTTGCTCGTGGCATCCGAAAACGAACTCCGAAACTCATCAAAAGAATATTGCGGTACCATTTTCTCACAATAATTCAGGTTTCTTACGGAACTGTTCTATCTCCTTCTCCGTTTTCTTTATAAACAATGGCCATAAAATTGGCATTTTAAGTGGAATTAGTTCATAAACAAAATCGCTGACATATTACACTATAATCTGCAAACACAAAACGAAAATGTCGTCTTGATCCGTATGCTACAATAAAGTATTTTCCGCGTGCTTTCACTGCAAGGAACCAAGGCATACGGGTTCGGAAAACAAATTACGAAATTCCCGCTTCCGCTTGCAGCGGTGCATTCAACAAATCCTGCAGTGCTGTGTGCAGCGAAGGTATTAAGCGCTTGGCCCGCTGAATGTATCCATTATAAAGAGAGAACATTTGTGTGTGTGTGTGTGTGTGTGTGTGTGTGTGTGTGTGTGAGAGAGAGAGAGAGAGAGAGAGAGAGAGAGAGAGAGAGAGTGGGGGTGTGTTGAGTGTAGGTAGAGTAATCTCAAAAACCACTCAACCGATTTTGATAATTCTTTCACCACTGAAAACATTATTCTTTCAGATTGTCACTGGCTATATAATGTTTACAAATACTTGAAAACTGGGGAAGTTAGGGATTTCTTACCGAGCGAGATGGCTCAGGCGGCAAAGTCTAGGCCCGCATTCGGGAGGTAGTGTGTTCGATTCCCGCAGCCGATCTTTCTGACCCATGGGTATTTTTCAGGGTTTCCCCGGGACGTTAGGCGAATGCTGGGAAGGTTCATTACATCCCCCGAATTTCCTCTCCCTCCATTTCACCCACATTCTCATTTCACTTCCTCTTTCATCTGCTTGGCTGCTTCAGGGTTACGTCGGCGCGAGTTTCGGCGTTGAATAGCAGCGGTAAAGGATGCTCTCTATAACACTTCTTTCCCCGAAACGGGAGTGGTCTCCGAGTCCCGGACCCCCAGTGGGGTGTGCAAGCCTGTAGGGGGGAGGGGAGCCGGTTGTACCAGCTGCTATCTGGGGAGTTTAAATCTGGAAAGAGATGCCTGTCCTCTGCCCTGTCGTGCCTCCTGGTTCGGCCGTCATCTGTACCCTCTCACCTCACCCCTCTCTCCCGGGAGCGCCCCGTCAGAGGCTTAGACACAAAAGAAATTCATAGGTCGAGGTACTAAGTCCCCCTCCACTCCTAGTCCTAATCCTAAGGGTTTCCTTTTCATATTCATGTCACCAAATTCCAAACACGTTTCGTTTCATATGGATATCAGGTGCTACTTTTGGCACTTTATTGCAAATAAATTGCCAATTGCAGATTTTTAATGACCTCGAGACCAAAGGGCTAAATGGGAGGGCTTAAAATATTTTAAAATTGAGTTATATGGAGGTTTAGGGAGGAGTGTTGTATATCGTTTAAAAGTAGCTTTAAAAATGTTGTATGGTTTCAACCGCACCTTTCTATGATAGCGGCAGACGGCAACGAGCGCCGAGGACGCGGACAGGAAAAACACCGCGCAGCCGGTTCGTAGTTTTTTGGTTCATCCTGTATGTGCTTCTTTCTGAAAGGCGTAGACAAAAACAGTTCGAGACGGAAAAGAAGAGAGCAATAAAGCACCTCTGATAAATGATTTCTGAAAGGATATAAACTTGTGAGAACACGAAACCCAAAAGATGTTAACAGAAACGTAAACCACTAACAAACATAAATATAGTGACCTTCTCTTGACCCTAACGCATTTCGCAGTCTAGGAATGTACCTTTACAGAATACTGCTACTTTGTGAGCACATGTTGTCCTTGGTTCTTGTGCTAATATTACCACTTCCATTGACAATTCCTGACGGCCTCCAACAGAAAAAGTACTTAGCACTTACGTTAGTTAGGGAAGACCAATACTTCCCTGTATGAGTAAACACATCAGACAATGGAAGACATTGAGTCTCTAGATCGCAACTTTGCGTCACCAGTGGTATATTCTGAGTTTTTTCGAAACACATACCGGGTGTTCAAATTTATTCGAAACTTTCCGCTAGTCATTCGGAATCGATGGCATAATTTGAGAGAGTGTAACATGGTGTAGTCGACCACTTCAGGGTCGACACATAACACGTATCGGAGAGTGAAAGGAGGAGGGGAGAGAGAATTTCCATTTCAAAATTCTTGGTGTGCAAAAATGTAAATAATCTGGAAAGCCAATTTCTTGCAATTGGTGAAGAGGTATTACTTTATATGAATACAAATTTATTATTCTTTCCAATACCATGCAAGAGCCCGCTTCTCTGTCAGTCTTTTGTAACGACGTTCCTGGCTTCTCTGCAGTAATTTCCCGAATTCTCCCTACTTTAATATTTTGAAGTTTGCAGCGATCTATCTCCTCTCTGATAATTCAGTCAGTTGCAGGAATGAGGTTGACTTAGTTATCGCAACAAAAGGCAATATATACATAATTATAGGATGATTCAGGACCTCCGCAAAACATTGTGGAATGTTAGGTATCACAAAGCAGGTCAGTTTTGCCAAACAACCGATGTTGGATGTTGCAGTGTTTAGGAGCATGATTGAGTAGTTAACCGTACCCTATGATGCTTCGTTCCACGGGTTGCGCAGCTGTTTGACCACTCTACTGCATACAGCTAGTTGCTCCCGTTAAAGTGGATAGGGAAAGGAGGACGTATTGCATGTCCAGCGCGATCGCCCGACTTAACGCCGCTTGACTTCTTTCTTTGGGGACATATAAAGAGCGTCATGTATGCCATCCCACTTGACACCAGGGAAGAATTTATTGTGTGCAAACTCGCTGACTTTGACCGCAGTCGTCAGAGACCGTACATGTTGCAAAGAGTTCGACAGTCAATGGAACGACGGTTGCATTTGGGCGGAAGGTGCGCGCTTTGAAGGTCTTCTTTGAATTACGTTTTTATTTAATTTGCACTGTTGCTATAGCAATAAATCAGCTTATGAAGTCTCTGGATCTTTGTCTGCTCAATCACGTGACACCTAAACAATGCACCAACCAACATCGGTTGTTGGACAAAAAAATTATCCCTTTTGTGAGGTATATCATTCCACAAAGATTGTTGCAGAGGTCCTGAATCAGCTAGTATAGATTTTATACAATACCAACAGCTGTGTGAAATAATACGACACACTCTCAAAAATAAAGCACAGCGAACAACAAAATTAAAAATTTCTATAAAAAATGGTCGTACCTCTGTTGACAAGAGCTGTAGAATTGGGCTTGGAATCGAGCAACAAAAACAAAAATTGAAGCAAGTAAAATTAAGTTTATCAAAATTATTGCAAGTTAAGCGATATTTGACCGTTAAAAGAGACCGAGAGAACGTTCGTTAATAACTAAGTATTTTCAAGCTTACAGATAGATTTAATGAACATAACCAATATTGGTAAAAACATATAACAAGAATAGAAGATAGCAAACGAATACTAAATTATGATAAATTTAGATAGCGAAGAGAAATGTTGGAAGACCAAGATTACGATGCATAAAAGGAATAGACTTTGAAGACGAAACAGGCTAATAGGCCTAATCCTTGTAGATGGAGAAGAAGATCTGATACCGCAATTAAAATACCAGCAATTCCGTTTGACCTATTTTCCTTGTAAAGTTTTTATGTTTTCCTAAACATTCTCCGAAACTGTAAGAAAGCTAGGAGAATATCTTTCACTCAGCGCACAACGTCGCAATGCTGAGCACCTTGGATTCTCCTTCCATTTCGAAAATAACATACTACTATGAAAACAAGCTTTTGGGTGATAAGGTGCATACTACAACGACTAGAATGAACGAAATATTATGACCTCGTCGTAAGCAATTCTGTAACAAAAGAATGTATGACTCCTGAGATAACCGCTACATCACCTTAATCTCAAATAGGTTCACTATGTCTCCCCATGCTTACTAGATCGCAAAGTTGCGCTAAGCTAAGATGTTCTTTCTCTCGTTTACGAGAACGCTACAAAGCAAGGTAATGACTTAGTAGTAACGTCATACATTTAAATTTAGCGGTACCAACTTTGGAATACATTTGATCATCCAATGCTTGTTAGTGAACAAAATCAAAATAGCGAATATAAACAGCACTTTATAGCCTTAGGGCAATAAAACAATAAAATTATGAATGTTGGTGTTTTCTTTCTGCTGTTAAGAGTTTATATTATTGTTATTAAGTTTACTGTTTTGAATTGATTTAATTAACAACAGGGACTTCTCGTGATAATTGAAAAAAATCCTGGTCTGCTTCAAGTAAACCTCTCATCTGATACTTTCAGTATTTAATCAAATTTCAAAAAAGATTACTACCTCGTCTAAGAACACACTGAAAGCAGGTAATTTTTCAATGATCATCTTCACCCTAGGAAGAAAGCTGCTTTTTATTATTAAGGTTGTTACGTATTGTTACAAATTCGTAAGCCATTTGTTTTAAGATGCATTCTGCAAGGTTTACCTTTAGCCATCTCCAAGGTGTGGGGTTATCGTATTTGCCTCATAATCCAGAGGGCACAAGTTTGAGTTTTGTTTAAAGCGAGCTTCTTAGACAAGCATACCTATTTCTTATTAATTTGTTTAAACTTTATTTTGTTGAGCAAACGCAGCTCCCAGCTCTATGGACTGTTTTTAATGTAGAAGGAAACGAAATAAGGGCCACAATTTTCAGTCATTCGCAATATTATGTAGATTGCAAGAATTACTCTCACTGTTACGATATATCTTTATATTTTTCACTAGCTAGCAATTTCAACCCCCCCCCCGTGTATTCTGTGCGAAATTGTTGTACAATAATCTAGAAGATTTTCAGGCTCTTTGCCTTTTAGAACTGTAATACTGTAAATCCCATGATATTTATAATAACGAACTTAGAATTTTATGACATATCGTGGAAATGGGAATGAAATATTGGCGGATGTATTTCAGATCCCCTTAAAATCCACCAACACTCCTAACAATTCCTGATGTAAAAACTCATTAGTAAAATTTCACATAACCTCAGAAGACAAACTTTTAAACGTTCGCACCTTCTCGTTGGTTCCGTAGTTATTTAATATTTGTTTAATAACATAAAGACTCCACAATTATCACATTATAGAACTACATGTTGCCCTAAACGAGTGGGATGGCTCAGGCGGAAACGTCTGTGACCCGCATTCGGGAGGTTCCGGGTTCAAATCCTGGGGCCCGCCCACTCTGACCATAGAATTTTCGTGGTTTTCCCCTGGCCGCCTAGGCGATGATTTCTCCTTTACCCCATTTCCTCTCATTTAATCTCTCTGTTTCTTTCACGTTTCAGTTATGTTTTCAGGTCCTGTGGCGCTGACGGTGTCGGGCAGATGGCGTGGATGCTTGCGCATTGGAAATATTTCTCCCCCTGAAAGCCAGAGTGCGTTGTCCGTTAAGGTCGCTTCGTTGCCCTCTTGGGATTCTTCGCCCCTACTGTGCATGGGTGTTTAAACTGGAAGTATTAGATACTGCTGCGCGTCTCTGTTGACCTGTCTGCCTAAGAACCTGGGACCTCCTACAGCTCCTTAACCTCATCCCTGCCTCCCGGGGGGTGTAGCCACATTAAATTAAGTTGGTCGCAGTGCGCGAGGTGTCCTCTGATAATCAACATTCAAAGAAATAGGGACCAAACCGGCGGATGAGGATTCCTTAAACTACAAAACCGCAATATTGCACATAATATATGTTTGTAGCCATCCAGTAAAATACTCTTCTCGGTTGTTGATTATAAATATCGATCGAGTGGTTTCTGAAGTTACGCTGGACGCCATTTCCTCGCTTTATACATTTGATATACATGCTCTTAGATTTAACCGCATATATATTCGTTTGCGTTGCATGTAGTTTCGTGGATTAGCTTATTCACTATGCCTTACACAAATACAGAATTTCATCTTTCGAAACTAACCTCTGAATCACCTCGGCGAAAATAAGATAGGTTAGTGCTCCAGCAGGGCGCAAGTTCTTCAGGTAAATCTGATATCGAATCATTCCTGGAGCTAGAATCTCCAATTCGATGTAACTGAGTTGCCCTCACCGCGGAAGTGCACCGTGACAGTTAACTATTTTCTTTCTTTCTTTCTTTCTTTTTTGGGTGGGAGGCATTTTGATATAGCTTGGTGTACCACGTACAATCGCGTACAACGTTAAATAACTCAATAGGATCAAATAGTCATTTTGAAATTTGAGAGCTCAGCATATCCGTAATATTTTAATACAGAAAACTCGTTTTAAAAGTAAATATAATTTTATTTTATTTACTTATTCAAATATATTTTTGAAGAAAATTGAATACTTTCTCATATCAATCTGCCATACGTATACAAATAGACTGTCTCAGGAAAAAATCAGATTCTTTTCTTTTTATTTAAAATTTATAGAGGGACTTTGTTTGTTAATGTCAGGCCTCGTGGTTAGAGTGCCCAAGCTAGCCAAACAAGCTCAAACAAACTTAACAACACTAAACTCTGCAGGATAAAGTTGGAACCTGAGCCCTGTAGTTGGAATACAAATAATCATGCCTGTAAAATATCACTTTTATATTTTGTTTTCATTATTAAATAATAAAATATTTTTTGTTTTTATAAATCTATAACTGACAAAGAGGGCGGCGCCGTGGCCGAGTGGTTAGACCGCTCGCCTCCCACCGAGACGGCCCGGGTTTAATCCCAGGGACATGCATGTGGGATTTGTGGTGGACGAAGTGGCGTCTGGGCGGGTTTTCTCCGGGTTCTCCGGTTTCCCCCCCGCCATTCATTCCACCAACTGCTCCATTATCACCTTTCCTTTCATCCATTTCACCATCATTTCGTTTCATCTACTTCCTTCATCCCATACCAGGCATTGGGCTGATCACCCATCCTGGATGCTCTGTCTGATCCATGAGTGTTTGCTCCTCGACGGGCCTCTGACCTCAGGCACCCGCTTGTAAGTCCTGGGGGGTGTAAGTCCTACATAAGAGGAGGGTAAACAGATAATGAATGAATGAATGAATGAATATAACTGACAAAGATTTAGGCCATCCTCATTGAAGAAATGATTCAAATCGGATGAGCATTTTCGTATGCCCCTGGACATAAGTTACTATTACATTTTCTATGTATGTATTATCGCTAGATTGGTGATGCATTTGATTGCAACATTTAATTGAGAAAGAACAAAACTTTGTTGTTACCAGTTATGAAAAGACTTTGATATCCAGAAATATCACTATGTACATCTTTAGGATTAGAATAAACGTTACATAGAAGTTACTGCACACATCTGCAGTACTTGAATAACATGTCAATTAAAGATACATATCCAATTGCCTACATATCATTGCTCTATCTGTTTACTTAGATCGTAACCAATCATGCGTATCGGCTGGAATAAAACAACTTTATTACTTTCCTTACTACGTATACTTGTATTGTATTCCACTCAAAGATTTGATGTCAAGGTTTCTCCGGAAATATGTCTTTTGACGTACCCTGAACCCTCCAAAAAGCATTTTTAGAAAAAGGTCAGCGCGCGCGTGTGTGTGAACAGCATAATTCAAAAACGAAAAGTCGGATAAACACCAAATTTGGTATTTAAGTTCAATGCCTTCCAAAGATGCGACCGAAATTTTCAAGAAAATCCCCCACCCGCAACTACCCTTTACATGGAAGATTTTTCAAAATTTTTCACTTTCTAAAAAATGGCTCTAACGATTTTGATTAAAATACCATAACTTAAAGATATTTACGAGACAAATAAAAGGTAAATCTTGACTTTTTTGGGAACTGCCTGCGAAGTCCTCTTCATTCGGAAGGAATTTTGTATACTCTTGAATAACTTATAAACGTTAAGCGATACACAAAAATATAGATCTCTTTAAAATACACAATTCACTTAAAATATCTTTTTTTGTGGTATCAGCCATTTACGAGATATCCGTTATTAATAGTTTGTTCAATACTTCCTTTTAAACTCCTGTCGATTTTCAGTTGTTTCTCGCGGTCATGGAAATAGTATGGAATTTTAAGGCCAGCGCATAGCATCCGTTCTAAAACATTTGACTATCGCTTTTCCCTTTGTAATGCAACTATTTCCGGAAAGTTTATCTCGATTAAAATGAAGTAGCTAGGAAAATAAGCTTTCGTAAGAATAATTTGCATACTTATTAAATAAACAACAGAGGATAGAGAAAGTTATGTGAATGTAACACATCAGAATTTTTTTATGCACATACTCTCTGTGGAATAATAACAGTTCCATCATCCATGGAATACTTGTCTTCCCCCCCCCCCTCTATCGCATTCTCAACGAAAAGTCAAAGTTGACCTGATAAGTATGTTCTATTATTACTCCAGCATATTCCAACTCTAATATACAATCTTTGTAAAGAGAGGGTACAGAGGTTTAACATTTAATTTACTATGCTCTAAAAATTGTACTCAAGCATTTAAGTGGCAAATACTATTTTTTAGACGGCGCTCGAATTTGTAAAATATCGATAATATTATATTGATTCCTGAAACTAACAGAGATAGTCTCGCGGTTCTTGAAACAAGAGAAATGACTATCAATGTTAAAACTGGGACAATATTAACAGCGAAGTGTCAATTGATAAAATTAAGGAGTCGAAATGATATTAAAAGCCTTCACTTACATCATGATGGTAAAAGATGGACGATCGTTTCGAAGCTATCAAGGCCTCATCATCAGTGGGAGTCATCATCTTTTACCATCTTGATGTAAGTGAAGGCAGTTAATATCATTTCGACTCATTAATTTTATCAAGAGAAATAACGTTAAAAAGCGAGACTTCAAATGTTGTGATGTTTAGCTGATTTGCTAGCAATCAATTATTTTCACAATGTTTTGCCTTACACCAGCCAATGAAGCGATTAAATGCTTTATCATATTCTTTTCTGCATTTTTTTGGGGATAAGTACTTCTATTGTTATTCTTTCTGCTGCTCCTGTAATTTCACTTGGCTCATCCATTTCAGTTTCTTCTGAATTCATAACTGCCGCCATTTAATCTTTATTAGGTTATACTAGATAAAAGAATAACGTTTTAGACCAAATAAAATAGAAGGCTGCCAGTGTAACGTATAGGTTAACTACAACGAGTTGCGATAAATTGAAGTATGACGATTTGTATTATGAACGGATAATGCAAGCGCTATAAGAAATTAATCATGTAAAAAGACATGATGAAAAGTAAAACCTAATCAAACCAAGTCGAATTATTAAACATGTACAAATACAAAGGGTAATTGCCAAGTGATTGGACTTGAAGCCAAACCTGTGCACTAGTGTGGTAATCTAAAGCTTTTAGCTCGTGTGCACTGTGTTAGAAGTTCCACTTTTAGGCCATGCTGTCTAAGTAAAATTCTGTATCATTATACAATAGCTTCATAAAGATTACGGATGGTAAATGAAATTAATTCAATCGTCATTCGATATTCAAAAGCGTTACTCGTGCAATACTGAATAAGCCAGCTAGTGGTCAAATAAATCCATTTAAATACGATCTCTAAAGTTGGTAATTAGTGTTAGGGTTATACTCCTGAATCATGAACTCTTACGGGCAAAGCGGGACCCCCACAGAGGACACGTGTTATCTGGATATTTCCCCTGCAGAACAATAAGGATTCTGTAGGTTGTCCTTGATCGGATGTACCAAGGACGGCCAGATATTGGGTGGGTGGGGGGGCAGGCATCAAGACCCTTACTGTAGTGGTTGTAGTCACCGTGCTATGGTCTCCTCCACCGGTTTTCCCACAGGCTCCAACATTATTTATTGGTGCTTCCAGACAAAACAAAAGAAAAACCTTTCTTCAGTCTCTGTTGCAAGACGCTAGTGATGAAGCCCATATCTTACAGGCGATAACAGGATCTTATATCTTGTTGCAGTCGAGTACTGTTGGCACTGTGTGCCAAGAATAGCACATCACAGCGAACATATCTGTCTCTGAATGGATGCAATGAACTTGCGAACACTCATATGAATTTGTCTGCTCATTACAAATTTACAGATACCCCTTATATATCATGTTCATATAAAAAGTGATTCTTCCATCGACGGTCCATTAAGACAAGATGAATGTTTGCCATAAAACCATTTCTCATTAAGGAATATGGATTTAGCTACAGTGCGGTTGTGTTTGTGTGTGTGTTTATAAAGTTTATATGTAATTATTATTTTTTTATTAATTAGTATTTTTTTATTTACTATTAAGCCTCGGCTGCGTCAGTTATATCTGATAGAGCAAGTATCTCTTAACAAGGGCTGTAGAATGGTTTCATACTCTTTACACAAATTGTCGTTTTAAATTCTCACTTCTTTATTACTTCAAGGCAGTTAAATAATATATATATATATATATATATCAAATAACAATTTACTGAAGTATTTACATATGGAGCTGTAAGATATTACGTGCTATATATGTGCTAACGAACTGCAGTTTACAGAGAATTTCTTAAGTTCTTTATTCGCGTTAAAAAATTATTAATCACACAAATATATATATATATATATATATATATATATATATATATATATATATATATATGCGAATCATCAAGAACTTCCTCCGCACCTTGCTGCTGGCCACCGCTCGATAAAAGGTTGGTATCCCTAGGTTTATCGCATTCGATTCCGATGGGATGTTATGATTATCGGCGTTATCAGCGGCTGCGAGCGCATGAGTTGTTTATTGTACTGGTTAGTATGGTCTACTATGCTGTGAGTTCTGACGTATGCCTGGAGCGAAATCAATGTATTCTACAGAGGAACATGTGTTTCTAGTGGAAAACGTTTTTAATGAACGTAGAAATTATACTGAGAAAGTGAAACAAAATTTCGTTGTCAGGTTCCCTAACTCAAAACTACCGCACCGAGATACTGTGCGTGATTTAATTAATAAATTTCGGGAGTCAGGTTCCGTGCATGATGCTGTTAGAAGTGGAAGACCCAGTGTGCTAACAGAAGAAAAACTATCGGATATATCGGATAGAATGCTTAAAAGTCCACAGAAATCAATAAACAAATTGGCCCAACAATGTGATATTTCTTACGGTTCCGCATACACAGTAGTCAAAAATGAACTAGGTTTGTATCCATATAAGGTATCAGTCGTCCACGAATTAAAACCCACAGATCATGGGAAAAGAGTTCAGTATTGTGAATGGTTGCAGAGGTTTATTTTGCACCATGGAATTGACGTGTTAGATAGGACATTTTTTACTGATGAAGCTTGGTTCCACTTATCAGGATGCGTGAATTCACAAAATACGCGAGTATGGTCTACTGAAAATCCTAATGCAATTCAGGAAACCCCCTTACATTCAGAGAAAATTGGTGTATGGTGTGCGATCTCTCGCTCTCGAATTATTGGGCCAATTTTTTTCCATAACTCAATTATTTCAGATGTTTATTGCTCGGATATTCTTTTTCCATTTATTTCACAGCTAAATGAAGATGAAGTGAACGGTGCATTTTTTCAACAAGATAACGCCACTGCTCATACATCACATAAATCCATGGGACTGTTAGTGAATTTTTTGGGGGGAAAGACTAATTTCTAAAGGTCTATGGCCTCCGCGGTCTCCTGATCTTACCCCTCCGGATTATTTTCTTTGGGGAGCCGCTAAAGCTTCGGTCTATAAGGACAATCCAAAAACAATCGATGAGCTGAAAACGACAATAGAAGATTACATAACATCTGTAACAAAGGAGACATTAATTAGTGTTCGAAAATAAATTAAAACGAGTGAATTTGTGTCTTCAAGAAAATGGTAAACATTTTCAACATCTTCTTTAAACAGGTTAGTTGCATATTCTTTTCTACATTACCTTTCATGCATGAATATAGTGAACCTAGCAGTTTTCTTAACCAGCGAAACGTTTTCACCATATGCTCGCGCCAGCCAGTGCTGCCACCAGAATTCCCGACTCTAGGGGAATCTTGGTTACACGGGAGGTGCGGAGCGACTTCTCGATGACCCGTTATAATGAAATGTATTTTATGGTTCTAATAATTATCTGTTTTAACTACATTTTTAAAGGTCAAAATTTATTTTCTGCGCACTGCACTAAAATTTCACATCCGCACACTCTGAGCTACATCTACTGAACTGATTTGGCTTGGGTATGCTACCTCTTAGCGTCCACAGCTTAAAATTTTAAATTTAATCTCTCTATTTACTGATTAGCTTTTTGCACCCACGTGACTATTTACAAACTTTTTGGACGTTGCATCAGTATTTTTCCATCGACTGTTGGTAGCCTTCTTAGCTTTCTAAGTTATTGTTCTGCCAAGGTTACAACTTATTGTTAGCCAACTTCTGCTTCCACTTGACACTGTTCGCTACAAAAACCAGCTTGCTTCTACCCTCACAGCTCCTACGTTTCTAAACTAAGAAATACATTCACATAATATTTTACACACGCGCACACACACACACACACACATATATATATATATATATATATATATATATATATATACTGTACTGTACTGTAATATACACTGATTGCTTATAGGTGGGCTATTATTTTTATATTGTATAATTAGATTGATATCAGTTAAGGGGGGAAGAATACTACCTCAACATGCGACTATTTATATAAAAACCGGTTCTTTTTGTGCTCACTTTATGCAAAGGAGGAAAAATTAGGACTCACGTTTTCAAAAATACTACGGCGTATCAAACTTAAAGCCAGTAAAGCCCTAAATACTCGTATAAAGCAATGCATATTTCAGAAAACAACTAAAGCTAAGAAGAAAGTTATTTAACACCAACTGCATATTTTAATTACTTCTATATTTTATCTACGGTAAACTTTTTGTTTATCCCAAGTATATTTCACAATAAAATTATAAAATTCAATAACAAGGAAGAGTTCAATATTACGTTTTGTTCATCATGTCAGTACCTCAAACATTACGACATTTTATTCAAGATGGTTAAGCCGTTTTTCAGGAAATAAATGAAACATGCCTCGTAAAACTCAGTTTTATTTATAGACGCTCTTTAACTACTATGGTTCTTAGTGTCACATTCTATATTGGGTGTGAAAGATCGGAATTTTGCTCAGAGATCTCTTTCAGGCTTAAGGTTCTTTTACGTGCCGTAAGTCTACGACACAGGACCACCGGTTTTGCTTCCCTTCCGAAGGAAGCCATGCTAAATGCTGCGTGTAAGGGCTTCTTTGGATTGGAGGAATGCTGTACAGATCTTCGTTTTGCATTCTTGAAAGATGTCTGACATTAACACGAAGTTTAGTATGTATCCCATTTTTCACTCTTCAAATATACCCACACACACACAGACATAAAGCGCTCGCAGTCTTTTCTCTATAAGTACTTTTGTTGAATTAGAGGATCTCAAAACGTGCATTTTCAGCGAAATCGCTGCGTCGAGTTACCTTCTCTACTTAGGTACGCAGCACAGAAAAAAAAATGTAGAGGGTACATTTAATAATTTCAAGTGAACTGCCAAAATGTACACTTAAATGTAAATAGTTTACGGTTTACGTAGTGTTAATCAGGATGCGGTAGAAATGGAAATCTTTGTATAGGAGTATAGCTATGTTTTAGCCATTAACAAGTCTAGGGATCGTATCTACTGTCCATTCCAAACCAGAGTGCCTTTCACTGAAAACAAACTCTTTGTATTATCCGCGCGGAAATAGTTCGCAATCCCCGCCCATAATGGCAGCTTGTTCCCTTCCCACGTGCTTGTTGAACACTATTTAATCTATAAAAAGGCGCCCTGCGTGAGAGTCATAGTTCAAAATGCAACCTGAGGTAACAATCGATTTTATAAGTATGCGGCAATGAACATTTTACTTACGTTAATTACAATCCTCGGGCAAAAGTGCAACACCCAAATCCGAATCCTCCGAAGATGACTCAGCTGACATATCGGAATCAGAACTACTCTCCAAAATAATGACAAGCTTATCCACAATTCCACAGCACTGTCGCACTTAAAACAAGTTCCCACATTTTATCCTCTTCTGTTGCATTATGTCTGTTTATATTCCCTGCTCGCTTTTGTTACACTTCTCACTGAAACGCCTGTAAAATTCGATATTAGTTTCGCAATATGTAATAATGCAAGTGTCGGGTATTTTTGTAATAGTGAGTTGAATATATGAAGTATTGTTTGTTTTTAGCCACTTTTTAACTGTTTCCCGCTTCTGTGTTTGAATAGTTTATTCGCACTACACGCACCTTCCTCTGCCATATGAGCTCAAATACCAACTGACTAAATCACAAGATTTGACCTGAGCTGAGCATATGTGTGTTAGTGTATTATGAATGACTGTTCGCTTATCATATATCCTGTGTTACGCAAAGTGTTTATTCGGTACACAGATAGCACCTTTGGGAATTCATTGCTGCATTTCTTGTATATGTAAGAGAGTGGCAGTCATACATACGGTTGGTATTAACAAGCAAGATGCTCTCGGCGTTAGTGCAATAGCAGGCGAAAATCATATTTTGTAATCTCTTAACAGCTAGTATATATCCATTACCTTTAACGATGTGTTCTTATGATAACCGCAATAAAATGTGCAGTTCTATACCTTTCCTGCACTAATATTTCATAATACAATACATGTATTAAGGAGCTATTTACGTTGGCGTAAGAGTGTTCTTGGGTTTGTGACAAGCAGAAGCACGTGCTTCTGTTTACATCAGAGGGAACTCTGGTTTGGAATGGACAGTAAGTACTGTAGACATATATTATTGTTATTTGTTATTTTTTATTCATACAAGAAAAAAATTAACAGCTGTTGATAAATGATGTTAAATTTTTGAAACAGAATATCAAAAGCGCGCCGTGGCCGGGTGGTTAGACCGCTCGCCTCCCACCGAGGTGGCCCGGGTTCAATCCCAGGGACCTGCATGTGGGATTTGTGGTGGACGAAGCGGCGTCTGGGCGGGTTTTCTCCGGGTTCTCCGGTTTCCCCCGCCATTCATTCCACCAACTGCTCCATCATCACCTTTCCTTTCATGCATTTCACTAACATTTCGTTTCATCTACTTCCTTCATCCCATACCAGGCATCGGGCTGATCCCCCATCCTGGCTGCTCTGTCTAATCCATGAGTGTCTGCTCCTCGACGGGCCTCTGACCCAGGCACCCGCTTGTAAGTCCTGGGGGGTGTAAGTCCTACATAAGAGGAGGGTAAACAGATAATGAATGAATATCAAAAGCATCCTGTCATCATCATACACTAGGGATGGGAGGCAGGCTGTTAATTAATTTTGCATTAAAAGAATGAAGCGCTGGAGACAAGTGGTACCTAATCGGTATCAGAGAGCAAACTTGATGCTGCTAGGTATAGCAGTCTGTTGTTCGCATTCTCTGCGTGTGCCTTATGGTAGTTATCGTATTTAAGACTCTGCAGCTCAAGTAACCCGAGCACGGTGTTCTGGATAGCTATCAATTATTTAACAAGTTAAAGCTGACATTCTTTCATTGTTTAGACAGCTCGAAATAAAAACTAAAACTTTTAACAAGACACATGAAACCGTTCTCTGCGGCAACTTGGAGCCTTACCTTGGAGCCTTTGCTCTAATTTAGGATAACGATTAACATTACCTGCTCTGTTGATGATTTTTATGTCATCTCGTAGCTCGTTCTGCCATGTCGCGTGCGCCAGTTGCTTCAGTGTTTGGCTATGAGATCTTTCTCTCGCGGTATACGTGGGCGTAGTGTGAAAGGATAACACCAGTTTAAATTGACTTAGAAATTTAATATGATCTAATATTTTAGCTATTGAAGGGAGTTGCCAGCCGTTTGAAGATAAAAAATGAAACCGATAATGGATCGTGGCACTTGAAACTATAACATTTGAATTAATATGCCTGCTAACTTCTGCAGTATTAATTTTAGGTATGAAGTAACTGTTTCCGGAATAAAAGAAACTAGACGCGTAAATTGCCGCGAGTCGCTAAAATGCTTACCGGCAAGATTCCTCATAATAACCGCTAAATCTTACTCACACAAGCACGTCATTAAGCGCTACACAACTTAAAATGAAACTATCATACACCTAGTCACAAGGATCCTCTTCACATGATTAAGTGAATAAGTCTGAAGAAAGAGTGTGTCTTGTTTAGAACACAAGAACGTTTCTTAACGTACCCATCGCAAACTCCACCAACGTTACTACTCAAGCGGCCCAATCTTAAAATTCTTACGTGTGCGTCTGTTAGCTTGTTGCTAAGCCGTAGCTCCCCGGATCTAAGAATTTCATTCACCTTTCTCTTTTACAGAATTCTAGTCTAAGTGACTGTTCAAACGTACTGAATTCACCCCTTAACTGCATTCCAAGAACTTTTATACTAACGCGTTCGCTACTTCAGCTGTTGCTAATGACTTTGCTTAAGTCGCTAATGACCTTTCCCTCGGACAAAGCTTTCAACTCAAGCTTGTATTAAGCACTGATGTAATATACGAATATTATTTAATGTAATTATTTTTCTATCTTACTATTATTTCTTTATTTAATTATTTATATCTCCCTGTCAATAATTACGGTATCACACGCGAACTAGAAGGTACTTTATTACTTACTATAAAGTTTTATGCCTCTCCATGTGTGCCAACTTCGGTTTCAAGTACAATCGCATGGCAATTATGCTATGCATATGTTTAATAAATCGATTTCGTTTGATTAGCTTTCACGTTTCATTATGCCTTTTTACATTAATTTCTCGTGGAGGTCGCAATATCTGTTCACAATTTAAATCGGCATACTTCAATTTATCACAATGCGTTATCCAGTTAACCTTTTCGTTGTGTTGGCTGCCTTGTGCTTTCTTTGATCTGAATCGTTATTCTTTTATCTATGACCTGAGTAATCAATAAAATGGCGATAGGTACGAATATGGATGAAACTGAGTTCCAAGAGCCGAACGAAATTCTGGAAGCTGCCGAAAGGGTAAATTTAAATTGCTACAAAAAATAAAATAATAATAATAATAATAATAATAATAATAATAATAATAATAATAATAATAATAATAAGCGAGTATGCTATAGCATATAATCTCTTCATTGACTGGTGTAAGGTTAGCACTGTTAGAGAATCAACAAAACATCTACATTCTCGCTGCACACGTCTGTTGATCTCGCTCTAGGCGCCATTTCTCTTATTTGCCTATAAATGTGGAATCAAGTAGTATTATTTTATTGTTATTTTACAAATTTCAGGACAGCTGTCTAAAATATAGACACACATGTTAAAAGTGATTTTATTTTGCTCGCAGGATTACTACACTCGACCTACGGCCTCGTTTCGTAAACATTCCTACTCGCAAAATAAACCCTACTTTTAACACTTGTATAATAAAACATTTAACAAGTTGAAGCTGCTACCTATAAACTACAGTACTTAGAGCCCCGGTTTAAACGTGCGGAGTTTCCGGGTAGGTGCCACTTCTTCCGTTTCCCTGAGTTCATCTTGTCTTCACAACTGCAGAGCTGCCAACATATGATTATCAAATACCGCCATGACTAACGAACAAAGCCATCCTTTCGCGAATAACGAATACTCCTTGTACCTTTTTATTCGCGGTAGCGAAACAGTGGCGGCCTTAATATCAGTAATCCTTGCAGCTCTTAGGGGAGGGGCTAATCCAATACCCCTTGCATCTCTGACGTGATTAACATTTATTTTCATTAACAAGAAGAACAACAATGCGTTAAAACATCGCCAATTTAGCGGATTTGGCTAACTACGATAGGTTGGCAATTCCCTACGCGCATGCGCACTATAGAAAAAAATGGCGAAGTTTGTTGTCGTTACGCCAGAATTTTACTTTAAAAGAAAGGATCCTTAAATGGGTGGATGGGTGGGTCACAGGCTCTGAAAGTGTCAACATCTGCTGCAAAACACAATTCTAAGGTAATCTTACTAATTCTTTTACGCTTTTTAACATTATTCAACGGGGCCCTAAGTACTATAGTTTCACCGGCACAGAAATTCTGTGGAATAGGGATAGAATATATTATATGGTTCAACATGTACTAAGATCAGCCTCCAAACTGACAATATTTGTGTACCTCAAACATAGAACGGGATTTTTTAAGTGTAGTTTTACATCTATGAAATATTATTTATAATTCGTACTTAACGCATTCGATAAACATGGAATTCATAAACTTTCATTTTCTGTATTTTTTTCGCTTTGAAAACAAGTACATTTCGACTTAGTGTTGAACAAATTGCTCTGCTTAACAATAAAAATGTTATTTTTTTTATTCGTAGCCAACTCCAAACAGATTTGACTATAAGCAAACGAATAGATTATAGGGGGATAGTGTCAATAAGGAAATACACGTTGCGTCTAAATAAATACGACTGAGTAACTATACAAATGTTTATAAAAATTATCCTATTGAAAGAAATACAGTAAGGTGTAGTTTTGAATGATGATGATGATGATGATGATGATGATGATAGTGCGTGTTTCGCTTTTTCCGACAGAGCTACAGCGTGAGCGTGAATATAGCGAACTGTACATGTTGATGAATGCAAATATATATAACATGGTTATCTAAAAAATTGTTAGATAACCATGGTACATTTCTATACCACACAGCATATTTGTTAAGTATCTTAAATCGGCATACGTCGCATTAAGTTAACAGCAAATAATATGTCTTCTTTTATTCAATGGCGCATTCAAGTTGCTTCTCAATTAAGAAACGATTTTAAGGGATTCTGAATGGTACCCAAAGACGAAATCTTCTACACAGATAATAATGATAATAGTGATAATGGTAATTAATACTACTTTAACTCAAGTTTGCTAGTAAGTAATTAATAATGAAATAAGTTCAGGCATTTCTTCATTTCTTTGATCTTACGTCTGCGATCGCGTCTTCTCGGCACAAAGCCTGCACGTCAATGCCATCTAACCGCCGAAACTACGACATGTGACAAAGCTTTAGAGCCCAATAAAGGGGCAATGTGCTATGCAAGTGAAATCAATTAAATGGGAGGAAATCAACAGACTATTCTTCTAAGCCACTGTGGAAATTCACGGGGAAAAAAAATAAAATCCCTTAGTCACTTTTAACGGGGACTCGGGTTACGACCAGAGAACATTCACTGAAGCCTGGTCCATCTTGCTGCATTACACAATGGAGTGACGTCCTTCACTACAGACCGTACTAGATTCCTCTAATCAGAAAACATTCCGCGACTCGCTGAGCAAACAGAAGCAGGTATTTTCACGTTTGAACACTGCGTCCTTAACCGGTGTACAACTGCTTTGTCAACCATTTGGCGGCGGTGACTTAACGATTTCTGTATTTCGCACAAGACCACAGCAGTTACACAACCTGTGGCGACTCATCCCGTGTAGCACATCCTTGTCCCACTTCCATCTCACTTCGGAGCAGCTTCTGAAAAAGGTTCTCTCAACTAACGGATGTGGCTACGTCAACATTTATCTTGGTTCACCGCGGTTGTCATTCCTGATAGGCAAGGTCTCCACATAACGTGATTAACATATCTCAATATAACTGTCACTCTCCAATGTAATCTCGACCTCGTATCAATATAATATATATATATACATATATATATATTGCTTTTATGTATGTAAATCGTATCCATTACGTAACACACACTCTACTGTGTGCAAAAAGACCAGATAATTAATACCTGGGTAATTCGTGATGCCACAAAAAGGCGTTCGACATAAATGATTATGTTAATGAGATCTGCACTTTTCTTTCCACCTGTTATGAAGATTCAAATTCAATACAAATCATGTCAATATCTCAAACATGCGGTATTTTAATCATTATTTAACCAAAACCGTTAGAGACCTTTCGAGAAAATAAAGAATAGCAAATTGTTACCATTTAAAGGTATTCTTACGAGTAGCGAATTCCTAGACTGAACAACTCAAATCTGGGAGAATACATGTACGAGGGCAATCCCAGAAGTAATCGACCTGACGTATATATAGTGGCTGTTGTTTCAAACAAATAACTATGGTAGAAAGTACCACTCTTATAAAGTTTGATAGTGCTACGTCGTTTAGTAATTGTTTGGTAGCCATCAATATTGAACGCTCTCAGCAAATTTGTAAACATGGATAAAACTGACCATCGTTATGTGATACAATACTTTCATTTGAAAGGTCTTAGTCCAACTAATATTAAAGCTGAGCTGGATTCTACTCTGGGGGAGTCTGCTCCTTCGTTTACAACAGTAAAATATTAGGTGGCAGAGTTTAAGCGAGGCCATAGGAGCTGCTAAGACGAACATCGCAGTGGTCGACCAAATGAGGTGGCCACGCCAGAAATTGTGAAGAAAATCCACAAAATGGTATTGGATGACGGTCAGTGCAAGTGCGCGAACTAGCAGACATCGTAGGCATTTCAAAAAGTGCTGTACATCGCACACTAACTGAAAATTTAGACATGAGAAAGCTATGCGCACGAAGGGTGCCGCGTTTACTCACAATGGAACAAAAACAGCGCCGTGAGGATGTTTCAGTTGAGTGTTTGGCGATGTTTCCCTGCAATACAATCGAGTTTTTGCATCGATTCATAGACATGGATGAAACATGGATCTATCACTTCACACCTGAGACGAAGGAACAGTCAAAACATTGGATTGAAAGGGGAGAATCGCCTCCAAAGAAGGCGAAGACAGTTCCATCTGCAGGCAAGGTCATGGCGTCTGTTTTTTGGGGTGCGCTTGGGATAATTTCCATTGATTATCTTTAAAAAGGAAAAGAAATCAATGGCGAGTATTATGCGAACTTATTGCAGAGTTTGAATGATGAAATCAAGCAAAAACGGCCGCATTTAGCGAAAAAGAAAGTTCTGTTTCATCAAGATAATACACCAGTTCACACATCCATTATCGCCATTGCCAAAATCAATGAGTTAAAGTTCGAATTACTTCCTCATGCATCCTATTCGCCAGACTTAGCCCCCTCTGATTATTTTCTGTTTCCAGAGTTGAAGAAATGGCTTAGTGGTAAAAGATTTGCCAAACAATGAAGAGGTGGAGTTTGCAGTTGATGGCTATTTTGCAGAACTTGGCGGTTCTCACTTTAAACAGGGTATCGAAGCTATTGAACATCGCTGGGAAAAGTGTATCGAGCTGAAAGAAGACTATGTAGAGAAACAAAGATGTTTTTTCCCAACATTTTTGTGTTTTCTTTGTTAGGTCGGGTACTTCTTGGACAGCCCTCATATATGTATGACAGCGAATATTTAAAAACTGTTGATGCCATAAAAAGACACTTGATTTAGATTGTACGTTTTGATAAGATACGCATTCTTTCATATCGAAGTTTTATTATAATTTTCCAGTTACATAAAATTCTATGAGAATGAAGAGGACTTTTCCGTATATTTGAAGAAAATTCTAGCTAATTCATACCGTACCTAAATCATGTAATGTTTAAAGAATTTACTCAAAATCTTTACAGCCGTTTTGAGGAAAACGAAGAACAGAAGGTTTTCCGAGAAAGCGCTATTTTGAGTGGAAGAATTGCCTAAAAATCTTCGCTTTATTACCTATTTAAAATATGCCCGACTTAAATAAGAAATTAAACAATTATCCGGCATACAAATGCGAGCTTGTTTCTGGAAAGGATGTTTCTTCTCTCAAAACGCGCTAAACGATGAAATTGCAATGCTGAATTTCTGGGTCAAATGCAATTCTTCCTCTGCCTTAAACAAGGGGTGGAAAAGAATAATATATTGCAAAATACCTGTATGTGTAGCCTAAATGGTAAAGTGTCGATTCAAATTGTAGACAGGATTACTAACATTTGAGTTTGCAAAACTCAACTTTTCTGGAGTTTTACTCAATAAATAAGATTTTAGTGTTATTTTCGCAAAACTCGTTAGATTTTCAACGTACTGTGTGTTTTTTAAATTCAGTTCAAAAATGGGTGTTAATTACCGTTTAAAACTGTTCAAAAATGCTGAAATAGTTTAGTACATTGCATACATAACGTAAATTTTCTCAAACATTTGTAGGGCATAGAGAACTAAACTTTTGTTGCTAGTAGCCGAAAAGAATTCCAAAAAAATCGATTCATTTAGTTGCTCAATTATCCCTCCTCTAAAACATACAATATTTTTAATTTATGAAAAGTATTTGTCAATAAACGTACGCCTATTTATTTTTTAGCTAGATGCGGTATTAAGCATTTAAATGATTAAGATTATTTTAATATAAATGAAAAAGAATTACAAAAACTTCCAGTCATTAGACTGAGTGGTTTCCTATTAAGGGTAAAACATCAGTAAGATCTAATTTTGCGGTAAATAGCAAAACAAGAGCTGCTGTACATTTGTAACATTCCCATAGTCCGCAGTTCCGTTCGCGTTATTGCATAATTATGGAGATTTCTCTTCTTCTCCCTTCTCTCACTGACTCTCCCTCCCTCTTTCTTTCACTCTCTCCCTAATTCTCTACATCTCCGCCTTTCTTTCTCTATCCCCTCTGCATCCCTTCCATCTATTTCTCCCTCTCTCTATGTATTACTCATGTTCGTTTTGAAAACCGGTATTGAAGTTTTTCACTATGTTTTAATGAGAATTAAAGTATAAATGAACATTTTAATAACATACAAACGTGTGCTTGTCCATTACGCATGTTATACATTTTCTCTCGGCAATTGGTTTCCGCATATGAGTAGCAACCAGAACTGCGTGTAACTTCTTAGATGTTCATCCTTTCGAAATTCTCGGAAATGTTATTCTTTTTTTTGTTTTTTGTTATGTAGTATTTTTTACAAAACTCAGCAATAAGCGAGATATCCCCCCCCGCCCTTTGGGCATAATAATAAGTTGTCATGCTTCTTTTCTAAGTGGGATCAAAGATGTTGTATACCAGTTTCAAAACAAACAATTTGGACATTCTTTAGAAGAAGGAGAAGAAGAAGAAGAAGAAGAAGAAGAAGAAGAAGAAGAAGAAGAAGAAGAAGAAGAAGAAGAAGAAGAAGAAGGAGAGACACATACACTTACCTACATGCAAACAAAAGTTTCAAAATTCGATTTCTGAATCAAGATAGCATGTTATATAGTTTACGTCAGTTGTTTACGATAGAATCATCGGAAAATAGTAGATTATGACATAAGGGGTAAAAGTAAGGTTTTACTTTGCGAGTAGGAATGTTTGCGTTTTAGTTTCGCAATCCTACGACCAAAATAAAACCACTTTTAACACCTGTGACATATACTGTTTTTTTAGACAGCGCTCGAATTTGTAAAATATCAATAATATTATATTGATTGCTAAAATTAACAGAGAACACGTTTTTGAAACAAAAGAAATGGTTTAAATACGCGAGATTCAGATGCTTTGTTGATTCGCTAGAAGTCATTCTCAGTGAAATTATTTTCACGATGTTTTTGCCTTACACCAGGCAATGAAGCGATTAAATGCTATATCTATCATATTGCTTTCTGGATAGTGTAAATCTTTCTGTTGCTTCTGTAATTTCACTCCCATTTCAGTTTCTTCTGAATTCATAATTTCCGCCATTTAATCTTTATGCAGATTAGATGAACGAGTAAAGAAAACTGTCAATATAACGTATAGGTTAATTCTAAACGAATTGCGATAAAATAAATATGATGATTTGTATTGTAAACAAATAATGCGAGCGCCATAGAAATTAATCATGTAAAATACACAATGAAAAGTAAAATCTAATCAAGCCAAGTCGAATTATTAAACGTGTGTAAACACAAAGGGTAATTGCCATGTGATTGGACTTGAAACCAAAGTTTGTCACTAGTGGGATAATCTAAAGCTTTTAGCTCGTGTGCTTTGTGTTGGAAGTTCTACTTTTAGGCCATGCTATCCAAAATATCTAAAAATTCGTTACATATTATTATAATTATTACCTTCTACATTTCTGTAGGTGATTTTAATATTCTCTTGTTTAAATTACGAGAAAAATAATGTACTCTAATGAACCCGGGCTCAATTGAACATCATTCCACCCATTCACATAATATGAACTAAAAGATGTTAAGCGAATAAAAAGCAAATAAATAAAAACAGTCATGATGTAGCATTACATAAGACATTATTGATGTAAAAACACAAACCCTCCCGACGTGGATATAAAATCCTAAAACGCAAGCAATTGCGACTTAAAGGTATCCTTCGTTCGATTGCGCTAGCTTTTGTCTTTAATAGTGTTTGTTCCTAGAGGTAAGCTAGTAATTTTTGCGTTAAACCCGCAATATGGCTTCTCCACGAGGCTTCATATGGGACACTAATTTTCATTGTATACATATATCGATATCGATGGATTCCGCAAGCAATGACTCGTGTATTTTCGAATGGAAGACGAGATCTGTACAATGGATGACGTCATCACAACAAGAAAGGAAATAGTTTCCAATACTATCTAGTGTCCTTGTGAAAACCCACGCATCTGTTATTATGGAGAAATCCAATCTTAACACACAAAGCGTCTTTTGCTGGCACACACTTCCAAATCCTATAACCTATTTACCACTTACATAACTTCATCTTAAAACTGCGCTTAGAACATGTGTTTATATATTCCTTCAAATAATATATAAACATTTAGTTTATAACTAGGTAACCAATTTATTAACCTTTATATTATTATATTAATACAGGTAAAAATGAATTATACATATAATTAAATTATCCAACAACCACTTACTGATCGTTACTATTAAGAAGAGAAGTAATAATCGTTCAAAGGATTATTTGGGTAACCGAAAATATCTGCTTTTAAAATTATGACTATTCAGAGGGTTTAATTGTGGTTTGGGGCAGATGGAAGCACTTCAATCAATTTTCTACGAATTTTATAAATGAAAACACGAATCCCAAGAACAATGAATTTCAATGAAATAATAAACTAAATAATACGTTCTTAATAATTATTTATGTTACAAAGGTAGAAAGCGAGATTTTCCTCAACGAATACATGAAACAATTTCATCCCGTAACGTAAATTGTTTATTCCTTACTCACGACATAGCCCACAATTCAAAGAGCCCACACGATACATGAAAGAATCGATATAACGCAACAATAGGTCACTGATAGAACCAATTTTCCATCACACATCAGCTACATTACTGACAAATGCAATTCTAATGCGTCTGTTTTAAATAGACATGGGAAGGGATTGGACAGCGCTTTAGCTGTTGTGAAATGATATGAAGATTCAAATGAAGCAGGAAGATACAAAGAGGAGAAATTGTTACAGAAGTTAATCAAGGCCAACAGACAAGCATGCACGGCTAATAGAAATATTTTCTCCATTTGTATGGAATAGAATGAAAAATAAGGTTCATTTTTTATATTTAAAAAGGTATGGTTGTTAATAAATGAGTAACTTTCGGAGACGAAAATAATTAATGATTATTCTCAAACTAGCTTATGATAGAGCCAATAATTTGCAGTACTTATACCGGGTGTTTTAGAAATACTTTTACAAACTTCGGGTATGGGTTCCTCACAGCAAAAGAAGGAAAAAAGTTCATGTGAACATATGTCCCATAATCCTTGGTTTTCGCGTTATTCCTGTCACAATGAAAGTGTGAGTTCAATGGCCTTCGAGGTCCAACCTCAAAACTTCATTACTCTATGCATTCATAGAAGGCGTTGACCTATTGTACTACATACGGTAGATGGCTAAGTGTTGCCATGGAGACTTATTTACGTTTGTCATTTTTCATTAGTCTGTCTTCAACGTTTCAATTGTGTACATGTAGTGAGTTAACTGCACGTGTTTCGTTCCACCATGGCTGGATATTCATTTCGTGAACAGGCAGACATGATTTTTATGTAGGTGACTGTCTGGTAGGTCCATACGTTTTACCAGCACGTCTTACTGGTGCTGTCTACAGGGACTTTATCCAGCACACTCCTCCCGACTTACTTCACGAAGATGTTCCCCTGCAAATAAGAAAAAAACATGTGGTTTATACATGATGGGGTTCCGGTACATTTTAGTCGCATTGTTCGAGATGCACTGACTGGTATCTACCATGACCTATGGATAGGCAGAGGAGGACCAGTTCCATGGCCTGCACGTTCTCCCGACCTCAATCCTGTGGATTTTTTAGCTCTGGGGGCATCTTAAATCATTGGTTTATGGAGCAGCCATCCCGGATGCAGAAACGCTTCATCGACGTGTCATGGAAGCCTGCGAAACCATTCGACACCATCCCGGAGGTTTTGACAGGGTGCGACATTCCATGATTCGACGAGTACAGGCATGCATAGAAGCAAGAGGAGGACATTTCGAGCATTTATTATGAGTTTTGTATGTTATAAGTGTACCACTGTGTTGAACACCTCCTAACGAGAAAACAAAGGATTATGGGACATATGTTCATATGAACTTTTTCCTTCTTGTGGTGTAAGGAACCCATACCCGAAGTTTGTAAAAGTGTTTCTGAAACATTCTGTATACATGAAAAATCTGAGTGCTATACTCACATGACTTTCTCCCATTGCCGTTTTTTTAAACTCTTTTGCAAACTATTCTTACACAACTTAATTTTTCTAACTACTTATGTAAGGGAAATGAAAAAGCTGATGAACTTGCAAGACAAGGAGCGATTTCACAATTTATTGGGCCAGAACCGGCTCAAGGAGCATTTCGATGTTTAGTAAGAGGGGCAATTAGGAACTGGCCCAAAGTAGAACATCATTAAACCTGGCTTAAAACTCCAGGAAACAAACATGGTAAAGTATTTATTAGAAAACCATGTAAAAAAAAACAGCTGAAAGGTTACTTAGATGTAACAGACTTCAGCTGAGAACATTATTGCATTTCTCACAGGACGTGCTCCTGTGAAAAAGTATTTTAACACGATGGGAGTGTTTCAGGGTAACTTAGATTGCAGATTCTGCAAGAAAGAAACTGAAACAGCCCAGCACATTATATGTGAGGCCTTGGCTCACAGGATATATATAGCTATATATATATATATATATATATATATATATAGCTTTTGGGAGAATGTTTATAGAAACAGAAGAATTTGAAACCATATCTGTTATAAGGCTGTATTCCTTGGTAAAGGGTGCAGGAATAATGAACTGGCTTTAAAACGATACAGGTAGCACAATAAGCCCAAGGCTGAAGTGCTCCGGAGCAATGACGGAAATCCGTATCAAACAAGACAAGACTACTTATGTTAACTGAATAAGTGTTTCAGAAATGGTTTTATTACTCATTTCGTTGTAGGTATAAGGGGAACACAAAAGCCTCAAGCCGTATTTAAGATGCGGGACGGAATATTCTGGCTTTGAAATTCCATATATTTTGCATGACATTACGAGAAACAAAAGAATGCATCCTTAGCACTTCAAAAATATATGATAAAGTATTAGAAAATTGAAAACAATAACAACGAATACCTCGGAAATTGTTAATGACACAATTTGGCATAAATTGTGTGTTTTAACGAGATTTATATTTTGTGAAATACGTTTGTGTTTCTCTCTTATGGTTATGCTTTACCAATGAAACAAAATTATACAAAATGAATTCCGAATGGAGAAAATTCAGTCTCCTTTCTCTCTCTATGTTGTGAAAATTCTAAACTCGTGGTATGTTAACCAAAACCATTAGAGCCATATTTGAGAAAAGCAAAAATAACGGAAAATTTTCCATCCAAAGGTAGTTTGGGATGTGGGGATATTCTTTAAAATCTTCGTGTCGTATCTTTGGAAGATGGTGTTTATCCAACCGTTTATTTTTTGGTTTATATTGGTCTACATACATATGTGAGTTCCTCCTGACTTTATAAAACTACTTTTTTTCTTATTCTTGTTCAGACGTTTCAAAACATGTATTTCTAGTAAAATCTGGATATCTGTTTTTTCGGTAAGTGGTAAGTGATAGAGAAACTAAAAAGGTTTGTGTTGGTGTGTGCTGTTGGTCGAAGTTTAGTGGGTAAAGTAAATTGCAGTATACAAACTTGTGTCTCTTCCTTAGACTTACAATATGATCGGTGCTATATTGCTTCTCGTGGTAGTCGATTTGCGCATGCGAATTATAATAACTAACAATTGGTATAACTTCTTAAATATTCATCATATCGAAAAATATTTTAATATACACTTGTCGGAAATATACGCCTTTAAATTTTGTTATGTAGTATTTTTCTAACTAAAAAAACGGAATAGAAAGTAAGACATCTTAGATTTTTTGATTTTGCGCTCCATTAGAGCGCCCCTCCTTTGGACAAAGTAATTAACTTTACGGTTGCCAGATGTGCGACTTTTTAAAGAACAATACGGTATTTTCACTTTTTGTTCCATGTACGATATAAAACAGGCAGGAACGTGTTTTATTGGTGATACTTTTTTAAACAATTGAAACCGGGCGACGGCCGTCACTTTTTAAAGCCGTACCCTTTGCTCAATATTTGCTGTTGATTCTCTGCTGGCTGCTACAGTGGTTGGCTATGAGATCGTTTTCTCAGGGTATGCGTGGGCGTATTTTGAAAGGATAACACCGGTTTAAATTGACTAAGAAGTTTAATGTGATCTAATACTTGAACTATTGAAGCGAGTTGCCGACGTTTGAAGATAAAGAATGAAACAACTGATTATGAATCGTAGCACTCAAAATTATAACAATTAAATTATTATACCAGCTAACTTCTGCAGTAACAATTTTACAGTTAGAAATAACTGTTTCCGCAATAAAAGAAACTAGAAGCGTAAATTGCCGTGAGTCGCTAAAATGCTTACCGACAAAACCCCTCGCGGCTACCACTAAATCTTACTCACACAAGCGCGTCACTGGGCAGTTAAAATAACACACAGTCGTCACAGGTATCCAGAGTAACGAACGTATGCACGAGTGTGTGCACGAAAGGAGTGTCTCAGATTTAGATTGTGTGCACTTATATCAATTTAAGCTCCGCCTACTTTAGAACTACTCCACCAAGTCTCCTTCTTGCGCGGAGCCAATTGCACAATTCTTACGTGTACGTCTGTTACCTAGTTGTTATGGGGTACCTCCCTGAATCTCAGAATTTCATTCCCTTTCTCTTACACAGAATTCTGGTATACGTGACTGTTCAAACGTACTGAATTCACCCCTTAACTGCATTCCAAAAACTTTTATTCTAGCGGGTTCGCTACTTCGGCTGTGCTACTGACTTTGCTTATCATGAATCGCCAATGATCTTTTCCTTGGACATCTTTTCAACTCAAGATTATTATTAAGTTATTACAATATGCATTGATTTCATATATGGAAATTATTTTTTGCAATTATTTCTCTATCTTACTATTGTTTCACGATACGACGAAAAGTTCACGAAAATTCGCGAAACAATTAAGGGTTTCAATCTTTTATATTTATTGTGAAACATATAGATACTTCTAGTCGAAATTATAAGGCATTTTTCGCGTTTAACAACAAACGCAGCTCTGAATATAGGTATCAATCGGAAGATGTTCCTTGTTTTCGCTGTTTCAGTTAATAATGCGCCCTGTTTTCCTTGAGATCATGCGTGACTGTCAGTTGTCATCATGTAAATGAAACTACTTGGCAGTACTGCTTATCAGCCTACCAAATACAAATTGTTCTTCAGTACTTTCGTGATGCTCAGACCTCAACCTTAACTAAAAATCAATTCACACCAATTTCGCTGTGGTTTAATCTCCGCTTCTATTCCTGGTAGAATCTAGGAGTTCAGTGGACTTAATAATAATAATGAAATGACTTATTCAATTGCAATAAATCGTGCAGAAAATTTTATAACACTGTTGTTTGTAATAATACTTTGTTAGATGTAGTTAGAAATAACAGTAAATATGAAAACTGATCAGTTTCCCTTCATGTACACAAATACATGGTAAATGTCAAATAATATAGTATGTAAAGATTAAGTAATTCAAGTTTTCTACAAGTAATAAGCTTTATTTTGGTTTCAATAAAAATCCCACATGTGATTCCATCATCTGCAATCACCCACTTTAGTCTTTAGAGTGCCGTACACTGTAATGATGTTCCATCACTGTTCCATATTTTCAATATGAGGATCTGGCAACCCTATATAGCTTATTTTGTAAGGGGACCTAAGGTGTGTTATGCACCACGTTTCATAACAATCGGTTGCGTCATTCTTACGTGAAAAGGAAAGCAAACATACACGTGCAAGCAAGCGCGCGCGCGCACACACACACACATACACACACATACACACATACTAACACACATACCCTGGACTGGATACTTAAAATAAATTACTACAATATATCAACGTACAAATAGTTTTCAAACTTATTTTTAAAGCAGTGGATTTATGGATTACAAATAAAGAGTCAGTTATAATAAACTATAATTATGCGTAAAATTTAATAAGTTATTTATGTACGTGTAAAGAATGAAAATGCATAAATAAAAATGCATTACAAAATCTATTAAATGATATAAAATCATGTGTTGAAATTTCACTAACATTTCTACCACAGCAGATGAAACTTAATGTGCGCAGTTATACAGATTTATGACCCATTTTCCTTGTGTAGGCCTTCTAAGAGATCTTTTTCTGCTATTCCCAAAGTGTTTGTCCATGCATGTTGGAGGCCATTTGAACAGTAATATAGACGTTGTCGGAAGACAAGCGGAAGCCACGCCTGGTTTCATCCATACATCATTACATCCGTCTATTGTTGCCACTACCAAACAGCGAAACCTAATATTTTTCTTGGCAGCCTTTTAAAATTAATCATATTCTTAAAAGAAAAAACAAGAGGCTGAAATGTGGGTAGAAGTTTATTGTTTTCTTAACCGCATCACTGTTCGTCTTCTAAGCGATAAACTGGCAAGCACAAGTTTGATTATTAAGTACCTAGTATTCGTTTTAAATGCATTTAAATGGTGTCTATGTATTTGAACAATAGCCTTCCTTCACTGATAGCCTACATATATTTTGTTATTAAATTTATACAATCGTGCACTACATTAGTCTAAATCACTAGATTTATCTGAAATAGGTGAACAGGGGACTAGCATTTACCCAGTACAGAGAAACACGAATAAATTAGAAGTGTAAATCAGTCTGTGTAGCTGTACCGTTTAACTGTAAGTACAGTAGGCTGGTGTATATAACAAAATAATAATTTTATTCATCTATACTGCTACACAGTATTTGAATTTATTGTACAATTTGGTTTACAATATATATAATGCGTATTAATATATCACTACATCTTATGTACAATTTGTCTGGTGCTTGTTTTCTTATTGAGCCACTCAGATCGCTTGGCTCCCATCGCCCACTGAGCGGCCCTTGCCTCTCTTACTTTTCTAGACCATTTTTCCTTTACCTTCCTTGAAAATTCTCCCATGATTTTCTTTTCTTCTTTCTCTGTCAACATCTTTATAGATGCTGTTTTTCTATCCGTATTTTCCCATTCCTACACCCACACTTTTTCCCTTCAGCTCCTTATTTCCTTACATTCTGTCATATAGTGTTCTGTACTTCCTTTTCCTCCACACAACTCTCATATCCCCCTTCCGCTGCCTCTCATCCGTCTCAAATACATTGATCCCGTTCTCATTCACTTTTTTGTTTTTCTTCCCTTGTTTTACCCAGTTTATGATACCGTGTTTTCGTTACCGCTTATTATCGCATTACACAACACACATACACAAACACACATGCCCATAGCGGGATTCGAACCCATGACCCTCAGCTTGGCGGAGCGCCCGAGCTATACACTCCAGCGACCACGGCTACGACGGCCGGCATGTTAAACCTTCTCTTTCTTGTCTATTATAGCAATCAGTGTATCTCTCTCTTCCCCACTCCTTTATCAATTTATAAAAGCTTAATGATTTTTTTTATCTTCCAGGCTTCCCCATATTTCTTCTCGTTCTATATCTTCCAAAATCCGTTTCTATTTCTTTCCTCCAACCTCCATATATCCCCATTCCAATTGACTCCATTATTTTTTCGATTTCTTTCCATTAGCTGTTTTTGTTTCTTAGAACCTTTTGCTGAGTCAGGCATACCTTTAATATTTCACCTTCCTCCATTTTCATACATCTAAACCAAAATTTTAAAATTCTTTCTACTATTATACCTTTCCTCCTCGTTCTTCCTAGTTCTACTAATGCAACCTCGCCTGGTGCTGCCCTTAGTAGTCCAATTAATTATTTACAAAACATTCTATATAGTTGGTCAATTTGTTTTCTTAGTTCTGCTCCCCTTCTACCCATATTTCCACCGCATAGAGCATTTTGGATTCTACCAATGCCTCGTACATTCTCTCCAACCATTTTGTTGACATCTCTAAATTATATTTGCATATTCTTATTCTTGTATATCTGCCTTTCCTTTAGCTAACATCTTCCTGCCATGTGCTCCCCATTCCCCGCTATTACTCAACCTTACTCCTAAATAGTCATATTCTTTGACTACCTCCAGTTCTTGACCACCTAGAAACCATTTTTCTTCCTTCCTCAGTTTATTTCCTTTTTTAAACACCATCACTTATTTATATTTACCTTAATTCCCCATTTTCACAAAATTCTTAGTAAGAGGAAATGTAAGAGCAAGTTTTGTTGAAACGTATCTCTGTCATATGTTGATTCGTGGATAACTTAAACCCCTTTGCCTAATACAGGATCGTTCCATAATAGTAGGTATATCGCGATACAAGTGCGATAAGTGCATCTTAGCAGAACGAGATAGAAATGTGATAAAAAAAGACACTATCGTGGAAAAAAATATTCCTTAGTTAAAAAGGAAATTCAACATCAATAATATGCAATTTTACAGGCTCAGCAACTGTGAGTGCTCATGTTCCACGGCCGTCTTGATCGTACCTATTTGTTCGCTTCTTTAACTTGCTAACTTAAGTTTTACCTCGAGAACAGCCATTTTACCATTGTAGTAGAGGTTATATCGAGTTTTGATAATTTAAGGATGTAGTATGTGTTGCGGAGCTGCAGATTCATTAATAAAAATATCGGTGAACCAGAGAGATAGTGAATTAAATACTGCATATTAGACTGCATGTATACTTTCTACGGATTTTCTAATTCTACGTATGTATATACGAGGTGAGTTGGGTGAAGGCTGGTTCACAATCAACGAGAACGATAACCAGAACGAGAAAGTTGAAATACATGTATTCACAATCGACGGGAACCCTTCCCGGGCACGGCATATTAGATTGTGCATATTAGATTCTTCACTCTAGAGATTATTCTAAGTGGCCGTGACATGAAACAGCCGCTAGTATTCTCTATAGACACAAGCTGGAAACATCAAACTGGAAGAAATTAGTAGGAAATGTGCTTTATAACCTCATACCGACACCCGCAAATACAATGAACGTTGGTTCCTCTAGTGAAAGGCTCATTTGAAGTTGTTTATATGCAACTCAAAACTGGATATTACCTAAAAAAAACAATGGCAAAAGCTACAAAGAACTGCAAAAACCGCTGGAAAATAAAAAAGAACAATAAACAGCTTTAATGTATGCCATTAAATAAAGGAAGAAAGCTTCGCACAACTAGAGGGATCGGAAATGCAATGGATATGCATTTAGATAATGTTTACTCTATCGAATTTTAACGTTGGCTAACCCGCGTTATGTTGGCTAAATTGGAAGTAGGTGAAAAAATGTCATTGGTCAGCTAAAAACAAATGAAATGCCAATGCGCAAAATCGACTTTCACTTTGTGAACGATATGATCATCGATATGCATTCCCGTTCTCGTTATCGGGCTGTTGCGAGCCAATGTCTTGTATGGTGTATTGCTTTCCGTTCTCGTTTCCGTTCTGGTTACCGTTCTCGGGCGGTTGTGAACCAGCCTTAAGCATTAGACCTTTCCGAAATATTCCATGAATAATGCTTAAAGATGCTCAGGACATCTGACGGGTATACTTGAAAGTTCGCGAGTTTTCTTTTTTCTTTTTCTTTCCAACGCAAGAGCTCCTTTCCACGTAGAAGCATTTGAATGTTGCAACTAAGCACTTAATGCTTATTTTGAAATCGTTTCTAGACAAAATTTTATCGTGAATAACAGAATGTGGATAGAAGAAGAATTTTTTATACGACTACTGTAACACATAATGTATAGGTGGTCGTCCTCCGTGGTCTAGTGGTACCATGCTCTATGGTTTCTGAGGTTGCGGCTTCAAACCCGGCGGAGGGCGATAGATTTTTTTGGACGTAGAAATCCTTAGCATGGCTTCCTTTCACGGAGGACCACACGCGCGCGCGCGCGCGCGCGCGTGTGTGTGTGTGTGTGTGTGAGAGAGAGAGAGAGAAAGGGTGAGAGAGCATAATTCCGATTAATACCAACCTATTATTTAAGTAGCTACAACAACTTTTAAGAATGCAATACGAAGGTTTTCGTGAAATTCTCCCACTCCAAACTACCCTTTACATGGAAAATGTTTGGTTTATTTTTCTCAAAAATGGCTATAATAATTTATATGGAAGTAGCATATTTTAAGACCTTTATATCATAATATAATTGATATCTCGAATTTTCTGTGAATAATCTGTGATGTCTTTTTCATTTTGAATAACTTTTGTACAACTGTTAAGGCATAAGACTAGGAAAGAACTTACCTGCTTCACGAAAAATGTAGAACTCATTGACATATACAGCTTATTACAAATATATGTTTCGTAGCATTAGCCGTTTTCAAAAGATTCGTTGTTATGTTTTTAGGTTTTCACTTTTTGAGCTGTCATTAGGTATCTTGCGCGATTCATCTTTCTATTTTCTCTGCCATGTACATAATAGGTAGAGAAGGTATTGCATTCCACTCAAAAATTCTATATCGCTATTTCACCGGAAATGCATGTTTTGAGGCTTCTTGAATCCAAAAATAAGCAGCTTTAGAAAAATGTCCGCGTGTGTGTGTCTGTGAAAAGCATAACTCAAAGAGGAAAAGTTAGATAAATACCAAACTTGGTATTTCGATTCCGTACTTGCCAAAAATATACACAAGGATTTAAAAAAAAATTCCACCTCAAACTATCCTTTACATGAGACATTTTTCGAAATTTTGTATTTTCTAAAAATGTTCTACCTGTTTTGCTTAAAATACCACACATTAAAGATATTTACATTAAAATGAAATGTGTATCTTGAATTTTCTTGGAATAGACTGTGAAGTCCGTTCATTCGTAATGAATTTTGCATACTCTTATATAACTGCTAAAGTTATGCGACAAACGATAACGTACAGCACGAAAAAAAGAAAATGTAGATCTCTTTAAAACATACAATTTATTTCAAATAACTTTTTTGCGGCATCATCCATTTCCAGATATCCCTTATTAATGGTTCAGATTGTTTAATATCTAGCCATTCTTTTAAAGTCCTGTAGATTTTCAGTTGTTTCTCGCGATGTCATGGAAGGCGTAAGAAATTTTAAGGCCAGCGTATAGGGTCCAGTTCTAAAATATTTGACTATCACTATTCCCTAGCTATAACGGCATGTGTAATGTAGCTATTTCCGGAAAAGTTTATTTCGATTAAAATGAAGTAGATAGGAAAATAAACTTTCGTAAAAATAATTTGTATACCTACTAATAAGCTATATAGGACAGAGAAAGTGGTGTGAATGTAAAATTTTTCTTTTCTGCCTCGCGCTGGTGCATTAGTAACAAAAATTTACATGATATACGAAGAACAATTGTGGTTTGTTTTTTCCCCGTATTCTGTATGTAACCAAGTTTATATTAATTAATTTGCGACTATTTCTAATTAAAAGTGCATAATAAATAACGGAATGTGAACAGATGAATATTTATATAATATTATTATGTGTAAGAGATTATGTGAATTTGTAGTGGCTAGACAAAGTCGTGTGTGTATGTGTGTGTCTCACAACAATTTGTAAAATATCTTGCGTGTATCACTAACGCAAATTTCACAACCCCTTACAACATTACAAAGGCATCTGGGATACACGGTTCATACAAAAATTATTCTACTATACATGTTACTTTAATCGCAATAAGTGATTTCCTGGAGAGGTTTTCAAATTAAGCCATATGAACTTGGTCACATACAACATGCCCTACGTTATATCACTAGTCAGGTTTTGTTAATAACGAGCTTATGCGAAGGAAAGAAAAAGAAGAAGAAGGAATACATATTTTCAAACATGCCTCAGCGCACCAATCTTAAACTCGCAACGAATATTTCAGAAAAAGCTAATGCAACGAAAACTCCTGGCGCTATCACCTGAGCCATCCCACTAGGTAGTTAAAATGTTTACCTTCAAAGCCTTTAAGTGTAATCCCCTAGGTTAAAGTGTCCAGGTTTTCTGTTTAAAATACTTAAGGTAAGATCGTGCGTTTTAAATGTATGATTACTTTCCTTTGTTGCTTCCTCATGGCTTAAGAAAATAACTATTATTCCGTGGTATTTCACATTAAAATCTTGGAATGTGATGGTCCTGGCACTGCTGCCTTAGATTTCATAATCTGTTTTATGTGCTTCCCAAGTAATATATGCCTTACGGCCATCTCATTAAACATTATGATAAACACGCAACAACATCGGCGTTCAATGCCGCCGTCTTTATGAGGAGATACCTTTCACCGGAATCACGTCTTCAAACTTTCGTAAATGTCAAGGTTCCGTATACCCAACTCTGTGGGCCATCGTAACTAATCAAGTTCTCAGCCCTCATAACCAGCCGTTAGATTTCTTTCTTTTTAATCCAATCTCGTTTGCCTTTCTTAAAATGGTGCGTATTCCCTCCTTACTCCTGAAGCCATGAGCCTCATCACTCCTAGCTGCTGTTTACTTCTAAATATTGCTTACTTTTTAAATGTGTTCGCTACTGTGAAGCACAAACGTGTTAGTGTCCTTTTAACTCTACGCGTAAAACAACTAGAGGCATGCAAATGTTAATGTGCCCGACTTGCTTTCACGTTAACATCGATTTGAGTAGTACGAGGGCAGTCCCAGAAGTACCCCACCTGACGTATAGATAACGGTTGTTGTTTCAAACAATGACTATGGTAGAAAGTACCAACCTTATAAAGCTTAAGTTTGAAATTTGACAATGCTGCGTTGTTAAGTAATTGTTTGGCAGTCATCAATAGTGAACGCTCTCAGCGAATTTGTAAACATGGATAAAACTGGTCATCGTTATGTGCAATACTTTCATTTGAAAGGTCTTAGCCCAACTAATATTAAAGCTGAGCTAGATTCTACTCTGGGGGAGTCTACTCCTTCGTTTACAACAGTAAAATATTGGGTGGCAGAGTTTAAGCGAGGCCGTACGAGCTGCCAAGACGAACATCGCAGTGTTCGACCAAATGAGGTGACCACGCCAGAAATTGTGAAGAAAATCCACAAATGGTAGTGGATGACCGTCGACTGAAAGTGCGCGAGCTAGCAGACATCGTAGGCATTTCAAAAAGTGCTGTATATCGCACACTAACTGAAAATTTAGACATGAGAAAGCTGTGCACAAGATGGGTGCTGCGTTTACTCACAATGGAACAAAAACAGCGTCGTAAGGATGTTTCAGTTGAGTATTTGTCGATGTTTCGCCGCAATAAGGCCGAGTTTTGGCGTCGATTCATAACCATGGATGAAACATGGGCCCATCACTTCGCACTTGAGACGAAGGAACAGTCAAAGCAGTGGATTGAAAGGGGAGAATCAGCTTCAAAGAAGGCGAAGACAGTTACATCTGCAGGCAAGGTCATGGCGTCAGTTTTTTGGAATGCGCATGGGATGGTTTTCATTTATTACCTTCAAAAAGGAAAAGCGATCAATGGTGAGTATTATGCGAACTTATTGCAGCGTTTGAATGTGAAATAAAGCAAAAACGGTGGCATTTAGCGAAAAGGAAAGTTCTGTTTCGTCAAGATAATGCACCAGTTAACACATCCATTATCGCCATGGCCAAAATCAAAAGCAATGAGCTAAAGTTCGAATTGCTTCCTCATGCATTCTATTCGCCAGATTTAGCCTCATCTGATTATCTTATGTTTCCAAAGTTGAAGAAATGACTTGGTGGTAAAAGATTTGCCAACAGTGAAGAGGTGGAGTCTGTAGTTGATGGCTATTTTGCAGAACTCGACGGTTCTCACTATAAACAGGGTATCGAAGCTATTGAACATCGCTGGGAAAAGTGTATCGAGCTAAAAGGAGACTATGTAGAGAAATAAATGTTTTTTTGCCAAAATTTTTGTGTTTTCTTTGTTAGGTCGGGTACTTCTGGGACAGCCCTCGTATACTGCACTCCTGTCCAAGCTAGGCACAGCCCTACTTGGCCAAGCCACGGGCAGCTCGGCTTGTTTGCTTAAATTACTTACTCTACTAATCAGTGTAGCATAGTAGTTTTCTTACATATTGTGTCAATATGAGACTAGTATTAACTCAGGTAAGAAGTGCGATTAACTGCCTGAATGTTTAATACTTTTCAAAACGAATAATGCACGTATTTAAGAAACGAGTAGTATTATTCTTAGCAATTACAATTTCCTTTTCTTTCGTAACATAGGCTTTTTAAGAATAATTACTTCACAAATAATGTTTCAATTCAGTCATAATTTAACAAAACAAAACCTGAATACCTCCCTTCTTACTTGGTTTTTTTAAGCTTACATAACAGAACTTTATAAGCATAATTGTTCTCACAATTTTCTTATTTACGAAATTTTAACAGGATGAATATATTTTAAGAAGTTATAAAAATGTTTCATTGCTACCAATCGTGCATGTAAACTGGTTACGAGAAACAGTATAGTCCAGAAGGCATTATAAGCAAATGGAACAGGCCCAGGTTTGTGTATCTTAAAACCTTCTTCTGATGTTTTAAACACCACTGGTTTTATTTTCAAGCTGCAGAGAGAGAGAGAATGAGAGAGGGTGTAGGTGATGGAGATGGAAAGAGTGGGAGGGAAGGCTAAAAAGGGAGCGGAAAAGGGAAAGAGAGAGACGAAGCAGAGTGTAAGAGAGAAAGGGGGAGACGGGGATGATGCAGAGATAATGAAATAAAGCGAAAGATAGTGAGATGGAATCTGCTAATGACCAATAAACTTACTGCTATGGCAACTGTCCAAACATACAGCGTGTATTAGCGCAATGTATATCCCGTTAGGCTATTATCCATGAGCTTTAGTTCCTTTTTCTTTTCTTTTTTTCTAGTTCATACATCCTATTCTGTGCTGATGGCAAACAATAAACAAAACACTGATGTACTGTTACAGATACGTTAAGTCCGGAGGGTCTAGGAATTCCTACAGCTTTGTGATCCCGATCAGAGGATGCGGGACAGTGCCATCAGGCGGCTTCGGCCGCACCGTAGACAATACCATCGTCATCCAGACGGATGATACTGTACAGGTTGGTATTCCTGCTAATAAAACTGGCTCTCAATAACCTGCATTTTAATTCCAGTTACTCAGAATTTAAAGTTTACTGAAATATGTGACATTTATAATTATGTACAAAAGGTTGTGTTTGAAAATAATGATGCAGCATGTTTCTACCGCACACAGAGAGGAATCGAAAGTTACTCTACTCGCCAACATGACAATGATGGTTTTACGAGCGAATTATTCATAATCTGTTACTGATTTCAACCAATTATTTAAGCCTAAGTATATAAAACGATGTCGTAATAGTTTCAATGTGCAGGCAGTAGTGCTATGTAGTAGCGAGAACGATTAAAACGTGTTTGCTAGTGCCAAAATGGCCAGTAAGTCAAAGAAGCTAGTGCGTCCATACTGCAAGTAGGGAAAAAAAATCTGATGTGTTACACTCACATGACTTTCTCTACTCTTGTACAAACTATTTTTACAAACGCTTATTCTCCATCTACTTCATGTTAATCGAGATAAACATTTGCAGACTCTATCTTATTGCTAATTTTCTTGTAGATGCAAAGGGAATATATATTTACAAGGGCAGTATAGAAATACAGTAGCCTTTAAGCACATACATATCTCTTAATAGCTGGTTGCTAGGTGTAGCACTATTCCCTTTTCCACAGATTAATACTCTTTGCATATCCAAGACGAAAAACTGAATAACGAATTCCCATCTGAGAAAATAAGTATTGAAACATTTAAGGGAATAACAAGCAATATCTCGAAAATGGTTCACATAACAACAAAAATGTATATGACATAAATTGTGTATTTTAACGCGATCTACATCTTTTGTGTAGTAAAATTTTGTCTATCTCTTATGGTTTACCAGTTATGCAAAAGTCGTTCACAATGAAGGATACTTTTGGAGACATTCCCAAAAATACGAGATATACATTTCATTTTTCATGAGAATATCTTAAACATATGATATTTTAATCAAAATCGTTAGAGCCATTTTTGAGAAAATTAAAATTTTCGAAACATTTTCCATGTAAAGGGTAGTCTGGGGTGGGGGGGTTTCTTGAAAACCTTCGTGTCGCATCTCTGGAAGATACTGAACCTAAATACCAAGTTTGGTGTTTATCCGACTGTTCGTTTCTGAGTTATGCTGTTCACAGACACACAGACACACACACGGACATGTTTCCAAAAATGCTTTTTTTGGATTCAGGGGGTCTCAAAACATGTATTTCCGCTGAAATCTCGGTATCGAATTTTTGGGTGGAATACAATACTTCCCCTACTTACTATACGTAGTAGAGAAAGTAAAAAATTCCCCGGCACCACTTGAGAATCAAACCCAGGAGTTGAAACGCCAGAACGCTGACGACTTGAACGAAACTTTGTGTGCACGATTTCGGAGACATTGATCGGCTTTAGTTTTTAATCGCTTTAACTACAACTCCATTAATTCTCAAGGCAAACTGGCAAAAAGAACTGCATCTTCTATACAGCATTTTTATTCAAATAGTGTAAATTATAGCTACAGTAACCACATATCTTCGTCATAGAAGATGTTGGAAATGATGAAATTGTGCTTCCACACATCTTTTAAGAAAGTTTGCCTAACACTCACTAATTCTTCATCCATGTAGATGAAAGCAAGCTTTGTCCATAAACGAATAAAATGCGGGTCAATAGAGCCATCATTAACGTTATCCAACACCCAATTGGAGAAATTAACTATACTCACGTTATATTTGGATTGTAATTTCTGAACCACAGTTATATACCTAATAGGGTTTTAATTTTAAAAGTTTATTTGAATAAAAATGTTTCTATAAAACAGCTTTTTTATTTTTTTCGAGTAATTGTCTAATGCTGATTCAGTTGACTTCATCATTAATTCCTTTAAGGCAAACGGGGTCAATTTCTCTGTAAGAACTTTTACTTTCTCTACTGCGTATAGTAAGTAGGGGAAGTATTGTATTCCACCCAAAAATTCGATACCGAGATTTCACCGGAAATACATGTTTTGAGACCCCCTGAATCCAAAAAAAATCATTTTTGGAAACATGTCCGTGTGTGTGTCTGTGTGTCTGTCTGTGAACAGCATATCTCAGAAATGAACAGTCGGATAAACACCAAACTTGATATTTAGGTTCAGTATCTTCCAGAGATGCGACACGAAGGTTTTCAAGAAAATCCCCCCACCCCAGATTATCCTTTACATGGAACATTTTTCGAAAATTTTAATTTTCTCAAAAATGGCTCTAACGATTTTGATTAAAATATCATATGTTTACGATATTTTCATGGCAAATAAAATGTATATCTTGAATGTTCTGGGAATGTCTCCAAAAGTATTCTTCATTGTGAACGACTTTTGCATAACTGGTAAACCATAAGAGATAGGCAAAATTTTACTACACAAAAAATGTAGATCGCGTTAAAATACACAATTTATGTCATATACATTTTTGTTGTTGAGGGAACCATTTTCGAGATATTGCTTGTTATTCCCTTAAATTTTGCAATACTTTTCTCAAATGGGAATTCGTTATTCATTTTTTTTTGTCTTGGATATGCAAAGAGTATTAATCTGTGGGAAAGGGAATGGTGCTGCACCTAGCAACCAGCTATTAAGAGATATGTATGAGCTTAAAGGCTACTGTATTTCTATATTGCCCTTGTAAACATATATTCCCCTTACATCTACAAGAAAATTAGCAATAAGATAGAGTCTGCAAATCTTTATCTCGATTAACATGAAGTAGATGGAGAATAAGCGTTTGTAAACATAGTTTGTACAAGAGTAGAGAAAGTCATGTGAGTGTAACACATCAGATTTTTTTAACTCCGTACATCGCCATATTTTGAGCTATTACGGCTATGAGGCTATGATAACCTTTAAGGGGATACTAGGACAATTTATTAATGTAATGTTTGAATGGTGTTTTAGTTCTTGGTCCGAAGTAGTGAATTCTACGTATTATTCGGAGATGGTCATCTACCGTGGTGAAGTTCCTTTCAACAACGGGAAATATGTAATTAAGACTAAATAATTTAGAGAATATACGCGTCTCCAGAAAGTATTCGTCTCTAATTTAAAATTTTCTAGCAGCCAAATTAACGGAGATAAAATATCATTTTAATACGCAGAAAAAACAAAGGATATCATAATAATGTCTTATTTTATCAGGATTATAATAGTTTTTTAAAATTAAAATAAAGGTTCAACCTTTTTGTGTATGGTGTTTACAAAATTATTTTATAGGCATTTGTTATACCAAATATTTTGTCATAATACCTAAAATTGTGGTAAAATAAATTAAATCTGGCAGAAGATACGTCGCAAATGTATTTCTCGGTCAGTAAATGTGAGGCAGTATTTTTAACACTTAAATGATTTCAGTCAAATTATATAATATATAAATTCAATAACAGCCCGCCTTAAAGCAATATGTGTATAATATAATATACAAAATGTATATAACAGTCATTTTATTAATGATTATGTTCAATAATGTTACGTGCATGTGTTACGTAATTTAATAATGTAGGAGCTGTGAGAATAATAGGTTAAAATTTGCTAACAATGAGGTAACAATGAGGTAGCCTTGAGGCAATAATGAATTAGAAAGTTTAATAATGCTACTGGTAATTCTTGGAGCAACAATAATGTAATTTTTGAGACAGTTTATAAAATAGCCAATCAACAACCAGAAAAAAGCTTAAGTTAAATAAAAGTATTCTATTGGAGTAGGATTAGCAAATCAGAAACTGAAATAGGGCAAATTGATCAAATTTAGAAATCAGTTGCTTCTAGACAGCGTTCCTAACCGGAGACGCGTCTTCGAGAAGTTTAATACGTATTCAGTGTGAGACAAAAATAGTTTACGTGTTTAAAAAGGGCAAGTAATTAATAAAATAATCTCACAGCTCTCTATATCAGTGAAGTGCTATTTAAATCGTGTCAAGGATTAATAAATGTAGTGAAGTAAAAATTATAATCTGTGTAAGCCTATATTCTTCAGCCGCACCACGCCTTGTTAAGATACTCGTGTCTCTACAAATTAATACTGACGCAGCCGAGGCAAACATAAATATATAATATTTAAAGAAACAGTAAAAATACAAAGCTAATATTTTTAAACTTGGGGCGAAGGCTACCGGGTACCATACGTGCGGTTGCAACTACTTTAAGTTCGGCTCCCCAACAATCGAACTACAATACAACTCCTCCTAAAAATAAGAACTACTTCAAATAATTATAGGGCAACACTGTCACGTGTCATATAAAATATTGCTCCACTAAAGGCCTATAAAATAATTTTGTGAATACCACATATGAAAAAGTTGAAAAATCGGTGCAATTCTAAAAAAAATATTACAAATAACTATAAAATTAAAATGAAAGCTTGGAAAAACCCCCAACACGTAAACTGTAATACCGTTGTTCATTCTGTACATTAAAAATCTAATGTTACAGTCAGATGACTTTCTCTACCCTCTATCGTTTATTAGTGGGTATACAAATTATTCTTACGAAAGTTTATTTTTCTGTCTACTTCATTTTAATCCAAATGAACCTTTGCAAAATATCTACATTTCTAGTTTCGTTAGGATACAAAGAGAATAGCATAGTAAAATGTTTAAGGACTGGACGTTTATTATGCTGGTCTTAAAATTCTATACTCTTTCCATTCAATCGCGAGAAACAACTGAAAATCCATAGGCCTAATAAAGAATGACAAAGTATTGAATAATTCGAATTGTAATATCTTGGAAATGGCTTATACCACAAAACGTTATTTAAAATAAACTGTGTGTTTTATAGAAATCTACATTTCTTGTGCATTGCGTTTTCGTCTAGCGCTTAACGTATACGGATTATGCAAGATTATACAAAATTACTTCCGAATGAAGAGGACCTCAGACTGTTCCCAGAAAATTCAGGATATACATTTTATTTGTCACGTAAATATCTTTAATATATGGTATTTTAATTAAAATCGTTAAGCGCTATTTTTTAGAAAATAAAAAGTTTGGAAAAAAGTGTTTCGGTAAAGGGTAGTTTGGGGCTTGGGATTTTCTTGAAAATCTTCGTGTCGCATCCTTGGAAGATATTGAACTGAAATACCAAGTTTGGTATTTATCAGACTTTTCGTTTTTGAGTTATGCTGTTCACAGACACACACATAGGACATTTATTTCTAATTTTTTTATTTAGGGGGCCTCAAAACATTTATTTCCGTTGAAATCTCGAGATCGAATTTTTGGGTGGAATACAATACCTACTTTCCCTACTTACTATATGTAGTAAGGAAAGCAAAAATGAGAATTTTTCTCTCCGTTAATTTGGTTGCTAGAATTCCTTAAAGTGGAGACGAACTTTCTGGAGTCACTGGGTATTTTTATTAAGGGTTAGGGTTTCAGAAACGGACCAGAATTCAGTACTGCGGCCAGGCTGGGCTTATTGTGCCCAATAAACCTCCGGAAGGAAGGGATGAAGCGAGAGAACACGGAGGGCGGCTAGATCTGATGGGGTAGGTGCAGCGCAACGGTGTCCCTAACATTTCTAAGTTGAGCGTCCCGCAATGCCTTCTCCTATCCGGACGGGCAGGTTCCTACAGAAGGTTCCGTGCTAGCAAAGAAACGGCTCTCTCCTTAAAGCACATCCACCCCATGACCTATCCATCCCATCATTTGCCTACCGACCTGGAAAAACCACAAGAAAGCCCGCCATTGTGGCCGATCCAACGGGAATGGAAAACCGGGACCTCCCCAATGGGAAGATGCTAACCCTGAGCCATTCCGCTCGGCATTTTTTACTAAACTTATGCAGTTAAGTATAGCTGGTTTGGCAACGTTAAAACCACATGGTACAAGGGTTACAAGACTGTCAACAGCATAAAGCAATATAACCAACATGTTCCAGACTCTAATCCTTTTTTAAGTTTCAGCATTGGTACCCTCATATTTCTTCTCGTGTGTAAATATTTAAAATATTCCTTTAAATCTGTAACTTCGTATTGTTTGAATTATTAAACCCATCATTAATATATCATAATATATAGGACTTGGTTGCTTAATTTTCACAAAAATAGACCCTTATTGATTTCCCCTCTGCTATTCTATTATTTTACCCCTTTCATGGTACCTGCAATATATGATGTGGCGTGTATACGCGCGCGCGCGCGCGCGTGTGTGTGTACTGTCACGCCAGACACATTATTGCGTCGTTGGCGATAGTATCGTTGGAGCAATTCTTTCGGCTTGGGTTTTGAAGTTCGTCTGGCGTGGCGAGGGTTAGAGTGGGGGAAGTAAGCGTTACTTTCTTTGTGTGTTAGCGTCACTCCTGGTCGAGGGTATGGTGTGGAAAGTCTATTGTGTGAATGTAACCGCGTGTGTGTAGCATCTCCCTTCAATTTCTTCCTTTTTATCTTTTGTGTGTGATGTAGGGGCACGTGTTATGTTGAATAAACCACAGGTAATGTGATTAATATGAAATTCTGCGTCTTTTGTAATAACTATCCCACGACTGCTCCGAAATGTGTAGTTAAAGTTTCTGGTCCTCTCGCTACCTCTGATGCTATACCTCCCAATGTTTATGCTGGGGTAACCAAAATGTAATATCTAGCTGCAAACCTTTTGGCCTCACCCAGGTATATAGCAATATATATATATATATATATATATATTAGAGTCAATCTAATTTTTATAAATAGGAATCTACATGACCATAGGAATCTAAAATGACCATCACAACGTCCTCCAAATAAAACACGACTAATGGCATTTACTTTCCCCGTAATATCAAGCAACTTCTATTCAAGACATTTCTTTCTACAACGATTAGTTTTGGAGATATTGTAAAATCTCAACTTAAATGGTCCACCCTGTATGTATGTATGTATGTATGTATGTATGTATGTATGTATGTATGTATGTATGTATGTATGTATGTATGTATGTATGTATGTATGTATGTATGTATGTATGTATGTATGTATGTATGTATGTATGTATGTATGTATGTATGTATGTATGTATGTATGTATGTGTGTATGTGTGTATGTGTGTGTATGTATGTATGTATGTATATATGTATGTATGTATAAAGAGAGAAACAGACAGACATAAAATAAATACAGATTCAGAGCGATCGCAATAAACAGCCGACGAGTGCGTTTGCATTTTTCTTAGTGTGAAGAAGGACTTTATAGTCCAATATATAGCGTTTGGTTGTCTACGTTTTGATCGTCCTAGATTTGTATTTGTTGTTTCCCAGCCTTTGGTTTTTATGGCTAGACATATCAAGGCGCGTGTATATCTCCAGACTTAACACAACCAATTCCACTGAGTAGCTATAACTATGGAATAGAAAATAGTGAATTATACAACACTAAATATCTGACTTTGTGTTTCTGCAGGAAATTTGGGATGCGGCCCGAAAGATTTCCTGTGCAACATCAGCACTGAAAGAAAAAACGGTGTACTTCAAACCTTTCGTCGTAGATATGTTGGAAGTTGTAACGGTGCCGGTGTCTACTGGTACTGTCGACTGTTGGATGGACATACAGCGCGGCGAGTATCCTAACGTGAGTACATGTAATTTTTGCACACAAAATATACATATAAACTCATGACCTTTTTATTTTTTAACGTCCTTTAACTGAGTAGATCATATCGGAGGAACGTAGGAGTTGTAGAGGGAACTGAGTAGATAGCTTACGGGCAACAACCCATGCCTGTAAAAGTACCATTTCCATGCTACTGGTACACTCCTTAGCAACACTTTTGTCTGATGAAATGACACGTAAGTTAGGTCTTTTAGTGTATCGACAAGCAATTGCACGCATCACATATGCTATTTTATTATGGATTTTGGGTTGAAGCGGGGAAGGTGGTTGGACTAGACTGCTTATTTCATCAAGATTGCATAAATCTATCCCAGTTATACTCTGTCCCCGAAACACACTCGAACTATCTCTTAGTATTTTGATGCAACGACGATATAACTAACTGAAATAAAGCAATTAAGCCGTCTAGAGGAGTACAAAAAGCAATAACATCAAAATGTTTAGTATGGTATATCTTTACACTTGTTTTCCCGTATTATGTATATGAGGGAGAGCAAAAGCGCTCGGTGAAAAGTATATTGTGCTTTAGTAGGTTTCTTGACAAGTTTCGTTTGGTATTTCACTAAATTATCGTTCAAAATTGCAGCAACATCTATCATTATTCCCAAAATTAAGTTGGAGGTCATGAAGAAGCATTTTCTGTTTTAAGACAGATAAAAACATACCTGAGAAATAAAATGGCTAATTACAGTGAGGCAGAATTTAACTATTGCAGAATGGCTATAAGAGTGACTTTGTCGTTCATAAGCACAAAACAACTCACCCCACAAGTAGGGAGTAAAGTATAAATTGAATAAAATTTGCAAAGAGCATTCGGATTTGCTTAAACTCGGTACAAACTAAGGATAGTTTATCTTATGATGAGCTTCTGAAATTTGTGCTGCTCTTAAGATTTGAAATTGTATTTGTATATGGGTTTGAGGTGCTTACATTTCAAATTTGGTACAAAACAAAACAAAATTGAGGTTAACTTTTGGAGAGCCTTCCGAAGATTTACGATCTACAGAGTTACTTCCCATAATAATAATAATAATAATAATAATAATAATAATAACAATAATGCATATCAGAAAGCTTCCCCATTATTTCCCCCACAGAATGAACGCACCTGAAATTTAACACTATACCTACATTTATGATTTGTTTAAAACTTCATAGAGCTTATTTTCTACATATTTATGTCCAGTTAAGTTACCCACAATTGCGCAGATGAATTCTGCAAGTAAGGGGTTGAAATAAGGATAGGAGTGGTTTCTGAAAGTTGTGAGTAGCATGTGCTCGTACCTCTTAGCATAAGTATCAAGTTTTGTCCAGATTGATCAAATGATGCAAGTTTGAATATAGGAGGTTGAAAATACCACTAGGAGTATTCTGAAGTTATAGGTAGGCATCATATAACTTTCGCAAAGTCCTATAGCTCAAGTGCACAAATATGTGCCCTGATTGAACAAACAATATAGTTTTCTCTATAAGTAAGGAGATGAAAATAAACGAAAGCGTAGTTTTTAAGAACCTCAATTTATTGTGTGATTCAAAATAAGGGCTGGGCAGTGTTTTGAAGTTTGTGCCAAATTGACCCTCCCCGGAGAAATCTACTTTAGGCAACTGGGCTGTACTAATGGAAGGCTGACATGTACGGGAACAGGAGTGAAACGACTATGGTAGTGGTTCTCAAGCAGACGACAACAACAAGAAGAAAGGGCGCAGTTATTTTGAGTCACGCAGTACGTCAGGCGATTGTCGTCGTCGACTGCGCAGGCGCCGGATCAGTTCCAGCGTTCTTCAACGTCCTGTACACAAGGCTGGCCAGTCTTTCTTCGACGGCGAGCTAGGTTACGAGGAAAACAACAGGACAACGTTTAGATAGAAGGCATTCTGGACGGTATTTCTAAATTCATTTTTGGCTTAACGTATTCAAAATTCTCTTTTGTAATTCTTCACTGGGAAAAAATTGATCGTCTGAACTATAAACTTATTGCTGTTAGTTTAGAAATATATCGGTAAATGTGAGAGCAGGAAGCAATTCTGTAATTATTGTTATTTAATTTAAAGCATTGAAGCCGTAAAGAATGTAAAGAATGGTGAACGAATAAGGGTTTTGTAAATTGTAATTACCTATGTTATTGAAGTGTGAGTTTATCAAATGGAAGAAATTCGGCTTGTTAATTAATTTATGGAATATATTTTCAAGTAGGAATCTGCCATTATACCTAATTTAATCTATGTCCTCTTGGGTCAAAAGAACACGTTTCAGGTTGTAAGGTAATCTTGCTAGATCCTATAGCATAATTATATAATATTTGAATCAATTGGTTTAAACGGTAAGGATTTCTACATAAAGGATTGAAAATACGAAAGGGGCAGTTTTTGAGAGTTTTTGAGGTAGTTTATATTTTTTTGTAAGTGTACTGCACCATACGTGTACAAAAGATTGTCTAGAAAGCCAAGGAGGTTGATATGTATGCAAGGGAAATATGGGCAGTGGAAGTTTGAAAACCTGTAGGGCAGATTATAATATTTGAGATTCTAAAAACCATGTTTTGTGAAAATCATACCAATAGCAAAATTGAGCGATATGAGAGGAAATTTGGTTATATGAACACGATATGCAACCCCCGCCTCCAGTAATTCAATTTAAAGGATTTTAAACCTCCCCATTTATCCCTTTCAGCTACACATTATTAAACAGTTGATAAAAGGAAAAAGTGCTGAATATATTCTCTGGTATTCGTGTTCTATGAAATTGGTGAAGAAACATGAAACACACCCACCCCCATTTTGGAAATATTTTATAGTCTCTTTCCGTCCGTCGTTTACCATTGCTTTTTAATAATAAAAGAAATATCAAAATTGGCAGAATTATTTCCAGATTACTTCCCTCTCTCACCACACACACCTTAAAATGTTCTCTCATTGTACTTATTAGGCAGTTTACACAGTGTTCCCGAATCCCAGTCCACTTCTTGAGGTTATATCTCGTAGTTGCGCGAGCTGCGCCGGTAATGTTGGTTGTATGTTGCAGGAATTTCAGGGGTGATAGAATCAATTGCGAGTTATGACTCTGTACGTACATGCATACATAAGGTATGTATTACAGATATAGAACTCAGCAGACGGAACGCGATTCGAACTCGGAACCTCTTCGTTAGAAACCCGCCAACAACACAGCTACTTAACAGGAAATTTCAGATGCCTAATTCGTGACGATAGATCGTATTATTATTATTATTATTATTATTATTATTATTATTATTATTATTATTATTATTATTATTATTATTATTATTATATATTATTTAGTTTAGCGCGCTTTTATCGAACAGTGAATAAAGTTGGTGAAATGATGCTCATATGAGTCGGAGTCCATAGAGCTTAAAGCTACCCGACATTCATCTTTTTAGGAAAAGGGTAAACCCAGGAAAAACCTTATCCGGTAAATAACCCTAACCGAGATCCGAGCTCGGTACCTCTTGAATGTGATCCGGACACGATACCTCCACACCAAGAGGCGGATATTATTATTATTATTATTATTATTATTACATTGTAATGCATTACGGAGTATTACATTTGTATTCATATCGGTTAGATCAATGTAAGAATCAAAGCACACCAAATACGCTCCCTCGTACGCGGCGAGAGTGTTACCAATACCTAGCGAAGCCTGATCTGTTCTCTTAAGAGCTAAGGTTCAAAGTCCATAGTTCACCTCACCTACTATATTTGAAGAGATTGACAAACTAAACCAATCAGTTATTGGCAGCACAAGTGGAAATGAGTGGGAAGGAAACTCCCTTCCCCCCTCTCTCTGTAAGGTTGGGCATCATTGGTAATACCGAAATCTTTTAAGTAAAATAACTGAAACACGGGGCGGCCCGGGTTCAATCCCAGGGACACGCATGTGGGATTTGTGGTGGACAAAGCGGCGTCTGGGCGGGTTTTCTCCGGGTTCTCCGGTTTCCCCCGCCATTCATTCCAGCTTTCCTATCATTCATTTCGCCGTCATTTCGTTTCATCTCCTTCCTTCATCCCATTCCGTATCGGGCTGATCACCCATCCTGGACATTCTGTCTGCTCCATGAGAGTGTCTGCTCCTCGACGGGCCTCTGACCCCAGGCACCCGCCTGTAAGTCCTGGGGGGTGTAAGTCCTACATAAACAGCGAATGAATGAATGAAACACAAGCAAGTAGTCGTAAGTAATGTAATGCCTATTCGAACAAAGGGACGGCGATTTGGGTATACTGTCTGGGTGTAGATTGTTGCTTTTTAATTAATGAAACTAATTTTAAAGTACTTAATTATTTTTACTTTCCTGAACATTTATTATCATCTTATGCTCCATGGTGAAATTTTCAAAGTATTTAACAAAACTGCAATTTGAGTGATTATGAGCAAGGGAAAAAAAATCGATAGAAATTAATGTGAGATAGAGAACTGATTTTAGACATCAAAAATTGGGCTTCTGGGTTAGCTAACAATTTAAGTTTTGGTATCTGCAACATTATATATCCATCTCTCTTAAAGCATTAAAATATATTCCTGTACAAACTGCATTTTTCAGAATTTAGTTAACACAAACTTGGAGAATTCTGTGTACAATCAAGGAAATCACTTTCTATCAACGAGGATGGCGTGGGTAGTTGTAAGCTTATTCTTGATTCAGAATTATCTCGCATCAGACATTTTAGAGTTAGCATAAATCTTCTTCCAGAAAACAAAATTAACGAGCTGGATAACCATGGGGACCATTTCGTCTTCGAAAGAATTAGTCGTTGCATAAACAGCATTCCAGAATATTGGTTGGTATGCGGGATATAAGGGATGCCTTAAACAAACCATTGTATGGTTTGGAAAGGTAGAATTAGATGACTGAAAAATTCAATGCCATAGCCGGGATTTGAACCACGGATCTCCCGGTTCAAATCCCGGCTATGGCATTGAATTTTTCAGTCATCTGATTCTACCTTTCGAAACCTCCAACACACGGCTTGTGTGAAAGAACAATTAATTCCAATGTATGGTTTATTAACTGAGTTCACGACAAACCAAAAGTTACTATTTCACTCTTCTGCTGCACTGAGCAGCTTTTTTCGCAAATAAATCACATGAAAAGTTATACCATCAGGATCTATTAAAAATTAACTCCTTGAGAAACATATAATCGTTAGAAGTTATGCGACATCTTGCGGAAGCCAAGAAGTGAATTATTAAAAAATGTGGTTATTGTGGTTCATGGCCATAGACGCCATTACAAAGAAAGGGGTGAAATGACAGAAATTTAGTACAATGTCGTTACCAAGGAAATCTAGAAGAATTGAGAAGTGATGCTAATTTATGAAAACAAAGAAAGAAAAATCTGATGTGTTACACTCACATGACTTTCCCTACTCTTGTACAAACTATTTTTACAAACGCTTATTCTCCATCTACTTCATGTTAATCGAGATAAACATTTGCAGAGCCTATCTTATTGCTAATTTTCTTGTAGATGTAAGGGGATAATATATTTACAAGGGCAATTTGGAAATACAGTAGCCTTTAAGCACGTACATATCTCTTAATAGCTGGTTCCTAGGTGCAGCACCATTCCCTTTCCCACAGATTAATACTCTTTGCATATCCAAGACAAAAAAATGAATAACGAATTCCCATTTGAGAAAATTATTGAAAAATTTAAGGGAATGACAAGCATTCGAATTTTTGGGTGGAATACAATACTTCCCCTACTTACTATACGTAGTAGAGAAAGTAAAAATGAATAACGAATTCCCATTTTAGAAAATAAGTATTGAAAAATTTAAGGGAATGACAATGGTTCACTCAACAAAAAAATGTATATGACATAAATTGTGTATTTTAACGCGATCTACATTTTTTGTGTAGTAAAATATTGTCTATCTCTTATGGTTTACCAGTTATGCAAAAGTCGTTCACAATGGAGAATACTTTTGGAGACATTCCCAGAAAATTCAAGATATACATTTTATTTGACATGAAAATATCTTAAACATATGATATTTTAATCAAAATCGTTAGAGCCATTTTTGAGAAAATTAAACTTTTCGAAAAATCTTCCATGTAAAGGGTAATCTGGGGTGGGGATATTTTCTTGAAAACCTTCGTGTCGCATCTCTGGAAGATACTGAACCTAAATACCAAGTTTGGTGTTTATCCGACTGTTCGTTTCTGAGTTATGCTGTTCACAGACAGACAGACGCATACACACACACGGACATGTTTCCAAAAATGCTTTTTTGGGGTTCAGGGGATCTCAAAACATGTATTTCCGGTGAAATCTTGGTATCGAATTTTTGAGTGGAATACAATACTTCCCCTACTTACTATACGTAGTAGAGAAAGTAAAAAAAGAAAGAAAAAGAAATCAGCGTACGAACATGAATATTACTGTTAAGCTGTGATGTATTTTAATACATCTGATGGGTAATATAAATTTAAAATCATTTTGAAAGTGTTTACATACAAATGTTTACAGAAAATTAAGTTTCTAGAAAATGATTAAACATATATTTGCATTTTTATGGGTTATTTTTCATCTGACGTCCCCCATTAAATCTTCTTCTTATTATAATTATTATTTTTACTTTCTCTACTACGTATAGTAAGTAGGGGAAGTATTCCATTCCACCCAAAAATTCGATACCGAGATTTCACCGGAAATACATGTTTTGAGACCCCCTGAATCCAATAAAAGCATTTTTTGAAACATGTCCGTGTGTGTGTGTGTGTCTGTCTGTCTGTGAGCACCATTACTCAGAAACAGTCGGATAAACACCAAACTTGGTATTTAGGTTCAGTATCTTCCAAGGATGCGACACGAAGGTTTACAAGAAAATCCCATCACCCCAGATTACCCTTTACATGGAAGATTTTCCGAAAATTTTAATTTTCTCAAAAATGGCTCTAACGATTTTGATTAAAATATCATATGTTTAAGATATTTTCATGACAAATGAAATGTATATCTCGAATTTTCTGGGAATGTCTCCAAAAGTATTCTTCATTGTGAACGACTTTTGCATAACTGGTAAACCATAAGAGATAGACAAAATTTTACTACACAAAAAATGTAGATCGCGTTAAAATACACAATTTATGTCATTTACATTCTTTGTTGTTGGGTGAACCATTTTCGAGATATTGCTTGTTATTCCCTTAAATTTTCCAATACTTATACTTTTTCTCAAATTCGTTATTCATTTTTTTGTCCTGGCAATGCAAAGAGAATAGAATACTCCACATAGCAACCACCTCTTAAAATATTTGACTATCGCTTAAAGCCTACCATATTCCCCTTGCATCTACAAGAAAATTAGCAATAAGATTAACATCTCGATATATCGATTAACATGAAGCATATGGAGAATAAGCGTTTGTAAAAATAGGTTGTACAAGAGCAGAGAAAGTCATGTGAGTGTAACACATCAGATTTTTTTTATTGACACTCTTGAATGTCTAACATATTCATTTAGTGTTCACTTCCGTTGTGATAATATTCAATTACTAATAAAGTCTTTAAGTAACCTTTTAACTAACACACTCTTTCTTCTTTTTTCATGGAAAAAAGTTTAAACATTAATTTTGCATCTCCTAATATGTTTAATAATTTTCCGTGGTTGAACACCAAGGTATCTGGAGTTTTACTTAATGTATGAGTGGCAGCCCTGACCAACAAGTTCCTTTATTTGTTCATTTGCAGTTGCTCTACGTTTAATTGCAATTAACAGCTTTAAGAGTTTCAATTATGCTTTTCCCCCTACTTTTGAAGCAAACGTGTAATTCTTTTAATAATGCTTGCAATTAAGTTGTTTGTCTTTGGGGGATCATTTGGAAACAGACATGTACGTAAAGCTGGAAGCTAAATATAGCCAGCATTAGGAATGTGCTGAGAGAAGGTTTTCACACTGTCAATGCAAGTTTTATGTCACTTCATTCCTCGTATCCCATCTCCTCATGATGCTGGAATTCAAGACATAACCTCATATGTTGTTCAATCAATAATTATGTCTCTTTGCAAGCAAAAGTACCCACAGCAAAGATGCAAGAAAATCCCCGGACACCTTTTACTATCCATCCTTTCTCTGTAATTCATAAGAAATTAAATTTCTTGTAATAACACTTACCTTTCTGTAGATCATCAGATATCCAAAATACAGAAAGCCGGTGACGCCGGCAAACATAACACTGCCGCTTTCTGGCCAGTAATGTACTAAAATATCACGTTTCGTTTTACCTTATTTACATTTAACACAAATATTTCTCGAATTTGCATGTGTAAGTCACTTGACACAACATAGCATGGAAGGAAGAAGATACACGTCTGTGCCGCCTTAATAAGCGTGTGTACCGGTACCACCTTATGGGAAAAAAATGACGTGTTACATTCACTTTCTCTATCCTCTAGCGCTTATTAGTGGGTTTGCAAATTATTCTTATGAAAGTTTATTTTTATATCTACTTCATTTTAATCAGATAAAACTTTCCGGAAATAGCTGCATTGCCCATTTCGTTATAGATACACAGCGAATAGCGATAGTCAAATGTTTTAGAACTAGACGCTACGCTGGCCTTAAAATTCCATGCCCTTTCCATGACGTCGGGAGAAACAATTGAAAATCGACAGGACTTTGAAAGAATGACTAAGTATTGAACAATTCTAACCATTAATAACGGATATCTCGGAATTGCTGATGCCACAAAAAGGTTATTTGAAATAAATTGTGTGTTTTAAAGAGATCTACATTTTTTGTGTAGTACGTTTTCGCCTATCGGTTAATGTTTACTAGTTATACAAGATTATGCAACATTTCCTCCGAATGAAGTGGACTTCACAGGCTATTCCCAGAAAATTCAAGATATACATTAATATATAGTATTTTAATCAAAATCCGTAGAACCATTTTGTAGAAAATAAAATTTTCGAAAAATGTTTCATTTAAAGGGTACTTGTGAATGGGGGGGATTTTCTTTAAAATCTTCGTGTCGCGTCCTTGGAAGATACTGAATTTAAATACCAGGTTTGGTACGTATCCGAATTTTCGTTTTTGAGTTATGCTGTTAACACACACACACACACACACACACACACACACACACACACGGACCTGTTTCTAAAAATGTTTTTCTTTTTTGGATTCAGGGTGCCTCAAAACATACATTTTCGGTGAAATCTCGACGTAGAATTTTTGGATGGAATACAATACTTCCCCTACTTTGTACGTAGTAGAGAAAGTAAAAATAACAAATCTGCTTTTGGGTTTATACAGAATGCTGCGTTTATTGCTTTAAAATCGCTGGGAGAATATAATATTCAACTTATGCTGTAAAATTTGCCCATATAACCACAATAATCTATCAATTAATATATGTATATCAACAGCTTATCAGAGAATTACTGAGAGAAAGAGTTGCCATTACTCAATGTCATTATCAATACTTCCTCTTTGCTGTGTTAATGATACAGAACATATTTTTAGAATTTGTGATTAAATATTAATCTTATATTTCTGCATAAAATGCAAGAGTAATAAATCATAATCTCCAACTATTCCCATAATGGGGTGTTACGAAAGCTAGTGACACAGTCAGGATTTGATGAGTTGAATTTTGTGTCTAAGAGCTTGAAGTAGATTTCTTAATTCATTTAAAATTTTATTAAAAACAAGATTATGGATAGATTATAATTTATATTGAGACATTCCAAAAAACTTTATATTTCCCAAAAGACACAGAATAATAACTATTACAAAGCTACCGAATGATTTCCGTTACAAAGTGAACGCACCTAAACTTTAATGCTATTCAAACATTTACAATCGCATTGCACGCATTAGTATATATAATAGAGACAGAAAAGTACAGCAGTATTAACACAACTATTACAACCATCTCCAAAGTTAGTAATCCTAGTGGTAACAGTCGGAATTTTGAGTATTCCATGGTTGCGTTTCACAAATGATTAGTTGATATGATTGGAGAAGGCCACCAGGGGTGTTGATATGGTGGGAATAAGGAGCTCAAAACCTAAAACTTCATATGAGCAACAGTAGTCATTTTCTTGCTGATATTATTTGAACCTATGATTGCAGAATAGTAGGCACCAATCGCTGCCAAACCTTAATGCAATGAAAGGCTTTCCTTGTTGAGTGTCTGAGTGTTGCGTTCGGTCAAGTTTGCACTCATTTTGTCTGCTTTATGTTTTCATTTTCTTTCTCTGGGGCTTTGAGGGGGGGTCGGTTAATTGCCAATCTTCTCCCTTCCCTGCAACACAGCAAAAGCATGTGGAAAGAAAATTGTTGGCTATGTATTACTGCAACGAGTTTAAAGCACACCCAAGCACGCACAAACACAAAACTCTTTCTGCAAAGACATTTAGTATTAATGCAAAATGTAAACAAACACAAATAATACATGAGAAGGAAAGTTTAATCCGGTTCGTTATTATACTAGCTAATGCAACTATTATACTCACTGTGAACATATAAAAAGTAAAATGTGGATCTAACACGCTAAGCGAGTAAATAAAGTTCCCAAGTCTCAAGAATATGTTTCATTTTTGAGCTCAAACAGTTTTAGTAGTTTTAGATTGATGTTATAGCGCTTTTGTGGCACAGGAGCGCTATAACAGAACCGTGGACGAGCGACAGGGGACAGTGTACATATGCTTGGCCTGTGCGGCGTAAACATGTTGCGCAGTAAGCAGATTTTATACTCGTTGACAACGAAGAGTATGGATTGTTATCGGGAGCAGTGACTACGTTGTGTCCTTTGTTATTACACACTTTTCGTACCTTTGCTCCCCCCGAAGTTCACAACTCAAGAGTTGTCCCTACCACGTTTACCTAATGCAACTCCTTCCGTATGTAAAGCGCTAAGTTATAAAACGCAACCTGTAGTTTATTTACTTGCCCCCTAATAAACAAATGAATTCCACACTGTTTAATTTGGAATGTGTGCAATTGTGTTTCTTCATTTGAAGCTGATTAACATCTCTAGGTGATGTTTTTATTCTATGGTCATAGTAAATAATCCCTCAAAATCACAGGCATTGCTGGTGGGACATCCAAAGTTGTTAGGCACTATAGATATACGTTCTATTCCATTGGTTGAAATTAATAATTCTGTTATCTCTTTGACAGAATCGACGAAAAATTTAGGTGTTATTTTTGGCAGTAAACTTAGTTGGGAAAATCATATTACTGAAATTTGTAGGAAAGTAAATTCTTTAATCCACACTTTCAAGCGTTTGAATACGCTCCTGCCTAGGAACCTTAGAAATACTTTGGTACAAACAATGGTGATGCCTCACTTTGATTATTGTGATTCCCTCCTCACAGACTTACGATCCGATCTGTTACATAAATTACAGCTAGCTCACAATACATGTGTACGCTACATCTGCGATGTACGTCGTTTCAATCATATAACACTATCTCTCCACGAGTTGTCATGGTTTCAACTAGTTGACCGTAGAAACATTCATTGTCTTTTACTTCTTTTTAAACTTATTCGCACTACTTCCCCTACATACCTAGCTTATCGCTTTAAAGGTTTATCTTCGTCTCACAACCTTCATACACGCTTGGAAAACCATCACATACTTCCAATACCACTTCATCGAACATCTCTATAGTCATCATTTTTTACTGTGAAGGTTGCTAGGCTCTGGAATTCACTTCCTCAAGATGTCAGGGGCTGTCACACTTTATATGTTTTTCGTCACAGGTTGCAGATTTTAGTTAAAAACAATTGTTAAGTAGAAGAAATATAATTTTCATTGTATATATAGTGTATGCATGCCATATTTTTTAAGATATTCATTACGATTAACTTAGATTCTCTATATTTTCAATTAATTTAGCTTTACTGTTATTCTAATATTTGTGTTATTTCTGTTTTGTGTTCCTTTAGATATTATCTGTGTACCATCAATGTGGTCGTAATATTGTATTCAGGTTTGTTCTAGGTGGTTGAGCGGAAGAGAATGGCCTTAGCTCTGCCACAGTAAATAAATAAACAAAACGTACAAATAAGGAAAATTCACCATGTCCCTCTCACCCTGGGGATGTGTGTATATGAGCATGCGCATTTACCCGTAATAGGGTTCTAAAGTGTTCAATATGACTTAATGTGAAAATTAAATTCAGTTTTATTTATAGACGCTCTTTAACTGCTGTGGTCCTTGACGTTCCATTCTATATTGGGGTGAAAGACCGGTAATTTTGCTCGGAGGCCTCTTTATCAGACTTGAGGTTCTTTTACGTGTCGTAAATCTACGACTCGGGACCACCGGCTTTACTTCCCTCCAGAAGGAAGCCATGCTAAGGATTTTTACGCCCGAAAAAGTCCATCGCCCTCCGTCGGGTTTGAACCCGCGACTTCGGGAACTAGAGGCTAGCATGGTAACCACTACACCACGGAGGACGACACTTAAGGTGAAGGTAAAGGTACAAACGAACAGAGGGGGATCCGAAACCGGTACAGAGCACTGCGCGCAGACAGTCGGCCCCTTGTGCTTATACCAGTGACGCCCGGGAGGAAGGGATGAGGGCAAAGACCTGAAGGGAGGCCAGATCCGGATGACGGCGAGTGCAAGCACAGATGGGATCCCTATTTTTTCCAGATTGAACGCATCCGACGCCGTCCGGTCCTGCCCACAATTATCCAACTTTCAGCGTGCTCGAAGCGGAGTCAACTAGAAGAAGAAACCTTACTGATTATTCCCGCTCCCCAGTACGCCAGGGAAGAAACCTTCACAGAGTGCAAGTCACCGTCCAGCCGCAACCCGCTGAATACCGTCCTACAACCGTGAAACAGATGACAAGGAAGATGATGGATTCAGGAAATGAAAGGAAGGAGGGTCGTTGTAGAAGATGAACCACCCCAGAATTCGTCTGTCGACCAGTGAAAACCACGAAAAACCCAGAGTGGACGGTCACGGGTGATCGAACCCTCGACCTCCCGAATTCGGGCCACAGGCGTTGAGGCCTGAGCCATCCCGCTCGGTTCAATATGGCTTTAATTAGTGCGCATTTTGCTCTGAACATAACAATGCATGATTGAGACTAGATTTCCCTGGAGACTAGATTTAAGAAACTAGAATACGCTGAATTTCAATTAATTTATTTTCAGTTTTTGTGACTACAAACTAATGGAGAAGAGTCCATATGATCCTCTTGATTTATAATTCATGAGCTAGTATTATTAGTCATTAAAACGACTTGAAATTGTTGCAGACGAAGCCGATTGAGGAAATTATAAAGATCGGTGAAACTCTCACCATCCTCGTGTACATCAAGGACGAAGATGGGCAGTACGACATACGTGTAAGGGATTGCTGGGCTTACGACGGAGAAGACTATGAATCTTCGGATACTCATCGTCTCCAGCTTACTGATAATCAGGGTTGTCCAAGGTATGGTTTCAAATTACAATACATTGTAAGAAATAAGCGAGTATTTCGGGACACCACATCAAATTCTTTGTTGGTGTCTCTGCTCATAAATATACAAATGTTGCCCCGTAAGAAAACCGAACATTGTCTGATGACGATAGGGTCTATCAAATAACGGGATTTCTTTTTCCATGGCTTGGAAAGTTGGAAAACATGCTTGTGTTTTTGAGAGGATAGGTGAATATCTTACCCTTGTTCTTTTTATTGAATCAAAAGCCAGGAACAAGGGAATTGCGTAGTGAGTTACAGCAAACTTTCTTATGCAAAAAGCTACAAACTACGAAATTTTGTGTTGACTACAAAATGATCTCTTTAACTACTGGTATTTAAGAAGGTCACAAAATATATTTGAACAAAACAGAAATTTTGAAAAGGAAAGCGTTCAAATATGGCTAAGCGTGACCGTCAAAAGACATTATGGAGTCTTATTAAAGGTGACCTTTGTCACCACTGAATAAAATGTGTGATTTCCAAATGACCATTAATTAGACAAAAGGCTATCGAAAATTTTAATCTTCGTGGAATACAGAAAGTTTCTTACACATTTCAACAACCAACGCATTGTTAAGATTTTTCCTTTTGTGGTCTTTCATTTGTACCAAAAAAAAATTAAATATAATATAGACTGGAGACTAGCATTTTAAGAACCGTTTCATGGTAAAAGAAAATTTTTTATTGAATTGAAGTTTTATTTGCAGAAAAAAAAAGACTATACTTTTGTATCAGAGAACCATGCAAGATATCAATATTTTTGTTTTTCCCTGAAGCTATGGTTCACAACTTCAAAAGGTATAAACAGAGTTTATAATTCTTTAGCGATACTTTTATTGGTGTTTTAAAAAATAATGAATAGTTTAATAAAACCGGAGAACCTTGCAAGAAATTCATATTTTCGTATTTCCCTGAAGCTATGCTTCACAACTTCAAAAGGTATAGAGTTTATAATTCTTCATCGATACTAATACGAACATGAATCCTTTTATTGGAGGTTTTCAAAAATAAGGAATTGTTTAATAAAACCTCCTTCCCAAAGAATCTGTGATCAATTAACCCATATATGTGTTTGTTGTTAAGAATTAATGGCAAATAATTGCGTTTAGTAACAAATAATCAACATTTTACATTCTGGGGTAAGACCAAAAGGTTTACAGCTAGATATTAAATTTTAGTTACCCTACATGCACATTGGGAAGCATAACTGCAGAGGCAGCCAGAGGACCAGAATCTTAAACAACACATTCTAGAGCAGACGTGGGACAATTATAACAAAATATACAGAATTTCACATTAATCACATTACCTGTGGTTTATTCAGTATAAGCACGGGGCCCCTACATCACACACAACAGATAAAGGAAGAGATTGAGGGGAGATGCTACACAGACGAGGCTACATTCACACAACTTTACATACTACCTTTCAGGCTCAACACTCGACCAAAAAGTGACGCTCAACACACAATACACAAAGAAGTAAGGCTCGCTTCCCCCACTCTCTCCACCTCTGGCTAGGATCGCCAGCCAAGGTGGCGAGTCGACACGCCAGACGAACTTCAAATCCAAAGCCGAAAGAATTATTTCAACAATACTGTCACCAACGACACAATAATGTGCCTGGCATGACAATACACAGACATGCATGCCACAATATAAATAACTACGTTTAGTCTAAAAGGTGTAGAAATCATTACATACACGTATTTAAGTTTTCAAATGGCAAGTTTCACAACACATTCTACGTATCCACTTAGTGCGTTCACGTGCAACAGACTTCAATGTAATATATATGAGAAGTTCATTTGTAATTATTTCTCCTTCGTATTTCAGAAAGCCCAAGCTTATAGGATACTGGAGACGGACGCAAGAAACAGGGTCTTCTGGGGCGAGCATAATTGCTTTCAACAACATAACCGCATTCAAATTCCCTGATAAGATGCAAGTTTTTCTCACCTGTAACATAGAGGTAGGTTTGACTTTAATTGCGCTTAAGTACAGAAAACACTTTATTTACCCAGTCTTATTATTTCATAAATTAGTAATTAAAGATCGACTTAAATTATTTTGTACATTTATGTCAGATCAGCATGCAAATCTTCCTTTATTTGTTCTTAGATATGCTATGGCGAATGTGAAGGCAGATGCGAAGGCGAACCGCAAAAACCAATTTCCTTCAACACACCGCCGACAAGGTTACCGCCGATTGCAACCACTTCAAGACCGCCATCGGTACCTGTTTGCTATCCGGGAAGTACAAATCCAGCATGCACTACACAAACCTCTACCACTCAAGCACCAGCGTGTTATCCTGGATCATCAGATCCTCGCTGCCCCAGACCTCCACCGACAACTCAACCGCCAAGATGTTTCCCCGGATCAGCAGATCCTCGCTGTCCAAAACCTCCACCCACCACGACTCAGCCACCCAGATGCCTTCCTGGATCAACGGACCCCAGATGTCCAAAACCCCCACCCCCAACTCGGCCTACGTCTAGGCCGCCATCCTGTTATCCTGGTAGCAGCGATCCAAGGTGTCCTCAGACTACTCCTAGACCAATTACACCGCCAGTGTGTTATCCAGGCAGTTCAGATCCTAGATGCCCAAGACCTCCAACAACCACACCGGCTCCACTTTCCTGTTACCCAGGGAGTACAGATCCACGATGCCCAAGACCACCAACTACACAGTCACCGCCAAATTGCTACCCTGGAAACACAGATCCTAGATGTCCTAGACCTCCACCAACGAGGCCGTCAACAACACCTGCTCCGCCAAACTGCTATCCTGGTAACACAGATCCTAGATGCCCTAGACCTCCGCCAACAAGGCCATCAACAACACAGGCACCGCCAAATTGCTATCCTGGAAACACAGATTCTAGATGTCCTAGACCTCCTCCAACGAGGCCATCAACAACACCTGCTCCTCCAAATTGTTATCCCGGAAGTACTGATCCTAGGTGCCCGAGGCCACCAACTACACCTGCTCCGCTAAATTGTTATCCTGGAAGCACGGATCCACGATGTCCAAGACCTCCTCCAACGAGGCCATCAACAACCCCTGCTCCACAAAACTGTTATCCAGGGAGCAATGATCCCAGGTGTCCTCGACCGCCTCTTACAACACCGCCACCTCCTATTTGCTACCCAGGATCCAATGATCCTAGGTGCCCAAAACCACCAAGTACGAGACCACCACCAACATATCTCCCACCTGAGACCACTGCACGACCTACACCTAGGCCACCATCCTGTTATCCTGGTAGTAGTGATCCAAGGTGTCCTCAGACTACTCCTAGACCAATTACACCGCCAGTGTGTTATCCGGGCAGTTCAGATCCTAGATGCCCACGACCACCGCCAACAACCACACCGGCTCCACCTTCCTGTTACCCAGGAAGTACAGATCCACGATGCCCAAGACCCCCAACTACACAGTCACCGCCAAATTGCTACCCTGGAAACACAGATCCTAGATGTCCTAGACCTCCTCCAACGAGACCATCAACAACTCCGCCTCCATCAAACTGTTATCCGGGGAGCACTGATCCCAGGTGTCCTCGACCACCGCAAACAAGACCACCTCCCACAACACAGCCACCACCTATTTGCTACCCAGGATCAAATGATCCTAGGTGTCCCAAGCCACCAAGTACGAGACCACCACCAACATATCTCCCACCCGAGACTACTACACGACCTACATCTAGGCCACCATCCTGTTATCCTGGTAGTAGCGATCCAAGGTGTCCTCAGACTACTCCTACACCAATTACACCGCCAGTGTGTTATCCAGGCAGTTCAGATCCTAGATGCCCACGCCCACCTCCAACAACCACACCGCCTCCACCTTCCTGTTATCCAGGAAGTACAGATCCACGATGCCCAAGACCCCCAACTACACAGTCACCGCCAAATTGCTACCCTGGAAACACGGATCCTCGTTGTCCAAGACCACCTCCGACGAGGCCATCAACAACCCCTGCTCCGCCCAATTGTTATCCTGGAAGCACAGACCCTAGATGTCCACGACCTCCTCCAACGAGGCCATCAACTACACCTGCTCCACCAAATTGTTATCCAGGGAGCACTGATCCTAGGTGTCCAAGACCTCCTCCAACGAGACCATCAACAACTCTACCTCCACCAAACTGTTATCCGGGAAGCACTGATCCCAGGTGTCCTCGACCACCGCAAACAAGACCACCTCCCACAACACAGCCACCACCTATTTGCTATCCAGGATCAAATGATCCAAGGTGTCCCAAGCCACCAAGTACGAGACCACCACCAACATATCTCCCACCCGAGACTACTACACGACCTACATCTAGGCCACCATCCTGTTATCCTGGTAGTAGCGATCCAAGGTGTCCTCAGACTACTCCTAGACCAATTACACCGCCATTATGTTATCCAGGCAGTTCAGATCCTAGATGCCCACGCCCACCTCCAACACCCACAGCGCCTCCACCTTCCTGTTACCCGGGAAGTACAGATCCACGATGCCCAAGACCCCCAACGAGGCCTCCAACTACACAGGCACCGCCAAATTGTTATTCTGGAAGCACAGACCCCAGATGTCCTAGGCCTCCTCCAACGAGGCCATCAACAACACCTGCTCCACCAAACTGCTATCCTGGTAGCACAGATCCTAGATGCCCTAGACCTCCGCCAACAAGACCATCAACAACACCTGCTCCACCCAACTGTTATCCTGGAAACACTGACCCTCGTTGTCCAAGGCCTCCTCAAACGAGGCCATCAACAACCCCTGCTCCCCCCAATTGTTTTCCTGGAAGCACAGATCCTAGATGTCCAAGACCTCCTCCAACAAGACCCTCAACAACACCAGCTCCGCCAAATTGCTTTCCTGGAAGCTCAGATCCACGGTGTCCAAGACCTCCTCCAACGAGGCCATCAACTACACCTGCTCCACCAAACTGTTATCCAGGAAGCACTGATCCTAGGTGTCCAAGACCTCCTCCAACTAGGCCATCAACGACACCTGCTCCACCAAACTGTTATCCAGGGAGCACTGATACCAGGTGTCCTCGACCACCGCCAACTCCTACTTGCTACCCAGGATCCAATGATCCTAGGTGTCCTAGGCCACCAAGTACGAAACCACCACCAACATATCTCCCACCCGAGACTACTACACGACCTACATCTAGGCCACCATCATGTTATCCTGGTAGTAGCGATCCAAGGTGTCCTCAGACTACTCCTAGACCAATTACACCGCCAGTGTGTTATCCAGGCAGTTCAGATCCTAGATGCCCACGCCCACCTCCAACAACCACACTGCCTCCACCTTCCTGTTACCCAGGAAGTACAGATCCGCGATGCCCAAGACCCCCAACGAGGCCTCCAACTACACAGGCACCGCCAAATTGTTATCCTGGAAGCACAGACTCCAGATGTCCTAGACCTCCTCCAACGAGGCCAACAACAACACCTGCTCCGCCAAACTGCTATCCTGGTAGCACAGATCCTAGATGCCCTAGACCTCCGCCAACAAGACCATCTACAACACCTGCTCCACCCAACTGTTATCCTGGAAACACTGATCCTCGTTGTCCAAGACTTCCTCCAACGAGGCCATCAACAACCCCTGTTCCCCTCAATTGTTATCCAGGAAGCACAGATTCTAGGTGTCCAACACCTCCTCCAACAAGACCCTCAACAACACCAGCTCCACCAAATTGCTTTCCTGGAAGCTCAGATCCACGGTGTCCAAGGCCTCCTCCAACGAGGCCGTCAACTACACCTGCTCCACCAAACTGTTATCCAGGAGGCACTGATCCTAGGTGTCCAAGACCTCCTCCAACAAGGCCATCAACGACACCTGCTCCACCAAACTGTTATCCAGGGAGCACTGATCCCAGGTGTCCTCTACCACCTCCAACAAAACCACCTATTACAACACCGCCAACTCCTACTTGCTACCCAGGATCCAATGATCCTAGGTGTCCGAGGCCACCAAGTACGAGACCACCACCAACATATCTCCCACCCGAGACTACTACACGACCTACATCTAGGCCACCATCATGTTATCCTGGTAGTAGCGATCCAAGGTGTCCTCAGACTACTCCTAGACCAATTACACCGCTAGTGTGTTATCCAGGCAGTTCAGATCCTAGATGTCCACGCCCACCTCCAACAACCACACTGCCTCCACCTTCCTGTTACCCAGGAAGTACAGATCCGCGATGCCCAAGACCCCCAACGAGGCCTCCAACTACACAGGCACCGCCAAATTGTTATCCTGGAAGCACAGATCCTAGATGTCCTAAACCTCCGCCAACAAGGCCATCAACAACACCTGCTCCGCCAAATTGCTATCCTGGAAGCTCTGATCCCAGATGCCCCAGACCTCCAACAACGAGGCCGCCAACTACACCTGCTCCGCCCAACTGTTATCCTGGAAACACGGATCCTCGTTGTCCAAGACCTCCTCCGACGAGGCCATCAACAACCCCTGCTCCGCTCAATTGTTATCCTGGAAACACAGATCCTAGATGCCCAAGACCTCCAACAAGACCCTCAACACCAGCTCCGCCAAATTGCTTTCCTGGAAGCTCAGATCCACGGTGTCCACGACCTCCTCCAACGAGGCCATCAACTACACCTGCTCCACCAAACTGTTATCCAGGAAGCACTGATTCTAGGTGTCCAAGACCTCCTCCAACAAGGCCATCAACGACACCTGTTCCACCAAACTGTTATCCAGGGAGCACTGATCCCAGGTGTCCTCGACCACCTCCAACAAAACCACCTATCACAAAACCGCCAACTCCTACTTGCTACCCAGGATCCAATGATCCTAGGTGTCCCAGGCCACCAAGTACGAGACCACCACCAACATATCTCCCACCTGAGACTACTACACGACCTACATCTAGGCCACCATCATGTTATCCTGGTAGTAGCGATCCAAGGTGTCCTCAGACTACTCCTAGACCAATTACACCGCCAGTGTGTTATCCAGGCAGTTCAGATCCTAGATGCCCACCCCCACCTCCAACAAACACACCGCCTCCACCTTCCTGTTACCCAGGAAGTACAGATCCACGATGCCCAAGACCCCCAACTACACAGTCACCGCCAAATTGCTACCCTGGAAACACAGATCCTAGATGTACTAGACCTCCTCCGCGGCCAACAACAACACCTGCTCCTCCAAATTGCTATCCTGGAAGTACAGATCCTAGGTGCCCAAGGCCGCCAACTACTCCTGCTCCGCCAAATTGTTATCCTGGAAACACGGATCCACGATGCCCAAGACCTCCTCCAACGAGGCCAACAACAACTCCTGCTCCACCCAACTGTTATCCTGGGAGCACTGATCCTCGATGCCCAAGACCTCCGAGGCCATCAACTACACCTGCGCCACCGAATTGTTACCCTGGCAGCACGGATCCTCGGTGCCCAAAACCTCCTTCTACTACCACTCCACAGCCAACATATCTTCCACCATCAACCACTCCAAGGCCTATACGCCCAACATTCTGTTACCCGGGTAGCAACGATCCCAGATGTCCTTCGTTACCACAAACAACTCCTAGACCAACAACGCCGCCTTCATGTTTCCCTGGAAGCACTGATCCTAGATGTCCAACAAAACCTCTTACGACAACTACTACACCACCAGCATGTTATCCTGGAAGTGCCGACCCGAGATGTCCTCAGCCACCTACAACTTCTCCCCCTAATTGTTACTTTGGCTCTACGGATCCAAGGTGTCCTCAGCCACCGCCATCTAGGCCATTCGTATGTGAACCAGGATCTCAGGACCCAAGATGTCAGCAAACAACCCTATCTCCAAAACCTCAATGTTTTCCTGGATCAAACGATCCTCGTTGTTCTTCAAAACCTCCTGTAACATATTTACCTCCAGCTACTACTCCAACCCCACCTAAATGTTACCCAGGTTCTTCTGATCCTGGATGTCCAAAACCACCTACCACACAGCGCCCAACCATACAACCACCACCACAGTGTTATCCGGGATCAAATGATCCCAGGTGTCCAAAACCACCACCGACTACAAGACCTCCACAATGCTATCCAGGTTCAACGGACCCTAGGTGCCCTAGACCTCCACTTACAGAACGTCCAACCACGCTGTCACCGCAGTGTTATCCAGGTTCAAATGATCCTAGATGTCCAAAACCACCAACACAACCGCCGACATCAAGACCTCCACAATGTTACCCAGGTTCAACCGATCCTAGATGCCCTAGACCACCATCCACAGAACGTCCAACCACACAGCCACCACAGTGCTATCAAGGTTCAACTGATCCCAGATGTCCCAAACCACCAACACAGCCACCGACATCAAGACCGCCACAGTGCTACCCAGGTTCAACCGATCCGAGGTGCCCTAGACCACCACCCACAGACCGTCCCAGCACACAGCCACCAAAGTGTTATCCGGGTTCAAATGACCCCAGGTGTCCTAAACCACCCCCAACTACAAGACCTCCACAATGCTATCCAGGTTCAACGGATCCCAGATGCCCTAAACCACCGTCCACAGAACGTCCAACCACGCAGCCACCACCACAGTGTTATCCAGGTTCCAATGATCCCAGATGTCCGAAACCTCCAACACAGCCAACGACATCAAGACCTCCACAGTGTTACCCAGGTTCCACCGATCCCAGGTGCCCTAAACCACCATCCACACAACGTCCAACAACACAACCACCTCAGTGTTATCCAGGATCAAATGATCCTAGATGTCCCAAACCACCGACACCACCACCGACATTAAGACCTCCACAGTGCTACCAAGGTTCAACCGATCCCAGATGTCCCAGTCCACCGTCTACACAGCCACCACAGTGTTATCCTGGTTCAAATGATCCTAGATGTCCTAGACCACCAACCACACAACCTCCAAGATGTTATCCTGGTTCAACAGATCCAAGATGTCCAAAACCAACTACAACTACACCAGCTACTACAACACCGTTTTTCTGTCCGTGTTTGACAGAAAACCCACCAAATTCTACCCCAAAACCCCTAACTCCACCTATTTGCTTTCCAGGATCAACAGATCCAAGATGCTCCACACAGAGCACCCAAATTCCATCAACATACTTACCTCCTTCTACTACACAAAAACCCCCAAGCACAAAACCACAAACTCCTTCTTGCTATCCTGGATCCACAGATCCTAGATGTCCACGTCCACCTCCACCAACTCAAACACCAACAACTCAGCCGCCTAGATGTTACCCAGGTTCAACAGATCCCAAATGTCCGCGGCCACCACCACCACCTACTCAACCACCAACAACCCAGCCACCAAGATGCTATCCAGGTTCAACAGACCCCAGATGTCCACGACCACCTCCAACAACTCAGCCACCTAGATGCTATCCAGGTTCAACAGATCCCAGATGTCCAAGACCTCCAACAACTCAACCACCAAGATGCTATCCAGGTTCAACAGACCCCAGATGTCCAAGACCACCTCCAACAACTCAGCCACCTAGATGCTATCCAGGTTCCACAGATCCTAGATGTCCGCGACCACCCCCACCGACAACCCAACCACCAAGATGTTACCCAGGCTCTACAGATCCTAGATGTCCGCGACCTCCTACACCTACCCAACCTCCTACAACCCAGCCACCTAGATGTTACCCGGGTTCAACAGATCCCAGATGTCCGCGACCACCTTTAACTACTGAGCCACCTAGGTGTTACCCAGGTTCAACAGATCCTCGATGCCCCCCACAAACGACCACCAGACCGCCAGCAACCTATTTGCCTCCACCTACCACACCTGCTCCACCCCGATGCTATCCAGGCTCTAAAGATCCAAGATGTCCACGACCACCTCCACCAACCCAACCACCAACAACCCAGCCACCTAGATGTTACCCTGGTTCAACTGATCCAAGATGTCCGCGACCACCTCCACCAACCCAACCACCTACAACACAGCCACCTAGATGTTACCCTGGTTCAACTGATCCAAGATGTCCGCGACCACCTCCACCAACACAACCACCTACAACCCAGCCACCTAGATGTTACCCTGGTTCAACTGATCCTAGATGTCCGCGACCACCTCCACCAACCCAACCACCTACAACCCAGCCACCTAGATGTTACCCTGGTTCAACTGATCCAAGATGTCCACGACCACCTCCACCAACCCAACCACCTACAACCCAGCCACCTAGATGTTACCCTGGTTCAACTGATCCAAGATGTCCGCGACCATCTCCACCAACCCAACCACCTACAACCCAGCCACCTAGATGTTACCCTGGTTCAACTGATCCTAGATGTCCGCGACCACCTCCACCAACCCAACCACCAACAACCCAGCCACCTAGATGTTACCCTGGTTCAACTGATCCAAGATGTCCACGACCACCTCCACCAACTCAACCACCTACAACCCAGCCACCTAGATGTTACCCTGGTTCAACGGATCCTAGATGTCCGCGACCACCTCCACCAACACAACCACCTACAACCCAGCCACCTAGATGTTACCCGGGTTCAACAGATCCCAGATGTCCGCGACCACCTTTAACTACTGAGCCACCTAGGTGTTACCCAGGTTCAACAGATCATCGATGCCCCCCACAAACGACCACCAGACCGCCAGCAACCTATTTGCCTCCACCTACCACACCTGCTCCACCCCGATGCTATCCAGGCTCTAAAGATCCAAGATGTCCACGACCACCTCCACCAACCCAACCACCAACAACCCAGCCACCTAGATGTTACCCTGGTTCAACTGATCCAAGATGTCCGCGACCACCTCCACCAACCCAACCACCTACAACACAGCCACCTAGATGTTACCCTGGTTCAACTGATCCAAGATGTCCGCGACCACCTCCACCAACCCAACCACCTACAACCCAGTCACCTAGATGTTACCCTGGTTCAACTGATCCTAGATGTCCGCGACCACCTCCACCAACCCAACCACCTACAACCCAGCCACCTAGATGTTACCCTGGTTCAACTGATCCAAGATGTCCACGACCATCTCCACCAACCCAACCACCTACAACCCAGCCACCTAGATGTTACCCTGGTTCAACTGATCCTAGATGTCCGCGACCACCTCCACCAACCCAACCACCAACAACCCAGCCACCTAGATGTTACCCTGGTTCAACTGATCCAAGATGTCCACGACCACCTCCACCAACTCAACCACCTACAACCCAGCCACCTAGATGTTACCCTGGTTCAACGGATCCTAGATGTCCGCGACCACCTCCACCAACACAACCACCTACAACCCAGCCACCTAGATGTTACCCTGGTTCAACTGATCCAAGATGTCCACGACCACCTCCACCAACTCAACCACCAACAACCCAGCCACCTAGATGTTACCCTGGTTCAACGGATCCTAGATGTCCGCGACCACCTCCACCAACCCAACCACCTACAACCCAGCCACCTAGATGTTACCCTGGTTCAACTGATCCCAGATGTCCGCGACCACCTCCACCAACCCAACCACCAACAACCCAGCCGCCTAGATGTTATCCTGGTTCAACTGATCCCAGATGTCCGCGACCACCTCCACCAACCCAACCACCTACAACCCAGCCACCTAGATGTTACCCTGGTTCAACTGATCCAAGATGTCCAAGACCACCTCCACCAACTCAACCACCAACAACCCAACCACCTAGATGTTACCCTGGTTCAACTGACCCAAGATGTCCACGTCCACCTCCACCAACTCCGCCACCAACAACCCAGCCTCCTAGATGTTACCCAGGTTCAACTGATCCCCGCTGCCCAAAACAAACAACTACCAGACCACCAGCTACCTATTTGCCGCCAACTACCACCTCTGTTCCACCCCGTTGCTACCCGGGCTCTAAGGATCCAAGATGTCCACAAACTCCTGGAACAAGGCCAACGACCCCTCCAACAACTACGCAGCCACCCAGATGCTATCCAGGTTCAACAGATCCTAGATGTCCAAGACCACCTCCACCAACAAGTCAGCCACCAAGATGTTATCCAGGTTCAACAGATCCTAGATGTCCACCACCAACTCCAACTCAGCCACCCACAACCCAACCACCCAGGTGTTATCCAGGATCAACAGATCCCAGGTGTCCACAAATACCTACCCCAACACAGCCTCCAAGATGCTATCCGGGTTCAACTGATCCTCGATGTCCTCTACAAACTACTACCAGACCGCCTGCCACATATTTACCTCCAGTTACCACATCGGCTCCACCCCGTTGTTATCCGGGCTCTACAGACCCAAGATGCCCGCAGACACCTGTAACAAAGCCGACGACTCAGGCTCCAACAACTCAGCCACCTAGATGTTACCCAGGTTCAACGGATCCCAGATGTCCGCGACCACCTCCATCAACTCAACCACCAACAACCCAGCCACCTAGATGTAACCCAGGTTCAACGGATCCAAGATGTCCACGACCACCTCCACCAACAACCCAGCCACCTAGATGTTACCCTGGTTCAACGGATCCTAGATGTCCACGACCACCTCCACCAACTCAACCACCAACAACCCAGCCACCTAGATGTTACCCAGGTTCAACAGATCCTAGATGTCCGAAACCACCTCCACCAACTCAACCACCAACAACCCAGCCACCTAGATGTTACCCTGGTTCAACTGATCCCAGATGTCCGCGACCACCTCCACCAACTCAACCACCACCAACCCAGCCACCTAGATGTTACCCAGGTTCAACAGATCCTAGATGTCCGAGACCACCTCCACCAACAACCCAGCCACCTAGATGTTACCCTGGTTCAACTGATCCCAGATGTCCGCGACCACCTCCACCAACACAACCACCAACAACCCAGCCACCTAGATGTTACCCTGGTTCAACAGATCCTAGATGTCCAAGACCACCTCCACCAACTCAACCACCAACAACCCAGCCACCTAGATGTTACCCTGGTTCAACAGATCCTAAATGTCCAAGACCACCTCCACCAACTCAACAACCAACAACCCAGCCACCTAGATGTTACCCTGGTTCAACTGATCCTAGATGTCCGCGACTACCTCCACCAACAACGCAGCCACCTAGATGTTACCCAGGTTCAACGGATCCTAGATGTCCACAACCACCCACAACCCAGCCACCTAGATGTTATCCAGGTTCAACAGATCCTAGATGTCCAAGACCACCTCCACCAACTCAACCACCAACAACCCAGCCACCAATATGTTATCCGGGTTCTACAGATCCTAGATGTCCTCAGACATTTTATCCTCCTCATACTTCACAACATCCTCCAACATGTGAGTGTGCAACTCTCCCACCACAATGTTTTCCAGGAAGTCAAGATCCTAGATGTACTTACACAACAAAGCCTGTAACACCACCAATATGTTATCCAGGATCTCCTGATCCACGATGTCAGGTAACCACTCCCACCCCCTTTCAATGCTTCCCAGGTTCCAATGATCCTCGTTGTTCCTCAAGAGAACCTGTTACATACCTGCCGCCAACATCCTCTTTTAGGTGTTACCCTGGCTCAACAGATCCACGCTGCAATGAAATTGTAACACCAGAAACCCCTATTGGGTGCTATCCAGGATCTTCAGATAAAAACTGCACAAGTGAAGGTACAAATGTTCATGAAACGGGAGTAAAACCACCAGACTGTTTTCCTGGTACAAATGATAACCGCTGCAGAACCACTGATATTCCTCTACAAACAGATGAAGATGGTAGTGTTCTTTTCCCTGGATCAATTCGTCCATCTACTGCTTCACCTGGAAGGAATGTACCACGTGAAGATGGAGATTTTCATGGAAAGGACCAGGATCCACGATACCATGCATTCCACTCATGTAAGTGTCATTACTAAGCACAGTTATTTAAATCTTGATAGTTATATTAGTAATCCTTTTTTACTTTCTCTACTACGTATAGTAAGTGGGGGAAGTATTGTATTCCACCCAAAAATTTGATACCAAGATTTCACCAGAAATACATGTTTTGAGACCCCCTGAATCCAGAAAAAGCATTTTTGGAAACATGTCCGTGTGTGTGTGTGTCTGTGAACAGCATAACTCAGAAACGAACAGTTGGATAAGGACCAAACTTGTTATTTAGGTTTAGTATCTTCCAGAGATGCGACACGAAGGTTTTCAAGAAAATCCCCCCACCCCAGACTACCCTTCACATGGAACATTTTTCGAAAATTTTAATTTTCTCAAAAATGGCTCTAATGATTTTGATTAAAATATCATACGTTTAAGATATTGTCATGAGAAATGAAATGTACATCCTAAATTTTCTGGGAATGTCTCCAAAAGTATTCTTCATTGTGAACAACTTTTGCATAACTGGTAAACCATAAGAGATAGACAAAATTTTACTACACGAAAAATGTAGATCGCGTTAAAATACACAATTTATGTCATAAACATTTCTTTTGTTGAGTGAACCGTTTTCGAGATATTGCTTGTTATTCCCTTAAATTTTCCAATACTTATACTTTTTCTCAAATTCGTTATTCATTTTTTTTATGACCTGGACATGCAAAGAGAATGGAATGCGCCACAAAGCAACCAGCGTTAAAATATTTGACTATCGCTTAAAACCTACCATATTCTCCTTGCATCTACAAGAAAATTACCAATAAGATTGACATCTTGATTAGCATGAAGCATATGGAGAATAAGCATTTGTAAAAATAGTTTGTACAAGAGTAGAGAAAGTCATGTGAGTGTAACACATCAGATTTTTTCTTCTACCCTCTGTAGTATAATGATGGAATCTCTGTATGCTACCTAAATGAAGCTCTCCTTTTCTATTTGCAGTTTAAGTACTGCATACTAAGTCACAGTTTGGTGCCAAATTTTAATATTCTAAAAGCAAAAATTGAAGTTAAGTGCATTAATAACTTTGGAATGCATACAGCTCAATGTGGTTAATGGAATTTGAAATCAATTTAAAGACTGTATTTAGTTTATTTAAGTTTAAAAACTTAAAGCATCACAAATTTATGAACAGGTATCTTTGAACCCCCTTTTTTTGTTATAATAACCAGTTTTTACACTACTTTTTTGTGTATGACTAGTTTTCTTTTGAAACTGTTACAAAGGTTACATGGTCTCCAATTTCATTTTCCTTTCTGTTGTTTCAATTTGCATTTTCTCCTGTTCATCTGGTTGTGTTTTTACCCACACCCCCATGTCCAAGGCAGGATTTAAAACCAAAGTATTCTGTATCATGAAACATCAAAGCAAGACACTTTATTAAGTAGGTACAGCATTTGTGAACATTTTTAAGTGTAAATTTGAGATATTAGGATGTGTATGCAAGTTTTGCCAATACTGGTTGTAATAGTGAAACACTTCACCATTTTGGATATACATTTACATCTAATCTAATCACTGAAACTAAGCTGAGTTCTTATTGAACTCCTTTGTATTTTCCTTTACAGACAACATACCACTCTCATGTACATTAAATTTGATGATTAGGTCCATTCTGTTGTAAGACATATATGCTGTATAGGTGTACTGCTCTGGAACCCTTGTCAACCACCAATAAAGGTGGGGTTTCTGTTCAAAAAGATTTTGAAGGTATCTCATGATAAAGTCTTTGTGTTCTTTGCCAATATACATTCAAGGAAGGAATGGTTTAAATCATATTTAATCATGTTTTTACTGTTAAATAAGTAAATTTGAGCTTTAACCTTTGTTAAATTTTAGTCTTTGTTTTATTACTTTAAATCATCCTTAAAGAACTGTTTCAGATTTACCACAAATAATGCCTACTAGTGATGTAGTTAAGTAACATTTAGCTATTTTAATTGTATAAAAAGTTCAATCAATTAACCCATGCAAGATAAATGAGGGTTCACTTTCTCTATTAACTTATAGTAAGTAGCGAAAGCATTGTATTCCACCCAAAATTTGATATAGAGATTTCACTGGCAATATATGTTTACATGGCCCCTGAACCCAAGCAAAAATCATTTTTAGAAAAAGGTTTGTGTGTGTGTCTGTTTGGTTTTTAAGTTCTGCATCTTCCAAGGATGCAACACAAAGATTTTTACTGAAAGCCCACACTAAACTACCCTTTACATGGAACATTTTTCAAACAGTTTGATTTTTCAGAAATGCCTCTAATGATTTTTATTAAACACCATATGCTTAAGATATTTTCATGACAAATGATGAAATGTATATCTTGAATTTTCTGGGAGCAACCTCTGAAGTCTGAATGACTTTTGCATAACTGATAAACTGTAAGAGATAGACAAAATCTTAAAAGTGTAGGTCTTATTAAAGCACATTTTATGTAAAATACATTTTTTTTCTTCTGGAATTAACAATTCCTTGTTATTGATTTGAATTTTCAAATACTTATAGTTTTTTCCCTGTTTTCATTACAAGCGCTTGTTACCATAAAAGAAAAACTTGAATATAGTTTTCACAGGATGTCAACTATGTACTTCTTGTTTACTTGGAGAAATCAATTCACTACGAATGTAAACATCTGTGGTAATGTAATTCAAGATATATTTTATGAATATCCTTTACTGTTTTTAATTTCTAATGGTCAAAATAGAAGACTTTCATAACATTTTGACTATCTTTTTCTTACTACATTAGTCAAATGGCAGTGCTCAATCAGGGGAGTAGGGGAAAGCAAAAAAAAAAAAAAAAAAGTGACAAAGTAAATATGGCTTATGGACTCCATAATAACTGAAAAGCACTGCCAATAAGTTGCACACTGAATGTCAAGTGAACAATCAAAACTTTTACAGCAATTTGTTTCCATCTCACAACAGAGATTGTTTTATTTTGTAAATTCATTTTATGATCACGGGGTGCCGTGGCCGAGTGGTTAGACCGCTCGCCTCCCACCGAGGCGGCCCGGGTTCAATCCCAGGGACCTGCATGTGGGATTTGTGGTGGACGAAGCGGCATCTGGGCGGGTTTTCTCCAGGTTCTCCAGTTTCCCCCGCCATTCATTCCACCAACTGCTCCATCATCACCTTTCCTTTCATCCATTTCACCAACATTTCGTTTCATCTACTTCCTTCATCCCATACCAGGCATCGGGCTGATCACCCATCCTGGATGCTCTGTCTGATCCATGAGTGTCTGCTCCTCGATGGGCCTCTGACCCTAGGCACCCGCTTATAAGTCTTGAGGGGTGTAAGTCCTACATAAGAGGAGGGTAAACAGATAATGAATGAATGAATGAATGAATTTTATGATCACAGAATCACTGGTTTTACAAAAAATGTAAGAGACTTTAATGTTTCCATTAGAATAATTTGTATTACTTGTCAATGAATTGGAACTAAGGTATGGCAGCACCAAGCTTAAAATAAAATAAATTAAATCCTTTATGATTTTGAAATATTCAGGTATTGTTGTGCTCATTTTGTTTCACAATAATCAGCAAATTTTCAATTATTACACACATATAATGCCAAGGATCTATTCTGCAGACTTTTGGAGTACATAGTTTTACTGCAAATATAGTGTGGAAGAAATGCTATATGTAGCTTTGGAATGTAAACCTGTAATACACAAACACTGCTTAACTTTCATAAAACTTAAGATGTAGGAAATACTGAAAAATTATCCGATTCTCTAAGTATATTCAAATTTGGTTATACTGTCTTATATTTCATATGCATGTTGCAGTTCTGGCACTAACAATATTGATTCTTTCAGGGCTCTATGAACCAAGAAAGCCATCACGCAGACGTCACTTTGGAAAACGCGATATTGAAATGAATGTGCCAGCTCCAGTAGTCGAGCACAAGAGGGTGGTAAAGCGTGAAGTCCAAGAGCAACAGGTTGTGTCCATTACGCTTGGTGTGAGGGGGCTTATGGTAGGAAGTGAGAAGGACATCCAAACTCACAGCGTTGTGAAGAGAGAGATCCCAGAGGAAACTCTAACAGGAAATGTGCAACAAACTTATCAAGACTCAGCTATGTTCTCTATGTTAACTCTTGCAATTGCAGGTTTCTTTCTTACAACTTTTGTGATGACAGTGACGTGTTTGCTAGCCTGGAAAAGGAAACGCACTGATACCGTTATCAATGTTACACCTCAGATGCTGCACAAAATCAATGGATGAACTTTTGGTTTCCAATTAATACTTATGGAAAAAATAAAATAAGCTTAGGTATGGCATTATATTACTAATGCCTTTCCTAGCAATGGTTCTACCATTTTAAAATTATTACAGTCTCTTAGAGGCTGTAATTAAAATACAATTAAATTCATATTCTGGGTTAAAAACAACTTTTGCCTTCATTTTAAGAGAGTGCTATTCCACTTTCATATTTTTAAAGAAATTTAACTAATGTAAATACTGGATACCTATTGTGTTTTTAATTCTGTTGTAGACACAAAAATGAAAGTAAAATGAATCAGCAAAACAGGGAGAAAATCATGCATTCCGGTACACAGATCTTCATGTTCTCCCTAAATGTATAACTGCTAAGTGCAGTCTGAATATCTTTCAGGGCATCTTTACTTATAAGCAATGTATCTTATCATTGTGAATGAACATATCAGGTTTAAAGATTGTGTATAAAAAAGACTAGTTTATTAAAGCTATGTAGTCTTAAAACCAGTAATTTGCCAATCACTTCCCATATGTAAAATGAATAAACATTACTTAAAAAAGGATTTAAAATTTGTAAATTAATGCATTGTTAAATACACCGAGGGAATGAAAACTCTTACACCTATGTAAACAAATGGGTTGCTTTATTCTTTGTTTGACAGGTTAGTTGGCTTAGCTTGTACTGTGATGAGTATAAATTGTGCCAAAAATTAATGAGACTGTTACCAACTTCCTAAGCCAAGTGCTCATACTTTTAACCTTGCTTATAGCAGCTTAAAATTTTCTAGTTTAAATCTTAGGTGATTAAACTTTTGTTCTTAAAATGAAAGCTTTTTGTCAAACACACAGCGTAAAACTGTATTAAGAGGGAGGAAAAAAAAAATACTTAGAGTAATAAAGTTTACCAGTATTCTAGGCATTTATAGAGTTACTATAAATGCAAGCTACATCATTAAATGGACTAGTGGAAATACTCAACTTCTCCATATTGCTTAAAGGTTTTCATCAATAATTTCCATACCTGAAAAGCAAATAGATACATAACCATTTCAGTAGTTGCTTTCTGAAGGAAAGTAGATGCTCCTTAAGAGGCTTTCCTGTCTTACATGTGCTCTCAAGCATGCTCAACTAAGCACGTTTGTACTCCTTGCATTTAAGCTGTCCTTTAACTCAAAACCATTAAAATGGTCAGATTTCATTTTGTTTCTCAGGTATGGATTTCAGTAAAATATTTATTCCATGTTTATTACATTGTAAAACATTCAATTTTGTCTAATGCATTTAAGCTAAATTTCTAAGACAAAGTCTACCTGCATTTTGAGAGTCAAATTTGTGCACAGAAATCTGTAATGTCTGCTAAACTATCATAATACATATCTTTCAGAAGGGCTTAAAACAATCAACTAACTACTTTTTTCCCCACTGGATCTATAACGCATTCCAGAAGCTCTGTAAACTCCATTTTGAAAACAAAACCTATGTTTAAACCTGGGCAGTAAACCATAAATCTCACGTAACTGCGTTTGAAGAAAATGGATGACAAATCGTACCTCTACAATCAAATTCACTATAATATTGACTATATTTATATCTGCTCTCAATGTTTCTCTCAGAAACCTTGGACCAGGCATGGGTGAAATTTTGGTTTATTTTTTTTTGGTGGGAGTGGGGCTTCACATTGTAATGAACCACACATAAACTAAGGGAATGATCCATGGCATGCTGAAGATTTCTAACTCAAAAGTTTAGACTTAAAAAGGTACTTGGCTTATAATTTCATTATGATTAGGGATGGAAACTCGATACTGTTGACACCTTGATACTCTCTATACTCGGTGATATTGAAGTATGTCTAATATTTTGAGATAAACCTTGGATACTTTTAGATTTTAAGTTTTGCATTACTGAAAGTTGTTGCATTTAACTTAGTCGATAAGGAATGAAAGGAGTCAAGACTTCATGTTATTGCTTCCAAAGAGCTGCTGGACTATAGTTCTCAATAGACCTCAACTGTTTCTCCTGTGGGTAAATCAATGCAACATCCCATAGACTCTTTGTGTCTAAATGAAAACATGCAAAACAATGGGGGAAGGAGTAGAGGTATTCATGTAACCTGCAGCACTGAGTTATGAATAAAGCTGATTTAGCTGACGCACTAAATAACATTTCTGCAATAATCTGGCTTGGTGACTCACCCTCAGCCATTACATTTACCTACTCTGGTGACCAAAATCTGTGAATCCAGCAGAAACAAATCAGATCTTCATGGAAGTATTTGTTCTTTCCTTCCATATGTTTGTTTGTGTTTATGCAAGTCAAACTCAGGTCAGAAGGGAGCTTGCAGGTATACTGTACTACTAATTTCCATAATATGGATAGAGAATCGTTTAAAAGAAAGTTTTCGGCACAAAATATGATTACACAAAAAAGGGAAGCAAAAAAATTATTATTATTAGCGGTCTTGACTAACAGTGGGGGATATATAGCCTGTGGTATTATAAAGATAAAAATTGCTGCTAATTTGAGAATGTCAAAAAGGAACAATTTTGGAATTAACATACAATACAAAATTGGTTACATGAGTTTATATATAGCAAACTACTAATAAGAACATAATTCAGTACACAAGCTTTAAAGCTTTTTATAAAGTGGACATCAAGTATTACGCATTGGTGCTCAAAAATAAGTATTGGTGTTGAGTATAGTGGTATAATCCCATCACTAATTATGATTATTATTAATAAAATTACTGAGAAGTTAAAGAAAGATGTATGCCTACCTTGAGAAATCTGATGGCTTCAGGCATGTAGCTCCAATCTTGTTGTAAATGTCTGTCATAGCAAAGTGAAAGGTTCAAAGAGAACCACAAAACACACAAGCCAAAAGAGTGTCTGCTAAAGAGAGTTAAGATCTATTTCAATAGGTTTTTATACCTGATCATGCATGTTCAACATTTCCTAATAAAGCAATACTTCAGGACTATGCCTCTGCTTTCAGTAACACATTTTTACACATACCTTTATTTACTAAGTTTTTAAAACTGGAACTCAGTCACTGACTGAGCTACCTGACTGCTGATGATGGGGACGAACGCGCTTGAAAAGTCCCTGTTTTAAAAGCTTAGTAAGTAAAAGATAGTGTGTCTTATTCAAAATTCATTGTGAAAATTTGCTTTTAAAATCTTAAATTTTTATTTTGTTCCCAAGGATTAGTGCTTTTGGAATTAAACAAATTTTATGTTTTCATACAGGCATGAGCCTTCAAACTTAATGCAATATTTAGTAAGAAAATGCCTTCTGGATTAGAACAAAATTCCAGAATTTATATTTATCAAAACTGGAATGTGTGGAGCAATTTTTTTTCAGGGGGGGGGTGGGGGAGGCAAACATTTGAGACAGCATTAACAATCAAAACTATTGAAGATAAAACACAGACATGTTGTAGAGCACTTTCCCTAGAGTAAAAAGTTAAAGAATATTGACTAGCAAGCACAGATATAAAGATTTTACCCATGGATTGCCTTAGGTTCACTATATGTACAGCATATGTACATTGCTTACAAAAATAAATAAAGCAAGTGGACACATGATGGTAGTATACACTTTTAATACATGATCAGAAAATACATTTGGCACAGCTTCTGTAACCACCCAAAAGCTATGAACTAGTCATTTACATTTTGAGCAGAAACTTGATACACAATTATATGTCTATATATATATAACTTCTAGCTAAATATACCGTGAGCATTCTGTAAGCACCTTTAAGAACTATCTCACATTAATATTATAACACTGACATGTTTAATGTATAATTTACATTGATCACACTGAAAAATAATCATTACCTATGGTAAGTAACACGGTCAGTTAATCAAAACAATAAAATCTTAATGCAGAAGTTAACAACTTAAGTGATTCTCTAACTCCTTTTACTTCATCTTGCAGGTTTTTTAAAGCTCTAGATAGTCCAGCTGGCCAATATATTTTGAACTATTTGACATAAACAGACAAATATATCATTGTGCTGAAGATGCTAACATCAGTAATTCTTAGTTCCAATGCTGTATGTTGCATAGGTTTTGTTTTGTTATGATTTGAAACCTAGCCATAGCAAGTGACCATAGAGTTCTGTTATGGGTATTACTAATGTCAAATACATGACTGTATGTTAACATACTCAGCGTTTGGATAATACTAGCAAAAAATTAGATTGTATACAATCTTGTGTTTTTTGTGAAAGATTTTGAGAAATGCTTTTTCACAGCAAAAAAGGGGTAGTACAGAGAAGGGGATCAAATTTACCAGTGGTTCACCTGTTTGGAAAGCAGCACACAACTTTCCTATGTTTTCATTTCTTTTTCCCCTAAATTTGTACTAGAAGCTCTATTGTAACTTCAAATACTTTTAGCTATTATTAAATCTAAAGGCCTTTATGTATTAATGTCTATTTTTGCTTTACACTTAGTACTGATTATTACACTTTAACTTCAAAATTCTTAGATATTAGTGTGGGGCATTGAAAAAATGAGATGAAAGAAATCATGGTCTAAGAGCTTTAACGTTAGTGCTCTTAATTTTTCAAGTATTTTCTTTATGTAGAAAAATATCCATTTAATGCAGTAAAGTCTCAACTTTATGAAAATATTTTTTTTCCCTTCTTTCTTACTATTTTCTTGTGCTATCATATGCTCAACAATGAAATGGATGTTATATACTACTTTCCATAGGATTTTAAGTAACTAGGTATGTGAATATTGGCCTAAACTGGCAATGAATATAAAGATAAAAAAATAATAACTCCAGTAACAAAAACTAGGATGGAGAGTTTTGTGTTTACATAAATTATAATACATCACAAATCTGAGGACTTTTATTGCATACATCATCACAGTAATCTATTACCCTAAATAGAACATTTTGATTACAACTCAGTATAACGAAAGAAAGAAAAACAAAAAACCTTGTATGGCACTTCTGACTGTATTATAGTGGTACCTATGTTTAATATATTTGTATAAAACTACAGGACAAGAGTGTTTTGACCATAGAGATTTAATCACTTGTTATTTCTTATATTATATTACTATTTGTGGAACTGTATTAAAATTCATATGTTCCTAGGTTCTTGATGTGCATCAAGTAATGAAATACTCAATACCTTTTAGCTCACATTGATGCCACTGGGTATAATCACTGCTGAAAAATAAATGTTTATAAGATTTATAAGAAAACTTTTTGTATTTGTTTGTACTTAAACTCTAAGCAAATGCCCTTACACTTCAAACGTGTATTTATATGTCATATACCACAGTAAAGGTTATAATATTTTTCAATAAAATATTTAGTAAAAAAATATCCCATTTATTTACTTTTCTTTCATTTTTATTGATTCATGTGAATATATAGATATTAAGGATATTGCACTCTGTAAGTAAAGTAAATATTAGGCTTCCCAAATGAAGCTTACTTATAAGCACAAGGCAAAATCTCATCCTCTCCTCTTTGTTTACCTTGACTGTTTATGAATGAAAGCTAACCACACAGTGTCAGTACACCCAGGAAGTCATTCTGAAATGTTCAGGTAATTAACTAGGGGGAAAGTTTTGCAATCCTATACATTGTTGAACAATAATGTGTATAAAAATGTAATTCATAGTCATACTGCTGGCTGTTACTGCTAAATGATGTACCTTTAAGCTATTAAAATCAAAGCATATTGAATGTTTTATACTGACTGCCTGATACACAATAGTTTTCAAATTATAAATACTTCTTTTAATAGTTTCAATCTGTTTCAAATTATATGTAAAAACACAATTCCTTTCTAAATTGGAATAATGTACTTAAAGTTAGGATTTATTGTGTTTAACAGTGGCACATCTGAAATTCTACTTCACATATCTGATATCTATATTTTCTAATGACAGACAACTGTCACTCAATGCGTTATGTGTGAGAGAATGACTGTTGCCCACATGCCAATTTCAGTTAATGAGTTCCCTTGCCTGATGGAAAATTGTCCACCCCTAGGGAAAGCATTGTTGCTTTGTCAAAATAGCTGACTCATTGGTAATGCAATGGTAGACTATAATGCCGTCAAATTCTTTAATACTCCAGCTTAAAATTTTACCATAAAAATAATAGGATATCTAATCCTAGTTTATTAACTTCATAATCAATCACACTAATCAGGCAGACCATTGTTGCGCCATTCATTTTTGCTCATTTAATGTTTGAAATCTGGAAAGCGTGGACATTTTTTCAAGTGCAATGGAGATTCAGAGAGAGCATTTTTGTGCAATGATTTTGCACGACCTCAAATGTGGCTTAAATGAAATGTAGTCACTTGAGCACTTGAATGGGAACTTTTGGTGACTATTCTCCATCATGTACCACTGTGTTCTGCTGGTCTGTAGAATTTAAGAGGGGGCAGCAATCTCTTAAAGATGAAGAGAAGAGTGGCAGACCAGCACAGTAGTGACTGAAAAACATTACCGCTGTGGAAACAATGATTAGGGAAGATCCAAGACTAACCTACAAGGACATTGAGTTGGCATTAGGGATTAGTTCGCCGAGTGTTTCAACTATCCTTCATGAACACCTTCGGGTAAAAAAAATTTCTTCAAGATGGGTACTCCATAATTTATCTGAAGCACGGAAGCTCCATAGAGTGGAGTGGTGTGAAGAAATGCTGAAAAGGTTTAACAGTGGAGAGTCTCGCCATGTTTCAGATATTGTTACAGGTGACAAAACATGGATCTATCAGTTTGACCCTAAAACAAAAGGCCAGTCCTCCAGTTGGGTGTTCCCAGATGACCAACCACCAGTCAAGGTCAAGACAGCAAGGAGTACCGGAAAGAAAATGGTTGCTTATTTCTTCTCCACAAGTGGTCACTTGGCAACAGTTGTGCTCAAAAATCAGAAAACTGTTACTGCAAAATGGTACACAGAAGTTTGTCTTCCGAAAGTGTTGAGTCCAAGAAAAGCGTCCAAAGACAGGACTAAGGGGCACATTGTTGCATCATTACAATGCATCAGCTCACACTGCTGTCACAATGGAGTTTCTGCAAGGAAGTAACGCAAAACTATTGACTCATCCACCCCATAGTTTCAATCCGACACCATGTGATTTCTTCCTGTTCCCTGCGGTGAAGAACAGACTTTGAGGTCCTGATTTTCTAGCCCTGAAGAAGCAGTTTCTGCATGCGAAGAGGAGTTATTTCCAGTGCTAGAAACTGAGTGGCATGGAAGCTTCCAGGAGTGGTTCTGGAGGATGGAACGCTTCATACAGTGCCAGGGAGAATACTTTGAGAAACTGGGATAAACAAAATGTTTCTGTGACTATTCATATTTTGCTGTCTCAATACATAACTAGTGACCCTCGTATTTTCTTATGTGACTGTCTTCAATCACACCAATGGATCAGTTGTGAAAAACAGCTAGATTATATAAACTTTCAAATGCTGCTATCAGAGCTGCTAAGCTTGGAGACTTAAATAAGTTACGGTAAGTTTTAAATGTGTTTGTATGCCTATACATGTTGTGGTGCATTTCAGCAGTTCATTCTGTACAGGAAATAATTGGGAGCCTTGTAATACTTATTATTATGAATATTGAAAATTCTATATTTTTAGGAGGATCCCTATATAAAACTATACTTAATTTTTATTAGATTTAAATGTAAACTGAAATGAATCAAAAAACGTTCAAGCTCACACAGAAATTTCAACTCCACAGCTGCAGCATATTACCTAAAATTCATGATTTTTTTTAGACATTTTACAAAATTACCCTTAATTTTATTTTGATTTCAAACAAACTTGAAATGTATCGAAAAATGCTTCTCAAACAAATATACACAAAATTCCAAATTGTATGCCCAGCAATTCCCCTAAAAACATATACACTCACCATATGAACTAATCTTAATTTTGTATTGGTTTTAATCATCACAAGTTATTTGTTCTTACAGTCAGAGAGGCAAAGGTAAACTAAGGCACTCTGCACTAGCAAATGCACATAAAAATGGTAAAACTCTACCAGAAGCAAATATGCCACTGTATTCAAAATTAGTCTGACTCTATAGAACATTATGATTAAATAAATATAAAATGCTGTTCTGTTTTTCTTTAATTAGATTCTAAAATGGATCCACATGAAAATAATATTTATTAATTATAATCCTGCATTAACTTTATTTCCAGCTACATTTCTGATCAGTAGGACTCAGGAATTGAAGACCTATAAATTGTCTAAAAAAGACTAAAAATATCCTAAAGAGAGCCTAATAACTGGAAAAAAGAATGTGAAACTGTGATGCAAATTCATTTTTTTTAATAATGTTAGTTTTAATTACATATTTAATGCTTTACATTAGGCATCAACATCATTATATCAGGAATATGTGTCATTTTACTCCAAATTGTGTTATTTATGGATTCTTGATATACAAACAAAGAGAGTGATGCATTCAATTTATCAGGTAACACCCAAATGTTATTCTTTGAAATAGTGTCAGACATTTTTGTTTAAAAAAATACAAAACTCTGGTGATATGAAACGTACAGTATGAAAAGCTTTGGTTAAAATAATTCTTCTTTCAGTCATAATTTTTAGATTGTTAGAATGTTATAAATCATTGTTGTCTGTTCAAATTGAGAAAAAACAGAAAATGTAGTAAAAAGGTGAAGTTGCAAAACAAGCCACTAAGACCTAAAAAGGGTTAAAAAAAAGTACCAATAGGCAAAAAAACAAAAACAAACAAACAAACCCCCCCAAAAAGGAAAAAAAGCACAAATAAAACCCACCATTTTCTGGCCTACAATGACCCAAAAGAACATTATGTTGGCCTTGTTTTCGGACACTCAAAAAGAACAGAATTTTTCAACTTCTGATCTTATTGATTAGTATATTATTCTCTTAGGAGCATCAGTTTTCAATGTAAATGATTAATAATATCACATCCATAAGCTGGTGAGAACTCATCACCCACAATGTTGAATATGATGCAACAGTTCCTGACAACCGCATAATCTCAAATTTCTGTACATAGGTAACGAAATGAATAATAATAATAATAATAATAATAATAATAATAATAATAATAATAATAATATAGGTCAAAGATTATTCTAATACCAACTTAGGAGAGAGTTTATGTAAAACTCCTGTATTTGGTATTTTTGTGAACATAACCAATTTTTTTTTTTTTTTTTTTTTTTTTTTTTTTTTAAGTTTTAACATTCTTTAACCTGGTAGGTCATATCAGATGATGAATGAAATTGGTGAAATGATACTCAAATGAGCCCAGAGTCCATAGAGCTTGAAGTTACCTGACATTCATCTACTCAGTATATAGGAAAACCCTAAAGAAAACCTTATTGGGTTAACTTACCTAACCGAGATTTGAACTTGGGACCTCTTGAATGTGAGGCAGACAAACTACCCTCACACCATGCCTAAACATGCTCATAAGCTGGCAGAACAGAATCAAGTTCAATCGTTGGGTGGTGGGTCATAGTGGCATGGAGGGAAATGAAAAAACTGATGAACTTGCAAGACAAGGAGCAACTTCACAATTTATTGGACCAGAGGCAGCTCTAGGAACATTTCAATGTTTAGTAAGAGAGACAATTAAGAACTGGTCCAAAGTAGAACATCATAAAACCTGGCTTAAAACTCCAGGAAACAAACATAAACTATTAGGAAACCATGTAAGAAAAGAGCTGAAAGCTTACTTAAATGCATCAGACTTTAGCTGAGAACAATTATTGCATTTCTCACAGAACATGCTCCTGTGAAAACGCATCTTAAACATGATGGGAAAGAAACTGAAACAGCTCAGCATATTATATGCTCACAGGAGACAGATTGCTTTTGGGAAATTGTTTTTAAAACCAGAAGAGTTTGAAACTGTTACTGTATTCCCTGGTAAAGGGTGCAGGCAAAATGAATTGGCTTTAAAACGATACGGATACCATAGTAAGCCCAAGGTTGAAGTGCGTCTGGAGAAATTAAAGAAAATCTGCATCTATAAGACAAGACCCCCCACACCAGAGGTGTAAACACAACTTGTACACTGTTAACAAAAACAACCAAAAAAAAAAAAAGCTATCTATTATATTATTTATAAACAATATTAGGCTTTTAGCAGTTTTATCACTTTTTGGCAATTTAAAAGATGCTTAACCTCCAATTTGCCACAGTATTTATTAGACTGTATCAGTCTTTTATGTTTCCAGTAGAGATTCTAAAAATATGAGACTCTGAAAGTTAAAATACTTCTATGATACCAATTTTTGTTAAGTGCCCCTTTAATGCGGTATCCTACTGAATGAAAAACAGTCCCATGTCATTACAGATCTGCTTTGTTGCTACACTGTTGATGTTACTGTGTCACACTCTGCATATCTAGACAGATAAATAATCATTGTATCATAAACAGCAAGGAGTTTGAGTTAGTCTGTTTACATTGCAGATACATGTTTATGCCTTATAATACAATATGCCTCCATCACCACTGTAAACAATTAGTGCATTCAAGCTAAACACTAAGTTATGTAACTTTTAAAGGATGTCCGGGAACTTTAGACCTGCAGTATATGTGGATGCCATATTTGCTGTAGTAAAAGAAATTGCCTAAAAGATTCTGTAAAACTGCTTAACATTCAAGAAGAGAACATCAAATTCACACTGGAAAAACAAAAATCTGATGTGTTACACTCACATGACTTTCTCTACTCTTGTACAAACTATTTTTACAAATGCTTATTCTCCATCTACTTCATGTTAATCGAGATAAACATTTGCAGACTTTATCTTATTGCTAAGTTTCTTGTGGATGTAAGGGGAATATATATTTACAAGGGCAATATAGAAATACAGTAGCCTTTAAGCATATACATATCTCTTAATGGCTGGTTGCTAGGTGCAGCACCATTCCCTTTCCCACAAATTAATACTCTTTGCATATCGAAGACAAAAAAATGAATAACGAATTCCCATTTGAGAAAATGTATTGAAAAATTTAAGGGAATAACAAGCAATATCTCGAAAATGGTTCACTCAACAAAAAAAATGTGTATGACATAAACCGTGTATTTTAATGCGATCTACATTTATTGTGTAGTAAAATTTTGTCTATCTCTTATGGTTTACCAGTTATGCAAAAGTCATTCACAATGAAGAATACTTTTGGAGACATTCCCAGAAAATTCAAGATATACATTTTATTTGTCATGAAAATATCTTAAACATATGATATTTTAATCAAAATCGTTAGAGCCATTTTTAAGAAAATTAAAATTTTCGAAAAATCTTCCATGTAAAGGATAATCTGGGGTGGGGGGATTTTCTTGAAAACCTTCGTGTCGCATCTCTGGAAGATACTGAACCTAAATACCAATTTGGTGTGTATCCAACTATTGGTTTCTGAGTTATGCTGTTCACACGCACGCACGCACGCGCACACACACACACACACACACACACACACACACACACACACACACACACACACACACACACATGCTTCCAAAAATGCTTTTTATGGATTCAGGGGGTCTCAAAACATGTATTTCTGGTGAAATCTCGGTATCAAATTTTTGGGTGGAATACAATACTTCCCCTACTTACTATTCGTAGTAGAGAAAATAAAAAGAAGATTAGTCATATTCACATACTACCTGAAGGCCACTACAAAATTTCAGAAAATGTTCACAGATTACAATACCAGTCAAGTACAACATAAGAAACCTCAAGCTCAATACAAGAGACAAAATAATACCAACTATGAAATCTGGTATCTATAAATTAAACTGTACAAAATGTAACAAGGTCTATATTGAAAGACAAAGGAAAACTGATCACCAATAATGACTATGCTGCACGTATATCTGCAATTAATACTATTACAGATATATTGAATCTCCATGCCATAACCACAACTATAGGAAAAACACATAACAAATTATGGTTCTACTACTGTATATGTCAGTTAATGTTTTACATTATAAAAATTATGAAATCGAAGACACAGTGCATCCACAATAATCTGGAATGAAACAGGAATGAGTTTAAGCACTAAATGTTTGCTGAACCAAATCCTCTAACCCACCTGCCTACCCTTTTTAGTGACAGCAGTTATTAAGGAGAAACTGGTGCCATTTTGATGGAAGGTAGTAAAAACTGCTATAAGAATCAGCAAAAGGTCTATGTCGCCAACAATCCTAGATCACTGTGGTTTAGCTTCAACATTCTATGACTATGCCCTGTCATTCCGCAGTTATGGCTGCTTTACTCCTCTACTTATAAAAATCATCCCTTGGTTATGCTTTGCGACTTAGGGTCCTCAATCCTGGGCTAGGCTTTGCGGCCCTTCCGAATGTTGGGAGCACCCTAACCTTCTGCTATGTTCAGATTGCCAATGTTGGCAGCAGAATCAATGTTCCCATAATGTCTTGGGTGGGGTGAATGTATGTAAATTGTTTATAATGAACAGAAGTGCAAATAATTGTAATAAATGCATTAAAATACGTTATCTACAGAAATAGTTTGTGTCACAAAATAGGTATATTTGTGTTGTACAGTAAAATAATTATGGAGATGCCTGTGTGTCATGTGTATAGCAAGTCCGAGTACTGACATACATGGGAGTGTATCCCAAATTATAATAATTTTATTTTCTTATCATGGGTTATGGAACCACGAAGGATTACTAGGGAATGAAAGAGCAGACGAACTAGCAAAGTCAGTGCGAACAGTCACAAAGAATTCAGTTTCTCAAAATGCCCAGCATCATGGGCAAAGATAGAATATTGGAAGTTATTAACAAATAGTTGGAACAGATTCTAGATAAGTAGCATCAAAAGACATATATTAAGAATTTATATTTCTTCCAGACTTAAATAGTCACTTTAAATACAAAATCTTCCATCCAAACTTTGTATGCACACAGTTAATGACAGCCATGGAAAATTTCCACATTATTTCAAAAGTTTCCATGTCAATATTGGAAGTACTCTGTGGCTGTGAACATACAGTGCAGCATTTATTGACTGTCCGGTTTGAAATTAAAAAGATATTTCTTTATTAATCAATTATTTTACTGAAATAATCAATTTAGCACAGCTCTGTAACATTTATTTAAAAAAACAGTGTTCTTACAGCAGTTTTATCTGACACATTCATGCTAAGTTATGTCATTGTTATTGTTCTTTAGTATTTAGTTTATATTTTATTCCAAACTGTAACCCCAATATACATATATATATATATATGCAAAACAGGGTTGACAACTGTGGGGGGGGGAGAAGAAAACTTCAAAAACAAGATTAAAGGAGCACCTTAAAAACTTAAATTTAAAGCAAACCGATAAATGGGTTATTGCACACCACTTGTTGAAGCAACAACATGAAATTGAAAAGGAAATACATCTTTAAAAAGAAGTAAATAATCATACGGAATTGAGTATTTGGGAGGAGATCTTCATAAAGAATTGCGAGAAACAACTGATGAACTTTAACATTTCAGAAGATATTCCAGGTTTCCAATTCAATGGATCCAGCAGTCGGCTCTAGCTTATGATGTGGGCAATGACCTGTGAAACATGTTCTAGTAAATACTAGATTATCGGAACATGTGAAGTGCTTAATTGACTCACTCAGCATGAATAATTAATAATAAAATGTCTTCTCTTTTTTTTCCCCTTCCTTTCTTTCTTTTTCAATGACAACTTTCACTTCCCTTGCAGCACAAGATTTGGTTTTATTTATTTTTTACACATATTTGCTGATATTACCACAAAAGTAAAAAGCCTGCATATTTTCACTGTGTTTTGGTAATTTAATTTCCTTTGGTTACATCTTATATTTTATAAATATTCCTTAAAAAAGACATTATACAATTGTGAAAGAAAAAAAAATAACTATCCAATGCTTTTGGATATTAGGACATTTATACAGACAATATTATTTGTGTGTTTTTCTTCCCAAACTCATATCCTGCCTTTAATGACTCTGATCACAAATGAATACAACTTAGCAGCAAAGAGTTCTAGAGTGCATTTATATTTTAACTCATCAGTATATGACACCCTAATCCATCAACCAGGAGTTGGCCAGATAATTACAAATCTGTATTGGCTATACCCATTTATTTCTCTTCTATAATGAAACAAATAGTGCAATTTCCTTACATATTCTATATTGCCACAAATGTACTCCCATATACTTTATACACAAAATCTGATGTGAAACAGTCACAGAACCTTCCCTATTCTTTATCACGAAATATCCATATAATTCCAAACTATATTATCATCACCAGTTTAAAAAAAAAATCAACAGAACATCCTTTTTATGCTTTTGAATCATCTACAGTATTGTACTGATCAGCTGTGTTTAAAATGTCAGAGACTGAAAGAGCATCTAACTCATTCCAGGTTTGTGAAGCATGTGACATGCTGAACGTCTTCCCTTAAGTTTGGAGGAAATCTGTGGTATAGTCACACAACTTTCACTACCAATTACAAACATGCACATATTGCTGTATTCATTATGAAGTAACTCTCCTGTCTACTTTAAATCATATGCAATTCATTTTTGGCCAGAAATGTTACCTAAAACATGTAGAAATGCATTCAAATTAACCTTTGAAGAAAATTACACAGTGAAGCCAACATGAACAGAAACTGAGAGCTGAGTCGACTTCATACTCATAGGTTTCGCTCACCACATTAACTGCAGGAACGTTTTCCTAAGGTATTGCTTACATCATCCGGTCCCTCGTCGATTGGCGGAGTTCCTCTGGTAGCAGAGGCTTCACCACTTTGTCAACAGCAGCGGACGATGTATGCAACAGCTTATGAAAACATATTCCTGTACTTAATGTGATGAGTCAAACGTACGAGTGTTAAGTTGACTAAACTCTCAACTTCTATGCCATTTAAATGTTTAATCACGAACACAGTGTAATAAATTCAGAAGTTGTAACAAGCTCTTTGTGAAGGAAAAAAAATCTATTGTGTTACATTTGCATGACTTTCTCTATCCACTATTGTTTATTTTTACATACCTTCTACAAACTATTCCAGCAAAAACTTATTCTATCTGCTTCAAGTCAATTGTGACAAACATTTGCACAGTTACATTACACATTTCGTTATTGGTACAAAGGAGACAGTGATAGTCAAATTCTTAAAAATGGAACATTATATAAATGATCTTGAAATTCTTTGCTCTCTCCAAGACAATGTGAGAAACAACTGATGGTTATCAGTAATTCAAAAAAGAAACGACAAAGCATTGGAAACCTTAAACCAATAACAGCAGATTTTCTTGGAAATGGCTGAGGCCACAAAACATTTATTTGAAATAAACTGTATGTTCTAGAGATCTTCATTTTTTCTGTATGAAGTTTTTGTCTATGGTCTTATGGTCTACCAGTTATACAGAATTATACAAAATCCTTTTGATTGAAGGAGACTTCTAAGCTATTCCCAGAAAAATTCAAGATATAGATTTAATTTTTCAGGTAGATATCTTAAATATATGGTATTTTAATTAAAATCATTACAGCCATTTCGGAGAAAATAACAAAATTTGAAAGCATGTGCATGCAAGCACGCACACACACTCACTCACTCTATCTCTTTTCTAAAAATGCTTTATTTGGATCCATGAAGCCTCCCCGAATTTTTGGATGGAATGCAGTAGTTCATCTATTTACTAGTAGAAAAAGTAAAAAAAATTAGAATCACAAATTACGGCATCTTTCATCATCAGATGGTGCACTTGAGGAAATGCAATTATACAGCATGGAATATTCTGAAAGCAGCTAATTAAAAAATGTTTGACACAAGTTGTACATTTTAATAAGCTCAACATTTTTGCTGAAGTAGGTTTGTATCTATGGTTTACTGATAATAGAAAATTTTACAAATTTCATACAGTACAGTACAGTTTACAGTATGTTCACAGAAAATTTAAGATATGTTTTTTATTCCTTAAGTCAATATGTCAAACACTGATATTTTAATCGACATTGTGGCAGCCATTTTTGAGAAAATAAAAATAATGCGGGTGGGGAGATTTCATGAAAATCTTTGTGTCGCATCCTTTGAAGGTGCTGGATTTAAATAGAAAACTTAATATTTATCTGACTTTTGGTTTTTCAATTCTCCTGTTCACAGCATCTGACTTTTGATTTTCGAGTTCTCCCTTTCACAGCAACACATATCTTTTCAGACTTTTAGACAATTTACAAAGAGAGTGCCTTGTTCTGGATTCAGGCCTTAAAGTAAGTATATAATTACACTGTCATAGTGATGGTGATGACCATAACTTAATACAAATTTGTCAAATTGCATGTTTAAGTTGTAAACTTACACACATCAGCAAACACGCAAAAAAATAAACATACAGAGGTGACACTCTATTGAATGTTTTGAAACAGAGAACTTTGGTTGTCTGCAGGGCAATATGTTGTAACATATCAAACATGAGTAGATAATTTAAGACAAAGAGAGTTGAGGGTTGTTACACTAAATCACTAAAATATTCTTACTTGAACGCATTTCGGGAGACGGCTTGTTCCCATCGTCAACATGTTCAGTTGAGAACATGCTGACGATGGGAACAAGCCGTCTCCCGAAACGCGTTCAAGTAAGAATATTTTAGTGATTTAGTGTAACAACCCTCAACTCTCTTTATCTTAAATTATGACACATCACTGTTACTAGCTTCTAAATCTTCAAAATTAGTGAGTAGATAATTCTCATTTGTCATACTTGTATGCAACAGCAACCTGCAGAACTTTCAATGGGATCTTTACATAACTAGAACCAAGGTTCAATAAGTGTGTTCCTTCTGCCCCTCTTACGGTTGCCCATGCAGTGTGATTGTGGAAAATGCAAATGCACATAATGAGGTACAACAAAACATTACACTTGAATGTTCACTATTGCTTAGGAATTTTTATACATATTACATTTAGTTACAAATATTACCCATATAATTGTTTTGTATATATATATTTTGTATGCACTATGTTATTTACATTGTAAATTATTTCTTTATACAGTAATGGTAACTGACAGCCATCAAAACAAAGCAATGGCACGAGTTTTCCAAGCTCTCATACATCACTTGTGTGTTTTCAATCATATAACATACAGGCACACAATGCTGGCTGTTAACTCCATGTGTACATCTATAAACAAATGATTGCTGAGAATTACTGAATAGACTGTATCTATGAGGATGGATTGATAAGTCTGGTAAATTTCAACAAAATGGCAGGAAATTTTGTTAGGTGGCACAATTGTTGATGCTTCTTGTAAAGGTTTTATTGAAACTTTCCTGCAGTTCTTTTGTTGGCTATCTTAAGTGATTTGTGTAATACATTTTGTAGAAATTAATGAAGATAAATATTGCGCAGTGGTAAAAGATTTTATATAAAACAGTGCACTGCAGCTGAAGGAAGTTTATTAGGGCTCTGCATCAGCACTCAAGACCATTTAGTATTGGATAAATGAATTTAAGCAGGCTGTACTAGCGCTGCATAAGCTACCCATCCCAGACACCCGATCAAGGTTTCTTCTGAAGAAATGTTCAATGAAGTTCATGATATCATGATAGAATACCATTATATGATTGCTGAGATGGTAGGCATCTCACATGAATTAGTACATAACATCCTGCAAGAAATTCTGCATATAAAGATGCTGAGCACATGACAACTGATGCATTTGTTGACTACAGACCACAAACCCTCTAGACATACCAAAATCATTTACAGAAAAGTTGCTACATAATCTTAAGAACTTCTGGTCTTGTTTTGTTAATGTAGACAAAACATGGATTCACCACTACACAAAGTAATACTCAAAACACTTGGTTTACAAAGGTGAAAGTAAACCGAAATAAACATAAGATTCTGGCACACACGGTCAGAATTATCCATATTATCGACTGATACACCATTCAATTTTTGCAGTTTGATTATTATTGTGGATATGTTTGGAAAGATAACTTCTATTTGCTTATTACATATGCAGGTTTGAACAACAAAGTGTATGTGTTTACTTTTTGTTGACATTGCTATCCCACAACTTTTCACTTTCACTCACAAATTTTTCTATACCTTATTTTTTCTTATTAAGTATGATTTCTACACATTGCATAAGAGATTTGCATTTTGTATAATCACTGATTTTGTCAATTAATTTTTTGGAATTATTTTGCTGAAACACCAATTAAAGAGGCAACTCATTTCTTTACATCATCATCATCATCATCATCATCATCATCATCATCATCATGATGTCTAATGTTCCAAGATAATTAACACATTTATTGCTCAGCTAAAGGGATGATGTTATCAAGCACTGTTTCTTTCAACAACTCATTTTAACTTTTAACAGAATTTTATAGAAAGAAACTTATTATTAAAGGACTCTCATTTGCCAAACTCCCTGATTTGACTCCATGGGTTATTTCTTTTGGGGTGCAGCAAAAGCCCCAATCTACAAAACAAATTGAGGAACTTAAAATGAATAAATTTTATTAAATGCAGTCGATTAGGCAAGAAATATTAATGGAAGTCTATGACAATATGTGTAAATAAGTTGAAGAATGCCTTCAACAGTGAGGACACTTTTAGCATCTGCTATGATTGTATGAGTACACAACATATGTTTTGTTTCGTTACAAGTGATGGCTTGTGCTGCCAACTGAGGCAGTAATGTTACCAGAACTGAATAATTTAGATTAAGAAATTGCCATTAGAAATAAGGTATTAGATGTGTACGAGGTGTGGCAACAAAGAAACTGGACTGATGCTCTAACTCTTTATTGAAAAAACTTACACAACTGAAATGTTGTCCCCTCCCCGATCCCTGCACTGCCCCATGCAAATTTTCGACTATTGATAGCAGTGCTGCAAGTCTTTTTCTGTTATGCTGTTGAGCAGTCTCGTCGCTTTTTCCTTCACTGCATCCACAGACTCGAACCTGGTTCCTTTGAGCACAGACTTCACTTTTGGGAAGAGAAACGTCGCATGGTGCTAGGTCAGGCGAATACGGTGGATGTTCCATCACTGGAATGTTGCTTTTTGCCAAAAACCTCTTCACAGACATCATGTTATGGGGCGGTGTGTTATCCTGATGAAGAATCCAAGAGCGATTCTGGTCACCCTCATCGCACACGTTCATGGAGGGTCTTCAGAACAGTTGTATAATAAACTTGATTGATAGTCTGACTTTCAGGCGGTCTTCTTGAACAATTTTACCAACCTTCTCCACATTCTCTTCAGTTTTTGAAGTGGAAGGACGACCCAATTTCGGATCGTCTTCAACGTCTTCCTTACCATCCTTGAACCTCTTAATCCACTTGAAAACTTGCATACGGGATAGACACTGATCACCATAAACTTGTTTCAACAAATCGTATGTTTCTGTGGTGGGTTTTCCAAGTTTTGTGAGGAATTTGATGTTAACACGTTGTTCTACTTTAAAGCGTAGCATAATTCCGACGGAGCTCAGATACACGACCCATTTCTAAAAAGGCTCACAGCCAGACTAACCACCACAGCGGCGTGAAATTTTGTACATGCGTCAGTGAGAGTCCCAAGGCCAATCCCACACTCTTGTCTTTGTCATCAACGAAGCCAGAAATGTGCACAACAATCACTCCGGTTTCTTTATTACCACACCTTGTACAAAACAAAATGAAATGTAAAATCACTAAATCTTTGAGAAAGCTTAAATTACCTTTCAGAGTAGCAAGCCAGCTTCTGAAGGTTATCTATTATATTTTACAGAGGGGAAAAACTTTTTTCTTTGTGCTCTATTACATAACCAAATGGTTATTGTGAAGATGACTGTAACAAACTGCCAACAGGATTGAATTCATGGATGAAAAAGCAGAATTTTTTTTTTTTAAACTGGGGATTTGGAGTTATGCATCAGTCACATGAATAGTCATATGTAGTTGTACCCAATAGAAGTTCAAGGGAAAGGGAAACTGTGTAACTAAGAAGTAAAATTATTATTATTACTCTATTTATTTTATGTTGGTTTAACTCCTTGGTTATATCGCGATTCTGTTAGTGGATAACTCTTAGAACGATGTGTGATCAACAGTTACCCTTCTAGGTCTCATCCCTGAAACCACCTGCTCCGTCATTTGTTACAGAGACCCTAGCACACAGCTACCGCATCTTCTGCTTCGTGCCATGTAGATGGCATTAGGGTGCCATCCAGTCCAACTACTGTTCTCATATAGAAAGGCGGACAATTAGCTTTCTAGGTCTTATCCCTGTAACCACCTGCTTCGTGCCATGTAGATGGCATTAGTGTGCCATCCAGTCTAACTGTCGCCTTCACACAGAAAGGCAGACAGTTAGCCTTCTAGGTCTCATCCCTGAAATGCCTTTTGCTTCGTCACGTGCCCACAGAGACCCCAGTGCATGGCAGCCAGATCTTCTGCTTTGTGCTGTGCAGATGGCATTAGGGTGCCGTCCAGTCTAACTGCTTACATTGTCTGTGGATAGATGGCATAGCATTCGCTATTACCACTTATTTTTCATTTTACTATTGTTTTAGACTTAAGGTGGAACTTTGGGTCGTGGTATTAAATATCCAATATGGTATTTACCTTGGCGATTGAGGGAAACCACGAAAAAGCCTCAGACAGATTAGTCGGCCAACAGGATTTGAACCCGGGACCTCCTGAATGCGGGCCATAGACGTTACTGCTGAGCCATCTTGCTTGGTTAAGAAGTAAAATGTACACCAATAAGACAAGCAAAAAATCCAAAGTCAGTAGGTAGGAAAAGCTGTAAGTTTATACCAGTTGAGAGCAACAGTAAAGTACTCTAATATGACACAGTGAAGTTCACCCAAACTCACTCACATGCCACAGGTTGCAGCTGTGTAATTTTTCATTTATATGTTAAAACACAAGCCAAGTGTTTTCTTTATCCAGTTGAACTCAAAATATTTCCAGATATATTTCTTCTCATAATAATATAAATTGAAGCTAATAACACTGAAACAAATACAAGTGCACACATTACTTTTTTTTTAACTATCTGTAGTATTATATTGTAAATTACTTGACTTAATTATATTCTGCCTCAGTTTCTTAGTCCCTACTTGACAACAACAAATAAACAAACAGTACTAGGTGGTGTTTTGAAAGGAAAAGTGAGATTTTGACACACCTCAACTCATAAAAGTCAACCAACTTATCAATGCATCAACACAAATCGGGGTAGCAAGAATTAAAAATTAACAATGCAAGGGTGATTACCTCACAACACCCTGCCTAACGTGGAGCTGCTGTGGAGAAAGTTTCTTGGCAAACTGTTTAGCTGTTTATAATGGTCTTAAAAGTAGTTTCCCAATTTCTTGATTCTACTTTACATTTCTATATGCTCTTTTATTATTATTATTATTATTATTATTATTATTATTATTCTTTTTTTATTTCTGAGATATAACTTTTACAGTTATACTAAGCAAGACTGATAAAAAATACAATCAACATGTGATGAGAGCACCGATACAAGGTGTGAATGTTAGTGTAATACAACTGGCTGTAAATTCCATTCAACATATTTCTTATATTACAAGTTAATGGTTAATAATGTAATGTTAGGCTCACTTAGAATTTCTAATGCATATATGCACATCTGATACCCTGTATGAGTAAATTCAAAAATATTTTTGGTCTCTACAAAGGAACGAAGACATTTGTACTTGCAGCCAACATCAAGAAATTCTGCTTCATTACTAATGCAAGCTACAACACCAGTAGTACACAACAAAAATATAGTTTACAACTGAAAATAAATTTTTATGAGCATGAAATACTCCATGTGCATGCACACACTTAAATACTAATTTCTAATTTAAAGTGAACACTCAGGATGACTACAGTCTTTCTATGCAGAAGTTTTGAGATAATAAGCTGACCTTTACAGCACCAATTAATGAATGCAAATTAGATAGGATTGTTCAGACATTTCAAAAGCAAATTGCAAGGTTCTTTTATAAATAATTTGAGCATTTTGGTAAAGATTTTCATTACATAAATATTATTCAAAAGAAAAACAAACTATATGGTTATCCAGACACAGCATAATAGGAATATTACTAATGTAACTGTAAAGGTGGATGAAAAGCCAATAAAAGAGATTATAATTGTAAAATTTTTAGGTATGCTTCTTATTTGGGATAAGCACATAGATAAAATTGCTAATAAAATTAGCTCTAGCTTATATGTTTTAAATAATATGGCAAAAATAGTTAATATAAAAACAGTAAAGATAATATATTATGGCTTTATTTACCCACATCTAATTATGGCATATCGATCTGGGAACATAGTCTGTCTAAATATCAAACACGATTCTTATTTTACAGAAGAGAGCAATCAGGATTATGCTGAGCTTAAAGCAAATGGATTCCTATAGAGAAGTATTTAAAAGTTTAAAAAAAGGTTAAAAATATACTCGCTGTATATATTTGAGATAACATTGCTTGCTAGAACTCTATTTACTAATCTAAAAACAAACAATCAAATACATAATTATGAAACCAGATTTAATAATAATTTTGACTCATTTACGCACAGGATTAAACTGTATAAGACTAAACCAAGTTATGCAGCTTGTTACCTATATAATAAACTGCCTGAGGAGATAAAAGAAGTACAGAGAATAAGTAGATTTAAAAAAGAATTGAAGAAATTCTGTATAAATGGTAGCTTTTATACATTGGATGAATATATAAACATGAATAAATATTATATTAATTTAAATAATAAGTCAACTCGTCGCTTATCTGACAAAGTGGCGTAAGCGCCAAAATCGAAAAAATTGAGATATTTCGCTTGTACACTCCATTTGGCCATATCTATATTCTGACAAACTGGCGTACCTCTATCTCTAATGGTTACTTAGCAGTAAACATCATGTTATCGTCGTAAACGCCATTGCTCACTCATTCTTTTTCAGACAAACAGGCGTATGAGACTCACAAGTCGCTTACGTCTCTTCATTAGATACTACCATTATTAAAATTGGTTGATACGTCTATGTGCTCAGTGTAATGCTAGCCACTCTAGACCAATTTTTGTCACCTGATGCCAACAATTAATATGTGTTTATAAATTTGGACAAGAAAAGCCTGCTTCAACAATATTGATTGGTCTAAATACGCCTGCAACAACCTATTGCAGTCTCAGTAAAGGAACGGTCTGTTATGAACATGGACTTATTAGTAAAGTGGAGAGATGGATCTACGAATGTGGTATAATGCAATGAAATTTAATGCATTGAAAGTGACGTTAAAGGTAGGTGCTGAAATTAAGTATAGTGGTTATCAGACAAGAAGTATTATTATGGGGAAGTGATTCAGATGGATCTTCAAAGGAAAATCAGAACGAAAAATCAGGAATGGAGTCTATAGATGTTGCTCTCAGCGTTTTAAAGATGCACACACAAGACAGTTTTGGAAATGTAAATGCTACATCTGCAGACAGTAATAATATAAGGAAACAGTGTTGTCACCAAGACAAGGAAATACGCCAGCTGGAGTAGCCATTTAGTGACTGTAATAATAGTAACTATGATCCACCATATGGTGAAAACTATCAGTTTCTCAATTGCAAAAATGAAGGTTCTGGGATTTTCCCACTTTGTTTATGTTTGCAATGTACAAAGAATTCAAATAATAATAACAAATGCACTTACCATTGTCCAGAAGAGTATTGCTAAGAATATTTACATCCAGTCCTGACACTGTCTAAAATGCATTCTATGCATAATGAAGATAACATCTCACAGCCCAATGCCAGTTATCAAAAACTTACTCCAGAGTATACAAATCAATGAGTATCATTCCTGTATCCTAAGGAGGACTGGTGCAGTTTGTGTGCAAGTTAGCTCATGTGATGCTGCGAAGAAAATGGAGTTGCAAGATATGTACGACAAACACACTGAAGAGAAGAATTCTGTAAGAAATAATAAAAACAATGCTGAAATAGCTGCCAAAGAAAGCCCAAGATAACATTCCTCTGCGGTATTTGATCTTCAGCAAGCGATTCAGCTGCCCCTTTCCAAAGAAAGTGCGTATTCTATCGAATGCGTTTGTCAGCACATCATTTCCCGGTTTACAACATTTGAATCAAAGAGTGTCTTTGCTTTCTGTGAAGCGAGGCTATCAGCAAAAGGGGATCATCTGAGATTGCAACCTGTGTGGGAATATACCTTCAACATCTTGATGTCCACGGTGTAAAGTATGTCAGACTGTTTGCTGATGCCTGCAGTAGCCAGAATACCACTGCAGTGACCATGTTTTTGTACATTCTAAGTAACTCAAAAGAATTCACTGTCTATCAACTTGTGCTTCTTCGAACCTAACCATGGTTCAAAACGAAGGTGATTCAAGAACCCCGACTCAGGCATGGAACATTTTCATACCTTGCCAGCTGGTACCTATTGCGAGACTTCGAGTGCTGCTCCGTATGAAGCACATTCTATGAGGGTAGAAGATTTCTTGGACTACAAAAGCATTTTGGAGAGCCTACAGATCCGATCCCCGAGGATTTCAATTTGGAAACAAAGTGGACTGGACTGCAATCAAAATGACCACAGACGATGCTGCTTGCGTCTTTGTAAAAAAACAGTCATTTGGCCAAACATTATGAGTAGCTATCTCTGAAATCCAGGAACACTTCAGGGGGTTGAAGCTTCCTCTGCCTCGACTTAATGCCACCTCTTCAAAGCTTTCAGCTGAGAAGTACAGCGATCTACAGAAGTTATGCAAAGAACCAACACCAGTAATAAAGATGCTGTTAACAAAACATTCTACAAGGAACTGCCACACTTCTAAGTTGTATTAACACATGGACATTTTCAATACTTGTTTGTGTTTCCTAAAAGCATTTGTAAACAAAACGTTATTGTATGTAATTTGGAAAAAAAGCAATAGGATAAATATTAATACTTGATATTGTGACGTATGCACAGATAATAGGATACACGACTCTCTGGGCACCGAGATTTGAGACGGCAGTTTGTCTGGGAGTAGGGGTAAGTCAGGGGGAACTAAGTCTTAGGGGAAGGGATAGCGTCAGTGACGCTTGAGATTTAGCGTGGGTTTGAGAAGGAGTCAGTAAGCAAGCCCCGAGTACGAAAGACGTGCAACTGCTTTCTTCGTGCTAAAGCACGATGGCCTCGCCGACAGACATTGGGCTGATAATGTAAGTATCTGTCTTTATCTCATTAAACTGTTAGCCATCTATTTGCTTGTTTGGTCATTTATGGTAGTGTAGTGTCCTGCCTTTCCCTTAAGCCAGGTATTATTTTGAAATAGCAATTATTTAGTAGTTAACTTAGCTGCGTTCCCCGTTGTAGCCTCGCCATGTGCAGATCTTGTTTAATTTACCCGTACCTCTTGCAAGCGAGTGTTCCCCCGTCTGTTTCTGAGTAGTATTTTGTAGAGAGGCTACGACAGTTGGTGGAGGGCCGAGCATAGTTTGGTTTTTTGTGAGATTTTAAAGTACAAAATTTTTTTTCCCTCTGAATGTAACGGTTTGTGGTCCTCCACGTGGTCGCTAAAAATCTAAATTTGTTTCTGGCTTAAGGGTAAGGATTCTGATGGTGTAATTTGTGATTTCTATATTCTAAATTTTGTTGCTTTAATTTTTGAAAGTCTCGTTTCTAAATTTTAATTTTGAGTTCATTTTTGCATTTTTCCCATTGTCTGTCGGCGTGACGCTAAAAACTCCTGACTCCATTTTCCTCTTATTTTGGCTTTATTTCGATTAAATTGTATTGCTGTGCTAAGTGGTTCGTGCTGGTTATTTTGAAATATATTTTTGTGAAAGGTGAGTTGTGAAACGAGTGAGATATTTGCAACTTTGAAAATGTGCTCATCACGTGTTGGCGATCTAGGTGAAAATATTGTTTTCTGTGCTTATTAGCAGTGGTTCTGGAAACTTATAACTTTATATTCCATTGATTGTGATTTCTAGCTGTTTACTATACTTTTGTGGGACATTTTTCGTGTAACTTTTATGTACGCACGTGTGTTATGTAATTCCCGCGTGGTCATGCATTTCAGCACTAATTCTAGCTTGTGAAACCAGTCTTCATCAGCACGTGTTGTGTGCGTTTATTTGCGTGTGAACTGAGGCAGCGTGGTGTGTGTGCGGGGTGTTCGAGCATAAGTGCTCTAACAATATTATCCGAAAAGTCTCGAGACTCTTAATTACGCCCAGTAACATTGTTTGTCGTCGTCTGGGTGCATCACACATGTCTCATCTTTTGTATGTCATTTTTGTTATTTTAATGTCTCTTTTTGTGTTTGTTTGCCTTGTGTTGATGAGGGCGTCGATCTCGGTGGCCAGGGGGAGATGTGACGTATGCACAGATAATAGGATACACGACTCTCTGGGCACCGAGATTCGAGACGGCAGTTTGTCTGGGAGTAGGGGTAAGTCAGGGGGAACTAAGTCTTAGGGGAAGGGATAGCGTCAGTGACGCTTGAGATTTAGCGTGGGTTTGAGAAGGAGTCAGTAAGCAAGCCCCGAGTACGAAAGACGTTCAACTGCTTTCTTCGTGCTAAAGCACGATGGCCTCGCCGACAGACATTGGGCTGATAATGTAAGTATCTGTCTTTATCTCATTAAACTGTTAGCCATCTATTTGCTTGTTTGGTCATTTATGGTAGTGTAGTGTCCTGCCTTTCCCTTAAGCCAGGTATTATTTTGAAATAGCAATTATTTAGTAGTTAACTTAGCTGCGTTCCCCGTCGTAGCCTCGCCATGTGCAGATCTTGTTTAATTTACCCGTACCTCTTGCAAGCGAGTGTTCCCCCGTCTGTTTCTGAGTAGTATTTTGTAGAGAGGCTACGACAATATTGCTATGGTTAAAGAGAATTTCCTATCTGTTTGTTTCCTGAAAGCATTTGTACACATATTATTGTACATTATTCATCAACCTATTGTCATTCAAAATAGCACACCTATACGCTTGATTTTGCTATTGTTAAAGTAAGTTCAGAAGTTGTGTTTCTTTAAAGATCTGTAAATAAAAAAATATATTATTTTCTAAACTATTGTAGGTAATTGAAAATAAATAAAATACACTTAAATACTTGATATTACTGATGTTGAATAGGTAGATACCTCTATTTGTTTTATTGACTTCCAACGCTTTACATTGTACTAGAACAACTATTAAAGATTTGAATCACTGTATTATATTTGATGTATCATTTTATGCTTTTGAGCCATAGGTCCCTAAGTAAACACAGATTTCTTTAAACTGCTCTCCTGTAAAACTACACTTATGTCGCTTACGCCTTTTCGTCTTTTTAGTGACGAACTGTATATAAGAATATGTTTTTCAATTTAAATTCTTTTATTGTTAATTTTGCTTTAGTTTTTAAGTTATTCTTAGCCATTATGATTTTTACATTTGTATTTGTTATATATGCCTATTTTATTTATTTTTGTATATAGTTTCAAATGTAAGATTTACTTCTGAATTTGCCTAAGTCATACATGTGATAAATGGCTTAAATAAAGAATTGAATTAAGTGAATGATGACAAGAAAAGCATATACCTATTTTAAAACAGGGCTAGGTATTTAGATTTTCCATAGCTCTGTTTGTGCCAAAAGTTGCTACACTTTTTGTGGTTCTCAATAGTTATGAGGTTTTTTAGCAAGCCATATGGCCAACTACTATATACTTTGGTTACTGAAGTATGCACAGGAAGTTTTGTGGAAGCAGAATGAATATCCATATGGGTGATTCATAGGATAGTAGTATGCAGATTGTACACAAACAAAATCCCATTGTGTTTCTATCTTTTTCAGGAATTTACCTAAGAGTCACCATTTTCTCAATAAATCCAGTGCATCAGTAGTCGTAAGCTTTCACGGCCGGAGTCCAAATTATAACTAGAAGAATTTTCCGGGCTGAGAAGCCGTGGTCTGCTGGAGTTGAATGGTCCAGCCAAGTACAAGAACTACCCAAAAGCAAAGGCACTGCCTTCCTGCCATATTTCAAGAATGTCACTGACAGAATAGAACACCTACTAAAGCACCATAATATTAAAACAGTGTTCAAACCGACTAGACAGATAAACGCACTATTACGCTCCACCAAAGACCCCAGGGACCCGCTCACCTCGGCTGGTGTCTATCAGATCCCCTGCTCTTGTGGTGCAGTTTACATAGGTACCACACAATGTAGCATCAACACCTGGCTTACGGAACACAAGAGATACTGCCGTCTAGGTCAACCCGGTAAGTCCGCGGTTGCTGAACATACACTTTGAGCAGAAGGAGAACACATAATTCAATATCATGAAACAGCCGTTCTCTCATCTATGCCTTATTACCATGCTAGATTACAGCATGAAGCAACAGAAATTTACAAACATCCCAATAACTTTAATAGGAAAGAAGAGACACAAAAACTAAGCAAAAACTGGCATCCGCTACTTGAGAACATCAAACAGGCACAAACCCAATGAGATCATCCGAACCAATCAGGAATCAAAAGCACCAGAGTGGCTAACCCCCTCCCCCCACCACCACCGCACATGCACCTCCAGCCGGACCAATCACGTGAGAGCAGCCTGAGTATAAATACTGCTGCTATTTCAGCCAACAAGGATGTTCACTGCAGTCGTGAACGAAACGTCTGGACCTGTCAACTCCAGCAGACCACGGCTTCTCAGCCCGGAAAATTCTTCTAGTTATAAATCCAGTGCAGTTTTTGTGATGTTTGCTTGCAATACTACTTTCATTATCATATGGTGGAAGAATGATGTTCATGAAGTTTTTGTTTTGTTTGCTTGCAGTACTGCTTCTGTTATCATATCATGGAACAGTGAGCCTTGCATGAAGTTTTTGTTTTGTTTGCTTGCAATACTACTTTCATTATCATATGGTGGAACAGTGATGTTTGCATGAGGTTTTTGTTTTGTTTGCTTGCAATAGTACTTTTCTTATCATATGGTGGAACAGTTATGTTTATGTGAAGTTTTTGTTTGGTTTGCTTGCAATAGTTCTTTTCTTATCATATTGCAGAACAGTGATGTTTGCAAGAAGTTTTTGTTTTATTTGCTTGCAATACTACTTTTGTTATCACATGGTGAAACACTGATGTTTGCATGAGGTTTTTGTTTTGTTTGCTTACAATACTACTTTCATTACCATAAGGTGGAACAGTGAGGCTGGCATGATGTTTTTGTTTTGTTTGGTTGGTTGCTATACTACTATCGTTATCATAAGGTGGAACAGTGATGTTTGCATGACGTTTTTGTTTTGTTTGCTTGCTATACTACTTTCGTTATCATAAGGTGGAACAGTGATGTTTGCATGAAGTTTTTGTTTTGTTTGCTTGCAATACTACTTTCATTATCACATGGTGGAACACTGTTTGCATGAGGTTTTTGTTTTGTTTGCTTACAATACTACTTTCATTATCGTAAGGTGGAACAGTGATGTTTACATGAATTTTTTGTTTTGTTTGTTTGCAATAGTACTTTTCTTATCATAAGGTGGAACAGAGATTTTGCATGAAGTTTTTGTTTTGTTAGCTTGCAATATTACTTTTCTTATCATAAAGTGGAATAGTGATGTTTGCATGAAGTTTTTGATTTTGTTTGCTTGCAATTCTACCTTTGCTATCATAAGGTGGAACAGTGTGAAGTTGCATGAAGTTTATGTTTTGCTTGCTTGAAATACTGCTTTCTTTATCATAAGGTGGAACAATGATGATGATTGCATTAGTTTTTGTTTGTTTACTTGCAATTGTACTTTCCTTATGATAGGGTGGAACAGTAATGTTCACATGAAACTTGTACATTTATCCAGATCACTTACTTGAATGGCGGTAGTGTAAGAATGATTTTTATGGCCATATGATCCATTCTTTTGTAACAGTTTATATAAGACCTCAAAGAGATGTTTACTATATACATATTTTAATTATAAAATTGAAATAGTTTTAATACGTTGATTGGAAATTGTTTTATTTAAGTGCATATCTAATTAAGGAAGTTACTTAATTTATATGAAAACCGTGATTATTACTTGGCAGCGAAAATATTTGTAAGTTAAAACATTTGTGTCTGAGAAAAATAAAACAGACAGGAGAAATATTTAGGAAACATAACCAAAGAAATATTATAACCTTAAGAATTCAAAATTTTATAACTTACTTTAACAGCACTGTAAATATAAATAAATATAAGAATCACTAATTGTATTAACATGTAATAGTAATCCGAGAAGGCATCGAATATGTAATAACTTAATGCTCAATAGATTAATATATTATTATTATAATCAAAGGAGGGGAGATGACTATAAAATGGCCAGGGGCAGAAACAGTCACTCCCAATATGATTGTAATTATTTTGGCACTCAATAAATATTACATTATATTACATTACATTACTTTAATAGTTACTGTCAGTGTGAAGAATTCAATTCATTTGTTAACATATGAAGGAGAAAATAAAAGACAAATGAAAATATCTATTAACATCTCTATAGAAACAGTTGTTATGTAGAAGGAGAAAATTTTTAACAATGTATAATTTTTTTTCTCTCTCTCACTAAAGATTAACAGATACATATTTTGGACATACTCATAGAAGAGAAGAGTATATTTTCTCAAACATATATTGAGTAGTTTAAAAAGGAATACTACATAAGACGATGGCATGTTTTATTTGTTAAAAGAAAAAATATATATTTATTGAAATACAATAAAATATAATAAGAAATTAAAAGTGGTGCAATAATTTAATTTTTGTCTATCCATACCATGCAAAACCTGCAGATAAAAAAACTACCGCGCTTTGATCAATAGTTGAGGATGAATGTGAGAGATATGCAAGTTTTCTTCTATATCAGTCTTAAGTTGGCTGAATTTTAATGGTTTATATAAAAGTTTGCTTGCCACTGATTTGACTTCAATTTGCTATATATGAATGATTGGTGATAGTATTATTATGGGGTAACATGTTCTACATCCCTGAACTTTGTTCTTGGCGGATTTATGGAACAAGCAAACAAACATAATGTGAACATGCTTTTAAGGTTAATTTATTACTATGATGGGTAGTTGTTAGGAGTAAGTGTAAGGACTTTATGATAGTTGAAAAATATTTTAACCTTATTCTTACTTGTGCTGCACAGTGTATAATAACAATTAAATAATGTAATTTAACATTTTAATGCAATCCTCTGATATACTGATGGTTCAGTTCATTACTGCTACAAATCAAAAAACCAGTTTTCTTCTGTGAAAGTATTCATATGTTTTAGTCTATAGCAAATGCACATTTTTTCTATAGCTTCATAGAAATTCTTATTCCAAATGCCATTAAAATAATTTTTGTGTGTTACATCATCTTAATATGTTTGTGTATTCTCTTGAGAAATGAATCAATCTGTTTACATGCACATATCCCATTCAAAAGATACAATTTGTAGATAATCTCCTCTTACAGTGTGCCCCACAGCAATGAAAATGTGTCGTAAGTCTAACAGATGTCACTCTATGTCGTACGCTTGCTCTAAAATAATGCTGCCAACATATGAATAGTGCCACCGAAGCCGGTAAGATACTCAGGCGTAGCCGAGAGATTGAGGGCCCTCAGCCTCAAAGCGTAGCTGAGGGATGTTTTTTAGAAGGAGAGGAGTGTAGCAAGTTGTGGCCGATCCTGCGAAGCGACGACAGGGCGTAGCCGAGGGATCTGCGTGTCTAAAACTCAAATGATTCACGTTCGCAGAAACAACAGCACATCGCATATTTAGTGCATTTCACTTTTTATTTAGGTTGGCAGTACCCACTTTGCATGTGATTTATCAGAAAAATGGCTACGTTTGGTGTGTTCCTGACACGATTTGCCTATATAAGTAAACCACCTAAAACGGGCGGGCAGGTGGGCACCAGATATAGAAGAGACCACATGTTTCTAAACTCATTCCTAAGGTAATTTATTTGCTTTCCTTTTGATTTTATAAGCATTTTCAACGGGCATACTATAAGACAAGATTAGCCCAATTTGCTTTGTGTTGTTTGTTTCAGAAGCAGCTAGTGACTGGTCTTCATATACACCTAGAATACTAGGATGCCATTATCTGCAGCATTAGCTGCATATGTGGTAGTAAAAGAAGTTGGTAGTGTTGGTGAAAAGCCAGTGAAGAAGGGCTTGTCAAGAAGCAGCTGGATGATTTGGCAAAGACCTGCTCTTCAACTGCAGATGAGGAGAGAGTAGAAGGAAGAGCTGCACATAGTCTGAATCAAGAAATAAGACACAGTTGAAACAAGAGAAAATAAAAAACTGAGTTATTGTTGATGCAGAAAAATAAAGAATTGCAATAACGTTTCTGTGTTGCTATATCTTATTAAAGTGTAAGAGAATTTACAATTATGTTTGTTACAATTCATACACTAGTGTGTTCCTTAATAATCTTGATCCTTTGTTCATATCCCATTTTGACATAGGACTTCATAGCAAACTGGAACCGAAGCAAACTAATTGTTAAAAGTTGCAATTTCACAGTAATGAAGCTGATGTCAGAACACTTTTATTGATATCTTCAAGTATGACAGTATCATTGCAATGGCAAAAATTTTCAATGTAAAAATCATTTTCATCACTTTCTTTATTCTCAAAAAAATTCTCCATTCATTTGTATAACAATCATGTATACTCAAGTTATCGACATGATGAATAAAATATGTTTTTTATTTTCTGAAAATAGCCTTTAAGTCTGTCTTTAATTCTTATTGAGTTTCATATAACTGGCAAAAATTAAACTGAGTTTTATTTATAGACACTCTAAGTGCTATGGTTCTTAGCGTCGCATTCTATATTGGGTGTGAAAGACAGGAAATTTTGCTCAGAGGCCCCTCTATCAGGTTTGAGGTTTTTTTATGTGCTGTAAATCTACGACACAAGCCCACAGGCTTTACTTCCCTTCCAAAGGAAGCCATGCTAAGGATTTTTACATCCGAAAAAAATCCATCACCCTCTGCTGGGTTTGAACCCGTGACCTTGGGAACAACAGGCTAGCATGGTACCACTAGGCCACGGAGGATGACATATAATGGCAAACCTAATGCATTGACAAGAACTAGTAACATGCTGGAGGAGGCGTGATTACTTTAACTACTGAATCTGCAGTTAATGTCATTTTAATATTTTTTCACAGCATCAGCCAGTTCTAAAATATGGCCTTATAATTAACATTTTTATTTGTTTATTCCAGTGCACCATGTATGCAACAAAGTTCAATTGAAATACTTACTGTTCAAACATTTATCACGATTAACACGGGTTAAAAGATTATATATATATAAATAAAAATATATTTTTTGACAAACATAAGATTTTAAATAATTGAAATAGTTGAATACCTCATTGACAATTTAGATATGGGAGAATTAAATAATTGCATATTTTTAAATTTAAGTAAGGCCTTTGATTGTGTTGACCATGATATTTTATTAACTAAACTTGAGCAGTATGGTATACGTGGAATTCCACTCAGATTAATAAGCCCTATTTCTGTGAAAGAACACAGCAAGTTAAAATTACAAATGAATGTGGTCAGCAAATCAATACATAATACTCCACGATGCTAAATATTAAATGTGGGGTTCTGCAGGGTTCCGTTCTTGGTCCCCTTCTATTTATTATTTATATGAATGATATAACTATAAGAAATGGTAAAATTAGTGCTTATGCTGATGACACATCCATTGTTAACACTAGCGATAATTGTCAAAAACTTGTGATTTCCACTAATCAAAATATTATACAAATCACACATTTTTTTAATTTAAATAAACTACATATTAATAGAAAGAAAACTGGTTTTATGAATATACAGCTGGTTCAAAACAGAAATGATATTCAGCTAAAATTTAATGTTAATAATGAAGATACTAACAAGGTTCATTATACGAACTTTCTTGGAACTATGCTTGACAAACATCTCACTTGGGATAAACAAATTGACAAAATCTGTAATCAGGTAAGCTCTAGTATTTTTCTTCTAAAAAGAATGGCAAAAGTTGTGGATTTAAGTATACTAATGAACTTTTATTATGGTTTAATTTATCCACATTTGTTCTATGGAATAACTGTCTAGGGCCACTATGCTAATAAGTATACTAAAAGACTTTTTCTTCTGCAAAAAAGATCAATTAGGTTGATGATGGGTTTAAAACCACAACAATCTCGTGGGGGAGAGTTTTGTAAAACTAAATATTCCTTATATATATGAAGTTATTATGTATTTAAGACATAATGTAAAGCACGAAACAGTTAATAATCAAATTCATAATCATTTCACAAGAGGTAATACAAACTTTCATGTCAGATCTATTGTATTCAGGGTTGTTTTTATTCCATAAATGTGTTTACTAATATGTGATTATTATGTATTTATTCATACTACTGTATATATTGTATCTTTTATTGTCTTTTTTTTTTGTTTTTTTTTTGTACTGGCGATGTCATGAATTATTTTGTAATTTTAGGCAACAGATAATAAATGCAAAATGAGAAATAAGGTAAATCTGTGAATTAGTATTGGGTAGAAAAATACATGCACTTATGAAACTTTTAAGATACAATTTAGTTAAATGGCAGAAACTTGCAACAGTGAATCTTAGCACAACTGTTAGATAGGCAGAACATAAAGGCAAGAATAAATGTGCCAACCAGAGTAACGAAGAATTCCAAAACTTGTATAGATAAATTTGTGTTAGTAAGTATGAAAAAGCATTTAAGGTATCAGTAATAAAAACTAATATAAGTGACCACTATGGTCAGCTTTTGAAGCTGCAGTTCAAAAAATTAAAACACATGAGAGGGTAGTAGAGTATAAACGAAAAGAGTAAGTAATGAGAACTTAAAGAACTTGTAAACACAACTTGAGCAAATGGATTATTAGGTAAATTTATATGAAGCAATCTAAATGATAAATATAAATTATTTTACACTAAATTACAAATACTACTTGAAGGTGCTATTCCTAAAATATTTATTTAGGAAATGGCTCAAAAAGTCAGTCACAAAAGGCATACAAATATCCAAACCAAGAATGGCATTTTTAAATGAGCTGAGGAGGTCTGAATTAGGGGAAGAATCATTACAGTATATAAAAAACTATGAGAACCATTTTAAAAAGTAATTGAGGCAGAAAATAACTTGAACAATAGGCATAAGGTAAGTAGTTCAAAAAATAAGATTAGGGAATAGTAAATTCAGTACATAAACAAACAACTGGAAACGTTATGGAAAATCTTATTTTAGAAAACAATAAGATAAAATTAGAAAAGCCAGAAATAATTGTTGATGTTTTAATGTGCACTATGTAAATATTGCTCAGTCTCTAAATATAAAAACAAATGATACATTAACAAAGATAGATTATAAAAAACAAACCTGCAATTCAATTGTACTAGTATGTATAAGATCAACAGGTCTAGACATCTTTTCTAATTAATAAAATGACAAAATTTTGCAAAAATGAAATTACAGAGCCATTAACAGATATAAATAAAAGCTAAATTTTGGATCTTTTACAAATATTAAAAAAAAAAAAAAAAAAAAAAAAGGTATTGTAAAGGAACCACCAGGCTAAATGTAGAGAATTACAGACCAATCTTGCTGGGCTCTGTATTTTGATACGGTAATTTGTATCACAAATTACTTTAATGTAAATATTGATTGTAATATGAATATGTATTTTTATGTAACATTGATTTCAGAGGTTTAATAATTGTAATTATTATTGGTAAATAATAATATACGGCTTTACTGAAACTGTCAACAATAACGCAATAATGCAGCAAGGGGTGAGTTGTTTATCGTTACCGGGAACCAGGAAGTTACGTAATGTTTCGCACCTTTTCGGTAAAAGCTTCCAGAATGTTCTATAAAAGAAATATGTATTAGTGGTTTTCATTGGATAGTAAAATAGACGCTAATGTTGGCTCGTTTTATTAGCCAATAGCAGTTCATTTATAATCTTTAGGCGTATCTTGAGGCAAGCCTATAAATAGTGTAGATTCAAGGTAGCGTGTCCCCCAGTTCGGCAAGATTCTCAAAACATTATACATCACCCCAGTGTTCAACAAGATTCTCAACACATAACACGTCAGCTCCCAGTTCAACAAGATTCTCATGTCGGTCTCTCAATTCGTAAAGTTACGCGCAGCAGAAGTACGAGAAATCTTATAAAGTATTCTACAGTTAAATATACAAAGTTGAAGTACGTGAGTTAAAAGTGATAAGAAGTTATTACAAACAGTTTCAGTATGGCGATTATCCAGATAAATCTGTGAAAGTGTTCGTGAACGTGTTCTGCAATAAAGATTATAAAACCAATTTCTTCGTCAATATCATTTCTAGACAAAAGATTCCTTTCCGCTTCACACCCTGCAAGAGAAACATGTTAGATCCCAAACAGCTAGCCGGAGGACATTTAAAATAAATTATTTCAAAAAATGATACAAATTGCTACGCCAGAGGGAACTATGGACCAGACCAACGAATGACGTCACACAAGATGGCTTCGCGTGAAGTAAACACAAATTTGCTCTCGCAAATTGGCTCCCATACGTGGGGCAGTTAAAGTTATGTAAACAAACATTTATTTGCAATATACAATTTGTTGCTCTCGCAAATTTGCACCCATAACGTGGGGCGAAGTGACCAGGAAAGGAATAAGATGACCATAACGTGGGGCGAAGTGACCAGGAAAGGAATAAGATGACCATAACGTGGGGCGAAGATGACCAGGAAAGGAACAAGAATAACCAGGAAGTAGCAGAATTAACCAGCAGGTGGAATGAATGGAGCAGTGAAATAATCTACAAGACGCAGATTGGACATCGTAATTCCGAGATTACGAGGCAACAGGGAATTCAACGCAAAAACATCGAAACGACGTAGATTCATCACAACACAACGCAGAAGCGACATCAAATCTAGGAGAATGGGGCAGAACGCTGGACATCAAAGCAACAGTAACGGACAGCATAAGAAAGGTTAGAAAAGTGTGATTTTAATTCTAAAAAAAAAAAAAAAAAAAAAGTGTAAAACAAGAAACAATGATGGAGGGGGATAGTGTAACAGTTAGCTGTAATTCAATACAGGTTACAGAAAATAATTCAAACAATGTAATATTTGAGGGAGAAAATGTTAGTGCAGAAAGTAAGAATAGAATAGTAGGAAATATTACTATTGATGCTAGTATGATGATGGAAATGCTGAGAAATATGAAAAGAGAATTGAGGGAACAATTAAGGGAAGATATGCAAAAGAGTTTTGAGAAATTAGAGGAAGCTATAGACAGGAGTCATAGGAAATTTAGGGAAAGTATTGGTAGGAGGAATGAGATATTAGAGCAAAAAGTAGATCAAAGCAGTGAAGAAATTGAAAAGAAAGTTATGAAGCTAGATAGTAGTATGCCAGAAATGAGAGATGAAAATGAGGAAGTAATAGCAAGTGAGACAGGAGAAATTTCAAAGAAAATGCTAGACATGAGCATGGAAATAGGTAACAAAGAAAGTGAGGTTAATGTAGAATGTACAGAGTTAGGAAGTCAAATGAGTAGTATTTCAAGTGAGCTAAGAGAGATAAAAGAGGTTATGAATGTAGATGTAAATCAGTCGCAAGTTAATTTCAGAGGGGAAATATCAGAAATACAAAATGAGTCAGTAATGCAAAGAAATAAATTGTACCAAGATGTTCAAAATGAAAACTCCAGTCCAGTACAGTTTAGTACAGATTTGTCAGAGTATTCTCAAGTTAAAAAGATAGTAGAAGAATTGAAAATGAAAGTTGTTAAAAGATGTATTGTTCAAGAAACTGTAGATTGTTTTCAAATATTATCAGGGAACGAAATGTCATATGAATACAAGAGGTTATTCATGAACAAAAATTTGAAGGTTAGGATACGGCTACGAGTAATGTTTAGCCACACACAATTTGATCCAGGAGGGTAAATAGCAATGAGAAGTAAAGTAAATGCTGGATAGTTAAAGACGACTTGCAGAGAAATGTATTGGAACGTAAGAGGGTTAACTAAATATATATGTCATTTGAAAAGAGAAATAAGTTATAAAAAAAAAAAAAAATAGAGAAATGTTTATTTAAAAAAAAAAAATATAAATTATTAGTAACTGTAACAACATTTAAAAATTAAGAATGCAAAGATTGAAACTTAATATGATATTAAATTAAAAGTACGTAAATACAATTCCAAGATTTAAAAATTAAGAATGCAAAGATTGAAACTTAATATGATATTAAATTAAAAGTACGTAAATACAATTCAAAGAGTATTGTTAAAATAAAATTCAGAATAACAAAAATTGGTAAAAATAAATAAAAAAAAAAATACTTATGTAGCAAACAGAAAAGGTGAAACATTGTCAAGATTTAAGAGATGTAAATATATTTGTAAAGTACAAAATAACAAAAAAAATTGGTAAATATAATTAAAAATAATTGAAACAAATACTTATGTAGCAAACAGAACATGTGACACAGTGCTTAGATTTAAGAGATGTAAATATATGTAAAGGGTGAATATTTTGGTAAATATGTATAGTAATTACAAAAAAATTCTTGAATTGATAAATTTTTGGTAACAATATAAGAAAGTAAACCATTTTTTGTAACACTAGTTAAATAATTTATGGTAAAGTATTTGCTATAAAAAAAATTGTAATGTAAGATTAATATCTAAATTAATTAAACCAAAGCCAGTAAGTAGTGGCGAGATAAAACATATGTCGTGTGTTAAATGCGTGTGAAGTGTTAAGTGAAAGTGATAACGTGTGTTCCAAGATTTAGGAGACTAAAAACACAATTTTAAAATTTCTAAACAAGTTATAAATATTTATAATTATGTTTCTAGTGGGGCATATGATACGGTAATTTGTATCACAAATTACTTTAATGTAAATATTGATTGTAATATGAATATGTATTTTTATGTAACATTGATTTCAGAGGTTTAATAATTGTAATTATTATTGGTAAATAATAATATACGGCTTTACTGAAACTGTCAACAATAACGCAATAATGCAGCAAGGGGTGAGTTGTTTATCGTTACCGGGAACCAGGAAGTTACGTAATGTTTCGCGCCTTTTCGGTAAAAGCTTCCAGAATGTTCTATAAAAGAAATATGTATTAGTGGTTTTCATTGGATAGTAAAATAGACGCTAATGTTGGCTCGTTTTATTAGCCAATAGCAGTTCATTTATAATCTTTAGGCGTATCTTGAGGCAAGCCTATAAATAGTGTAGATTCAAGGTAGCGTGTCCCCCAGTTCGGCAAGATTCTCAAAACATTATACATCACCCCAGTGTTCAACAAGATTCTCAACACATAACACGTCAGCTCCCAGTTCAACAAGATTCTCATGTCGGTCTCTCAATTCGTAAAGTTACGCGCAGCAGAAGTACGAGAAATCTTATAAAGTATTCTACAGTTAAATATACAAAGTTGAAGTACGTGAGTTAAAAGTGATAAGAAGTTATTACAAACAGTTTCAGTATGGCGATTATCCAGATAAATCTGTGAAAGTGTTCGTGAACGTGTTCTGCAATAAAGATTATAAAACCAATTTCTTAGTCAATATCATTTCTAGACAAAAGATTCCTTTCCGCTTCACACCCTGCAAGAGAAACATGTTAGATCCCAAACAGCTAGCCGGAGGACATTTAAAATAAATTATTTCAAAAAATGATACAAATTGCTACGCCAGAGGGAACTATGGACCAGACCAACGAATGACGTCACACAAGATGGCTTCGCGTGAAGTAAACACATATTTGCTCTCGTAAATTGGCTTCCACAACGAGGTGCTATAAACACATATATAACAATTTGTTCTCTCACAATTTTCTGAAGTAATAGAAGGCATATTTTTAAAATGACTACAGAATTTTTGCAATATGGTTTCCAAAGAAATAAATCTGCCATAGATGCCATTGAAAATTTAAATACGCTTGTAATAAATGCAATGCACAAAAAGGAAATTGTAATTGCAGTCTTTCTGGATCTCTTTAAAGCATTTGATTGCATAAATCCAGATATTTTGTTAGAAAAACTCAGGCATGTATGGAGTAAGGGTAGTAGAAAAGTGGTTAACATAGTACTTCACAAATAGGGAACAATGCATTGAAATTAAATATAAACATGAGAACAAATCAGTCACAAATATAAGATCAACATTTCAAAAAATTAGGTGTGCCACAAGGATTTAAGTTAGGGCCTTTTTCCTTCTTATTATATATAAATGATATATCAGAATTAATCCAAAAAAGCAGCAGCAAAGTTATAGGGTATGCAGATGACACAACAGTGATTGTAAAAGCCACAACAACAGTTGATGAAATTAATTGTAAGCTAAATAAAATAATGGAGGAAGTTTGTAAACATTCTAGCAGCCTTGATATGATTCTAAACTTAAACAAAACAATGTGGGTACTGTTTCAATTACAAGATACAATTAAGAATAACATAAGAGTAAATGTATTAGAGACTGAAATTAAAACTGAACGTACCAATTTTCTAGGCATTACTGTTGATAGGAATCTAAATTGGCAAGTACAAGCAGCAGAAAAGAACAATAAGAATACTAGCTAAACTAAATGTCAAAGATTCACGTAAATGTAGTTTTATAGATTTGAAAATTCTTACACTCTTACTCACAACTATGTATATTGAAGCCGTTCCTGTAGTGATGCTGAAAGAAAGCAGACCAATTAAATAATCTAAGCAAGGTGATATGAAATTGATTGGGAATTTTCTGTTTATGTTGCTCTTTTAAATGAGTTGTATGTAGTGAATTGAGAACAGGGGCTGTGTTTCCTCAAGTTGCGGAAGCCAGAAACGAGGACTGTTTCACGCTGCCGGCATGAAGCTTGCAGCTGCAGCCAAGGGCGATTGCACCCTCTGGAATGTGGGGGGTCATGCCAGGCAATAACTTGGGAGAGAGCAAACGGTCACCAAACGTTAAGAGGAGCAGAAAAACAAGAAAGCAGTGTCAAACACATTTCCGTATGTGTGTGGGAAGTCATCGCGGAATGGTCATAATTAGGCATTGTGAGGTGGTGGCAAGTGCAATTATGAAGACGTGACAATCAAGTTAGAAATAAATCTTGGTGGAAGTGAACATGTGTTACATTATTATGTAATTGAGGATTATACCACTCCCTGGAACTCAAAGGAGTTCTCATAGCTCAAGACAGCCAGCCGACACAAGAAGAACGAGAGGTGTAATGATTAATCCGATCACCTTTCCTTCCCCCACCCATGTCTAGCTCCCAGAGACCAGCCTCATATGGCTCACTAACGAGGGGCTCGAAAAATCCTAAATAAGTAAAAATAAAAAAAATAAAACCTAAGTCATATGGCATCCAGCATCGAAAGAGAAAGGAGGGTGATGAGTCAACATTATGGAAGATCCTTGAGCAATTGAAGGCAGCGCTAACAAAGGGAAACTGCCACGACCTCAGGATGCCACTTCCCCGAAGGCTACATGATCACTACAGCAGTACAGTACTCCACTCCTTCTTTGTTTCCGATCTACAAGCAACAGCTCCCCCCCCCCATTTGTTTTGTGATAGTAAAGTGCAGCAACTGCCGGATAATCCGGTGGATCGCTTCATCGCAGCAGAAAGCTTGCAGCACTGGGTGAGTCACGGATTGTAATTTGTTGTGTAAATTTATTGTATATTCAACTTTTGGGTGAGAGTGTACTCAAATTAGTCAGAGGTGGACAGGATTACATCTTGCTATTGTATTACTTCAGGGGACAAATGCTGTTGAGTAATAAGATAAGAGGAAAAACTGAGCCTTCAGCATGAGTCTTAATTCATTGGAGGGGGAGAGTATCCCAGAAAGTGGAGAGAACAGGCAGGACTGGTTGAAATGCCAGAAAATTATGACAAACAGACAGAAGGGACAGAAAATTCACAGGGAAATATTGCAACTCAGGATATCATTATGCAGGAAAATAGTAGAACAGTAAAAAGTGAAATTAGTCAAAATGCCGATTCCACCAATATGGCCAATTTGGGAAACAAATGATGATGCAGCTAGGCTTGCTGCAACAACTGATTGCACAACTCTTGAGTCAAGGAGAGGCATTGCTGCCAATTGGCTGCGCAGCAACAAAAGATTAGTGGCAGTTTAGATGCATAACTACAGAAAGTAATTTCTGAGATTAGGTCAAACTAAAGTAGCTTGCAGGAGGACGTGGCCGCTATTAGAAATGAGTTGGCAGTGACCCAGTCCACTGTAGAACTAGTAAGACAGCAGCTGACTTTAGAAATAGATAACCTAAGACAACAAAATGATGAAGATACAGTCATTGCTTAGATTAAGAGAACACATTCAAGATGAGACGAGGGCCACCTTGCTGTATTAGAAGGCCACTAGCGTACCTTTGAAATAGGAATGAATGCTGAGCTTTGCCAAATCACAGCCGTAATTGAGGAGCAGGAGACCTCACAATTAAGTGAGATAGCACAGTTATGAACGGACTAACACAGGTTGCCTCCGTGCAGAAAGAAACCGTTAGGGCTCTGGAGGAGAAGTCCAGGGAGCTGGTGGAGATATGAGAGGCAATGGGGAGAGTCCACATAGCCCCCAAGCCGAACACCATTTCCTTGCCTCTGTCACTTCCGGCACCTAGAGTAATGATGAGGTGAGGTCGAGCGACAGCCTACACTCTCCCTTGGTTTCACCCTGGATAAGTGTTAACTGTGAAAGTGTCAATGTACCTGAAGCTCAGGCTCAAGCATCAATGCCTGTGCAATTCTTAAATGAGCTGCCCATACCCAAATTTGATAATGCTTCTGACAATGCGAAGCAGTCCTTGAACGATTTACAGTCGTATTTTGTGTTAAGGGGTATTCCCAATAGATACAGAATAGTTTTGGTAAGACGTTCGTCAGATCCCTCGCTTAACTAGTTTCGCTTAACCGTGGGAGAACAAGCGCAATATAGTCAATTCCGTGCTGTGTTTCTTGAGAAGTATTGGAGCGCTAAAATGCAATCACAGGTCAGGAATCAAATTAACAATGGCAGATACCATGAATACTAGAGAATCCATGGTGGACTACTTCTTGCACTTCGGGCAGCTGAGCAAGTTACTTGAACCTCCGCTAAGCGAAGAAAAATTTATAATGTTACTGACCAGGCACTTCCCAGAAGGTATTCGACATCACTTAGCTGTGGCATGCCTGAAGACAGTGGGTGACACCATAAATCTCCTCACCGCTTTGCAGGGTCCCGGAACCCAAATGATAGGAAATAGGCCCCCAAATAGGCCCGAACCAAGACCTTGGAACGTACAGCAAAATAATGGGATGAGGGCAACAGACTCATTAAGCCGCAACAGGGATGAAAGTTACGATCTTAGGCAGTGGTATGCAGAGCCTTACATGGGAAGCCAAATTAGGACCTATAGACCTCAGAATAGATGGAACCAGCACAACGAGAACAGACCCCTGAGGCAATTCCAGGAATACCTGGTGCAATACATGAGGTTTATGTAAAATTCACATTGAAATAGGCTGCGCCAGAATAGTGAAAATTACAACAGGACACAAAATAGGCCTATAGGCTCAATGCACTGGGATGAAGATCAGTAGGCAGAGAAGTCCATAACTAGGTGTAGCCCGACTTTCCACAGAGGTAGGCAGCCACGCCTACCTACGCCTGATCGCATTGTTTCTGGACAGGACAACATAGGCCCAGCTATAGGGCCATCCCCCGTTGCTAGGCAGCAGCAGGTGGAAAACTAGAAGCGGGCGGAATTAGTCAGTTCCTGAATTCAGCCCAGGGAGAAAGTGTATTTGTCAGTCCTCTGCAATCAGAAACACAGTACTTGGCCACACTACTTGAGCTACATAGAATGGGTTTTTAATCACAGCCAGAACAATAATACAGGTTACGCCCCAATACAGCTCCATACAGGCGATGAACCTGATCACATAATTCAGGGCATTCCGGCACCCATTTACCTCATAAATGAGTCAGACGCCGATAGAATACAACAGGCTTTCTAGAGACAGAAAGCGAGGGCAGAGAAGTGTAACAGCAAGAAGAAGAGATACCAACATGAGTGGAGTCCAGCTGTAGGAGAGAAAGTCTTAGTTATGACATTTGATAAGTCTTCGCTTTTGAAAAGGGAAAACAGACGCATGAATTTTGCATGAAAGGGGCCCACCAGGGTGTGGGAACAGATAGGTGATAGGGTCTACCTTCTCCAAAATTTAAAAACAGGAAAGATGTTGGGCAAATACAATATTGCTTTGATAAGGCCGTATAAAAAGGCATTAAATCCTTGCAAACACTAAGGGTGGCGTGCACCAACCAGGAGTAAGCTTTACTTTCGTAATAAACTACTATTCAAGTCAACACTCATGACTTCCATGCGAGAGTAAACTACTTCCGAAGAATTTTACTCCTTTCAGATACTCCCAGATTAAATTACATGTTGGAGAGCACCATCATGTAGTATGTTACTACGGAATTAAATAAAGCACAAATATAGGTTAGAATTTACTTTTGCGACCTGGATGGAGTAACTAACCTGTCGATTGAAATAGAATACTGTATCGTATTTGGAGGAAGATATTTTTGAAGCGTTCATGGATTACTTAGATTACATTGATGATCTTGATGGAAAAAAAAACAACGGAAATGCGATAGTGCTATGCGAGAACCATATGATACTTATACAGAGAGAGAGAGACAGTTCAATGAACGTTTCGGTATTAGGAAAGAATCTTATACACGCCTTTTGAACCTGCTTGGAGAACATTTCAACAAAACTCAGACACAAATTCAGCTCTATAAGCCAAGTTGCAATTATGGTTATGCATCCTATGAGTGTTTCGTACCAGAATATTTCAGAAGCTTGAGCTGGCATTACGATGAATTTAACATAATGTGCAGTCTTACCTGTATTAAATGGAGATATTTAAAATTGACTTAACGCGATGTAACTTAAAAGTTTGGCATCAAACTTTTCCTTCCCGTTACGGCAACTTTGATTTCACATGGTAATTGGAACCAATCGGTACTAGCTAGAAGTAATAAAAGAACTATGAATCAAGAGTCATTCCCATTACGTTAAGTGCATACCAATTATACCTTTAGTTTACCAGCTTTTCATGTCACGTTAAGTAAAGTTCATTGTTATCCCGGTATTACAGGTGATCTTATAAATAAACGTTCACCACGCGTCTGCTGGCCGTGTATTTCCCTGCGTTCTTAGAGCGCTTTTGAAGTTAAGAGCTAGGTAACCTACACATATGAATATACACGAGTGTTAAGAAAATAAAAGGCAATTCTTCTTCACTTTCACAGATTTCCCACACATTGTGTGTGGAATTGACTGCACACATGTTACTATCTTGTACCCATCCGTGAATATGGTAAACGTTTCCGAAATCAGAAAGGGTATTTCTCTATCAACATACAAGTGATCCGCGATGCAAAATGAAGATTAGAAACATTGTTTCCAGAATTTTAAGCTGCTCTTCAGACGTTTCCTGTTGCTAGAATTATTAAATTCGTCAATCACAACTTTCCAGCATCTTTATAACACGTTTTGGCTTTTTTACATTACTTGGGTCTTCATTGAAAACGAATAAAAGTAACCTCCCGTGAATCAGGAACCTAAGCTTATATATATAAAACCTAACCTCTTCTAAATCAGAAACGTAAAAAACTAATAAACCTAAAATAAAAAGTAATTAGGAACGCACGTTGCGAGTGTTGGCGGTATCTCACTGGCTTTGAAGACCAACGTAATGCAAGTTATCGCACACTTTTTACACTCATATTGTTTAAATGGGGGCGGTGCCGTGGTCGAGTGGTTAGACCGCTCGCCTCCCACCGAGGCGGCCTGGGTTCAATCCCAGGGACCTGCATGTGGGATTTGTGGTGGACAAAGCGGCGTCTGGGCGGGTTTTCTCCGGGTTCTCCGGTTTCCCCCGCCATTCATTCCACCAACTGCTCCATCATTTCCTTTCACCCATTTCACCGACATTTCGTTTCATCTATTTCCTTCATCCCATACCAGGCATCGGGCTGATCACCCATCCTGGATATTCTGTCTGCTCCATGAGTGTCTGCTCGTCGACGGGCCTCTGACCCCAGGCACCCGCCTGTAAGTCCTGGGGGGTGTAAGTCCTACATAAGAGGAGGGTAAACAGATAATGAATGAATGAATGAATGAATGAATATTGTTTAAATGGATTTTCTTTATTTTTAACAACAAAAATTTATCTCGTTTGGTGACGTTTCTCCCCTTTTCCTATCGCACATAACCTTATTCATGATTGCATCAAGTAAATTGTGCAAACAAAACAATATCTTCGGGAGTAATGAGCTCTAACTTCCGTAGTCGTAACTAAAAGAGTAAATTGTAATTGAGCTCTCTAACGTTACTTTCGGAGCAAAGTAAACGTTACTTCCGAAGCAATTTACTCCAACATGGTGCACGCCACCCTAAGAGTACTATTTCAAGTTGTCAGAACGTTTGGGCTTATGCGCCTGTTAGCAGGTAGAAACACAAGTAAGAGGTGTGAGAATACCTGATTGGTAAAAACAAAATGGGGCAGAACAGTGGCAGTGTTATAGTTTATTTAAATATTTGCATATGCTTGTCGATTGTATAAGGTGTAGAATTGTCATTTAAACTGTGAATATAATTTGTTAGAACGAGTTAAGAAGAGCATTGAGCAAATTACAACATAACAGAAAGGTTGCATGAGTTAGCTATATAAGGCTGATAAGGAATTCATTGCTAAAAGAAATTGCATTAAACGATTTGCAGTCACATACACAGGGTGACGTAGAAATGTAGAGATGCATCAGGTACTAGTAATAAAGAAATGAATGAACGAGAGAATGAATGAAGGAAAACTGTAAGCATATCACAGGAAACTATAAACGTGTGAAGTGAAGTGAAGCAAAGTAAGGCATATAAGTATGTGATCGCTGCATTTGTGTGACCACCAGGGATGAGGGAATTAAGGCCCAAGAGGCACGCTTGAAAAGGTCAGACAATAGACATATGCCAAACAAGAGTGTTTTGAGACGATTATAAAAAAAAAAAAAAAAAAAAAAAGTTGAGCATTCACCAATTCATCATGCAGATCATCTAATGTATTGTCAAACTGTGAAATAGCATGTTATTATGCTAGCTTAAGCCACAGAGTGCTTTTGTTCTTTTTGGATTTGTTGTTTCTTGATTCTTCTCTAAAGTAATAGCTTACAATGTACACTCCATCAGATATATGTAAAGTAGTATGGGGACTTGTAATCCAAACATCCATTGACCAAACAATGGAGGAGAGAGTAGCAGAGCTATTGCAAAATATGGGACTATCTTGTATAATTATTACTATTGAGTGTTGTAACTTGTTTTGTTTGTCAAAGAGGAGAAATCGAATGTCATGTACTGCCTATGTAAGAATCCACTGTACAATGTGCTTGTCACTCTCACACTTGCATATAGATTATAGAGAAGGAGATCTGTAAGTCTGATATTACGAGATGAGAGATTGTGAGTTATTTAAATGTTAAGACGTAAGGCAGACGTCTGGATGGGACGCCACAAGAAACGCACAAGTTACGCCTATGAAAAGTTTCTCGTGAGGGCATATGTAGCCGTTCCTGTAGTGACGGTGTAAGAAAGCAGACCAATTAAATAATCTAAGCAAGGTGATATGAAATTGATTGGAAATTTTCTGTTTTTGTTGCTCTTTTAAATGAGTTGTATGTATTGAATTGGGAACAGCGGCTATGTTTCCTCAAGTTGCGGAAGCCAGAAACGAGGACTGTTTCATGCTGCCGTTATGCTTGCAGCTGCAGCTGAGGGCAATCACACCCTGTGGAATGTGGGCGTGTCATGCCAGGCAGTCGCTCAGGGCAGAGCAAACGGTCACCAAAAGTTAAGAGCAGGAAAACAAGAAAGCAGTGTCAAACACATTTCCATGTGTGTGGGAAGTCATCGCGCAATGGTCATAACTAGGCATTGTGAGGTGGTGGGGAGCACGATTACGAAGACACGACATTCAAGTTAAAATAAATCTTGGTGGAAGTGAATACGTGTTATATTATTATGTACTTGAGGATTATCCCACTCCCTGGAACTCAAAGGAGTTCTCATAGCTCAAGACAAACAGCCGTCACAAGAAGAATGGAAGGTGTAATGATTAATCCAATCACCTTTCCTTCCCCACCCACATCTACCTCCCAGTGATCAGTCTCAATATATACAATAGCATAACGTATGTACTCTCAGCAAGCCAACACATCAAAAATACTGACATTCATGAACATAATACAAGGGGTAAAAATAATTATTTTCAAACTGAATTAAGGGGTTTGCTCAGGAACAAAAACATAATAAATAACAGGGCAATATTATATACCTATCTACAGAAGGCATTAAAGATGTTAAAAATAACATTATTAAACTAAAAAGGTTTAAGATTACTTATGTGATATCACTCATTCAATTGAAGAGCACAAAACACGTATCAAACAAATGTAACAGAAATACATTCAATATTGTACTTAACGTAAATAAAGTGTTAAGACTTGAATTTAGTAATAACTAAAAAATGTATAATACTATAGCAATAATATACAATACTATAGCAATATACAGAGAGTGCCAAAAAACTATGAACCAGCTGCGCAGTGTTTTTCCTGTCCGTGTCCTCGGCGCTCATTGCTGTTTGCCGGTATCATAGAAAGGCACTATCATAGAAAGGCTTTGCTTACCAACTTTATAAAAGGAGTTACTAACTGAAACTGGCCACTGTCGTCCATACATTTTTGGCACCTCTTTAGGAAACTATCCATCACTCACCATAGTTCACGTTGAGAAATGCTGGCAATTTCCTGGCAAATATTTTGTTCCAATTCTTCCAGGGTATGTGGGTTTGTTTTCTACACTTTATGTTTTAAGTTGACCCAGATATAGAAATTGCAGGGGGTTAGGTCAAGGAATGGAGGGGGCCACAAATCTCTACTAATAATTCTGTCCTCAAACACACTTTCAATTTTTCTCATCGAAATACTGGCCGTATGAGCTGCTGCTCAGTCTTGTTGAAAAAAGGCAAAATCATGACCCCTGTCTGTTAATTCTCTAAAAAAGGGGGCAAAGTTGTATTCACATATGTGAATATGGGCATCAACTGTTGACTTGAAAAAAATTGGCCCTATAACTCTATCTCTGCTTATGGCACATCATACAGCAATTTTTTCGTCATGAAGGGGTACTTCTTGAACAATATTAGGTTTGTCAGAGCTCCAATAATGATTATTTTGTGGACACACATATCCATGAAGGTGGAACCAAGCCTCGTTCGTGAAAAATATTAAATATGGCTCTATTTCACCAATGTGTACAGTATCGAGACTCCACTCACAAAATGTGCGCCTAATTACAGGATCACCTGGTTGAAGAGCATGTGCCATGGTTATATTATATGGTTTTAACTTCAGCATTTTGGCAGCTCTTTGCACAGAACCATAAGAAATACCTGCCTGTTGTGAAAGATGCCTAAGTGATTTTTGAGGGGAATTCTCCAAACAATGACCGATGTTGTCTAATGTTTCTTCGGTAAGAACCGTACGCCGTCTTTTAGATTTCTTAGACTGAACACTTCCTGTGGCTTGAAATTTATTGTAAAGTTCATGGATTGTTGTACGGCCTGGAACCTTTACACCTGGAAATCTACTTTCGCTTGTGAGCTGACTGAGTTAACACATACGAATCATAAATAAATACACACTGTGCAGTATAAAACATATACTGAGCCATAATATACTTTGTGATTAAGTACAGGACAAAATAATAAATAACTCGTAATAACCGAACTACATCACATCGTCAACTCAATACTGCACTTCATACTGCAGAGTAAAACCACATCAACAGCATGACCTTGTTTATAGCAGCAGTGCATTATTATGTTTCCACACACCCAGTGGAAAAACACCACACAGCCAGTTCATAGTTTGTTGGCTCTCCTGTTATAAAGATGTATATATCAGATACCAGTACTTTATTAATAAGTCAAGTTGGGTGCAATTTTATGAATTTTATATCTGTTTTATATATATATATATATATATATATATATATATATATATATATACATCCATCCTGCCTTTAATTACATTAGTTTTATTGGTGGCCTTTCCTTTGGAACTTATTGCCTATTGGCAATGGTATTAACTTGTATTTTCTTGTCGTTGAGTTTCTTGTACTTTTTGGGCCTTTTTTAATCGTTAGATCACACACACATTCACACTCTCATTCATACTTCCAGACTCTGGGGAGGATAGGAAATAATCTTGGCTGGAGAAAAACTCCCACCTCACCAGCCCAGAATCGAACCCAGGACCCCTCGCATAGCAGGCAGGTGCTCTACCGACTGAGCTACGGGATCAGCCTTTATATCTGTATGACGATGCCACCTGTATTTTATTATTTTGGGCAAATAAAGTAATTTAATTGAAATTATTTAGAAAAATTGAGTTGGAGTTGAAACACGTCATTACATGTATTTCATCTTAACCGGCTTGGAGAGTTACTTGCTTCCGTCATCAGAAGTGGCCGACTGCTTCCTTGTGGTGTAGTCCAGTTCACTTGTTCACTTTCTACCTAAGGACTCATGACAAATTCCACAATATCTGTCTAGCTCCACAAAGCAAATTCAGTCTAGAGAAGTTACTTTGCAACAAATCGAAGGACCTAATACCTCAGAAGGGGAGAGAGAGAAAAAAAAAAAAAGCAGGAATTCATCAAATTAATTACCCAGAATGTGACCAAAACTACATAGGTTAAAAAACAAAATAAAAACATTTTAGAGGCGAGATTAAAAGAACGAACAAGACATATCAAATACAGATGGCTAAATCTATAGTTGCACACCACTTTTGGATGACAAGTCACAACATCACATCAAATATAACACTCCTAAAACCAAAATATGCAACAGAGTTGATACTTGGGAAAAAAGTTATTAATCATAAAACATAAACACTGTGTAATAAAGTTTGAATTGCCGCCACCAAACCCATTAAGGGAATTCATCACTCCAACACCAGATGTCACCACACATAAAATATACACCGAACAACACCACGAGGAAACCAGTCTGATGATGAGAGAAAGTAGCTCTTGAAACCGGTTAAGACGAAAAACATGTAAGTTTTGTTAAATGTTTCAACTCCAACTCAGTTTTTCAAATCCACAGCACTGTTACTACCGTATCTATATATTATAGAAATTGAATTGAATCCTCCATCAACCAACAGAAGCCTATCACCATGCCTATCACATTTAAAATTTTGGCATGGCAAGAGAAATTACTGAAAATTGTGCTGTCATGGGTAGAGCCTGGTCATTGCACTACAATGTTGGTGAATTCCAGATTGAAATTGCATATAGCCTGCACATTTAGAGAGAATTAATTCTTTCTATTGCGAAGAGTTCTGCATTTTCTCCACCTAATAGAACAATAAAATAAAATGCAAAATCATGCTCCATTTGCAAAGAAATTTTGTTGAACCTATACAATTTATTGAACATTTAAGAATTACTAAATGTTTACCAGGAGAAGCATATCTGATTGTGTGTGTGCAGTCCGTTGCAACAATAACTTTTGGGAATCTTGCAATGTTATAAAAGTTCAATTGCTCCTTCCTTCTAGCTTCCACCTTTTCAGGGATCTTGATATATTCTGGACAAAGAGAGGCAATAGTAATACTAACTTTGTGCGCAATTCTATGCACAGTTGGCTTGCCAGCTCCAATGTAGTCTCCTGCCATTAGCTGTGAGCATCCAGCGGTAGTATCTCAGAGCTATCAGCAGCTAGTTCACGTTGATAGTGAAGCATTCCTAGGCCAAAAAAAGAAGCAACTGAGGATTACCACAAAGCTTTTGAGCACTAAATTACTATATACACAATTTACTTATATATATATATATATATATACTGGATTATCACATGGATCTTGAGCTTAAGTTTATACATATATGTACAGGGTGGCCCATGGGAAGTAGTATATTTTCAATTGGTTATTAAGAGGTTTAGTATATATTTACAGCAACATAACTATACATAACTGTTCTACAACACTGCCATTACTGAAAAACAAAAACACAAGTTTATTTCTTAAGACACTAACACAATTTTAATTAAAGATTAAAAACGGAAGCACTATTAACAGTGAAGTATTCTTCACGATGGTAGATTGAGTCAACTTTTTGACACTCACCTTCACTAATTAATTAGTTTATTTCTTAAAAAGACATTCATGCAAATGGCTTCTATCATTGGCGATGCATTGCTGAAGACGTTCGCGTAAGCCCCTCATTACATTCTCAATCATTTCTTGAGGAATGGCAACAATCTGTTCTCAGATTGCAGCTTTCAACTGATCAGTATTGTGGAGTCGCCATGAAAACACTTTATTCTTGAAATGCGCCCAAAGAAAAAAATCAAGGCAATCAAGACTGTCATTTCAGGTCCCTTATGCTTCACATTGGGTACAGAATCTGTCTCAAGCCATTGTTTTACCCACTTAAATATTGTTCTTCTGTCTGGAACACAGAAATGATGGTCTCTTCCACAGCGCATTGCATGTTGAACAGCCACAATGCCCTTCACATGCCAGAACTCCTCTACTGCCTAGTGTTTGTGTGTTAAGAAATAATCTTGTGTTTTTCAGTAATGGCAATGTTTGTAGAACAGTTATCCAAGCTATATTGGTGTAAATATATGCTAAACCTCCTAATAACCAATTGAAGAATAGTATTTCCTGGGGCCATCCTGTATATTTAGAGAAACTTAATGCTCAATTAATGCACACAGGTTAGGTGTGCAACCATCCCAAGTTTTCTCCCAACTACTGAGAGTCTAATGTGTAATTTTATAACTACAGATGTGTGTTTAGAAGAACTCAGTTCTATGTATGTCACTGCTACAAATACTACAGGACGGAATTTCCAACAAATAGATATAGATTGCTGACATAACCTGTGAATCTAATGCAAGTTAATTCAAACTGTTTATACTATAAACTGTTCTGGCTGAATTATTAAACATAGCTTTAACTTCACTATGAATTCATAATTAGGCTTACCTATTGGAGGTATACTCCAAGTTAGCTTCAATTTTGCTGAGAAGATGAGTCCTGAGGCCTTTGCCACGCAATCGCATGACAAAGTCTCAGTCATCAAATTAGTGAACCAGTCTGTTCTGTCCCTCACCCACTTTGGACGTTGTTCCATGAAATAATAAGTCACATCTTCATCACTGGAATCATCCTAAAATGCAATTCTCATCAAATTTAGTTACTCCCTTACTTTATACGGCAAAATTTGGTTGAGTAGGGTTACTCTCACAGTTACACTGGAACCGATCATTTACTCTCAGGTAAGTCGTTGGTGAAATGCTGGAGAGGTTTACTCAGGAGTAAAGCCTGTTTTACTTGAGATTAAAATTTACTCTCAATTGGTGAAACTGGCCGTTAGTCTAGCAATATCAAGTATAACTTGTTAGGCCTGTCCTACAACATAGAAAAACCAATAATTCTTATATCAGCTGTATGAAGGAAGTAAGAGAAATAATTCAAGTATTTCACTCCTCAGTTATATCAGTTATAACTTGTTAGGCCTGTTGTAGTATATGATGTGATCATAGAAAAACTGATAATCCTTATATCAATTGGTATGTGAATCTATTTGTCAAGAAAACCTTTACAAAATGCTCAAACATATTTACACAATTACAAACTCTTGTTACTAAATTAGCTATCAACTTTGTGCAGATTACATGTAGTAATTCATCACTCAGCTGGACTTTGAGCATTTGGGACAAGTGCTCTGTGATGACTGTCTGGTGAGACATATAGAATGAAATGCATGTGTGCATTTGAATGTGATTATCCCTCCTTCTTGCATCAGGACTGGAGATCCTAAGGGAAGTAGACAGAACGGACAATTACCCCTCTCCAGGTCAACTCGTGTACCCCAGTGATGTCTCTCACCATCTGTAGCAATTTCTATGTTGGCACTGACATCCTCTTGCAGAGCCTCCTTAACAACTGTTGCAACCTAAAGAACAATTACATAGATGTAAATTTGACACAAAAAGGCTTCATTGTTTAACTTTATCCCAAAACTTTAAAGGACAACACAACAGTAAATACATGAGGGATTGAGAAACATGTGCTGGTGTACAAACACAGGTTTTAGGAAAATGGAACACAGAGTTACGTTTTACGAGGTTAATTCCAAAGGGTGTTTCTAAAATTACCGGATGTAAGAGGGCTGTCTCAGAAGTACCCGACCTAACAAAGAAAACACAAACATTTTGAGAAAAAACATCTTTATTTCTCTACATAGTCTCCTTTCAGATCGATACACTTTTCCCAGCGATGTTCAATAGCTTCGATACTCTGTTTATAGTGAGATCTTTCAAGTTCTGCAAAATAGCCATCAACTGCAAACTCCACCTTTCATTGTTGGCAAATCTTTTACCACCAAGCCATTTCTTCAACTTTGGAAACAGAAAATAATCAGAGGAGGCTAAGTCTGGCGAATAGAGTGCATGAGGAAGCAATTTGAACTTTAACTCATTGATTTTGACCATGGCAATGATGGATGTGTGAACTGGTGCAATGTCTTGATGAAACAGAACTTTCTTTTTCACTAAATGCAGTCATTTTTACTTGATTTCATCATTCAAACACTGCAATAAGTTTGCATTATACTCGTAATTGATTGCTTTTCCTTTTTGAAGATAATCAATGAAAATTATCCCACGCGCATCCCAAAAAACTAACGCTGTGACCTTGCCTGCAGATGGAACTGTCTTCGCCTTCTTTGGAGCCAATTCTCCCCTTTCAATCCACTGTTTTGACTGTTCCTTTGTCTCAGGTGTGAAGTGATGGACCCATGTTTCATCCATGGTTATGAATCGACGCAGTGAAACATCGCCAAACACTCGACTGATACATCCTCATGATGCTCCTTTTGTTCCATTGTGAGTAAACACGGCACCCATCTTGTGCACAGCTTTCTCATATCTAAATTTTCAGTTAGTGTGTGATGTACAGCACTTTTTGAAATGCCTACGATGTCTGCCAGCTCACACACTTTCAGCTGATGGTTATTCCATACCATTTTGTGGATTTTCTTCACAATTTCTGGCGTGGTCACCTCATTTGGTCGACCACTGCAATGTTCGTCTTGGTAGCTGGTACCCTCGCTTAAACTCTGCCACCCAATATTTTACTGTTGTAAACGAGGGAGCAAACTCCCCCAGAGTAGAATCTAGTTCAGCTTTAATATTAGTTGGTCTAAGACCTTTCAAAAGAAGTATTGTATCCCATAACGGTGGCCAGTTTTATCCATGTTTACAAATTTGCTGAGAGCGTTCACTATTGATGGCTGTCAAACAATTACTAAACAACGTAGCAACTTCAAACTTAAGCTTTATAAGGTGGCACTTTCTACCATAGTCATTTGTTTGAAACAACAACCGCTATATATACAACACGTTGGGTACTTCTGGGACTGCCCTCGTAGAATAAAGGTTTAAGATTGTGGCAAATTTTCTAAAGATTTTATACTAAAATATGAAGGAAAAAAAGTATTTGTGTTACAATCGCACAACTATGTCTATTCACTATTAACTTACTTTCATATCTATTCTGCTAACAGGTTTGTTTTATAATTTTTATTAATCATGACACATGTTTTCTGAATTGGTTTCAATACACATTTTGTTGTGGCTACATAGAAGCATATAAGATGCAAGTAAAGCTTGCTGTATGTATGTTTGTTGGACTTGATATTTTAACACATTTGCCTGGTCTGATGATAAACAAATAAATGTACATAACGTTTCAGCACTGTGTAGCTTGAAGTACTGCAAATGCCAGTGAACAACAGGCTCAAGCCATGAAGCTGGGCTGTACAACAGCGGCAGCATTAAATAAGTGCCGAGTATGACAGTGAGTTAAGTTAGTACTTTAAAAGCCCCCCCCCCCACCCAAAACAAAAAGTGTTACATTGATAAAAGCACAGATGCTGAGAATATTAAACTGTTGACTGTTTGGATGCAAATTCTTTTTCCAATATTAAAATTCAAGTGCATGTTTCACAATCCTCTATATTTTACTGATTGTTTTCGTTTATTTACTGTGGTTTCATACCTACATAAAACTCACCTAGTACGACACACATGCACGCACATGCATACATACAAACACACAAGAAAAGGAATCCCACACAATCTTAACATATTTCTCAATAATGAAATATTAGAACCAGTCAGAAAAGTTAAATATCTTAGAACCTTCTTCAACCACAAGCTGACCCTTGATAGCCACATAGTAAAACTAAGTGAAAAATCTGATGTGTTACACTCACATGACTTTCTCTATTCTTGTACAAACTATTTTTACAAACGCTTATTCTCCATATGCTTCATGTTAATCGAGATATCGATATGTCAATCTTATTGCTAATTTTCTTGTAGATGCAAGGGGAATATGGTAGGTTTTAAGCGATAGTCATTCCTTTAAGCGCTGGTTGCTATGTGGCGCATTCCATTCTCTTTGCATGTCCAGAACATAAAAAAAATGAATAACAAATTTGAGAAAAAGTATAAGTATTGGAAAATTTAAGGGAATAACAAGCAATATCTCGAAAACGGTTAACTCAACAAAAAAAATGTATATGACATAAATTGTGTATTTTAACGCGATCTATATTTTTTGTGTAGTAAAATTCTGTCTATCTCTTATGGTTTACCAGTTATGCAAAAGTCGTCCACAATGAAGAATACTTTTGGAGACATTCCCAGAAAATTTGAGACATACATTTCATTTGTCATGAACATATCTTGAACATATGATATTTTAATCAAAATCATTAAGAGCCATTTTTGAGAAAATTAAAATTTTCCAAAAAATGTTCCATGTAAAGGGTAGTCTGGGGTGGGGGGATTTTCTTGAAAACCTTCGTGTCGCATCGCTGGAAGATACTGAACCTAAATACCAAGTTTGGTGTTTATCCGACTGTTCGTTTCTGAGTTATGCTGTTCACAGACACACAGACACACACACGGACATGTTTCCAAAAATGCTTTTTTTGGATTTAGGAGGTCTCAAAACATGTATTTCCGGTGAAACCTCGGTATCGAATTTTTGGGTGGAATACAATACTTCCCCTACTTACTATACGTAATAGAGAAAGTAAAAATCAAGCAAACTGATTCATGTGCTCATAGATCTGCCAAACTTAAAAAATCTCAATGGGGTTTGGGGCATCAAGTACTGAGTATGCCTTAATTCCTTTACTGACCTATACTGACAAATCACCTGTTTGGAATAATGCTCTGAGAAAACAAAACAATCTACAAAAACTACGGAGTGCCCAAAACTGATAAACATTAAAATAGCCTGTGCTGATTGCACATTATTACTTTCTGTACTACGTATAGTAAGTAGGGGAAGTGTTGTATTCCACCCAAAACTTTGATACCGAGATTTCACCGGAAATATATGTTTTGAGGTCCCCTGAATCCAAAAAAAGCATTTTTGTAAACATGTCTGCGAGTGTGTCTGTGAACAGCATAACTCAGAAACGAACAGTTGGATAAACACCAAACTTGGTATTTAGGTTCAGTATCTTCCAGAGATGCGACACAGAGGTTTTCAAGAAAATACCCCCACCCCAGACTACCCTTTACATGGAACATTTTTCGAAAATTTTAATTTTCTCAAAAATGGCTAACGATTTTGATTAAAATATCATGTGTTTAAGATATTTTCATGACAAATGAAATGTATATCTCAAATTTTCTGGGAATGTCTCCAAAAGTATTGTTCATTGAGAACGACTTTTGCATAACTGGTAAACCATAAGAGATAGACAAAATTTTACTACACAAAAAATGTAGATCGCATTAAAATACACAATTTTTATCATATACATTTTTTTTGTTGAGTGAACCATTTTCGAGATATTGCTTGTTATTCCCTTAAATTTTCCAATACTTATACTTTATCTTAAATTTGTTATTAATTTTTTTATGTCCTGGATATGCAAAGAGAATGGAATGCACCACATAGCAACCAGCGGTTAAAAGATTTGACTATTGCTTAAAACCTACCATATTCCCCTTGCATCTACAAGAAAATTAGCAATAAGACTAACATCTTGATTAACATGAAGCATATGGAGAATAAGCGTTTGTAAAAATAGTTTGTACAAGAGTAGAGAAAGTCATATGAGTGTAACACATCAGAATTTTTTTTGTTGGGATATTTCGGCTAATGTATTCCAAATAATTTTGCTGGCTGCCGTTAGTTAGTGTTATTGTTTACTGGCTGTTTTCCTATTATTTACTGCATGGTGTGTTGGTTGTATATGGTACTAGTTTGGTCAAACTTCACTGCCTCAAGGAGTTCAATTCTGCCAGTGTGAAGGACACATTTATTTCTTTCTTCGTGAATTTCTTGTGTGGCTCAGTAAGCTGACTTTTTTAATTTGCGCTAAACTTGCTGGCCTGATTATCCATTCTGCTTTGCCTATTGCCATTTTTCGATAAACCTATGTTTCGGCATTAAAATGTAGTAATTTTGCAGAACCACCAACGTGATTTAAATTTGCTAACTTTGTATCATTGATTTCGTTTTGGTCTGGTCTTTTGATTTATATATATAGTGTGAGAGTTTCTTTAGCTGATTTAGGAAATATTTAATTGTTTTTAATTCTTGTGATTTTGTTAAGGTTTATCCAAATTGTTAAGTTGTTTGGAGTTTATTTAAATTGTTGGTTTGTTCAGAGTTTATGTAAATTGTTAATGTGTTCAAAGTTTATCTAATTATCTATATTTTTAAGATACTTACTTAGCAGCATCACAGGAATTATTTGATAGTCCTGTTGTTTTATTTAATGGGCAGGCAAACGTAAGGTGAAGAGCTATAGTGAGCGAGCTAAATAGGGCAAATCCATTATGTATTTATGTTATGAACATTTACCTTATCTCCCCCTCTGCAATAAGTATGTGGTTTGTGTGAACTCACGTAATAGAATAACGGTTTCTGAAAATTTATGGATATGGAAATTTCGTGTTCATGTGGATATGATCCTGTATATTATCTTGTAGCATACTTTTAAACCTGGTATATCAGAATTTGACTGTTGTGAATGAACGCTCGGCTGGTGGGGGGGGGCAGTCCTGTTGCCTTGTATTGGTCTTGCTATCACCCCAGGGTCTGAACACTTACTAGGCACCTCTATTTTAATAATGTGAGTAAGAGACATGATTAAGAGTGTAAGCCTATAGGACACTTTCATTTGAAGACTCGTGCATTATGGCTGGAATGCTCCCAACCGGCATTATTGTTGTTGTTCACCAATGGCACTGGGGATTAATTGATCTGCATCATTTTCCCTCTGGCTTCCCAATATAAAGTCTGTAAGTTATCACTTTTAAGGCCTTTGCATTTGGCGAGATGTTGTTTGTTCAGGATGACATCTTCTTCACAGAGAGTGCACTTGGGTATAGGTAGGCATCCTATCTTGTAGAGGTGTTCTGTGAGGCAATCGTGGCCAGTTGCCATCCTAAATAAGGCCACTGCAGTCTTCCTTGGCATTTTTTGTATATCAACTCTATCTTTAATACTCTTATAATCTTTATTCTTTAATTTATCTTCTTCATCAAGTCTCTGCTGTCATTTGAAATGTTGTTTAATATTATTTAATTGTTTATTTATTTCTATTTGTACTACAGGTTTTATTTGTTGTATTACACCTTTCTTTGCTAATTGATCCGCATATTCATTGCCCAAAAGTCCAACATGAGCTGGGATCTATTGTAGAGTGACATGATTTCTAGTTTCAACTGCTTTAATTAGTCTTCTTATTTCTTTAATATTTCTTGTTGTTTTATTATTGTAATTTACTATTCCATCTATGGCTGATTTTGAGTCTGATAAGAGGACTATTTTTTGTTTTATGTATGGTCTATGTAAAATGTTCTGTAATGCTGCTCCATCATAGTGGTTTGACGTTTCATCTAATGTTAGATACTGTGCAAAATGTTTACAGTATACTCCTGCACCAGCATTTTTTTTTTTTTTGATAAGGGATCCATCTGTATATATTCAGAGCCATTCTTTTTCTGGGTATCTTTCATTTTCTGTAGCTATTGCTATGGCTCTCATTTCATCTGGTATATTGTTTTGTTTGTGTATTGTATATATAGGTCATACTGATATTGTATATCAATATATTCTATTGGACTCGTTACCTCTGTTGCAATTATATTTGTTGTGATTATATTCTTGTATTCTAAGTTATTAATATATGTTCTGAAGCTTATTTGAGTTTTTAAATTACTTATAGTATCTGCTGTATCTGGTACCATTTGTATCTGTTTCTATTGACTTGCAGTTTTTGTGCTAGAGTAATTGCTTTCAACTCATGTTCCAATTCTATAGCAATGTTTTTTGTGAAGCTTTGTAGTACTGTAATTGGTGTGGTTTTTACAGCTCCTGTTATTATTCTTGGTGAATTATTTTGTGAAATTTCTAGTTTACTTTTAAGTCTCTTGTTTATTGTTGCTAGTAGTTCTCCTCCATACAATAGGTTAGGTTTTATGTATGTTTTATATGTATTATTAAGGAGGTTCATATTTCCGCCCCATTTTATTCCTGCTAAACGTTTTAAAATGTTGTTCTTTTGTTGATTTTATTCCTTACATCGTTTACATGTTCTTTCATTGATAGTTTTTTATCTAATTCTATCCCTAGATACATTGTTGTAGTTGCTTCTTGTAGTTTTTTGTTGTTGATTTGCAGGCAAATATTTTCTGCTTTATGCTGCATTGTAAAGAGTTGATATTGATTTTATTTAAAGGTGAGTCGGAATTGTTACACTAACATCACTTAAGTTTACTCGCTTAACATGTTTCGGGAAACGGTTGTTCCCATCCTCAGAAGTTAATTCGACTGGCCCGTGTTGTTGGTGTTTCCGTTTTTTGGACTGGATCCTGTGGTGGAGAAATGTACTTCCAGAGAGGATTTGGTGGCGGCAAATCAAAATTCATTAGATGTGTGTTGTGTTTTAGAATGGTGATCTTCTCCCATGCATCTAATTCGGCTGCAAATTTGGCTGGTTTGACTAATGTAATATTGGGTTTGATGTTGTGATTAGTGATCCAAAAATGGTGTGAAACTGCAGATTTGTCAATTTGTTTGTATTTAATACATCTCATGTGCTCCTTTAGCCTAGTTTCTAAGTTTCTTTTTGTCTTACCTATGTATACTTTATTGCAATCTGAACAATTGATTTTATAGATTCCAGCTTTTTTGTCTTGTGGAATGGGGTCTTTTAACTTGTTACAAAGTAATTTCTCTATGTTAAATTTGTTCTGTGGTGCTAGGCTGATGTTATGTTTCATGAAAATCTTCTTAAATTTGTGAAATGTTCCTGGGTGGTATGTGAATTTCTTGAACTTTAGCTCTTTATCTTGCTGGCTGAGATTAGAATACCAGCATATAGTAGACACAGCAATACATAATGGGTACAACAAAGCAACTATTGACAAAAAAATTGCAAAATTCAAATGACAGATGCACATCAGAAACACAACAAATCTCAGCCAGCAAGATAAAGATTGAGGCAGTATTTTTAACATTTAAATGATTTCAGTCTATTTATATAATATAAAATATAATAATAACAGCCCACCTTAAAGCAATATGTGTATAAAATAACATATAAAAATATATGTAACTGTCACTGTATTAATGTTTATATTATTATGTACATGTCCAATAATGTTATATGAATGTTTTAGGTAATTTAACAATATAGGAGCTGTGATAAAAATAGATAAAAAATGCTAGCAATGAGGTAACAATGAGGTAACCTTGAGGCAATAATGAATTGGAAAGTAATAATGCTGCTAGTAATTCTTGGAGCAACAATAATGTAATTTTTGGGACAGTTTATAAATAGCCAATCAACAACAATCATGTAACAATTTTTCATCAAAATGTCCAATCTATTCACAATAAATTAAATTACATTGAAATCCTATTAGATAAAGATCTGAATGAGGTTGGTGTCTTGTGCATTTCTGAGCACTGGTTAAAGAGCAATGAAATCGATTACATACAGATACCAAATTATACATTAGCCAGCTCATATTGTAGATCTAACAAAAGTGGGGGTGGGGTATGCATATTTATTAAAACAGGTATCCGTTTCATAAATATAGGTACATGCCGGACATTATGTCGTGAAAGTGATTTTGAAGTTGCAGGTGTGGATTTGATTGAACTAGATATTACTGTGATTGTTTTATACCGTGCCCCAGATAGTAATGTTAGGATTTTTCAAAATAGCTTAGAGAGACTACTCAACATTCTCGTGAAAACCAAAAAAAAAATTGCATTATGTGGTGATTTAAATATTGACTTTCTTAAAGACAGCAAAGAAAAGCAAGACCTCATACATCTGCTTAGAAGTTATAACCTAATACATGTCATAACATCCCCTACAAGAATAACTAGTCACTCAAAAACTGCGGTAGATCAAATTATAATTAATGAAAATTGTACATATAAAGCACAGGTGATAAATACAGGATTTAGTGATCATGAGGCGCAAATAATTCAAATTGAAACTAATAATACTAAGATGTTTAGATCAACACTCATAAAAAAAAGAATATTTAGCAATGATAATATTTTGTATATGAATTATCTCTTAAGCAAGGAAGATTGGCTTGATATGTATAATACAGCTGATACTAATGAGAAATTTAGATTGTTTGCAAATAGTTTTATGTTCTGCTTTAATACTGCATTTCCTCTCAAAACATCAAGAACCTCCAATGGGAAAGCTAAGAGAAATTGGTTAACTCCAGGTATAAGAAAGTCATGTGAACGTAAAAGATTACTATATGACTTAAGTAAGGGTAGTACAACGACAGATTTTGATAATTATTTTAAGAATTATAAACGCATACTAAATAAAGTTATAAGACAGGCTAAAATCAATAGTAATGACAATCATATTAAAAACTCTAAAAATAAGACCAAAGCTATGTGGCAAATAGTAAACCAAATGACTAATAAAACACGTCATATGCAAGGTAAAATAGAACTTGAGCATAATGATAGAAAGATTACTGATGCAACAGAAGTTGTTAAATGTTTTAATACCTACTTTACAGAAATAATTAAAGATTTGGTTCAAAATAGTAATGGACATCTTGGCAGTCTAATAAAGACTAATACTACCAATAATGTAAACTCTATATACCTTTATGAAGTTACGCCTGAGGAAATGCTAAACATAATAAATGGATTGAATAATACATATTCTGCAGGTATTGATGATGTACCAGATATAATTATAAAAAGATGTAGTGACTACATAATTGGTCCACTTGTCCATTTGTGTAATGTATCCATGACTAGTGGAATATTTCCAGACATGTTAAAAATATCTAAGGTTATACCCTTGCACAAAAAAGGGAAAAAGACTGAGGTAGCTAACTACCGTCCTATTTCCATACTCTCCGTATTTTCAAAGATATTGGAAAAAATAATGTATAGAAGACTTGTATCGTTTTTTGGAAAAAATAATATAATTACTAATTCACAGCATGGATTCCGACGAGAAAAATCAACAGAGACTGCGATATATTCTTTCTTAAATAGTGTCATAACTGCTTTAGATAATAAAGATAAAGCAATTGGCATATTTCTAGATTTAACTAAAGCTTTCGATACTATTAACCACAAAATTTTGCTAACAAAATTATTTGACTTTGGTATAAGAGGATTAGCATATTCTTGGTTTGAATCTTACCTTACAAACCGTAAGCAAATAACAGAGATTACAGATTATAATGCTAACACTAATGCACTTTTGGCAGTTAGATCTAATGCACTTGATATAACTTATGGAGTACCACAAGGCTCTATACTTGGACCATTTTTATTTATCTTGTATATAAACGACTTAACAAATAACATACAAGCTCATAACATTGTTCTATTTGCAGATGATACTAATTTACTAATAACAGAAAAGAGTAATGAAATGTTAAATAATTCACTAAACCAGGCCAGTAAAGATCTGGTATATTGGTTAGATAATAACAACCTGGTTTTAAATACGGTCAAAACTGTTTGTCTTAAATTTCATATTACTGATAGTGCAAACAATAATTATAACATCCCTGAAGTAAAATTAAATAATAAATTAATCTCATATAAAAACGAGACAAACTTTTTGGGCTTGTGGATACAGAATAACTTGAAATGGAAAACTCATATAAAACATTTAATAACCAAATTAAGCAGGAATGTATATGCCTTAAGAATTTTAAGTCAAAATGTCAGTCTCCATGTGCTGTTAACAACTTATTATGCACATATACATTCAATAATTAAATATGGTATCATATTTTGGGGAAACTCACCAGAAACTAAGGATGTATTTATCAAACAAAAACAAGCCATACGAATTATATGTGGTAAAAAAAGGTTATGCTCATGTAAACCACTATTCAGAAAACTTGGCATACTTACTTTGGCATGTTCTTATATATTGGAAACAGTCTTACTTGTAAAAAGAAATAAATTTAATATTCAAAATAATGACAATGTCCATAGTCATTACACTAGACATAATAAGGATATACACTTAACCTCTGTCAGAACTACAATATGTAAGAATGCAGTACTGCACTCCAGTATAAGGAATTATAATTCCCTACCTAATGCCATTAAAGATATAAATAATTATAATGTGTTTAAAACTAGAACAAAGGCTTTCTTGCAGGAACACTGCTTCTACACCGTAAAGGAATATTTACAGTTTAATAAATCCTTGTTTGCATAAGACATTGTACTAATCCGTTAAGTTATCTAGTAGTATGTCATTTAATTTATAAATATATCTATTGTATATCATAGTTGAACTCAAATTATATATAACTTTATTGTAATGTAAATATATAAATTTAACTATTGACATATCCTGTATCAATGTACTATGTACTGAATTGATGTTAAAGGATTAATAAATAAATAAATAAATAAAAAATAAACAACCAGAAAACCTGAAAGTAAAATAAATGCATTCTATTGGAGTAGGATTAGCCAATCAGAAACTGAAATAGAGCAAATTTTACAAATTCAGAAGTCAGTTGCTAGTAGGCAGCATTCCTAACCGGACGCAAGATGAGTCCTCGAGAAGTTTAATATGTATTCAGTATGAGACAAAAATTCATTACGGCGAGGATATTATAAAGTTTACGTGTTAAAAAGTGCAAGTAATTAATAAATAATCTCACAGCTTTCTATATATCAGTGAAGTGTTATTTAATCGTGTCAAGGATTAATCAGAAGGAGTGAAGTAAAAATTATAATTTGTGTAAGCCTACATTCTTCAGCTGCACCACACCTTGTTCAGAGATACATTATTCTACAAATTAATACTGTCACAGCCGAGGCAAACCTAAATATATAATATTAAAGAAACATTAAAATATAAAGTTGAAAGTAAAGTTGGAGCAAAGGCCACTGGAACTTTGTACTGTATGTGGTTGCAACTATATCAAGTTCGGCTCCCCAACAACGGAATTACTATACAACTGCTTAAAAGTCTAAATTACTTCTTCAAATTGGTACCATATGTGAGACAGTTATTTCATCAAGTTCAGCTCCCCAACAGTCGAACTATAATACTTTCTCAAAGTAAAATCCACAGGAAGGTTAGAACAGGAGTAGCTGTATATGCAAAGAACAGGCCTGATTGGCATATAAATGCAAACTACATGATCACTGCTCAAATAATCAAGCTGAGCAGTTTGCCGTCTTTAAATCTGTGGAACAAATACAATCTTCTTTAGACCACACACTATGAACAGAAATATAGCCATTTACACAGACAGCAAAGTCATATTGGAATCACTTAAAAATAACAATTACACAATCCGTTAATTGCAAACATATGGGACAAACTTTGCAAACTCTGATCAGAAAATTGGAGTTTCTTTCAAATGGGTGAAGGCACAGGTAGGAACTGAAGGGAATGATATGGCAGACAAACTTGCAAAAGCAGCAGCTGAGAATAAAAAACTGAACATCTTAAAAAAAAAAAAAAGAGCCTATAACAGCAATAAACAGTGAAGAAAGAAGGAAAAGTCTCAACAAATGGTAGAGTTTATGGGAGAATATGAAAAAAGGTGCTCATTGTAAATTGTTCTTCCAAAAAATAGAACAAAGATTAAAACTGAACATTCCTGTAACTCTGGAATTTACAGCATTTGTCACTGGCCATGATAAAACAACAGCCTACCTTCACATATTCCAAATTATAGGCAATTCTATGTGTCCGTGCAACAAAGAAGAACAATCAGCAGAGCACCTAATTTATGATAGCAAAATTCAAGAAAATAAAGGATAAGATCTAAAACTTCAAATATTTCATAATGGAGGGCAGTGGCCAGTTACTAACAATGAACTTATAATAAATTATATAAAAGGGATTTCAAAATATATACACACCATTGACTATGAAAAAAACTACAGTAAAATGTTTGTAATTTGTGGTCTATTTGCAGTAAATATATATATATATATATATAATGAAACATTTATGTTGTATAAGAGATGCCTCAGATATAGTGGACTTCTTATATATATAAATGTATTTTAAAAATATCTGATGTTATACATTCACATGACTTTCTCTATCCTCTATCTTTATTAGTGGGTATAAAACTATTCTTACTAAAGCTTATTTTTCTATCTACTACATTTTAATCCAAATAAACCGTTGCAAAAATAGCTGCATTACACACTTTGTTATAGATACAAAGGGAGCAGCAATAGTCAAATGTTTAAGAACTGGACGCTATATGCTACCTTAAATTCCATACTGTTTCCATGCAATCGCGAGAAACAACTGAAAATCAATGAGACTTTAAAAGAATGACAGGTATTGAACAATTTGAATCTTTAATAATGGATATCTCAGAAATGGCTTATGCCACACAAAAACTTATTTTAAGTAAATTGTGTGTTTTAAAGAGATCTGCACTTTTTGTATGACATGTTTTGTTCTACCGTTTAACGTTTACCAGACATTCAAGATTAACAAGTGTGATAATTATCCGACTTTTCGTTTTTGAGTTAAGCTGTTCACAGAAACACACACGGACCTTCTTCAGCTTTTTTGTTTTATCCATGGGATCTCAAAATATGTATTTCTGGTGAAACCTTGGTATTGAATTTTTGGGTGGAATGCCATTACTTTTCTACCTACTACGTATGTGGTAGAGAAAGTAAAAATATATATGTGTATATATAAAAAGATTTTATTGACAGTGAGAAATAAATGTACCAGACTACTATAAATATGAAAATTTAGTGGTTATTCCCAAGTAGTAGGTATATATAAAACATTATATTGCTAAAAAAAAGTACATATGCACACACACAAATACATGCATACATACATACATACATTTTTCTTTAAAATGTCCTTTTAGGGTTCACCTCAAAGCATGTATTTCTGGTGAAACCTCAATCAAATTTTGGGTGAATAACTACATCCCCCTACATAATAAATATATATAGCAGAGAAAGTAAAAATGAAGAGTTCCTTTTGTGGTATAAATATGAATGTCATTTTTATGATTCAATGCATTTTGTTTTGTTATGTAATGCTAGAATCATTTGGCATTTTAGCAAAATACTGTTTTATTGCAATGCAAAATTAGCAGTTACAGAATGGCCACTGATATCATATAGAGAGTGAAAGGTGATCTATGATCATCCTTGAACAGGATGACTCTTTATAATGAATAGAACAAAAACCCATAGTGGAGTTTTGTTGTTTTTAAAGTAGTTTTTGAGAAAAAAGCAAAAATTGCCTAATATTAACTGTATTTTAAATGAAGATTTTACAAAAATTAAATACTTTTTCAAATATTTCTTAGAGGAGTTTGAAAGATAAAGGTTTTCTGAATGTTTAAATACATTTTGAATTAAAACAATCTGCACTCTTAAGCTTTTGAAGTTTGTCTCAGTTGAATCTACAGCATTACCACGGGACTACGCAATATGAGAACACTCTAAGATCAAACGAAACACACTTCAGCTGTTTGCTTATAAAGAAATGCATTTCAGCTTGTTTATTGCATTAATGGCTTGTTATCGAAACAGCAGATTATCAATTGCAAAATGGCTTACTTTACTAATGTCGAGTATTTTGAAATGCTACTCATTTACGGTGAAACACATTGTAATGTGGCAGCTGCTGGAAGAATTTATCGAGAAAGATTTCCCAATATATGAGCACCACATCATAGGACATTTGTTTTCATCTGTCAAAGAGTTATAGATACAGGAAGTACATCTCATGTTGAAGGATCTGGTCAAAGAAATGTTGCACAAGAAGAAGAAGAAGAAGAAGAAGAAGAAGAAGAAGAAGAAGAAGAAGAAGAAGAAGAAGAAGAAGAAGAAGAAGAAGAAGAAGAAATCCTTTATTTGGTAGAAGATGGTCCTTGAAGCAGCAGCTGTGGTATAGCTTGCACTATTGGACTGTTTTGAGAACATTAAAAGAAGAATTGGTGTGCTCTTATCATACTCAGGGCATCCAGTATCTCTCTGCAGCACATTATGCACCAAGGGTAGCATTTTTTGAATAGCTTCTTCAACAAGGAGGAGACTTTCCCCTTAAAGTTCTTGCCATGGATGAAGCAATGTTTACCAGAAATAGAGCAACTAATTACCATAATCGATAAAGCATTAAAATCTTCCGGGCTGGAAGGCCGTGGTCTAAGGGTAAAATTACTAGCACCTGACGTTTTGGTCAACTCTGTGGTTACCATCTTCAAGAGTGTAACACCCAGGACAGCTTGATAACAACTGCCAACTAGGCAAGAGATGTTCTGCAATTTATAGCTCGCTAAATTTATAGCTCTAAAAAGATATCACGTCAAGGCCACGAATTATCTACATATAAGGGAAAAGTCTTCTTACCTTATGTTAAAAACGTCACAGACCGCATTGGAAAAATACTTAAAAAGCACAAAATAAATACAATATATAAACCAACCAGAAAAATTCAACAAACTTTAAAATCTGCCAAAGACAAGACAACCTTATGTGTTCCAGGGGTATATAGAATACCTTGCACATGTGGCTCTGTTTATATCGGAACAACAAAACATAGTATAAATACACGAATAACAGAGCATAAACGACATTGTCGCCTTGCACAAACAGATAAATCTGCAGTCGCTGAACACTTTGTTACCATGGGTCATCATATCCTATATGAAGACACGCAAGTACTATCTTCAACAAAATATTATCACGCTAGACTTCATAGAGAAGCAATTGAAATTTATAAACACTCCAACACCTTTAACAAAAAGGAAGAAAAATTTAAGCTCAATCGTACATGGATACACCAGCGATGACACGTCACTGCAGACCCACTGCGGCAGTTTTGACCTTGACGTGAGCTATAAATTGCGGAACATCTCTTGCCTAGTTGGCAGTCATTATCAAGCTGTCCTGGGTGTTACACTCTTGAAGATGGCAACCACAGAGTTGACCGAAACGTCGGGTGCTAGTAATTTTACCCTTAGACCACGGCCTTCCAGCCCGGAAGATTTTAATGTTTTATCGATTAACTTCGGCCGTGAAAGCCTTCATACTTAATTACCATAATGCACACACTTGGGCTTACGACCACACAATATGACAAGACAGCTTCCAGCACAGATTTTCTGTAAATGTTTGGACAGGAATCGCAGGAAATACATTAATCGGTCGTGGATCCTTCTCAGGAGCCACCTATTTCCAGTTTCTTCAAGAAACGTTACATTTTAATTGTTGCTGTAAGAATTATTAAATTTTGAGTTATGAATTGAATAGTAATTCATTTTGGAAAAAATCCTAAAAAAGGAGGTAAAGTTCTGCTCGGGGATGTTCCCCCGGCAGTAAGAAATTACATGTGACCATTACATGATGACACACCTCCGCACAGAGTTATAAGTGACCATCTACGCAACACCTACATTGAATGCTGGATCACTTGGAATGGACCAATAAGATGACCACCAAAATCGCCAGATCTAAATCCAATCAATTTTTCTCTTTGGACCAATAAGATACAGAAGTGCCTGATGTGGAAACGTTGCAAGAAAGAATGCTTCAAGCAGCAGAAGAAGAAATAAAAAAACAACCCGGACTACTTCTTAGAGTGCAGCAGAATTGGAGAAAACATTGTGAAGGGGTGCACATTTTGTGCAATTTCTCTAAACATTACAACATTAAAAAGAAATTTTCACTGATTTTCTATTCTTGTATTGTTTTAATTATCCACAGAGTTTTATAATTCACAAAGAAAGGAAGCATAATCTTGTAACTGGGTTTCTCAAGCTTTTATTTACAATTATAAATAAGTGTTCCTATTAATAATTTGCGTAATATTGTAAATGCTTTCTCAGTTCCATATTCTGTATGATATTTAGGTTATGTTACAATCATGTGAGTGTTCTGTTTATTTGTATACTGGAAGTGTTTATTTGGTCATTGACATAGCAGCAGAAGCTGAAGAATTAAAAGTTAACCTGTTAAATGTAAAATGAACCTGTTGAATATGCTGTGTTGCAATATTGTGCAAAATAAAATAGTAATTTTCTTAAGAATGGAAAGCTTTAAGGAAAAACACTCGAAACAAGTGCTACTTTTTAGTTTAAAAGGATGATCAGAGGCCACCTTCCATCCTGCATTTGATATATCTGAATCATTCAAGGGTCCATCTATTTTATTTTTTTTAACAAGGAACACTCCATCCATTTGTTTGAAACTGGAATTTAACTTGGGTTAGAAGGATAGCTGGTAAACAAAACAGAACATTTAATAGACACATTGCTTAAAAAGTAAGAATGATGAAACAACATGCTCATAATGATATACTGCATTCTGTTGTTTCGTTATACAAAGCAATTATTAATTTTATTTTGGAAATGTTTACATTCCTGTGGTATTGGTTTCCATACAGACAACCTTTTTTTTCTTTTTTTCATGGAGCAGCTATACTCACGTGTAATCACTAATTATTATCTGACATTTAATATCAAGTTATCTCAAGCATGCAATATGCAAGTCATTTGAAAAACTTACGCCAGGTGAGAAGACTGCCACTTCTGCAACACATGTGGAAGTTTCACTGAACACATCCAATAGTTGGTTTCTTAGGCCTTTGTTGTGATTCTCCACTATTGCTGAAAATATGCATGCCTGGAAAAACCTGGAAAGCAAAGAGGATGTCTCATACAACAAATAGGTGTTGATTTACTACTTCAAAATCTCCTGTTTTCAATTTCATTTTACTGAGTCAATGTTTTGCCTCTCATATCTGATTTGTTTATCCACCTAGGGTCATTGTTTCCACAAGTGCTTCACCGTTCTATAACCTAAAACACATGTTTTTAAAGCTTTCAGTTGTAACCATATCACACTTATTTCAGTATTTGTTGATTTTCGTTTATTGTGTATATGTTTGATTTACTTGGTTACGCGTTTTGTGTTGTAGATTTACAGTACGTAAAATAACCTCAAGCCAGATAAAAAGGCCTTTGAGCAAAATTACTGGTCTTTCACACCCGATATAGAATGGGATGCCAAGGACCACAGCAGTTAAAGAGCATCCATAAATAAAATTAAATTTAATTTATGCATGTTTTGTGTGTTTATTGAAAATGTTATTCTTTTATGTGACCATCAATGTTCTCGCATTTAACTACTTAATGTAAATAATTGACTGGGTAATTAACAACTTATTGATAAACAGTTTGCAAGTTGCTACGATGGAAAAGAAACTTTTCCAAACACACTCAAATCTTATTTCATACAAGTGTGGGGATTGAGCCAAATTATTTCAATCACATTAAATGTGAAATTACAATTTACACCTTTCATGAATGTCAATTGGAAATGCAATAAGGTTTATAAACAATTAATTAAATTCAAACTTGGATTAGACATTTTAAATTAAGAAAATATAACCTTGAATTCACACCACCACCAAAAGAATTATTATTATTATTATTATTATTATTATTATTATTATTATTATTATTATTATTATTATTATTATTATTATTATTATTACTCGTTGCACTGCCAGATAGCTGCTGAGGTTCCTACACTTATTTATTAAGTCTCATTCACAATTATTACTTTAAATTGCACTCCAATTTGTGGGGATTATACATTCATAATTATCATATTACAGTATAATAATAATAATAATAATAATAATAATAATAATAATAATAATAATAATAATAATAATAATAATAATAATAATAATAATAGTAATAATGAGCTGTAAACAGATAAATGAGCTTAATTAAAATGCATAAATAAATGTAGATTTTAGCAGCAATACACATTCTACTAGCACAGAGCAAAGTATGCTTGCAACAGATAGTTATCAGCACATTTTGTTTTGTAACATGTTTACAACATGCTGGAGAAAGGAATTTGTTCCAATGGAATGTTTTAAGTGTGACTGAAACACTAAAGAATGTACAAACTGGTCTCTCTTTACAGCAACATTGTTGGCAGTATAGTTTTCATGGAGGCTTCTAATGTAGTGCTGCTGTGGCACCACTTGTGTCAAAAGGAAAGAAAGAGAAATGTATAGGAATTGCACATAAAACATCTTTTCTGAGTATGTGTTACCTCATTTGAACAGGTGCATTAAGTGACATGCATTCTGCCAATAGTTTTCTGAAGCTTGGAGACAATTCTAAATTGACACTGTCTACACTCATAAGCACTGTGTTTAAGACTAGGTTGTATGTTTCTACATGGTTCTTATGGAAAGGTGGAGTCAAGATTGCTCTGGCTCAGAGCTTATGTTCCATATGCTAGAGCGCAGTAAAGCACAAAACTTAGCGACAATGGAAGAATATATATTCCCCACTCAACCTTCCTTTAATACAGTGTTACCATCTTGCTGCAAGTTAATGCTAATTCATTTGGGAATGGCAATTAATGCTTAGATCGAATGCAGAAATAATACACCAAAATATCGTTAAAAATACAAATATATGGTTGATAGTATTGAACATAATTATGTCATTAGGTTTTGAAACTAAGAGGAGCAGGGTTATTGGTAATGACTGAATATGTGGTACCTTATCCAGTGAACATATTCACAAGTTGAGCACCTGTTTTCAAAACAATACTCATGTATTCATGTAGTAACAGTTCAGTCCAAAGATGTTGTAGTTCACCTCAAAGTCAGGTAATTAAAACAGTGCAGCTGTGTGTAGAATGCTTTGTTTAAGTGAATGTCCAGTTATATGTGCAAGTTACAAACATGAACAAAATAGGTGAATTATTAAAATCTCTATTTAGCAACAGGACTCTCAGTGAAAAAATTCAGATGAAAACCAAATCTGAAACTGCAGCAGCAAACAAAAACTAATGTAGTAAGTTCAGTCCGACGACGACATATTGACGGGCTGAGGGCAACCCGAAGATGTGTTAGACATGTACCTGCCCTAATTAGGGCTTAACCATGTAGTGACGGGATATGGGGGTTGCAGGGTGGCAGTTGAGATTTTTGTAGGGGAGAGAAAGGAGGTAAAGTTTGTTCCTCAACGGTTGTCGGTCATGGTGCAATGGTCCTTGTGCACCGCTGGTGTTAGTAATTTTTCATTTTTCAAAGTATAAGGGTTGTAATTTTGAAGTCCAAGATACTCTTGAAGGGATTGTATAGGAGCTTAGCCTTAGCTGCTGGTGGAGGTGCTCCGTTGTTACCGGATGTGCCCGCATGCCATGCAAGGAAGTCAGTGATATGAACTTAAAATTTTAATTACTTATTCTAGTTAAATATAGGCTTTTTGATTGGAAATCAAATGTACTTTTTATACTAAATAAATTTATTTTATCTTCCTCAAGTGGTGTGTTCTGGGGTTATAATCCCCAAGAGACCGAAAGAGGGAACTCTGATGGTATGGCAACTAGTAGTAAAATTTTGCATCCCGGCGTCTAATTTCATCCTCCACGTAAGGCCCCTATTCTACACCCGTTGCAGAAGCCATGCCCCAGATCTCGCAGGTGTAAAGTAGAACGGGACTATGAGCACTCGAAAAAGGTGTAACTTAAGAGGGACAGGCATCCACGACCTCAGCATGGGGTATAATGAAGCCGTAGCCCCAGTGCCTGATGCGCGAGGTCCCTAACGTGTCCCTCAAAATTTAGGCCCTTATCTAGTATAACTCCCAAGTAGGTGATGGCATTCGTCCATTCTATCTTTCTCCTGAGGTAGTTGAATGTGGGGAGGATTGCGGGAAAGCGGCATTTGGTAAAGAGAATGGCGTTCAGTCCGGAAATTTACAAAACAATATATGGATTTGTGGCCGAGAGGAAAACAGTGCTCGTTTACGTTTTCCTTGCATGTTATTTGGGGGAGATGTCCATTGGTATAAGACCGGAATAACTGATAACTACTGTGTTCTTAGCATCCCATTCTATATTGGGTGTGAAAGGCCAAAAATTGTGCATTGAGACCCCTTTATCAGGCTTGAGGTTCTTTTACATGCCATAAATCGATGACACGGCATCATCAGCTTTATTTCCCTTCCAAAGGAAGCTATGCTAAGGGTTTTTATGCCTGAAAATATCCAATACCCTCTGCTGGGTTTAAAGTCGCAACCTGGGGAACCACAGGCTAGCATGGTACCTCTAGACCACAGAGTACAACTAACTCATATTGGGCATATTTGGTCTAAAATAATTGTACATTGAATTCTTATCAATTACCTAATGCATTTGATGCCACTGCACGAAATTGGTAAACATGTATTTGAGGGATTTGTTTTGGCACCGCAAATAGAATACTTCAGTGGCGTCACTGATTTTTCAACAAAAATCCAACTGATCAAGTGAAAATCACCTGTTAACAAAAATTATAATGCAAAGAGGTAAGCAGAGGATCTCTAATTCATTCCTTGTGCGGAAAGCTTCTTTTTTTTCATTCAAAATACTCTCAAGTGTACACTCCTCTAATGGTGAATTTTGAAGTGCCTGCAAGATGGTGATAAACAAGTGTTGATTATCTGAATTAAAAAGCCTGGTGCATTCACACTGCTTGCTCTGTCCATACAATTTGTTTATGTACCTATTCTACAACTTATTCATAAAAAGCTTCTTTTTTTTCCCACTTTATAGTAATTGAAATAAACTTTCAGCATATAACAGTTTTAACTTTATATGTATAGAGAGAGAGAACACAAGCTATTGGAATTCACCAAAAGCCAACAATATTTCCCTCATTATATTGCTCTCCGGTTACTTTTGGCACATTTTGTTTGTTCAATTGGCATTCAATAACAGCAACTGCTCCTAAGATTAATGCATGGTAAAGAGATGGCCATATTTGGTGTTAACTGCAGCTTTATATTGGCGGTGCAGACATTATCTTGCAGGACATCAACTGTTGAGTTTAAAGCAAATAATCCTTGATGGGGTAGAGGGCATTGTGATCCACGTGTGCATTCATTTGGAACTGTTTTAAATTGTTGATTTTACAACAAAGATTCCTATTAAATACAATAAGATGTGCCATTTAGCACTGGGAAGTGGTTTAATCAGCTTGTGTTCTTTCAAAACAATATATGATTCACTGACTTGAAATTAGTAATTCCCATTGTACGGTTGGCAGTACTTCAATTTAGTGTAAAGTTGGACACTTTGAATTCTTGGGAACTGGCATTAAATTGTTTCCCCTATACATTAGGGATGTGACAGTTATTTTCAAGTAACGGTTATAACTGCCACAGTTACATATAATGGTTACTAGTAAAAATTAAGTTATTTTTTTTTTCTGGTTGTCATGTTCGCAGTTACATTACATTAATAGTTACCAGTAATGATTAGATGTAACTACTGTCCATTCCAAACCAGAGTTCCCTCTGATGTAAACAAAAGCATGTGCTTCTGCTTATCACAAACCTAAGCACATACAATTATGCCAATGCAAATAGTTCCTTTGAAATATTGGGGTGCGAAAGGTACAGAACTGCATATCTTATTGACGTTATCACAAGAGCTCATTGCTGAAGGTAATGGATATATACTAATTGTTAAGAGATTACAAAATATGATTTTCTTAATGCTGTCTGCTATTGCGCTAATGGTGAGAGTATCTTGCTTGTTAATTAGGTACCAACTGTATGCATGACTGCCACTGTCTTGCATATACAAGAAATATAGCAGTGAATTCCCCAAAGTGCTATCTGAGTACTGAATATACGAGTGTTTTAAGTTCTCATGGCAGAGGAAGGAGCAAGGTGTGTAGCGTGAATAAATTGTTCAAACACAAAAGCGGTAAACCGTTAAAAACTGGCAAAATACACAAAATACTCAATGTATTCAATTCACTATTAGAAAAATACCCAACGCTTGCAGGAGTGGATATTATGAAACTAACATCAGAGTTTATAGGCATTTCAATGAAAAGTGTAACCAACGTGCAGGGAACATAATAGGACATATTAGAAGAGGAGAATAAAATGTAGGAACTCGATTTTGTATGCGACATTGTTGTGGATAAGCTTACCATTAACTTGGAGGATAGTTCTGATTCTAATATGGCAGCTGAGTTATCTTCGAAGGAATTGGAAGTGTTGCATCTTTGCCTAAGGATTGGGATTAACACAAGTAAAATGGTTTCCCCAAGCTTCTAAAATCGATGGTTACTTCAGGTTGATTTTGAACTATGATTTTCATGCAGGACACCTTTTCGTAGATTGAAACAATGTTCAGCTGTAAGCGATATGCAGCAAGCACGTGTGACAGGAAGAAGCAGCCGTTAGGGGTGGAGATTGTGGACTACATTTGCGCAAATAATATAAAGAGTTTGTTTAAAGTAGAGTGGGATAGGCAGTATGTTTCAATATGAAAGATGATGATACGTGCTTAATTTTTTATTTGACACAACCTAAGAAGTTTCTCTAGCTGTGTCAACAGTTTGATTACTATGGTGGTTTATAATATATATATATATCTCTCTCACACACACGCGCGCACACGCACGCACACACACACACACACACACACACACACACACAGATGTATTTCTCTGTGTTGCTTTTTCCCTATTGTATACGCTATTCATGCCATAAGTGCACCTTTCTTAGCACAGCCAAGAGTAAATTAAAATTATTACATTATGCAAATCGAGGACAGAAGCATGCAGTTGTATAATATTAATAAATAATATTCAACTTATGATTATGGTGTGTTTGGTAATGAGGCAGCCTTTTCAGCTTCAGATTAAATTCAATTAAGGAAATTTTGAGTTAACTCTGTTGTATATCTGTTGGTCTTTCATTATTCTTTGCCATGCAAGGTTAAAGGCATAAATATCCATGATAATAAATCCAAAGAGCAGAAATACACACCTTCACATGTGCTTTTTGAATTCGAAAATTGGAGAAATTTCACGCTTCTTTAAGCAATCTTAAGAGAGTAGACTTGCTGAAATTGTGAACCCTGAATCTTGATTCACCACTGTTAAAATTTATGTACTGTTGTTTGACCTTAGCAGCCCACGCATATTTTACTACTAAACAGAGTTCACGTTAAAGACTGTCTATTAGGATTAATATATCCACACTTATCATAAGTTTTGGGGACAAAGTGCAGCAAAATACACAACAAGAATTTTTATTTTACAGAAAAGGGCAAGTAGAATAATGCTGGGTTTAAAGCAATCCGAGTCGTGTAGAGAAGCCTTTAAAAAATTAAAAATCTTAACATTATCTTCACTATACATATTTGAAACAATAATGTTAGTAAAAACAAGATCAACAAATTGCAAATTGAACAACCGAATGCATAACTATGCAACCCGAATAAGCAAAAATTTCCACGCACAGACACATAGGATTGAATTGTATAAAGCTAACTCTAATTTTGCAACATGCTATCTTTACAATAAATTACCTGTGGAAATTAAAAATATTCAAGAAACAAACAAGTTCAAAAGAAACTTAAGAAATTTTGTATTGAGAGTCGTTTTTATACTCTAGATGAATTTTTGAATGAATAGATCTTATTATTTATTTGGTTCAATATGATTGTACACCCCCGCCACTGTAACGTTGCACTCGACAGCTAGCGTTTAAGTTGGTACACTCGCAAAGAAACAGATGAAAAGCTTCAACCGTTTGACTTCCTAACCCAAACACAAGGCAGCATTCCGGATGGTCGATGACAAAGCGGAACCGGAACTAGAACCGGCTCTGTTGCCGGATGTAACTATTCCCAACCACGTGCTTCAGTTTGTGAATCTCTAGCACGAGCGCCGAGTTGTTCTTTGCAAGCTACATATTGTTCATTGTTATTTATATTTGTGGTTATTGTTTGATAGTTTTGTTATTGTTCGTTTATACATATATATTTATTTATACTTATCTATTTTATATATATTTCATTCATATTATTTATTTAAACAAAACTTAAGTGCGACAATGTCTGAAAAATGACTCCGATCGCCAAGTGATGATTCACGAAGTGAAAATCCTTTGCGCCGAGGTGTGCCACTTAATAGTCAGGCATTGGAACTATTAAGGAGGACCCGGGAATTCTTTGAACAGGAAAAGGAGTACGCGAGTCTTCATGGCAATCCCTCTATTCCTGCTGATAAAGCCGTACAACGAACTGCAGCAGCTCTTGGACTAAGCACGAGAACTGTTATTCACAAGGCTACGGTGGACGCGGCTTCGTGGAAGAAGAAAGTAGATCGTGTGAATAAGCTAATACGAAAAGCACAAGAAATATACAGAATTATTAGTGACTGTGAACCATTGATGATATGCCTTGGTGAAGATGATGATAATGATGATGATGACAATGATGCTTCCAAGGATGATGACGACAACGGGGATTTGGATGGAATTGAGACATTGCAGTTTTAAATGGGTGAGTGAAAATAACTTTGTTATTGCATGGTTATAATTTGTTTTATTTCTCCTCATTGTAGCAGGAAGTTTGTATTATTTTGTTTCTACATTATCAAAAGTGCGTAATTTATTCTACATATGATGCAATGTTTATGCAGAGTTATTTTCAATTAACAATAATAATACGAAATTGTTATTATTCATTGACGTTCGCTACTTACACTTTTTGTATGCGGCTTAGACATGATAGAAAGGAGAACAATCAGCTGTTGTTGTTTACTAGCCACTCTGGCAACGTCGCAACCACAATGTAGCCAACCTTACACAAAGCCACATGAACTGTCAAGTGCAAAGATACAGTGGCGGGGGTATATATACTGTAATTATGTTAAGCTTAAACATTAAGATACTACTGTACTCATATACTTGTGACGTTGCCCAAATCATGTAAGATGATCAATCGGGATGAATAAAGAAATGAAATGAAAATTGTTTATTCATACCCAATTACTCGTGATGTATAAAAACTCATGAACCTATGATCATATGTGAATAACCATCTTAATGCAATGTATGCAGTTTTGCTGCCTGAATGCTGACTGACCTTTCATTTGTGACCTCAGACCTATATTTGAAGCGATAAGCAACCGGCTGTAATAAATAAATATGTATATATTGTAATGAAAAGAAGCTAGAAACAGTGATGTGTATTGAATTTATTTAAAGGTGAGTCGGAATTGTTACACTAACATCACTTAAGTTTACTCACTTAAGATGTTTCGGGAAACGGTTGTTCCCATCCTCAGAAGTTACTTCGACTGGCCCGTGTTGTTGGTGTTTCCGTTTTTGGACTGGATCCTGTGGTGGCATCTTGTGGTGGAGAAATGTACTTCCAGAGAGGATTTGGTGGCGGCAAATCAAAATTCATTAGATGTGTGTTGTGATAATCACAACATCAAACCCAATATTACATTAGTCAAACCAGCCAAATTTGCAGCCGAATTAGATGCATGGGAGAAGATCACCATTCTAAAACACAACACACATCTAATGAATTTTGATTTGCCGCCACCAAATCCTCTCTGGAAGTACATTTCTCCACCACAAGATGCCACCACAGGATCCAGTCCAAAAACGGAAACACCAACAACACGGGCCAGTCGAAGTAACTTCTGAGGATGGGAACAACCGTTTCCCGAAACATGTTAAGTGAGTAAACTTAAGTGATGTTAGTGTAACAATTCCAACTCACCTTTAAATAAATAAATATGTATTTGCAACCCTGTGCGGGATGACTCTAGTTGTAAACAAAGTGAGGTAACTAATTCCTGATACGTGATAACCAATGCTGCACACATGCAGTGAATGATGTCATCAGGTTCAGTAAAGACTCTTACTTTAGCAACTGTTAGTGCAATAATTGTCTTTGTTACTTTCATAACCATTAATGGGCAACTACAGGGCCATTATTATTAAGCGGCAATGTTGCTGGCGGCACCTGGGTCATGGGCCTTCCAACACTTCATCCCCTCATGAACTGTCATATGCCTTGAAACAAATAGCAGAATGGACAAGGCCAACTAGCACCATTATTATTTTGGAAATTACAATATTGAACGTCCCTTACATTGCTTAAGTTTTCACACATGATGTTGAAACGTTCGCCTTGTGCTCAAACACAGGCATTGCAGCGTATTAACAGTTTATGATTCATATACGGCAGCTCTTCTTGGGAAATGTTGGTTATTTATTACCATATATTATTTTGCAGTTCTTGTAATGTTTGGGGATTTTGGTTGTACATTTTGTCTTTTAAATTGCCCCACAAGTAAAAATTCACAGGTCTTGAGGTCTAGGGATTGAGCAGGTTGCGCCCCTACATTGATCACTCCGTCAGCAAAGACATCAGCTAATGTATGCAAAGAAGTCTAAGCTGTAGCCCCGCCTTGTTGAAATACGTCATGCATTCGCTCATCTGCCAATTGAGGAAAAAGCTGCTCCAATATTAAGGCTTGGTATCGTGCAACATTAATTGTTTCATGAAAAAATATAGGGCCAATTATTGTAACTACACTCACAGACACCAAATACTGAACTTAGGGTCATGTAGTGGACTTTGATGTATGAGTATGAGAGAAACGGTGCAATAGCGAGGAATGGGGTCTCAGGAGGGAAGCAGCATGTGATGGCAACCCAGTGCTGCTAAAAGTTTTGCCACTTCATCAGATGGCATCGTAGTTACCTTCGTATTCGCTACTTTGTAACCATTATTATGTAACTGGTTACTCGTAATAATTATAATAATATAACGTGTAATCGTTACTTTGGTAACCATTATTGAGTATCTAGTTACTTTGTATGCATTACTTTGATAACCATTACATTAAAGTTACTGTTACAATATGTAACTGTCACGTCATTTTTTGCCCATCCCTAGGGTACATGTTAAAGAAAAGAAAGAAAAAAAAACACTCAACTGTTATAGTCAATAATTGTCCAGCAGCTATATTCTGCAATCTCAACAACAGCTCATAAAAAACAAAAGAACAGTCACTTAACATTTTAAGGCATGTTGCTTAAAATGTGGAAAAATTCCAATGAAAAATAGTAAAACATGTTGTGGAAATGGCTAATGAGGATAACGACAAGAATTTAACACAATTGTATGTCATATGGACACCTGCATTTTACATATTATTTGTGTGGTCTTAAGTTATTAACATACACAATGCTTGTATGGTACAGCATAAATATATTCCAACAAAAATGCATAACTTTACAGGGTTATACATGAAAAGAACTGCTAAGTATCAGTAATTACTTTCAAATGTAGTATAGATTTGTTTACACCATTCTACCTTTCATTTGATGTAAATGTGTGTTATTTACTTAGTGATGAAAGCAAATTTGTCAAAATACATGCGTAATGAAGTGTTTAAAATCGTTTATTATACCTAGTCACTTAAGTCATGGAATTGAAACCGAATGAATTCCTTCAAGCAAGGCTGAAGACAGTACAGGAATGAAAATTTCATCTGCAGAGGCAAAAAGAATACTATGAGGCATTAAAAGTAATCAAAATGGTTGGCCTAGGAATTTAAATACCATAATAAATGGTATTTTACTGGATTTATTAGAATGTTTTAAAATGTGCATGGATATTAACAGAGGTTAAAGGATCTTATTGTAGACACAAACTATAATTAAAAAATTAAAAGAACAAAAAAACATAATTGTCTTCATGGTTTAAAGTAACATACCTTGCATTTAACAGACCAGCAGATATGTGTTGTGAGTATTTTGTTAACAGCCGCACAGATTCTGAAGGACCCAGCGCTCTGAGCATTGAAGTTCCTAAGGCTGACCATGGCACTTCTCCTAAATCCTCAGTAAGTACAGAGAGCTTCTTGTGGCAATTTAAACAAAGTCCTTTATGAAAAGTGACTAGATGATCAAATGTATGTTCCCAACTGTTATAATCCATTTCAGATGTCCATGAAGAAAACTCCAATGTTTTGCCTAAATGAATCAAAAGTGGAAGCACAGAAAAAAAATCTCTGCCCTGCCATAGAGGTAGAATTAATAACCACAATGCTGGCACTCTCTTGCATAACTCTAACAATGCCACCTCATCTTGCAAGTAGTAGTTCACTATTTGCTGGGCTGTATTAATGAACTTCAGTGGTGGAAATCCTGGTAGTGGGAAGCCACAATTGCAGGCTTTGTCTGTACAAAGGTTCAGCTCTAAAAATGCTTTAGTAATGTAATGTCGCAAATGGTCATCGCCAAATGCATCAGATATCTTCATCAAACTATTTGGTATCTTTTCCAGATATGAAAGAAACAAAGAATAACAGTGTGTACTTGGCGTAGGTTTAAGACTTCCTGAGTTTTCGAGTTGATGCTGCAGTCGAAGAATAAGAAACCATATAGCTTTAAGTTCAACAGCCTGTCCTATGTTGCAGCACATTTCTATGTTACCCATGCTGAACATATAGTACATTGTATTAAGCAATAGTGGCAGCGGCAGTTCTCCATACATTTCACATGCTGCACTATCTTCAGTCATCAAGTGCACATTACCATCCTGATACCGATCTAGTATGATACACAATGATCTGTAATAGCAAACTAATCCAGCTGATAAAACACATTCTGTGACCAATTTTGTATCTATCACATCCAAAAAAATCATCAACAATCTACTTAGCAAACTATCCAGTTTAAGGGCATTCTCAGAAAAAATTTCTTCAACATTTTTAGGAAATTCCAGCATAAACAGCTCAGTATCTGCCTCATGATTATAGAGCCATGTTATAAGCTGACCAGATTTCAATGCCTGATGAAATTCTGCTCTCAGCAACCTTAAGACATCCTTTGAAAAATAGTAATGCAAGGGAAATGACCTTTGAAGAGTTTTCAAAACAGGTACCTGATTTTCAACATGCACTTGTTTCCTGGACATCAAGTATTCTACATAAATCTTGTAGATCAGATCTAATAGCTCATTTGTTTCAAGTAAGTCTCTAGTACCATTAGCTTTTCCACTGTTCAATTTCAAACAAAACTCTGAGATTTTTGAAACATCTAAAACTGGGAGCTGAGCTGTTTTTTTTCTTGGTCTATCGCCAGAGGTGTGTATCAATTCCTCTTCTTCAATGGCCTCAGTAATCATACTCTGATTCTCCACAGGTTCCTTGTAGTCAGCGGTTCTAACATCAAATGGCTCAACATAAGGTTCTTGATTTAGCAGCTTTAATTTACTCTCTCGAAACTGTTCCTGCAGCTTCTCCTTCAGTGATTTTGTGCCACTTACTATCTTCCATGAGAAAGTCTGTCCCAGATCCTTTAATGCATGAACAGCTTCTGGAGGAAACCCTAGTTCGGAATACAGAGTATCAGGTGGTTTGGAATCTAAATGAATGCCATTCTGTTTAGCGCTAGAATGTTCCTCAGAATGTACCAACTCTGGAAGTGAAGTAGTGCTGCCAGACTTTCTCAGAGGAATTAAATCCTTTTCTATTCTCTTTCTGTGCACCTCTGGAGAACCATCTAGAGATTTCGCTTTCTCTGACTGTGCCTTCTTCAGAACCCGGTATATGCCATCAGAGTTTTGCCTCGAATCTTCATCCTCCAAAGAGTGGAAGTAATTATTAACTAGAAAAATACCACATTGTAATTTTTGTGCATGTTGTCTTTGTTGTGCATATTTTCTTATCTCTTCTATCAGTGGTAAGATTTTCCTTGTAACTTCACTATCCCCTAATTTATTTGGTAAATCTGCTATCACATGAAGCTTAGTTGCATTTGGAACAAGTTTAACAAGATAATCGCTGTATAAGTCACATATACTGGCACAAAGCATGAATTGCCTTTGAAGATATAGCCTCACTACGAATTTATCCACTGAAGTGATAAGGAAACAGCGCAATTTACAAGAAGATGTCCAAACATATAAGCTATCATTTACAGCTTTCGAGTCAATAATGTCTTGGACTTCATTGTTCCACAGCACAACTTTGCCCTGTTCTGGATCTAACAGAAAGAGTCCATCACATTTATATGTAAATATAAATTTATTTGGAAGCATGTAAAGCTTTGTGAAGTTTATTGATGTTTCAGGGGATGCTTCAACTATGGTTTGGGCATTGAGATAGTTGTTAAGCTCAGTAAATCTGATTATTTTTGAGGGTGGTACAGAGAATGCCTGTTTGAACTGCCTTGTGCTGAGAACTACTCCATTTGCTTGCACCTCCCACAAGCGTGCACCAGGTCTAGCACAGAACATTCGGATGTCTTGCATTCCTTCACAGTCTGTTAAGGTCTCTTCCTCCGTTACAGAACTGAAAGCAGCTGCATCACGTTCATTCTTCTGTGGAACTGGGTTGCTTTGGTTACTGCTTTCTTCTTCTGTGATGTAGAAGCAGGCACCATAATCTCCATCCCTCAATTTCTGCCCAATTTGTCGGTACTGCTCATTGCTAGTGTCGCAGATGTAACACCGTGTCAGTGTGGATACTAGCAAGAGTTCCCTACACCAATCAAGCTGCACTATTCTTGAATCTAACTGCATCAGCTGAACCCAAGGATTCTGGAACATTGTTTTAGCCTGCAACAAAACAATCACATACAGCATTTCTTACTACAAGACTGCGTGTTTCTGAAACTTATGTGATGCTGCAACAAAGTATACTATACCAGTTAAAAATGCAATTTAAAGTGTACATCTATATGAATAATTCAAAGTCAGCAAATTTTGAGTTATAACTCTATTGTTGCAAGCTTTACTGGCAACAGCATATATAAAACATCTTCTTGGGCAGGTAACAAGATATATGGTAATGAACCTGCCAAGCTTATAAGAACCGTCAATGCTTTCCTCATCAAGGATCTGTGCTACAATAGGCATATTTTTCAGTTTGTATACTATGAACACAGAGATGGGGGTAACATTGTTTTCACCAATGAAAAAGAAAGCACCTGTAAATTTCGTGATTTGCAAAATTTGTGAAAAGCTAAAAACGCATGACTTTATACATAAAATGTATTGTCATTACGGTAAAAGTTGATTTTCGGGTATCTCAACCCACGAACTACTCGCAAATGTCTTAAAATATTCAACTATATACAAATTTTGACCTTTACCCACAAATTTTAACAAAATGTATGTACATTACACTTTCGACAACACAGGCATAATTTTTTTTAAGGTAAAAGAGGAAAAAAATGCAGATGATTGGCTAAACCTCATCGGGTAAATCTTTATTCAACAGCGCTTGGAGCGCTAGGTGGTAAAATGCAGATAGAGAAGACAATGGGAAGAGAGAGATTATTAGTCCAATGTAAATATCCGTGCCGCTTACAGCTCAAATATGCAGAACAATTGATGCGGTATTACTTACGTAATATTTGTATTTGTTAGCCCCACGTTTGGGAGCCAATTTGCGAGTGAATGTTTCTTACGTAATTTGTGTAGCGTAAGTTATTAGGACTTGGAGATCTTATATTGTGTTTACTTCATGTGAGTGGAAGCCATCTTGTGACGTCATTCATTTGTTTGGTTTGTAGCTCCATCTGGCGTAGCAATTTGCATCAGTTTTTGAAATAATTCATTTTAAATGTCCTCCGGCTAGCTGTTTGGGTCGAACATGTATCTCTATACAGGTTGTGAAGCGGAAAGGAATCTTTTATCCAAAAATTACACTTAATGAAGAAATTTGTTTTATAATTTTTATTGTCGAACACGTTCACTAACACTTTTACATATTGATTTAGATACTCGCCAAACTGAAACTGTTTGTAATAACTTCTTACTTATCACTTTTAACTCACGTACTTCAACTTTGTGTATATTTAACTGTATAATACTTTAGATCTTTAATAATTTTTGCTGCGCGTAACTTGACGAACTGACTGACTGAAGACGACGTGTAGTATATGAATGCTTTCGGCGAACTTAAGGACTGACTGACGACGTGTAATGTGCTAGTAATTTTTATGAACTGGGGGCGATCTACCTTGAACCTACCCTATTTATACGCCTGCATCAAGATACGCCTAAAGATTATAAATGAACTACTATTGGCTAATAAAACGCGCCAACATTAGCGTCTATTTTAATATCCAATGAAAACCACGAATACATATTGCTTTTAGGGAAACATTCCAGAAGGTTCTACCGAAAACGCGCCAACATTACGTAACTTCCTTGTTCCCAATAATGATAAACAGCTCATCCCCCTCGCTGCATTATTGCGCTATTATTGACAGTTTCAGTAAAGCCGTATAAATTTACTTTCCAATAATAATTACAATTAATAAACATCTGAAATCAATGTCACATAAAAATGCATATTCATATTACAATCATTATTTACATTTAAATAATTTGTGATACAAATTACCGTATCACAATTGAAGAACAACCTTTGTTTAAAAGGAACACAAACCCAGTTTTGCATACACCATCATTCTTTATAAGTAAATGAGATGTTGTGACAGGGTATTTATAAACATCTTGGCAATAAAGACTTAGCATAAAAACATTAAGAGAAAGCGCTATGCAAAACTTTGATGCACAGACACTGCTATGCTACTGCTCAGTCATCACTGATAGACCCCGTAATGATTCAAGTTTTGTTCCAGCACCATGCGCTTACACTGGACAAATCATAATCCATCTCCTCCCATTGACTTCCTTATCCACACCAATGATAAGGTGCTTGCACTTCAATTTAATACAGTGTATAACTAAAAGCCAATGAGTTACTATAATAATTTGATACATATGTATAACAAACCATATATTTAAAAGAATCTAGTAGTACTTTACCAAGGCTTTCCTATACATTAACCCCCACATTATAAGTATGGTAAAGAAACTCTTGTCATGACTATGTATGCTCTCATGCTCCTTCTTTAAACTTCTCACCTACTTATCCCTTACTTTTCTAGAAAAATTCCCCCAACTTATTAATGTTTCCTAACCTCATATCTGGCAACATTTTAATTACTAGTGCATCTCGTAATAATTTCTCTCATTTTCCATTCCAGAGAGCATCTCTCCACATTTTTGCCATTTCATATTCTACTGTGCTTTTCCTTCAAATTGTGGCCATTGAACAGCTTCTCACATCAGCTGATGCTGCTAAGACTCCTGCCGAAACAGTTATAATATTCCTGCAACCGCCTCATGTTCTCATAGTTACAATTACAGGCATAATAAGCATATACCTTATCATAAGAGATGTGGAAATGCTGTCCTCTATCCAGACATTTCTGGCATCTTCTCAGGAAATTTTCATTCACACTCACGTGTTCAATATCCGAAATTCAGTGAATTTCTCACCTGATGTTTTCTTTTAGTTCTTACAATGTAAGGGGTTTTGTTCCATACCCCTTATTCATGCCATCAGAGTCAGGGGATGGTCTGGGTAACTCTGTTGGTTACGTGTTAGCCTTCTGATCCTAAGGTCACGGGTTCAAACACAGTCCAGACTGATGTTTTTTAAGTGTGCTTAAAAGTGACAGCTCCATATTAGTAGATTTACTTACATGTAAGAGATCTGCGGGATGAAATTCTAGAATGCCAGTGGCACTGATGATCCTGGCAATCGACAGCTTCGTTAACATACAAAAATTTTTATTTATCAGAGTTGGGTAAATATCTGTAAATAAAAGCTAGTGAATTTCATTGTTCATCTGTTGATAGTTACTCACCAAAGTTTCAGCCATTTTGGATGCTCAGTTGTTATGTAACAGTCGTTTGAGTGAGGTGATATGAGTGTTTTTATGAAAATGGACAAAATCGAGTATCGAGCTGTCATTAAATATTTGTTTTTGAAAGGCAATATGCCAATCAAAGATGAGTTGGATTCTGTGTATGGGGACTCTGCACCATCATTTACCACAGTGAAAGTTTGGGCAGCTGAATTTAAACGTGGCCGTAAGAGCTTGGGAGACGATGAACGTTCGGGACATCCAAATACTGCAACTACCGATGAAAACATTGCCCAAGTTCAACAAATGGTGCTAGATGACCGCCAAATTAAAGTGAGAGAGATAGCAGAGGCTATGAACATGTCAAAAGAACGTGTTTGTCACATATTAAATCAACATTTAGACATGAGAAAGCTGTTCGCATGTTGGGTGCCACGTTTGCTCACGTTTGGTCAAAAACGTGTTCGAATGAACATTACCAACGCTCTGTTGGCGCAGTTTAGGCGCAATAAATCTGAGTTTTGGTGCCGATTAATTACTGTAGATGAAACTTGGATACATCATTATACGCCCGAAACAAAAATACAGTCCAAACAGTGGACTGCAAAGAGGGAACCGGCTCCAAAAAAAGCAAAAACTGTTTTTTCAGCTGGGAAAGTGATGGCGACTGTTTTTTTGGGATAGTCATGGAGTTATTTTAATCGATTGTCTTCAAAAAGGAAAAACCATTACAGGAGTATACTACGCATCATTACTTGACAAGCTGAAGGCAGAACTTGTGGAAAAACGGCCACATTTGCAGAAAAACAAAATCCTGTTTCACCAAGACAACGCACCGTCTCATACCTCAGGGGTTGCAATGGTGAAAATCCACGAATTACGGTTTGAACTGATTGACCATCCACCTTACTCACCAGATCTAGCCCCAAGCGACTTCTTTTTGCTCCCTCATCTGAAAACTGTGCTTGGAGGACAGAGATTTTCGTCAAATGAAGAGGCAATCACCTTCGTGAACAATTATTTTGCAGAGAAAAACGCTGAGTACTATTTGGACGGGTTACAGAGATGGGAGCATCGTTGGGAGAAGTATGTAGAGTTACAAGGAGACTTTGTTGAAAAAAAAAAAAAATGTTTGAAAAAATGTCTTGCATCTTTATTAGGTCGGAAACTTTTCAGACCACCCTTGTATATGGCTATGTTATAACAGATATTGGAATATTTAACATACAAGATTTCCTTGTATGATGTGAAAATTGGTGTGCAGTAAATGCATACAGAATAACAAGACCTGTATATTTTTGAACAAACAATAAATGCAGATACAGGAATGACTTACACCATTTTTTAACAGGTGACCAACGCTGAACTCATTCTGTATTTTTCCAATGTGCATAAAGCTGATGGGCCATTAAATTCAATCTAGGAAAATTTTGAAGATTGGGTAATTAATAAAAGAATCATGGCCCTCAAGATCTTGTGATTTAACTGTATGTGATTTTTATCTATGGGGGAACTTGAAAATTAAGGTGTGTGCAACAAACCCCATACACTGTAAGAAATAGAAGAAAACATCAGGTGAGAAATTCACTCAATTTTGGATATTGAACTCTTGAGAGTGAATGAAAATTTCATGAGAATATACCAGAAATATTCAGATAGAGAAGGACATCATTTCCAACATATCTTATTATAAGGTATGTGCTTATTCTTATCAATGTAATTGTAACTATGAGAATGTGAAGTGGTTGTGAGGATATTACAACTGTTTAAGTGGGAGTCTGTGCTGCAGCAGTTGGCATGCAAGAAAATGTGAGATGGCTACAGTGTGAAGGAAAAGTACTGTATTAACAATGGAAAGCATTATCTAATTTCCCATACAAAATAAATCCTTCCACAAGTTTTTCCTTAATCCTTTTAGAAATAACGCCCCAGTATGCATCCATGCAAAACCCCTTCTTTCAAATTGATCAAAGTTATCTATATATTTCTCCCATTCTCATATTCTTTCAACTATTTTATAAAGATTTACAGAACTTTTGTTCTCAAAGTTTACCCATATCTCCTGATTCTCTATATCTTCCACACTCTGTTTTACTTCTTTCCAAAATACACTGACATTACTTTCTTCCTGTAACCAAGCATCTGCCATTTCAATCTCCTCTAGCAGTCCCCCTCCTCCCATTTATCTCTTTGATACCTCAGACATTCTTTTATTGTATCACTGTCCTCTAATTTTAAACATCTGAACCAATATTTCAAAACCTTCTCCACACTTCCTTCCTACTTTTCCTAGTTCTACCAAACTCACTCCTCTTGTTGAACATTTTGGTAAATCCACAATTTCTCTACAAAACATCCTGTGCACCATATCCATCTTTAATCATCCCTTTGACATTCCCCAGATTTTTATTCCATACATCAACTTTGACTCTACTGCTGCCTGTATAACCTTTCTAGCCAGTTCATTGGCAATGCTGGAACTTGGTACAAACATATTCTAACAGCTTTCATAGCTAATTTGCCTTAGTTTGTGCACATTTAGATTGTGCCTCCTACCTCCCATTACTTAAAACCTCATCCCCAAACAATCCATTTCCTTCACTACCTCTACTGGTTCCCCATAAATATACCACCTCCCATCTTTCCTTAGTTTTGATCCTTTTTACTTTCTCTACTACGTATAGTAAGTAGGGGAAGTATTGTATTCCACCCAAAAATTTGATAGCAAGACTTCACTGGAAATATATGTTTTGAGACCCCCTGAATCCAAAAAAAGCATTTTTGGAAACATCTCCGTGTGTGTGTGTCTGTGAACAGCATAACTCAGAAATGAACAGTCGGATAAACACCAAACTTGGTATTTAGGTTCAGTATCTTCCAGAGATGTGACACGAAGGTTTCAAGAAAATCCCCCCACCCCAGAGTACCCTTTACATGGAAGATTTTTCGAAAATTTTAATTTTCTAAAAAATGGCTCTAACGATTTTGATTAAAATATCATATGTTTAAGATATTTTTATGACAAATAAAATGTATATCTTGAATTTCCTGGGAATGTCTCCAAAAGTGTTCTTTATTGTGAACGACTTTTACATAACTCGTAAACCATAAGAGATAGACAACATTTTACTACACAAAAAATGTAGATCGCATTAAAATACACAATTTATGTCATATACATTTTCTTTGTTGAGTGAACCATTTTTGAGATATTACTTGTTATTCCCTTAAATTTTTCAATACTTATTTTCTCAAATGGGAATTCGTTATTCATTTTTTTGTCTTGGATATGCAAAGAGTATTAATCTGTGGGAAAGAGAATGGTGCTGCACCTAGCAACCAGCTATTAAGAGATATGTATGTGCTTAAAGGCTACTGTATTTCCAAATTGCCCTTGTAAATATACATTCCCCTTACATCTACAAGAAAATTAGCAATAAGATAGAGTCTGCAAATGTTTATTTCGATTAACATGAAGTAAATGGAGAATAAGCGTTTGTAAAAATAGTTTGTACAAGAGTAGAGAAAGTCATGTGAGTGTAACACATCAGATTTTTTAAACACTATTATCTTTGATCTTTTGCTGTTTATCATTAACACCCATTCTGCAGAATATCTAACAATTTCATCAATAGCATGATAACTATCACAGTTATTGCTCAGACTGACACAAGATCCGCAAAAAGTAATCCTGGTATTTCCTTCTTTCCAATAATTGGACAGTGCCTATTATTTTTTAAAATTCTCTCCAAAATATCATCTATAAACAGATTAAATAATATGGGCTTAGTTTACAACCTTGCCTCAAACCTACATTTTGTTTCAAATTATCTGTAATTTTATTACTTTCATATCTGACATAAAACTAAATTCCTTCATATAATCTTTGAAGCCCTTGAATAAATTTAATAAAGTCCCCCTCACACTTCAGTTTTTGTTCCAATGCATCCCTATTTACAGAGTCAATGCCTTCTTGAGATCTGTAAAAAATATATACACCCTACTCCTTTTGTTTCTTAGGTATTTACTTACTATTGAATGAATTGTCATTGATTGTATTATCCGTTGCTCTCCTTTCTTTTTTGAAGCCAACTTGAATTTTAGATAATTTTCCTTCAGATTTCATCCACTAATGCAATTTTCCTGCCAGTATATATTTTCTCTAAAATTGATAATAAACTAATTTCTCGATAATTATTTGGATTGTTTAAATTGTCTTTCCCTTTATACAAAGGTACAGTTATGTTCACTTTCCAGCTCTCAGGTATTTCCTCCTTCTCTTCAATCCTGTTTAATAGCTCTGTTAACCTAAAATTTTCATCTACTTCTCAAATATTTTGCAAAATTCCCCTGGAATTCCATTTATTCCTGAAGCCTTTTTTCTTATCAAATTATTCATATGATAATCTACCTCTCACAATAATCTTTTTATCTAAATATTCTATTCTGTTCACAGTACTATCCAAAGTTACTTCAACGTTTAGGACCGCTCCTCCTATCAGATTCTTACAATAATAATACCATTGCATTGGTTTTTATTTACTATCTTTACTCTGTCTCCTTGATGTTTTCATCCATTCTCTGTTGCCATTCTTTCTTTTTATCTTCCACTTGTAACCCTATTTGCTTACTAAAAATTTGTTTATCACCTTTCTCGTCCGACCTTCTCCCCTTAATAGATCCTTCATACATTCTCCCTCATTCCATCTACAGTGTTTTACATTTCCTCCTTGTTTTACTTCCATCTTGCTTCTTACCCACTTTACTATTGACTATAACCTTTCTAATATCCCCTCTAACCTTCCTGCCTTCAGGATCTTTATAATTCCATATTTTCTTATTTCCCCAGTTGTGGATATCATACTGACCAATTCCAGTGCTTTCTCTACCTTATAACATCCTCCTAAGCTTATCTTCATCTTAGGAAGTGCCTATTACTTATATCCTCCAGCATCTGGTCAACCCCTTCACTACATAATACACACTACTTTGCCCTGTTATATGTATTCATAAACATGTACTCACCCTATTGGTCCTTCTCCCTTGCATCATTGCACATAGATTCTTCTACATTTTATATTTAAGTCTAATAGTGTTCAGTTTTGGTAGCTGGGATATCCATGCTTCTACACTCCTTTGTTTTATCATTAAAATTAAATAAGTTTAATTTCTTCCATATGCCATTTCCTATGTGTTCTATTTTTAGATATCCTCATACTGATCTTAAAAATCACATTTCATTTATTTGGATTTTTATTTTATATTTCTTCATGTTGCTATTTCTTTTTAAATAGTGTTTAATGTCTGTTTTTACTATATACTGCAACACAGGTGGTGGACACTGATACACATAAAATGAAATAATTGGGAAAGCAAGTTTGGGAAAGATGCTTTCTGGGCCTAAGTTTAGGGTACCTTCCCAGCATTTGCCAGTTATGAGGTCTGAGGAAAACCTCAGTAAGGATAGGAGGCCATGGTGGGATCTAAACTGCAGACCTCCCTTTTACTAAGTCCATGCCTTAACAATCTCAGCTACCCATGACAGTCTTTCTTCTTTAATACCCAAGGTTACTCCCATATACTAATTTTGGCACTGACATAACTTATGCAATATGCCATTAATGCAAAGAACGTGGTACCAAATTTCAGGTTTTGCTATTAGAATTGTTTAAATTCATAATATGCCATGTAAGTATATGGATTAGAAAAGGTGCAACAATGGAGCAGCACCTTTTCTTTTTAGTTATGCAATGCTTATTATATTTGAAGTTTGAATATAGTCAATAACAGAACCAGAGGAAACATATGCTGCAGAAGAGGTTAAGGAATTTGAAGGAAAGGGGGCAGGCCTGTTTTTCTTATGGCATTTTACAACGTAATCGTAATTTACTGATTACTTTAAAAAAAAAAAACTGGTAATTGCAATTTAGTAAATATTTCTTGGGTACTGTAATTCTCCCAATCACTTTTTTACTTTCTCTACTACGTATAGTAAGTAGGGGAAGTATTGTATTCCACCCAAAAATTCGATAGCAAGACTTCACTGGAAATATATGTTTTGAGACCCCCTGAATCCAAAAAAAGCATTTTTGGAAACATCTCCGTGTGCGTGTCTGTGAACAGCATAACTCAGAAATGAACAGTCGGGTAAACACCAAACTTGGTATTTAGGTTCAGTATCTTCCAGAGATGTGACACGAAGGTTTTCAAGAAAATCCCCCCACCCCAGATTACCCTTTACATGCAACATTTTCGAAAATTTTAATTTTCTCAAAAATGGCTCTAACGATTTTGATTAAAATATCATATGTTTAAGATATTTTCATGACAAATAAAATGTATATCTGGAATTTTCTGGGAATGTCTCCAAAAGTATTCTTCATTGTGAACGACTTTTGCATAACTGGTAATCCATAAGAGATAGACAAAATTTTACTACACAAAAAAATGTAGATCGCATTAAAATACACAATTTATGTCATATACATTTTTGTTATGGGAATTCGTTATTCATTCTTTTCTTGTCCTGGTAATGCAAAGAGAATGGAATACTGCACATAGCACCCAGCTCTTAAAATATTTGACTATCGCTTAAAGCCTGCCAATTCCCCTTGCATCTACAAGAAAATTAGCAATAAGATTGACATCTCGATTAACATGAAGCATACGGAGAATAAGCATTTGTAAAAATAGCTTGTACAAGAGTAGAGAAAGTCATGCGAGTGTAACACATCAGATTTTTACTTTCTCTACTACGTATAGTAAGTAGGGGAAGTATTGTATTCCACCCAAAATTTCGATACCGAGATTTCACCGGAAATACATATTTTGAGACCCCCTGAATCCAAAAAAAGCATTTTTCGAAACATGTCCGTGTGTGTGTCTGTGAACAGCATAACTCAGAAACGAACAGTCGGATAAACACCAAACTTGGTATTTGGGTTCAATATCTTCCAAGGATGCGACACGAAGGTTTTCAAGAAAATCCCCCCACCCCAGAGTACCCTTTACATGGAAGATTTTTCGAAAATTTTAATTTTCTCAAAAATGGCTCTAACGATTTTGATTAAAATATCATATGTTTAAGATATTTTTATGACAAATAAAATGTATACCTTGAATTTCCTTGGAATGTCTCCAAAAGTATTCTTTATTGTGAATGACTTTTGCATAACTGGTAAACCATAAGAGATAGACAAAATTTTCCTACACAAAAAATGTAGATCGCGTTAAAATACACAATTTATGTCATATACATTTCTTTTGTTGAGTGAACCGTTTTCGAGATATTGCTTGTTATTCCCTTAAATTTTCCAATACTTATACTTTTTCTCAAATTCGTTATTCAATTTTTTTAGGTGCTGGACATGCAAAGAGAATAGAATGCGCCACATAGCAACCAGCGTTAAAATATTTGACTATCGCTTAAAACCTACCATTTTCCCCTTGCATCTACAAGAAAATTAGCAATAAGATTGACATCTCGATATCTCGATTAACATGAAGCATATGGAGAATAAGCGTTTGTAAAAATAGTTTGTACAAGAGTAGAGAAAGTCATGTGAGTGTAACACATCAGATTTTTTCTGTACTTTTCCCATCACTGAATGTAAAGTATGGATCAGCATAAGGTAACTTTGATTGCTTACTTGTACCATTTATAAATGTCAGTTTCCTCTGCTAAATGCATATATGCAGAGGAGTATTTTAACACGCATGCATGCACACTAAAACACAAATTATAGCTATGCAGATATATTGCAATATATGAATGAGGGTGGATCAAATATAACTAGAATTTTTTAAAAGTAATTAATTGAAAGGTAGAACAACAACATGATCAACAGAATATCACTTTTCTACACAGTCTCCCAACTTCAAAATACACTTTTCTCAATGAATTGGCAGTCCTTTTAATCTTCCCTTGAAGAAAGAAAAGGGAACTACCGCAACAAGGTGCACACAAACCACTCCACTCCTGGTCATCACTAATTGCTGTCCTTCAAGTGACTCTTTAAGTGGTCTGAACAAATGATAGTTATAGTGGCATAAATCTGGACTGTTAAGGAGAGTGTTTGAAAGTTGTCCAGGGAACCTCTTGCAGCTTTTTACATGTTAACATAGCCTTATCTGGGCACACATTGTTTTGGAGAAGAATGATATTTCAGATGATCACCAGCACCTTTCCACCTGATAAGTGTGTAACAGCACAAATGGTAATGCTTGTCAGTGGCTGTTGGTCGTGGTGGTTGTTTTCCACAGCTTCCCATCTCACTGAAAATTCTTTGTGCTGCTCATACATTTCAGTCTTTGAAAGAGTTTCTTGGCCTGCAATATTCTCAAAATCTCTAACGGCTTTTTACATCTTCCTTGGTGAGAAACTACAGGTTGTTGTTCAGTGAACATGTATATCTTCTGTTTATTCATTGTGCTGATGGAGAAGTGATTAGCTGCATGTGACTAAAAGAGGAATGAATGCCATCAGACATCAAAATCAATACCCATGTCACAAATTGGGTCACAAACTGTCTGAACCTCTAACAGAAAATTCTGTTTTATATTCGACTAGCTAGCTGCCTAAAATTGCAGGGTAGTGCTTTAAACTTGGATGATTAAATTAATTTAATTTACTTCCCCCTCCCATTCTTTATGAAATTATTGTACAATGATCAAGAAGATTTTTATGAAGAATCCTCCCCTTTAACGCTTATAATTGTAATTTCGTACAGCACTGGCCATTTCTAATAATGGATGAAAAATCCCCTGATATTCATACAAAAGGATGTGAAATATTGGTGGACTTCCTTAAGCTTCTCCCGGACAGTGTTACAAGTTCTGGAAATGTGGCACAGCCTTTAAGCACCCTGTGGCACTGAACAATTATTGGTTGGAATGGTCAAATAATTTTTTTTTAGATAATCACAGTAGGTGACATTTTAAACCTTTGTACCTTCTCTTTGGTCCCTTAATTAATAATATAAAAGCTACATATTTTCACATAATATGAGTACATAGACCCTTAACTTATACAATGAAATAGAGGTGAAGCAAGTGAATACAAAGATTCTCCTCCTAGGATGGATCTTGATGGGTGTACAATTCAATTCACAGTTTAAAAATGCTATGAGCATATGTTTGTATTTAGTCTTCGATATTGAACTGGCAGAAATTAACAATAAATTAAGAGAGGAGATGCCAGTGGCAACAGACTACTGCAGTTTACTGCATTGACTTCAGGATTAAAACAAACCAGAATAGCTGGCCACATTGTTACACTACTGCTACGAATCCATTACTGAACTAACTCTCACTTACCACAAATTGAGTAGCGTTGAGTAGTGATACTCTGCCTTGGTCATCCCCAATGAACAGTTCACTGCTTTGGCCATTCCAGTGTAGAGCAGTGATATCTGATCCTTGATGTTCTATGCATGTCTGCATACGGCGCACTTTTGGGCTTTGACTTTGTTCCACAATGCAGACTATGCCTTTCTGAGTAGCAAAGGCAAACAATTTCTCATCCGGAGATATACTTATTTGTGTTACTGATCCTTCCTGTTTGAAACAATAATGGTAAAATCAATACACGATCTACTTTTTAAAAATATATTCACCAAAAGGTGAAATTTTAAAAAGGATTATAATTCCCTTCCTATTCTGTAAGGAAGTGGGAAACTTAATGCCACAAATAAATGATTATTTGTCATCTTAAAGGTTTAAATTTCTAACAGAATAGATCTTGATGAAACTCCAATATTATACTGCTATTCACACTAACTTAAAATTGACACTGTTAATAGTTAACGTTCTTATTAGTTTAATTGCTCCTAAGGTCATAATAGTATGCAGGTTTTATTTACTTGTTATGAAGATTACAAACTAAAAAGGTTCTATAAATTTTCTTTGTTCCACTTTAAGTTGAAATTTGTGGATTTCCAAGTTGCAAATAGTATGCAAAATAGAAATTCATAACCAGTAACTACTTTCCATACTACATGAGACAAATCTAATGTTGCCTGTATCAAACTTTAAAAGGATAATACTTCATAATAATATAAAAACACAAATTATAACCAACATTACCTTTCTACTGTAAATGATGCAATAATAAAATTGTTGTTTTTATATTATTATTATTATTGAATAACGAGTTGAACCACAAAACTAATTTATTAATTACCTCGAACATAGTTTTATATTTGTAGAGTCAGTTGAAACATTACATTACTTACACTTTAATTCTGAGGGAATTGTTTTGGGAGCCATTGTTTCCTTTGATCTGCCACCAGAGAGAAGGCTGCAGGGTACTATAACCAGCACAGCAGTTGGACCCCTGAGGTTGAAAATGGAAGCAAGGCCTCCAGAAACTAGTCCCTCATAGTTAAAGTGTAAGTGACATGATGTTACAACCAACTCTACAAATATAGTAGTATAATTTAAATGCCACTGTTTCCAAATTCCTTTAAACATTAATTTACCTTGAGCATGTTTCAAGGACATTCACTCCCATCCTCAGAAAAAAATCTGAGTGGTTTTTGGTAAGAGGTGCTTGTAGGAGTTATCCTAGTTGGCAAGATCTATTGATGGTGTGATTAATTTTCACATGTTTGATGGAGGAAATTCAAAGTTCGTTAAAGGGGAATGAAAAACACAAAAATCATTGTTCTTTCTAAATGAAGGATGCCAGTGGCAACAGACTACTGCAGTTTACTGCATTGACTTCAGGATTAAAACAAACCAGAATAGCTGGCCACATTGTTACACTACTGCTACGAATCCATTACTGAACTAACTCTCACTTACCACAAATTGAGTAGCACCTGTAAAATGCAGTGGTAAGATTGTTTCTTATTCTGCCACACCGTTATCACTGCACAAATGAAATAATAACCACCTTATACATCATCAGAGCCAGAAGTGTGCTAGAAGCAGTTGGGAGATCACAAATCAGTCATTGCTGCACATGCAGTACAAGGGGCACTATTTATATTTTGAGCCTAATAATTAAAACAAAGTAATTTCTGATTGAAAACAGCTTATTGTTTTTCAAAATATTCTCCTATATGATCAATACACTTTTGCATCCGTTTTAACCATTTGTCAAAGCATTTATTCCAGGTTTCTTGAGACACCTCCAAAACATGATTTTTGAAGGCATCAACGGCTACTTCTGCCAACGAAAATCGTTGTCCACACAATTTATTCTTGATGTTCGGGAACAAAAAGAAGTCATTTGGGGCCAAATAAGGACTGTATGGCAGATGACCCATCAATTCGATTTTTTGAGCCTTCAAATACTCTGTTGTTAGACGAGATGTGTGTGTGCTTGCATTGTCTTGATGAAGAATGATCCTATGGTTCTTGTTGGTTTTCCTTACTTCACCGAAGACTTCCGGCAAACAAATGGTTGTGTACCATTCAGCATTGACCGTTTTACGTTCCTCTAAAGGCATTGTTGCCACATGGCCAGTTGCTGAAAAAGCAGGCGACCATTTGCTTCGAAGAGCTTCGAGTGCGAACAACTTTTGTTGGATTTGCTTCATCTTGAAACACCCATACAGTCAACCACTGTTTACATTCCGGCTCATACGCATACATCCATGATTCGTCACCTGTTACAATCTTATATACGTCTTTTGAGGCACTGCCATTGTATTTCTTGGGCAGTTTTGTACACCAATCGACACGAGCATCTTTTTGAGATTGCTTCAAATTATGTGGGATCCAACAAGAGCAAATCTTTTTCACTGCTAAATAATCATGCAATATTTTATATATGCTGGTGGAACTAATGCCTAGGGTTGCCTCAATCTCACAATATGTCACATGACGATCTTTCATTATTAGTTTTTGCACAGCATCAATGTTTTCTGGCACAACAACTGAGTTTAGACGACCTTCACAAACTTCATCATTGAGCGAATGGCGGCCACGATTAAATTCGTTATACCAGCGTTTCACAGTGGCATAGGATGGAGCTTTGTCACCAATGTGGAAGTTAGTTGATCGATGCACTCTTGTCCTGATAATGCACATCAAAAGTTGTAATAAATCATTGCATGAACATTTTCATGAGTTAATTCCATGTTTTTGTTGACACACAATTTTCAAGTTAGTGTAAACAAAACAAATGACGCTCTATTGACAGAATGTTTGAAGTAGATTATGGTAAAAAATGTCAAATTTTCCATTGGAAACGTCAGATGGCACCTACAACATTCAGGGTTGCCAAGGCTCAAAATATAAATAGTGCCCCTCGTAATACGTTTTCAAAAATTGTTCTTGTTTGTATTTAAGTTCAAGAGTAATGTACTTTGTGTACTTTTTGGTGGTATTGTGGCATATTAATAATTTGGGGGGTTTCGTTGTCATTACTAGACACATTGTTGTTCAACATTATCATTACCATACATATTGTTGTTTTCCTTTTATGTTGACTGGGATGACGTCACTCCTGGCTGGGAGTTTTTGCTAGCCACGAGTGGTGGAGATATAGCATCTGTCTTGCTGAGTATTCCGAGAGAAGCAGATCATGCATGCAAGCTGGCCCTTGAATCAGTGGACATCTCCCCTCACCTTTCATATTTAATAATGTAGGAACTCCAAACTATTGGGAAATAAATCTAGGAATGTGTAGATAGATTTGTGTTATGGATTTTGTACAGTAAAAAACCCACGCCTTCCTCTTAACCTCCACACCACCTTTCAGTCCTCTGCGGCCAAGTGAGTATACGTCCCTTCAATGAACGTGCAAAATTAATTTAATTTTTCATGTGAACCTTTAGGCCTCTACCCAGCATGTAACATTTTTGGTGAACATTGCCATGTTTTTGGTGTGTGAATATATATGAAGTAATATTTACTGATTATGTGTCCACGTGGTATGCGAAACAAAGTGTTGCATTTTGAGGTAAGTTTGTGAGATGTGAATAAAAGCAGTGTGTGTTATGAGTTTCTTTAAAGATTTCAGTGATTTAAAATTTTGGAGGGGTTGTATTCACCATTTCGGCCCTGAAAATTCTTAACTTTTTTACTTTCTCTACTACGTATAGTAAGTAGGGGAAGTATTGCATTCCACCCAAAAATTCGATACCGAGATTTCACCGGAAATACATGTTTTGAGACCTCCTGAATCCAAAAAAAGCATTTTTGGAAACATGTCCGTGTGTGTGTCTGTGTGTGTGTGTGTGTCTGTGTGTGTGTGTGTCTGTGAACAGCATAACTCAAAAACTAACAGTCGGATAAACACCAAACTTGGTATTTGCGTTCAGTATCTTCCAGAGATGCAACACGAAGATTTTCAAGAAAATCCCCCCACCCCAGACTACCCTTTACATGGAACATTTTTCGAAAATTTTAATTTTCTCAAAAATGGCTCTAACGATTTTGATGAAAATATCATATGTTTAAGATAAGGTCATGAAAAATGAAATGTATATCTCGAAATTTCTGGGAATGTACACAAAAGTATTCTTCATTATGAACGACTTTTGCATAACTGGTAAACCATAAGAGATAGACAAAATTTTACTACACAAAAAATGTAGATCGCGTTAAAATACACAACTTATATCATATACATGTTTTTTGTTGAGTGAACCGTTTTCAAGATATTTCTTGTTATTTCCTTAAATTTTCCAATACTTATACTTTTTCTCAAATTCGTTATTCATTTTTTTATGTCCTGGACATGCAAAGAGAATGGAATGCGCCACATAGCAACCAGCGATAAAATATTTGACTATCGCTTAAAAGCTACCATATTCCCCTTGCATCTACAAGAAAATTACAAATAAGATTGACATCTCGATATCTCGATTAACATGAAGCATATGGAGAATAAGCGTTTGTAAAAATAGTTTTTACAAGAGTAGAGAAAGTCATGTGAGTGTAACACATCAGATTTTTTTAGTAGGTTTCCAATTTTTTTATGTGATAGCCACGTAAACCTTTGGCATTTCTACATTATTTCCCTCTCCCCATCTTCCATTTCCCCCTACCACCCTCTCTTTCTCTTTTCCATTCCCTTCTGCCACTTTGTTTTCAGTGTTTTTTTGTTTTTCTTTTTCCATGTGCTAACATGTGTATCTTTATTGGACATTTTTGCTAATAATTCAATTGCTGCTTTCATTTAGGTCTGAGGACAATTCTCGCAGCCCGGTGTGAGTTTAATATTTAATGCTATATGTCTCATTACAGCCATAGTCTTACCTGCTTTATTTTTAATTTTTTTTAATTATTCCACTTGGTAATGCAGCATTAAGCTTTCGTGACACCTAGTTAGCGACATCTAATATGATGATTATAATGATGATATGTCTGTGCAGTGTCTCAGTATTTTCTGTGAAGTTTCTAGATTCTGTGTGGTTGACACGACTACAGTAATCTTTCAAGTTTGTTCTCTGCCTCATAATAATAATAATAATAATAATAATAATAATAATAATAATAATAATAATAATAATAATAATAATAATAATATGCTTTATATGTAATTCAGTTGATATAATTATTCTGCTCTTATTCAATTGTGATATGATAATATAATTATCTGTCACTGCTATATATGTTTCTGTCAATACTACTGACACACATTTCATATTGGGTGATTAATTATTACCTATGTGAACTGTTGAATTATATACATGCTTTACTGCTGACTTTTACATTGCTTATGGATATTCATTTTTGAAGTGTGCTATTCTTATGAATGTAAAATGTGCTTCTTTTACAGCATTAATATTTATGTATTTTGCTTAATACCATATAATATTCAGGCTCATCTTTGTCTCTGATGTGATAATACTTTTACATTGTGTCTGTCTATTAACTGATTTTATTGCAGGATTGCTGGGTTCTTTCTTCACTATCAATTACCTTGTATTACAGATTTCATGTGCATTAGTTAGCATTGTAATTGTGCTTCATCTTAATCAGTAGTGAATTATTTTTCAGCATCTAATTCTGTAGCTTTCCGCCATTTTTTTTTCTGCTTGCATTTTTGTGCTAGTATTGTGATATATATAGCTACACTATGCCAAAAAATGGTACCAGACAATCTTCAGACATGCCTGTCATCGAGGCTCCCCCTCTCCTTCTACTAGTGCTGGGTCAATGACCTCGTTGGTCAAGAACACTGAGTTGGTAACAGTTGTGCAGTCAGCTGTTCAGAGCACTCTGGTCAATGCATCCACCTACTCCTCGACATTCTTTTTTTTTTCTTTTCTGATTTTATGAATAATTTTGAAATGGTAGCCTTTGCTAATAACTGGTCAGATTTACAAAAGTTGAAGTATTTACCTTGCTACCTTAAGGATAGTGCTATACAATGGTTTCAGACATTGTCACAGAAACCCTTCTCATGACTGGCCACTCTTAAAATCTTCTTTTCTTAAGGCTTTTCAGGTTGCTCACCAGGATGACCTACAAGAAATTGAACTCCGGCAAAGGATTCTGAACCTGTTTTGCACTATGTCTATGATGTTCTCTCCTTGTGTGATTAAGTTAATCCACATATGTCTCAAACTGAGCAGATAAGAAATTTATTGAAAGGTCTCAAACCTAAATATGTTAACATAATACTTCCAATGAATCCTGTTACTGTTGATGATCTCTTACAGGCTCTTAAGCGGGTGGACAAGAAATTTCAAATTGGATAAATAGTTAAGACTTTTACTCCCTTTAGGAAAAAAGGCAAATGTACTAAACTTCTCATCGATAACTTATTCCTTTTGAAATTGTTAAGTAGATCACACTTGTCACCTATGGCATCCATCGCCGTAACGCTCCCAGGACCAAAACCAAGCCAGTGCATGCATCTCGCATGATATTCACCAAGCCAGGTGAATGCAGTGTGATGCATCAATTTCATTAACAACCCATTCAATGCTGTACATGATACCTTTCCCCCGTCTCCTGTTTTTTCAAATTTACGTTTAAATCTAAGAGCTGACAGAATGCTGCACCACAGCTGGGGCCAAGAATGATGAATCCAACATATTTTGGTGACATGCTAACAGACAACAATGAGAAGCCTCACCCATACTCTATTCCTTTTGCTGTTGTTTAGTGTAGCTACCAACTACCAATAACAAGAAAATTAAAAATTCAGAAGTACCTATTGAAAAATATACAATATTTATTTGAAAGAATCTTTTGCAATTCAATTCTCATTTACATGATTACAGTACGAAGTCATCTAAAAACATTCATCTATACTCACATGGACTTACTAGATGCCGTAACAGTAACTTCACATCAAGGTAGCATTTTATACAATCGTTTGCCACAAAAGATTAAGGCATTTAAACTACAGAAGATTTAGGTAATCAATACAAAAGATCCTACTAGAATTCTTAAACTTTAGCATTAGCAACATTTTTAAACATAAAGTTATAATAGTACTGTAAACTTTAGGAAAAGCCCCTCTCTTCATAGATACTGCCTTTATGATATTTTATGTTGGTCTGGGTGGCATAGTATGTTAGACATTGGCCTTCTAATCCCAAGATCCGGGTTCGAACCCAGATCACACAGATGGTTTTTAAGTGTGTTTAAAAGCGACAACCCCATGTAAGTAGATTTATAGCAATTTTTATAATCCATTTGTGTTTTATTAATAAAGGTTAATTAAAAATTTATTGCATACAAAAGAACTCCTGCGGGAAAAATTTCTGGCATACTGCCAGCACTAATATGATCCTGGCAATTGACAGTATCATTAACAAACAAAAATAATTTTAAATATAAAGGATAGTTTATTTAGGCACACAGTTTCTTGTACACATTTTAAGGTTATATTCAATACAATATTCTAATATTAACCTGCTTAAATACAAGATGGAAGTAAAATAGTCCTGCAGACTGGGGGAGGTGGGAGAGTGGATGTAAATGAACAAAAACCTTCCACACATTTTTGTAATTAAATGCACCGTTTGAGAAAAAAGTACTTTTATCCAAAACATTTATCATTTCCTTGCTGGATTACTGTTGATTAGTTCTTAACTTATGACTATATTCATAGAAAATTGAATTCCTTTGGTGTATTTCAATACATTGAATGATTTTTGCGTAAATTAAATTTAAAAACTCCATAATTTGTTGCCTCCTTAGGTCTGTTAGAACTAGCAACATTAATCAGCTGCGTTTACTTTCTTCTGATGTCGGTGTAGATCACAGGGAATGTTAACTTAATCACATGCAGTTGTTTTTAAGTCAAAGCTAAAGTTAAGATCAGAGCAGTTAAAGGAGGCAGAGATAAAAAAAAAAAAAAAAAACCAAAGGACAGAAAATCTTGTTACAGAACACACACTATGCTGAGATTATAAACATCCAAATATCTGGACATGATTTTAATTTACGGAGAAACGCAGTGCAATTCTTGATCTGCTCAACGGCTCTATGCTGAAAGATTTCCTAACAGGATTGTGCCAAGTGTACACACATTTGTTGCCATTTGCCAGCAGTTCATGATACAGGTAGTGTAATTCCGAGTTGTCGTAACTGAGGGCATATGGAATACTTCCTCTATACTCTTATTTCAAATTTACATCCTGGAGGCAAGTTCATATATTTTAAATTAATTTCAATGTTTTCGCATACTTGTAAATGCCAATAAATGCTATTGATTAAGGTTATGGTCATGTTTTGTTTCTAAAGCTACCAAGTAAATAACGGTAGTCCGTGATGTGGAATTCATTAAGCACGAAGAGCAATGTCAATTTTGTTTACCTACGTCTTTTTAAATATTTTGATATCTGTCACATACTCACACACACAAATCTTATCAGTAATGTTAGTGTTGCAAATTTCACTGACATAACATTTTTTTTGCGCTCATAAGCTTATTGTTAAATTATATTGGAGTAACTGTTGGCGAAATTGCTTCTAAAAACTTCTGCATCATGTTATACAGTTCCCTTTTTTTAGACCAGTAATTAGATGTACGTGCTGGGTACATTAAAAATTAAATAAAAGCGTACACTTCCCAGTTTGGACAAAACTGCACATAAATTTCCGTTAAGTATATTGCGCAGGAATGTAAATTCACATTATAAATTATGCTTTGCTAAACGTTTAGTAATTATTAGTACCATTTTGTTAAATTCAACACAGAATAATGGTGTTAATAACATAAGAGGTGTTTCACATATGAGTGCCATAACCTTCGGATGCTTATCTTCATTTCAACTAAAGTGTTGCATTGTCACATAAATATCACTGCAATACAGCATTACATAATAATTAAAATGTACCTTTTAAACTACATACATAGGTATTATGTGTATACACAAACCTTAAAACTGTTTAATCTCAGTAACAATTCTGTGTGAGTTTGTTACCTTACCATGGCATAAGACTCTTAAACAGAATAGGCAGATATTCAGGCCTTTAAACATATTAAATAAAATATTTGTAATTGTGTGGGAATTTAAAATCTGAGGTAATGTTTACATATGGTGCAGTGAACAATAACCTGACTTTTTCCCGGAATTTTTGTGGTATTTCGTGCACCAGTGACAAAACATCTGAATTAGATACATGACCAACGTTACTTAAATGGTCTTATAGAGTGTTGAAATAGTTCAAGGCATCGCCAGTAGAAGCAGACTACTCAATCAACAAGTTGCGCCACACTGCCAAATACTCCTACTTTTAAATGTGATTATCTAGTTAACGGTGCATCCAATTATAAAAAAAGTGTTGGAGGCTTTTCTTCATCTATATCCACTCTCCCACCTCCCCCAGTCCGCAGGACTATTTCACTTCCACCCTGTATATTGTTAATTTCATGAGTATTGCATTTTACATTTATATTAATATCAACACAATATTGTAATAGTGTTGCATATTAATTTTTACTTTCTCTACTACGTATGGTAAGTAGGGGAAGTATTGTATTCCACCTAAAAATTCAATACCGAGATTTCACTGGAAATACATGTTTTGAGATCCCCTGAATCCAAAAAAGCATTTTTGGAAACATGTCCATGTGTGTGTCTGTCTGTGAACAGCATAACTCAGAAACGAACAGTCGGATAAACACCAAACTTGGTATTTAGGTTCAGTATCTTCCAGAGATGTGACACAAAGGTTTTCAAGAAAATCCCTCCACCCCAGATTACTCTTTACATGAAAGATTTTTCGAAAATTTTAATTTTCTCAAAAATGGCTCTAACGATTTTGATTAAAATATCATATGTTTAAGATATTTTCATGACAAATAAAATGTATATCTTGAATTTTCTGGGAATGTCTCCAAAAGTATTCTTCATTGTGAACGACTTTTGGTAAACTGGTAAACCATAAGAGATAGACAAAATTTTGCTACACAAAAGATGTACATCGAGTTAAAATACACAATTTATGTCATATACATTTTTGTTGTTGAGTGAACCATTTTCGAGATATTACTTGTTATTCCCTTAAATTTTTCAATACTTATTTTCTCAAATGGGAATTCGTTATTCATTTTTTTTTGTCTTGGATATGCAAAGAGTTCTAATCTGTGGCAAAGGGAATGTTGCTGCACCTAGCAACCAGCTATTAAGAGATATGTATGTGCTTAAAGGCTACTGTTTTTCTATATTTCCCTTGTAAATATATTTTCCCCTTACATCTATAAGAAAATTAGCAATAAGATAGAGTCTGCAAATGTTTATCTCGATTAACATGAAGTAGATGGAGATTAAGCGTTTGTAAAAATAGTTTGTACAAGAGTAGAGAAAGTCATGTGAGTGTAACACATCAGATTTTTTACTACATAACCTTCACAATGCTAATGTTATGATCCATTCTCGGGCCAGAAGGATTGTAGTTCTTGGTTACAAGGTTAAAACATGCAAAAACAGCATTCAAATATTTATTTGTGATAACAGTCTTGTGATGGAAAGAAAGAAGGAAAGAAGGGGAGGGAAGGGGGAGAGAGAGAAAGAAAACCAAAAGAATTGTAAAATTTCTAGCATTCGATGCATGATACTTGGAAAAGACCTACTCTACATATGTGCTAAAGAAAGTAAAAATTGCTATGCCTAACAAAAAAGGCACAGTGCTAAGGATGGGACCTCGATACTATTGATACCTTGATATTAATGTATATTTTTGAAGATGAAACAGAGTATAAAAGAAAACAAGTTTTCATCAAATTACAAACAAGAAAAAGCATAGAAGAAAAAAGAACAATAACATGTTTATGATTAGAAACAGATGTGACTTATCCAAGACTAAAATGTTTACAATCTTGGAAAAAATAAATTCAGATATAAAATAAAATGTTATAAACACTATACAAAGAAGATATTATTTAATTATTTTAAAAATATATGGTTTCACGAACATTATTCTCTTTTAAAAAAACATTCTAATAATGGCACCTTAGACTTTATCAAAGATGAGGAACTAATTGAACTACGTAAAACTTCAAAGATCAGAAAAGCTCCAGGGGAAGATGAGTTGAACTCTGAGCTTTTTAAATATGCTAGGGAAGAAAATGCGTACGGGTATCTATATTTCTTAAATAATATTTTGCAAGGTTCACATCCCCTGATTGTTAGCAAAAAATCATAATAATTTCAATTTACAAGAACTGAAACGGCAACTCTAGGCCGAGCCCAAGAACTGTAATTACAGATAATTTATTAATTAACTTTTATTGATGTTAAATCGTACTATGTAAATATCTTTATCTCATACTGCTTGTATATTTTAAGAAGGGTGATTTAACGTTATGTATCTATCTAGGTTATTAATATTAGTAGAGTTATAAATGGTTTAATGTAAATAATTTAAGCGCTATGTTAAAATACTGTCCACGAGGGAATGTTTTAGCTACAGGAATAGTGCTTTCGAAGGCAGAAAACCTAGTTTTATTACCTCTCTTCGGTCGCAGTGCTATTATTCCTACAGCGAGGGTGTAGAGCCTTTGTCCCATTATTTGATAATTCGCCGTGACCAAGTGAGTGAGAAAGACAACCTAACGGTAAATGTAGGAAAAGCCGCGATTTATATTAAACTTGGACCAATGAGATCCCTGAAAGTTTATTCGAAATAGTTAGACGCGTCGAGTCGCGCTAAAAATGGACCAATAGGAAAGGAAGCAGCCTCAGAAGCCTGAGACTATAAATGGATCTGTTTGGGAAAAATTCGGGGCAGTTTTTGGTAATGTGTGGTCAGGGAGAGATGCTCAAGGATGGGTGAGATATCGCGCCAAAAGGGAATCAAGTCAGCTTTGTCATGTCAAGTTAGCATTGCATTTTATTAGGCAGTTTTGGTAATGTGTGGTCAGGGAGAGATGCTGCAGGATGTGTGAGATATCGCGCCAAAACAGGGAATCAAAATAGTTTCAGCAACACACCTAAGATCCGCTACTCTGAAAGCGACAATAAGAATAGTTATATTTCGTGCCATATCCACGCCATAGTTTAACAGCGGTGGACAGTATTTTACAGCGGCAATACCAGTTTTGTATACTACGAGTGTTAATTAAATAAAAAGAAACGGCAGTGTCATCTTTTCATAAACAAAGCAAGTCTATGTCTTCCTATATCACCACCCGAGATCTACGTTTTCCTTTACCGAGGATAAGTCCATGCTCCCATATAATTTAAGAAAAATTACTGAGGCTAGCCGAGGATAAATTGAAGAGAACCAACCCACTGAGAACTTCTGGAAGCAACGGGAGAAGCATCAAGGTAAGCCTAACAGCACGGATGAGGAGGTGATCGCCGCAAACTGGCGCCATAACGTGGAGCTCGAAGGGAAGACCAACATAAACGGAGGACTAGAAAACAACGAACAGACAAGAATCTTCAGAGGAAAGGGGCACAGCAGAACAAAAATTACAACGCGAACTTCTAGTCTACCTACGTGGGACAACAAAACAGCTGAGAACATCGCTTCTAGAACTTCACCAGGATTCGAACCCGGAACGCATCAGTTAACATTGAAAAAAATACAGGTTAGAACATTTATTCCAAAAACAAACAAAAAGGCATGCAGAGTAGTGACTTAGTTTTGTGAACACATGTTATTGAGAGGGGGTAAAGTCATTACTAGGGAGGTAGAACTTGCTAACGGAACCATGAGTAGGTCAAGGGAAGATTTGAAAGAACTGGATGGGGAGGCTATTGTCAGCATAACAACAGATGGAAAAAATATGGGTGCAGCAGAAGTAGAAGTTAGGGAAAGGCAATCACCGATTGAGCAGGTCATTGGCGCAGGTCAAAACCAGCTGCTAATATTGATTCAACAGTTGAGTAAACAATATAAAAAGTTAGAGAGCACAGTAGATGAGCGGGGTAAAAAGTTAGAAAGCATAATAGATGAACGGGGTAAGATCTTAAGTGAATATAGTAAGAACGTAGAAAGAATCGGAAGTCAAGTAGATAAGAATTTAGAAGGGGAATCAAATGAGCATAATATGGACGTAGAAAGAATCGTAAGTAAGCAGAGTAAGGACGTAGAAAGAATCGTAAGGGAACAAGATAAGAATCTAGAAGGGGAATCAAATGGGCATAATAAGGACGTAGAAAGAATCGTAAGTAAGCAGAGTAAGGGCTTAGAAAGAATCGTAAGTGGACAAGATAAGAATGTAGAAGGTGAATCAAATGAGCATAATAAGGACTTAGAAAGAAGCGTAAATAAGCAGAGTAAATTTAAAATAGAGAGTTGAGGGTTGTTACACTACATCACTATGATAAACTGAGAACTTCTGGAAGCAACGGGAGAAGCATCAAGGTAAGCCTAACAGCAACGGATGAGGAGGTGATCGCCGCAGAACGGAGATAAAAGAAATGTTAAACTTACAGGGATATTAGGCTTATCAACTTGGATTATAAATTGCATACAGCCATAAAATAACTTATCACAATTCTATAAAGGGAAAATGACAGAGGAAAAAAATTGTTTCTGCAAAGGATATTCTTGTTAAGATAGCTATTTTACTATGCAAATCTTAATAGGAAGCAGAGACAATTCAATTTCTAAACCCATCCAGAATTCATCGATTTTATTAATTGTTAGGAAGATATTACTTTCTCTACTACGTATAGTAGGTAGGGGAAGTATTGTATTCCACCCAAAAATTTGATACCGAGATTTCACCGGAAATACATGTTTTGAGACCTCCTGAATCAAAAAAAAAAAAAAAGCATTTTTAGAAACATGTCCGTGTATGTGTGTGTCTGTGAACAGCATAACTCAGAAACGAACAGTCGGATAAACACCAAACTTGGTATTTAGGTTCAGTATCTTCCAGAGATGCGACATAAAGGTTTTCAAGAAAATTCCCCCAACCCAGATTACCCTTTACATGGAACATTTTTCGAAAATTTCAATTTTCTCAAAAATGGCTCTAATGATTTTGATTAAAATATCATATGTTTAAGATATTTTCATGACAAATAAAATGTATATCTTGAATTTTCTAGGAATGTCTCCAAAAGTATTCTTCAATGTGAACGTCTTTTGCATAGTTGGTAAACCATGAGAGATAGACAAAATTTTACTACACAAAAAATGTAGATCGCCTTAAAATACACAATTTATGTCATATACATTTTGTTGTTGTTGAGTGAACCATTTTCGAGATATTGCTTGTTATTCCCTTAAATTTTCCAATACTTATACTTTTTCTCAAATTCGTTATTCATTTTTTTTATGTCCTGGACATGCAAAGAAAATGGAATGCGCCACATAGCAACCAGCGCTTAAAAGATTTGACTATCGCCTATAACCTACCATATTCCCCTTGCATCTAAAAGAAAATTAGCAATAAGATTGACATCTCGATATCTCAATTAACATGAAGCATATGGAGAATAAGCATTGGTAAGAATAGTTTGTACAAGAGTAGAGAAAGTCATGTGAGTGTAACACATCAGATTTTTTTTAGAAATACTACACTATGATATGTACTAAATAAAATTATCTCTTCTCTATATAATTTATAAATTTGGAATGAAATTGCTGTGCAAACTGAACATGGAACATTTAAATGAATCCCAATAAATCAAGGTAATTGACAAAGCGTGACCTCTTCTGTTTTGTTTATTATATATTAACCATATTCTCAACATCTGGAGACAATCTTAGCACTTGATACATGGGAAAGAATTTTAATCACCAAGAACGAGCCTCATCTTATGAATTTTTATACCCTGCCAGTTGACAATATTGTCTAAGTAGCCACAGGACATAGAGGGCAGCACAGACACAGAATTTTCCGGCTGCAAGCTCCAGTCGACAAACTGATGATGAGGATCATGCTTCTTGAAACACATTTTTAACTACTTGACATATGTGGAGTTCATGTGTTTTTAATAAATTGTGTTAATACTTATCATATAACTGTTAATAATGACTTCATTTTAATTTCTTGACTCAATGTTACAGAAGATTAGTAACACACCATTTCTGAAAGCTTTTATTTTATTTTCATTATTATTATTATTATTATTATTATTATAATAATAATAATAATAATAATAATAAAACCATTCAGTTTTTTATACCATATTAATGAGTCAAATTTACAAAATTTAGCCCCATTTACTTTGAATAATTAAACACATTTTGAGGACTTCCATCCTCCTCATCAGCAGTGTTCAAAACATTAGTCTTAGAATCAATAAAGTTCCACTGTGTATGACACCTAAGTACTGCAAATTTTTAAATCACATATAAAGTAAAAATTTATTATTGATAAATAACTGATGAAATTTCGGTATCAGAGTCTTAAATAGAATGCCTACCTCCATGGCGGCTGCTGTATAAGAACACATGAACACCCTAACTTTTGACACCTTGCAGATTTATTGGTTAGTTTTTCTTTGAATGGTATTATACGTAACGTATATACAGTAATTTAAAATCACGGCATTACTCCTCTAAACCTGATGAAATGTGGCAATAGTGTTGGTAGCACATCTTGACTTGTGCATGTTTTAAGGAGCTTCTTGCACGTGCAATTGCTATGATGTAATGGGTCAAATACATATGGTTCATGCATGCTTGAAGAGGTGCATGAAGCTTCTCCTGCGCTGTTCCCATACTATCACTACAATTTTATGTTAATGCCATCAGATGGCAGCACTACAAGTAGGTAACGTGCATGGGCGCGAAAGTTACTCCTGGTTATTCCAGACCATCCATACTCTCAACTACAATTTAATTTACACATTACTTTGTTCTTGCCCTAACACCTTGCACTTAATTTTTTACACAACAAACATCCACAAAAACAATCCTTTCTTTCATCAGACAAATGCATCATTATTATTATTATTATTATTATTATTATTATTGTGAGTGGCTGCAGTTGTATCAGTTTCTTCATAATCATAATTATTATGCAACCGATCCTATTTCACATTTTCGGATCCGACTAAAATTTTGTGAGCACACAAAATGTTTTCTCATGAGCAACTACTGTCTACCTCAGATAAGCAAACCAGAAAGTAAATATTGGACGCACATTTTTAAGATTCCATACTGTGTGTTTTGTTGAGTGTCCTTTAGCAACAAAATTACAAAATAAAATAAAGAAATCTGTTTTAGGCTTACCTTGTTTGGCAACAGTTGCAAAAAAATGCAGGGTTCTCGTTTGAAAACATATAGGCCACCACTTGAAGCGCCCAGAACAAGGAAATGTCTGGATATGTTGAAACATGTATACTGAAAAACAAATTTAATTGTAACTCTTAATATGCCATTTAACATTTAATAGCAAGAGATTAAAATTAAAGATCAACATTAATATCTACACCATGCAAAAAATGGTAACTCTCAAAACCTGCTGAAGGCAAAAGTTCATTAATATTCATATTAAAAGCAGTTTTCAACCATTCAAAACAATTAAATAAATTTCTAAACAGCAATTTTGCACAATGCTTTTCTAGAGTTTCAAATTAATATCTGACTGCCTTAATTTTTTCTATTACACGCCGAAGATATTGAACATTTATACCAAGTGAATACAATGATCCTAGTTTCTCATTGCAACATCACAATTCTTGCCAGAAAATAGTTCTGCAGCAATTGCACAAGCAAGATGCTCAAATGTAGAGAAGCTGCAGAAAACTTAAAAAGTGATAGACTGGTGAGCTTTAGAGCACAATGATACAGAAATGTTTCCTTCAGAAAATCTCAATGAAAATTCCCAGTCGTTACATGGACTAACACTTAAAAAAGTCATGATATGGATTTGAGGAGAAGATTTACTTATCCCATTTTGATGCTTTTTCACCAGAATTGAAGAAGTTGACTGAAATACCAATTATGATCACATCATCACTAATGTATTGTAGATTAATTACTTTTTCTATAACATATAGCAAATAGGGGAAGTATTGCATTCCACCCAAAAATTAGATACAGAGATTTCTTTGGAAACACATGTTTTGAGGGGCCATGAATCCAAATAAAGCATCTTTTTTGGAAACTTGTCCATCTGTGTGCGTGTCTGTGAATAACATAACTCAAAAACGAAAAGTCGGATAAATACCAAACTTGGTATTTGAGTTTAGTATCTTCTAAGGAGCAACACGAAGATTTTTAAGAAAATCCTCCCACCCCTAACTACCATTTAGATGGAACATTTTTCAAAAATTTTGATTTTCTAAAAAATAGTTCTAACCATTTTGATTAAAATACCATATATGAAAGATATTTACATGACAAATAAAATGTACATATATCTTGAATTTTCTGAAATAGCCTTTGAAACCCTCTTCATTTGAAAGGAATTTTGTATAGCCTTGTATAACTTGTTACGAAAACGTACCCCACAAAAAATGTAGATTTCTTTAAAACACACATTTTACTTAAATAAGTTTTTTGTAGCATAAACCGTTTAAGATATCCATTATTAAAGGTTTGAATTGTTCAATACTTGTCATTCTTTTAAAGTCCCATCGATTTTCAGTTGTTTCTCGCAATTGCATGGAAACAGTATGGAATTTTAAGGCCAGCATATAGTGATCAGTTCTTAAACATCTGACTACCTGTTCTCTTTGTATTTAGAACCAAATGAGCATTGTAGCTATTTTTGCAAAAGTTTATTTGGATTAAATGTAGTAGATAGAAAAATAAGCTTTAGTAAGAATAGTTTGTATACCCACTAATAAAAATATAAGGTAAAGAAAATCTAGTGAATGTATCGCATCAAATTTTTTTACTTTCTCTGCCACTTATCTATAGTAGGTAAGAGAAAATACTGTATTACACTAAAAAAATTCAACGAGTTTTTGCCAGAAATACAAGTTTTGAAGTCCATTTAATGTCCCCCCCCCAAAAAAAAAGCATGCTTAGATAAAGGTCTGTGTGCATGTATTTATATAGCCTAACTCAAAAACAAAAGCTAACTAATTGCCAAATTTCATACTTGAGTCAGCCATTGTTTAAGCATGTCAGGCAAATATTTTCAAGTAAATTTTTCCCACATTCCTCCAAAATGGCTCTAGTGATGTTGGCTTAAATGTTATATACTTGAAATATTAAATTTATATCCTGAATTTTTATGAGTAATGAGTAAAGTCCACTTCATATTGATTGAATTTTTATAATTGGGAAATTATAATAGACATCAAAATACTTTTGCATATTTACGCTATCCCAAGTGTAAGTCATCTATCAGATATGCTTGAAAGTTTGCAATTCTTCTCTCTTTCAAATGCAAGAGGTCATACCACAACTTAAGTATTTGAATGTTGTAACTATGCACTTATTGCTTACTTTAAAACAATTTCTAGGCAAAAATACGCTGTGTATATCGTAATGTGAAGGGAAGATTCACTTTTTATACCAGGAGAAACCTAAACCATTTAAGACTTGAACCTATGCTGTTATTTTGTAACACTGAATGAATGGTGATAATACCACTCAGCTATTTGAACCTCAAAGTTCAGGTTTTAAATTGTAATCTAACTTTAACTGTTTACTTTCTCTACTACCTATAGTAAGTAGGGGAAGTATTGCATTCCACCCAAAAATTTGATACCAAGATTTCACCGGAAATACATGTTTTGAGGCACCTGAATAAAAAAGCAGCACTTTTAGAAAAAGGTTTGTATGTGTTGCTGTGAACAGCATAACTTAAAAACGAAAAGTCACATATATACCAAACTTGGTATTTAGATTCAGTATCTTTCAAAAATGCAACACAAAGATTTTCAAGAAAATCCCCCACCCCACACTACCCTTTACATAGAACATTTTTTGAAAATTTCGATTTTCTCAAAAACGGCTGTAAGGATTTTGATTAAAATATTATATATGTCCCCAAAAGTCCTTGAAAAACAGTCATTACCATGTTCAGACTTACCACCGGAAATGACTGCCTCAGCAAATGTTTACACAAAATTGGAATGCTACCATTTCCAAATTATCGGTTATGCAATAAGGCAGAAGAAACAAATATGGATCATTTATTAATCCATGAACATCTTAAATTGTATTCAGACTTGACTTCACAATATTGAGAAGTAAGAAGAAGAATGGATTTGTTGTTAAACTCTGAGCATCAGACACATATGCACACTTTTGCTATGACATCATGTTCACTGATGGTATGGCTTGCATGTTGTAGGTATATGTTACAGCTACAAAGTTTTGAGAAAAGAGTTCATCAACAGCTAGGTTCTTCATTTTGCGCAAGAGGTGAAAGGCTCTACAACTCAGTTCCAATCCCATTTACAGTGTTTGTTGATTGTGCCTCACCAAACATGAAAACTGATTTCAGGCATTTTCTGATAGCATGAGAGTTGCTTGTGTCAGGTGGCTTTACAAGACTGTGAGATACTTGGGTCAATATTTCTGCATCAATCGAGCTCATCAGTGTGTGCAACTGATCACATGTTAATAGTTCAGAATCATATTTTGAGTTTTGGCTTTCAGAATGGCATAACTTTAACTATCACACATGCAACTGCACTACTTGTTCAAGATAGATGCTTTAATGACTTGAATTATGTTCTCATTACACAACACGGCTACTCTTGGTTGAAAGTCTGGACAAAAGGCAATCTTAGACAACGAAATTGAGCAAGATGGCTCAGGCGGTCTGTGGCCTGCATTCAGGAGGTCGTGGGTTTGATTCCCGTGGCTGATCTTTCTGACTTTCAAGTTTTTTCAGCGGTTTCCCTGGGTTGCTAGGCAAATGCTGGGAAGGCTCATTAGATCCCTCAAAATTCCTGTCCCTCCTTTTCACTTCACCTTTTTCATCTGCTTGGCCTGTTTCGGGGTTGAAAGTGTCAGTGGGAGTATTGGCGTTGCATGGCAGGGGAAAAGGATGCTCTAAGTAACCTTTTGTCCGCAGAAACGGGGGCGGCTTCTGAGTCCCGGACCCCTAGTGGAATGTGCAAGCCTGCAGGGGGGAGCAGTTGCACCAGCTGCTATCCAGGAAGTTTCAATCTGTGAAAGGTAGGGACCCTGCCCTCCACCCTGTCATGTCTCCCCTCACCTCACCCCTCCCTCTTTCCCAGGGAGACCCTGTCAGGGGCTTTGGCACAAAAGATCTTGTAGGTCGAGGTTTTAAGTCCCCCTCCATACCTACTCTTACTCTAGACAATGAAAAAGTGGATACCCTGGAAAGCAAAGGACCTGCTCAATCATTTAAGGGACCAGAACTAGTTTTTGGCATTCCTTTAAATATTGTTTGAAGAATCATTGCTGAATGGATAAATTATTCCCACCAGAGGCAATGGGTTCAAATAAATGGATGCAAGCACAGTATGCAAGCGAATGAGTAAAATATCCTCCTCACTAACTGAAAATGTACCAAAACTTAACAGATCCCAAATAAACCTAATTACCGGGCCATCAATGGGACATTGTATATTAAGGAAACATCTACATACAATGGGAATCTTTAAACAAGAACCAGTATGTAGGTTATGCAATGAGGAAGACGAAACTGCTTCTCATATAATCTTTAAATGCAGAGCCTTAGGTAGGAAAACATGCAATCTACTGCATATTGCAAACCCAGAGGAAGATATTCCTACAGAGAATTTAATTAAGGCTGGTTCACAACCAATGAGAATGGTAACCAAAGAGAACGAGAAAGTTGAAATACATGTATTCAAATGGGAGCATTCACAATCGACGGGAAGCCTTCCCGGGCCCCAGGAACGGGAAAGAAGAGTTGCCCAACTTTTAACTTTCTCGCTCTCGGGCACAGCATATTAGACTCGCTACTGTAGAGATTATTCTAGGTGGCCGTGACATGAAACAGTCGCTAGTGCTCTCTATAGTCGCAAGCTGGAAACATGAAACTGGAGGAAATTAATAAAAAATGTGCTTCCTAACCTCATCACAACACCCGCAAATCCAATGAGCATTGGTTTCTCTGTTGAAAGGGTCATCTGTAGTTTGTTTATATTATGTAACTCAAAACTATTACTTCAAAAGCAATGGCAAAAGCTACAAAGACAGCAAAGCCGGTGGAAATTAAAAAAGAACAATAAACAACTTTAATGTATGACATTAAATAAAGGAATGACAGCTTGACACAACTAGAGGGATCGGAAATGTAATGGATATACATTTGGATACTGCTTACTGTATCGAATTTTGACACTGGCTAACCCGTGTAATGTTGGCTAAATTGGAAATATGCGAAAAAAATATAATTGGTCAGTTAAAAACAAATGAAATCCCAATGCGCTAAATAAACTTTCACTTTGTGATCGATATGATCATCGATACGCGTTCCCGTTCTCGTTACCAAGCTGTTGTGAACCAATATCTTATATGGTGTATAGGTTCCCGTTCTGGTTACCGTTCTCAGGCGGTTGTGAACCAGCGTTTAAAAATACACTGCTCCTTATTAAAGACACAGGTCTATTTAACTAAAATATAGAGATAGGAGAATAATGTAATAAAACTAAAAAGTTTTGGTGTTAAGGGAAGATATAATCCACCTTCATCTTTACATAAATCAAATCAATGTTCTACATCATCTCTGGGTTTGCCTACATACCTTAGAAATATTGGTTTATTACTAAAACCTAAAAAAATTCATAAAAAGATAAGAAACAACCTCAATGAATTTATGAAGGTAGACCTCTATACAAGTTCATAAGGTATCCCACAGAGGGACTTCTAGATTCTACATGGGACATCAGCAACAAATCAGCTGAGGATACAGGCAACATATCTGTGAAACATGTCCTATAGTAGTAAATAGGGCAAGTGAAGAAAGTGAATTGTTAAAAATGATTCAATTGTTATTTCTTAGAGTTACCACAGAGTTAGTTTCCAATGAAGGTACATTGGAAAGGTACATACCTTAATTCTCTGTGTAGACTTCAAAGGAAGGTGTATAGCAGAAAGATCATCTATCTCTGCCAATATGTAACCATTGGCATCTATATCCATTGCAAGTTCTTGGTAAGCTCCAGATCTTCATCAATCGATGTTCTGAAAGCTTCCAAGTTAACTGAAAATAAAACAGAAATTATCTTAAGAGATCTGCTATAAAACTGGGCGATGTCAAGGTAATGCTGCCGGAGAGGTCACCCTGTTGAGGTGGATGATGTTAATGCGCAATTAACCAACTTTAAAGTACGAAATATGTTGCAGTAATAGGAAACTGCAGAACAGCTGAGGTATCAACTCATTAACTAATATTTCTATGAAACACAAATGTAATAATGTTACCTAATATAACTGGCTTAATACTACCAAATATGATAAATGCTACTCTATGTCCAAGGATATGTTTGCTTTTTGGTAATGTGTTGTTAATACTGTTTTGCATTAATACATGGAAGGAGGGGAGAGTTCTCAAAGACAGATGCAGAAGAAAGGTGGAGCTCTGAACGTGAGGGCAGATACTGAAGAAAGGTAAAGTTCTGGAAGAGAAGAGTGATAAAGAGAAAGTTCTGGAGGAGAAGACAGGCTAGAAGAGAGCTGTGAAGATGTTATGCAGCAAGATAATACTCAAGACAGACCAGAAGAGAGCTTATTGTAGCTGGTAGATGTTATGTGGCAGGTTAATTCTCCAACCAGAAGAGAGCTGTATAAGAGCTGCTAAGATGTTATGCAGGAGGATAACTTTCAGACAGACCAGAAGAAAGCTGCAATGGAATTGCAAAGATGTTAAGCAGCAGGATAATTCTCAAACAGGCTGGTGAATAGGTATATTCTCTCTTGAGCTACCTTACAGATAATTATGATAACTTCACAATGAACCTTGTTGTGCATGACCACAATACAAGGCATGCAGGTGATTTGCATAGACCAGCAAATAGCTTAAAACTGTTCCAAAAAGGATGTTACTATTCTGCAATAACAATTTATAATAACCTTCCATGCTACTTAAAACTACTAGGCAAGCCTAATCAACGTTAACATCTTTAAGAAAGAGTTAAAGTCTTTCTTATATACTCACTCCTCATATACTATGGAGGAATTTTTTAATATGTTGTGCAACATACAAATATTCAATACATAGGGCAGATGGCATATCATAGTGATTACACTTATTTGTTATTGTCCTACCGTAATGCATGTTGAGATGTTTACTCTTGAATGGTGATGCTTTGCAAATTTTCATTTCTTAGATAATGCATGGTGTGGAGTGGAGAGATTAGAGAGAGAGAGAGAGAGAGAGAGAGAGAGAGAGAGAGAGAGAGAGGGAGGGAGGGAGGGAGAAATGTTCTTGATGTTGGGTATGTTATTATTTAAGAAGTTCTTGGTGCTGGGTATGTTTATTAGTTATGCTGTATATTTCATAATTGTATGACGTGTTCAATGTCCCTGAGTGTTGCTCTCACAGTGGGACCAAATGAACAAACAAACACAAAGACCAGAAGGAGCTGTATTGGAGATGTTATGGAGCTGGATAATTCTCAGACAGATCAGAAGAGAACTGTACTGGAACTGCAAAGATGTTATACAGCAGGATAATTCCTGAACAGGCCAGAAGAAACTGTATTGCAGCTGCAAAGATGTTATGCAGTAGGATAATTTTATTCTCAGAGACCAGAAGAGCGCTGTATAGGAGCTGTGAAGATGTTATGCAGCAGGGTAATTCTCAGACACACCAGAAGAGAGCTGTGTAACAGCTGCCAAGATGTTATGCAGCAGAACAATTCTCCGAGAGAGTCACAAGAAAACACAGAAACGCTCTCTGATTAGGATATCTATTCTTAAGCATAAACTAATGAAGGTAAGAGTTGAAGAGTCCTGGAAAGTGCCAAACTGTCTCCTAAGGTTGCCCTTGCCTCTCATTCCACATATTCTTGGCGATTTTCATGAACTTTAGCAACTTCATTTCTATAAGACTGTCTTGCCTGATGATGTGCAGTACCCACCATGGCAGAGCAACATTAGCAGTATCAATTACATTATTCTGAAATTTTTCCTACTAAAATTTTCCACATCTCTGCTAGAGATTTTATGCACTCAGATTTGCAGACTCTGACAAGGTGCAGATAGCATCAAAAACAGTTTAGAATGAAACTACAGGTCTATTACAAAAGAAATAAAGATTACTACTGCTATCAGGAATTAGTTACTTTTGTTTTATAATGTAAATCTTCAAGTTTACTTTGGTATGCTCCTTGTATTGTGCAACATACATAAAAATGACATGCAAGATGAGCAATATATTCTACAGGCCAATGAATTAATCACTCTTTCTAACTGCACACTTTTTTATAATTACATAAAGCTATTTTATGTTCAGAAGATTTACTGTTAGCCTGCATTTTTTTTTTTTGCATGCATTGTCCATTTGTGCCCCTCATCAGAATATCACTCGTGTAATCACCACATATAATTGATTGCTTATGCTTAGTTCTAAATCATAATAAAATTGTTTTGCCATAGTCTACATAAAGTTATTTAGATGCACTGATTCAAGTACTGAGTTGTTCAAATGCTTTATTACTTAAGTTTATTATTTGCTCATTGACTCTCCAGATATAGGCACACTGGTATCTTCTGCATAAAGCAATTCTTTTGATTTCTTACTAAGATTATATGCTATGTCATTAATGAATATTAAAAATACAAAGGACCCAGTACAGTAACCTTGTTTAACACTTTTGGTTGGTAATAACGCCAGGCTCAAAATCACAACATCTGATTCCAGCTTTCTGGACTCATATCTGTTATATATGATTTGAATCAGAAGTGTTATTAAAGCCATAAGAAAACTTCATATTTTTGCAGTATCTAACAAACAGTGATCTACTCTTGTCATACAGTTCAGGTAAATTGCAAAATACTCCTATAGACAGTTCCTCTTCATCTAATATGCATTTGTACTTTGGAAATGAGCATTTAGGTAGAACTTTCTATTGACAGTCCTTTCCTATAGGCAAACTGGAATGCTAACAGAATGTTAGGTCAGGTAATTTACAATATGATTAAAATGGCATGGTTAATCAATTGAAATATTCTGAGATTATTTATGGAAAATTTAAGATATATTTTGTTTGTCAATACATTATCTCAAACATATATTTTAATCAAAATCATTTGAGTCAGTTTTGAGAAAGTCAAAGTTTATGAACATTTTTCCGAATCGCACCAACTGAGTGGAGCCATTCCATAAGCATTGGCAATTTACATCCTTTATAGAAGAAATGTTTACACACATAAACCAGCCATGACATGTGTATTTAAGTGTATCAACATTTGTGTTATACTCTCTTTTATATTGAATAATTAAGTATGATGCCTAATTCTTATTATTAAATCAAGGGTTTAAGCAAACAAACTGAAAGGCAAAACCCTATACCATTTCGAAGTCCATTGAAATGGTATAAGCTTTTTTTTCTTAAGGATTTTCAAATTTAAGTAAAGAAAGACTGAAAGGATATGAGAAGTACAAACATCCCCACATTTGTTTAGTTTCTGGGATGTGCAGCATGCATGATAAAACTAATATTTGGCTTCAGTACAGTGAAATGTAAATTTCAATTCGGGTAACCTTACAAGGTAAAATAAGTCTACTTTATTTGAACTATTCTTCTATGGTCTTATGTTCATGTACTTACACTCAATTTTTCTAACCTCAAACGGGTAGAGAGCTTCTTATAAAATTAAATACTATGTTTTTTACACTTACAACGGCGATTATTACCTATAAATTTCTTAGGGCACCAGATCATTAATTCTGTCATGGTCATGTGTCAAGTCACACAATATTCACTTTCGGTTCCATATCTGCAAGTCGATTTTGCAGAGTAATATCGGTTTTTTCTTACTTATTTGTATGAAATGCGCTAATAAATCAAAAAAATAAATGAAATTCAGACTTCTGCATGGCATTTAGAGCAAGAATACAAAGTATTATTCACATAACCTGCTACATAAAGAAAATCTTAAAATACATTAGAACTCCCTCCTAGGTTAGTCTGCAGCTCTACATATTTTCGTGTGGTTTGATCGGCATTTGTTTTTACCCGTACTGCGCATATAGAGGGCGTTCATGTCAATATTCTCTTCGTAGCTTGCTAATGGCGAATGAAGTTGTTTTGTTTGTGAATACTTGGTTAAAACGTTTATTGAATTTAGGTGCATTATATTCGTAATTAAGAAGGTTTGTCATTTTACACAATTTATTTCCTGTTTTAATTGCAAAGGAAAAATTCCTCACTTGAAGTTAAGTGAGAGAATGTAAGGTACAAACATTATACGGACTTGGAATGAAGACTTTTGGTGGGAATGGAAAGTTATTTGCTTTATTAAACATGTTATTCATCGTGTTCTTTTGTTGGAAGTTCTTGGCATTACATGTTTATCACCTTTAAATACAATATGTAGGTTATATGTGAGCAGTAACGCTATGTTCTAGCTTTTGAAATCTTAATTTTGTCGCATCGAGCAGAAGACGTAATGGCTTCAGCTTGTTTAAATGTGAGTTATTAAAATGCTTCACTTTTGTTTGCAGATAGCCTTAAAGTAGAAAGAAGATGGGGGGCACAAGATTTATGGTGCAATGGGAAGAACATCCATCACATTTAGCCACAAGGCTTGGCCAACTTCTGGAGCATCAGACGTTGGTTGATGTTACTTTAATGTGTAACACACATACGCTACGTGTCCATCGCGCCGTACTTGCCGCATGTAGCCCCTATTTTGAAGTGAGTATTGAAGAACAAGAAGTTATTTATTATTGCATGATGAAAGGAATTTTAGAAGAGTGTAGAAGAATTTGCAACTCAGATAGAAAAATATGCACTTTCTTTTCCGTTTACATTGAAGAGCGACTGGATTACATTTTGCGTACACAGCTGTAAAAAGCTGGAAAAACAGTTTCATTGATAGGTGAATACTCAGACAAATTTATGTGCACCATACTTGTTAGCATTTCTAATTCTACCACTTTATTTATCGCTTAAATTAGCTTTCCATTTCCAGACCAGCAGATGTGAAGGTGTGATAGAAGGTTTGAGAAAAATGGAGAAATCTCGGCAATCTGCAGCCATTCCTCTCTCAAAATATTCAAAGAAAAAGAAAGCTATGTGCAAAGATTTCCTACAGAGTAAATGCAAAGCTTTCTGTTTACCATATTTAGCATTCATACTGATGTCATAGCAAGTTAATGCATATGCATATGTGAACCATCTACATTGTTATTACTGATTTGTTGTATTCTACCTGTCATGGATCACATCAGGTATTAGTACTTGGGCTACAAGCTAAGTCAGTCAATTTCCTTTTTCCGACTCCATGAAAACTGTCAAATGTATTTCTAACATACTTATATGTACGTATGCTGGTGGATTCTGGCAAGAAGTAGAGGATAATGTACGGTATATGAGTAGGAGTGGCATTCACTATACAATCTACAGGATCTACACATCTACAGAATTATCTTTATTACTTTCATAACATTACTAAACATAAGGAATACTACTGGACATTGTGGTTTGCATATTTAATTATATTTTGTCACTTTTGTTGTGTATTCACACGTTACACAACTCCCATCACATATATCCCACCCGAGGCATTTTGGGAGCATTACTTATGTTTTCCTACTACCAACATTGAGGGTCACAAAGTGTAACCGAGGGATTTTTTTACAAGAAGAGGAGTGAGCAACAGGGCATAGCCATTGGATATGTGAGGCTAAACCCCAATGAACCTTTTATAGCAACAATCCTATGACATTGTTTCTTTGGTTGGCAACTCATCACAAAATTTTTCCAGTAGCTGCTATATAAGAACGGCTACTAAAAAGGAGGTTGGCTGGGCAATATTACTTCATTTTGGCGAAAAACAAATCTCCATTTTTTACTGACACCTTGGATATCAAAACATCTCGTTTTCGTAAATATTTACAATGTATTATGCGCCTACTCACATACCGTAGTATTACCAGAGGGCTGTGGCTCCATATTGGATGATGTTAAATGCTGAGACTATCAGGTAACTGGACATAATACCTCAGTGTCCTCCAGCAACACACTGTAGGTGTCAGCGATTGGTCACATTTCTTTTTTAAATGCCAGTACCAGAGGTTCAAATACAGGTATTTGGCTAAATGCTGTGTAACTCCATACTGGCATTACATATACTTTTTTAAATGCGATTAAAGGTGTTCTGTTGATTGTGTGTGTGTCCCAGTTCAGGATCTGAAATGTACCGTTATCTGAGAGAGCTAGAAAACTAAAATTAGTGATGTGTATATGTTGTGTGATTATTATAATTTTCCATGAAGGGTTAATTTAGCATTAATTTATTCAGTGTTAATAGCATAATGGACATATAAGTGACAGAGTTGCTACTGATTTGGTTTAAAACAAGTAAGAGGAAAGCATATGCCATCAGGGCATAGCAAACTACAGTGAACCCACAGGGTCCTGGAGTTTTGAGATTTAGCCTGTTGTTAAGTTTGTGTGTATGTATGTGAGAGAGAGAACTGGATTCAAACAATGGATATGACATCAGAAACATGTAACATGAACTAAGATGGAACTGGATTAAGTGGAATAACTTCGTGATGCTTGTCCAGGTAAGGCAAGCATCACTGAGTCAGTCATCTGCATGTCTGTCCTTCCCAGCAGTATGTGAAATCATATGAAAGAGATACTGTAAGGTAAGTTTCCAGCATTGGTCACCAGATAGTGCTAGTGTTGAAGTTTCAGAAGCGTGTTTATCATGTGAATGATGTAATAAATCACATGTTAGGTGTGAGTAGCAAGTTTACAATACTCTTGACATTATGTTTACATCATAAACCATGTGACTATCTTGTGAAATAGCCACATAAATAATGCAGGAGTCTCTTGGTCATCATAGCCCACTGGAAATGTGTGGCTGATAGGCTAAAGAGCTCAAAGTCAAGGGACTGAATCTCTGTAAGTGAAATCAAAAGAAAAAGACTAGGCAACAGACTTGGTGACTTGAACGGAAATGAGTAAGGACAGCTGCAGATAAGTCGTAGGTTGGAAATAGCAGTTTTAGAAGCAGCGATTTGTCTGTGCCATTTTTACATTCTGTACTACGTGTATTAAGAAGGAAAAGTATTGCATTCCACCCGAAAATTTGATGTCGAGATTTCACTGGAAATAGATGCTTTGAGACCTGTTGAATAAACAATTTAGGAAAAGGTCCATATATGTGTGTGTGTCTGTGAACAGCATAACTCGAAAATGAAAAGTCGGGCAAATACCAAACTTGGTATTTAAGTTTAGTACCTTCCAAAGATGTGACATGAAGATTTTCAAGAAATTCCCCCACCCCAAACTACTCTTTACATGTAACATTTTTCAAAACTTTTTATTTTCTAAACAATGGTTCTTAACGATTTTGATTAAAAATAATATGTGTATATATATTAAATGTATTTACATGACAAACATAATGTATATCTTGAATTTTTTGGAGTTAGCTTGTGAAGTCCTCTTCATTCGGAATTAATTTTGTGTAATGTTGTATAACTGGTAAACATGATAGACATAAACTTACTACATTAAAAGGTAGATCTCTTTAAAACACAATTTATTTCAAATAACTTTATTTGTGACATCAACCATTCCCAAGATATACGTTATTAATGCTTCCATTTGTTTAATACTTTGTCATTCATTTTTAAGTCCCATCGATTTTCTCGCGATTCCATAAAACAGTGAAATTTTTTAGGGCAGCATATAGCGTCCACTTCTTAAACATTTGAATACTGAGTTCCCTTTGTACCCTAACGAAACGTATAATGTAGCTATTTCTGCAAAGGTTGATTTTAATTAAAATGAAGAGATAGAAAAAAAATTATTGTAAGAATAATTTTTATACCCACCAATAAATGATAGAGGGTAGAGAAAGTTATGTGAATGTAACACATCAGATTCTTTTTCTTGCATTATCCAGAAATTTTGGTAGTTTTGTTTTTTGGGTTGGGGAAGTATACTTTTATTTTCATTGTCTTTTTAACACACTGCTCAGCCAAAACCCCAAGTAGTAGGTTAACTGTTTAATGAAGAACTTATAGCTTACACACAGTGATTGAACTTTACCATGTTATACTTGTAATTTTAATCGGGTGTGTTTTCACGTGTGGACCCCAGTGCATGGAAATGTTTTTGGTTAGAAAATGCACAAGGTACCTAGTAAAAGTGTTATTTTAGTCTCACTCCACTTTTGCTGCCTTTGCTTTTCTTTTTTGTTTGCTGCCACATACTGTTTTTCTGCTTTACACATGAAGCACTTCCATTTTATGTGCGGAATCAAAATTTAGAACATATAGACTGTAGGGGTTCTCAATGTAATAAATACATTTAATTGAGGTTAATAAAGGAAACAAAAACATTGTTTTAAATGTTTATGAAATACCAGTAAAGAAAAAATGGTGCCTTGAAAGAATTTTTAAATGAAAGTTACCAATTAGTATAATACTTTTTACAGTACAGCACACTTGCATTCACTATCACGTTCATACTCCTCAGCCTCTAGGTAAGGTAAGAAATAACCCTAATAAATAAAAATTCCTACCCACAATGAGGAATCAGACACAGTAGCTTTAGCTTGGAATACTGACAGCTACACTGAAGTGGCTCAAAATATCTCTTCTAATTTGGAGTTTTCAGGAAAATGGTTTTATGTTAAAAAGTTTGTCAATAATGTTGAGCTTTTATCGTAGTGAAGTTGTTAACATCAATGCCAAAACTACAGTTTAACCAGTGGTAGCTGTTATATAAGAGCACATGATCACCCTAACTTTTGACACCTTGCAGATGTATTGGTTAGTTTTTCTTTGAATGTTATTAAATGTAATGCATATGTGGTAATTCAAAATCTACGCATTTAAATCATTCATACTACTCCTCTAAGCTCAATGAAACTTGTCAACAAGGTCACTAGCACACCATGACTTGTGCACATTTTAAGGAGCTTTTGTGCATGTGTAACTGGAATGACATCATTACCTTGTGGGTCAAATACATACAGATCGTGCACACTTGAAGACCTGCACTAGCACAGGAAAAGAGCTCCTGTGTACTACAATTTTACATCAATGCCACTGGGTGGTAGGATACTATGCCAGAAGTACCATATGAGGTAATGTGCACAAGTGTGGAAACTTCTCCATCTTTCTCCAAACCATACATATCTCAACTACAATTTAATTTACACACTTCTTATTTCTTGCCCTAAAAGCTGTACTTAATTATGTGCACGTCAACAAACATCCACAAATACAGCCCCTTATTTCATCAGACAAGTTATGCATTATTATTATTATTATTATTATTATTATTATTGTTGTTGTTGTTGTTGTTAGGAATAGCTGCATTGTATCACTTTGTTCATAATCATAACTATTACACAACAAATGCTATTTCACATTTTCAGGCCTGTCAGAATCTAAAATTTTGTGAACACCTAAGATGCATATTCAAGAGCCCCTACTGAGTTTAACTCTTCAATTTTAGGAACCCAAATGATTCAAATAATATAATACTTTGGGAATGTATCTCTAGATGCATTAGCTTAAAAATATATGGTGTCCCCCCCACACCCCTTATCATTTGTTTATTAAGGCTGGTTCACAATAAGTGAGAAAGCCAACCAGAATGAGAATAACATAGTTAAAATATATGTACTATAATGCGAGCATTTGCAATTAATGGGAAACTGTATTGGAACGTGGAAGAAGACTTCATCAAGTTTTAACATTCTCATTCCCAGGCAGGGTATATTAGACTCTTCACTCTAGAAATTATTCAAGGCGGTCTTGAAGTAAAGCAGCTGCTAGAGCTCTCTCTAGTCACAATCTGGGAAAATGAAACTGGAAGAACTAATAAATGTGTATCTTGACCACAGATCCTCACTCAGATTATTGAGCATTGGTTCCTCTAGCGAAACCTTCATCTTTAATTTGTTTACATGCAACTCAAAACTGGCTATTGCATAAAAACAGTAGAAAAAACTGGTAGAAATCAACAAAGAATAACAAACAACTTTAATGTATCCTATAAATAAAGGAATGAAGTTTGGTGAGGAATCTGAAATAGCAAATAGATATGCATTTAGAAGACGTTTATGTATCAAATTTTGATGTTGGCTGAATTGGAAAAGGTGAAAAAATATCATTGGATGGTTACAACAAATGATATCTCAATGTAAAACATTGACTTTACATTTTGCTATTGATTTGGTTATCTACATGCATTCTTTTTACCAGGATATTGTGAAACAAAATGTGTACTGTTTTGTTTTCCATTCTGGTTGGATTATTGTAAACCAGCCTTTATAATAACTAGCAGAACTACTAGGTATTACCCAGGGCTTTGGCAGTTTTGGTAAAATATAAATTCTCCAAATAATTGTTTATTTGCAGTTAGAGGAATGAAAGAAAATTGTTGCAGTATTGCTGGTCTTCAATTCTTTTAATTTGATCACTTCACTTTTAGGTTAAGGCAAATTTTCCATTCTTAATAAAGATCCTTCAAATTGCCTCCAAGAGAATGAAGGGAGTAACTTTTTATCTTTTTATTTAGCGAAAGTATTGAGAAAACAGGCCTATTTGTATTGAAAATCTTCCAAATTGCCACCCATACAACATTTTTCAACTCTATCCTCCATTTGGGGTGCTTTTTAGCATTACCAATAGTAAAACAATGAAGAGAGCCACATTTATTGTTTTTAATATCTTCAGAATTGTCTCCCACCAAGCATTTTCCATCGCTCTACCACAGATCCGTTCATGCTTATAAACCTAAAAGTTGCTTTCCTAAGAATACTTTCTGTTCCTCTTCTATGGGGTGTTTCTTTTCTCCCCCCACCCTTTTTTTTAGTGTTAGAGCCTCATAGTTAGATCTGAGATGTGATTCCATCAGGCTAGATCGTAAGTTGTAACCGTGATTTGTCTTAGGGCATACTATACTTTTTCACTATAGGCTGAAAGGAGAAGTAAATAAAACTTCAATGTATCACTCCGCGAGCACATGGTAGCACCACATGGAGGATAACGGGAACTAAGACCCGTGAGAGGAAATTGCTTTAGACAGAATACAAATGCAGTGTATTGCGCAGCTTGAGGATCATTAGCTTTTAAACATTGTATGTTTTATTCCTATATTTTGCCTTACATCCTAAACTTATAACACAAAATGCTAAGACAAGGCAAATAAAAGTTGTATCGGAACAGTTCGACAACTGTGATTAAAGGTACTAGATTAAACTGTTCTTAACTTCAGGCTTTAGAAATCATTCATTTAATGACTGATATCAGTATACCACCTTTGCTTTAACATTTTATGAGTCAAGTTAAATAACAATTAGCACTATAGGTTAAAACACAACAGAAAACATACGCGACCCAAGCTATCCAAGCAACAATTCTGCATCACTAACAAAGAAGTTCAATTATTGCTAAACGATGGCCAACCATATTCATTGTCGATTAAAGGTGGGTAATTTTCACGGAATTTGTTAAAAACATTTAACACAATTTGTGGCAGTATTTTATATCACAACAATGTAAATGCCAGAGTGATTGTAGTGTAAATAAGCATTATTGTATGACATTGATTTGAGATGTTTGTTAATTATAAGCATTGTTAGGAAATAAGTTTACACAGCCTCACTGAAACTGACAATAAGAGCAGGCAACAATGTAGCAAGGGGGTGAGTTGTTTATTAATTAGAAGAGGCAAGCAAATGACGTCAGAGTAGCACACGTTTCTTTAGAAATGGAAGGAATATCTTCCCTAGAGCATATGTGTTCGTAATTTTTATTGGATATAAAAATAGACACTAATGTTGGCACGCTTTATTAACCAATAGCAGCTCTGTTATAATCTTTAGGCATATTGGATTGAGGGAGCATAAATTCCATGCCAGAGACGGGTAACGCACAGTTTGACAGAATAATTCACGAGATAAACGTCGCTCAGTCCAATAGAATCATACAAAGGTTATACGTCGCACAGTTTAAGAGAATTGTTCACACGTTATACATCGCGCAATTCTACAAAATCTCTCGCGTTGTAAAGTTAGTTATAAATGTGAAATACGCGAATTAATAATGTGCAGCAAATATGTGATTATAGTGACATTAGAAAATATAACAGTTTCAGTCTGGCGTGAATCAAGAGTCAATATGTGAAATTAATTAATTGTGACGGTAATAAAAGTGTAAAAACAAATTCTTTTATCAGTGTTATCTTTAGTAACAACTCCTTTCCGTTTACACATCCTGTTTAAGAGATTTGCTCGACTGAACAGTAATAATAGTTAGCCAGAGCACATTGAACCCAAAATGCAAAATAATAAACCAATAACAGGCGCTCAGCAATAGATAACACGAAGTAACTGCAACAAATTGGCTCCCATACGTTGTGCAGATAAACATGAAGCATCTTCCAATTACCAACAAATATAATCTACTTCAAATTGTCTTCTTTCCATTTCCTGCATTTATGTTTTCCACAGTGGCAGAGGATTCTCAGCCGGAAACCGGAAACGGAACTGCAGCGCCTGCGCATAGTCTCTTAAACCCTCTGCTATAACGGTTTATTTAGTTGTGAATCGGAACAATCACATTTAGTTTCATAAATTGAACTGTTACAGTAATGAGTTTTTTAAATTTCTCTACATGAGAATAACCACAAAATGTTACGATCTGAACCAAGCTGTTTTTTTTGTAGAGGAAGAGAGGACATGCTAAGCAGGAAAGGTTGTAGTTTGTCCACCAGCCAATGAGGTGCTGTCTTGTCACGTGGTTTTTTTTTACTTCTCCTTTCAGCTTATAGTGAAAAAGGTATGGACAAGATGAAAACGGGAACTTTTGCGTCATCAGAGCAGAAATATGATTTAGATTGTGTATTATTTTTTTAAAAACCTTTCGGTATAATGCAACTGTCATAAAGTTTTCTGTTTGACCTGCACAAATTTTATTATAGTTATGAAGGTGAGATTTTTCAAAGTTTTTTCCTATTGATGCATACCAAGTTGTATATACATGAGATCTACAGTCTTCTTCCTTGTTTATGCTTTTGACTTGTCTTCAGCCTTTAACACTTGGAAATGTCATATATTACCAGTTGTGACCAGCTCAGACACCATAGAAACCTTGTCTATATATAGTTTGCAATTAATGCCCTGGCAGGGAAGCTTAGTTAATACTGAAGCTTACCTTGACATTTTAGTTGCAGAAGTGATTTCTTTACACACAAAGTTAAGGACTGCATGTAAAGAAATCTGATGTGTTACACTCACACAACTTTCTCTACTCTTGTACAAACTATTTTTCAAACGCTTATTTTCCATATGCTTCACGTTAACCGAGATGTTAATCTTATTGCTAATTTTCTTGTGGATGCAAGGGGAATATGGTAGGTTTTAAGCTATAGTCAAATCTTTTAACCGCTGGTTGCTATGTGGCGCATTCCATTCTCTTTGCATGTCCAGGAGATAAAAAAAATGAATAACGAATTTGAGAAAAGCATAAGTATTGGAAAATTTAAGGGAATAACAAGCAATATCTCGAAAATGGTTCACTAAAAAAAAAAATGTATATGACATAAATTGTGTATTTTAAGGCGATTTACATTTTTTGTGTAGTAAACTTTTGTCTATCTCTTATGGTAGTTATGCAAAAGTCGTTCACAATGAAGAATACTTTTGGAGACATTCCCAGAAAATTCAAGATTTACATTTTATTTGTCATTAAAGTATCTTAAATCCATGATATTTTAATCAAAATCGTTAGAGCCATTTTTGAGAAAATTAAAATTTTCGAAAAATGTTCCATGTAAAGGGTAATCTGGGGTGGGGGGATTTTCTTGAAAACCTTTGTGTTGCATCTCTGGAAGATACTGAACCTAAATACCAAGTTTGGTGTTTATCTGACTGTTCATTTCTGAGTTATACTGTTCACAGACAGACATATGGACATGTTTCCAAAATGCTTTTTTTTTTTTTGGATTCAGGGGGTCTCAAAACATTTATTTCCGGTGAAATCTCGGTATCAAATTTTTGGGTGGAATACCATACTTCCCCTACTTACTATACGTAGCAGAGAAAGTAAAAAATTGGCTCCTAGAAGAAGTAAATTAGAAGATATAAATATAAAATTTTGTATTCCTTAATTAGATGAAACTGAAATCCTAATCAGAATACCTCATTTTTGGTAGCAGTACAATTATAATACAGGGGTGATCAGAAACTAAGGTTACAGGGCTGATATTCCTGGAATTTTGCCCGTTTTAGAGAAATAAGTAGTGTGCGGTAATTGTTATACATACGGTTGGCAACTGTGCAGAGTTTTATCCAGCTGCCATCTACAGTGCTAGTTGTGGGTACACACAAATGGCGACTTGTTTGGAAAACTGGTCTTGCAAAGAAATCCGCTCCATTGTTCGATTTCTGTGGGTGAAACATGTAACCATATCTGAAATTCACCAGCAGCTGGTAGAGGTTTATGGAGAGACTAATGTCTTGTCATCGTGTCACAGAATGGTGATGTGATGTGATAGGGCTTAAGGGCGCTGAACAGAATGGTGACAAAAGTTTGTGGCCAGTAGGGAAAACGTCACTGACGAGGGTTGCAGTGGCCAATTCAGTACAGCATCAACAGATTAGAACATAGTTGCATGGAGGAGCTGATTCAAGACAACAGGTGGATTAAATTACAGCTTATAATGGTGGAATTGGTAATGTTGTTCAGAAGTGTTCGTCACATTGTTCATGATATTTTGACAGTACCAGAAAGTTTGTTCCCAATGGGTTCCACTAAATCTGTCCAGCCAACACAAGGAGAAGCGCTTGGGGTATCTGCAACTTTTGCAACGTTTCTCCATGGAAAGCAACAGTTTTCTTCACCACATGATTCACCACTACACCCCCAGCGGTAAGTGGTTGTCAATGAAGTGGAAACACCCCTCCTCTCCAAAGACAAAGAAGTTTAAGGTGATGCCATCTGCCGGCAAGGTGATGGCCATAGTGTTTTGGGACAGTGCAGGTGTCATACTTGTGGAGTTTTTCGAAAGAGGGCACATATTGACCGCTGACTGATACTGTGGGGCCTTAACATGATTGCATGAAGCAATCAGGAGGAAACATTCAGGGCATCGTCTTCCTTCATGACATACATCGCAGAAGACCACCACGCCTGTTGAAGCAATTTCGCTGGAACATCATAAACCACCCTCACTACAGCCTGGACCTTGCTCCAAGCGACTTTCACCTTTCTCCTCACTTGAAGGAGCACCTAGGAGGCCGAATCATCCCTCATACTTATTATGGTAAGTATAATGAAGGCTTTTTTTTTTAAACACTGCTGTTATCATATGCAGGCTGTGTTAAATTTGTGTTTAAGACTGGTTTAATGGAATTTCTTCTAGGCAGTATTTCTTGCACTGACTGTACCTGCCAGGTTTTCATTCTAGTCCTTGTTCAGTTTCAAAGTGTTTTGAGTATATTGCTCCAAGAATCTTTAAACTAATCTTCAGAGAATGAAATATATAAAATCATGATACTTAAACAATGACTAGTCAGATTTGTATGCACTAAAATGTGTTACATGAGTATGCATTTATGCTGTCAAAATGCATAAAATGTGCTCGAAAATACGGAGTAAAATAGTTAACTTGAAGCTTATACTTTTTAGTACATTCTTCCTTAGACATCATTTTGGTTGTTTGATTTATAGTATACAACGATAATTTTCTCCAAATGCTCAGGTATAAGTTTATGACGTTTATTGGTGAATGCAAGTTTGTATGTTGAGAAGAGTCTTTCCAGGTTGCAGATCTTGGGCAAAGTTTGAAACTGGGGAAATTTCCTTGGAAAGCACTGTGTTGTCACCTTGAAGATATTTATCCACAGAACACAAAACAGAATTTCTCTCCAAAACACTGCAGAATTTACCACTTAATTTTACTGCATACCCTCAAGTTTACTCTGAACCTCATTTAGAAATGATATAGTTGCCTCCATTGTAATGACTTGTTTTTTCACTAATGTTTTAAATATTGATTTTAAAATTAAACATTTTTAAATTTATGTATTATATGCTTGATCTGGAAAAATTGAAATATGCAATTTTGTATGCACTATGAAATTTTTTTATACAAACAAGAAAAACATGAAACATACTGCAAAGCTTAATTCCCTATCATAAATACAAACTAAATATGCATTTGCATACAAATCTGATGCCTAATAATGACTTGCATGAAACAAACTACTCCAGTAATGAAAGATGACTTATTTGTAATTGGGTAAAACTTCATAATTTCTTTTTTTGAGGAAAGTTGTCATTGATTGGCTAAAAATCATCCAGGCTCTGACATTCCTCAGAATATCTGAGGGCAGCACAAATACATAGTAGTAGGTACAGCAAACTGAAGTAACTTAGAAAAAATCCTTTTTCTTAGCTTCTTTTGCATGTCAGTTTCATTGTTGACATTTCTCTCTTAATTTTAATGCAGCATTGCAACATGTGATGCAGTAATTTGTATCACAAATTATTTAAATGTAAAGAGTGATTATAGTATGAATATGCATTATTATGTGACAATGATTTGTATGTTTGTTGATTGTAATTATTGTTGGGAAGTAAGTTTATACTGCCTTACTGAAACTGACAATAATAGCGTGCAATAATGCAGCGAGGGGTTGAGCTGTTTATCATTATTGGAAACGAGGAAGTTACGTAATGTTGGCGCGTTTTCTTTTAGAATCTTCTGGAACATTTCCCTAGAGCATATGTATTCATAATTTTCATTGGATATAAAAATAGACACTAATGTTGGCGCGTCTTATTAGCCAATTGCAGCTCAGTTATAATCTTTAGGCTTATCTGGATGAAGGAGTATAAAAGGTAGGTTAGAGGTAAAGACCCCATCAGTTCATCGAAAATCTCAGTACACTACACGTCGTCTTCCAGTCAGTTCGTCGAAAATATTTTGTATGATACACGTCGCCTTCAGTCCAGCAGAAATATTACACGTCGGCTATCGATTCGCAAGTTACGCGTATAAGAGTTATGAAAAATCTCAAGTATGGTAAAGTTAATTATACAAAAGGTTGAAGTACGTGGATTAAAAGTGATCAGTAAGAAGTTGTTATAACAGTTTCAGTTTGGCGAGTGTCAAGATCAATGTGTAAATGTGATAGTAAATGTGTTCGACAATAAAAGTGTAAAACAAATTCCTTCATCAGTGTTATCTTTGGATAAAAGACTCCTTTCCGTTTACACAACCTGTATAAAGAGAAGTGCTCGACCAAAAAGATCATAGTTAGCCGGAGGACAGTGAAACAAAATTAAATAAAATAACAGTAGCATTCTTTCAAACAAAAACTAATACTGCCGCAAATTGCGAACACCAGATGGAGCTACAAACCTAACAAAGAATCACGTCACAAAATGTCTTCACCACGTTGAGTAAACACACATACACAAACATTATAAGTATACCGCCGCAAATTGGCTTCCAAAACGTGGGGCTCAACAAATAAATATAATTTGAAGTATTCCACTTCAAATGATGAATTATCCCTATCACATTTCTTGTTTAAAAGCTATGATAATGACAACATTAAGTGTAATTGAGAAGCGTGTTTTCAAAAGTGCTCAAATTTTGAAAATTCGGATTTTTATAATTACTTATCAACTTTTCGCCTTGCATGACCTGTTGAAATGGTGTAGTTGCGATAACATTATTGCTTACGTAATATGTTTTTACGTAAATTATTAGAACTTGAAGATCTTATATTGTGCTGCTTTTGTTTTGTTTGGTTACATAATTTTAACTGCCCCACGTATGGGAGCCAATTTGTGATAGTGAATTTCTTGTATTTATTTAACATTATTGTAGCCCCACGTTTGGGAGCCAATTTGTAACGGTATTACTTATAATGTTGATGCTTGTGATGTTTACATCACGTGTTGCCATCTTGTGACGTCATTCATTTGTTCGGTTTGTAGCTCCATCTAGTGTTAGCAATTTGTGGTACCTATTATTAGTGTTTGAAAGAATTTTTAAGTTTTGTTTACTGTCCTCCGGCTAGCTATTATCCTGTTGGCTTGAGCATGTATCTCTATACAGGTTGTGTAAACGGAAAGGAATCTTTTATCCAAATATAACTGTTTTACACATTTATTGTCGAACACGTTAACTATCACATTTATACATTGATCTTAACACTCGCCAAACTGAAACTGTTATAATAACTTCTTACTTATCACTTTTAATTCGCGTACTTCAACTTTGTGTATTATTAACTTTACAACACTTTAGATTTTTCGTAACTTGTGAATCTATAGCCGACGTATCTCATACAAATATTTTGACAAACTGACGAACTGAAGACGACGTGTAGTGTACAAAGAATTTTGATGAACTGAGCATGAAGCTACCTCTAACCTACCCTATTTATACTCCTGCATCCAGATACGCCTAAAGATTATAACTGAGCTGCAATTGGCTAATAAAACGCGCCAACATTAGCGTCTATTTTTATATCCAATGAAAATTATGACTACATATGCTTTAGGGAGAAAATATTCCAGAAGTTTCTCAACGGAAAAACGCGCCAACATTATGCAACTTCCTCGTTTCCAATAATGATAAACAGCTCACCCCCCCTCGCTGCATTATTGCGCGCTATTATTGACAGTTTCAGTAAGGTCGTATAAACTTATTTCCCAATAATAATTACAATTAATAAACATCTGAAATCAATGTCACATAAAAATGCATATTCATATTACAATCATTATTTACATTTAAGTAATTTGTGATACAAATTACTGCATCATAGTCAACTACCAATATTTGCCATAGTTATAGGGTACTGAAAACGGTGAGTTTTTGCAAAACCCAACATTTGCTCTTGGCCAGTCAGAGCAAAACTATATAAATGCAAAATGCATTTTACTTCTGAGAGAGAATAACATTGTAGGCAAGTCAATTATTGCTCAGTTTGTGCCAGCTTTTGCCAGGACAAGATCACAATAAAGAGTATTCTGTTGTGCTATGATGTGGAAGTGCAATTCAGAAAATGACATACATGTAACTAAGTGTCCAGTTTGTAGCAAGTCCAGCTCAAGAGTAAAAGCGCCTAAGAAGCCCAGCAAGTATAAGAAAATGCCAATTATTATTACATGTTCACATGCGCTACCAGAGAACCTTTAGAAAAAGAATGCAGAGTAGCTGAGCTCATGATATCACTTTGGACAGTAGTTCCGCGGCTCAAATCTTGCCACGAGCATCCTCCCTGACTGGTTTATCCAGGTTTTCCTCATAACTGGCAAATGACAGGAAGGTACCCTAAACATAAGCTGGAACATTTCCTTCTCAAATTTCCTTTCCCAATTATCATTTAATTTCATGTATCACCAATGTCATCGCATGTGGTGTTGTCTGAAGTAAGAACAGGTGCTAAACACTACTAAAAAAAATCTGATGTGTTACACTCACATGACTTTCTCTACTCTTGTACAAACTATTTTTACAAACTCTTATTCTCCATCTATTTCATATTAATCAAGATAAACATTTGCAGAAACGATCTTATTGCTAATTCTCTTATAGGTGCAAGGGGAATATGGTAGGCTTTAAGCGATAATCAAATCTTTTAAGAGCTGGAAATGGTTCACTGCACACAAAAAATGTATATGACATAAATTGTGTGTTTCGTGGTAAAATTTTATCTATCTCTTACAGTTTACCAGTTATGCAAAATTCATTCAGAATGAAGACGACTTTTGGGGACATTCCCAGAAAATTATAGATATGCTTTCGTTTGCCATGAAAGTGTCTTAAAATATGATATTTTGATCAAAATCATTAGTGCCATTTCTGAGAGAAATAAAAACTTCGAAAAGTGTTCCATGTAAAGGGTAGTCTGGAATAAGGGCGATTTTCTTGAAAATCTTTGTGTTGCATCTTTTAAAGATACTGAACCTAAATACCAAGTTTAGTATTATTCGACTTTTCATTTTTGAGTTACGCTGTTCACAGACACACACATTGGCCTTTTTTTTAAAAAATGTGTTTTTTGCACTATGGGGCTTCAAAACATGTATTTCCGGTGAAATCTCAATATCGAATTTTTGGGTGAAATGCAATATTTCTACTTATTATACGTATTACAGAAAGTAATAAGCTTAAGTAAAAATACTTTGTATACCCACTAATAATTGATAGAGGTTAGGGAAAGTAATGTGAATGTATCACATCGGATTTTTGTTCTTCTAGTTTACTGCTTTGCTGGAAACACGTGCTGCCTCACTTGTACCTCAATTTTAGCCTTATCTGAGTGTTCATGTTCTTGACATGCAAAGAGAATTACATTTTACACATAGCGACCATGTTCTAAAAATATTTGACTATCGCTTAAGGCCTACTATGTTCCCCTTGTTTTGTATTTGTAAGGGCAATATAGAAATACAGTAGCCTTTAAGCATAGACATATCTCTTAATAGCTTGTTGCTATGTGCAGCACCATTCTCTTTGCCACAGATTAATGCTCTTTGCATATCCAAGGCAAAAAAAATGAATAATGATTTCCCATTTGAGAAAAAGTATATGTATTGGAAAATTTAAGGGAATAACAAGCAATATCTCAAAAAACAACTCAGCAAATAAAATGTATATGGCATAAATTGTGTATTTTAACACGATCTACATTTTATGTGTAGTAAAATTTTGTCTATCTCTTATGGTTTACCAGTTATGCAAAAGTCGTTCACAATGAAGAATACTTTTGTAGACTTCCCAGAAAATTCCAGATATACAATTCATTTGCCATAAAAATGTCTTAAACTTATGGTATTTTATTCAAAATCGTTTGAGCCATTTTTGAGAAAATTAAAATTTTAGAAAAATGTTACATGTAAAGGGTAATCTGGGTTGGGGGGATTTTCTTGAAAGGCGTGTCGCATCTCTGGAAGATGCTGAAACTAAATACCAAGTTTGGTGTTTATCCTACTTCGTTTCTGAGTTATGCTGTTCACAGACACACACACACACGGACATGTTTCCAAAAATACTTTTTTTTTGATTCAGGAGGCCTCAAAACATGTGTTTCCGGTGAAATCTTGGTATCAAATTTTTTAGTGGAATGCAATACTTGCCCTACTTACTATACGTAGTAGAGAAAGTAAAAAATGACAATATCACATTTTGATAAGCATGTAAATTGTTGAAACAAAATGGAGCAGATAAGTTATTACTAATATATCTAGAAATCACATTGCCAAAGTACAACGGTAATGGCTTATGTAAAGTACCAAAAGAAGGATTTGTTGTCAGTATCAGATACTTGTACTGAAAGTCCTGCCGAGAAGGTAGTGAAGTATAGAAAGTGCAGTCAAGAAGTAAAGGAAACAGTTACTTTGCAAAATGGGAATGTGTCCAGTAGTGATAAGTAAGAAAAAGGATTTTTTATAAAACTCGTTTTGAAATGCCAGAAGGAACAGAAGAGTCATTAAACATAGGTATGTTGTTGAAAGCCACAATTAGGCCCCCACTTGTACAGGGAGAGCCAAAAAACTACGAACCGGCTGCTCAGTATGCTTTTCCTGTCCGCGTCCTCGGTGCTCGCCATCTGCCGCTATCAGAAAAGTGCGGATGAAACCATACCACATTTTTAAAACTACTTTTAAAGGCTTTACTTACCAACTTTATGAAAGGAGATGCTGAAACTGGCCACTGTCGTGCATACATTTTTGGCACCTCTTTAGAAAACTATCCTTCACTTGTCATATTTTACGTTGAGAAATGCTGGCAATTCCCTGGCAGATATTTTGTTTTAATTCTTCCAGGGTGTGTGGGTTTGTCTTGTACACTTTATGTTTTAAGTTACCCCAGAGTTACCCGCAGGGAGTTAGGTCGGGGGATCGAAGGGGCCATAAATCTATACTAATAACTCTGTCCTAAAACGGAAATAAAATTGTATTCACATAAGTACGGGCGTCAATTGACTAGAAAAAAATTGGCCCTATAACTCTTTCTTCGCTCATGGCGCACCATACACCAATTTTTTCATCATGAAGGGGTACTTCATGAACAATATTACTGGCTTTTTTCCACCGTTTAAAGGTTAGGTAGCGTGATTTTGCCTTTTTTCAACAAGACTCCGCAACAGCTCATACAGCCAATATTTCGATGAGAACAATTGAAAGTGCATTTGAGGACAGAATTATTAGTTGAGATTTGTGCTCCCCCCCCCCCCCCCAATCCCCCGAGTTAAATCCCTGCGATTTATATCCCTGGGGTAACGTAAAATAAAGTGTACAAGATACCCTGGAAGAATTAAAACAAAATATCTGCCAGGAAATTGCCAGCGTTTTTCTAAACGTGAACTACAGCGAGTGATGGATAGTTTCCTAAAGAGGTGCCAAAAATGTATGGACAATGACAATGGCCAGTTTCAACATCTCCTTTCATAAAGTTGGTAAGTAAAGCCTTTAAAAGTAGTTTTAAAAATATGGCATGGTTTCATCCGCACCTTTCTATGATAGCGGCAGATGGCAATGAGCGCTGAGGACACGGACAGAAAAAACACTGCGCAGCTGGTTCATAGTTCTTTTGACTCTCTCTGTATTATTGGAGTTTGAGTTTAGTTTTTATTTTAATTTCCTATTACTCTCTTAATTTTATCAAACTGTTATGGAACAGTGTGACACTAAATTATTGTAATGCAGGTTGAACAATAAAGATGCCTCTTTATAATAACTATAAAGGATAGTGGAAAAGAAAAAAGAATGAAATTTTGAATGTGTAGTATCAATATCTTTTACCTTACAGCTTGGCATTTTTCAATTTTTGAAAAAACTCTGACATTTTATCCCTCTAGGAGGGCAACACTGAAAATGTTCAGAAATTCAAATAAGGATTAGTCTTTAAAACTTTTAAATGAATTTATTGCTTCTCAAAGTATTCACCTTTAACATCAATACATTTTTGTATTCAATGAAACCAGTCCTTAAAGCACTGATGCCACTGTTCCTGAGGCACTATAAAAACCAGGTTTTTATAATGTTCCACTGCTTCATCTGATGATGATAAAGTGATTCCATGTGTTTTATCTTTATTTTTTGGAAACAAAAAGAAATCACAAGGTTCTAGGTCAGGGCTGTATGATGGAGGGTCCATGGTGCTGCCCATTAAGCCCTCCAGATACTTAGTTGTTAGTTTTGCTGTATGCGACAGACAATTAAGTGTCGTGATGTAATATTTTTCCTTTTGGGCATTTTTCATGAACTTTTTCAAAAATTTGCAGACATTTGTGTACCAGTTGGCAGTAATGGCATGTTTATCTTCTAATGCTATAGTAGTAATATGGCCCATTTTAGAAAAAAAAGAAGAAAAGCTAGCAGCCATCTTCTTACCAGAGCTGGGAATTCGTCAGTGTTTTGTACGCTTAGGTTCTGTTCGAAAGACACATTGAGCCAAGTACTTTTCTTTTCAGGATCATACCAAAAATCAAGGTTCATCACCAATAACAATATTGCAAACCAAATTTGAAGTGCCACCTTGGTAGAGTTTTTCTGCACCAATCAATACGTTGTTGTTTTTGATTGGGAGTCAGCTTATGTGGAATTCATTGATAACAAAGTTTTCTCAACTCCAACTGTTGATGTAACCAATGTTGTTACCAATACCCATTGTCACCCAAATAAATACATAAGATGTCTGTTGACCTTCTTCAAGCATTGCTCAGACAGTGGCAGTATTTTCATTAGTAACAGCAGTTTTTGGACGTCCTTCATGAAATCCTTAAAATTCTTAAGATTCGAAGCACTAATGAAAGTGAAGTTATATGCATATTAAAATATATAGAGAGTCGCATACTAAAACATACTTCACATGTCAGATGTTTATTATCGGGAAACATCTTTTGGAGACATTCATCTCCATCTTCAGCTGTTTGGGACCATAAACATCTAACATAAGTGGGGCATGTTTTAGTATGTGACTCTTTATATATTTTAATATGTCCTTCATGAAATTCATCACAAAGAAAAACTCGATCTCTTTCAAATTTGCTGTGCCAATTATAAATTGTTGCCTTCTTTGTCAAATGCATTTCTAAGCTGATATTCACATTGTTTAGGGTGAATAACCCAGAAATGCTCTAGTCAGATTCATTTTGGGCGAATACAAAATCTTTAAATGATTGACAAACTATTAGAGAAAAACAAACTACGTGGCAATCAACTTACAAAATAGTAGAAAGTAGCTGTCAAATATAAACAAATGTTTTTAGAAACATGGCATTCTAAAAGCTTTTCAGTATCGCCTCATATTTTGATATTAAGAATTAACATTTTAGAGATGTCAAACACACACTCAAATACATACATAAAAATGTAGTGCCAGTATTAAATTATTGTGTTTATATAATTGTTATTTATATATTTATAAGATGGTTAAAAAATGCATTTCCTGAAAAATTTACTTTTTTGCATTTATCTGCTTTTGAAAATTCGTTCCTCAGTTCTATTATGTTCATAATAACAGCTGGAAGGGATATACATATTATCGCTTAAGCCAGAGAGGTGTTTGGGATATAGTGAAACACTTTAGGAGCATTTCACTTCCATCTTTCTTAGCTTTGTAGAAAAGTGCTTTAAAATACAGGGACTTAGCAACTCCACATTTTTCCTTGGTGTGGGGGAGAGAAACTGTGCTGGATAAAGGCCACAGCTGCCCCAGAATAGAATGCACAGTGAGTTATGAAGCCAGCTGTAAATATGATAATGCATTAATAATATTAACTTTGTTAGTATTATTTAAGTTGCAGAGTAGGTCTTTCGTGCATTTACAGCAACATTTTTAATGTTTATTGAAAGTAACCAAAACGTAAACACATTTTTTTCAACTTTAATTGAAAGAACAAAAGAAAATAACTTCCTAAAAGTGAGAAATTAAATAGATACTGGTGATGCGTAGCAAGTGACTGAATAGTTCAAAATGAATGATTCACTTGAAACTGTGAAGTATTTCATAATATTCGTGTTATTGTTCATTTGACTGTTACATGCAATATGAGACGCGAACGATTTATCCTGATCACCAACTTTCTCTTTGAAATATGAGTAATATAGTTTCTTTGTTTGTGAGTTTATTTTACGTACCTTTCCGTCAAACATGTAACACCCACAAATGTAACAAAACTTCTGAGGAATTTGTGGACACTGTTTCCTGCATAATCCTGAAGTAGAAGTCATACTCAAACTTTTATTTTAGCACTACACATATAGAAGGCAAACATGCATATTAATACAAGTTTTCAGCTCAGCTGAAGTTGAGATCTAAGATAGCTGTAAATGTAAACATAAATACCTCACAAGAAGTCAGATCTGACACAGAACAAAACTGTTAAGTGCTGGGAATATAAACATAAACATGGGTGATAAGGGAGGATGGAAGTGAGCCGATTAGGAAGAAAATCAACAACAGATTTAGAATAACATAATGAAACTTAACTGTAAGCTGTATAAGCTGAATGAATTTAGCACCATAGAAATATATGCACATATAAAAACTAGATGTGATAGCCAAACACGGATTTCATTTTTTAAATCCGGGCACTGATTTCCATTAAAGTCACCTATTTTCCTTTTTACCGCAGAATCAATGTTGACCAGTGTAATCTATAGCTGTTTTTTAATACCGAAATGATGCATAAATATAATTATGAAGAACTTGGTGTGCCCATGAAAGTATGTGATATACTTCTGTTGATGTGTTTTCCGTATGGTAATTACTTTTTCAGTAATTTATTTTTTGTAAGGCAGAATTTTTGTATAAATTGTATTCATTGTGAATGCTCCTTTTAACAGTTCTAATAAGAGATCATGTAGAAGAAAGAGTAACATTCTCTGATAGTAGCAATTTTGCAGTGTAAGCAAGTAATGTTCACCAATAATGTTAGTAATTTTCTTCTAATGTATAACTTTTCTTCAATTATGCAATTGAAATATTTTGCAAACTATACGTTAAAAGTAATATTACTAACATTAATTTTTGGTTTATTATGCAAGATGCACTGGAACTTAAAAATAGAAATTTATCTCATCACCACATGCTTCTGCAACAGGAGAGAATTTCTCACTTTGTATAAAAATTGTCCCATCTTCTTACTGTCTTTTTTAAACATGTCAACTACCACTACATTTCTATCTATTTTAAACCATTTCTTATTGATATACTCTTTTCTCCACACTTCAGTTCCCCTACATTCAAATAAAATGTGTTCCACATCCTCCTTTCCGCCACATATAGGACATTGGTTTTGTGAAATACCTTTCCTTAAGCTTTTAATCTCCGTACACCTGCTTTCAACCATGCAATACCTTCCCACTTCTCTTTATTTGTCACTTCTATATACTTTTCCCTTCCCTATGTGTCTTTCATTGGTATATAGAAGACTAAATATCTCATGTCAGTTATCTCACTGAATATTTTTTGTATTTCTATGTCCTCAAATCTTTTTCTTGCCAACTTCCAGAAATTATTCACATTATTTTCTCTTCTTCTCCACATTTCCCCTAACCCACTGCTTTCCAAGCTATTTCTGAGACAGTCTACCCATCCCTTATTCTTTAAACTTTTCTCTTGATATATTAAACACAATTTTAACAAATTCCTTTCTTCCAATTTCAATATTCTATACCAAAATTTCAATGCCCTTTCCGTGATCTTTCCCTTGCTTGGCACTCTACCCAGCTCTATTTGTGCTACCTGTCTAGCGACTTCGTAATTACCAGCAAAAAATAGTTCACTTGCTTCTTATCTAACGATTCAGTGAAAAGAAATAAAAGCAATGTGGGTTATTTTATCTAATAAGTTAAATAAATGCAATGAAACAAATGACTATTTGAATATCCAATAAAAGAAAATGGAAAGGATGTACAATGTTGGTAAACAGCACCATAACTGTTTGAGGTTAGTGCTTTGGGCTCTGCTGAAGTGCCTAAACTCTCATAATCATAAATTATGATTTACAGAAAGCAAAACTACTCAGTTCTAGAAAATAGATGCACTTAATGAAGAAACTTAAGATAAAAATATCTGAGTCAGTTGTATTCTTTTATATACTTAAATTGGACTTGCCATAAACATTCCATATGTGAATTACAATGCAATGGAAAGTTCACATCAGAAAGATTTTACTGGAAGGAAAAACCCTGAAAGAAACACTACTAAAATTATATAAATATGGCAATTCTAGTTTTGCTTTATTGTTTGTGGTATTGACAGAGAAATGACACCCAACCTTGTAATTGTTGTTCAGTTAGTAATTTAATGATGTAATGTGTTTATCTGTGTACATCAATTAAATACTTATGATATTTTATTTTGTATACAGTAGAGCCCCGGTAATTCGAGCTAATTGGTGCTGAGGCTACCTCGAATTACAAAAAAAAAACTCGGATTATACGGAAATATCAATGGGTAAATCATGAATAAATGTTTAATGAGCACAATAATGTTTAAAAAATAAATTTAAAAAAAAGGAATTTAGTGCATACCTATGTTATATGTACATATATGGTCATAAATTTCCAAGTTGCAAAAATATAAGTTACATTTTAAAGAAATTGTCCAAAGTCCTTTGTTTTAAAATAGAACCTCATTTTTTAGCAGCAATGTCGCGCCATCTTCTAAGAAGCATGGTGTCAGTTGGAGTAGCTTCTGCTTGCTTCTCGATATAACGCAATGCTTTACCTAGCACTGCCAAACCCTCAGTGCGAGTGATCACTGGTACAATTTCTTCAGGCAATTCCCCGTCGCTGCTGTCTTCAGCGGGCTCACTAACCATTTCAACAATTGCAAGATCGGTCACTTCAAACTGCTCATCCATTCTGAAACCTCACTCGCATTCGCATTTTCACATCCAGCATGCTTTTTAGTGTGTCTGCCTTTATTTCAGACCATGAATCGGCTATCCAGTAAACTACGCCTTTATCATAGTTTTTTTTTTAGAAATTCTTTTATCGTTCCTTCACCTTGCTTGTAGAAACATCTTAAGCAAATGACAATGATACTTGTTTTTCAAGCATTGCAAAATGCTTTGGTCCATAGGCTGTATTAAACTCGTCACATTAGCGGGTAAGAACAATGCGTGAATACCGTCACATTGTAATTCTTCCTCACCAGGGTGTGAACCAGCGTTGTCAAGCGTTAAGATTGCTTTGGAAGGCAAACACTTTTTCTTTAGGTATCTTTTGGTTTCTGGAACAAAATCTTTGAAAAACCACTTCCAAACCAGAATCTCCGTCACTTCACTGACTCCATACTCAGCAGCAAGTTTTTTTAATGTCTCTCCTTTTTCTAGTCTTTTCAGAGCCCCTAGTTTCACATTCAACGGAACAATTTTTTTCTTACTCCTATCACTCATTGTAATGTATGCATTAAAACATTAAGAAACAACTACATATGTACAATACTAAAATTAATGTGACACAGGTACAGTACAGATGTTACTACACAACCACCTACATACAACGACGGTCAGCCTATGTTGTAAAATGTGTATTTTTGCTTAAGCGTATTTTAATGACCACTGTCGCTAAGTAGGGATAACAGTAGGGGTAACAATAAGGATGGTATGCACTGTACAACTGATTGTCAGGCGGTCCCAGTTAGTGAAGGTTCAACAAAGAAATAGCAAGTGCACTGCTCGTAACTTAATGGACCTGTAATAGAAATGCATTAGCAGTCTGAGGCCAAGGTTATTTCTGTGCATTATGAACAAAAACCCTAAGTGGGACAGTTTTACCTGTATTGTGCATGGAAAATTTAAAGAAAGTTCAAAACGTAACACATTCGGAAGTGTGTAAAACATACATGTGGACAACGTATAAAAACAGGATTTTACTCTAGTTTTATGTAAAATTTCAATTTTCTTAAGAACAGCTCGAATTACACAGAACCTTGAAATACCGGGGCTCAAATTACCGGGGCTCTACTGTATATATTGTTGTGAGGTATAAGGGATGTCAGGAAGTGCATCTTATGACCAGAATGTCATCAGCCAAGGGCAGATCTATTGTGTTTTTAAGGGAATAAAACTTAAGGGAATTTCTTTTCAGCCCATTGTAAGAGCTAAAAGTTGCTGATTTATATGAAGGTACATTTAATTCAGAATTTGGGTCACAATTACATTGGTAGAAACAAATTTGAAAATGGGGGGGGAGTCCGCAAAATGGAGCAAAGTCAGTCACATAATATATCATTAAGGTAAAAGGTGCTAAAGTTTGTAGTGGAAAGTTAAGCCAACCAAAATTGACTTCAGCAAGTAAATTAAGGGAAGAAAAAGCAGAGGTGTTACATAAGCCCTACAAGGCAGATTTGGTGGTTAATTTCTATAATAATCGTGTTAGAAACACCTCAGTGAAATGCAATGGGGGACTTAAAAAATATGCCGATGGTACAAGTGTGTATTTGTTAAAGTGCATAATTGCAATGCTAATAATAAATATTGAGAGCTTTGGTTATGCATTGCCTCATTAGAACAATAAATTACCATGTTCCCTAAACTAGTGCTTTCCAAATTGGGTGTGCCAAAAATAGTGTTAAACGCCTGTTCTTACATTTTACAGCACTGGAGGCAGTGACTTTGGTGATAATATGAAATTACATCATAATTGGGAAATGAAATTTGTGCAGGAAACACTCTAGGCCTAAGTTTAGGCCATTTGCCAGTTATGGGATTTGAGGAGAGTCTGGTAAAAGCTTCAGTCAGCAAGGACGTCTTGCCAGGATTTAAACTGTAGACCTCGCATTCACAAGTCTGCATTAATAACCTAAGCCCTATGTTGGTCCTGACATCCTGCAGATTCATGTAGTAGCCTCAAGGATGTTAGGGATTCATTTTGGTGAATTTAAAATATCAAATGAATGAGAGTTTATAATAAAATATTAAATTTCGTTCTCTTTGTTCAATGTATTAATCGCATAATTGAGATGTTGATTTATAGACTTTTGTGCATGTAATATCCAATACTATCCAGAGAATCATTAAAAGCAGGACTTAGAAGCCATGACCATTTTCTCAGATGTGCATTTTAAATACTTTGCAAATATTGGTCTACAAAGTAAGCGTGCAAATTTCCTTACTGCTACAGGCGGTATTGCAGTTTATAGAAATAAAGTCAGTGTAGATTGGGAAAAACAAAGGAAACCAATTTTGAAATATTTCCAGGAATATGTACATTTCAGCTAACAAAAGTCGGATGTGCTACATTGACATGACTTTCTCTCCCAGCCTTCTACAAACAATTCTTGCAAGTGCTTATTCTTCTATCTACTTCATATCAATTGATACAAACATTTGCAGAAATGGTTTGTTACACATTTCACTGCCTGTACAAGAGGATACAGGAAGCTGAAGCAATGACTCAGATATTTAAAAAGTGGGTTGTTAAGTACTGGTTTTGGAATTCCTCTCTTTGCACGACCATAAGAAATAATTGAATGGCTACTTAGAGCTTCACAAAAGTATAAAGTATTTGGTAATTCAAATCAATAACAAATATCTCGAAAATGTTTAATGCTACAAAAAAAAATACTTTACACAAATTGCGTGTATTGACGTTTTTAATGCAATAAGCTTTTATCCATTTCTGATGGTGTACCAGTTATACAAAATCGTACAATTTCTGCATGAAAAGGACTTCACAAGCTATTTCTAGAAAACTCAAGAATATACATTTTATTTGCTATGCAAATATCTTAAATATTTGGTATTCTAACTAAAATCATTGGAGTCATTTTTGATAAAATAAAATACAACAAACATTATTCCTGCAAGGGTTAGTTTGGGATGGGGAGATGTTCTTGAAATTTCTCTTCACATCCATGGAAGATGCTGAATTTATGTGAAGCTTTGGTATTCATCCAGCATATCAGTGTTTAGTTATGCTGTTAGTGTGCAGACCTTTTTCTAAAAATTCCCCCCCCCCTCTCTTTTTTTTCCTTTCTTTTTGATTTAATGGGCTTCAGAGCCTATGTTTGCAATGAAATCTCAATCATAATTGGAGCCGTTAGGCAAAAGCTTATCATAAAATGTTTCAGCATAAATATAAAAGTTGTTGAGCAAAGAAAATGAGAGTTTTATTTCCATGACTTATTTGTAGCTATCACCTCAAGTATGCCACATAAATGGTGAGAATTAAACATTGATCAAAGTATACCAAATCAAGAGTGATGATAATTTTCAGTTGTAACCTCTCAACTGTCCTATTCAGAATTTTGAAAAATAAGATGTATAATGTGGTTTATTTTATGTTTCAGACAATTTTGCAACGTCAACTGGGAATGTATCCACTAATTGTGCTGAAAGATATGCAGTTTTCTGTTTTAAAATCATTGATTGAGTTTATGTACTGTGGTGAGACCAGTGTAACAGAAGACAATCTTTCTGCACTCCTGCAAGCAGCAAAATTTTTCCAGGTACGAATCACCTAACTCTCGTTTTTTTTTTAAAAAAAAAATATTTTGAGTCAAGAAAAACATTTGATAGTTTCAGAGATAAAAGTGCTTTAAAATACTAGAAGCTATAAGAAGGAATTGTTTATGGAAAATTATGTGGAAGTTGAATATAATTGGAAGTATATTCCAATTATATTTGCAACTACGACTTTGAAAGCCTACGTTCTCTCATATGTGGAAGTTTTTGACAAAATCGAAAGGGAAGTACTTAGACGGGCAAGAACAGTAGCAGTGTGATTAAGTTGGCAAAATGTTACAAATGCATTGTTAAACAGAATACTTGAAAATCAAATTATAAAGGGAGAAAGTATAGAATAAAACTTGGAATAATTTAGGAGTAAAAATTTTATTTATGTATATTTTTTTCTTTCTTTCTTTCATTTGTACTGCCTCCTTTAACTTCTATGCTCATATTAATGGTTTTGGCTTTGAAACTCTTTTAGTATAGCTTATTAACATTAGGTATTGATGATTTCCATGTTCAAACACATGCACATTCACTCTCATGTACATATTTCCAAACTCCTAAGGATAGGGAATGATTCTGGTTAAAGAAATTCTCCATACCTAGCCGGATATTGAACCCAGGACTTCTCGATTGAGAGGCCAGAGCACTGGGCCACAGAGGCAGTCGCTATAAAATTGTTTGGAAATAGGAAAGATTTCTGAAGCGATTTGGTAACTCTATAGGGAAGATAAGAGAGAAAAGATGGAGGAAAGTTATAGGCCAAAGAAGAATTTGGGAAAAATGATAATTGAAGTAAAAAGTAAGAAATAGATAAAATAAGAGACTAAGAAAGGGAATATGTTCCATTATATGCAAACAACAGTGTGTTGGATGAATAGAATCCATCAATATCAAGTAAGTCCCTGTACAGAGAACATATTTTGTGTCGCGGTATCGTTGTGTTATCTTTTTTTGCTGAGCGCCTGTTATTGTTTTACTATTTTGAATTTTGAGTTCTTTGTCCTCCGGCTAGCTATTATTACCCAGTCGAGCAAATCTGTTAAACAGGGTGTGTAAACGGAAAGGAGTTGTTACTAAAAGATAACACTGATAAAAGAATTTGTTTTTACACTTTTATTGCTGTCACACTTCATTAATTTCACAGATTTACTTTTGATACACACCTGACTGAAACTGTTATATTTTCGAATGTAACTATAATCACTTATTTACCGCACATTATTAATTTGCGTATTTCACATTTTATAACTAGCTTTACGACGCGAGAGATTCTGTAGAAATGCGCGACGTGTAACCCGTGAATGATTCTGTTGAACTGTGCGACGTGTAACGCCTAAATGATTCTCTTAAACTGTGCGACGTGTAACTCGTGAATGATTCTGTCAAACTGTGCGACGTGTAACGTCGTGAATGATTCTGTTAAACTGTGCAATGTGTAACCCGTTAATGATTCTATTAAACTGTGCGACGTGTAACGTGTGAATGATTCTCTTAAACTGTGTGACGTGTAACCCGTGAATGATTCTATTAAACTGTGCGACGTGTAACCTGTGAATGATTCTATTAAACTGTGCGATGTGTAACCCGTGAATGATTCTGTTAAACTGTGCGACGTGTAACGCGTGAATGATTCTCTTAAACTGTGCGACGTGTAACGCGTGAATGATTCTCTTAAACTGTGCGATGTGTAACCTGTGAATGATTCTATTAAACTGTGCGACATGTAACCTGTGAATGATTCTGTCAAATTGTGCGGCGTGTAACGTGTGAATGATTGTGTCAAACTGTGCCTTACCCATCTCTGGCTTCAGAATTTATACTCCCTCACCCCGATATGCCTAAAGATTATAATAGAGCTGCTATTGGTTAATAAAGCGCGCCAGCATTAGCGTCTGTTTTTATATCCAATCAAAATTACGAACACATATGCTCTAGGGAAGATAATTCCCTCCATTTCTAAAGAAAAGCGTGCTACTCTGATGTCATTTGTTTGCCTCTTATAATTGATAAAGAACTCACCCCCTCGCTCATTGTTACCCGCTCCTATTGTCAGTTTCAGTGAGGCCGTGTAAACTTATTTCCTAACAATGCTTATAATTAACAAACATCTCAAATCATTGTCATACAATAATGTTAATTTACACTACAATCGCTCTGGTATTCACAGTGTTGTGATATAAAATACTGCCTCATTTGTAAATTGTAAAAATAAATCATTCAACCCTGAGCAAAAGCTCTTTGTAATTCCATGTGAAGAAAAGTAGCTGATACTTAGCTTCTAAGTTTCTTAGTCACTAGTTGTTTTTTAATGCAAATGGCAAAACTGCATCAACTTTTATGTGTGTTAGCAGCATGTAATCTAATTATTCCTAGACATCGTTTTGCAGAATTGCTGTAAAACCACGTAATGTCAGTTATCTTTTGTGCTGCAGCACTATGGTTCTGCAGAACCATTGTTTGAAATTGATGGACAACCGAGTGCACAAAAGCAATCTCAAAAAGCATTCAGAAAGTAGAACCGAGAGGTGATACTACTGGGTCAATTTTGGCAAGTGCCCTGAAAATTTCAGAAGCTGTTAAATGGCAGCCAAACCCACTTGCTGAGTGTGACCATCTCTGAAGAGATGGGCGAACATGAAAGAAAGCATGTTGCGAAAGGTGCAGTACATACCCCTTACCAGAAGGTGCTGGTGGTGTTCTTAGAGAAGGTACTGAAGTGTTGTCTCTCATCTTGTATACCCAGCTGACATCTGTGGATAAAATTTCCATTTACTCAACACAGTTTGACTTTAGAAATTAATGAAATTTCTTAGCAAATGTTTTGTTTGAATATTTCCTCAATGTACAGATTTGATCTGTATGTTCTATCTTTTAATGCCCCCAGTTGCATGTTTTATCTGTAATAATTCTGTCATCAAACATTTTGAATAAAGGCTTGTTCACAACAACCTAAAACGGTAACCAGAACAAGAATGACAAAGTTGAAATACATGTATTTTAATGGGAGCGTTCACAATTGACAGGGCCCTGGGAATGGGAAAGAAGACTTGGCCAAGTTTTAACATTCTCGTTCGTGGGCGCGGCAAGTCAGATTCATATTGTGCATATTAGACTTTTCACTGTAGAGATTTTGTAGGTGGCTGTGACATGAAACGGTTCTCTCTCCAGTCGCAAACGGAAACATGAAACTGGAAGAAATTCTAGCATATGTGCATCCTAACCTCCGATGTTGACACTCACAGATCCATTGAGCCCTGGTTCTTCTAGTGAAAGGGCCTCTGTAGATTATTTAATACAACTCAAATCTGGCTATTGCCTCAAAAGTAGCAAAACCTACAAAGAACAGCAAAAAATTGTATAAATGAACAAAAAATTTTAATGTACGCCATTAAATAAAGGAATGAAAGCTTGGTACGCCTACAGGAATCAGAAATATGATTGATCCACATTTAGATAGTGTTTATCAAATTTTGACATTGGCTAACCAGCATTATGTTCGTTGAATTGGAAGCAGGTGAAAAAAAATCATTATTCAGTTAAGAACAAATGAAATCTCAATGTGCAAAATCAGCTTTCCACCTTGTGATTCGATATGATCATCAATATACATTTCCAGTCTTGTTACCAGGCTATTGTGAGCAAAAATCCTGTATGTTGTATTGCTACCTGTTCCCATTTCTGTATTGGTTACTGCTCTCAGCTTATCGTGAACCAGCCTTAAAACTGCTTTACTTTCATATGCCAAATAATCATTAAATTTTTTCTCCTAATAATCACATGTAAATTTGCCTATTCCACAGCAAACCTCCCAAACTTCAGAGGTGTTATACACAAAACACAATAATGCATTCATTATAACTAGTAGTAACACTCAATATCAAGCTCAGCACAACTACTACAGAATGGTGTTTGTTTTGCAACTAAACAAATGTTCAGGAAGTAACTCATGTGCCAGTAGTCATCACATTGCTGGGCCACACCATGCACTGCTATGATCAAACGACTGTTCTAAACTCGACACACGTGTCAAAATTGACTCTGTATAAGTGAATACAAGAAACATTTTGATATTGTGAACATTTAAAAATGTATAGCTTTCAAAGCACAATTCGCCAATAAAGTAGTGTATTAGGGCTACAAAGCACAGCCTATTCTGTATGCTTGCAATAATGAAAGAAATTAGAGAAAAATTTAAATAAACCCAGAGATGTGTTGATTATATATGATTACATCTTAGCTTTAAAACAGTTCTGCATCACAGAAAAAAGGAACAATTGCAAGAACTTCTTGGACAAGAACACAATAGAGGGATTATCAACTACTAATGATGAATTAGTTTCACGTATGCAATAACAAGGAATTTGTGAACTCCAAGAGCAGGAATGCTCTGGACAGTGTCTTTGCACAGTGCACACTCTTGGCATAGACATTGTCTGATAATGTTATATGAGATGTTATAACTAAAAATTCCAAGATTTTCCTTAATGTACAACTAACAGCATTGAAATCAGTAACTTTTAATTAGTTAAAAATTAAACTTTTACAAAAATTGTTCTAGTTGGACTTAATTTAGAACTACGGGGGTACTCCCAAAAGTAAGGTCCCCAATTTTTTTTTAAAATACAAAGAAACTTTTATTGTCAACAAATGGTACATAGTTTTTAAGCTTTAACGTTTGTCTATTTTTCCACATAATCGCCATTTCGATCTATGCATTTTTGTAGACGCTGTGGCAGTTTTTGTATGCCCATGTCATACCAGCTTGCCGCCATGCTCTTGAAAAAGTGATGGACCTCATTTTTCACTTCATCGTCGTCACCGAAGCACCTTCCAGCCAAGTGTTCTTTCAACTTGGGAAACAAATGGCAGTCACTGGGTGCTAAGTCCGGACTATAGGGTGGATGGGTGATGGTTTCCCATCCAAACTATTGCAGAAGATTCATGGTTTGACGGGCGGTGTGGAGGCGAGCATTGTAATGGAGAAGGCTTATGCCCTTGCTCAACATTCCTCTTCTAGGGTTCTGAATTGCCCGTCTGAGTTTTTTTAATGTCTGACAATACTTGTCAGCATTTATTGTCCCAGGATCCATAAAGTCGACCAACAATATCCCCTTTCGATCCCAAAACACAGTTGCCATGACTTTACCGGCAGACTGTGTTCTCTTGAATTTTCGCGGCTTGGGTGAACCGGAATGCCGCCACTCACGTGATTGTTGTTTGGTCTCAGATGTGAAGTGGAAAGCCCAGGTTTCATCACCCGTGACTATTGAATCCAAAAGATTGTCCTTTTCATCTGCATAGCGTTGAAGAAATTGGGGGGGGAAGTTTCAGTGCGTTGCCTTTTGTGATCTTCTGTTAGCATTCTTGGGACCCATCTTGCGCACACCTTCCAAAATTTCAACTCTTCAATCAAAGTCCGATGAATAGTGCTTCGAGAAATCTCGGGAACAACAATGCAGAGCTCATCGAGAGTGATCCACCGATCTTGAAGCATGATTTGTTCAACCTTTGCGATTATTTCGTCTGAAATGGACGGTCTCCCGCTTCTTTCCTCGTCATGAATTTCCATGCGACCATTTGCAAATTCTCCACACCACTTGCGGACATTTTTGACATCCATGCAAGACTCTCCATACACTTCCATCAACTGTCGATGAATTTCGACAGGTTTAACTCCTTTTGCACTCAAAAAGCGAACTTCGCACCTAGTGGTAGTGGCTAACGGGAGCTCCATTATAACTGGCTGCCAAGCCAAGACTGAGGGCGCTAAGGGATGTGCTGTGGTTTCGGAAGAGAGTGGAGGAAAAAAGCAGTATGGCCAACATCCACACAAACAGTTTCCCTGCGATCCCAGCGCTTTGGACACCTTACTTTTGGGATTACCCTCGTACTATGTCAGTCATTCTGAGGTTAAGCCCTATTTGCAAGAAAACGTAAGGACAGATACAGCATGAATGTAAGACTTAGCATCCATGTTATTTAATGGAAGCATACACAAAGAGTCGCATAATGCAAGAGATTGCAAGCTCCAAACTCTATTCCACTTTCTTGCACTGAAGCTTATATAGACTGATTATTAAACTTGCATTGCCAAGAATTCTGCTTTTTCTTCTCTCCATGCATTCGCAGCTTCTGAACAGCACATGATTGCAATGCAGTATTTTGCACTATCTACTATATTCTATTATAAAGATTGGATGAATTTTTACATTGAATATTGTGGGTTGTGTAATTCCAATTTTAAATTTGTGGTGCTTTTGGAGGATTTCAGCATGCAGTTTACAGATCTAAAAACCTATTCCAAGTTGTTGCATTATGCATGTTGCAAGGTGCATTGTGCATGTCTTACCTTGTGACTACGCTTATGCTACTTAATGTTAAGGTAATGTCTTCATTGTGAATGGAGCCTTAGACTTATGCAATTGGAATAGAGAAGGTGAAAACATTAGCACCAACAATGCTTGTTTTATATGGATTATTGAGTAATTTAGTGTATCATAATATAGTACACTGCAATAACTTTCAAGCCACATTGCAGTGTGCTACTTTTACAGGCCCTGTTTTGCATAAAAGGGGATTATAAATGTGTAGGTGTGGAGAAACAAGTGTTTGACACAATCTGTGCTTCATATGCTAGTACTATTTGTTTGATTTAATAGTCCAGATCACATTTACAATTTCATTTAATTATAATGCATTTTCAGGTGAAAGGGTTGTCAGCAATGACCAGAGAAGCTCTTGGACTGACACCCACAGCTCCTACTAGAACAGCTCCAGCAAATTCAACGGTAAATGGTGAGTAAGATAGATTAAACCAGTGACTTCAATTTGTTTCAGAATATGTTTTGTGCCCCTGTATTATAACAACACTTCCATATGAACATTTCTCTGCAAATGAACCAGCACATTTAATACTTGATAATTTAAAAGAAATCTTACTGTCAGGTGAACATTTCTCTATCTGTAACAGGTAACACTGATAATGCCAGTGAGTTGGTGTCAGTAAGTCCACAGGTAAACCTATCTATACCACGCCACTGTAATGTTGCACTAGACAGTTCATTGAAAGCTGTCTATGCTACGGTTGCAATGGTGCCATATAAAACAGCCAAAATGAAGTTTAACTTGTGCGTGCATGCGTGTGTGTGTATGTGTGTGTGTGGGCGCGTGCGCGTTTTTTGGATCATAACCAATTCATATTGCTTTATTTTTCTAAACCATTTTTCTCTTGCTCTCCCTATATTCTCCTATTCTTTTTATATCCCTCTTTTGTATTTTCATTATCCTAACTTTTAATACTTCTTTGTGAACATTCTCCCATTCTTTAGGTGAAAACTGATCTCTCCACAGCTTAGTTTCTTCACATTCAATTATATAATGCAAATCATTATCTGCCTTTCCACAAAGAGGACACCTATCCAAATTCGCTCACTTCCTATCTCCCCTTAGCCTATATGCACTTAATCTAGACCAGGCCCACCCTTCTCTCACTAACCTATTACCTACATCCACATACTTCTTCCTTCCCCAGTTCACCTTTAATAAATGGAACACCTCAACACAGGATTATCACTGACTCTGCGATTGAAGTCTCTTATGAGGCACTTCCTCAGTGAACTTCAGCTACTACAAGTTTAATAGTCATACGATAACAAACAATATAAACAAGCTGTAGAACAAAATCACAGAGCCAACAAGCATGAATAGAACTCACAAATTAAAGCATGTGTTTTGAAATACCTAAAACTAACAGCTAGAAGGAGCTGCTTTCACTTCCATTTCTGATTCCGACCAACCAAACTGCTGGATTGTGAAGGGTTCAGGAAGTGTAGTGGAAAGAGTTTTTCATTTGTGTGCAGATTTACTAACTTAACTGATAACTGTCAAGTGTGCAAAGTTCAGTGTTGTGGTTGTAAATCTGGTTCATCTAACTGCTCCACATCTACACAAATCAATGTGTCCTCCACATTCCCTCCTGAGTAGTCAAGGCTGTGTGTGCCACAATTGCACCTCTCCTAGTATGTGAAGAGAACAGCATAACTGAGATGGAAATGCAGCAAACATACATTCATGCAAATGAAGTGTCAATATCATGTGACTGTGTAGTATTAACAAAGAATATTCACTTCTTAGTAATGAAATACTCTATAGTGAAGAATCCCTTTTATATAGTAGTACATTAGCCCTGCTGTACTTCTGCTGGTCCCTCTGCCATTCGAAATAAACAAAGTAAATACTAATGATAACAAAGAAGCTACAAACTGTATGCACACAGATTTACAAATTCGAATGTTTGAAGTCTTACATTTCCTTAAACAATCTGTACAGAGCAGACCTATTCTGCTAAATATGGAATTCACCACAGTTTAAATTGATCATTGGCAGTTTATTTTTAAAGAAGTCTCTGCATGTGCACAGCAGTTTTAATAAACTTGTATCATTGCACTTTTTTTTTCGGACATTACACCTGTGTTTAAATCACATGATGATCACAGCTCGCAAGTGTTTGCTGGCCAATAAAACTGCATATATTGCATTTTTAACTATGAGGTGGCATTCAAAGTATCTCCATATCTTTTATAAGACTAATGGACAGAAAAACTGATGCTGTGGGTACCATGAGAACACATGTATAAGAAGGATATTATGTATTCTGTTGTCTAATATTTCCCATAATAAAGTGAAACATGGCGAGTATGAATTATGGTCTGCCAAAGCTGCTGACATTACCGTTAGAGCAAGTTGAGAAGGAAAGGTCAGACCCCACAGAGACAGTGTGCTCTTGAGTACCAAAAGTGAATGGGAGATGTAAATTTGTAAGATCAGGTTTATTTCCTATAATACAACACACAGCTAAAGGTGAAGGTATTTTTGTCTGCTAAACATGTGCACATTCAATTGTTTCATTGTTGCACAAGACTGCTAAAACTATAGACTCTAGAGCCAATGTTGCTCATCAGCTGCTTCAAAGTGTACACTACCAGAGTTCAGTGTTAGAGGTCGACCTTCACTCCATTGAGACTACAACCTAAAACATGTGCCCATTTTTCAATGCACATTTCACCCACAGTCAAGGAAAGAAATGGTAAAAAGATGTGTTGTGTGCTACAATAGGGGGGGAACAAAGTAGCAAAAGCTCTTGGCAATGCAGAAAGTTTTGTGCCACCCTTCATTTGGAGAAGGGTTTTTGGATCTCTCACACCAGTAATCATATTAGGCATCAAAATCAGTAAGTCAATACCTCCAGCATCTTGCATGCAAAATTACAGAAAAGAAATTGTATTGCTTGATTTTAAACTTTGTAACGCACTCACCAGCTATAGTGGTATGTAAATCAGATTTCTGGGTTAACCAAGAGGGTATTTAAATAAGATGCCAGTGGGTTAACACACTCAACTGACCTTGATCAAGTGATTGTGCGCACACTGTGACAACTCGAGTTTAAACATGAGAGGTAGCTTGTCACATATGAGGTTCATTTGAAAAATTCTTGAAATGAAGCAGAAAATGATGACACATTCCTTTTAAATTGTTCATGTTGACTATGTTTCAACATAGTCTACTTTGACATCAATGCACTTCATCCAGTGATGCCTTTATCCTGTAACAGAAGTCAGGGTCTACCATGCCTGCAAAGTAATCAACTGATGATTAAGTTCGTCAGACAAAAATTGCTTGCCAATAAGGAACATTCTCAGTTTAGGGAGCAATGGGAGTCTGATGGGACTAATCAGGGAAATAAAATGGATGTGGCAGCAAATCATACCCCACTTCATTGATTTTTACCATGGCAACAACACTTGTATGAGGGCAAAAACTATCTTGATGGAGGATGACTTTCTTCTTTGTTAAACTTGGCCTTTTCTTGCTTACTTTATTTTGAAATCAATCCAGAAGGTTAGTATAATATGCTCCAGTGATAGATTTTCCAGGGTGAAGATAATTAGCAGCACACTCTTGGCATCCCACCAAACTGACACCATAATCTTCCTTGCTGATTTCACACACTTACCTTATTTGTGATGGAGAATCTTGGTGCTTCCATTACTCAAACTATGTTTTGTTTCAGATGCACCAATGTTTCATCATTTGGTACAAATTGAGGCTTAAAGTTGATGGAATATTTCTGAAATGAGTCAATCAATGCTCAGGGATTTGCACCCTGATTCATTTTTGATCCAGAGTTAGGGGTGTAACACCCATCTTGCAGATAATTTTTTCCTGTCCAAATCTCTCAAAATGTGAAACACATGTTCGTTTGAAATGCCCAAAGCTTTAACAATTTTGGAAATGTTTATATTGGGGATCCATGTCATGTACTTAATTGATGATTTCTGGTCATTTCAGATTTCAGTCTTCCACTGCATGCATCATCTTCCAGCTTTCATGCCTGTGTTTAAACTCCATGATCCACTTGAAAATGTTGAAAATTAAGGTACAGAATTCCCTAGAGTGTTTGTTCATATCAATATGAATTCCTGTTGTATTTATACCCTTTCTTACAAAGTACTTAACTGCACGAATGTTCAGTGTTAGCCATGTTTTCTGTATACACTATAATCCTGACTTAAACGGCCTGTGACCTGGTAGGATGACACGGAAAAGAACATATACAATGTGTAAAACTGACAAAATACATTTATTTTTTAAAAAATTACATATGTACTGGTACTTGAGCAACCTACAGACATATTGTATGTATCACAAAGAACAATCTGTAGGTACAAAAAGCTATGTATGAAGAACAATCAAACCGATGTAAAAAAGATGGTAATTGACTTTTGTTTGCGAGCTGATATTTTCTCCCAGCTAGATCTTGCAGTCTCTTCAGAAATAAAACCTCCATTGATGAGTTTCCCCCAGCTGCTCCATGTATTTCAGTGCTATTCCAGGGCTTTGTTTCTTCAGTGTGAGAATCTGTCCTCACTTTCTGCCATCACTACTGCATTATCTTTCTTGTTCAGCACCATATTAACGATTTCATCTTGAGCATATCATCTACATATTCCTCATCTTGAGCAAACCATTCATTCGAGTCCTCCATTGTTGCTTCACAGCCTTCAGGCACTTTCTTCAGCATGGACAACATGTCTTCCTGATTAGCTTCTCAAGTTCAACACTTTTTGGACATCCTTCTTCCTGTCCTTCGCCTTTGCTTAACAAAACTTCTCAAGTTTTTGCAATTGTTGAGCTGACACTTTCTCACAATTGAGCTACATAATAGGCAACATCCTTTATGTTCAAACTTTGCAAACTTTCTTCATATTTTTTTCCTCATTTTGCCTTTTTGTTGGATGAGCTTTGTGGTGTCCTTAATGTGTTTCTGTTTCTTGAAATGTGCTATTTTTTGTGAGTGATTTGTTTGGCAAAGCAATTGTTTATAGCTGTGTTAACTATGTGTTTGTATTCATGTTTGTATTCTGTTTCTGTTAACAGTGTGTAAACCAATCTATGGGCCAAACTGTTTGGGACTGCATGTTTGTGTAGGATTGGGTTGAAACTCTTGCTTTTTATGTAGTTTTCAGAATGTGTTGGCTGCCTGTAATATCAAAATTGATCTTATTCTGGTTTCTAATTACTTGTAAATATAGGAATGGTAATGTGCCTTCATTTTGTTTCCATGTGAATTGTATAGCTTTGTTCTGTAAATTAAGTAATTTGAGGGCATCCTGGTTTGGATGACAAATCACACCAAATATAACATTCCTAAAACTGGCAAAATATGCAGCAGAGTTACACACTTAGGAAAAGTTATTAATCACAAAACATAAATACTGTGTAATAAATTTTTAATTGCCACCACCAAACCCACTATGGAAATTCACCACTCCACCACTAGATATCACCACACACAGACAACACCATGAGTAACCAGTCAGCCACTTCCTATGATGAGAGCAATTGCTCTTGAAACCGGTCAAGACAATAAACATATAAATGATGTTAATTTAATGTTTGACTCAATTTTTTTAAATAATTTCAAATTCACATCATTGTTACTAGCTTATCCATATATTATAGAAATAAGGAGTGTTGTTTTCAGATTTAAATGAAAATATATTCTTTAAATAATTCTTATCCAATCGATGCTCTGCAAAAGGATTGAAATCATTACTCCAAATGAGTAATTATTCAGGTGATTTGGATTGATGCGCAGTGCATCTTATTGGTATGCAGTCACAGTTGAGTCTTATTAATTTCTTCAGGACATGTTTAGCAGATAGATTTAATCGTCTTTTCCCCTACAAGGTTTTAGCAAATATTATCACATCACTGGATTTTAGTGGAATGTTTGTGTATGTCTTCTCCCTTTGGCATTTAAGTAAGTAATTAAAATTATTTGACTACTGCTTGGTAACTAAATATTGTGGAATCTCTGTATAAGGTACTTTTAAAAGTCATAAAATTTATACTTAATTCTAAAAAGTATGTTATACTGAAAAAAGGGATTTAACAAGTACAAAAATTCATTAGAGTCCGACGACTTATAATTGACAGATTTACCAAATGCAAGAAAAATTAGAACATTATAATGCATAGTTACGTACATTTAATTCTATCATTGCAGGGCTATTGAAGTTCTTATATGTACAAATAAATACACACAAATACACATCGCGCGTTCTCACTCTCACTCTCTCTCGCTCTCTCTCTCTACAATCATATATTTACACAAAATACATCATCAAATCAGTTGACATTTTCCATTTTACACACAGGTTTTGAAGTCATTGATTTTGGTTTGTTTTGACTTATTCAACAAGTTCTTTTCCACAAACTGTTCAAGCTCACTAAGCGACTTCAGAATATTTTCTGACACCTTGTCAGTTTTCTCCACATGTCGCCTTAACTGCTGTATATACTTCACTGCAGCAATGGAAGGCACACTTTCAGCTGCAGTTTCAACTTCTTCCTCTGCAAGTCATCACTGTTGTCTTGAAGGGCTACTACAGTCAAAGACTCCAATATTTCCTTCTCTATAAGGAGATTGTGTTATCTCTGCCTTAGCATCCATAACGACATACTCTTCAAAGGTTAATGAGGATGGCAGATTCAGTTCCTTTGCAACGTCTTCCCACAACTCGCAAGAAGACTTTAGTGTCCTCTGGTGCTGTAACCGGTTGAAAATTCGGAATGCCAGCATTTCTCCAACCATTCACAGTTGTAGTTGACTTTTCACATTCCACCAGGGCCCTGCTATCACCTGGATTCCCTGTAGAATATTGATGTTGATAGGCACCTTAAGTTTTATGTTGATAAGCACACGTTCCACCAAGCATTTCATAGTGCACTTTGACATTCTGCACGATTCCTTGGTCTAGTGGCTATAACATTGATCTGCAGTTAGCAGGTAAGAATTCAAGCCTGATATTTTCTAACCTGCTGTCCACTTTATGTGCAGAGCAGTTATCTGTGATAAAGAAAATATTCTTCTTGTCTCTCCCCATCTCTTTATCCACCTTAATGAGCCATTCTGTGAGCAGACTTTTTCTCGTCCGTGATTTGCTGTTGGCCATATATTTACAGGCAGAGATGCAACACCTTTAAAACACCTTGGTTTAGCAAAGTGCCCTATTATGAATGGCTTCAGCTTCCTGGTAGCTGTGGCATTGCAATAGAATAATGCTGTCAGCCTCCGGTTTTCCAGGAAATGCTGTACCTCTCCTGAAAACAAAATAGCCAACCATCACTTGCTTGGAAGTCTTTGACGTCCAATAATGTTACAAACTCCTTTGCTTTTGCTTGGAGCATTGGTCCAGAAACTGTTACACCTTTAGCCCTTACATCTTTGAATCACATCTCCACTGCAGCTTCCATTTGGTGGAGATTACCAACACGAATCTTTTTTTTTTTTTTTTGTTGGGGCAGAACAATGGCCTTTTGTACGCCTGAAGTATTTTCTCTTTGTCACAAAGTATTGTCGAAAGAGTGGTGGATTTAATGTTATGCACACGTGCTACTTCGTTCTGCTTCATTCTGTTTTCTACCTTTATTATCAGCTAACTTTCTGTTCTATAGAAAACTGCTTCCTTTTTCCGCCTCTATTATGTTGTCAAAGTTAACAAACAACTCTTTCATCAATAATTAACAAAAATAAAAAATGCAAACTTAAATAATTATCATCCTCAACAAAAATGCAAGATACGAACTTTAACAAACAGCTCTTTAATGATTAACAAATATGCAAGATGCAAACTTTAACCAAGAACCCTTTAAAATTCAACAAAATGCAAGAAGACGCAGACTTATCTTCCTGTGTTTAACATCAAAAACCATGTGAAAATGAAACCGATTTCAAACAAAATCAGAAACAGAAGTGCATTTGGGTTTATAAAGAAGCTTATGGTTTAACCAATACCATATCACTGAGTGAAAATATCAGGTTGCCAGCCTTAGAAAGTGTCTACGCATTTGTTGGTGCTCCTAATAGATTTGCTCGGAGGACAAAGAACTTAATGCGGCAGACACTGCACAATCCATTTCTAGACAACAATTTGAAATTGAAGCAAAAATGCACTAATACACCATATGTAATGACATTTTGTTCAAGAATAGATAAATAACACTATCAAAGAAAAGGTATTTAATAAAAATTGTATATTTAATTTTGAAATGTTCAGAATTAACACACATGTAAAAATGAAAATTCTTTGCATTATATTGTATGGGATTTAAGCGGGAGATTTAAAATCTATACGTAAAAGTGAAATATACGCTATAGTGAGGGACTTTATTTTGAGATTTCACTGTAGACTGTTTGTTTATATATATACTACTAATTGTGTATCTGCATGGGGTAATTATCTAAAACAACATTGATTATTTTATAAAAGAATTAATAACACCTTTTATCATTCATTGGAATGAATAAATGTGCATAATTAAGCAAATTAAGCACATATGCAACGAAAAGAAAGATAATAAGTAGATAACATTATATAAACAGATAAATAAAAAAAAATAGTCTTTAAATAGGCTATTATGTTGTTTCAGTTTCCATTCCTAAGATTTTTCAACAGCAACATGCAAGTCAACTTTATAACATAGTTATTAGTGTTGTTACATTATGTTGATATATTGGTTTTATTATACGTTTGCACACTTTCAGACCTCAAATAGTCATTGTCATAGAGTTGGCATTCATTTAATGGTGATAGTGTGGTTTGTTATAACATGGAACTGCATCTCTCCTTAATTAAATGTTTCAGCTAGAGGTCAAGATTATTGTGATCAGGTTAGAGTGAGTGGTAATTCTGAATTCTTTAGTAATGACTATGAAGTGTTAGTACAAATGAATCAGATGCACCTATTTAATATTTGCCTTTCAGGATAGCTTACCAAGTAAATGATATTGCCCTGATTTCTGATTCATGGAAGAAAATATCTGATCCACAGTTAGTCTACTGAGGTCCCCTGCTTATTAATTAAACAGATTTTCCATATTGCAAGTCCCCCACCCCTTCCTTCTACTTTTATACTTGTGACTTGGCGCTCAAAATTAATTGATATTACTGTATAGAATGGTTTTAACAGTCAGTTTGGAAGCTATAGCTTTAAGTGTGCTGACATTTTATTTGTAGTTTCCTTCTAATCTTCAGCGTTATGTCAAGGAAATTTTTAATCAGTCTCATAAATGAAAACCGTTAATACTTTTGTCCTCCATCACTTTTGACAGATGATGGAAAAGTTTATTTTTACTTTCTTTTAAAATTAACTCATTTGAACTTATAATAAAGATTTGCCACGTGACGCAGAATATTTCACTTGACAAAAAAATCATGTGTTTTTGTGCCATTAAGTTGTTCCTCGGTGTATTGGAAGCATGATTCAAATCATTTAGCTCTGTTCACTCATAACATCTTATCAGGCAGCCATTTGTAATGCAGTTTGTTAGTAATATGTGTGGTTTAATTCCAATTTAAGACCTTCTTTCTTGGTTATAATTTTGCATCATAAAAAGTTTCAGCTTCAATATATGTAAGGTTATGAGCTAGAAATTTTTGTGCACATACTTAAAACTATGAGGATTATTTTATACTAAAAAGTAACTTGGTTGGTTTGAGAAAATGTAATTACTAGACATTTAAAAAAAGAGTAATAAATTATTCAACAATATAATGTCTTTTCATTGTTTTGAAACTTATGGTAGTACAAATCATCAGTAATTACATAAAGAATATGCAGTAAAATAATTGAATCAGTATATTAATTAAAGGGGCTGAAACATTATGGAGGTGAATAAAATAAACTAATAGAGATATACACATAGAATTGCATTGTAGTAAATTTGAATATTCCAACATGCATGCAAACAATTAAATTTGCGACAAACTTTGAAATTGGATTATGGCCGGTATCACTATATACACATAACACATGCATATACTGCATGCCTTTTATTGACTTCAACACATTATTACACATAATAAAGAACAAATAACATGGTGCTTTATTTATTTTCATGAATATATGGCATATTTTGTCACTTTTGTTCCATAGTACTGACACTCAGAAGTCGCATCGCATGTATCTCATCCGTGGCATCATGGGAGTGTTGGTTGCATTGTCCAACATTTGATCCCAACATAGCTGAAAACACGATTTAGGGCCCTTAGCCTCAAAGCGTAGCCAAGGGATGTTTTTAGAAGGAGATGAGGCCGCAACTGCGAAGTGACGACAGGGCGTAGCCGAGGAATCTGCATGTCTAAAACTTGAATGATTCACGTTGGCAGCAATTTCTTCCAAAAGTGGCCAAAAATGACTTATTTTTCAATCATACAATACACAAAGTAGAACAGTGTTATTGTGGATCACATCAAAGTGTTGATTACAATAATACAGTAATAATAATAAATAATATGTACAAACTAATAGTAGCCATCGTAACTAGTACAATGCCAATGGTAAAAATAAATTATATACACAGAACACTTATTACTTATACAATATATAATTATTAACACACAAGAATAACAAGAGCTATAGGATATAATGCAACCAAGTTAGCATATTAAAGAATATTTGTGCTGTGATTTAAAAATTCTTGAGAGTTATAAAAGTAGTGCGTTAATAAATGCTTTTTGAATGCCTTTTTAAAATGATTTATATCATATATTCACTTTAAATCTGTTGGCAGTGAGTTAAAGAATTTAGAACCTCCATGGATGATATTTTTATTTCCAAAAGTACCCCTGTATGAATTTATAAAAAAGTCATTTTGACTTCAAGTAAAATGTCTGTGCACATCTTTGTTTAATTGAGGGGTTTCACTAGAGTTTTTAGCATACATAACAACATAATTTATATATATACAAAATAGTGGTAGAATTTTAAACTGTTTAAAGTACGGTCTACAAGATTCATAACTATTTATTCTGGTTAGAACTCTTGCTGCTCTTTTCTGTAGTAGAAACATCTGCATGAAGTATGTTTTTGATAAAGATCATCATAACATTGCCCCGTATTCTAAATGTGAGTGAATGTGATTTTCATCATTACCTCCAGAGCAACATCTACACCAAAACGTTCCTCATTAACCAAGAATTACTGTGGATAGCAAAAACCCATATTTCGCAGGCTAAAAGCTTCTATTTTCACTATAATCCAATATCAAAGTAACTGATATGAAAAATTTTTTGGACAGAGAAAGTTTACACATTGTATGTATTGGTTCTAGTTTGGTTCTATGCTTTGCATATTTGATACACTGCCTTGTGGTTGGACCCTCCACTGTATATGATCTCAAACATTAACAGAAGCCCTGAAGCTGAAGTTGGTCAACTAGAGGTTTTCTTCCTTTGTGCAGAGGGATTTGTTTTACCAATAGCCATCTTTTGTTCAGCCAAAGGAATAGGATATTCCAGCAACTGAATCTTTCGATGTTTAGTTTCTTGATATATAATCTAAGTGCTCACAACAGACAGCATGAGTACCTTGAAAAAGATATTTCTCCATAATTTTTCTGATTTTCTATTGATCTGAGAGATCTACTCTCATTATTTTATTACAGAAAGCTATCAATTCTGGAGATAGTACACCTACTTCTGAATTATCTACTACATTTACTATGTAGTATGTATTTTGCTAACAATTTATAACTTATATTTGTACACTGAGCAGTATATTTCAGAAGGCTACAAGGGAAAAATCTGTAACTAGACTCAATGTAACTTGAATACCTATCTTCTTTATTTAATATTTCTGGAGTATAATGGTAGCTCATTTTTAGTCAGGTGAAAATGTGTGCCTACAGAGGACCATTAAGAAAGAGTATTTTCAAGGGATGATTACCATTAGTTATGTTAGTATTAGAATCTTCATGTTATGTTCTTCCATTGGAGACAAATCATCTTCATCTGAACTTACAGAGTCATTATTAGGTATGTAATCTTCATCTGCAACGTCATCATCTGTGCTGAAATCTGATACAGACCCCCTCTACAATTTCATCCAGATAATCCAGAATCTCATCTCTGGTGCAAAGGATATCCTGGTGTGGTTTGCTGGCAGTCATCTCTGCTAAAACAAACATAACCTCCTAGATTAAAAATCAGGTTATAAAATGTCCCTTTAAACAATACTGATGGGTTATACAGAGGGTTGACCCACTTAACCTCCAACGTTTTTGTTTGTTTTTTATGGCGAGATTCCCTTCTGCCACTGCCTATTGTGTTGAATGTAATTTCCATGGGCGTTAACTATGGCTCTGCAGCGCAATTTCCATTGAAGAAGGCCGCGTTTAAGAATAGGAAGGAGGATGTTAATCCACTCCTCCTGGCAGGCTTTCCAGAGTCCTTCAATTGTGGTGGGATGCCGAGAAGCAAGGCACTGTTTCAGCAGACCATATCCGCAAAAATCCATTGGCAAGGCATCTGGTGACTTCACAAGGATCCTTTTAAATGGTATCACATTGACACGTTTCCATAGCTTTCTGGTGGTAGTAATGCTGGGAAGACTGAGAAGTGTGACTGGATGTTTTATCCATATGGGGCATTGTCACCATACAACCAAGGAATCTCTTCATCAAAAATTGGGTCTATAACATCCTTTGCATTAATTTTTACATTGTTGGCAACTCTGTGATGCTGAGTTTCCCCCAAGAGCAATAACCTGCAACCACCATGAATTCCTTGGAAAACTTTTCCTTGTTCAGTTGGAGCGACCCTTTTGGCCTACTTGATGATAAATGGCTCGGTGTTTTTTGTCATCTAGATAAACCTATGCTTCATCTAAAGAAACCACCCATTGCCACTTTTCACTTGTCAGGTGGTGTTCATAGAGGTTTCTTGTGTTGGTGAAGCGTTCTCTGATGTGCTGCTCTTTCAATGCGTATCCACATGCTTTATGGTGCCGTTCTACACACCTATTGCAACATCTCTATTTGTCATATTAGATGATAACCTCAGGCATACCTTTACATTTGGCTAATCAAGGTAGCTTTTCACAAAGAATTTTGTTGACTTGGTTTCGTTGGGCTAAACATAACCTCGTCATAGGCGATTATTCCTATTAAGTACACCAGATGCTTAGCAAAATCTTATGACTACACAAGTGTTTTGGAATATAAAGGCATGCAATTAATAGTGTTACTCTACTACTGTAAAGAATGAATTTCTCATAAACCTTCCTGGGCAAAATGCCATATATTTGCTACTGTTGGTTACATGTCAGGTTCATTTAGATATTATGCATTCAATTAAGCCTCGTAGCTGGCATTTTGTTTACGTAAATGGTCGCCAGGTGTCACTAGATTCATACAAGCATATTTCTGTACTTCTGCTTTCATTTTGCAAGTTGTAGGAAGACAATAGCTACCAAAGCCTAGAAAATCCTGAAAATAATTCCACCTGGGAAGAGTTAAGACAATACAAACTGCTAGTCGTTGTACTTTACTAAGTTTCCAAACTCGAACAATTTTTCTATGCCCAGCTCTGTAACATGGCATTGATATGCCTACCTCACATTCAAGAAGTTCCAGTTTCTGGGAGTTTCCTGAATTTTTCAGGGCTTTTGGTTATTCCCCAAAGACAAATGCCATGAAACTCTTAAACTCATTTGATGGGTGATGAATGAATGGATTTCATTCGTTCATTACCCAGTTAAAGGATTTTAAAACATATAAGAAAAAGAAAGATTTTCGAATTCCTCACAGGTATGTGCAGGTTGCCCTTTATTACAGACAGGGTTTATTTCTGAAAATTCCTGAAATGTCTGGTTTGGAACCTAAAGTATTACTCAGAAAAACTAGAATGGAAATCTGTAATCTTTATTTAGAGAGACAGTGTTTTGTGGGAGGCCATTTGGTTTGCCCATCCAGCATTTATTAGGTCAGGTTTCGTACTAATCACATGTAATAACAAGTTCAGTGTAGCATAACGTGGCAAAGGTTACTACAGAATTCTGCTTCATAGGTTTTCCACTTAGATTCAAGTGCCATTAATTGTAATTTGTTTTTCATTATTTTGGTTTATTATGGACATTTTTAAATGTAAATAAAGCTGAATTAGGCATTCTGTGCTGTGATGCACATGGCTCCTCTGTATAGGCCTTTGTCCAACAAATTGTTGATTTGTTGAGGATGAAAATATCCAAAAACTGTAGCTTTCTTTCTTGCTTCAACTCATAGTTAAATTTTGTGGGAAATGTTAATAGCTAGCATACATGACAACTGGTAACATTTTTTGTTACCTTGAAAATATCTGCAAATTTCATGTCAGTCAAAAGTGGAGAGGTTAAGTTACTCATTTGTTCTCTTGCCATGCCATTCTAGTCTTTAGCTATGTGAAGGTAACATTGTGTTCTGTGTATGTGTGCATGCACATGCAACCTAGAAATGTTGTCACGGTTACTTTCGTGTTATCTTATTTGCTGAGTGCCTGTTATTGTTTCACTATTTTGAATTTTGAGTTCTTTGTCCTCCGGCTAGCTATTATTACCCAGTCGAGCAAATCTCTTAAACAGGGTGTATAAACGGAAGGGAGTTGTTACTAAAAGATGATACTGATAAAAGAATTTGTTTTTACACTTTTATTGCCGTCACACTTTATTATTTTCACAGGTTTACTTTTGATACACGTCTGAGTGAAACTGTTATATTTTCGAATGTAACTATAATCACTTATTTGCCGCACATTATTAATTCGCGTATTTCACATTTTATAACTAGCTTTACAACACGAGAGATTCTGTAGAATTGCGCGACGTGTAACCCGTGGATGATTCTGTTGAACTGTGTGACGTGTAACCTGTGAATGATTCTGTTGAACTGCGCGTTACCTATCTTTGACTCGGAATTTATACTCCCTCACCCCGATATGCTAAACATTATAATCGAGCTGCTATTGGTTAATAAAGCGCGCCAACATTAGCGTCTATTTTTATATCCAATCAAAATTACGAACACATATGCTCTAGGGAAGATATTCCTTCCATTTCTAAAGAAAAGCGCGCTAATCTGACATCATTTGTTTGTCTCTTATAATTGATAAACAACTCACCCCCTCGCTCATTGTTACCCGCTCCTATTGTCAGTTTCAGTAAGGCCGTGTAAACTTATTTCCTAACAGTGCTTATAATTAACAAACATCTCAAATCAATGTCATACAATAATGTTAATTTACACTAAATCACTCTGGCATTCACAGTTTGTGATATAAAATACTGCCTCAATGTTTAAGGGAAAGCAGCTCTCTCTCTCTCTCTCTGTCTCTAGCAGTCACTAGTGGTGCATCCACCTCTAGACTCTGCATCTTCAGAATGTGTAACCATATGAGGTATTTTAAATCATGTGATGAAGCTTCCTACCTCCAAAGCCACACAGTAGCAGTTATCATGAAAATTATGTTCCGGGTACTGCAATGTGTGATTATGTAATGGTGACTCATGTTCTAAATTATCAGAATTTTATTAATTTACTATTATTTTAGCTATGCTTGAATATTTAAATAAACTGGATACTTAAATATAGTTCTAAAGGTAACCTTTGTAGAATGAATTTTATGCCCATGTGGTATAGAAGTAAGGCCTATTAATTGATTAGACTCCTTCTGGCCCTTTATGTTTGTCTTTATGACTTTTATATTGCTTTGAGGATAAAAAATTGTGCAGATTGACATGCCTGTTTGATTACAAAACTAACTAGAATTATAATTTCATAAATGCAATAAATATTTCCCACTTTTACAACACTTGTAAATAAGTTTTTAAGTACAGACTTGACCCAGTATCTTGAGAGCAATTTGCACACCCAAAAACAGACACCTAAAGTATGGACAGGTTCTAGTCAAAATGCTATTCCCTTCTTCGGGTTCCTGTCACTTTGCTATCGGCAGCATCACGAGGAGTAAGTGTCTGGCTGGGCTAACATATCTGCTGCACATGGCCATTGCTTAGTATTACTGAAATTTCTACTGGTTAATTTTCTTTTTTGCCATCATTCTTTCAAAAACCTCTTGCCCAGCTTATATACTTTGTAGGGAATAAATATTATTATTATAATAATAATAATAATAATAATAATAATAATTAATAATAATAATAAATGGAAAGGAAAAATATCCTTTACTGAGTTACATTCTTCAAAGTGTACACTATGTAAACGGTTCTGCCATGATAAGTTGTGAAATGTCTTAAGTGAATAATATAATAATAAGTGGGTAGGAAGAATAGGCTTTACAAGATTCCATTCTCTGAAATGTATACTTTTGTAAACAGCTACCATAATAAATTGTAAGAGTTGTTACTGAAATAATAATAATACCTAAGAATAACAGTAGCCTGGTTTTGATTCTTGAAAGTATATACTCCTTTCATTAATGATATACTGTAACATTCCCAATTCCAATAAGAGCAGAAGTCTCTGCAATAGACTCTGTTACAGTTTTGCTGTTGTGCACAAAAAGATTTTCATATATGTTAGAATAATGTGATGTTCTCCTGAACCTAACTTCCTCTGTAATTTGTTCACTGTAATCAGTTCACTGCTGACTTCGTCGCTTTGTTGTTCAACATTTCTCCCTTATATTCATTGGTCCTGGACCTCCACCCAGCTGTGCAGACATTTTCTGCTACTTTCGTTATCATGACAGCGGAACTAAGTGGTAATAACCATATTATATTTCCCCCATTTAATATCCATCAGCAGTTGTCTTTAGGGACTTTTCTAGAACCATTCTAAACTATTGGCTTTTGGGATACTTTTGGAAAGTAACTGGTCAATTCAGGATACAGTACCCTAGCAGTGGCCTTGATTCCCAGTTTTCTTTGATTTTGCTAGTTAAACCAAAAGAGATGTGCATGCATGTGAAAAACACAGCTTTAGCCATGAACAATACATTGTGCTTTGCTCTTTTAAACTTTTACCATCAGACTTTATAATTTATACTGAGCATTTCTGCCTACCTTTGGACTATAAGTTCTCTTAAACTTTGAAAGATAATTGAAGAAACAAAGAGAAATAAATTGGCAAAGCTGCTAATTATGTAATAAAACCTATAAATGGGCCTTTCGCGCCATTGCAACATTATATGGTTGTAATGTTACATTAACCTCTCATCACTGCGTCTAAAAATGATCTATTATGAAAACTCTGATATAGATACTGAGCATCATTGGGGAAGAATCATTTCCACAAGAGATAGTCATACCCAAGTTCATATAAGTACTACCTGAATTCTAATCAGTTTCAAATTTAACCTCTTTACACAAACGCATGCAAATTTTACAGGGAGGACGTAAGAAGCTTGCCCTGGTGTAGGGAAAGACATTTCAAAATCCTTCATATAAAGCACAGGATATATTTGCAGTTGCAAAGAATGTGTTGTAGCTTCTTCTACAAAAGTGGCATATATGAGGTCTGTTCAAAAAATTCTGGAACTTTGTCCACAACATTTTTCTATGCTTAGCCTTTACTTATTGTGCATGGTCTTGAAATACTCTTCTCCACAATTGATACACTGCTCCCAACGCCGTTTCCACTTCCAGAAGCAGTCTTGGTACCTCTCTTTCTGGATCGTGCGAAGTGCCACATGCAAATTTTCTGTTATCTCGTCTATCCTTGCAAATCTTCATCCTTTCAACAGGATTTTCAACTTTGGAAATAAAAAAAAAGTCCACAGGGTACAGGTCTGGAGAGTATGGAGGATGAGGCAGCTCAGTGATATTGTTTTTTGTGCAATAGTCACGTACCAACAGGGATGAATGTGCAGGTGCGTTATCGTGATGCAAGAGCCATGAATTGTCTTGCCACATTTTAGGCCATTTCCTTTTCACATGTTCTCGCAGGTGTTACAACACATCCCAATAGTCAGTCTTTAATTGGCACGGACAATTTCTTTGACGTTCCTGACATGAGCATCATCGGTAGACATGGAAGGGCATTCTAAATGAGGGTCATCTTTAACTTCCATCTGGCCATTTTTAAACCATATGAACCATTCGTAACACCGAGTACGACTTAAGCACTTAGGCTTTCTGCATCATTTTTTGTGTGTCTGTAAAGGTTTTCTTGTGTTTCACGAAAAATTTAATGCAGACACATTGCTCCTCTAACTCTGCCATCTTGAAATTCACAAACTGTGCGACACAACGTTCTGCTGAATACAGCACTGAACAATAACTAACAGACATAGAATAATGAAACTTGTGGCAGTTACACATTAAACACAGGTGTGTGCAGGGATGCCAACCACATTTCGCTCCAACGCTCCATTGGCACAAAATTACGAATGTTCCGGAACTTTTGAACAGATCTCGTATTTACTTTGCTTTGTCACCTTACAGAGTTGAACTGATAGAAGGCAGTGACCAATTAGGAGACGAATAGCTCTCTCAGTTTCTATTTGCTTAAAGTAAAAAGCACTTTAGCCTTGTCAAAATGTCTATGAACTCTTTGGGTTGTTTTTAATTTTGTGTTCCCAGTGTCATGTTTTATCATTCCAGTAGCAACCTCAAACTCCATAAAATGGCTCTGTACCAATAAAGGGAGATAAAGTTCTCTGTTTCACATGGTGATATGCAATTAATTTACCTTTGATTTCCTCATGGTGTGGAATCCACATCAGGATGAGCCTCCTGTGTTTGGCCATTTGTTTGAGGATTTGTGGAATTTCCCAAAGCAGCTCAACAGTACAAGAACTGAATGCCTTTAAAGCTGCTTGGCTGACAGGCAATGCAGAGGTATTTTTGCATTTAATACCTACCTTTTCTTGATATTTTCATAGATACAGAGTGCTCTTTACAAATTTCAGCTCATGCCTAAGGCTTTTAAAAGGACAACTTTAGGCCCATATATTTTTGAGCCATCTGTATGCCAGATGAGAGCCCCTTCTTAATAGTATTGCGCTTTTCAGTGTTCCAAATTCTGTGTTCAATTAGAACTGCTTCAGATAAATAAAATTGATTTTCTTTGACATGAAATCATTTTACTTATAAGAGAAGTACCCCAACTGGCAAGGCTCAGTTTCTTTCTAAATCGTTACATAGCCAGATTTTTGGTTAATTGAAACATGATAAAAGTCATTCTGGTGGCTTTTCCTCCGTTGCCTGTCATGATTTGAAATTTGAATTCCAATGTGCCATTCTGGCATGCACCTTGACCTTAGCTGTAGGCAATATCCAACATTCATACTATCATACTAACACGGTAGAGCTTTTTTTAATCTATGCATGGGTGTTATATAGTCATCTTTATCAATGAAGTTATTGATGATAATAGGGATATTAAACAAAGAGGTCGGAATGCAGCATCCTGGAAAACAGTACAAACACTTCACAACTGCTGCATTTCACATTCATCTTCACCATACACACGATGTGTAACATGGAGCATTGTTTTGAGCATATTTTGAAAAGTCCATTTCTGTTTTTCAGTAATTGCTGTACATATATCAATAGACATATGCTGGAGGAAATTGAGATGTTATGTTAATGTTGTGAACAGCTGAATATGTGTGTTTCATATGAAGTGACTGTGTTATATCACTAAGCTCTGCATGTTTTGCAGTTAGATCATTAATTCATTTTACAAATGAAAGCATCCTAAAAACAGTATATTATGCTTGTTTTCATTCAATTATGACATGGAATAACATTTTGGGGAAATTCAGTAGACGCAAAAAAATATATTTCTTTTGCAAAAAAAAGGTAATAAGAATAGTGGCAGGTGTAAAGCAATCAACTCATTGTAAACCACTATTCAAAACATTTGGAATACTACCATTAGCCTGTGAGTATATTTTAGCTGTACTTTTAACCATGATTGACCACCCAGAAATGTTCATAAAAAGTTCAGACTTACACAGCAAACAAACCAGAAATGGGCAGGACTTACACAGGCCAAGCAATAACCTACAAGTATTCCAAAATGGGGCTTACTACAATGGTATAGTATTATTTAATTCACTTCCATCATATATTAAGGAACTGAAAACTAATAAAACTAAATTCAAGCTAGCATTGAAAAGATATCTAATCACTCATATCTTCTATACAGAGGAGGATTTCTTTCATTCAAAAATGTAATTGACTATAAAATGTTACTGAATTTTATAAATACATTAAGTATAAATAATACTGTTTTAAAATTTTTTTAGCTCTAACGTACTCTACATAAGAACTACAATTTATTTACATACAAGTACATACTGTAATTATGTATTTATGACGTAATCTACATCCTAGAGTAGACTAGCTTCTTTTAAGCTGGTCTAGCTCACTATAGGGTCTACAGATTGAGGTGTTACGTTATCTGTCAAGATTGGTGAATTGAACTGGTGGCACACAGCAGAATCATTATAAAACCTCTAACATGTGGTTTTTATGTTGCTTCAATGGCTGGTATTTTATTCCTGAACAGTTCTTCCAGACTTGGAATTACAATTTTATACTATCTAAAAATCTATACATCCAGAGGTGCATGAGTCTTATTTTTGGAGGAATGATTTGGTCACAGTTCTCTTGTTGTGTAACATCTTTGTTATTTCCTTGTCATTAAAGATGGCATTATTGGTCTGTTCACTCCATGGACCCAAAAGGAGCAATGTGCCATTTGTAACACTTAACAACCTGTACCAATTCTGTATGCTTTTACATGTTAAGGCAAAACTGAAATAAGTGCAAGTTTCAAACATGGTATCATGCGACAGGCAAAAGAGGTAACAGAATAACTTCTACCAGGCTTTTATCAACCAAAAATCTGCCTATATATCAATTTAGAAAGAAATTGGGCCTGTCCAGTTGTGGTACGTTTTTCGTTAGCAGTGAACAATTTGTATACAAATAGGCTGCTGTAGATGAATGGCAAACAGAGGCTGTGTTGTGTTACTGTAAAAGGTGAACAATTTGAGCAGTCTATGGTGCACAAGCCATGGAGGCAATGCTACATCATAATACAAATTGAGATTTTTATTATTCTAGCTTCACTTTTTCACCAGAACTTATTGGGACATGTTTTAGAGAATGTTGTCTCCATAATCAGCCTGGATTTACTGCTGTGCTTATTCTTATGACCCGTAGATGGTGTTATCTGGCTGGATGTACTATGTAATGAGCTTCTTTGCATTAGGGACATCAAAAGTTTAATATATTGTGCTTCTTCCTGTGTATGAATATTTTTTTTCTCAAATGGAGAGTTCTGCTTTTCTAAGGGCCTTTAAGAGCTTCAGTTTCTCTTCTAGCTGATAATTTGTGATCCAAAAATGCTCTACAATTACTGATTTTTAGATTTGTTTATATTTTACGTTACTCTGTGTTCTTTAAACCTTGTGTCTATATTCCTCTTTGTACAGTTCCTTGCCATCCTGACATCCAATTTCATAAATACCAGAAGTTTTTCCCGCTGGAAATTTGTCCTTTGTATTCGTCCTTACTATGTGTTTTAAGGAGTATTTGTTAACTGGGGTTAAGGTTATACCATATTCTTTGAATATTTTTGTGAATTTTAGTAGGGTCATTGGTGGAAAGTGAATTTTTTGAACTTTTTAGTTTCTTTAATGTTGCGTAGTGTGGTGATTTCCTTTATTTGTTTGTGTCATCTTCATGATCTAGGGGTACCATGTTAGCCTTTTGTTCCCAAGGTCACAGGTTCAAACCCAGCAGAGGTCGATTTTTTGGGATGTAAAAATCCTTAGCATGGCTTCCTTTGAAAGGGAAGTACAATCGGTGGTCCTGTGCTGTAGATTTATGGCATGTAAAAGAATCTCAAGGTTGATAAAAAGGCCTCTGAGTAAAATTTCCAGTCTTTCACACCCAATATAGAATGGGACGCTAAGAACCATAGTAGTTAAAGAGCATCCATAAATATAGAGCCCAATACACTTCCTTTATTGGTTTTTCTTTTGAAATTCCTTTATCTTCCTGTATACTATCCGTTTGGTGAAGCGATTTTTTATGTACAATTTTCAGGATGTTGTTGTATTCTTTTGTGTGTTCATTGGTATGTTTACCAGTCTGACTGTTTATAATTGCATATTTGTGTTCCCTGCGGTTGTAACCGTCATTTTTAATGTAATTATTAGTTATCTGTGTGTGTCTTTTGTATGTATGCCAAAACTTTATTCTGATTCCTCATGATTTTTATGTCCAGAAAGGGGAGAGTATATTATTGGATTCTGTTTCTATTATAAATTTTATTGATTATCTTGTAAATTAAGTAGAGATGTTGCATCCTTCACAAACTTATCTACTGTGGCAAAACTGTCATCTGCATATCTGTACGAGAGTTTATACAGGGTGGAAGGTGTCCTATGATTATCCTTGAACAGGATGACTCTTTGTAATGTATAGAACAAAAAATCTTAGTGCAGTTTTGCTGTTTTTAAGGCACTTTTTTTAGAAAAAGCAAAAATTGCGTAATGTTAACTCAATTTTAAATGAATATTTTATAAAAATAGAATACTTTTTCAAATATTTCTTAGAGAAGATTGAAAGATAAATATTTTCTGTGTTAAATACATTTTGAATTAAAACAGTTCCCACTTTTACTATTATTATAAGCTTACTAAATTTGTCTCAATTGAATCTTCCTCGTTATCATTAGCCACGAAACTACACAACATGACCACACTGTAAGATCGAAATATACTTATGCTGTTGTTATTGTGCTTATGGCTTGTTTTCAAAACAGCAGATTATTGGTTACAAAATGACTCACTTTACTAATGCAGAGTATCTTGAAATGCTACTCATTTACAGTGAAACACATCGTAATGTGGCAGCAGTTTGCCAAGAAAGATTTCCAAATAGATGAGCACATCATTAACATTTGTTTTCATCTGTCCAAGAGTTGTAATACAGGAAGCATAAATCCTTCACTTGGTGGAAGATCCTGGAAGCAACAGCCTGGTATAGCTCGCACTATTGGCATATCCCATTGGACTGTTTTGAGAACGTTAAAGGAGGAATTTTATGCCCTTATCATACTCAGTTCATCTAGTATCTCTGAAGCAGATTATGTGTCAAGGGTAGCGTTTTCTGAATGGTTTCTTCAACAAGGAGGGGACTTTCCCCTTAAAATTCTTGCACTGGATGGAGCAACGTTTGCCAGAAATGGAGTAACTAATTACCATAATGCACACACCTGGGCTTATGACAATCCACACATAATAAGATAGGACAGCTTTCAGCACAGATTTTCTGTAAATGTTTGGGCAGGAATCATAGAAAACACATTGATTTGTCCATGAATTTCTCGAGTTTTGACAGGGACCATCTATCTCCAGTTTCTTCAAGAAACGTTACCAGTTCTGTTTGGTTCTTTTGGCAATAAGAAATGATATGTGGCTGTTACTTGATGGCGCACCTCTGCACATAAGTAGAGCTGTGTGTGGCCATCTACGCAACACTACATAGAATGCTGTATCGCTTGGACCACAAATATTGCCAGATCTAAATCCAATCGATTGTTTTTCTTTGGGGCGACATGAAAACTCCTGTATACATTACAGAATTGCCCAGTATGGAAATTTGCAAGAAAGAATGCTTCAAGCAGCAGAAGAAATAAAAAAGAACAACCCGGATGTACTTTGTAGAGTGCAGCAGAATTGGAGAAAACATTGTGAAGCATTTGTGCTGGCAAGGGGTGCACATTTTGAACAATTTCTGTAAAAGGTAAAAAGAGGTTCTCATTGATTTTTTGTTCTTGTCTTGCTTTAAAAGAAAGGAGGCATAATCTTGTAACTTGGGTTTCTCAAACTTTTATTTACCTTTATAAATAAGTGTTTCTATTAATAATTTGCATAATATTGTAAATGATTTCTCGCTTCCATATTCCATGTGATATTTGGGTTACGTTACAATCATTTGTAGCTTTCTGTTTATTTGAGCACTGGAAGTGTGTGTTTGTTGCCACAGCAGCAGAAGTTGAAGAATTAAAAGTTAACGTGTCGAATGTAAAGTGAGCATGTTAAATTTGCTGTGTTGCAATATTGTGCAAAATAAAACCAAGAACAGAAACAATTTGTGGAAAAAATTTATTAAGAAATAACACTCAAAATAACATGTATTTCATAGTTTAAAAGGATGATCATAGATCACCTTCCACTTTGTATGTGTAATGAAAAGCTGCTGTATATGTATTTCCAACAAACTTGCATATAAATTTGCCAGAAATGGGAAAGGTGGGTTGTTTATTGCCATTCACCATTCACCTGGGAGTATAGTCTGTTCCTGAATGTGAAGTAATTTTGATTGATGCACAGTTTGGTTGGTATCAGGTGTTCCTCTATTGCTTCCTTATCAATCTGTGGAGTGTAGCCATTTTGTCAAAACTTCTTCTAGCTTGTCTTTTTTTGTATGCTGGAGAACAGTGAGATGACATCAAAAGAAACATGTACATCGTTTTCTTCTAAGCTCACTCCAAAAGTAATACTATTTTTTTTTTTAAATCTAAGTTTCATTTTACATCTTTGCAATTTACAGTTTATAGATACAACCTTCCCACTTATGTTCAAATTTAGCCCAATCCGTTCCCATGCGTGACATTGTAGCATGTCTTCAAGATGGCTGCTGTACTTGACATTTCTCAAAAGCAACGTGCTGTTATAGAATTCCTTTGCTGTGAAAACGAGACAGTGGGAAACATCCACAAGAGGTTGCAGAAGGTGTACGGAGATACTGCTGACAATTGCAGTACAGTTAGTCAGTGGGCAAGCAGATTGCATGGTGAAAGCGGGCATGCCAATATTCAGGATACTCCTCACAGCAGCAGACCCCACTCTGCATGAACTCTTGACAATGTGCAGAGAGTTAATGACATGGTTTCAGGCGAGAAATGCATCACAGTGAAAGAATTGTCACACTATGTTAAAATAGGGGAAGCAAGTGTTTGCAGAATACTGAAAGAATTTGGGTTGAAAAAGGTTTGTGCCAAGTGGGGTCCAAGGAGGTTGACAGAGGCTCACAAAGAAATATGAAAACTAGTGTATGGCAAACATTTGGTACAGTAGGAGAATGGTGGAGATGACTTTCTTGCAAGAATTGTGACAGGCAATGAAACATTGTTCCACCATTTTGAACCAGAGATGAAGAGGCAATCCATGGAATGGCATCATACAAACTCACCTACGAAGACAAAAAAAAAATTCAAAACTGCACCTTCGGCTGGAAAAGTTATGGCTACAGTGTTTTTTGACTCCGAAGGACTCTTGCTTATGGACATCATACCATGTGGAACCACCATTAATTCTGACGCATATGTGGCAGCTCTGAAGAAACTTCAAGCTTGATGAGACGTGTTCAATCACATCGGGAAAAGCAGGATGTTTTCCTGTTGCATGACAATGCACAACCAATGTCAGAAAACCACAGACGAGCTCAGCAAACTTGAATGGACAACATTGAAACACCCGTCTTACAGTTCAGATGTGGCTCTATGTGATCACCGTCTCTTTGGTAAACTGAAGGATTCCCTTCGTGGAATAAGGTTTGAAGATGAGGACTGCCTCATGAACGCTGCCAAACAGTGGCTCAAACGTGCTGGTCCAGACCTTTATCTTGAAGGTATACAAGCCCTAGTTCCAAGGTGGCATAAGGCAGTTGAGAGGGGTGGGAATTATGTGAAAAAATTGAATTATGTTCCTAAGGGACACATTATAAAAATAGCTAAGATGTAAGCTGAACGTATAATTTACGAATATATGTTATGCATTACTTTTGGAGTAACCCTCATATATCTTTAATTTTCCCAGTGAGATCAGAGGTGATACTTATGCTCAGACGTTTTGATTGGGGGAGTTCCTGAAATTTTATAAGTAACCTTTTTGCCAAATTTTATGTAGGTGTGTCTATTGTATTGATGATTGGGTACATTTTATTGCCAGGTTTGTGAATCTTTGGTAATCATATATCCTGGGTGTAATTGGATTACTTGGTATCACAATTTTCTTCTCTTGTTCCCTTATAATGGATTTTATCTCTTTCAGAGTAGATAGAAGTGTTTTTGTGTATTTCTGTGTCAAATATGTTTTTAATGGTTTGAACTCATTGCCGTCCATCATGGTTTCTGTCCTATTTCATAATCTTGCTTCTCCGTGATCACTGGCTTTTTTCCTTTATCTGCCGGTGTGTAAAATATGTATTTTATATTAAGGATTTTGATAGTTTTTTGTGTGGTAGTTTCCTTGGATAGCTTTCTTTTTGTATCAATTGGTTGATGATGGGTTTGCATTTTTCAGTGATAATTGCTTTTTCTTTTTCTGGTTTTTTAAAATAGCTGCATCTACGTCTGCTGTGTATGTATCTGTGTTTCCGGATCTACATTCTAATGTAGATCTAATCCTGTATTCCTGCAGGTCATAAGAGGGCTTCTGGTTAGTGCAAACTTGGGACCTAAGGGATCTTGCTAAGAATATGGTGCACTCAGCAGGAATAATCAGTAATGAGTGAGGTTATGTTTAACCTCATTAAACTTAAGTCAAAATTCTTTGTCAGAAGAAACCATGGTTATTCAGTGAAGGTGTTCTCTTACAAGACAATGTGAAACTAATATGCATAAGATACATGGGGTCAACATAGAGAATAGGATGAGAAACTCATAGTACTTTCTCTATACTCTCTAGATCTTTTACTAAGGATTTAACATATGTTCTACTCTCTGCAATGCTACCTTGACAAGTATCACATCAGAAAGGTGGTGAATGAGTTGCATAAATACAGATTTGAGAAAATGATTTAAGACTCAAGTACATTTTTTGTGATAAAAGTTCTAAAATAATTACTAACAACTGAAACAAATTGATTGTATGAAAATTTGAAGCAGCATTATAAGTATTTCTTTTCTTCCTTCAATAGCAATTCTTATTGGTGAATGATGACTTTTCTTACCCATAGCCTCAAAAATCTACAGGGAAGAAATGGCAATTATAATAGAACAAATAACATTTAATTTTCAGATATTTGTGAAAATTCAAGGCTGTAGTACTAAAATGATGAACAACTGGAAACAGTCATTTAAAATACTCTTTTTGATACTTTTCACTCAAAAAAATTACTCCCACCTGCCTAGTGTTAAAATGTGAAAATTTGACTGTTTCTGCAGCTTTTATCCTATTTTTTCATGAGTATGAGAGCTAATTCTGATTGTTAGTCTATATGAAAACCCTGTACGTAGTTTATCATTCAAAAGCTTAATATCAATTAGGCATAACTTTGAAGAGTGAGGAAATCAATAACCAATCAAAGTTTTGCTTTGAGTGTAATAACTTTCACCCTCTGAGAATCTTTGCTTTACATAAATATGACCATACCTTCTCTTTGAAGGCAACAACAGAGGTTTGTCAAGAGAGAGAGAGAGAGAGAGAGAGAGAGAGAGAGAGAGAGAGAGAGAGAGAGAGAGAGAGAGAGAGATCTTATGGCCAACTGGTGATATTTTGGATGTGTATCATTGCCATCTGTAATGGTAGTGTATTAACAAATGTTGTACATAAGTACCCCTTCTAATATATCAAGTGTAGGTTAATGAAACATGAAATTTTGTTTTTCTAATTCCCTTCTTTGGTGCAGGTGAGACAGCAAGGAAAGGTTTTGTGGGGCGATCCAAACGTGTGGGAGTTCAGCAAACCTTGGTCTCGAGTGGCCTAAAAACAGTTACTACAGCAGCCCAAGTTGGTGCTGCCACTGCTGCTGCCTCCCAGTTACAAGGGGTCGCAGAAGCTCAACCTGCACAGGCCATCAAAACCGTTTTCCAAACAGCTCCAAAGTCTGTACAAATACGCACAGAAAGCCAACAACAGCAACAGCAGCAGCAGCAGCAGCAACAACAACAGCAGCAGCAGCAGACTGATACGGCACAGCTTTTGCTATCACTTTCTGGCAGTGAATTTCCCAAGCAGACTTTCCACACAGTTAGCAAGAATGTGAGGTTTCATCACAATGTCTCAACACCAGGTGCAGTCACAGTTGAACCTTCAAGAACATGTCCCATTGAATCAACTGTCATAAAAAATAAAGATACTATCACAAAATCGGAAATGATTGACAGAGTGCCTGTTATAACTCCAAATGGTGGAGTAAAATCTGCTACTGTAGTTTTGCCAAACACTATTACTGAAAAGATCATAGAGCCAACTTCCGGTGCTGAAACAGGTATAGAAAGTGCCAAAGAGGAGGTTACATCACAGCAGGTATTTTATATGGATGATACTATGCGGAAGAGAGGAAGACCTTTGAAGAGACAAATGAATATAATGTTTAAAGAAAAAGTGCTGACAGATGCAGAAATGGCTCTACAGAAGGAAGCTGAAGCAAGTCGGAAAGCGCTGGAGATGTTACAACAAGAAATGTCTACAGGTGATGAGTTGGCAGTCAGTGCTGAGGAACTACAACCTCAGAAACATGCTGCATCTACTCTAGGAGTGTCCAAACTGCAAACTGCTCCACTCAACAGCACTGTAGCTTCTGCTTCACAGCGATTAGCAAAAGAAACAGCAGTTACAACTAAAGCAGCACCAGTAAAAGCAGAAGTAACACAGGTAAGCACTGTCAGCACATCACAGTCTGCAGCACAGAATGTTATATATCAAGTAGCTGGAAGTACAGTGCCAGGAATTGACTCAAATAATGAAACAAACATTGTGTACCAACTTGAAGGAGGTAACCTCCTGAGCCAGGATGGCTCTGGAAACATTGTGTATCAAGTTGCAGATAATGCAGTAATGGCAGGACAGGATGCTAATGGGCAGAACATCATATACCAGGTTGCTGACAGTACTGTGCCTTCTGGAGAAGGGAACAGTAATGCTAATGTTATTTATCAAGTTGCTGATGGTAACAACACTCCTTTAATGACCCAGTATATGGAAGCTCTGAAAGAAGCAGGCCTTCCCTCAGATGTTCCAATTTTGTTAGAAAGTGGGGATGGCTCATATGTTTCGGTAAATGAGGAAATATTGATGAATATAATGAATGGTGGAATGATACAAGTCGCTGATGGAAGTCTTGTAGGGGGTGAAAATGTGCAGTTCATTGTGCAGGAGGTTCAGGAAGTTCCTGAAGGTCAAGAAGCAGTGGCAGAGACTCCAGCAGAACAACAAGAAAGCACTGAAATGGAAGTCTCAGCAACAGATGCCGGAGAAACAGAGTCTTCTGCCGTTCAAGAGATAGAGCCTGTGGAGGTTGCTGATACAAAAGCATTAGATCCTGAAAGCAGTGAACCGAAGGCTGATTTACCTCAAAGTGTTAGTGGTGATGAAATGCTTATAAACCAAACAATGGAAGAAGAAGCCATTCTTCCAACTCTTGAACCTGAAGAACGAGAAATGTCGGAAGTTAGAGGTGAAGAAATGCAAATGTCGGAGGACTCTGGGCATGCTAAACAGATAGAAGAAATTGAAGATAATCATTCAATTGATGATGTGTCTGCTACTGTAAACACTGTACATCCAACCGAAGCACCAACACACTCAGATGAGATAATAACAGGAGATAGTTATGGGCAAGAAGCCATGGAGGGCTTTGCTGTTATGGAGTCAAATGTGAGCAAAGATGCAGATACATCATTGCATTATAAAGAGGACAGCTGTGATTTCTCTAAAGAAGCTAGTACCAATGACTTTGACCAAGAGAATTCAAGTGAACAGTTAGAAATAAGAGCACCAGAAAAGGAGACTAAAGTGGATACAAATGCTAATGCAGGCATGTCTGTGGAGCAAGCTCTTCAGGCGATGATGGGCGAGAGCAGTGACACAGAAATGGAGGTATGCACAAATGCCAATGAACAGCAGGATGCCAAGGTTAAACCAGTCACGTCACAACAGGACACCAAAAGCCATGGTACTAATGAGGCTTCTACTGATGAAGAAACAGAAGATTTGCGTCTGGTCCTTAGTCCAGAGGATGAGTCTGGCAAAAGTTCCATTAATGACTCATTTACTCTTGCTTTAAGCAGTCCTGATAGTTCAGGTAATGAGAAGGTGCAATCAGAAATGGAGGCTTGTGTCGAATCTTCACAGGAATCACAGACAGATAAACAATCTCCAAATGAGAGCGAGGAGAAAGCCATTACAGATGACTCAAAGGAGCCAAAAATTGAGGAAAGAGCTACTTCTGAACTAGAATTGGTCCTTAGTACAGATTATCATCCAACGTCTCAACATGCTGCTGAAAGCAAAGAAGCCGTAGCAGAAGTTGAAGATGTTAGTACTGAAATACAGTCCTCTACTAAAGAACCTGAAATTGAAACTGTTGACAGCACTGCACCAGAAAGTGAAATACTAGAAGCAGATAGTTCCATGAGTGTAGAAGGTAGTACTGGTTTGGTTCTGGATCAGACTTCTGTAGACAGTGGAAGTTGTGACACCGAAACAATTATATTGCAAAAACAAATTGAATTGACTGAGGGCATTGATAGTGATAAAGCTACAGGAAATATTCCAGAAGAAACTGAGACTCCTACAGAATGCTCTGAAATTGATACAAGTTCAAATAATAATGATGCAAACATCAGTGATGGATACAGTGATACCATTGCTGGCAAGTCATTGCCAATTTTAACTGATAATGATGCAGAAACCATTCCAGATAATGAACCAGTTGTTTCTGAAAGGAGTGATAGTACTGAAGACAAAGAATCCACTTGCTTGGAGCCATCATCAACAGAACCTGAACTATTACAAAATGATACTAAACAAGAAAGCACTGAAAATGTTGCTTCTACAGTACCTGTAAGGGAAGATTATTCACTTTCTTCAACTAACCCTGTACATTCTGACAGTTCAATTCCAAAATTGGAGAGTTTACAAGTTGAAAGGAAAGAAGAGGAATCAGGAGATAAAGCAATAGAGGAGTTGCCAGAAACAAATGCATCCAGTTCAGAGCCATGTGATACAAATACTATGGAACACCAAGATAGTAGGTTAGAATTTGTTGAATATGAACTTAAGGACAAATCAGAAGCACACGATATTGAGAACATTTTAGCTAAAACTGTAAAAACAAATGTGTTAGATGAAGAAGTAATGGCTGGTGAGGAACTGGAATTGAGTGCAGATCAGAATAGAATTGAAACTAAACCTGAGTTGAAGGATGGTTCCAAAGTCGCTTCTCCTGTTAAAGATATACCCTATGCTGTAGGACTTCTGCCATTGAAAACTGCCCTAGAGAAACTTCAGGCCATGCCTGAACATCATCCAAGAAAGACTCGCTCAGCGTCTTCAAGTAAAGAATTTTGTGAAGCTCCTGGTGTGCGCCTAAAACGAAAAGCTTCGGCATCCTCCGAAGGAGCAGAGAAGAAACAAAAAACTTCTGATGGAGATGAAGCTGATACAAGTTCAGATGGTGGTATAATACTGTCAACTACAGAGGAAAGTGATGAATTGGGGGATGCTAACACATCTTTAGAAAGTGTACCTGAAGATGAGGTCAATAATTTAATCATAATGTCTGAAGAACCATTAGAGACAGAAAAAGATAAAGGGGACATCTTACCTTCAGTAATGGACTTGGTTAATGAACCAAATGATAGTTTGTAAAGTGTAGCATTTTATAATTGTTTTTCATTACTCTTTTTTCCTCCTAGACTACAACATATGGTGCAAAATAGTTCAGCAAGACTTAATGAATTTTTTTTCTTTTCTTTCTTTCTTTGTTTTCCCCCTTCTCATTTGAGAGTTTTAAGGGAAAAGACAAAAGTTTCACATAAACAAAATTTAATTATCTTCTTGCTAGTTGATAATCAGATCATATGCAATGTTCTGTTTTATGTACACAATGTAAACAAGTACAGTTCTTAAAAGAGCAGTGTTCTATATCTTATATGAAGTTTAATTTCTATGAAAAAAAAGCAGACAATTGTTTTTCTGCACATATTTCTTTGAAAAAGAAGTTATGTAACATTATGTGGCATCTGTGTGGGACTGCTTTCAGTAGATGTTTTTGTGTATTTGTTTTTAAGTTTGTCTTGTGTTTCTTGGCCATAAGAGAAAAAAAAATGTATTTTCCTGCAATAGCAGTACAATTAATACTACTGCCGAATTCTGTACTATGTTGAACATCAAGATTTAAGAGAAAACTTGAATTTTAATAAAAGTAATTTAACATTACCACTTTATTTCTTTGTAAATGAATAATAGAAAGCAATTGGACTCAAGCAGATAGGAACATTGTACTTGTATTTTTCCACTTTTGCAGGTAAAAATATAAATGTGAGCAAAAACCATAGAGATCTGCACATAATATATATTGTGTTACAGTACTAAAAATATTATACAAGAAATTGAAGTACTGGAAAGACTTTTTGGCATATCCAGAATACCTGTATAGCCCTGCAAAACAAGGAAAAGCAAAAATTGTTTCAGCTTAAAAATACCATCCAGTGAAACATGTTATGTATATAGATGGCTCTAATGTTTTAATTATCACATATGGATTCAGTTACTTAGTGTTTGCTTTCTTATATAGCAGTTAAATATGTTAAGTAATTGCAGAATGTAATTTTAGAAATACTTGTGAAGCTCTGTTGCATAGCATAATATATTTGTACTTTTTACTAATGTAGCTAGAAAATACATTAAGAAGAGCGGTTGTTTGTATTCCGAATACCAGATGTCATCTTGCTGGTGCAACTTGTGTTCTATTAGTGCAGCAACAGACTGACATCTGTGTCTTTGAGAACTACTCAATTTACTTTTGTAAACAGTATAATCCTAGCAAATATGGAATGGAAAATATGAGGAAGGATAAAAGCTGATGTATTTTAATTTGCATTTTTGGATATCTTCATGCAGGTTGAACTGCAGTACTACCACAAAAAAAAAAACAAAAAAACAACAGATATATTGCATATTATGATAATGAAGTAGTAGTCTCACACTATCTCTTGTATAAATAGAACTAATATTAGCTACCTGTAAATGTGTATACAAATATTGGAATTGTTAATGCAGTTCATGAAATGTTGAAAATACTACATAGGGAAATGAAAGTTATGATCTAATCATATCAAAGTTTGCTCTTCAGACAGTGTAAAGCTTATAGCATACAATGGCTGAAGCATGCAAAAAAAAATATATATATGAAATGTCGGAGCCCTGCAGTAGGCCTGCATATGTGCAAGATCAGTGCTTAATAATTTTTATAGCAAGCTTGAAAAGAGAGTTTGGTCCCTATTTCACTTATTTTATGCTGTGTTACAAAAATAAAGGTCAGCATTTACTTCTTTTTTAAGAAAAGTAATTGCTTTGACTTTCTTGTACAGATAAATATTTTATATTCATTATATGTGTACAAAATTCTGTAGCCAATATCAATAAAATTTCTTGTGGAAAAGGAATGTCTTTTATGATCAAATGCTGTTGTTCTTAACCTGCAGTGAATACATTGAGAAGGTTTTGGTATAATTGGGGACATGACTTAACAGCTTTCTTTTGTGGAACAATATTGAGCCCTCCATTGTTAGTAAATAGCACCACAGTGGAATGATGGAAAGCCACAGTGGTATCTATTCAGGTGAAGCTCCACTTCAATAGTTTTAGTGTTATTAAATCTGAATATAGGTGTTTAATTTGTGTATGCTCAAGTAACCAAACCAGCAGTCAGGAACATATCTGTGAGCGAAGAAGGAAGGGGTGGGAGCTATCTGCTACTTGCCTTCTGGCTGGCACTGGCTACCTGTTAACTTAATGGGACAAAAGGAACAAAGGAAGGGATGAATGGGCCAAGCCTCTGTGGTTTTGCAGCTACTTTTTGCCAATAGCTGTATGTTTTTATATCGTTACCATGACAACAGAACAGAACTTAAGGTTCTGTGTGTTACCAAAATATCTTGTTTTGAGGCTATGGAGCACTGAACAGTACAGGAACTTAACAAACCACAGGCAGCCCTTTGCAGAGTAATGAGTCGGTTTATTGCCCTCATGAAAGAAAGGCAACCTTTGCAAGTCACGCCTTTCCCTGAGATGTTTCTGGCATTCCCAACAAGTCAACAATTACATAAACAGTGTAAAAACGTTGTTCGTGTAAAGTAGCTGTGTATTTGAACACTCTAGTTGCCCGTTGTATTCTTTTATTTTACTGAAGTTAGTGGGGAGATGAATCTGCAAAATGATATAGTGTGTAGTATATTATGCACACCATTTTCGCGGTGAACTGATTGCAATAAAAGGCATGTGCTATTAACATGAAGACAAACCCTATTCTTAATCCGTCAGATTAAAAAATGGAACAAAAAGCGCTTTAAAAGTTTGTGGTACAGTGAATACGAGTTGCTGTGCAGTAGTTGTTATGGAAAAACAGTTTTGTTGGCCTTGCTTATTATTTTGTGTAAAAAAGATAATGTGGAGCAGTGCTGTTTTTCCATTTTGAACATCAGTCAATCATTACATAAACATTTGGACTCTGCTGAATGACCTAAAGAAGAAGCAATCTTTTCATGACAACATAGCTGAGAAATACACCAACAGAAAGGATAGAAGTGTCAACTAAATATATAAGAAATAGGTATGTTGTATGTGATTTTTATGTGATAAGAGCTTCACATATAGTTTAAGCCATGAGCTGCCACTGAAGAGCCATTAAGGTACATTTGCAAGTGTAACATTATCAAATGACAAACTGCCTAATTCTCTCCCCACCAAAAATGTTTCTCACAGTTGGGAAGAGAGGATGGAAAAAGTTAGAAAGGGGGGGACCATAAATACTTCCCAAAACATAAGAATGAAACATCTGCAGATAAGTTAAAAAGACAGAAACTAAAGATGTCTGTAATTATTGTATATACCAAAACTACTATAATCACCATCAGTTTAAAATTTGCTCCAACCTAAATGCATAATTGCTATAATATTTTAGGCTTTGTGGAGTGTCTTCATATCGGGCATGACAAACCACTATTTACTCACCTTTGACAATCTGTAATTTTGAATTGAATTCTGTATGGGAAATAGGCTGCTGCAAACCTGTTCGAACCAAATTTTAAACTAAAAGTACTAGTCTCTTCAGAAATACTTAAAACATGTGTGCCATTGTCGGAAACCCTGAAGTGTTTTGAATGTGCATGTTTTTGTGTATCAGAGAGAGAACAGTGTAACTCGTAAACAAAAAATTGGATAAATGCCAAACTTTGTATTTAATTTCATATCTTCCAAAGATGCTATGCAAAGATGTTCAACAAAATCCCCCCCACTTCAAACTGCCCTTTATATGGAAAAGTTTTCAAAATGTTTTATTTTCGCAAAAATGGCTCTTAATGGTTTTGATTAAAATATCATACATTTAAGGTATTTACATGACAAAATATATATCTTGAATTTTCTGGGAACAGCCTGTGAAACTTCATTTGGAAGGAATTCTGGTATAACAGGTAAACTATAATCAATAGATGAAAAACTTACTGCACAAAAGAATGTACTTACTTTAAAATACACACTTTATTTCAAATAACCTATTTTGTGGTGTCAACCATTTCCGAAATATGTGGTGGTGTTGGTTTGAATTGTTCAATACTATTGTCGGTTTTTCAAAATGCTGTCTTTATTCAGCTGTTTCTGGTGATGTCATGGAAAGAGTATGGAATTTCAAAGCCAGCATATTGTGATCAGTTTTAGAACATTTGACTTGTTTCTGTTGGCGTACAACAAAATGTGTAACTATACTATTTCTGCAAATGGTTATCTCAAACCTGGGATGGAAAAATTAAACTTTTACACAATCGATTGCAGGGATAAACAAGAGATAAAAATAAACATACAATGAGTAGACAAAGTTATGTATATGTAATACATCAGATTTTTCTTGCCTGCAATTTTATACCACGAGCATTGCGTTTAATTTGACATTATGGACTAAGTTGACATCCAGCAAGATAATTGATTAGATTTCCTAAAATATGAGTTAAATCCACAGAGATCTACAGAAAAATATTATAAAGAAAACTGAGGAAATATTGCTGCACTTTTTGCATTACTGGCAGTGGAAGATCTCTCTCTTGACCTTGTCCTGGTATTACAGTAGGCGAGTACACGCACAAGTTGTTATAGATTTTAAACAAGTAGATGAATGTGTAAAATATCAGGTGCATTAATTGGGCAATGAAAATAAGGCAGCAGCATTGTAATGTTTATTATGATTTTGGGAAATAATCCTAAAAATCATAGAAGGGAAGATATAATTAAAATAGTTGATGTGAAAATTATTACATTTTGAGGTATAAGTGGAATTATAATTCATTTAGGGAAAAACACTAGAATTTGAGGAAATTTTAATTTTTTTTTTTTATTTGGGATTAAAGATGTTCTTTTAAAGGTTTAGTTGAGAAAAAGTAATTTGTCTTAGATTTAAATGTATTTATGTAGTTTTATTTCAACTACCCTTAATTTTGTACCAACTTCAATAATATTTTAAATAGTGAATAAAGGTTAAACTCGACCGTACATATAAAACTTGGTGCATGCAGTGTGTCTCAAAAACTTCGGAACTGCTAGTAGGCTGTACATATAAACCACTGTTCATTTTATACCAGTTTAAACCAAATTTGAAATGAATCAAAGAAGTCTTCAGTTTCGGGTATAAAATTTCAATTGTGTACCCTCAGGTACTTACCTAAAGTTGTACATTTTAGGAAGGCCCACATTAGTCACAATTCTGTTTTAATTTCAACCAAATTCAAAGTGTGTGGATTAGTGCTGCTTAAATATGCATATATGATTTATAAATGAAGTGATTTGCTTAAAAAGCATAAATGTTTTGCCTCTTCATACAAATACCTATATTTTATAATAATTTTAGTAAATTGCAAATATGTCAAGAAATGTTTTTCCAACCCTAACTAAATTCAGCATGGAGCAGCTTATGTAAAGCAGTTCTTAAATTTTTAGCAGCCTAAAAGAATGATTTTACTGATTTTAACCAAGGTCTCGGGAAATTATATTTAAACTCACATTTGCTACATTACATGTAGCTATTATGTGCTTAAAGACAAGCAAATGCTAATAAGTGATCTACGATAGTGAAGGTTGCCAAAGAAGTTCAAATCTCTTCTAGAAGGAAATCCTGGCTGCACCACTGTTAATATAATGAGTTAAAAGGTCTAAATTCAACATTTTTAGATCTTGTTAAGAAATTTAAAGCTTGCAAACACATGTCCACTGGAAAACAAATTAATGACGAAACTTATGATATTAAAAGTATCTGCATGCCTTTCACAATGATAAATGGTGGGTATTATTATATCTCATATTATATGGGAAGTACTTTATTTTGCTAAATTTTGTTAGCAATCTCCAATCTTCTGTTTTTATTTTGTGCAGAAGTGCATATCTTCCATATTAAAAGAACATCAACTAAGACATATCCGCCATATATTATGTGATTTGGCTATTCATAATTTGGATCACTAATTAGTGTGCATTGAATTAACATTTTGTAGAAAAACTGCTAGGATCACTAGTGCAAAATGCATATTATATCAAATCAGCAACAACAGCACTTTTTCAAAAAGTTGATAAATGCTCAAATTTTGAAAATTAAGAGTATTTTAGTTTTGTATCAACCATGCATGACCTGTTTGAAATGGTTTAGTTAAAATCCAATATTGGCCATGGTTATAGAGTATTGAAAACAGTGAGTTTTTGCAACTTGATATTTGCTCTCAGCAGTTAGAGCAGAAGTCAAATACAAAATGCAGTTTAGTTCTAAGGGAGAATAACATCCTAGGGAAATCAGTTATTGGCAGGTGCTTTCTGCCAGAAGCAACAATACAAATTTATGGTTCACACAACATTAGCTCTTGATTATTTTGTTTATTTAGTCACTTTACCTGCACAGTTATATCGGATCCTGATTATTGTTTGTGCTAGCTTTTCTAGGGACAAGATTGTAGTAAAATACTGGTCTGTTGTACTATAATATGGAGGTTCATACAAGTGTTTCAGAAAATTACATATATGTAATTGAATGCTCAGGTGTTACAAGTCAGATCAAGAGCTAAAGCACCTAAGAAGCCAAGCAATAACAAAAACATGCCAACTAATGCATTGTTCAAATGGGTCACCAGACATATGTGAACCCAAAAGCCTTAAGGAAGCAAGGAATTTTATTCGAGCAGCTGAATAAAAACTTTTCAGCTTTTCATCAGGAAGTAAATAGTGTAAATAAAATTGACCATGATAAGTTATTACTAAAGCACCTGGAAATAACAACACCAAAATGGAACAGATGATGCCATATGAAAAGTCTAAAAAGAGAGGCTAAAAAGATGTCAGTATCAGACACTTCCTGGAAGTCCAAGAACTGCAGTCAGGAGTAAAGAAAGCAGCTACTTTGCAAAAGAAGGAATATGGTCAGCAAGGATAAGAAAAGGGGTATCTCAAACCCATGAAACATTTTGAAATACTGGACGGAGCAGAAGAATTTTATAAGGATATTGCTGAAAGTCACCATTATGTTTACAGTTTTGTATTATTGGAGTGCGTATTTTGATACTTTTAGGTAACTCTGTTGCACTTATGTGTATTAGACTGCTATGCCTCAATATAATACCAAATAAATTTTTAGCTTCCAGCTTTGCATTTATCAACTTTTGAAAATAAACTTGGGAAATTTTATCCCTCTATTCCGATATTAAAAATGTAAATGTTAGAAGTGCCAAACACATAATAAAATATGTGGTTAAAAACGTAGTGTAGATGTTAAATTACTTTGTTCAATTAATTAGTGTTTCAGTATGATATTTATAAAATGCATTATCTGAAAATGTTACTTTTGCATTTATCAACTTTTTAAAAAATCATCCTTCATTGATTGCTGCGTCCAGTTCTAATCTAATGCTGCCATGCAGGAGATGAAGTAGTAGCTTTTTGAATTCTATGAATCTATTCTCATGTGTGTGTAACTTCAGTATTTTAGACATTGCTTATATTAAACTTAAGCTTGAGTATATTTTAAAGACTTCCAAAATGTTCTTATTAATCTTCATTTGATGATATAAGTGAAGATGACCTTTGTGATGAATGCCTGTTGTTTGAAAGATATAATACAATCTGGAGTTTCATCAGGTAGAAAAGTAGGTAGAGATACTGAAAGAAGGAACGGATAAAGAAGTGTAATCATCATCTTAATAAAATGTTAGGTTTTGCACTGGGCATCCAATGACAGAAATTGCTGCAGTGTGGAGTTGATGAAAGCTGAGTTACAGATCAGTGTAAATTTTGAATATACATGCAAAGAATTCATGCAATATGTGAATTATAATAGAAAACTTCTGGGTTCTACCAAAGCTACAAATAAACAGAGCAGTTACAATATTTGTGTGATGCATTTGGTGTGATGGATGTAATAAAATTACTGTAGGATAAGAGTAGTATAACTTTATGGTAGTCATGCTGTATCAAAGTCTCCCTTATTTTCACCAAGAAAGTTAGCACCCAAAATTTTTCAGGTTGTGCCAATATAGGTAAAACTAGCTTGTTATTACTCGCGCAAAACTTCTGGAATCGTGACCTTGATTGCCAGCCCAGCTGCCGAGCCTAGGAATGGTTTATGTTCAGCTTAATCAACGAAAGCGATATAACACCTTTGCTTACTCACAGTGCGTAACACATACAGTCTGCATAGAAAGTGTCTGCATCTGGTTGTAATTTTAAAGAGACCAGTATCTAAATAGTACTTACTTTATATTTGTTATATTTATAACCATGGCTCCTACGTTTTCAAAGTTGAGTGCTAAGTTGTTACACAGTCAAAGTAGGGAAATAATTGCAAATGTCCTCGACTTCATGAAGCAAGAAGCAGAGATGAAGGAAGAAAATATATGTTCGTCCGAGTTCCACAAAAGCCTTAAGAGAGTGAAAGAAAGAGTAGTCAAAGCAACTGTTTCACCGAGTTCCGTTTCCAGAGTTCTCAAAGATAAGAGAAAAAAAACATGGATGAAAGAATGCCATTTGACACGCCTGGGGTCCCTAAACGTATTGCAGAAATAGACGATTTCGAATGCGTCATTCGGCGCACGATTCACAATTCCTATGTGGAAGATAAAACTGTGCTAATAATAAGCAGATTGCTCATCCAGCTGAAACACAGCAGAAACTTTCAAGGTGGTGCTACAAATCTCAGAAAAATTATTAAAGATTTAGGGTTCAAGTGGAAGAAACCGAAATCAAATAGAAGAGTTCTAACAGAAAAGCAAAATTAATAAATAAAATAATAATAATAAAATAAAAAAATAAAAAGTAAATGTTGCCATGATAGCTTAGTCAGTTAGAGCAATGGCACGGAAAGCCTAAGATCTGTGGTTCAAATCCCAGCTATGGCATTTAATTTTTCAGTCTGATTCTACCTTTCCAAATGACTAATTTTATATGTACGTATATCAATGTGTACTTATATCAGCATCAATTTTCAAGGTGGTGCTACAAATTTCAGAAAAATACTATAATGTATGAAGATGAGTCATACATACACAGCAGTCATACAGCATCTAAAAGTTGGAGTGACGATAGCGAATTAGGTTTGCAGGCACCTGTTGCCAAAGGGCAAATACTTATTATCGTTCATGCTGTTGGAAAGATCGGCTTCGTTCCAAATGCCCTTCTTTTACAAGTCGCAACAAACAACAGAAGATTTTCATCAAGAAATGAATACAGAAAATTACATGAAGTGATTCAACGCCATGTTGATACCTAATATGCCTGCTGGGTCTATTCTGGTCATCGACAATGCTTCAAAATGCGTCAACACTCAAATTCTCAAACCACCTACCTCAACTTCCTTGAAAGAAGAAATGAGAGCTTGGTTACTTAGACATAATAAAGCTTTAGATGAAAGCATGAGTAAAACAAAGCTATATAACTTAATTAAAGCCAACAAACAGCTTCAGAAGTCATACATACTTGACCAGATAGTAATACAACATCGCCATAATGTACTTAGACTGTCATCGTATCCCCCAGATCTAAACCCAATCGAATTAATCTGGGCTGATATCAAAAAAGGGGTGGCATGCAGAAATATCACTTTTAAATTAAAATATGTGGAGTAGTTATAACGCCAGCAATTTGCTGAAATTGGAAGGCCAGAATGGGAAAATGTATGGCGACATGCTGAATAAATTAAGAATCATTATTCCGAAAAATACGGAATTGCAGAAAATCAAATAGAAATAATTCTCATCCAGGATAATGGTGCAGAAAGTAGTGACAGCAGTGATGACGGCAATAATGTGAGTGATTCCGCAGAAGAGGAAGGGTTGTTAGATGTGGAAGAATTGGAGGCAATGATTGACAGCGTTTTTTATATTAAGCGCTTTTTACAGCGTGGATTTTAATATACTGTATATAACTAAGTTTATCTGCGCAACGCAGTGCATAATCGGTGTGGATATTTGACGATGACTGTCCCACCCATGCAGTCGACCGGTCACCGCCTTATCTGGTAAGCAACTCGCATCATAGCTCTCATTAAGATTTTCACGTGTCTAGAACTGTTGCGCCGATTATAACTATAAAGTAATCATAGTTTGGTAACTGATATATGAACAAATAGTTCTAGAAAGTAGTGTTATTATCTTGAATAGCCTGGAATGGAACCTGGGTTAAAACTCCAGACCATATGAACTCTGTATAGAGCTTAATACATATAAATAAATGTAGGTAAAAAGCTTTGTGCATGATAGATACACAGATTATGTATTGTGACAGCCGCAGACATGTGCAAACAGGTTAGATAAAAGTAGTAGAGGGAACACTATGTAACCTTGGAGGCAGCCAAAGGGAAAAGCTTGCAGTAGCTATTAGCCCTGGTAGGGGAACCAGCTTATATGCTCCTCTAAACTACGAGGGGCACTTCTTATATTTTGAGCCTTGGCAACCCTGAATGTTGTAGGTGCCATCTGACGCTTCCAATGAAAATGTGACATTTTTGAACCATAATCTACTTCAAACATTTTGTCAATAGAGCGTCATTTGTTTTGTTTACACTAACTTGAAAATTGTGTCAACAAAAACATGGAATTAACTCGTGAAAATGTTCGTACAATGATTTATTACGACTTTCGACGTGGATTATCAAGACAAGAGTGCATCCACATTTAGCGACGAGCTTCATGCTTTGCCACTGTGGAACGCTGGTATAACGAATTTAATCGTGGCCGCCGTTCGTTCAATGATGAAATTCGTGAAGGTCGTCCAAAATCAGTTGTGCCAGAAAACATTGATGCTGTGCAAAAACTAATAATGAAAGATCGTCATGCGACATATTGTGTGAGGCAACCCTAGGCATTAGTTCCACCGGCATATATAAAATATTGCATGATTATTTAGCCGTGAAAAAGGTTTGCTCTCGTTGGATCCCACATAATTTGACGCAATCTCAAAAAGATGCTCGTGTCGATTGATGTACAAAAATGCTCAAGAAATACAATACTTTTATCTATAACACACACTATAAGAACAACAATATGGTGGCTACATTACAACAGAATATTATTAAAGCCTTTCTGATTAAATTTGTACTAAAAGTAGGTTTATGCAAATCACACACTGCTTTTCTGAAATTTGTCATGTTTTGTATTCATTTTTATTTTATTGTAAATACACACTACAACATGGTTTTCAAAAACTTATGCTAAATTTTAAAGCAATAGGCATATTAAATTTAAGCCAATCGATTAGAACACAAGATGAGAATAACCTGCCATTTGGATTCACAATATACACATACTTCTTTAAAAAAAAATTGCATGACAAGATCCTCAAGCATCATAGGAATCAATTGTGGTTTTGCCTTTCTGGCCATTTGAATGGATGTGTGTGTAGGTACGTTCAAATAATATATGACATTTTAAAATTTAATTTTCCCATAGTCTTATTTTCTTACACTTTTACCATTGCATGCAATTTTGTTCAATTTCTTTCAGATTTGTAGTATTCATTCTTTGAAGGTTGATAGATGTAGAATTTTAATCACTTAATAAATTATTAATTCTTAGATTAAATATAAAGTCATACATATTTTATTATGCTCAGGAAAAGTTTAAAGGTTACAGAAAATGTAATCTTTGATTGTAATGAGCCATATTTGAGGAATAATATGCAAAAGTAAAACATTTAAACATTCTAGATTTTAACCTGTTATGCATTTCACAGCAGATTTGATTTCCATTGTTTGGAAAATTATTTTATTGGAAAGTTAACTCTGTAGCACCATGAAAATTAATTTTTGGCTATAATTATGCTGAACATATTTCCAGCTAAATTGGTTGAAATTTGTGTAAATTAGCAATTTCATTAATAGTAACCGTAAGTTACAGCTTAACTTTTGTAGAGAGGATCTGGCGAACCATATGTTATATGCGCTTGCAGGATGAAAGAGTTTACTGCAGATATGAGCAATACAGATTGGACTCAAATTAAATTATTGTGACTTCGTCCACTTTAACCCCCCCCCCCTCTGTCACTACTGGTTTTGCTGGCACTAGCGCTTCAATTAACGACGCACAAATCAGTTTTTTCTCTTGCGGTCGCTCACTCACGTGTCGAACACAGGACACCAGACAAAGTTACCAGAGACTTCGAGGTTGGAGCTCCGAAAGTAGCAATCAGAAGATGGGATATTCCATGGTTGTGTTTTATTATTGATTCGTTGTGAAATGCGTCGCCTATAAGGAAATAATAGAAACTGGAATTTGAAACACAGTGGCATTTGTATCATGCATATCGGTTTGTGGGAGAAAATAGTACACATTTAGTGGTCTTCGTTGCCACTTTCGTGTTCTTCTTCTCTTTCTCTCTCTCTCTCTCTCTCTCTCTCTCTCTCCCCAATGAGGCTTTGAGAGAGATTTTAACCACATAAACCCTTCGCTTCGCCAGTGGGTGTCCAGTTGTACTCACAATTTGGTAACTCTGAAGCACGGCAGATGGCCTGAATAATCGTTTATTACTTCTTGTCCAAGGAGTAAAATACGTTTAAAATCGCCACGCAAAGTTAGTAATGATCTTATAATGATCCAGGTTCAAAAATTCAATTCTGAGCAAGCGTACAACAAAAGCCACAACGATTTTAATCTCATAAGTGCGGATAAAATTATTTACTATGTACTACATTAGAATGATGTCTGTAATTTTACTCCCATTTAATGCTAACGTGCACAGTTGCTATTAGGTATGATGAAAAGGGGACTAAGTGTAGCTATTGATTGTGGGGTCATGGAATCATTATGTTGACATTTTTACTGCCTTCAACTCTTAGATGTCTTTCTATGCGGCTCACTAAAGGCATATTTCCACCGAGCGGGATTACACCGGCGGTAGCGTCTGAAGTTCTGGGCTCGATTCTCGTTGGACGCCCACCCTTACCTTGGGTAGTGTGATTTTCCGACAATGCTTGGGTGGATTATATACTACACGAATTTCCTTGTCTCTCATTTCCTCTCATCTTGCTGGGTAGCAGGGTTAGGCGCATTGGACGGTGATGTGCGGTGTATACGGTGTTGTGCTTTGCGGAGAGAATTATTTCTTCCGTGGCTTGATACCCGAACCTTACGTGAGGATGGGGGGGGACATCGAAGAAGCGGCCGCCCTTTATACTCTCTCACCTCATCTCATCCTCCCGGAGGTTAATAACTGGTCGTTCGGAACGACATGACACTCGGGATTATGATGCGCAGTAATAAAATGGAAAGGAAGTCCTCCAGCCCCCAGAGGAGGAGGGCGGGGATCAACAACACTCAGTTATCTTTACGGCTGTAGTTGCTGTCTGCTATCCCTCTTAAACTTTACCCACCCTCCCTTCCTGTTAACTCCTTATGCGTTGGTTCTGCGCAGCCCGTGTGTTATGTCATTCCGAACGAGTTATAAGGCGTAAAACGCCTAGTCTTGGCCGCGTGCTGATTTTCCTCCGTTTCTAATTCCTATCCCTAGGAATCTACTGTGTCCCTGTTATGTGCCGTGGTTTGGAACCCCATGGAAATATCTCATTAACTTTTCATGCATATGTGCGCCTGCCGTACACCTAACATGCTCTCGGTGATCACTCCTGAAGCTGAGTTTACCACAGTGGCCGGTGCACAGTAGAAATAGAAGAGCACGGTATGTACGAGGGCTGCTCAACAAAGACTGAGACTGATTTTTTCCTGTAGCTTCCGTGATAGTTTCGTATCTGTAACAAATATTTGAAAAGAGCGGGTTTTTATGTTTAATGTTGGTAGGCGGCAGCACTCTCGTATTGGTAGGTTGGTAGTAATGCTCTATTTTGTAGACCCTACGTGCATTTCGCGTACCAGACAATGGAGGTGATGCATTTTTTAAATCGACTATCACCGGTGATGAGTTATGGCTGCATCATTATGATCCTGAAGGAAAACAAGCCAGCACAGTGTGGAAATCGCCAGGTTCTCCAACACCAAAAAAGGCAAAAGTTGTTCCATCTGCAGGGAAAGTGATGGTGATCACATTTTTTGACTGTAATGGAATGATTTGCCAGCATGCAGTTCCCCCTCACACTACTGTTACAGCAGCACACTACACATCAGTATTGGCTACACTGAGGAAGCACATTGCAAAGAAACGACCAGAGCTTTCTCGGACTGGGTGGCGACTTCATCATGGCAATGCACGGCCTCACGTCGCAAATCAAGTCATGCAGTTTCTGGCTCGATTTAACATTACCTGTGTACCACATCCACCTTATAGTCCCGATCTTGCACCCTGTGACTTTTTTTATTCCCATCACTAAAGGCAAAGCTTAGGGGCATTCGATTTGAGAACTCTGAAGCAGTGCTCAAGAAAAGTGAGGCGATTCTCAAGGACCTGACAAAGAATGGTCTGCAGCACGTGTTCAAGGACTGGCAGAGACGATATAAAAAGTGCATTGAAGTAGGAGGGGACTACTTGAAAAAGATCATGTAAACATTGAATTGGAGTAATAAACATCTGTGAAAAAAAATCAGTCTCAGTCTTTGTTGACCAGCCCTCGTAATATGGAAATAACTGGTGGACGCCACTTGATCGCCCCTTGGAGTCTCTCACAGGTTAAAACGATGTCCTTACGAGACGTAAGGAACACAGTCGGTGAAGAGAAAACATGGCGAGGAGCGGGCAGTACATTACCCTGTGTGGAAACTGGCCATACAGGTGCAGTGCTGTTAACGTGGTTGAGATTGCTCCAGAAGGGTTGTAATGCAATTCCTGTTGGTCAGCTTGTTTGCAGCAGTTTAGGAAACGCTGCAGTTGTTCAAAATGCAATTCAGTGGTTTCACTAACACTAGAACTTGGCCTTTCAATCCTAATGTTTATCGAAACCACATTATTGTGTAATTTCAGTGTAATTACGTAGTCATCCTAAACCGAAAGAAACATGACTCAAGTACTCAGTGTTTTGAATGTGCAGGACTGTCTAAAACAGAAAAAATGTTTTTACTCGTCAAGTATGCAGATCGCAACATGTCTTTGTGATAGAAAAAAGGTACAGCGTTTACCTGCGTAATATCAAAATCAAGCAACTTATTTTCAGCAATTTGGGATTAAACGTGTTAAAACGTTATGTTTATAGTTGCTAACGTAAAAGAGAGAATAATTTATTTGTTGAAAAATATTCATTCAGCACAATTTCTTTGTCAGTTTAAGACAGCTTCCTCCCTACTTACTATTGTAATGTCATATGTTGTGGTTTTTTCATTTAAAGATTAAATGTCTGTCTAAAATCAAGATCAATATCAGCTACCAAAGAAAGAATTAAGTCCCTGCATTTATTTCTTGAGAGGTGGGTTACGCCCCGTCTGTCTGATATAATCGACCGTGCTTTTATCAGGGGTGAAGGCTATTTAAAGAAATGCGATCCGGGTATAACGATACGCCTGTGCTTAATTCTACCGGTGAACTACTTTCCAAATAAGCATTAATGGTAACGGAGTCTATTTAACCACTGATTTATACCTTTATTATCAGCACTTGCTCAGGACTGACACACGATTGTCTACCAATTATTACGTAAACGAAAGAATGGAGGTGACATCATCGATGGCAATGCCCGAGGGTTCTGTGAAGTGGCACACACGTTATGCTATAAAACAACGACCAGGGGCTTGGCGGTAACCGACTTTTTATAATATGAAATCCGGGTCCGGGATACCTACTGTAAAAATCTGCCAAAACATGGCTGAAAGGCATTGCAACTTTCACTTCTTATTTTGGTTTTGGCAGTCCCGTTTGTGCTGATTGTGTTACCTTGATAGCTAAGTGATTTTTAATGAACAGCCGTCACTCCCAGCTGTAAGCAAGCTTAACCCTGCTCATGATCTGCATACAATAAAACACCGTTGTAGTATGCACCCACAGGAGCTGTCAGTGTCAACAATTAAACATGCCTTCATATAATTTCGCCATCCAACAAAAGATTTTCAGTTAGTAGGTACTGTGATAATTCCTTATGCTGGCAAGCTGCTTGTGATCAATTAGCTAAAATCTTTGCACTTCTAATTTGGGAAGTGCAACCAAAGGCGGATTTGGGGATGGCCCACCTTAGCGATAGAAAAACATATAAACAATGTTGCCTGTTAAAATCAAAATCAACACCTTTATATAATTTTTATTTTCTCTATTACGTATAGTAAGTAGGGGAAGAATTGTATTCCACCCAAAAATTCGATACCGAGATTTCACCGCAAATATATGTTTTGAGACCCCCTGAATCCAAAAAAAACATTTTTGGAAACATGTGCGTGTCTGTGTGTGTGTGTGTGTGTCTGTGAACAGCATAACTCAAAAACGAACAGTCGGATAAACCCAAACATGGTATTTAGGTTCAGTATCTTCCAGAGATGCGACACGAAGGTTTTCAAGAAAATCCCCCCACCCCAGATTACCCTTTACATGGAACATTTTTCGAAAATTTTAATTTTCTCAAAAATGGCTCTAACGATTTTGATTAAAATATCATATGTTTAAGATATTTTCATGACAAATAAAATGTATATTTTGAATTTTCTGGGAATGTCTCCAAAAGTATTCTTCATTCTGAACGACTTTTGCATAACTGGTAAACCTAAGAGATAGACAAAAGTTTACTACACAAAAAATGTAGATCGCGTTAAAATACACAATTTATGTCATATACATTTTTGTTGTTGAGTGAACCATTTTCGAAATATTGCTTGCTATTCCCTTAAATTTTTCAATAATTTTTCAAATTGGAATTCGTTATTCAATTTTACTTTCTCTACTACGTATAGTAAGTAGGGGAAGTATTGTATTCCACCCAAAAATTCGATACCGAGATTTCACCGGAAATACATGTTTTGAGACCCCCTGAATCCAAAAAAGGAATTTTTGGAAACATGTCCGTGTGTGTGTCTGTCTGTGAACAGCATAACTCAAAAACGAACGGTTAAACTTGGTAGTTAGGTTCAGTATCTTCCAGAGATGCGACACGAAGGTTTTCAACAAAATCCCCCCACCCCAGATTACCCTTTACATGGAACATTTATCGAAAATTTTTATTTTCTCAAAAATGTCTAACGATTTTGATTAAAATATCATATATTTAAGATATTTTCATGACAAATAAAATGTATATCTTGAATTTTCTGGGAATGTCTCCAAAAGTATTCCTCATTGTGAACGACTTTTGCATAACTGGTAAACCATAAGAGATAGACAAAATTTTACTACACAAAAAACGTAGATCGCGTTAAAATGCACAATTTATGTCATATACATGTTTTTTGTTGAGTGAACCATTTTCGAGATATTGCTTGTTATTCCCTTAAATTTTTCAATACTTATTTTCTCAAATGGGAATTCGTTCGTCATTTTTTTGTCTTGTATATGCAAAGAGTATTAATCTAAGGCAAAGAGAATGGTGCTGCACATAGAAACCAGCTATTAAGAGATTATGTATATGCTTAAAGGCTACTGTACTTCTATATTGCCCTTGCAAATACAAAACAAGGGGAACATAGTACGCCGTAACCGAGAGTCAAATATTTTTAGAACTGGTCGCTATGTGTAAAATGTAATTCTCTTTGCATGTCAAAAGATCGTTTCTGCGAATGTTTATTTCGATTAATGAAATAGATGGAGAACAAGAGTTTGTAAAAATAGTTTGTACAAGAGTAGAGAAAGTCATGTGAGTGTAACGCATCAATGTTGGGAAACATTTTGATGTGCTTGCTTAACGTTACTTATCTAGGTCATAGCTACGTTTACCTGTACATTCTTAAACACATGACCCAGTGTGTGTCCCAGATAGCCTTAGTTACATAGTCGTATTACTGTCCATCTGTTTAAGTAACTTACTGCTAGGTGGCCTCAGTTGCATAATAGCTTCTTGTGACCAACTAGTTGCCTGCTATTGATTATCGGAAGGTGTACTTTTGTGATCGCGTGATTAAAGTTCTGTGGGCATATTCATGCGTCAATAATATACCTTAGTTACGTTTTCTCTCCTGTGTCATCTATTTGTGTATAATCTTGATGAATGACATTATTGTGTAGTTGCCTTGTATCATACGCTTTACTTCTAACTAGTTTATTTTATAGGTGGTACTTTGGATCGGGTATTGAATTTCCAAACCTGTGTTTATCTAGCGACTGAGGGAAACCACAAAAAAGACCCAGTCAGATTGAACGGTTCTCGAGATATGAACCCGCGACCTCTGAATACCACCGCCTGAGTCATTTCATTCGTGTTTTAGGAAACCTTCTGCTCATATACAAGGATGAGTTTGGAAATGGATGCTTATTTTCTGTGCGTTGGCTTTGGGAAAATGTACTTTTTTGGAATTCGCATAAAGTATTTTGATCAGGTGAAAGGGAATATTTATTTTACTAGAAATAATTCATGAAAGTTGTAGTTTTTATCATGTAAATAATATTTTTATAAGCAACATTAGCCTTATGCTTAAAAAGGAGAATTTATCTCCGACGGAGAGAAAATTTCGCATTATTAGGCCCCGATACTAACCAAAAAGAGAAAAAGATATGTTGTGATGGATTCATACGGCTCTCTCTCTCTCTCTCTCTCTCTCTCTCTCTCTAAATGACAAATTCACATATATTTGTATCTTAAATATGCATTTACGGTCAATGACCCATGCACTATGCATTTGTGTATTAGCTTTAATAATTTGAAACCAATAAAGATACATTATGTACAAGTCTTCCTTGTCTACTTTCTCCTAGTAGGTAGAGAAGGTATTGCATTTCATCCAAAAATTCGATACCGAGATTTCACTGGAGGCTCTTGAATAAAAAAAAACATTTTTTGAAAAACGTCCGTGTGTGTGTGTGTGTGTGTGTGTGTGTGTGTGTGTGTGTGTGTGTGTGTGTGTGTGTGTGAATAGCACAACTCAAAAGCAAAACGTTCGACAAATACCAAACTTGGTATTTAGGTTTAGTACCTTCTAAAGATAACGACACGAAGATTTTCAAGAAAATCCTCCACCCCAAACTACCTTTCACATGGAACATTTTTCGATTTTTTTAATTTTTTCAACAATGGCGCTAATGATTTTAATTAAAATACCATGTATTAAAAATATTTACGTGGCAAATGAAATGTATATCTTGATTTTTCTGAGGATAGCCTTTGAAGTCCTCTTCATTCTTCAGGAATTTTGTATAATCTTATAAACGTTATGCGATACACACAAAAACGCACTACATAAAAAAGTATGTCCCTTTAAAACACACAGTTTATTTCAAATAACTTTTTTGTGTCATATGCCATTTCCGAGATTTTACTTAATTTATACTCAACAAAAAATAATGTAAACAATTATCTCAAAAATACTCTTGCCATACTTTTCAAGTCCTGTCGATTATTATTATTATTATTATTATTATTATTATTATTATAACAGCAGAATGTTATAAATAGACAACTTTAACCATACAATTTTTTTAATTAATAAAAATAAAATATAAATTAACTTATTAAAAATGATTAGTAGCTTAGTAGAGGGTTTTGCGCTGGCTACCAGTACATTTTCGCTGGTTTCCAGTGAATATAGTTAAATAGGAGTAGATAGTAGCTGGTTATCAGTTGCTAAGTTTGCTGGTTTCCAGCAAGTGTAGATAAATATAGAATTTAGAATTGTACCTAATTAAGTTTTGTTTAGCCTTTACTCTAATCTAATAATTTCTACATTTTTGCTTTCTTTTGTTTCTATTTTTTATTTTGCTGGCATTGTGTAGTTTGTAGTTATTTTATCTGAAAAAGATTTGACATAATGTAAAATATAAATGTATTGTGAGAATAAATGTAAAGTTTGAATGTATGTTCCGGTGTAATAATCAAGGTGCCGGGATAGTATATTCAGATTTTATGTATTTGTTTGTTTGTTTCTTGCGATTGCAAGATACTTTTAAGATCGATAAATAGCATCCAGTTCTTAAACATTTGACTATCGCTGTTCCCTTTGTATTTATAACGAAATGTGTATTGTAGCTATTTCTGCAAAGCTGTATTTCAATTAAAATGAAGTAGATAGAAATATAAACTTTCATAAAAATAATTGGTATAATAAACAATAGAGGATAGAGAAAGTAATGTGACTAACACATAAGAAAATAATTTTTTAACCTGGGAGTTATATCAAATTAAGCAAGAAGGTAACAACATGCGGAAGCAGCATCCAAATATTTATTCGTGGTAACAAACTCTTGTGGTGGGAAGAAAACAAAGGGGGTGAAAGGAAGAATCGCAAACTTTCAAGCATGTAGGTAAGATGACACGTAGGAAAGTCTAAGCTTACAACATGGGATATTTCGAAATCGACTAGCATTTCGAAAACATCATTTGACATAACGTGTATTTTAATAAACTCTACATTTTAGCTGTAGTAAGTTTTTGCCTGTTAATATTTACCTATTACTAAAAAGTAATATAGAAATTTTGGGTAAAATACAATACTTCCTCTTATTATACGTAAGTGCTAAAGAAAGTAATAATACATCCACCAGTTTTACCCAAATAGTATCAAAACATAATCACAAACTAGTTACAAACGATTGGGACTACATATATCTACTATTCTCTTATGTGGTTACTGAGTCCAATTTAAGATTTTTACAAATAGTTAGTTGATTGTAGAGTGTAACCCACATTAATTTTCCATTTTAAAGAAACTGCTTATTTCTGTTTTATTCTGAAAATAAAGATGAGTTTCATCTGTTTGTGGCAAGTACCTGTCCAGCACTTCGTTTTTATCTATGGTTTCGATTCTTCTCGTTAGGTAGCGCATGACACGTGATTGCAGTTCGCGCCAGCTCATCTTGGATTACGATGTGCTTGCTTTGAATTTTTAATTCGAATCGTATTCTACGAATGCCGGTTATAATGTGAGTTTTGCCTCTTAAACGTTCGTGTGATGCTGCGCAGTGCAATCGTTATGAGAGTTGTGTGCTGAAAGAAATCAAAATTACATTCTGATGCGGCTTTTATGAAAAGATGTTGGGAGCCAAGATGTTAACCTCAAAGGAGATTAAGAAGCAATTGAAGGTGGAGATGGCAGCTAAAGGAAAACGGTATGTTGTTTATAGCACTTATGCTCTGCAATTAAATACCTTATTACTGAATGCTGTTTTAAATATTGCCCTGGTTCTGCGAATTCGAAATCTGTCCAAACTTCAGCAGCAGATCATTTTCTTACAAGTGAAAACTCAGCAGTGAAAAGAGAGAACAATTATTGGAAACACAGAGCTAAAATTTACTTCATGTGGTAACTAACTTTAAGATACCGGTGAAAAGCCAGTGTATAAAGCTGTACATTAAAACACACTATTTAGGCATTGATTTTCATGTGTGGTTTAGTAACTGAAACAAATTAGCATTGCTTATTTATAATTCCTTTTCAGCCAGTGCGCCTACTGCCTGTGTTTCCCCCTTTCCTTGAAAACTTTAATGACCTTTAACGGGTCAGGTCATATCAGACCTTACGAATGAATTGATAAATTAAATGCGCAAACGAGCTCAGGTACCTAAACATTGAAACTACTTGTTATTCGTCCTAATAACTAAGGGAAAAATCCCAATAGATGTGCTATTTATTTTCTTGTGAATGTTGGATGCTCTTCGTCAAAATTCCGGTATCAACAACAGTACTTCCGGGTAAACTTGTTCGTTGGACTGAAACTAAGAAAGCTGTTTCAGCATGCCTCAAACCCAAGCTTATAGCTTTTCCAAAGTTTAGTTGGAAGCTTTGATATTCTTAATAAATTAAAATATTCTTTAAGTAACGTTACTTGTAGAATGGATGAAATTGCTGCTGTCATTTTCAGATTTCTGTTTACGATTACATAATTTATTTTATTTCATTCTACTTTTTATGAGATCGATGTATCTATCACATATTTGAAGTATATCAAAAGCTAGTTTGTACACCTAAAAAGCTTATTCTTTTTCTACCCCTTACGTATTGAGGTAAAGGAAGTAATATTACATTTCATGCAGAAACCCCATATCAGATAAAAAAAATTAAAATGTGTATGTGTATGAACAGCATAACTAAAAGTAAAGAGTGGTGTAAATGCCAAACGTCACTCTTAAGTCCTTTTAAGAATGTAAGGTGAAGGTTTTCACATAATTCTTCCCACAACTAAAACCATTTGCATGGAAAATTGTACGCTACATGTTTATTTTGTCAATTACGACTATACCGATTTTTATGAAATCACTTTTTTTGAGTTATTGGAAGGATGAAAACATGTGTATTTTGAGTTTTCTGTGATGTCTCCTTAGCTCCCATCGGAAAACCCTAAATGATAAACAAATAATCTGATGTGATACACTCGCATGACTTTCTCTACCCACTATCTTTGTTAGGGGGTGTACAAACTATGCTTGCTAAAGCTTAATTTTCTATCTACTACATTTTAATCCAAATAAACCTTTGCAAAAATAGTCACATTACACATTTGTTATAGATACAAAGAGAACAGCGATAGTCAAATGTTAAAGAACTAGATGCTATATACGGCCTTAAATCTCATACTGTTTCCATGCAATCGCGAGAAACAACTGAAAATCGACGAGACTTGAAAAGAATGGCGATATTGAACAATTCGAACCTTTTATAACAGATATCTCAGAAACGTCTTATGCCACAAAAGCTTATTTTAAGAAAACTGTGTGTTTTAAAGAGATCTACATTTTTATGTATGGTACGTCTATCGCTTAACGTTTACCAGTTATACAAGATTATACAAAATTCCTTCCGAATGGAGAGGACTTCAAAGGCTATTCCCAGAAAATTCAAGATATACATTTTATTTGTCATGTAAGTATTTTTAATATGTGGCATTTTAATCAAAATCGTTAGATTTTTAAAAAATAAAAATTTTCGAAAAAGTTCCATGTAAAGGGTAGTTGGAGATGGGAGGATTTTCTCGAAAATCTTCGTGCCGTATCCTTGGTAGGTACTGAACCTAAATACCAAGTGCGGTATTTATCCGACTTTTCGTTTTTGAGTTATGCTGTTCACAGACACACACATACGAAGTTTTTTCTAAAAATGCTTTTTTGTTATTCGGGGGGCTTCAAAACATGTATTTCCGGTGAAATCTCGGTATCGAATTTTTGGGTGGAATGAAATATCTTCTCTACCTTCTATGTACGTGCCAGAGGAAGTAAAACTTACTGCAGGAAGAATGTAAACCTCATTAAAATATAACGTGAGTGTTATAAAAAAATGTAATTGCCATTAACCATTCCCGAGATATTCGCTGTTGTTTACCGTTTCCAACAATGCTCTTCGAAATCCTAACCTCTGCCCTGCATTTTAAACAGCTGACTGATTATGCTCCTGTGTATGTACCTGCAAACAAAATATGTTTACTTTCTCTACAGCGTACTTCAGTAAGTAGAGGAATTATTGTATTTCCCCAAAAATTCATGTAGAAATTCACTGGAAATACGTGTTTTGAGGCTCCCTGAATAAAAAAAAAGCATTTTTAGAAAGAGGTGCGCGCGCGCGTGTGTGTGTCTGAACAGCATAACTCTATTGAAACGAAATGCTTGGTGAATACCAAACTTGGTATTTAAGTTTAACATCTTCGAAATATGCCATACGAGTATTTTCAATAAAATCCTCTCACCCCAAACTACCCTTTACACGAAAAATGTTCCCAAAGTATTTATTTTCTCAAAAATGGCTCAAATGGTTTTGATTATATTACATATGTTTAAGATTAGATGACAAAATGTATGTCTTGAATTTTCTGGGACTAGCCTGATACTCGTACCTATGGGAAATAAAATCCAAGCGTATATGTTTGTGTATTTTCAAATAACCTTGCCTAATTCTAGCGTTGGTTTGCTTTAAAATATGATTGTCCCTGCAGAAGGCAGCGAGTAAGAATAGAAGTTTCACAAACTCTCTGTTTGAGGAGACGTTTGTGAGACGCGTGACAAATGAAACTCGCGTAGACGTTTAGATCCCAGAATGTTTATAACCCAATCTCTCGGCGAAGGACACTTCGCTGGAAGTGAAGGATAGGAAACATTTCCGATAATTTTAGCTGTCCTCCTTCAAGTCAAGTGTATTGTTTCATGGCAAAACGTTAGTCTCACTCTGCTGATTTTGCGGTTTTAACAACCTCTCTCAGCTGTAGCAGAAATTTATGCTGCTGGGCCGCAAGCATACTTTCTTTACCATTTACCTATAGTGGGTAGAGGAAGTATTGTATTACATCCACAAACTTTATATCGAGATGTCAAGGAAGTACATGTTTTGAGGTCCATTGAACCATGCAAAAAATAAATAAAAAGGATTTTTAAGAAGAGGTCTGCGCACTCGTGTACGCTTGCCTGTCTGTCTCTGTGAACTCAAATACAAATTCGTAGAAATACAAAATTTCATATTTGAATCAGACTCTTTAGCCATGCAAGGCGAAAATTATCAAGAAAATCCCCACATTCCAAATGCCCTTTACAGCAACATATTTTATTATATTTATTTTCTCAAAAATAGTTCTAATGGTTTTGATTAAAATACGTCTGAAAGATATTTGCATGAGTAATAAAATGCATATTTTTTAATTTTCGGTGAATACCCTGCGAAGCACTCTTCATTCTGAATGTATTTTGTGTAATTTTGTATAAATAGAAAATCAAGCAGATGGAAAGAAGCTCACAGCACGAAATACGAGTACAATTTATGGGAAATAAGTTTTTGTGGCATTAGCTATTTTCCCAGGTTGAACTGTCTTGTGGCACCTATAAACCATCTTATGCGATTTTTTTTCCGCTTTGACCACCTACCTATAGTAGAATGTAGGATGTGTTTATTGGAGGGGGACACCTCGCCACTGCCACCAGCTTCATCTATTATGTCTACACCCCCGGGCGGCAGAGATGAGGTGAAGGATCCGTAGGAGGTCGCAGGCAGACAGGCCCACAGAGATGCGCAGAAGTCCCTAATATTTCCAGTTTGAACAGCCGCGCACCAGTAGAGGCAAAGATTCCCGAAAGAGTGCGACGAAGGGACCATAACGGCTTGGGACAACGCACCCCGGCGTTGACGGGGAGAAATCTTTCCAATGCGCAAGCAACTACGCCATCTACCCTACATCGCAGGACCTGGAATGTGAAAGCGAGAGATGAAACGAGAGGAAATGGAAAGGAGAAATCGTGGTGGAATACATCACCCCAGCATTAGCCCAGGAGACATCTAAATATGGGACCGGGTCCGCCAACGCGAGACCACACCCTCTCAAACCCAGGAGAAACTCGTGGACCTTTCCATTAGGAGCGGTGCCTATTTTATATACCGCCCCCCCTGCCTGGTCGAAATCGGCTAGGACACCTCCCGCACCGACCCTTCCAAGCAGGGATGGAAGTGGATAGGCCACTTACGCGCGTCAGGCCAGCAGGGCGAACCCTACTGGGGGAGACTACCGAACAACCTCGGTGGGACCGACAGTTTCTACTACCGTCTACCAGCTATCCCTCATGGCTGGTGCCGGAGAGTCTCGAGGCGTCTCACAACCCCGCCTGGGCGGAATTAACCTAGCCAGGCGTACCCAATCACCCATGGGTATCGGGAACCACTGCCCCGCCGAGTCCAACCCAATCCGAACAACTCCCTTTCGGGAGGGGCTCAAATGTTCGGCCCGGCGTACTTCTGGTAACGTCAAAAGTACCACGAGTGCTAAGGCTAAACCACGAAAACCCCATGGTCAGAGTGGACGGTCACAGGGAATCAAAGCTGGGATCTCCCGAATACGGGCCACAGACGTTGCCGCCTGAGCCATCCCGCTCGGTCCTACCTATAGGAGGTAGACGAAGTAGGGACTCTATTCCACCCAAAAATTCGATATAGAGATTTAGCAGAAAATACTTTTTTGAGATTCTCCTGAGCCCAAAAAAGCATGTTTAGAAAATGGCTTGTGCACATTGTGTGTGTATGTGTGTGCGGACAACATAACAAATGAAAAGTCAGATAAATACCAAATTTTGTGTTTAAGTTGAGCGTTTTTCATGTCATGAGGTTTTTAAGTAAATCCTCCCCATCTCCAACTGCCCTCTTCATATCAATTTTTGGTTATTTATTATTTTCTCAAATACGGTTCTTACGGTTTTGATCACAATGCCATGTGTGTGAGATATTTGCATAGCTGGCATTTTCTGTGAATAACCTGTGAAATCCTCTTCACGCGGACTAAATTTTGTATAAATTTGTATAACTGGGAAATCATAAAAGATAGGCCGACACATACTGTAGAAAAACAGAGAGCTCATTAAAATAAACAATTTATTTCATATACATTTTAACAGCGTAAACTGTGTTGCATTTTTAGAATTTCCCAAATACGTCATATGATGGACATGCTTGAAAGTTTGCGATTGTTATTACTTTCTCTACTGCGTATAATAAGTAGGAGAAGAATTGTATTCCATCCAAAAATTCGATGTCGAGATTTCACCGGAAATATTTGTTTTGAGGCTCCCTGAACTCCAAAAAGGCGTTTTTAGGAAAAGGTCCGTGTATATGCGCGCGCGCGTGCGTCTGTGAACAGCATGACTCAAGAACGACAAGAAAATTCCCGCACTCCAACTACCCTTTACGCGGAACGACATTTTTCGAGTTATTTAATTTTATAAAAAAATGGCTCTAACTATTTTGATTAAAATACCATATATTGAAGATATGTACATTACAAATAAAATGTATATCTTTAATTTTCTGGGAATAGCCTTTGAATCCTCTTCATTCGGAAGGATTTTTTATAAACTTGTATAACTAGTAAACGTTAAGCGATAGACGAAAACGTACTATAAAAAAAACGTAGATCTCTTTAAAACACAATTTATTTTAAATAACTTTTTTGTGGCATGTGCCATTTCCGAAATATCCGTTATTAATAGTTCAGATTGTTCAATACTTTGTCATTCTTTAGTCATGTCGATTTTCGGTTGTTTCTCGCGATTCCATGGAAAGAGTACGGAATTTTAAGGACAGCATATAGCGCCCAGTTCTTAAGCATTTGACTGTCGCTGTTCCCTTTGTATCTATAACGAAATGTGTAATGCAGCCATTTCTGCAAAGTTTTATCTGGTTTAAAATTAATTATAGTACAACTTAGTAAAATCCCTCGATCTACGGACTGCGTGAGTATTCAAGAGGGATAAAGTGTCCCCATTCTATTTGTTTTTTGTCTTTAGCTTCTGAGTTATCCAACGAGGTGTCTTTAAAGAGGAAGTGGGCTGATACGCTGGAAACAAGTGTCACGTCACTGTTTAAACATGGGAATTTTATAGCGTAGAAAAATTTAATGGGATCTTGTTTACATCGTGGTAACTCAAAAACTAAAATCCTTATTCCAGTTCTGTAAGAGGTATGTTAAAGAGCACAATTTCGAGATGATGATATTGTGTGATTAGTCTCCCTGCAAATAAAATTAAAGCCTCTAGTTTTCTTTGTAAACCTTCAAAGGAAATAATTTGTATTATGAAAATCAATCAGCGAGGAACTTGTTTCCCTGAAGAGATAGATGGAGGAGTGAAGGCATGAAATAACCTAGAAAGTGTGAATTAACTTTTGGAAGATATCCCTTGATAATACCGCATGTGCGTGAAATGCTATGATAACACTATAAATGCTAGTTATATGCAAACATTTCTTTTCACACCCGTTGCACCTTGCTCTTTGTGTGGCCTGTCACAGCAATCTACAAACAGCATTTTTGTTGCAATGCTCTTGTTTCTTTAGTCCTTCCTCTACAGTTGGATAGTTACAACAGTGGTGTGATTAAGTGATAAACAATTTTGTAAGAATAAAATAAAACACGGGCTAGGTGAAATTATGGCGTGTGGTGCTTATGCAACGACTCAGTGGCGGAGTAGGCGAGGCATGCCCGTTAAACAGAGGGAATGCATGACCAGGTGAGTTACCCCTCCCGAGGGGTTTTTTCTAAGTTGCTCAACTATACATTGAAAAATAAGCTTTAGTAAGAGTAGTTTGTATACCCACTAATAAAGATAGGGGGTAGAGAAAGTAATGTGAATGTAACACATCAGATTCTTTCTCCTGGTTATGTTGAGAGAGGAATTTCAAAGCCATTATATAGCGACCGACTCCTAAAAGATTTGACTATCACTTAGTGCTGTATTCCCCTAATTCCCATGGACCTACAAGGAAATATGTAATAAAACCATTTCTACAAATGTTCAACTTTTTTTTTATTACTTTTCTTTCCGTCGCTTCCATTACTACAGCTAAAATTTTAATGCCGTTTCCGCATGTTTAATCTAATAAAGCACTTACTGGTTAATTGGAGGTGATTACTGGGCAAAATGTATTGTAAATAATATAACATGCTTAGAAGAATAACTTTTTTATTTGGCTACTATAATATAACGGAAACGTGTCAATTTGTCATGTGCAGAAAAAGACGTGTTAGTGTTCTCATCAGATTTTTACATTCTTTTATTCATCCGCGTGAATCTAGTTTCTATTTCCCTTCGATATTAACTGAGTTGCATTTGGTGCTGAAAACTTAAAATACATTTAAAATTCAAACTGAGAAGTTTTTAACGCTTGTGACAAAAGGTACCTATACTCTTTAAAACAAATACAAACAAAGAGAGAGAGAGAGAGAACATATTCTTCTACATCAGTTTCGCAAGGCACGATCCTTGCGTAGGACTGTGCTCATTGCCAAGTACATTTGAAGATTTGTCATTTTAAATTCAAATATATTTCAAAGTGTTTTCAAATATTTTAACACTTATTACTGATGTGAATACACGCGTGTTGAAGCTTAAGGCACCGCAGTCATTTTATACAAACGCACCCCCACATACGCACATTTTTACTTTCTCTACTACGTATAGTAAGTAGGGGAAGTATTGCATTCCACCCAAAAATTCGATACCGAGATTTCACCGGAAATACATGTTTTGAGACCCACTGAATCCAAAAAAAGCATTTTTGGAAACATGTCCGTGTGTGTGTGTCTGTGTGTGTGTGTCTGTGAACAGCATAACTCAAAAACGAACAGTCGGATAAACACCAAACTTGGTATTTAGGTTCAGTATCTTCCAGAGATGCGACACGAAGGTTTTCAAGAAAATCCCCCCCACCCCAGACTACCCTTTACATGGAACATTTATCGAAAATTTTAATTTTCTCAAAAATGGCTCTAACGATTTTGATGAAAATATCATATGTTTAAGATAATGTCATGAGAAATGAAATGTATATCTCGAATTTTCTGGGAATGTCTCCAAAAGTATTCTTCATTGTGAACGACTTTTGCATAACTGGTAAACCGTAAGAGATAGACAGAATTTTACTACACAAAAAATTTAGATCGCGTTAAAATACACAACTTATGTCATATACATTTCTTTTGTTGAGTGAACCGTTTTCGAGATATTGCTTGTTATTTCCTTAAATATTTCAATACTTATACTTTTTCTCAAATTCGTTATTCATTTTTTTTATGTCCTGGACATGCAAAGAGAATGAAATGCACCACATAGCAACCAGCGTTAAAATATTTGACTATCGCTTAAAAGCTACGATATTTCCCTTGCATCTACAAGAAAATTACCAATAAGATTGACATCTCGATATCTCGATTAACTTGAAGCATATGGAGAATAGGCGTTTGTAAAAATAGATTGTACAAGAGTAGAGAAAGTCATGTGAGTGTAACACATCAGATTTTTTTTCTTTAGTGTTTAATGCCCATTCTTTCTGCATATGGCACCACAGGCGGCGGACACTGATGATTCATGAAATGAAATGATATGGAGAAAGGAAATTTGGGAAGGAAAAGTTCCAAGCCTAAGTTTTAGGGTACCTCTATTTATGAGGACTGAGGAAACCTGGAAAAACCCTCAGTCAGAGGAGACGGTCCTGGCGGGATTTGAACCGTGGACCTCCCGTTTATGAGTGTGTTATCGAGCTCGGCCATCCGTGCCGGTATACATACACATGCATGCATGTATACATAGTACATCCATACTTCTCATATGTACGTACGCATGCGCACACACACACACACACATATATATATATATATATATATATATATATATATATATATATATATATCCGGTTTTACAATTTTACAAACATTTTTCCGGCACCCAAGACTACAGTTTTTAACATCTTCTTATCACTTTTCTCCATTCTTACCTGTTGGACCATAAATCTTCCTCAGTTTCGCAATCCATCATTGCCCCTCTAATTTCTTGAATCCACGTGCCATGCGGTCTTCCTTTCTCCATATAGACCTATAATTTTACCCTGTTTTTCCTTCACTGTTCTACTATTAAAATCTCCTGCAATTATAACCTCCCTTCCGTTTCCAATTTCTTCTATTACTCCATTTTGTTTATTGCAAAATTAATCTTTTTTAACAGTATTCTAAGATCATTCTTAATATTGTAACTTTATGTCCATATAAGTTTATGTTAATTCTTAGAAAATTTTCATCTATGGTCTCCCAGTCTGCAACATAATGTCTAAATTGTCGCGGTAACTTTCGTGTTATCTTTTTGCTGAGCGCCTGTTATTGTATTACTAGTTCGAATTTTGGGTTCTTTGTCCTCCGGCTAGCTATTTTTTCTCAGTCGAGCATATCTCTTAAACAGGGTGTGTAAACGGAAAGGAGTTTTTACTGAAAGATAACGCTAATAAAAGAATTTGTTTTTACACTTTTATTGCCGTCACACTTTATTCATTTCACATAATTATTCTTGATACACGCCCGACTGAAACTGTTATATTTTCTAATGTTACTAGTAGGATATATAGGAGAGATCGAGCGCAGTTTTTTGCGTTTATATGGGAAAGGACAGGGAAAACGAGGCTAGATGCGACGGTTCAAGGAGGAAAATGCGTTTATATGGGCGAGATAGGGAATACGAGGACTGACGCTAGGCTAGACAGTGGTGGGAGGGGGAGTGCGCTTTATATGAGAAAGATAGGGAATACGAGGGGAGGTGCTAGGCTAGACAGAGGCTGAGTAGAGTATAGTTTATATGAGAGGTATAGGAAAACGAGGGGAGGTGTTAGACTAGACAGAGGCTTGAAACGTAGTGCATGGTTTATATGAGTGCTATAGGAAAACGAGGAGAGGAGTTAGACTAGACAGAGGTCGAGGAGCAGAGTATGGTTTATGTGAGAGATATAGGAAAACGAGGAAAGGTGTTAGGCTAGACAGAAGTCGAGGAGTAGAGTATGGTTTATATGAGAGGTATAGGAACAGGAGAAGAGGTGTTAGGCTAGACAGGTAGTGTAGCAGTAGGAATATGGACTTATATACAGGAGAGATAGGGAATACCAGGGCTGATGCTAGGCTAGTCAGATGCTAAAGGAGGGAGGGATATGCTTTATACGAGAGAGATAGGGAATACAAGGAAAGATGCTATACTAAACAGGACTTGAAGGGTAGAATATGGGCGATATAGCGAACCGAGGAGAGGTATTAGGATAGGAGTTTTGAATGATGGAGTAGGTCTTTATATGCGAGAGATAGGGAATACGAGGGTCGATGCTAGGCTAGACGGTGTTGAATGAGGGAATGCATCTTATATGAGAGAGGTAGGGGAATATGAGGAGAAGTGCTAGGCTAGACAGAGGCTGAGTAGAGTATAGTTTATATGAGAGGTATAGGAAAACGAGGGGAGGTGTTAGACTAGACAGAGGCTTGAAACGTAGTGCATGGTTTATATGAGTGCTATAGGAAAACGAGGAGAGGAGTTAGACTAGACAGAGGTCGAGGAGCAGAGTATGGTTTATGTGAGAGATATAGGAAAACGAGGAAAGGTGTTAGGCTAGACAGAAGTCGAGGAGTAGAGTATGGTTTATATGAGAGGTATAGGAACAGGAGAAGAGGTGTTAGGCTAGACAGGTAGTGTAGCAGTAGGAATATGGACTTATATACAGGAGAGATAGGGAATACCAGGGCTGATGCTAGGCTAGTCAGATGCTAAAGGAGGGAGGGATATGCTTTATACGAGAGAGATAGGGAATACAAGGAAAGATGCTATACTAAACAGGACTTGAAGGGTAGAATATGAGCGATTAGCGAACCGAGGAGAGGTGCTAGTATAGGAGTTTTTAATGATGGAGTAGGCGTTTATATGCGAGAGATAGGGAATACGAGGGTCGATGCTAGGCTAGACAGTGGTAGGAGGGGGAGTGCGCTTTATATGAGAAAGATAGGGAATACGAGGGGAGGTGCTAGTCTAGACATGGTTTGAGGATTAGAGTATACGTTTATATGGGAGGTATAGGAAAACGAGGGGAGGTGTTAGGCTAGACAGATGCTGAGTAATGTATGGTTTATATGAGTGGTATAGGAAAACGAGGAGAGGAGTTAGACTAGACAGAGGTCGAGGAGCAGAGTATGGTTTATGTGAGAGTCATGGGTAAACGAGAGAGGCGTTAGGCTAGACAGAGCTAGAGGAATAGAGTATGGTTTATATGAGAGGTATAGGAACAGGAGAAGAGGTGTTAGGCTAGACAGGTAGTGTAGCAGTAGGAATATGGACTTATATACAGGAGAGATAGGGAATAGGAGGGCTAGACTTGAAAGCGACTTTAGACGTGAACTTAGTGGAAAACTGTTTCATGTCAATGTTAGAACGCTAATTCTAGACATGCCCATCACGTAACCTATTCAGGGAAAAGGTGACTCGTTCAGGGGAAAAAGGTGACTGCTCAGGGAAAAAGGAGGCCCACAAAGGGAAAAAGTTGACTAGCAAAGGGAAAAACGTGACCAGCAAAGGGAAAAATGTCACCAGCAAAGGGAAAAAAGGCGACCACCAAAGGGAAAAAGGTGACCTACAACGGGAAAAGCTAACCCACTAACACTAACAGGTAAGTAATTCAGGTAGTATCACAGGAGGCTAGATTCCAGGGTTGGGTATAGCATAGTTTCATATTTCAAGGTAATTCAGAGGGTATCGTAGGTATTTAGGATAATTCAAGTAACATAGGTGTTTAGAGTAATTAAGCAAGCATTACAGGAGGGTAGGTTCCAGGGGTTGGTTATAACCTAGCTTCGTATTTCACAGATAGTTCAGGTAATATCGTAAGTATTTGAGGTAATCGACAGAGCTTCACAGATATTATTGATAATTTCGATCAGAGATTTGTATCACAGCTATTTAAGGTAAATGCAGATGATTCAGGTTGTATCAATGGTATTTGAGTCATTTTAACAGGTAATTCAGATAGCATCACAGGTGCTCGTGCTAATTTAGAGCAGGAATTCGTATCAGAGCTAGTTAAGGTAATTTCACATGATTCGGGTAGTATCACAGGTATTTAAATCATTTTCATAGCCAATTCAGCTAGTATCGTGAGCATTTAAGCTAATTCAGCTAGTATCACAGGAGGCTAGATTCCAGAGGCTAACTGCATCATAGCTATGCATGATTTCACAGCTAATTCAGCTAGTATCGTAGGTATTTAGGCTAATTCAGGTAGTATCACAGGAGGCTAGATTCCAGGGTTGGGTATAGCATAGTTTCATATTTCAAGGTAATTCAGAGGGTATCGTAGGTATTTAGGATAATTCAAGTAACATAGATGCTTAGAGTAATTAAGCAAGCATTACAGGAGGGTAGGTTCCAGGGGTTGGTTATAGCCTAGTTTCGTATTTTACAGATAGTTCAGGTAATATCATAAGTATTTGGATAAACAGCATAGTTTCACAGATGCTCGTAATAATTTCGATCAGAGATTTTGTATCACGGCTATTTAAGGTAAATGCAGCTGATTCAGGTTGTATCAATGGTATTTGAGTCATTTTAATAGGCAATTCTGATAGTATCACAGGTGCTCGTACTAATTTAGAGCAGGAATTCGTATCTGAGCTATTTAATGTAATTTCACACGATTCGGGTAGTATCACAGGTATTTAAGTCATTTTAACAGGCAATTCAACTAGTATCACAGGTACTCATGGTAATATAGAGAGTAATTCGATTATAAAACTTTTCTCATCCAACGTTACAACAATTTATATACTTTTTTCTAAATCTTACAAACTTATTATATGTTAAACACTTATTGTACAATGCGGAGAGGGATAAACTGCATATTGGTTCACAAATTGAAAAGCTTTACGTCAACATACCTTTATTTTAGTTCGTTATAGATGTCTCTCCCCTTTTATCTAGGCTTGAGACTAGCACTAGGATTGCTCCTAATGGCAGGGTTACCACCTTCCCTTCCATCTTCTTCTTTCTTCATCAGGCGCCAGCTATCTGCATATACAGCACACAGATACCTTCTTTTTTAAGATTGTAGACTCACTAGAAATTCTTTATCTTTAACTTACATTCTGTTAAGCACTGTTTGTAATGGCGTAATGTCCATACGCATATGTTGTTATCCCGTCCTCAGCAATAATTCTTTTATCATCAAACGGAGTCAATGCAATTTTATTCACTTGTACTGTAGCAAGGGCATGCTTTCGTGATAGGATCAGATTCATAGATGTTCTGATGATTTCACTGGTTTTAAGACAGTCTGTATAGCTGTCAAACGAAATGTACTGCTTAATAGCGCTACGTTTTATACCTTTAATCTTTTTTATCATTGACCCTTGAATATCTAAGGCATACATCTTAGGACGTAGTCCAACAAAGCGTAGGATGATTTTGCTATTAGCCTCATCTTTAAATTTTCCCAATACCTTCTTGTTCTGAGTAGAGTAACATATATGGTTGGCAGGGTAATCAGCTGTATCGAGATGTTCAAGAAAACGTAGCTTGTCCTGGTACACATCTTCAGTTGTTACACGATGAATGAACGAATCAGTGTCCATATACATAAGCTTCAGGTTTTCAGCTCCATAATAAGGCAACAAAACGTCGTAATGATAGTTATACATTAATGTCTTGGAGATGTCCAACACACTCATACCAATGTATATAGGCTTGTTGAATACAATCTGACGAGAGGCCATATGTACAGCAGCTAGATTATCAGCATATATCGTCCTGTCGATAAACGTAGGCTTGGCGATCAGCTTCTCTAGAGTTTTTTCATTGGTCACCAGTCGTATATCCATACGATTACGCAGGTTCTCCATAGTTTTTCCAAACATAGCGTTGTTAAAGAGTTTGTAGAGATCCTTCTCGAAATCATTTGCAGCTTGTTGTCGTAGCCTGTTGTTAAATTCCACATAAGGTTTCAACCACTGAGACTGTCGGAATTGTAGCACACGATGGATTTTTGTTAGTCGTAGTCCATGACTAAGAGCTTGCTTCAAAGCCATGTAATGCACTACATACTTCTTTCGAGGTCCAAGATGAGGTATCAGTTTCTTTGTAGATGATTCCAATGGTTTCATACACTCTGGCAGGAAAGGTAGATCGTTGTGTAGATCGTGAAGTTCTGCAGGATACTCGATGTCGACTTCTAATATGTACCCATGAGGATCATCTTCTTGTAGTGTTTCTAAGTTGATTTCTTCAGGTGACACCCACTGAAATCCACCAAAAGGAAGGGCGTGACACATTGCCCACCCATATTGGATATTTGCGTCCTGTATGTGATAAATTGGGTTGGTCTCGTCGGATCAAACTTCTCCATATAAGTGTTATTAGCCTCAGCATACCGATGAGAAACTTGGCATAAACCTCCTCTTATACCTGATTCCACCATGAGTAGTTGATCATAATCTTGTAACAGTTCCAGCTTAATTCCAGTATACAGCAACATGGCGTCCCATGTAAGACCTGGAGAGGTAAAATAATGGGCAGGATCAACTTTGTGTGTTTTAAGGGTTTGCTCTCTGAACGTCTCAAAGACGTCAGCTAGAAGAAGTACATCCGAAGTTAAGTAGAGATCGCTGTACTCTCCCAGGTTTCTCACATTAAACAGCTCCCATACATTTCTAGCATGATCGTAGTCAGCATCAGTAATTTCTTCTTCATTTAATCTATTGTAGAAGGAGTCCTTAGGAGGCAAGCAGCTCTCGTTCAGGGCATCCCATGACGTAACAAAATCATATGGAAATACACCCTTACGGGTCATCAACTTCAATTTGTCTTCTCCAAAGTACTTTAGCGTTTCAGGATACGAGGTTAGATTTTTTACCAACTTATCCAAGCTTGTACTGAGGAATCGGAAGCTATCCACAAATCGAAGCTTTATATCTCCTACATACTTGGTGAATGAGATATAGCTTTCTTCAGAGTTAGGAATTACCTCCACACGTTCACTTGTACAACCCAGCTCCTTAACAATGAAATGAGAGTCATATCCGCTAAGGTTATGCATGAAGACTGGTATATATTTAGGTGTTTTACAGGCTAAATTACATTCATTATGAAGACTTCCACGATATTCACCGCTGATGTGATCATGGTCGCGTACTTTATAGTTCTCTTCTGTAAAGGGTTTTCTACACAAGTAGCATGTCGTAGAAGACTCGAAATCCTTTTGCTGTTGATCCGTAAGTTTCAGAGGCTTAGCAGATTTGTATATATTACCAATCATTTTTGCAAGAGATGTAAGGTACAGCATAAACGTCTGAGCAGCATCAGCACCACGATACACATAGGGATGCTTAGGAAGATCAGTTTCGAGATGTTCAACACTGGATGTAGGTTTCACGTAAACACAGAAGCTCATTGGTGTGTGCTCTTGATAAGGTGTTGTATAGGAAGTTTCAGGATTGGGTGTACACGTATGGCATGGAGTGAGAATACTCTCAAAATCCGCATAGATGACATAAGGTACTTTCAGCATCCTCTCAACATTTTTAAACTGTACAATTGATTTCTCCTTGGTAGGCATAACTACCCTTGCAACACCATGTTGAATACAGACGGCTGCATGTTCTTGTAGTTTTTCCTGTCCACTTCGTCCATATCGATCATCAAAATGTGTAAAGCAGCGCTTACAAGTATAAACCCGTCCATTATGGTTAGTTTTCTGGCGTCGAACGAGTTTCTCAAAATTCCTTATATACACGTAGTGATGTTTTCCACTGCTATCATTCAATAGTAGCAGGTCGCGATGTTCAGGTAGTTCAATATCAGCAACCTTTATCGGATACACTTCATGCTTCTCATCCAACCCGAAAACGTTAATAGACATATTGTTAAACTTCTCAAATTTAGGTATTTGAGAAAGTGGAGTAGGGTAGGAAACACAGCTGAAGTCGTACTTGTCTTGAAGTTGTTTGTATTTGCTCACACGTTGCGCATCCTTCCCTATGAATTTAGCTAATATAGAGTACATGAAACATTTATCGTCGGTAAAGTTCTGAATGTTTATACACGCTTCTTTAGCTCCGACAGATGACGGTAGTGGTATGTAGCTACTTCCTCGTAACGGGTTGTACTTGTTGATACGAAGTCGAACTCCTTCCGCAGCAAGCAAAGCCCAGCTGCTACCCTTAAGCTGAGACTCCTCCATTTCAGTCACCAATTTCTTGAATTTCACTTCCATCGTTGACTCCAGATCAGTTTCCAGGAAAACAGCTTGATTCCGTGTTTTAAATGTTTTGTCACAGGTTTCTCCAATACTGTTAACAAATCGACACTTAGCCAGCAGATTAATTTTAACACTCTTATGAATGCTAAGCTCTTTATGCACAGCCAGGATTATACGTTGTTTTGCCTCTTGCAGATACATATTTAGGTCCTTAGCTGATTCGCATCGTATAAAATACGATTTCAATCGTATTTCGAACGAAGTTTCGTATTCTTTCATATCACAGTCCTCCATTGTTGACAGTAACTGATGTTTAGTTGGCTCCAATCTTCTTTTCTTCTGAGGGCTGCTTATTTCACATATATCTTCGTGTCGCTGTCCCTTATAACAATCTTTGAAGGTTACATTACAATGTTTACATTTGAAGAGCTTCTTGCAGCTCATCTCGTGTCTTCTCTTGTCATAACCTCGGAGGAACTTCTTCCCACATTTTCCGCATGCATATCCAGTAGCGCTTGGAATAATAACCTTATACGCTGAGTTATTCATCTTTATTCTTGATGTAATAATGTATTAATCACTGATCAATGAAATGTAGACCTCTTCACCTTGACACCACTTTAGAAAGCTGATTATTCTTGGAGAGAACACGATGTTAACACCTCAAGACTAATTAGCACAATGAAGTCCAATGCCCTAGATCACCATATTTATAGAGGGAGCACGAACCTTTTAGATCAATCATAAACTCGCTCCATAACCACCTGTATATGATCGCTCAACGTGTACTAACCCCCCAGCCATATAACCTCAAGTCTAGAGACAGGATGTTTATGACGTCACACCCAGAGACAGGATGTCTGGCAGCATCAAACACGTTTAAACTCGTCTCATAACTACCTGCTTATGCTGTCACACCAGCAAGAGAAGTATTCCCACACGCTCATTCAGACATATATTTCAAATTCAAGCCCACCACCATCATCACCACCTATTGTACCAAGGTTAATTCAAGCTGTATTATCACAATACTTAAAAGTAAAAGCTTAAAAGGAAACCTAGAAGATTTTCCCCCTTATTTACTTAATTATTTCATGTTTTTATTCCCTTTTCAATTCTTCCTTTCCATCTTCTCACACAAAGACCATTACATTTCACTACAATCATGAGAAAAGCAATTTTTCCAGAGTTACACAGATTCTAAGCTTCTAAATCGAACCCGGTAATACTTTTAATAAATGTATTTTAGCTCCCCAATATCAGCATCTACCATTTAATCTTTACTCGAACCTGATATGATCCATAAGCTTGAAGATATATGAAATCACCCTTCGGGATTCGATCTGAGTACTTTAAAGTAATATTTGTCACGATAACGATATTTAAGGACTAGATACTCTTGTTTGCGTTTACCTTGACATGTTTATCTAAATTAAATTACGAGTTATTAAATTTTTGCAAGTAAATTTCATTGAATCGGTATTCGAACCCAGAACACCAGGAACAATATAATTTATAATATTAGTCTGACATGTTAAACAAAGTTGTATGCAGTTACATCATCGATCTAAGTGATATATTCTAGTGTACAGAGGAAAATTAAGAAAGTCATTAAAAAATCGGGAATCGAACCAAGCACAACTGATTGGCAATTATATACAGCATTCATCACCCAGTACAGAACCTATCATTCATGCTTTGCTGCACTCCTCTTCCTCACTTAGTTCCCGAGATAATGAAAATTTTAAAATTAAGGATCGAACCCAGGACGTCAGGTATCTAATTACACATTTACAAGATACTACCTAATAACATAAACGCAATAAAGTTTATTTGGCGTCTTTATCTTAATTGGTTTAGGAGTTATTAAATTTATAAGTAAATTCCATCGAATCAGTATTCGAACCCAGAACACCAAGAACAAAATAATTTATAATATGAGTTTGGTATGCTTAAAGGTGCTGTATGTAGTTACAGCATCAATCTAACTGATATTTTCTAGAGTATAGAGTAAAATTAAGGAAGTCATTAAAAATCGGGATTCGAACTAGAGACAACCGATTAAAAATTATATACAGTATTAATTACATATTATAACAGCTATCAAACATGCTTTGGTCCATTCCTCTAGCTTTCTTAGTTTCCGAGATAATAAAATTTTTAAAATTAAGGATCGAACCCAGGACACCAGGTACCAAAATATACATCCACAAGAAACTACCTAATGACATTAATGTAATAAAGTTTATTTGGCGTCTTTATCTTAATTAGTCTCCGAGTTATTAGAAGATGAATTTGCATTCACTCCTAGGATTCGAACCCAGGCATCCCGGTCAACTTGGAACAAGGTCCTAATGACGCGGCGCATTCCAAAGAATTGATTAGTTTTTATCCCAATGTTCTATCTCTTGTCATTCAGGAGATATAAGCGATTAAACAGTAGAAATAAAATGAGAGAGCTGGCCCACAGAGAGATGCCGACATCTGATAAAGTTCTTTGATCTATGCCGGCAAGCTCCGCCCATTTTATTTCTACTGTTTAATCGCTTATATCTCCTGAATGACAAGAGATAGAACATTGGGATAAAAACTAATCAATTCTTTGGAATGCGCCGCGTCATTAGGACCTTGTTCCAAGTTGACCGGGATGCCTGGGTTCGAATCCTAGGAGTGAATGCAAATTCATCTTCTAATAACTCGGAGACTAATTAAGATAAAGACGCCAAATAAACTTTATTACATTAATGTCATTAGGTAGTTTCTTGTGGATGTATATTTTGGTACCTGGTGTCCTGGGTTCGATCCTTAATTTTAAAAATTTTATTATCTCGGAAACTAAGAAAGCTAGAGGAATGGACCAAAGCATGTTTGATAGCTGTTATAATGTGTAATTAATACTGTATATAATTTTTAATCGGTTGTCTCTAGTTCGAATTCCGATTTTTTAATGACTTCCTTAATTTTACTCTATACTCTAGAAAATATCAGTTAGATTGATGCTGTAACTACATACAGCACCTTTAAGCATACCAAACTCATATTATAAATTATTTTGTTCTTGGTGTTCTGGGTTCGAATACTGATTCGATGGAATTTACTTATAAATTTAATAACTCCTAAACCAATTAAGATAATGACGCCAAATAAACTTTATTGCGTTTATGTTATTAGGTAGTATCTTGTAAATGTGTAATTAGATACCTGACGTCCTGGGTTCGATCCTTAATTTTAAAATTTTCATTATCTCGGGAACTAAGTGAGGTAGAGGAGTGCAGCAAAGCATGATTGATAGGTTCTGTACTGGGTGATTAATGCTGTATATAATTGCCAATCAGTTGTGCTTGGTTCGATTCCCGATTTTTTAATGACTTTCTTAATTTTCCTCTGTACACTAGAATATATCACTTAGATCGATGATGTAACTGCATACAACTTTGTTTAGCATGTCAGACTAATATTATAAATTATATTGTTCCTGGTGTTCTGGGTTCGAATACCGATTCAATGAAATTTACTTGCAAAAATTTAATAACTCGTAATTTAATTTAGATAAACATGTCAAGGTAAACGCAAGCAAGAGTATCTAGTCCTTAAATATCGTTATCGTGACAAATATTACTTTAAAGTACTCAGATCGAATCCCGAAGGGTGATTTCATATATCTTCAAGCTTATGGATCATATCAGGTTCGAGTAAAGATTAAATGGTAGATGCTGATATTGGGGAGCTAAAATACATTTATTAAAAGTATTACCGGGTTCGATTTAGAAGCTTAGAATCTGTGTAACTCTGGAAAAATTGCTTTTCTCATGATTGTAGTGAAATGTAATGGTCTTTGTGTGAGAAGATGGAAAGGAAGAATTGAAAAGGGAATAAAAACATGAAATAATTAAGTAAATAAGGGGGAAAATCTTCTAGGTTTCCTTTTAAGCTTTTACTTTTAAGTATTGTGATAATACAGCTTGAATTAACCTTGGTACAATAGGTGGTGATGGTGGTGGTGGGCTTGAATTTGAAATATATGTCTGAATGAGCGTGTGGGAATACTTCTCTTGCTGGTGTGACAGCATAAGCAGGTAGTTATGAGACGAGTTTAAACGTGTTTGATGCTGCCAGACATCCTGTCTCTGGGTGTGACGTCATAAACATCCTGTCTCTAGACTTGAGGTTATATGGCTGGGGGGTTAGTACACGTTGAGCGATCATATACAGGTGGTTATGGAGCGAGTTTATGATTGATCTAAAAGGTTCGTGCTCCCTCTATAAATATGGTGATCTAGGGCATTGGACTTCATTGTGCTAATTAGTCTTGAGGTGTTAACATCGTGTTCTCTCCAAGAATAATCAGCTTTCTAAAGTGGTGTCAAGGTGAAGAGGTCTACATTTCATTGATCAGTGATTAATACATTATTACATCAAGAATAAAGATGAATAACTCAGCGTATAAGGATATTATTCCAAGCGCTACTGGATATGCATGCGGAAAATGTGGGAAGAAGTTCCTCCGAGGTTATGACAAGAGAAGACACGAGATGAGCTGCAAGAAGCTCTTCAAATGTAAACATTGTAATGTAACCTTCAAAGATTGTTATAAGGGACAGCGACACGAAGATATATGTGAAATAAGCAGCCCTCAGAAGAAAAGAAGATTGGAGCCAACTAAACATCAGTTACTGTCAACAATGGAGGACTGTGATATGAAAGAATACGAAACTTCGTTCGAAGGACGATTGAAATCGTATTTTATACGATGCGAATCAGCTAAGGACCTAAATATGTATCTGCAAGAGGCAAAACAACGTATAATCCTGGCTGTGCATAAAGAGCTTAGCATTCATAAGAGTGTTAAAATTAATCTGCTGGCTGAGTGTCGATTTGTTAACAGTATTGGAGAAACCTGTGACAAAACATTTAAAACACGGAATCAAGCTGTTTTCCTGGAAACTGATCTGGAGTCAACGATGGAAGTGAAATTCAAGAAATTGGTGACTGAAATGGAGGAGTCTCAGCTTAAGGGTAGCAGCTGGGCTTTGCTTGCTGTGGAAGGAGTTCGACTTCGTATCAACAAGTACAACCCGTTACGAGGAAGTAGCTACATACCACTACCGTCATCTGTCGGAGCTAAAGAAGCGTGTATAAACATTCAGAACTTTACCGACGATAAATGTTTCATGTACTCTATATTAGCTAAATTCATAGGGAAGGATGCGCAACGTGTGAGCAAATACAAACAACTTCAAGACAAGTACGACTTCAGCTGTGTTTCCTACCCTACTCCACTTTCTCAAATACCTAAATTTGAGAAGTTTAACAATATGTCTATTAACGTTTTCGGGTTGGATGAGAAGCATGAAGTGTATCCGATAAAGGTTGCTGATATTGAACTACCTGAACATCGCGACCTGCTACTATTGAATGATAGCAGTGGAAAACATCACTACGTGTATATAAGGAATTTTGAGAAACTCGTTCGACGCCAGAAAACTAACCATAATGGACGGGTTTATACTTGTAAGCGCTGCTTTACACATTTTGATGATCGATATGGACGAAGTGGACAGGAAAAACTACAAGAACATGCAGCCGTCTGTATTCAACATGGTGTTGCAAGGGTAGTTATGCCTACCAAGGAGAAATCAATTGTACAGTTTAAAAATGTTGAGAGGATGCTGAAAGTACCTTATGTCATCTATGCGGATTTTGAGAGTATTCTCACTCCATGCCATACGTGTACACCCAATCCTGAAACTTCCTATACAACACCTTATCAAGAGCACACACCAATGAGCTTCTGTGTTTACGTGAAACCTACATCCAGTGTTGAACATCTCGAAACTGATCTTCCTAAGCATCCCTATGTGTATCGTGGTGCTGATGCTGCTCAGACGTTTATGCTGTACCTTACATCTCTTGCAAAAATGATTGGTAATATATACAAATCTGCTAAGCCTCTGAAACTTACGGATCAACAGCAAAAGGATTTCGAGTCTTCTACGACATGCTACTTGTGTAGAAAACCCTTTACAGAAGAGAACTATAAAGTACGCGACCATGATCACATCAGCGGTGAATATCGTGGAAGTCTTCATAATGAATGTAATTTAGCCTGTAAAACACCTAAATATATACCAGTCTTCATGCATAACCTTAGCGGATATGACTCTCATTTCATTGTTAAGGAGCTGGGTTGTACAAGTGAACGTGTGGAGGTAATTCCTAACTCTGAAGAAAGCTATATCTCATTCACCAAGTATGTAGGAGATATAAAGCTTCGATTTGTGGATAGCTTCCGATTCCTCAGTACAAGCTTGGATAAGTTGGTAAAAAATCTAACCTCGTATCCTGAAACGCTAAAGTACTTTGGAGAAGACAAATTGAAGTTGATGACCCGTAAGGGTGTATTTCCATATGATTTTGTTACGTCATGGGATGCCCTGAACGAGAGCTGCTTGCCTCCTAAGGACTCCTTCTACAATAGATTAAATGAAGAAGAAATTACTGATGCTGACTACGATCATGCTAGAAATGTATGGGAGCTGTTTAATGTGAGAAACCTGGGAGAGTACAGCGATCTCTACTTAACTTCGGATGTACTTCTTCTAGCTGACGTCTTTGAGACGTTCAGAGAGCAAACCCTTAAAACACACAAAGTTGATCCTGCCCATTATTTTACCTCTCCAGGTCTTACATGGGACGCCATGTTGCTGTATACTGGAATTAAGCTGGAACTGTTACAAGATTATGATCAACTACTCATGGTGGAATCAGGTATAAGAGGAGGTTTATGCCAAGTTTCTCATCGGTATGCTGAGGCTAATAACACTTATATGGAGAAGTTTGATCCGACGAGACCAACCCAATTTATCACATACGAGGACGCAAATAACCAATATGGGTGGGCAATGTGTCACGCCCTTCCTTTTGGTGGATTTCAGTGGGTGTCACCTGAAGAAATCAACTTAGAAACACTACAAGAAGATGATCCTCATGGGTACATATTAGAAGTCGACATCGAGTATCCTGCAGAACTTCACGATCTACACAACGATCTACCTTTCCTGCCAGAGTGTATGAAACCATTGGAATCATCTACAAAGAAACTGATACCTCATCTTGGACCTCGAAAGAAGTATGTAGTGCATTACATGGCTTTGAAGCAAGCTCTTAGTCATGGACTACGACTAACAAAAATCCATCGTGTGCTACAATTCCGACAGTCTCAGTGGTTGAAACCTTATGTGGAATTTAACAACAGGCTACGACAACAAGCTGCAAATGATTTCGAGAAGGATCTCTACAAACTCTTTAACAACGCTATGTTTGGAAAAACTATGGAGAACCTGCGTAATCGTATGGATATACGACTGGTGACCAATGAAAAAACTCTAGAGAAGCTGATCGCCAAGCCTACGTTTATCGACAGGACGATATATGCTGATAATCTAGCTGCTGTACATATGGCCTCTCGTCAGATTGTATTCAACAAGCCTATATACATTGGTATGAGTGTGTTGGACATCTCCAAGACATTAATGTATAACTATCATTACGACGTTTTGTTGCCTTATTATGGAGCTGAAAACCTGAAGCTTATGTATATGGACACTGATTCGTTCATTCATCGTGTAACAACTGAAGATGTGTACCAGGACAAGCTACGTTTTCTTGAACATCTCGATACAGCTGATTACCCTGCCAACCATATATGTTACTCTACTCAGAACAAGAAGGTATTGGGAAAATTTAAAGATGAGGCTAATAGCAAAATCATCCTACGCTTTGTTGGACTACGTCCTAAGATGTATGCCTTAGATATTCAAGGGTCAATGATAAAAAAGATTAAAGGTATAAAACGTAGCGCTATTAAGCAGTACATTTCGTTTGACAGCTATACAGACTGTCTTAAAACCAGTGAAATCATCAGAACACCTATGAATCTGATCCTATCACGAAAGCATGCCCTTGCTACAGTACAAGTGAATAAAATTGCATTGACTCCGTTTGATGATAAAAGAATTATTGCTGAGGACGGGATAACAACATATGCGTATGGACATTACGCCATTACAAACAGTGCTTAACAGAATGTAAGTTAAAGATAAAGAATTTCTAGTGAGTCTACAATCTTAAAAAAGAAGGTATCTGTGTGCTGTATATGCAGATAGCTGGCGCCTGATGAAGAAAGAAGAAGATGGAAGGGAAGGTGGTAACCCTGCCATTAGGAGCAATCCTAGTGCTAGTCTCAAGCCTAGATAAAAGGGGAGAGACATCTATAACGAACTAAAATAAAGGTATGTTGACGTAAAGCTTTTCAATTTGTGAACCAATATGCAGTTTATCCCTCTCCGCATTGTACAATAAGTGTTTAACATATAATAAGTTTGTAAGATTTAGAAAAAAGTATATAAATTGTTGTAACGTTGGATGAGAAAAGTTTTATAATCGAATTACTCTCTATATTACCATGAGTACCTGTGATACTAGTTGAATTGCCTGTTAAAATGACTTAAATACCTGTGATACTACCCGAATCGTGTGAAATTACATTAAATAGCTCAGATACGAATTCCTGCTCTAAATTAGTACGAGCACCTGTGATACTATCAGAATTGCCTATTAAAATGACTCAAATACCATTGATACAACCTGAATCAGCTGCATTTACCTTAAATAGCCGTGATACAAAATCTCTGATCGAAATTATTACGAGCATCTGTGAAACTATGCTGATTATCCAAATACTTATGATATTACCTGAACTATCTGTAAAATACGAAACTAGGCTATAACCAACCCCTGGAACCTACCCTCCTGTAATGCTTGCTTAATTACTCTAAGCATCTATGTTACTTGAATTATCCTAAATACCTACGATACCCTCTGAATTACCTTGAAATATGAAACTATGCTATACCCAACCCTGGAATCTAGCCTCCTGTGATACTACCTGAATTAGCCTAAATACCTACGATACTAGCTGAATTAGCTGTGAAATCATGCATAGCTATGATGCAGTTAGCCTCTGGAATCTAGCCTCTTGTGATACTAGCTGAATTAGCTTAAATGCTCACGATACTAGCTGAATTGGCTATGAAAATGATTTAAATACCTGTGATACTACCCGAATCATGTGAAATTACCTTAACTAGCTCTGATACGAATTCCTGCTCTAAATTAGCACGAGCACCTGTGATGCTATCTGAATTACCTGTTAAAATGACTCAAATACCATTGATACAACCTGAATCATCTGCATTTACCTTAAATAGCTGTGATACAAATCTCTGATCGAAATTATCAATAATATCTGTGAAGCTCTGTCGATTACCTCAAATACTTACGATATTACCTGAACTATCTGTGAAATACGAAGCTAGGTTATAACCAACCCCTGGAACCTACCCTCCTGTAATGCTTGCTTAATTACTCTAAACACCTATGTTACTTGAATTATCCTAAATACCTACGATACCCTCTGAATTACCTTGAAATATGAAACTATGCTATACCCAACCCTGGAATCTAGCCTCCTGTGATACTACCTGAATTACTTACCTGTTAGTGTTAGTGGGTTAGCTTTTCCCGTTGCAGGTCACCTTTTTCCCTTTGGTGGTCGCCTTTTTTCCCTTTGCTGGTGACATTTTTCCCTTTGCTGGTCACGTTTTTCCCTTTGCTAGTCAACTTTTTCCCTTTGTGGGCCTCCTTTTTCCCTGAGCAGTCACCTTTTTCCCCTGAACGAGTCACCTTTTCCCTGAATAGGTTACGTGATGGGCATGTCTAGAATTAGCGTTCTAACATTGACATGAAACAGTTTTCCACTAAGTTCACGTCTAAAGTCGCTTTCAAGTCTAGCCCTCCTATTCCCTATCTCTCCTGTACATAAGTCCATATTCCTACTGCTACACTACCTGTCTAGCCTAACACCTCTTCTCCTGTTCCTATACCTCTCATATAAACCATACTCTATTCCTCTAGCTCTGTCTAGCCTAACGCCTCTCTCGTTTACCCATGACTCTCACATAAACCATACTCTGCTCCTCGATCTCTGTCTAGTCTAACTCCTCTCCTCGTTTTCCTATACCACTCATATAAACCATACATTACTCAGCATCTGTCTAGCCTAACACCTCCCCTCGTTTTCCTATACCTCCCATATAAACGTATACTCTAATCCTCAAACCATGTCTAGACTAGCACCTCCCCTCGTATTCCCTATCTTTCTCATATAAAGCGCACTCCCCCTCCTACCACTGTCTAGCCTAGCATCGACCCTCGTATTCCCTATCTCTCGCATATAAACGCCTACTCCATCATTAAAAACTCCTATACTAGCACCTCTCCTCGGTTCGCTAATCGCTCATATTCTACCCTTCAAGTCCTGTTTAGTATAGCATCTTTCCTTGTATTCCCTATCTCTCTCGTATAAAGCATATCCCTCCCTCCTTTAGCATCTGACTAGCCTAGCATCAGCCCTGGTATTCCCTATCTCTCCTGTATATAAGTCCATATTCCTACTGCTACACTACCTGTCTAGCCTAACACCTCTTCTCCTGTTCCTATACCTCTCACATAAACCATACTCTGCTCCTCGACCTCTGTCTAGTCTAACTCCTCTCCTCGTTTTCCTATAGCACTCATATAAACCATGCACTACGTTTCAAGCCTCTGTCTAGTCTAACACCTCCCCTCGTTTTCCTATACCTCTCATATAAACTATACTCTACTCAGCCTCTGTCTAGCCTAGCACTTCTCCTCATATTCCCCTACCTCTCTCATATAAGATGCATTCCCTCATTCAACACCGTCTAGCCTAGCATCGACCCTCGTATTCCCTATCTCTCGCATATAAAGACCTACTCCATCATTCAAAACTCCTATCCTAATACCTCTCCTCGGTTCGCTATATCGCCCATATTCTACCCTTCAAGTCCTGTTTAGTATAGCATCTTTCCTTGTATTCCCTATCTCTCTCGTATAAAGCATATCCCTCCCTCCTTTAGCATCTGACTAGCCTAGCATCAGCCCTGGTATTCCCTATCTCTCCTGTATATAAGTCCATATTCCTACTGCTACACTACCTGTCTAGCCTAACACCTCTTCTCCTGTTCCTATACCTCTCATATAAACCATATTCTACTCCTCGACTTCTGTCTAGCCTAACACCTTTCCTCGTTTTCCTATATCTCTCACATAAACCATACTCTGCTCCTCGACCTCTGTCTAGTCTAACTCCTCTCCTCGTTTTCCTATAGCACTCATATAAACCATGCACTACGTTTCAAGCCTCTGTCTAGTCTAACACCTCCCCTCGTTTTCCTATACCTCTCATATAAACTATACTCTACTCAGCCTCTGTCTAGCCTAGCACCTCCCCTCGTATTCCCTATCTTTCTCATATAAAGCGCACTCCCCCTCCTACCACTGTCTAGCCTAGCGTCAGTCCTCGTATTCCCTATCTCGCCCATATAAACGCATTTTCCTCCTTGAACCGTCGCATCTAGCCTCGTTTTCCCTATCCTTTCCCATATAAACGCAAAAAACTGCGCTCGATCTCTCCTATATATCCTACTGTTACTATAATCACTTATTTGCTGCACGTTATTAATTCGCGTATTTCACATTTATAACTAACTTTACAACGCGAGAGATTCTGTAGAATTGCGCGACGTATAACGCGTAAATGATTCTCTTAAACTTTGCGACGTATAACCCGCGAATGCTTCTGTAGAACTGAGCGACGTATAACCTGTGTATGATTCTGTTGGACTGAACGACGTGTTACCCGCGAGTGCTTCTGTTGGACTGAACGTTACCCGTGCGTGCGCGTGCGTCAAGATGGCAGGTTGAGGGCAACCCGATGGTGTGTTTAGGCGTGTACCTGCCCTAATTAGGGTTTAACCACGTAGTGACGGGATATGGGGGTTACAGGAAGGCGGTTGTTCTTTAGGTAGGGGAGAGAAAGGAGGTAACAAAGTTTGTTCCTCAACGGTAGCCGGTCATGGTGCAACTGCCCTTGTGCACCGCTGATGATATGAATTTAGTAATTTAAAACATGTAGGGATTTTAATTTTGAAGTCCAAGCTACTCTTGAAGGGATTGTGTTGGAGTTCAGCTTTAGCTGCTGTTGGAATTACTCCGCTGTTACCGGATATGCCCGCATGCCATGCGGGGAAGCCGGTGATGCCTCAAGCGGCGTGTTCTGGGGTTATAATCCCCAAGAGACCGAACGAGGGCGCTCTGATGGTATGGCAACTGGTCGTAAAATTTTGCTGCACGGCGCCTAATTTCATCCTCCACGTAAGGAAGAGATGAGGCTTCGTGAAGCAGTCTCACGGGAAAGGAGCGGTTTACAGAATAGATAGCCCGAAGGCCCCTATTCTGCACCCGTTGCAGGAGCAGCAGACTGGAATCTGCGGCCATGCCACAGATCTCGCAGGCATAGAGCAGGAAGGGGATTATGAGCGCTCGAAAAAGGTGTAACTTAAGAGGGACAGGCATCTCAGACCTCAGCATCGGGTGCAATGAAGCCGCAGCCCCATGCCCCCGACGCGCGACGTCCCTGACGTGTCCCCGAAAAGTTAGGCCCTTATCTAACAACCCCCAGGTAGGTGATGGCATTTGTCCATTCTATCCTTCTTCCAAGGTAGCTGAATGTGGGGAAGATTGCGGGAAAGCGGCGCTTGGTGAAGAGAATGGCGTGGTTTTTTGCCGGGTTAATGGATAATCGCCAACGCCTGCACCACTCTTGGAGGAGGCGGAGGTGTCTCTGAATGGGGTTGAAGGTTCTGTGTGGGTTTTTACTTGTGCAATACAGGAGCACGTCATCAGCGTACTGTGCCATGTTGACGTGCTGCTCTGTGGGTAGGTCGGCCACATATACACTAAAGAGTGTGGGGGATAACACAGAACCTTCGGGGACTCCGCCTCGTATTGGCCTTAGTGTAGATTTGTGTCCCGCAACCGAAACTACAAAAGTGCGGTGTTTTAGATATGTGTGTAGCAGGTGTATTATGTGTGTAGGGAGCTCCAGTTGGATGAGTGTTTTGAGAAGGCCCGCATGCCAGGTCGTCGAGAAGGCTTTCTCGACATCCAGTGAAACTGCGGCGTTGTAAGCCCTGTCCTGGAAGCCCAGGGCAGCCGCTTCCACCACGCGCAGCAATTGCTGGGAGGTCGAATGCCCAGGACGGAAGCCGAACTGGTGTGGTGGGATGGCTCGAATGTCCCCTAAAGTGGGAGACAAGCGGGTAAGAATGGTCCTTTCAAAAACTTTCGAAAGGACAGAGAGGAGGCTAATGGATCTGTAGTTGGCAGGATGTACCGGATCTTTCCCCGGCTTCAATATGCAGACAACCCGAGCCTCTCTCCACTCGCGTGGGAAGTGACTCAGGGCAAAGCACATATTGAAGACCCTGGTGAGAAAGAGCACGGCCCGGAAGGGAAGGCGTCGTAGCATGGCGGGTGTAAGCCCGTCAGGCCCCGGTGCCCTTTTGGGGTTGAGACGCAGGAGTGCGCCTTGGATTTACCCGTCTCTCGGCTTCATAATTTATACTCCCTCACCCGATATGCCTAAAGATTATAATCGAGCTACTATTGGTTAATAAAACGCGCCAACATTAGCGTCTATTTTTATATCCAATTAAAATTACGAACACATATGCTCTAGGGAAGAAATTCCCTCCATTTCTAAAGAAATGCGCGCTACTCTGACGTCATTTGCTTGCCTCTTCTAATTAATAAACAACTCACCCCTCGCTACATTGTTGCCTGCTCTTATTGTCAGTTTCAGTGAGGCCGTGTAAACTTATTTCCTAACAATGCTTATAATTAACAAACATCTCAAATCAATGCGATACAATAATGCTTATTTACACTACAATCACTCTGGCATTTACATTGTTGTGATATAAAATACTGCCACAAAATTTAGTTTTTATTAATATAGATACTCCATATGACTCTTTGATTTTTAGGCACTCCACTATAAAAACGCATGAAAGAGTGTATTTTCTACGCCATTTCCTTTCTTTTTTGTTTCTGATAATATCATATCGTGGTTTCTAATCTCTAATACATATTTCTCCAGGCTTATTACTTATTCTCTGTATGTTCCATGTGCCAAATATCATCTTCCGTTTCCGTAGCCTTTATCGAATATTCTTAAATCTGTCCGGCTGTAATTCTTTGCGTTTTTAACATTTCCTCCCCCCCCCCGTTCTAATGGAACGTGGAGTTAGCCATCGCATCAATCCTCAACCTAGAAGAGCAGGTAATTTTTAATCAAGGTGTTCTTTCTTTAGCCTTTGATAATCTAACATCTCTCTACTAGGCAGTAAATGCTAGTTTTGGTTCGCCGCGAGTATTTTATTTCCCCGGTACCCGCCATATCTGGTGAGCGTTCCCTTAACCGTGCGAGTGTATTACTTATAAATGTTTGTGTATTTATGTTTACTTCACGCGTGGAAACCATCTTGTGACGTCATTCATTTGTTCGGTTTGTAGCTCCATCAGGTGTTAGCAATTTGCAGCAGTGTTAGTGTTCGAAAGAATGCGACTGTTATTTGATTTAATTTTTGTTTACTGTCCTCCGGCTAGCTATTATTTCTCGGTCGAACATATCTCTTGATCAGGGTTGTGTAAACGGAAAGGAATCTTTTATCCAAAAAGAACACTGATGAAGAAATTTGTTTTACACATTTATTGTCGAACACGTTAACTATCACATTTACACATTGATCTTGACACTCGCCAAACTGAAACTGTGATAATAACTTCATTACTGATAATTCTTAATTCGCGTACTTCAACTTTTTGTATAATTAACTTTATAACACTTGAGATTTCATAACTCTGTTACGCGTAACCTGCAAATACTTTCGACGAACTGATGGGAATGCGACGTGTAGTGTACAAAGAATTTTGATGAACTGAACGACTGACTGACTTTACCTCTAACCTAGCTTCTATTTATACTCCCACTCCCCGATATGCCTAAAGATTATAACTGAGCTGCAATTGGCTAATAAAACCCGCCAACATTAGCGTCTATTTTTATATCCAGTGAAAATTATGAATACATATGCTCTAGGGAAATATTCCAGAAGGTTCTAAACGGAAAAACGCGCCAACATTACGTAACTTCCTCGTTTCCAATAATGATAAACAGCTCACCCCCCCTCTGCATTATTGCGCGCTATTATTGACAGTTTCAGTAAGGTCGTATAAACTTACTTCTCAACAATAATTACATTCAACAAACATCTCAAATCAATGTCACATAAAAATGCATATTCATATTACAATCATTATTTACATTTAAGTAATTTGTGATACAAATTACTGCATCAACCGCCACCCGGGGAAGCATGGGAAACTGGCAACTCCACACGGATAGATACACGCACACGTACATAGATACAAGTACGTATTATTTATAAACATGGATGGAATGCTGTGTCTCTCAGCTTCTCAATCCTGACGATACCGCTTCTGCCTCTTCTTCCAAAAGTTTTCACACAAACTATGCATGTTATTCTGGGCATAGGTATTTCTTTACCTAACGTTTTTCAAAATCTAATTATAACTCGGATAAAAAAGTGTCATAACTCAACATATCTGTGCTTTTATCAGCCCGAACCGGCACGAACCCGATAATCGTTTGTCAATGGAAGCCCAATTCCGGTCTGCAAGCCTGACCCGAGCCCGTGGAGATTTGTAAACCAACCATTTTTTCAGAGAACATTAAAAATATGCACTTTTTTCCATGTAAAGTCTTGTTGGAAGTGAGGCATCGTCTTGCATTTTGAAAGTTGCTGGACTTAAATACCAAGCATGTTACAACAATAGTGTGGACACTCGTGCGTGTCCTAAAAACACGGTGAGCAAAATCTTGCGGGCTGATGGAATCGTCTATGAGCTTTTTAGGGGGGGGGGAGTGTTTCCCAACGTGCACAAAATTTGCGAAACTTCAGCTGCTCATGGGTGAGGTAAGCAGTTCCATGTGAACAACCCACAGCACGCGCTACGTCATCAATTGTCACACGCCTGTCATTACAAATGATTTGTTCCACACGCTGCAATGTGGTTCCAGTTGACACCTCCGCAGGATCACCAGGACGCTTCTAGTCTCTGATGCTTCGCCTTCCCGAGTTAAACTTCTGAATCCAATTGAACACAGCTTTACGTGATAAACGGTTCTCACCATACACGGGTCGCATTTCGGACGGACTTCTTCTGTCGACAGTCCTTTTGCCCACAAAAAACGCACAACCGTACCTGCTCTACTCGTGTACATCCCTGCAGCATACCCGCCATCTTCTTCTGGCTGCCAGAAGATGTGCACCCGCTACGACAAGTATATGTATGCTGCTATCAGCTGGCAAAATATCCACGCGGAATTTAAATATGTTATGCGGTAAACTGACGTTTGCGATTTATTTATTGACTCACCCTCGGACTTCCTCTGCCTACCAAAGGTAAGTAGAAGAGAAAGTAAAAACGCTAAATCATTTAAGACGGATGTGTCCTGAGAGAAATCACGATTTATGTTAGGTGTTCAACATGGGGGAAACAGATTTGAGCAGATTTGTAGGGTATAGGGTAGACCACAGATGGGACACCACAGGTTATGCGACTTACGAGAGATCTATTACGGCTACCACAACAGGAGGAAGTGAATAAACCACAGGAAGCTACAGGCCACAGAGACGCGCGGAAGTCCCTAAGAGGGCTCGAAGACCCGACCCACTACTGGAGCTGCCTAGAGAGGGCGATGGACTACCCATCCAACCAGGCAGCCCTCTAGTGTTCACGGGGAATAATATTTCCTTGGAGCAAACATTACGCCATCTGCCCGGCACCGCCACACACCACGAAACCTACAAGAATACCTAAAACATGAAAAGAAAACGGAATAAAAGGGAAATAAGAGAAAGGAAATCGTGATGGATGAGAAATCACCCCAGCATTCGCCTACCGACCAGGGAAAACCATGGAAAACCCAAGATCAGAGTGGGTGTTCGACGGGAATCGAACTCGGGAATGCGATCCTCACACATCATCGCGGAGCCAACTCGCTTGGTTGAACAGATCTAAGAAAGCGTTGAAAAGATGAAGTTTAGGAACCCACAAACGGGACTGAAGCTGTAAAACATGACAGATTATTATTGTTGTTGTGGCTGTTCAGTTTTACAGCTGTCACTCCCTAGTTCTCACTGTCAATATTTAGCCTTTTTATCTAGTTCAACTTTCACTAATGTTTACTGTCACTTCACTTATGCGAACTAGTTCAACTTTCCCGTCGCTCAACTTCTTAGTGACGTAGCCTCTTCTTCCGGACGGTTCACTCGATGGGGAATCGAACACAAGACTTCTTCAATCTCTCCTGCAGCAGCACTCACAGCAAGTCACAGCAGTCATCACCAACTCGCTCTTGATGTCGCACTAGAAACACACTCGCTCACTCACTGACTGGCTTAACTCAACTCTTCTCGCGAGAACGCTCACTTGTATAGGCAGTGGTATCTACCACAGAACATTTTAGAACTATTTCGACACGTTCTGGAGGAAGGGGAAAGAAACTTAGAACCCTCTGGTTATCTGCCTGTAATGTACCGATGTTTATGCTGGCAAGCATTATTTATCGTTATTTATTCCGGATAACTTTGAGCATATCCGCGGCATCAAATTATTATTATTATTATTATTATTATTATTATTATTATTATTATTATTATTATCATCATCATTGTCCAAAGGGACCAATGATCATTAATAAGCATTTTTGGGCTTTTCAACGTAATGCACATTAAAGTATTCTGTTAGAATAGAGAATGAAGCCTGTATCCAGCATTGTCATATTGTACAGTGTAGTAGGCTTCACGAGATCTTTGCGCGCCTCCTTGTTTATATCCATTTCAACCTTCAGTGCCTGCGTTAAAGTGAAGTGTTGCCGCCAACAGTGATACCCGACCTAACCTATGCTTTAGATACCGAAAAACGGGGTCATGGTTGTACAATAGATCCTCCTCCTACTCCTCTAAGTTAATCTCAAAAATCCTCTCTAATTACGCTTACATCAGCTGCCCCTCCTTTCCCTGAATAGGTAACGACCCTGGACTTGACAATTTGTGTTTGTAAGAAGTTAAGCAACTCAGTTACTAGAGAAATGTTCAACGATACATTCAAGTGTGTGCTTGCAGTGATTTTCTGTGCAGGACTGTTACGATTACCGCTCCATCGTGCGATCTTGAGCCTCGGGACGCGTAAGGTAAGAAACGACATAGTAATTGTTGCTTAACGGTAAATGACCTGAGCATTTGGTCTCTGCAAAAGTAATCAGTGACTTCGTAATATACATTGCCCTCGATATTTGTAATGCATGCTGGGGATTTTAAACGCTCTCTCCCCTAAAACACTTTGACGCCCTCGTTTTACTTTCCCTTCTGAAAATGCTTGTTTTTGGATTCAGGGACTTCAAAATACGTATTTTCGGTGAAATCTCGGTATCTAATTACTTTCTCTACTATGTATAATAAGTAGGCGAAGTATTGCATTCCACCCAACAATTCGATACCGAGATTTCACAGGAAATACATGTTTAGAGGTGCACTGAATGCATATAAATCATTTTTGGAAACATGTCCGTGTGTCTGTGAACAGCATAACTCAGAAACGAACAGTCGGATAAACACCAAACTTTATATTTAGGTTCAGTATTTTCCAGAGATGCGACACGAAGGTTTTCAAGAAAATCTCCCCACCCCAGATTACCCTTTACAAGTAACATTTTTCGAAAATCTTAATTTTCTCAAAAATGGCTCTAACGATTTTGAATACAATACCATAAGTTTAAGACATTTTTATGGTAAATAAATTGTAGATATCGAATTTTCCGGGAATATCTCCAAAAGTATTCTTCATTGTGAACGACGTTTGCATAACTGGTAAACCATAAGAGATAGACAAAATTTTACTACTCAAAAAATGTAGATCGCGTTAAAATACACAGTTTATGTCATATACATTTTTTTTTTTGTTGAGTGAACGATTTTCGAGATATTGCTTGTTATTCCCTTAAATTTTCCAATACTTATACTTTTTCTCAAATGGGAATTCGTTATTCTTATTTTTATTTTGTCCTGGTAATGCAAAGAGAATGGAATACTCCACATAGCAACCAGCTCTTAAAATATTTGACTATCGCTTAAAGCCTACCAATTCCCCTTGCATCTACAAGAAAATTAGCAATAAGATTAACATCTCGATTAACATGAAGCATATGGAGAATAAGCGTTTGTAAAAATAGTTTGCACAAGAGTAGAGAAAGTCATGTGAGTGTAACACATCAGATTTTTTTGGATGAAATGCAACACCTTGTCTATATACACTAGTTGGGAAAGTAAAAATGGGTAATTTATTAAGTCCACCTCTTTAATTTTTGCTAGGTTTTTGTTTTTAGAAAACAAATTACATCTTCCAGGAAAAGGAAAATGTCTGTGTTTAAACGTGGGGTAAAGCCTAAAAAAGGGTTCAATGGGAATATTTTCATCATTTTAACCCAATAAATATTGGTTCTGTGCCTAAAATAATCAACTTCAATGTTATTCAAGGAAGTGAAAAAGAACGCCCTCATTGACACGTTTCTAAGAATTTGAACCAAGTGCCTTACGAATAACAAGCGAACTCTTTAGTTTTATTAGTCATGCAAGTAGCTTTAACGTTAAGTATTTTAATCAAAATCGTTAGAGGCGTTTCTGAGAAAAAGCAATGTCACATTTTCCATGCAGAGTAGTTTGAGATGTGTCACATTTTAGGAAATGCTACTGATTATACACATATACACGCAATACACGTTTATTTTTTTAGTTGTTTGCTTTTCGTTTTAATTCAGTGGTCCTCCGGTAAAATCTCAATACAGAACATTTGGACAAAATCCCTTATTTTCCTCAACTACTACAGGCAGATGGTAGAGCAAATAAAAGTCCTTTATGGGGGGTTCAGGAGATATCGGGTACATCCAGAGAAATCTCGATACTGAATTTGGGTGGAGTGCCCCACTTCCTCCACCTACCATAAGTTGTAGAGAAAGCGCCTAAGAACAGATTTTCCAAATCAAATCACATAGCATACTTAACATACTTCAGAATAAATGACGCTCGTATTTTACTCGCTTCTGCTTTTACAAACGCAATCCTGTTCTACAAATTAATTTTGCATGGCAAAAATTTCAGTCAAAAGAAATTTAAATGCCTTTCGCATACTAATTATAGTTTTTATAATAAAAATTAAAATATAAGTAAAGGCTTTAACAATGCACAAACATGTAGATGATTACTCAGTGGCATGTCTTAACACTCAGCATGCTTGACCGGGGTTCCGGTTTTGATTTCCGGCTAGAGGGTGGGCATTTTTTATCCAGGATTAATTCCCATTCCCCTAGAGTCTGGAAGTATGAATGTGTGTGTTAAATTACATTTGTGTATGTGGGTGTGTGTGTAATTTAATATAGCAGAAAATGAAAAGTAACAAACCTGATGATTAACGCAAACAGTAAACCAGTGAACAGTAAATAATTGCCGATGAGCAATCAAAGTCATGCGCTAGTTTGTTTAAGGTAATGAAAAATCTGATGTGTTACACTCACATTACTTTCTCTACTCTTGTACAAACTATTTTTACAAACTCTTATTCTCCATCTATTTCATATTAATCGAGATAAACGTTTGCAGAAATGATCTTGTGACATGCAAAGAGAATTACATTTTACACATAACGACCACTTCTAAAAATATTTGACTATCGCTTAAGGCGTACTATGTTCCCCTTGTTTTGTAATTAAAGTGGCCTTTAAGCATATACATATCTCTTAATAGCTGGTTGCTATGTGCAGCACCATTCCCTTTGCCACAGATTAATATTCTTTGCATATCCAAGACAAAAAATGAATAACGAATTCCCATTTGAGAAAATAAGTATTGAAAAAGTTAAGGGAATAACAAGCAATATCGAAAATGGTTCACCCAACCAAAAAAATGTATACGACATAAATTGTATATTTTAACGCGATCTAAATTTTTTTGTGTAGTAACATTTTGTCTACCTCTTATGGTTTACCAGTTATGCAAACGTCGTTCACAATGAAGAACACGTTTGGAGACATTCCCAGAAAATTCGAGATATACATTTCATTTGTCATGAAAATATCTTAAACATATGATACTTTAATCAAAATCGTTAGAGCCATTTTTGAGAAAATTAAAATTTTCGAAAAATGTTCAATGTAAAGTGTAATCTGGGGTGGGGGAATTTTCTTGAAAACCCTTGTGTCGCATCTCTGGAAGTTACTGAACCTAAATACCAAGTTTGGTGTTTATGCGACTGTTCGTTTCTGAGTTATGCTGTTCACAAACAGACACACAGACACACACGGACATGTTTCCAAAAATGCTTTTTTTTGGATTCAGGGGGTCTCAAAAGATGTATTTCCGGTGAAATTTCGGTATCGAATTTTTGGGTGGAATGCAATACTTCCCCTACTTATATACGTAGTAGAGAAAGTAAAAAGTGCCTCCTCTTCTGTATCGGAACTAAACTCTTTCTCGTGGTAACGGGTTGACGTATTCGTATCATAGTAACGAAAAATCCGTGTAACCTATCGGAATTTTGTAAATAACAAAACTTATAAGAAACATTATGCTTATAAATGAACCTAATACTAAACGAGATATTATGATTCATATATTTTTCTCTCCATTAATACCGGCAATTAAGATACCATATAGCTTATGTACTAAGTGAGGCCTTATATATCAGGTTTTATGATAGTTTGGCCATTCTTGCGTGGAAAGGTCAAACGCATGCACGTATATTTATTTCAACAAACTGTAATAAGTAACAGAAAATAAATATTTCAAGCATTACGTATAACTTTTATTAAATGAGTATAAAAATATGTCATATATTAGATCCATTGTGTCCTGTAATTATTTAAATTATTATACGTAATTATTTTTAATACATCTTGTATTGTATAATTTATGTAAAACAATATTGTAAAACTTATGTGCAACTTTATTATAAATAAATGCAAATATGTGCGTGTAGTATTATCGATGGTATAAAATGGAACATGCAGTAAAAAAAGCCACATACATACACACATCCTCTCAAGAAAGTATTCGTTTGCACTTTAAAAAATTCTAGCAGCCAAATTAATGGAGGGAAAAATCTATTTTTTTTACATAAAGATCAAATTATAATACAGTTTACGTGTTTTGGCGGTTTTCCAGATAGTTCATTTTATCAGTTTATAACTTCTTGAAAAATATGCCAAAATTGTAACCCTTTTGTACGTGGTGTTTTCAAAATTATCGTACGCGCATTGAGTAGAGCATTTTTCTTGTGTGTATTTCTTGATTTTGCGGTGGAAATAGGATTTTACGAGGGCTGATCAACAAAGACTGAGACTGATTTTTTTTCACAGATGTTTATTACTCCAATTAAATGTTTACATGATCTTTTTCAAAGTAGTCCCCTTCTACTTCAATGCACTTTTTATAGCGCCTTGCCAGTCCTTGAACACGTGCTGCAGACCATTCTTTGTCAGGTCCTTGAGAATCGCCTCACTTTTCTTGAGCACTGCTTCAGAGTTCTCAAATCGAATACCCCTAAGCTTTGCTTTTAGTGATGGGAATAAAAAAAGAGTCACAGGGTGCAAGATCGGGGATATAAGGTGGATGTGGTACACAGGTAATGTTGAATCGAGCCAGAAACTGCATGACTTGATTTGCGACGTGAGGCCGTGCATTGTCATGATGAAGTCGCCACCCAGTCCGAGAAAGCTCTGGTCGTTTCTGTGCAGTGTGCTTCCTCAGTGTAGCCAATACTGACGTGTAGTATGCTGCTGTAACAGTAGTGTGAGGGGGAACTGCATGCTGGTAAATCATTCCTTTACAGTCAAAAAAAGGTGATGACCATCACTTTCCCTGCAGATGGAACAACTTTTGCCTTTTTTGGTGTTGGAGAACCTGGCGATTTCCACACTGTGCTGGCTTGTTTTCCTTCAGGATCATAATGATGCAGTCATGACTCATCACCGGTGATAATCGATTTAAAAAATGCATCACCTCCATTGTCTGGTATGCGAAATGCCGCCTACCAACATTATACATAAAAACCCGCTCTTTTCAAATATTTATCTTAAGTTCGTAACTATCACGGAAGCTACAGGAAAAAATCAGTCTCAGTCTTTGTTGATCAGCCCTCGTATTTGACGGAGGAATAAAATGCCAACGTTTTTGCCCTTAACTCTTCATTTTCGGCTTCACTTTTTACGACTTCACAAATTTATTTCTCCACCAATTTAAGCCACATGTCGATGAAAGTGTGTGGATGTATGAACGCACACAAAATGCTCTACCCAATGTATGAAAGATACTTTTGAAAACATTACGTACAAAAAAAATAGCAATTTTAACATATTTTTCAAAGATTTATAAAACTGGTAAAATGAATGATCTGATAAACCGCCAAAACACGTAAGCTGTATTACCATTTAATCTTTATGTAAAAAGAAAGTAGATTTTTCCCCCCATTAATTTGGCTGCTAGAAGTTTTTAAAGTGCAAAGCGCAGACGAATACTTTCTTGAGGGATGCGCGCGCGCGCACTCACACACACACACACACACACACATACACACACACACACCCACACACCCACAATGACGCCCCAGGATGGCGGAAGATGTGGATTTGTGTGTTGAGAGCGCTGTTTAATCATTGCTTAGTATGACGGACGTAAGTAAAAATTCAGGAAGTGACTTGAAGGATGACATCGTGAAAGCCGTATGTAAATTATGAAAGAATTTGTGAAGTTGGAAAAGGTGAATGGGCTGAATGATCTTCCGAGTGGAGGTAAAGAGCTCAAAGCAGCGGTATCCTAGGGGTCATGGATAGTAGCGCCATCTCTTGGGAACTAGCTCTTGAGAGGGGCTCGCAGCGGTTTCTGCTATCTGGTGTTGGGACAGAAGTTGCGCAGCAATTGCAGCCGGGAAATACGAATCGATTCCTCAGAAAACGTATAAGTTAACTGTGAAATCCAAGTGCTGAGTACATGAGCACCCTGATGAAACAAAATTGAATCCAGTGGAAATGGAAGTGGGAATTAATTCTATCATGGCTACAAAGAACGGCAGCTACGGATTGAGTCAGAAAAATGAAGAAATCGACATTATATGCAAGAATATAAATGAAAAATGTGGAGTAGAATTGGAAGCCAATTCAAGAAAGCTGTGGAATCCAAAAATAATTATCTTCAACATTCCAAACGATGTCAAGACTGACAATATTGTAGAAGCTATACAAACACAAAATAGAGAAATAAAAGAGCACTAGGGGGAACTAAAGCCATTATGTGCATTTGAGATTAGGAAGAAAGAAAGAAAAAAATATTGTTCTAGAACTGAGTGCTGCAGCAAGAAATCGGTTGAGAATGGGAATATGAAAATCGAGTGGCATTTTTTGTAATTGGGATGACTACATCAGAGTTATTCGGGGTATAAATGTTGCGAATATAACCACAAGGCTCCCTACTGCAAAGGTAAACAAACATGCCCAAAATGTTCAGGAGAACATTATTTAAAAGACTCTCCCTCAAGAAAGAAGAATATAAGTGCAAAAACTGCATAAGTGCATCAACTACAAAAAGTACAACAAAGATGAAATGATAATGAAAATCACTCTGCACTGGACGGAAACTGCCCTAGCTACCAAGCTGCATTGAGAAGAAACCAATAAAACACCGATTATTAATACGAATAACGGTAAATACAACTTGCGGTGTTTTCAAGTTAACGTAGAACATTCCAGAGTAGTAACCTATAACTTAGTACAACTAATGAGCGAACAATGCGTAGACCTGGAATTTATACCGGAGTCCTATTTGTTTAATAACAAATTAGTTGACATACCTTTAACATCAAGGAAATTTACGGCTGGCGATCGAAGGTTTCCGCATACACCGTACAGGAACAAACTGCATTCTTCCTACACCATGAGCATGTCGGCTTTTTCTGCATTAGTAAACCTCATCTTCCTCTTACTGCTTGAACTGTCACAAAATAACTGACCAGAAAGTCGCAATGCAATCAATGAACAGAAAAAAACAATGCAAACAAACATAACAACATCGTACCTAGCAACTAAGGAGGTTGAATGGGACAAATTATTGTCGGGGTGGAAACTTTTCAAAATACGATTTCTCGTAAACCACTTGCACTAGAATCCTGCAACAAAGACCATTGACATTCTAATTTACCCTACCTTTATTCTGTTGATGTAACTAGGCATTGTCCAATTTAAAATGTATTATTTCTCAGTATTATTAAATCTGTTTATAGGCTAAATGTACAAGCCCCTGACTACCCATCAATGCTGTGAAAACTGCACATCAATAGCACTTTCCATTTCCGAAATGTTTGCGGTGCAAGATTTAGGTGATTCACCCTGTATAAACTCAGAAAGTGTATATCTGGTAGGTATAAATACCTTAGGAAGGAAGCATCTTAGCCGTATAAAATTGAATTTGTAAAATAACATGAATAATTGTAATTCAAGATGAGATTATATACTATAATGCGTAATATATATATATATATATATATATATATATATATAAATAAATTTTCCGGTTACATTTTTCTTATCTGTTGTTATTTCTAACGTTCCCTTCGGGAGAACCTCTTTCCAGCAAGCGCTGACTGGAGCATCTAGTAACTGGAGGCATCAAGCGGAAGGTGTCCATTACTTCCGATGGGGTGACAGTGAGGATGAGGGGACCTACAGTTTTTACCATAGTCTCCTAAGCATGGATCCTCTGTACGAGAGCCACGAATGAAACCTCTGAGTCACCCCGGCGCCGTTGTATTATATTATGTGTAATAATCCACAATAATCTGCAGCACGACAGCCCTGAGGAGACTGGGTTGATCAACCCGACTGCCGGTCTCACGGCCAAGGTGGAAAATCATCCAGCTGATACGGAGAGATGATGTAGTCAGCATCCATCACCTACGGACCACTATCTATCGTAGCGCCTCAAACTCCCCACGATGCTGAGTTTGCACTGGTAATGTATCCGCACCCCCATGGTTGGTTTCGAACCCACTCACACACCGTGGCTGGAAACAAAATATAAAGCTCCCAAATATTATGCAATTGCACAAAACTTTATTTTTTATATAAATAATATATAGCCCGAGTACAATTTGCTATATTTCGAGCTAGACTGAAGTGATTAGTCCAGATGGTGACCTGTTTTTAGCATTACGTTTCATTAATTTCGGCTATACAATAATCGTGTGCTGTTCATTTTTTGCTCAGCGTTTGTGTGGTTTGCAATGAGACATAAATCAATGTTGTGTTTGTTCTGTTGATCAGACACGCTTATCATAATTACATTGCCTGTAGTTGCAACACATTTCTCTGGTGCATCGCTCTGTCAGATCTTGGAGCACCCCATGCATGTGTGTTTCGTAATGTTTCTCGTTACTCAATACTTCATGCTCGTGACTCGTCGAGGTCCGGTAAGGAAAAGGTAGCAGGGGCTTGTAGGTGTTGGGCTAAACAGATACATCACTGTTTACCCGCGACATGTCCCAACTTTTACTTTCTCTGCCAGTTAACTTAGAAAACGTACTGCAATCGACTGAAAATTCGTTAACGCGATTTCACAGAAACTAATTTTTATAAAAACGTTAACGCGCTTGCGAGTGCTTATATATTTTCGTGTATATTATCACTTAAAAACGGAAAGTCAGATAAATACGTAACTTATTAGGAAAGGTAGAATCAGATGACTGCAAAATTCAATGCCATAGCTGGGGTTTGAACAACGGATCTCCCGGTCTCCGTCTGGTTGCTCCAACCACTGGAGCATGCCGGCACGACATTAAATTCTCCAGCTGATTCGCATTTTTCCCGGTAAACCACAAGAAGATCTCAAATTGTATTGAAATGGCATACCCCAATGGCGACTTACAGTGTTGTAAGTACTCTAAGTCCCGGGCTTCATAGTTTCAAACTTTAGTAGGCCAATTCATTCCACCTAACTTGGTATTTGAGCCTAGCATCTTCCAGGGGTGAAAGCGAGGATTTTCGTGAAAACCCCCAACCCAACTCATTTTCGCTGTCAGTCATTTTTCTAATGAAAAAGATTTTCATGAAGCTAATTTTAAAGGAACATTTGGACCACATTCTGCAGAAAGGATCCAAGTCACAATATAGCTGAAATGAGAGTAATGCAGTTAAAGTTAAATAGTAATAACAATTAACAAATAAACGCGTATATCTACTTATTGTTTAAAACATACCAAGGGGCTTCCATACCATAAAAAATGTGGACACCAATGCATCTTATTAACGAGGTATTAAATATTTTGTGGCATGGTTCCTTTCTGCAGTATGATATACAGTTTAAATATAATTATTCTCCACTGACCCAAGGAATATGTTTTGAGTTTCAACCACAATAAGTTTTATTCTCATATTTCAGTATATAAATAATGTTTTAACTATTAAACAAACCAATTATTCAATTACAAAGTCTAGTACCTCTGATAAACCTCAATATCAACCTCCACACTCGCATCTCCTAGCAAAGCGGTGTAGAATTCTCTAGCATCTCCTGGAATAAGTTCTGAAACTTTGGAGCTGGAATTGCTTTTCCATTCATCCATAGATTCGATGGTCGATCAATTTTTGTTTGTTGATGTCAATTTCGGAAATTTACCCAGAATATAATTTTTTGTTGAAAATGGCGAATAGTTTTTCTTTTTCCGATATTACTTGGCGTGTCTGCAACCAGGAAATGTTTGTATCCGCTTTTCTGTTTGTTATAATTTGTTGATCGAGATCACTAGTTCCACGAAAACTGCCCATTCTAATCACTTCTAAGGAATTCCTCCTTTTACATGACTTTAAGACATCTTCGTCCCGTGCTTAAATAATTGTTTACTAATTCTTGTGGTGTCTTAATTAAAACAATTTTGTGTAGTTTTAAGAAACTATTAGCAGAAATCAAAAGCTTGCTGCAAAGAAAATGCTATACATAAACTTTTTGCTCCCAGTTTGCACTGAAAACATATACAAAGCAGAATCGATTTTTTTACTTTCTCTACTACGTATAGTAAGTAGGGGAAGTTTTAAATTCCACTCAAAAATTCGATACCGAGATTTCACCGGAAATTCATGTTATAAGGCCTCCTGAATCCAAAAAAATCTGATGTGTTACACTCACATGACTTTCTCTACTCTTGTACAACCTATTTTTACACACGCTTATTCTCCATATGCTTCATGTTAATCGAGATATCGAGATGTTAATCTTATTGCTAATTTTCTTGTAGATGCAAGGGGAATTGCTAGGCTTTAAGCGTTTAAGAGCTGGTTGCTATGTGGAGTATTCCATTCTCTTTGCATTACTGCAGGAAAAATATAGAGCTCATTAAAGTACACAATTTGTGTAAAATAGTTTTCCGAGATGTCAGCAATTTTCGAAATATCCCATAGTATGTTTAGATTTTCCCTAGATAAAGCGTATCTGACGGAACATGTTTGAAAGTTTGTGGTCCTTCCTTTTTCGTTTCCTTCGCAAGAGTCCCCTCACTACGACTTCTGGTTTTATTCCTACGTGTTTCTAAAAACACGTGAGTGACGTTTACCCCTGTTATATGTAACTAAGATTTCATTGCTTGGTTTAAAATCATATGCAAGCAAAAATAGATCCCGAATAGCGTAACATGGACAGAAGAATAGATGCTTATTGTCTCTACTACTCCGAAAAGTAGCGTATTTTATTTCACCAAAAAATTCGATATTGGTACCGGACATACCCGTTTTGAGTTTCCCCGAAAAAAAAGCATTTTTAGAAAAATAATCCATGCGTGTGTATGTCTGTGAATAGCATCACTCAAAAACGAAAACTTGGTATTTAAGTTCAGCAACTTTCAAGGATGCGACCATATGCTTAAGATATTTGCAGACAAATAAAATGTATATGTTTAAATCTCTGTAAATAGTCTATGAAGTTCGTTTTATTTGAATCAGTGTTGTATAATTTTGTATTAACTGATAAATCGTAAGAAACATGCTCACAAAAAGTGTAAATGTCGTTAAAATATAAAATTTATGCCAGATAAAATTTTTTGTGACATTAACCATTTCCGAGATATTCGTTATTATTGGTTTGAATTTTCAAATACTTTATACCTACCTTCTTCAAGTGTTAAGTTACCATTATTTTGTTTTAGTTCCATTAATCCACTGGTCTTACTGGCGGCCTTTCCTTTGGAACTTATTGCCTATTGGTAATGGTGTTAACTTGTATTCTCTTGTCGTCGAGTTTCTTGCATTGGGGGGGGGGTTAATTATTAGATCACACATAAATTCACACTCTCATTCATTCTTCCATAATTCTGGGGAGGATAGGCAGTAATCTTGGCTAGAGAAAATTTCCCACCCCCAACAGGGAATTGAATCCGGAACCCTTCACACAGCAGGCAGATGTTCTACCGTGTGGTCATGCATAGAGTGAATTTCAATGCAATCATGTAGCTAGCCGCTTTTTAAAAATCTGACTATCGCTTCAGCCTCTTGTATCCGTCGTGTACTTACAACGAAATGTGCCATGAAACCATTTCTGCAAACGTCTAACCAACAAAAACAGGTAAAAGAATAAGATTTTGTAAGAATAATTTGTAGAAAAGGAGACAAAGAAAGTTATGTGAATGTGACACGTCAGTTTTTTTTCGATAGCCTGAGGAAAAGTGTTGATATAAGGGCCATGCTTTTATCTAGAATATAGGTGATCAAATCCGTGTTTATGTAGACCAAATTGCGAAATATTTTGCAATCTGACGACCTTCAGTGTGATATCCGCCAATACGTCTGAACAATTCGACGTTCAAAGACACATGCAGCAAATACAAAGATTACTGCATTAATTTCATTCATCAAGTATTAGGATTGGAGAAATACAACTATGCAAAATAAACCAATAATCCATTAAGTTGTATTTGGAGATACATATTACATATTAGCAAACTTTCACAGTCGAAGACTTGTACAACCACAGACTTTCTAACTAGCTTTTAATAGAGTCGGCAAAATTGCCAGTCTAAAAGGCATTCTGGACGGCTTGCAAGTAAGCCAGAGGGTACACATGCTGGGTAATTGCACACTTCTCCGTTGGAGGCCAGGGACTATCAGCTGTTGATCGATGGTGCTCGCTGAAAGGAGTTCTTACATAGTGGCGGCAATAGCTTCGGTTGGTATTAATACAAATCACGTGGACTTATCACTCCTGGCTTACCAGTGTTGAAAAGTAAGGGTGTACCAAACCTCTTGCTTCAAATTAATACAGATGACAGAAGAATTTATACTGAGTGTTTTGAAATAGGAATCTACTTACCCCACATATGGCCTGAAGCTTATTCGGGATCTGCTGTCAGAGTTGGACGCCGTAACTCCTGTCGTCTGTGAGAGGATGTGTTTGCACCATGGGACGATTGTGCACTTCGAAGTATATGTCCAAGTTTTCAGTTGGCCAGCAGATTCCCTAATGGCAGGATTAATGGGGGAGGTCCCGATCGTCGTCCTCCGTGGTCTAGGGATACCATGCTAGCCTCTAGTTCCTGAGGTCGAGGTTTCAAACCCGGCGGAGGGCGATGGATTCTTTCGGCAGTAAAAATCCTTAGCATGGCTTCCTTCGGAAGGGAAGTAAAGCCGGTGGTTCCGTGTCGTAGATAAAGGGCCTGATAAAGAATCCTCTGAGCAAAATTTCCGGCCTTTCACGCCCAATACAGAATGGGACGCTAAGAGCCATAGTAGCTAAAGAGCGTCAATAAATAAAACTCAATTTAAACTTGAGGTCCCGATCCGTAGCCGATTGCCGGATCTCATAATTCCGGATGCTGCTGTAATGGTCTGCGACATGCCACGAGGAAGCTAAGCAACCTATAACACAATGTGTTAATTAGCACAGTTCCGGACTCGGTACCACTAGAATGCAGTAGCTAGGGCCATTAGGATATATAAAGTGTCCCTAAGTCGGTCAGGGAGACGTGCACGCGACCAGTATTCACGAAACTCATTCCTAAGTGCATATTAGTGACATCAAGACCTGCGTCAACAGAGCAGATCCGACGTAGACGTGCGGCTGTAGAGGTAGCCAGTTCAGGCTTCTAGGGCTTATGGTGTTGAATAAATTACCTTAGTATGATGTTTATAAGATTCAGTTGTCGTTTTAGCTCCCCACTATGTCTTCTCCATTTCATCTTAAGTGAGTAGCTCCTATTCCGAGCTAGGTACTAACCCTTCCTGTTAGCGTTAATGGATTCGAGCCAAACAGAAACTAAGAAAGTGCTGGCTGCCGGCGTACTAGCAGATTGTTTTATTTTAAAACAGACACGAGGGATATTTAAGAGAGAGCGGCAAAATGTTATGCGCTGCTGTAGCGAGGATCGCCATTTTGAAGGATTGTTTGCCTTGAAGCAATGTATTGCCGGCCACCTTTTTCATAACCCTGTTAGGAAATACTGGAAGAGCAATACAGTTGTCCCTTTTACCTCTATTAATTATTACACAAATTGTACTTTTAAAGGAGAACTGAACTACAATTTTAAAGACTTCTAAAAAAACAAAAAATAAAATAAAAAAAAAATTAAACAAATCTGAGCACCGCGTCGTTTTCAACCTCTCGTTTTCATTCTGAAGCACTTGTTTAATGTCTCTGAGCATCTGCATCTGAGCGATGCAAGTAATGCAGACTAATTGATACAAATTTCTAAATGTGTTTTGTTTCGGTATCTAGGCTGCTGGGAACTGCAGTAAATCACTGCCTAAATATAGCAGAGTATAACATAACATTTTAAAAACTTTTCAGTACGGCATAATTCGTTATGTCTTCCGAAAACAAGCTCACTTAACTATAGTATTACCATTCATTAAAAAGTGATTCTTCTTTCCACGTTTTGTTATTCGCAGCACCGTTTTGATCGGAAATGATTTCAAAGTATTCGGTTACAAACATGAGGAAACAATATTCAAAATATGTTTGTCGGAAGCACGGAGTAACATGTAAACAGTTTTTGCCAAGGAGAAACGAGGGAAAATTGCAAACTCTCCGCACTTGTATTTGGGAAAATGTAATCATACAGCATGGAGTATTCTGAAAGGAACTAACGTTGCAAAAAATATTTGACAAAAATAATATATTTTAATGGCCTCTACATCTTTATAAGTAATTTTTTGTCTCTTATGGCTTCTTAGTTATAAAAAATTCACTCTAAACGAAGGGGATTTCACAGGGTATTCCACAAAATAATTCAAAATATACACCCTAAGATCAAAGTAAAAAAATCTGATCTGTTACACTCACATAACTTTCTCTACTCTTGTACAAACTATTTTTACAAACGCTTATTCTCCATCTACTTCGTGTTAATCGAAATATCGAGATGTTAATCCTATTGCTAATTTTCTTGTAGATGCAAGGGGAATTGGTGGGCTTTAAGCGATAGTCAAATATTTTAAGAGCTGGTTGTTATGTGGAGTATTCCATTCTCTTTGCATTACCAGGACAAAAATTGAGAAAAAGCATAAGTATTGGAAAATTTAAGGGAATAACAAGCATTATCTCGATAATGGTTCACTCAACAAAAAAAATGTATATGGCATACATTGTGTATTTTAACGCTATCTACATTTTTTGTGTAGTAAAAGTTTGTCTATCTCTTATGGTTTACCAGTTATGCAAAAGTCGTTCACAATGAAGAATACTTTTGGAGACATTCCCAGAAAATTCGAGATATACATTTCATTTGTCATGAAAATATCTTAAACATATGATATTTTAATCAAAATCGTTAGAGCCATTTTTGAGAAAATTAACGTTTTCGAAAAATGTTCCATGTAAAGGGTAATCTGGGGTGGGGGATTTTCTTGAAAACCTTGTGTCCCATCTCTGGATGATACTGAACCTAAATACCAAGTTTGGTGTTTATCCGACTGTTCGTTTCTGAGTTATGATGTTCACAGACACACACAGGGACATGTTTCCAAAAATGCTTTTTTTGGATTCAGAAGGCCTCAAAACATATATTTCCGGTGAAATTTCGGTATCGAATTTTTGGGTGGAATACAATACTTCCCCTACTTACTATACGTCGTAGAGAAAGTAAAAAGAGAGTAAATAAATAAAAATAAAATGAGCAGTCTCGAAGCGTATATTTTTCGAAGTCCAAATCGTTTCTGCGGCCGGTTAACAATGGTGTCTCAGGTCGCGTGCCTTTAGCTTCTGTCTATTATCATCTTTCATATTTAGTCCCAGTTACGGAATATGCGCTAACAGCAAAGCAGTTGTAAGCAGGTATATGGTCATGAGGCCTATCAAGGTTCGTATCCCGTTCACACACACACACACACACACATATATATATATATATATATATATATATATATATATATATATATATATACGCACACACATAATATGTGGCATAAGGCCGACGACAACGCCATCATATCAGCGCCCTCATCAGTCGTCATGCAAAGGATGGGGGAACTTAGCACAGAATGACCTCCAGAGGGTTACAGGCTGCGGCAGCAATGGTGGTGAAAGGGTGCCATTTTAAGACATGTAACTTCTGTTCCCAATATTTCTAATATAACCTAAAGTACATCTCAAAAAGAAAGAATTAAACAGCTGCTATTGTGAGAAATATACAATGCTTATTTTGCATATTGTAATATAATTTCCAATTGCTAAGACTTATTTGATTTCAAGGCATTTGTGCTCACACATAAAAACTGAAACATTTTCCTTATCGTTTTAAAAGTAAATATTATACTCCTAAATGAAAAAGCAGGTGAAAATAGAAATTAACTTGATGTCGCGTGTGAAACTCTCTTCTTCAATTACTGCCCTCATTCTACGGGGCTGGAGGATATAAAATTTCTGGTCAAATTTTCACGAGAGGATATTTCCTCCCAAGCATCCTGTATTTGGTCCCAAAAGCTCTTTTCTCTTACGCTGTGTTGCAGGACAACGTAACTCCAAAACACCTCTGCCCACACATTTTCAATAGGATTCAAATCTGATGAGCAAGGAGGCCAATTAATCACACGATATTTTACCTTCGCGAGAAACAGTTTGAAACCTGCTGACGTGTATGGACAGGGTGATTATCCTGCTGGAATTCAATGATTCCATTGGTATATCTAGTACTTATAGAAGGAACCATGGTGTTTTTGAGGACGTGTTTATACTGCTGGTTATTTAATGTGCCATTAAGCTGCTGCTACTACAGACCTAGACCACCTGGTGACATCCAACCCCAACATGACACAGATACGCTACATTGGTGATCCTTTGTGCCACGTATTTTATATCGTAATGTTTTCTTCTGCTGCGGTAGAAAATTATTTTTCCGCCATTTGTAGATGAAACTGCCACCTCCTCTGCGAATATAACCCTATTCCAGCTATGGTTGACATTTTCTTCTGCAAATGCGAGGCAACATAATCTGTGATCTTCTGTAAGGCGCAGCTTCTTAGCTGCCGATTGAGCAAAGAGCCCTACTGTAGTCGAATGACACAAAGCTGTAAACGTAAAGGTACGTATCACGGAGGGGTCCCCGGAACCGGGGCAGAGCACCGCAAGCAGGCCAGTCGGCCCATTGTGCTTCCAACGTGACCCCTGGGAGGAAACTCGGCCAGATCCGAATGCTGACGGGCGCAAGCATGGACGTGGTCCCTAATGATTCCAGTAGAACGCATCCGACGCCGCACGGTCCTTGCCCACAAGCTAACCAACCTGCAGGGTCCCACGGAGGGGAGCCCTAAGCTGAGAAGAGACCAAACTGAGCGGTATACCTCAGCGAAGCCAGAGAAAAAAACCTTAACAGAGCACAAGCCACCGACCAACCGCAACCCGCCGAACACCGTTGCCTGGTCCTATAACCCTGAAACAGCTGACAAGGAAGATGATACGTACAGGAAATGAGAGGAAGGAGAGTCGTGGTACAAGATGAACCACCCCAGAATTCGCCTGGCGACCCTAGGAAACCACGAAAACCCCATGGACCAGAGTGGCCGGTCGCCGGAGATCGATCCCGGGACCACCTGAATCCGGGCCACAGACATAACCGTCTGAGCCATCCCGCTTGTATACGCAAAGCTGTGCGGTTCGACTTAGAGAAATTATAAATATTCCTAATTGTAGACACATGCTGGAAGGGATTAATGACTGCCTCTTCTAGATGTGCAGTTTCCTGCTGAGGAGTGGACAAAAGTTTCGGACCCGAACCATGTCGACGACGAAAAATATCTTTCCTGGATAACCGCACCGCTTCATAGCTATAGATTTAACGACTTCAAGTTTTCTTGCAGCCTGAGACACAGAGATCCAGGAACGTTCACTAACGTAAGAAGAGATCTTGTAGCTTCGTCTTCATGTGTGTGCTCAGCCATAGCAAAAGTCAATCTGGGTGCTAACATATCATGCAGAACTTCAAAGCTATGAGGTGCGCGCGTATGATCACGTCAGGTCCATTCATAACTGAAGAATGAGACAGAGTGCACATCCAGTATTAAGTCAATAAAATATTTGGTTTGGCTTTTAACTTTAGAATTCTTACTAATACGGTATATATTTTGAAAAAAAAGAGTAATTTGCTTGTGGTTTTATGTATGCATGTCTTGAAATTAACAGATATCTTATGCATGAAAAACATAGGCATCGCCATGTACGAAGACGGATCGTAAAGTAACGCACAATAATTTTTTTACAAAAAAGTTTAATAGTTAAAACAACAAAAATCACAAATAAACTTACACCTTTTACCTACTTTTCGACATAGTCACAAAGTTTCTCAACACATTTCTCCCATCGTGATACCAGTTTCAATATACCCTGTTCGTAGAAGTCCGTTTCCTTGGACTATAGCTATCTGCGGACTCCTGATTTCACTTCCGCATCTGTCGCAAAGCGTTGGCCGGGCAGGAATTTCTTCATGGGACCAAACAGATGAAAGTCCGGCGGTGCAAGGTCCGGAATGTATGGTGGTTGCTGGAGCACATCCCACCCTAATTTGGTGATTTTCTGACAGCAGCAACATGGGGGCGAGCATTGTCATGAAGAATTTTGACATCGTCAGCATTCATGTTGTGGCATTTGTCATGAAGGGCACGACGCAACTTCACCAAAGTTTTCATGTAGGCTGCAGCATTCACAGTGGTCCCGTATTCAGCAAAGTCCACCAATACAACACCATGCATATCCCAGAACACCGTCACAAGCACTTTCCTAGCAGATTGAGTCACTTTGAATTCTTTCTTCACTGGGGAACCAGCATGTTTCCATTCCATACTTGCCTGCTTGGTTTCGGGCGTGTAGTGGTATGCCCACGACTCATCACCAGTGACGATTCCTTTCAGAAATTCATGCCCTTCTGCGATGTAACGCGTTAGGTGAACCAAGCTCGTCATCATTCGCTGACCCTTGCGGTTGTCTGCCAGGTTCTTAGGCACCCAGCGAGCACTAACTTTACGAAATTTCAACGTGTCATGAACAATATCGTACACTGCACTATAGCAAATTTTGAACTGTTGCGATAAGGTTCGCAGTTGCACACGCCGATCGTTCAAAATTGCCGCCTCAATGCCTCTGACATTCGGCGAGGTTGCAGCTGTTACCGGCCTCCCGGAGCGTGACGAATCACTAAGGTTCACACGGCCCTCTAGGAAGAAGGCACACCACCCGAAGACATTGTTATGGTCCATAAAATCATCCCCATACACGCCACGCATGTCCGTATGAATATTACTCGGTTTATGCCCTTTGGCCCACAAATATCGAACCACACCTCCCTGCTCTTCACACGTGGACGATAGTAATATGCGTGCCATATTTGTTGCGTAGTTCACGCTTCTCTCGCTAGAGCTGCACATGAAACAAAAATAGCCTCTGTAGTGAAAACTTCAAACTATATCTGTGTCACATTGCAACATTCCAGCTGCAATACCCAGGCAGAAAAAAAAAAACTATTGTGCGTTACTTTTCGATCCGCCCTCGTATTTAGCAAATTAAAATGTAAATAATAAAAGAGCATATACAGCAAAAATTCGAACCCAGTTTGTTTCAATTACGAGACACGTGCGTTTCACCGCTCGGCTATCATGCACACAATCCAAGTGAAACGCATCTTCCTACTTATCGGTTAGCTTTGAAATGGACTCAGGGTGGTATTAAATCGTGTATTGTACGCCGTGTCAGCGGCTGCTTCCGATGTTTTCCGAATCGAACTCCCTCTCTCTCCGGCTTTTGCTCATTTGTTTTGTCTTGGGTTGTGCTTTTTATTCCTCATGTCAGTACATAAAACATATGCTCCAAACAAACTCGTTGTAGCTGTTTTTGAGAAAATAAAAAAGAATTACATTTTCATAGTAAAGAATAGTTTGGGGTGGAGAGATGCGGTAGGGTTTCAGTGGACACGACGAAACGGGTGGTTACAGGGATGAGACGTAGAAGTTTCTCTGCACACCTCTATCTAAAGTTATCCACTAACAGTCCGTCGCGATATGAGCCTGTAGTTAAATGGACGTAAAATAGAGTAATAATAATTTCGTGAAAATGTACGTGTCGTACGAAGGCTGTCCCATAAGTACCCGACTTGACGAATATATAGCGGTTGTTGATTGAAACAAATGACTATGGTAGAAAGTACCACCCTTATAAAGCTTAAGTTTGAAGTTTGACGATGCTGCGTTGTTTAGTAATTGTTTGGCAACCATTAATACTGGTCATCGTTATGTGATACAATACTTTCATTTGAAAGTCCAACAAATTTAAAGCTGAGGTAGATTCTACTCTGGGCGAGTCTGTTCCTTCGTTTACAACAGTAAAATATGGGGTAGCAGAGTTTAAGCGAGGCCGAACGAGCTGCCAAGACGAACATCGCAGTGGTCGACCAAATGAGGTGACCACGCCAGAAATTGTGAAGAAAATCCACAAAATGGTTTCGGATGACCGTCGACTGAAAGTGAGCGAGCTAACAGACATTCTAAGCATTTAAAAAAGTTCTGTACATCGAATACTAACTGAAAATTTAAACATGAGAAAGCTGTGCCCAAGATGGGTGCCGCGTTTACTCACAATGGAACAGCGTTGTGATGATGATTCAGTCTTGTGTTTGCGAAGTTTCGCTGCAATAAAGCCGAGTTTTTGCGTCGATTCATAACCATGGATAAAACATGGGTCCACCACTTCACACCTGAGACGAAGGAACAGTGAAAACAGTGGATTGAAAGGGGAGAATCGGCTCCAAAGGAGGCGAAGACAGTTCCATCCACAGGCAAGGTCATGGCGTTAGTTTTTTGGGATGCGCGGGATAATTTTCATTGATTATCTTCAAAAAGGAAAAGCAATCAATGGCGAGTATTATGCGAACTTATTGCAGCGTTTGAATGATGAAATCAAGAAAAAACGGCCGCATTTAGCGAAAATGAACGTTCTATTTCATCAAGACAATGCACATCCATTATCGCCATGGCCAAAATCAATGAGTTAAAGTTCGAATTGTTTCCTCGTGCACCCTATTCGCCAGACTTAGCCCCCTCTGATTATTTTCTGTTTCCAAAGTTGAAGAAATGACTTAATGGTTAAAGTTGCCAACAATGAAGAGGTGGAGTTTGAAGTTGATGGTTATTTTGCAGAACTTCACGGTTCGCACTATAAACAGAGTATCGAAGCTATTCAACATCGCTGAGAAAAATGTATCGAGTGAAAAGAGACTATGTAAATATGTTTTTCCCAACATTTTTGTGTTTTCTTTGTTAGGTCGGGTGCTTCTGGGACAGCCCTCGTATCTTTGGAAGAAACTAGGCTTAAACACCAAGTTTGTTATTCACTGAACTTCTCATTTTTGCTTTCTCTAGCCACTATCGTATATCGCTTTTTTTACTACTCACGTAGTAAGTAGAAGTATTGCCATTCCACCCAAATATATTTACCGATTTCACTGGAAACGCACGTTTGAAGGTCCCCTAAATAGAAATCATTTTTAAAAAAAAGTTCCGTATGCATCTTTGAACACCATAACTCCAAAGGATGTGTTTGATAAATACCAAAATTGGTGTTTGAGTTCAATATTTTCCAAGGATGCAACACAAAGATTTTCCAGGAAAACCCCACCCCAACTAATTTTTATATGGAAAAATTTAGATATGTTTTTTTTTTATTTTCCCGAAAATGACTAACGATTTTGATTAAAATAACATATTTCAGATGTTTGCATCACAAATAAAATTTATATTTAGAACTTTCTGGAAATAGCTTTTCTTTATTCGCAAGGAACTTTGTGTAATTTTATAACGGGTAAACCATAAGAGATAAGACAAAAGCGTAGTACACACAAAAGTGTAGATCTCTTTAAAACACACAATTTATTTCAAATAACTCTTTTTATAGCATCAACCATTTTCGAGATATCCGTTGTAGTTGGGTTGAATTTTTCAGTACTTTTGTCGTTTTTTAAAGTGGTGTTTGTTTCTCGTAGTTTCATGAAAAGAGTATGGAATTTTCTAGACCCAGTTTTTAAATAGCTTATAATTCGTTTTCGTCCATTTCCCTTGTTATAGCGACATGTGTAATATTTCTGCAAAGGTCTATCTCGATTAACATGAAGTAGAGAGAAAAATAAGCTTTCGCCAGGATAGTTTGTAGAAGGTACATAAAATAAACGATAGTAAGTAGAAGCAGTTATATTGTTCACAAACACACTCGGAACTTTTCATAAAAGTTTATTTTTTATTTATTTACTCAGGTGACCCCAATATGTGTTTATTGAATCATAAGTAAGCGGCATAGAATGTAAAAAAGAAAAGTAAAGAAGAGAAAGTTTAGGGGCTTGTGTTTCACCTGATATAATAAAACCTTAGTGATAAACAACAACCGTTTTTTGAGGTATGTGCGAGAGAAAGCAGTCATCAACAGTTTACTATTGCTCTTCGCACCTACTGTGCAGATCCACTGCTGCGAAACTTGAAGAATGAAAGCATAGCATTAAGCCTGGGCCGAAATTGAGGCGGTACGTGCTTCAAGATGGTCAAGAAAGATAAACAAAAGAAAGCAAACGCTCCAAGAAATGGAAACGTTGTTGCGCTGTGTTTACCAGCGGGTGCTTCATCTCTCTTGGTTATTAGCTGATTACTTAATAGGCGTGACTCAAACAACAAAGTGGAAACACCTGTTATTATGCCTGTCTTGGTGTTCAAAATATGACTTGATAGCACTTAACCTTTTCTGGTCGTCATAAGGCAATTTCAAACTAAATCGCTGTTCCCGATCAAGACTACATTTATGCAACTCTTAATTAAATTATTACTATTATTCTAGTCTAAACTAAACTATGGTGCTTAAACAAACCTTATTTAGGATAAAGATAATGTCAAGGCCTCAAAGGTGTTTGCTGTGGGAGTCCCAGCTTCAATTCCACCTTCACATTTTCCTCCACACTAAGGTATTTTATTGCTTTACATTTTTGTCCCCGATATGCAGGATAAATTCTATGTATGTACCTATACTTTCCTGGCGCATTGAATTATACATTCTGAGAGGCTGGTGCGAGAAATTGCCGACTTCTTTTTACATATGTCGGAAATTCTAAGCTTTTCTCTACAATACTAGTTGTGTACTATAAGACAGAAATTAACATTTGCGGCTACTTCACCCTTAAAATCACATTTTGTATTCTTAGATGTAAAGTTTGTCACGTGTTATTTTCCCAAAAAGAATCGAAGAAATCTCCCTTACCAAATTAAATTATGTAATACAGAGGTGGCGAAAACCGGACTCGCGAGTCATTTTGACTCGTAGGCGCCGTTCTCTCTCTCTCTGCCGCAGTCCCTTTGTTTTTCACATGCTGCTGAGTGATCAGTGCGTGTTGCATATTTGGTGACTCGCGGAAGGAAGGTGTTTCCGCCACCCTTGATGTAATATATTAATTAGTTAAGTAAGCGGGAAGGCACTGGGCGGATGGCTTAGGCGGCTACATTGTGGCCCGCATTCGGGAGGACCCGGGTTGGATTCCCAGTTGCCGCCCACTCTGACCGTGGGTTTTTCGCGGTTTCCTCTAGTCGCCAGGCGAATGCTGAGGTATTCTACCACGATTGCTGAGTATTCTACCGCGATTTCTCCTTTCCCTAATTTCCCAACATTTCATATCTCTCCCCCTTTCATCTTTGAGGAAGTGTCTTGGGTTCCGTAGAGCGGCTAGTATCGGGCAGATGGCATGGTTGTTGCGGTTTGTAAAGAATTTCTCTCCGTAAAACATCAGGGTGCGTTGACCCGCTTGCTAGGTCGCTTCATCGCCCTCTCGTGGGATTCTTCGTCTTTGCTGGTGCCATCAGGTGTTTTAACTTGGAAATATTAGGGACTTCCGTGCGTCTCTGTGGACCTGTCTGCCTGAGGCCCTGCGACTTCCAGCGGCTCCTCCCTTCATCCCTGCCTCCCAGGGGGTGGTCACAGTAGATCTAGTTAGTCGTAGTAGCGAAGTGTCCCCCTCCGGTAAGTAACTCATGCCTCAGGCAGGAAGGCTCAGGTGTAGCGTCTGAGGCTCGTTTCCGCTAGACCGCTAGCCTGGCCATGTGTTCTTTCGTGATTTTCCCAGGTCGGTAGGCGAGTGCTGGGGTGGATTATGTATGGTTGTCGCAGTCTATGGATCCCCAAGTGGCGGCCTTTGTACAGTAGCCAAACACTTGTCCCCTACCTCCCCTAACCGCAAGCACCATAAACATTAGTGACAACCATATACACATGTGCCTTGTTGCCAAAGTTTAAAATAGTATTTGAAAGCAAAACTTTGCCGCTGATTTCCACATGTACAAAATACAATCATGCAGTTTGTCTTGCTTACTTTACACACAAATGCAGTAAATAACTATGCATCGCAAATCGCATAATAATTACATTTCTGTTAGGAACGTTTTAGAATATGACTCAGGAAGAGCTGAACTTACATTACGCTACAAGAATGGAAATGCATGTTAACAAATCCGAGAGACACTTAGAAACGCGTCCCAAATAAACTGTAGGTTGTTGGACTATCATTAAACAATTAAAATGCATTAATACGAATTTATTTTGAAAGGAACGTTTACTCCCAAACAAAATTATCATTTTTATTGTTATTTACCCTAATAGCTCGTTTACTCCCAAACAAGATTATAATTTTTTTTGTTATTTACCCTAATAGCTAATTTTTATAAGTACGGGCTGTATATTTGCAGTTATTGTAATTATTACTGTGCTATGGTAAAAGTATTCTTTATTTTGTCTGTCCTATAACCACAGAATGTAGAAAAACCAAGTTCCAGAAGATGTAAACAAAAGCACTATATATATATATATATATATATATATATATGTATGTAAAAGTTAAAAAAGAAGAAACAGGTGAAAAAAAGCAAAGCGAACGCAAGTTTTTTGTGTCACTCTGGGGAGATAGGTGCGTTTTTCGTACTTTTGAAAGTTATAATAAATTTGCTTAATAAACTTAAATAAAAAGAAACTGGGTATTGTTTAAGATCCGTGAGATTTATTAGCATTAGCAGCTTGTGTTTAATTAAATTAATAACTTTATTATAAAATGCAGGACAAGTAAGAATACGGAAGACGAAAGAAAAAAAAGAAAAAATCTTATGTGTTATATTCACATGATTATCTCTACTCACTCTTCTATAACTACTTTTACGAAAGCTTATTCTTCTATCTACTGCTTCTTAAACGAGATAAACTTTCATTGCATATTTGTAATTATAAGGGCACATAGGCTAAAGCGATAGTCAGATTTTTAAAAACAGATGAATATACCATGACTTTGAAATTCCATGCTCTTAGCATGACCACGAGAAAAATACAAATAGGGAATTGCCATTTGTAAAAAGTACAAGTATTTCAAAATTCAAACCAGTAACAAACAGTTTCTCGGAAACGATTAACACAATTTGACATAAACAGATTGCATTTTGTTCACAGTAAGATTTTGTATATCTCTTACGGTTTACCAGTTATACGGAAAGCTGAGAATGAGAAAGAGTTTACAGGTTATTCCCAGAAAATAAAATTCAAAATACACATTTTATTTTTCATGCAAATATCTTAAACGTGTAGTATTTTAATACAAAAATCGCTATAGCTGTTTTTGAGAAATTCAAAACAATAACGAACATTTTTCCACGTAATGGGTAGTTTGGGATGGGGGGGATTTTCCCGAAAATCTTTGTGTCGCATCCTTCGAAGAAGCTGAACTTAAATACCAAGTTTGGTGTTTAAGCGAATTTTAGTTTTTGTTTTGCTGTTCATAAACACAAACACAGAGCTTTTAAAAATGCCTTTTTGGATTCAATTAGCTCAAAACGTGTATTTCCGGTGAAATCTCTACATCAAAATTTTGCGCGGAACACAATACTTCCCCTACTTGATATTTGGTAAGAGGAAGTAAACATGGCTTGTTTTCAAACTACGAGTTAACTTGAACAAACTATGAAACACAAGAAAAGGATTGTAAATTTATAGTTAAAAAATAAAGTTTTGTACTTACGTTTACTCGTCGTTGTCACTTTCTCCTACATGTATCACAAAACTTTCCTGGCTGCTGTCTGCATCGTGACTTATGTATTTGTTCTCAATTTTGCTAGTATGCTGTACACAAGATGCCCAAACCTGGGAGCCAATTTTTACTTTCTCTACTACGTATAGAGAGTAGGGGAAGTATTGCATTCCACCCAAAAATTCGATACCGAGATTTCATCGGAAATACATGTTTTGAGACCTCCTGAATCCAAAAAAAGCATTTTTGGAAACATGTCCGTGTGTGTGTCTGTGTGTGTGTGTGTGTGTGTGTGTCTGTGTGTGTGTCTGTGTGTGTGTCTGTGAACAGCATAACTCAAAAACTAACAGTCGGATAAACACCAAACTTGGTATTTACGTTCAGTATCTTCCAGAGATGCGACACGAAGATTTTCAAGAAAATCCCCCCACCCCAGACTACCCTTTACACGGAACATTTTTCGAAAATTTTAATTTTCTCAAAAATGGCTCTAACGATTTTGATGAAAATAACATATGTTTAAGATAATGTCATGAGAAATGAAATGTATATCTCGAAATTTCTTGGAATGTCTACAAAAGTATTCTTCATTATGAACGACTTTTGCATAACTGGTAAACCATAAGAGATAGACAAAATTTTACTACACAAAAAATGTAGATCGCGTTAAAATACACAACTTATATCATATACATTTTTTTGTTGAGTGAACCGTTTTCGAGATATTGCTTGTTATTTCCTTAAATTTTCCAATACTTATACTTTTTCTCAAATTCGTTATTCATTTTTTTATGTCCTGGACATGCAAAGAGAATGGAATGCGCCACATAGCAACCAGCGATAAAATATTTGACTATCGCTTAAAAGCTACCATATTCCCCTTGCATCTACAAGAAAATTACAAATAAGATGAATATCTCGATATCTCGATTAATATGAAGCATATGGAGAATAGGCGTTTGTAAAAATAGATTGTACAAGAGTAGAGAAAGTCATGTGAGTGTAACACATCAGAATTTTTTTTGTCCTGGTAATCCAAAGAGAATGGAATGCTCCACATAGCAACCAGTTCTTAAAATATTTGACTATCGCTTAAAGCCTACCAATTCCCCTTGCATCTACAAGAAAATTAGGAATACGATTTTTATATCGATTAACATGAAGTAGATGGAGAATAAGCGTTTGTAAAAATAGTTTGTACAAGAGTAGGGAAAGTCATGTGAGTGTAACACATCAGATTTTTTTTAGTTCCCTCACGTAACAGCTCACATACACTGGCACTTAGAGTTGGTGTCACATTGTTTTTCCTAGCAAATCCTTTCAGTTGGGCCCATATTAGTTCTATAGGATTAAATATGCAGTGATAGGGTGGAAGACGCAAAACTTCATGACCGCGAGAAGCTGCAAGTTCATCAACTACATACGTTTTGGCTATGTTTGCAGATCGGATTGTTTGTATAAGGACGGCTTTTATGGGAACGGGGTTCGGTACCGGTATATTCCGCTCTTCCATGAAGGAAATAATATCATGAACCCTCGTGTTCATGCTGGGAATTTTAAATAGCTGCCGCGAATGATAGCTTGCATTGTCCATTATTATTAGACATTTTGTGTTATTTGGCAAGTTTGCAAGCAGACTATTCAAAAACCATTTTTCGAAAACTGCCACTCTCATTTCATCATGACTGTCAGCTCTGCAGTCTCCAATGTTCTTGGCTGGCAAAAAAAGGCAATTTGGCACCCACCCTTCACTGCCTCCAGCATGAAGCACCATAATACGTTTCCCTCGTGACGACGATGACTTTAGTACGCAGTTGCAGGTACCGTCGTCCCATCCCATCTTAGCAACATCGTGAGTGTCGAACCAGGTCTCATCAAGATAGATGATCTTAAAACCCTGTGATCGCAACTCCCGAAGCCTATGGAGGAATCGGTATCTCCAAGCCACTATTCTTGCAGATTCCATTACCACGCTCCTCTTCTTTACGCGACGAAAACGAAAACCCAGCTTCTTGAGCAGCTCGCGAAGTGTAGCTTCTTCGTAAGAAAAGTCTGCTACAGTTTTCAAATGCTGCAATAGTCCACGGACCGTGGGTGATTGTCCTTTATTATAAAATCGGTAAACTTCGCGCCTAATAAAGTCACAACCGAAATCGTTCACTTTATTAAACTTGGCCCTTTTGTTGCCTGGCTTTTTAGGAGTCACTGGACCTCTCTGGATAACATTCCGCACAGTTTTTCTGTCCAGCTTCAGGATTCTTGCGGTCTCCGATATTGAACCCTTACCTAAATGGTTCTTTTCTACATATTCGTGAACATTAAACACAAACATCTGGCTTTGCTTATTCAAAGCTTTTGTAACTCTTTTCTTCGTGGTCCTGGCACTACTGGTACTCGGTTGGGGTCATTTGCTGGTGCGGCCGGAGGGGCGGCAACTTGGTTCATTTCCCAAGGTCCCCAGATCTTAATTAAATTATTAAACGCTAATAACTATTAAACACTGCTAAATTTACAAAACTGCACTAAGTAAAATACTATATAGCTTCACTAAAGATACAGATACAAATTTAACTAAAAGACGGCAGAAAAGCACGCGAACAGTCACAGCTGCTAAAACGCACTGAAATCGAAGAAACAACACAAATGACATTGCAACAACGCTTTGCTTTGGTGGAGCTAAAGAAAGGACCACGTTTTGTATAGTTGGTGGATGGGAAGACCCTACTAATCGTTTACAGATGGGTTTGTGGTCAGGCCACAAAGCTTTCCGTTCGCTTTGTAGCCGGTTGGGGAAAGGATGCCCGCGACTAGTTTACTAATACGAACTTTCCTGTCCCTCATTTATCCCGTAGGGGAGGGGTCCCGACCCCTTCAGCTGCCGTGGTGCGGACGCTGCGGACCCTGAGCACTCGTGGTACTTCTGACGTTACTAGAAGTACACCGGGCCGAACATTCGAGCCCCTCCCTAAAGGGAGCTGTTCGGATTGGGTTGGACTCGGCGGGGCAGTGGTTCCCGATACCAGTGGGAGATCGGGTACGTTTGCATGGTTTTCCATGACGGCGGGGTTGTGAGACGCCTCAATGTCCTCCGGTACCGCCCTGGAAAGCCGGTAGACGGCATGCTAGATGGTTGTCGGCCACACCGAGGTAATCGGTTGACGCGCGTAAGTGGCATATCCACTTCCATCTCCGCGCAAGCGGGGGGGCTTTGTAGATTCAAGGTATTGACCTCATGGGGAAACTCCCACGGTTGAAGAGCCACTCGGCTGGCGCTAACCCTAGGATTCGAGGGGTGCTTGAGCTAAAGCTCTTGTCCTGGTAGACCTTCGCTTACCATGTCCCTCATTTCTCTCACTTCGATACCTTTCATCTTTCAGGTTTTCAGGACTTGGCACAATGGTCGGTGGTTTGTAGAGAATGCTGGAAGTGCTTTAAGGAGAGGTGTTTTTTCCCCTGACACGGGACCTTCTGTTTGGGGACACACAAACTGGAAACGTTATGGAACCCACTGCTCAGATCTGGCCGCTCTTCCTCCAAGCCCTCCTCCCTGAGGTTTAGTAGGTGCAGCAGGTCTAGCCTGACCGCAGTATAAAATCTGCCTGCATTTCTATAACCTTAACCGCTAGCAGTAATTAGTGTAACGGATGACATTAGTTATAAACACACTGAACTGATTACACAAACATATGTAAATATAATTCGCTTTAAGGAAAACACGTATTTTGCACTAACTCAACATGATTTGTGAAAGTGCAATAAGAGCGAAATCGTCAAACAGGTTCCAATATTTAGATATTTGGGCTATGAATTGACTACTGCGTTAGAGGAATATTATCTGCAGCACAATAAGGAAAGTATCATTACAGACAAGGAAGGAGACAATGATATATTTCATAAAACAATAGCACTTCCCGCTCTCTTATATTCAAGTTAAGGGGGTACGGAATGTCCAATCTTGATAATGTTAAAATGTGTCATATGAAGGGAACATTTTCTAAGTAACTATACAACCTAGAAAGCTGAAACTTTTAAAGTCTGTAGGTATGATATCCTTATAATAGCTGAAATAACAGTTTTTAAAAAACTTGAATAGTTTTTTAAAAATAATTTTTCTTTCTTGTGACAATTTTTCCCTACATTGTGAAGTACATATTTGTTAAAACTTTTGCGAAATGTTAATTATTTTCAAAACCCTTATTTCAGTGTATGTAAAACACCAACACAAACAACTCCTAAAATTTTGAGATCAAAATATTAATTAATAACTGAGAAAATGTTCCTTATGTGAGGAAAATTTGATCTTAGGGGAAGTGAGCTCCAGAGTTGAAACATCAGTAGAGACCTGCACCATAGCTTGTTTCACGAGACTACTCTTCATTTTCCAGTTCTGTCTTCCTTTTGGCACCTCTTTTGAACTGTTTTGCTTGATTTAAGGGTTTATAAAGCTTATTTTTTGCACTACTGAGGCTCTTCAAAAGTAAAAGAAGGCGGAGGTGGTTTCATTGCGCCACAAAGCATATCTCCAGAGGTCTTTCCTTGTCAATGGAGCACAGCCTGTACATTAACCTAATATTTACAGAAAACACTTTTTTTTCTGTACATACCTACACACAGAGAACTATCAAATCCTACTTTATACTGACATGACTTGCAAACTAATTGCAGTTCTACTGCTACACCAACATGTCTATTTACACTAAGCTCCATGTCTGTTTTTGCACACTGCCATGTAAGGTGTGTGCAAGCATTATTTGAAAATATGTATCCCGAGATGGACAAATCCACAATTTAAAATTGTTCAGAGCCCTTATTTACGCACTTATATCTTTCTTTCACATCTGCTAGCGTTTCGGAGGACGAATATGGTGCTGAACTAATACTGTTGCCAAAACACACAGGAGTTCCATCACATGGTGTGTGGTTATGTTTGGCAGCAGCTCCTATATCATGGCTTTTCATCTGTTTTTTTCTAACACACATGTTCTTTAGTAATTCTATTACTAAAACGAGGCATCTTAATTACAGATTAGTTGTTTAGTATTGAAAAACTAGCCTGATAACAGGGCAAACAAACATTGCATGCTTCCACTAGCAAACAAAACAAACAACCCTGAACAAGGAAGCAAGAACCAATGATACAGGCTGGCCACAAGCTGAATATCCTTTCACGTGGTCTTAAAATATCTCGGAAACAGTGGCAGATTTGAAAAGCATGAAATGGAAGAATTGAATGACAGTTTGACAGCTAGCAGACGACCATTGTTCAAGCCAAGCAGACGAAATTGTGTGCGGCCATTCCTATATTTTAATAATTCACCTATATCTAGGATAGATATCGAGGTAATTCAAACAACATAATGAAGAAAAAACTTCATATTTTCATATAAGACAATAATCCAAAAATTGAATTTTTTGACCGAAAAATAATTCAACTTTTAGAAAATAATTGTTCAAAATAATGAAAATGGTACACATGTTCAAGGGATGAATGAGGGGAGATTGTAAAAACTAACAGAAAACCAATCATCAGAGTAAAAGAATGTAGAGAGACCAAGGCGAGATGGGCAATAGCGCTTGACTGACTGAGAAGGAACGGATCTTGAAATGTTCAGACTTGGATTATGGTAAACGTAGAGTATAACTATTGCAAAACGTATATCGTATTTTAAGAATATTAGGCCATAATGTTAAAAAATCTGATGTGATACATTCACATGACCTTCTCTACTCTCCATCGTTTATTAGTGAGTAACAAAGTATTCTTACTAAAGCTAATTTTCATATCTACTACGTTTTTAATCCAGATAAACCTTTGCAGAAATAGCTACATTACACATTTCGTAATACGTAGATGTAAAGGAAACAGCGATAGTAAAATGTTTAAGAACTGAACGCTAAACCTGGCCTTAAAATTGAATACTGTTTCAATGGAATCTCGAGAAACAGCTGAATGTTGACAAGACTAAAAGAACAATTCGAACCATTAATAAGGATATCTCGGAAATGGCTAATGCCACAAAAACGTTGTTTCAAATAAATTATTTGTTTTAAAGAGATCTACATTTCTTGTGTGGTACGTTTTCGTCTATCCCTTAACGTTTACCAGTTATACCTACAAGTCTATACAAACTTTCTTTCGAATGAAGAGGACTTCGAAGGCTATTCCCAGAAAATTCAAGAATACATTTTATTTGTCATGTAGATATCTCTAATATATGGTATTTTAATCAAAATCATTAGAGCCATTTATTAGAAAATCAAAACTTTTGAAAAATGTTCCATGTAAAAGGTAGTTGGGGGATTTTTCGTGTCTCATCCTTGGAAGATACTGGACTTAAATACCTAGTTTGGTTTTTATCCCATTTTTCGTTTTTGAGTTATGCTGTTCAGACACACACGCGGACCTTTTTCTAAAAATGCCTTCTTTTTTATTCAGGGGGCCTCAATACACGTATTTTTGGTGAAATCTCGGTATCGAAATTTTGAGTGGAATGCCTTCTCTACCTACCATGTACGTAGTAGAGAAAGTAAAAAGGAAGTAATAATGCGTGTGACTTCAATTGAAACATTCTAGTTACGTAGGTATATTTCGTTCCAAACCATAAGAGTGGTTTGCAATAATAACATGAGTGATAGTCCTAGCTGCAAGAAAGGTTTTTCTTTTTCTTTTTCTTTTTCCAACACTCTAAATTCCGTTTTCTGCATTTCCTTTGATTTTCTTGGATTCATCTCTCAATCCTTACCGGTCCATCTAATGCCATTCTGTGAATTGCGAAAATGAGTCGGATAATGAGAGTTCCAGTGCACTCCACAGCTAAAGAATCTTGAAATGAAAATTATGGGTTTCGGAAATAATTTCATTTGCAGGAATTGTGATGTGAGTATAGAGTGTTAAGGCCCCCTCTTCATCAGTCAATGCAAAGAGACATTTCGGAATACAATCTAATCGTTAATGATCGGATATGATTGATGAAAAGTGACTGTGTGTCATACTATCCTTCTGATGTGGATATAGGGTGTAAATACATTTTGTATTCGATATACAATAAGGGAGCGATAGAATACATCGACATATATATCAGGTGGCCCACACAAGCCGACTTAGTTGAAGTTAGTTTATACCGGATAACGGGAATGCCAAAAGGTTTGCCCAAGCAGAACTGCAAAGGGGACTCCATACCGACAGAGAGGAGACTGCTAAATGAAAGACCAATGTTTGAAAACGAACACTTTAACCGCTATTATTGATCCCAGGGCTCACTCGATAGCGAAACTGCCTGTAATATGAGGTGTTCCGGATTCGATTCCCGGCTGGGCTCCAGAAAGTTGTCTTTAAACAAAAACGTTTCATGGTATGCCCAGAGTCTGGTGTTTGAATGTGAGAGTACCTATGTGTGTGGAAGATGTTATCGATTATTTAATAAGCAGTTTGCTCATTAACAACAATTCAGGATTGCCGCTTGACGCAAACCTGAGCACACGTGTTAAGTCGTTTCATTCCATTACAATTAATCTACATATAATCAGTGCAACTATAAGGCAGCTATTAGTGCCGCAAAGTTAACAGGATTAAACAAAATTCTACCTTTATTATATTTACTTCTCCTTAAAGGTGCTTCAGAATTAAATTGTTTTCTATTAGTGCATTATTCACAACAAGCATGTGCAAAACAATTACGTCAAAAAAAGAAGAAGAAAAGAAAGAAAGAAAGAAAGAAAAAGTGCGCAGAAGACAAATTCCGCGTCTCAAAATGTTCATAACACAGCCTTCGAGCCTGAAGTGCATTTTGGTGCGTCGCCGCACAGATCGTAACCATATCTATGTATTCGTTATTATTGGTGAACATTACCTTTTTGTCTGAATGCCCTGGCTCGAACTGCTTGCAGGCGACCACGCGACGCTTATCAGTACGAAACTACCACGTAAACACATGCAGACAGCAGCGCTACCTTAGCGACATTTCGCTTTTACCTGCTCTGCTCCTTTGAACAGTAGTGATGCGACAACTTCTTTTGCTTCTATATATGCGGGAAACATAAAACTGCCAAGGATAGCTTGTTGGGCCACCTGGTACAGCTTGCAAAGATTAAACCAAGAAATAGGGAATACGCTCCAGACCATTTTGAGTAGGGGAACTTGTCTGCCAGGCCAACTTAGGAAGATGAGCGCTTTAGTATGTCTGATATCAAGACAATTCATGTTATACTTTTACTTTCTCTACTAGTTACCCATGGTAAATGGAGAAAGCATTGTATTCCACCAAAAAAATCTATACCAAGATTGAGTCGGAAATGCACGTTTTGAGGTTCCCTGAAAAAAAAGCATTTTTAGAAAAACGTCCTTGCCTTCTGTGTGTGAATATCTGTTTCTCTGCGTGTATGTCTGTGTACAGCTAGCTCAAAAATGAAAATCGATTAAATTCCAAATTTAGTATTTAAGTTTAGCCATTTTCAATGATATGACTCGAAGATTTTCAAGAAACCTCCCGCAACTAATCTTTACTTGGAAAATTTACAATGTACCATGACAAATGAAAAATTATAATATAATTTTGGTAATTATTACAGCAGAAAACAAATTTTCCGTGTTTTTCATTGCATTATATTTTAAATACGGAAAGTTCTTATTGTAGCGTATGTTAGAACTACAGCTAATCTATGCCTTGTATTATCTTAACTTTCTTCTTTAAGCGCCTGATTTCATCGCAATTTGATATTTTTGTTTTGTACAAATCGTAATTTACGCCCAAGTTATGGCGTCGCAACAGCGGTTAAAGAACTAACCACACACAGTCCACAGTCTGCCATGCGATCTCTTGCTCGCTGGCTTATCACGCGATCATATCTTGGCTATAAACATCATTACCAAAATTGTAAATTATTTTAATTATGTTCTGTGGAAAGTTTAAATAAAAATAATACGATTACCTGTAAGTCTCGTTTATTAAAGTTTTAAATAAAGTTGTTTACTGTGTTATATTGCATTTCCTTAAATTGTTAAATAAAAATATCCGTCTTACGTTATTTGTTCTCATTGAACGGTTCACAAGGCACCGGAACTGTTTTTTTAACTATCTGATAGCTACATAAAATAGTGTACCTATTTATTTTTACTTTCTCTACTACGTACAGTAAGTAGGGGAAGTATTGCATTCCACCCAAAAATTCGATACCGAGATTTCACCGGAAATACATGTTTTGAGACCTCCTGAATCCAAAAAAAGCATTTTTGGAAACATGTCCGTGTGTGTGTCTGTGTGTGTGTGTGTCTGTGTGTGTGTGTGTCTGTGTGTCTGTGTGTGTGTGAACAGCATAACTCAAAAACGAACAGTCGGATAAACACCAAACTTGGTATTTAGGTTCAGTATCTTCCAGAGATGCGACACGAAGGTTTTCAAGAAAATCCCCCCACCCCAGACTACCCTTTACATGGAACATTTTTCGAAAATTTTAATTTTCTCAAAAATGGCTCTAACGATTTTGATGAAAATATCATATGTTTAAGATAATATCATGAGAAATGAAATGTATATCTCGAATTTTCTGGGAATGTCTCCAAAAGTATTCTTCATTCTGAACGACTTTTGCATAACTGGTAAACTATAAGAGATAGACAAAATTTTACTACACAAAAAATATAGATCGCGTTAAAATACACAACTTATGTCATATACATTTCTTTTGTTGAGTGAACCGTTTTCGAGATATTGCTTGTTATTTCCTTAAATTTTGCAATACTTATACTTTTTCTCAAATTCGTTATTCATTTTTTTATGTCCTGGACATGCAAAGAGAATGGAATGCGCCACATAGCAACCAGCGTTAAAATATTTGACTATCGCTTAAAAGCTACCATATTCCCCTTGCATCTACAAGAAAATTACCAATAAGATTGACATTTCGATATCTCGATTAACATGAAGCATATGGAGAATAGGCGTTTGTAAAATTAGATTGTACAAAAGTAGAGAAAGTCATGTGAGTGTAACACATCAGATTTTTTTGTATTAAGTGCATAATAAGAAAAGTTTTAGTTAAAACATTTATTTTATTTTATTATTTCATTCGAGCCTAATCAGCCGTGTTACGTTTTGAGCTGCTGTCACTAAGCATTAAAGATTTCGATAAAAGTTTACGAAAGTATTGGATTGTGTAGCGAAGGGGGCACCCCCGCGAGGGAGGAATGGGGTGAAAGGAGACACCGACGATGGCTGGAACCAGGAGTGGCGGCACAGCAATGACAGAGTCCCTACAATTTCCAGATATAGACACCCTGGAAGTCGGACCCCGCTCTACACAGACTCCAACGCCCCCCCCCCAAGGAGCGGGCCTTATACCCCGGCAACCAGTCGAAGGACGGAGAAAGTTCTCAAAGAGCATCCTTTTTGCCTGCCACTCTACACCGAAACACCATCTCGTCACTTTAAACCGTGAAATAAACCAAGCGGTGTGATGGATGTACCAAATGATTAATGGAACGAATAAAGGAACAGGAAATTCGGGGGATGAAAAGAATCACTCCAGCATTCGCCTGACGACCGGAGAAAACCCCGAAAAAACCCATGGTTCAGAGTTTGCGCTCGCCGGGGATCGAACCCGGAACCTCCGAATGCCGGACACAGTTATTACCGCCTGGGCCATCCCGCCTGGTTCACGTCGTTCATTGTCTTGGGAGTTAAGAACCACTAGCAAAGTTAATATCGTTTCCGTATATCAGAAAGTTCGCAGCACTATGGGAATTACTGAATGGCTCGGATAGTAGGTTGGGTGGCCTACTTGTGCAGGGACTGCATGTCCTCAGAATGGACAGCTTCAACATGTAAATTCTTTGTGGACACATGCAGATGCTCGATAACTACGTGTCTCGCGCCCTGTTATTCTGATTAGTTCTTCACTCGTGTTATAATGGAGCGGCCACGATATGGAAAAAATGAATTAGTGGATATGTTGTTAGGTAACGTAATACCAGACAAGCACGAGCAGATTATAGCCAAAGGTTTCCGATTTGAGACTGTAGTATTTTTCTTTTGCTTTTTGTCCATCAATTGGAACAACGACTGCGGAATCATGGTTGGCTACATGCGTCATGTCAGTCACCACGCGTGTGCCAGAAAGACCTTGTGGTTATATAAATACTGTAAGAGAAGCTGTTGCAAATAACCCTCATACCAGCTGCAGAGTTGTTGGCCATGATTAGGGCGGCTCTTATTTTGAACATCTTCTTTGAGTTTCCAGATCATCACAATAGAAGCCCCTGCAGCGATCGGGCAGTAGGCCACCCAACCTACTGCTGAGTATCTATCCCAGCCATCCAGTACAGTGGCATTCTACTCTGCAACGGACCTCATCTACCCGTCAAGTGATATCTTCCCACCTGCCTACAAGGGAAACCGCATTGCTGCCAAACTCCTCTGCGTTTCATAGGGTTTTTCACAAATCTATGGAAGACAGTTCATCATGAGCTATTTCTGGTTTAAGGGATAACATTGAAAGGGGATATACCACATATATACATATAGATATATAAATCAATATCAAACAAGAATTGTACATAATAATTGAATACAACAAGAAAGATGTTAGAATATTTAGCAGCCAAGAAATGTATAAAGCAGATTGTAACTTAGATAAGTAAGGGACGGGCGAGCTAGCTAATTCCAGGTAAAAGGTAATTCTAGGTAGAGTCCACCACCTTTCACCAAGCTAATAAGCAAGGAACTTAAAGCAATAACCAGAAACAGAAAGAGACAGATACAGAAGTGAAAGAGACAGAAATATTGGATCTGCTTTCGCGCGCGTCACTAGGACGCGTGTGCGAAAAATTGTTGGAGCAGAATATTTTTATACACAATGAGATAACGCGGTCTGAGGACCAATTAGAAATGTCGTTACATTCTAAGGCGCGAAGGTTAGCGTCACTAAATTGGGGTATAAAAGGGGGAAGAAAGCCCCAGATTTTCACTCTCTTATAGAATTTCGTGGACACACAGTGATACTCTCTGTGCGACGGATACACGTGTGTGCATATGGGTGGGAAGCTTGTGCAGTTAGATAAGGCTTCTAATTTATTATTATGGTGGGAAAGTGTTACAAATGGGGAAAAGCTAGCCGCCCATAAGTATTTGATAATATACCACATGTTTAAGGGAAATGCAGTGTATTTTAATTTGCCTCATCTACGAAAACGTGAGACCAGTGAAAATAGTTAGATAGGTAATTTACTAGGAATGGAAAAATCATCAGCGGCTGAGCAGCAATAGCCGGAGATCAGGACACTGCAGCAGAGGGCATCAACCAGAGGACCAACGATTTCCCGTTACAATATCTATACCATTCCACGCGGTATTTTTACTTTCTTGCTTATTAAAATTTAAATATGAACAGAAAACATGTAATAGTTATATATGAAGCTTAACTTAAAATATTTAAAGTAAAAACAAGAGCGATAATAATGTGAGAGCCTTTGTCCATACTTTGGGAGGAAATAACAAGTTTTTTAGTGGTTCTACGAAAAATAATGGACATGAGCCATAGCTATGGAGCAGCATATGAACCGGAGCCCCTTTAGATGTAGCTGTTACCAAGTGCGGTCTAAGGCGCATATCCTAACCACAAAGTGAATGGCAGAAATACTATCGACGCACCTTAAAGTGTATGAGGAAATGACCATGAGCTGTTCTTAGGAACTTAATATATCTTCCAGATTAGAGAGATAATTAAGGAAGAAACCTTGATCGAGTTTAACAGGGATTAGACCGTGGGTTCAAGTAACGCTGAAGTGCAGACATTTATTTTATAAACACGAGAAGGCATTTAGCATTAGAACAGCGTCAAATCCGACCTTGGAACGTGTTGTTTCTTATTGCGTTTGTACTACGAGGTGCACAGAGTTTAGCTGGAGATGTAAATTCAGCACTGAATGATGTTAATTGCTTGATAAAATATATTATTTTCGGCAGGCTTCTTTTTTATCGGAAAGCCGAGGAGGATTACGGCATGAAGGCCTATTCTCTTCTGGAAACTCTGGGAGGAAGGGATGAAGCGAAGGACATAGAGGGTAATCAAATCCGGGGACGGCAGGCTTAGGTGCAGAGGGGGTCCCTACATAAAGTGACTCACGAGATTGGCTTTGTCCTTGAACTGCAAGCGTGCTGTGGACTAGGGAGCTTCTTGCCTGCGATACAAATAGCTTATCACCAGCAGTTCAAAACATTTGTCAACAGGTGCAGTCAAAATAATGTTTCACGTGTATATGGTCATAAATATAGTGGTTTACATGTATACAGGTTTTACAGGTTTAATTATTGGAAGTACGATCATAAATGCATTGTTTGATGCAGTAATATAATGTACTACTGATGCTACTTCGCGTAATATTTATTGTTCCGGGAAAGAAAGGCTATAACTACCTTTGGAACAGGGTGTGCAACAATAGAGCGAGAGGGAAGAACAATACAGCGCTGGCTCAGGTTCGCTTACGTCAACCACAAGGTCAGAGCTAAACTCCTGAGTCGCTGACAGTACGTCCCCAGATATTACACCCTGACGCCTGCGGGACCTCCCTCACAGGCCTAACTCACCCCACGAAGTGGTCTGTCTGGAACCTGTCACACAGCGAACGCCAGAGCAGTCAGTTCCTCAAAACAAGCTCCACCGCCACACACTTCGCCCGCTTTCCACTTGCTTTCGACCCTAAAACATGATAAGGAAATGAAATGACATGAAAACTCGCGGCATTCCAACCCAGCATTCGCATACCAACCAGGGAAAACCGAGAAAAAATTGTGGCCGACCCAACGCTAACCGAATCCCGGAGCTCCCGAATACGCGCCTCACAAGTCACCTTGGAGCGATCTCGCTCCATCCGCAGGGTTAGTATGACACACCTTAACTAATGTGTACGCATAGTTATGTAAACGAGTACGCATTCCTCTGATTAAAAAAGTGCATAGAAAATATATTTAATAACAGGAGATATAAAATACAGGTGACTTTTTTGAGCTAATAAAATTCTTCTGGTGAAATTTTTTGTGATACTTCACCGCCCACAGGAACCATAAGCTACGTCCAAAGAAAAAATTTGCTACAGATACCTCAGGCAGTGTTAAGGAATGAATAGTCCTTCCATAATGATATCCGTATAAAAATGTCTGGGAAATTTCAAATGCAGGGATGGTTTAATGTGTGGCCGGACCGCTATATAAGTTCTGAACCCTGATAAGTCCCTCCTCTACTGAAGTTTGTCACAATGTTCCTTATTTCTACAGGAAAAGGAATGGGTTGAGGAGATTCGGGTGAAGTGAAATAAATACTGTTTTGATATGTTGTTAGCTATCCTATTATGCTACTTTAGTAGGCTTTGTCGGGCCCTTAAAACGCCAAATCCCCGTATTAATGTTTCCACTGATCTTTCTCATTGCCGATATTGCCAGGAGGCAGAAATAGTATATTGTGATACAAGTGGGGTAAGTGAATCTTTGCAAAACCAGGAAGAAGTTTGAAAATACAAGACAAAGTCGAGCGTTTTAACTTCCGATTTTATGCAAAGCATTTAACGCATGCATATTACATATTATTTTTTCGATGGTGGTGAATAATTGAAATATTTACACGAAAATAAAATTAATTACTGTCAGCTGTTCAAAAGAAGTATCAAGGCGACCGCCTAGCCTCTGTGAACTGGTAATCGATTACGCTTGGTATGTTGACTAAGCTAGTCAACAACTGAAGGTGAGATGGCTGCTTACGCCGGAAGAGTTATTTATACTTTTATGCTGCATGAATTAAACGGTAAGTAAATGTTAACGAATAAAGGGAACTAAGGCAGTAAGATTTAAATGGTAAAATTCAACTGCCAAATATGACTGTATTCCATGTTTGCATCAATATATGCACATCCTGCATTTCCTGCAGTGCAGAAGTTCCTGCACAACACGGAGTGCAGGAATTTCACTTCCCACGCATGATAGCATGGGCGGAAAGTGAATGAAAAACACTATCGTCGAAAAAACTAATGAAGATGATGCGCAATTGCTGATACATTGAGCGGTTTACTTTCTCTACAACTTATGGCAGGTAGGATTTTGGATTCCATACAAAAATTAGATGTCGAAATTTAACTGGAAATGCACCTTTTAAGTCCCTTGAACACAAAAAGAACTTTTATGTGTGTGTGTGTGAGAGAGAGAGAGAGAGAGAGAGAGAGAGAGAGAGAGACGCGTGCCACTGTCTGTGAACAACATAACTCCAGAGAAGAAAAGTCGGTCAATACCAATATTGGTATTTTCATATCAGCATATTCCAAGGATACGATACGAAGATGTGCCCCCCCATCCTAAACCACCCTTTACAAGAAAAACGTTACTTTATTACTTTCTCTACTACGTATAGTAAGTAGGGGAAGTATTGCATTCCACCCAAAAATTCGATACCGAGATTTCGCCGGAAATACATGTTTTGAGACCTCCTGAATCCAAAAAAAGCATTTTTGGAAACATGTCCGTGTGTGTGTCTGTGTGTGTGTGTGTCTGTGTGTGTGTGTGTCTGTGTGTGTGTGTGTCTGTGTGTGTGTGTGTCTGTGAACAGCATAACTCAAAAACGAACAGTCGGATAAACACCAAACTTGGTATTTAGGTTCAGTATCTTCCAGAGATGCGACACGAAGGTTTTCAAGAAAATCCCCCCACCCCAGACTACCCTTTACATGGAACATTTTTCGAAAATTTTAATTTTCTCAAAAATGGCTCTAACGATTTTGATTAAAATAACATATGTTTAAGATAATGTCATGAGAAATGAAATGTATATCTCGAATTTTCTGGGAATGTCTCCAAACGTATTCTCCATTGTGAACGACTTTTGCATAACTGGTAAACCATAAGAGATAGACAAAATTTTACTACACAAAAAATGTAGATCACGTTAAAATACATAACTTATGTCATATACATTTCTTTTGTTGAGTGAACGGTTTTCGAGATATTGCTTGTTATTTCCTTAAATTTTCCAATACTTACTTTTTCTCAAATTCGTTATTCATTTTTTTATGTCCTGGACATGCAAAGAGAATGGAATGCGCCACATAGCAACCAGCGTTAAAATATTTGACTATCGCTTAAAAGCTACCATATTCCCCTTGCATCTACAAGAAAATTACCAATAAGATTGACATCTCGATTAACATGAAGCATATGGAGAATAGGCGTTTGTAAAAATAGATTGTACAAGAGTAGAGAAAGTCATGTGAGTGTAACACATCAGATTTTTTTTTTTTTTATTTTCCCAGGCGTTTTGCTCTAATGATTGATTAAGGTTTAGTATGTTTGATATAATGGCGTGAGGAATAGAATGCATTACTAGAACTTTCACTAAATAGCTTATGAAGGCCCCTTCATTATGACTGAATTTTGCATAAGTGTGAAACCATAAGAGCGGTAGCTTTATCGAGATGATTTGTGTATTCATTTCATGCTTCCATTCATCGTCTGATATAATCCGTTTGATTAAAGAAGGCTAAAATAGAAACAGAAATATGGAGACAAAATAACACAAGAAATAGGATCAAATTTTTGTTGAATAAAATAAAAGTTTAAATATTTTAGATAGTTACTGTTTGAGAAAGCTGTTAGCTACGGAAATCCTCTTGCAAGCTACTTATCTAAACTATTCTTCGTGAGTTACATTTTTCTTTGTTTCTAAACCTTACAGAGCATTAAAATATACTTAAAAATGAATTTGTCTTTTGTCTAATCCCAAATAATAGAACAATATTATTGATTTTTGAAACGCGATGTAAAAGAGGGAACTCAGAAAGAAAGAGAGAAAGAAAGTAAAAAGAACAGCTTCGGCAAGGAGACAACCAAGTATAGTTACAGGTTTTACTTGAAGTGACAGTTCCTTAAATATTATTTCGCTTTGCGGCTTCGTTATGGGCAATATTTCTATGTTCTGCTTGTTTTCTTTACGCTGTAATTTTAACACTTCAAACCCGTATTGAAAAGTTATCACCAAGTTAACTAAGTGATTTTAGAGTACTGGAAGTCGAATACAACGTGTACAGAGAATCCCTTAGAACAATGCGGGTCACTGTGATCTGGTGTATGTTTGTGTGACAGTTTTAGAGGTGTACGGACGCTACTAGGGTTAAAATACAGCATTTCTTACATCGAAAATAAAAACAAGAACCTAAAATAGAAGCTAATTATAAATTTCAGAGATTGGTTAATATTCCCTGCCTATTATCATTCTGTCTGATACCTTGGATTAATATAAAATCATGTTTTTCTATCCACTAATAATGGATTAATTCTTTGCAGATAAATAAATGGGTTTCATTAGGTATATTAGATCACGTTTTATAAAGAAGAAACTGAGAAGAAAAGAGAAAAAACAGAAGACTTCAATATAGATTAGGACAAAAAAGAGATCCCAATAGCATATTTTTATTTTCCCTGTTACGAAACGTCAACTAAAAGAAAAACCCACTCTTCTATTTCTACCCCCTTCTTCTCTGTACTGTTCCCATTTCTGTTTTATCTCTTTTTAATTTCTTTACTACGTACTTAAGTAAGTAGAGGAAGTATTGTATTCCATCCAAAATTCCGTGTGGAAAATTCACGGAAATAAATGTTTTGAGACCCCTGAACCCCAAAACAGTATTCTTAGAAAATGGTCCGTTTGTGCGTGTGTCTGTGAGAAACATAACTCAAAAAGGAAAAGTCGGTTAGATAAATGCCAAATTTTATATTTAAGTTCAGGAGCTCCCAAAGATGAGATACGAATATTTTGAACAAAATTTCCTCATCCTAAACTACCCTTTACATGGAACATTTTTTAAACTTTTTATTTTCTCAAAAATGGCTCTAACAATTTTGATTAAAGTACCATATGTTTAATCTGTTTTCATGACAATAAAAGGTATACCTTGAATTTTCTAGGAATAACCTCTGAAGTTTTCTTTATTTTGGACTATTTTCTATACTTGGTAAACCGTAGCAGGCGAAATGAGTATCGCTTTAGCTTACTTTAGGTATTCTTCTTCTGCTACCTACAACGTAGTGAGTAAATGAAAATGGAGATTTATCTGTATTAACGAGAAGTACATAGAAGAATAAGCTTGTGTAATGAGTAGAGGAAGTCATGTGAATGCAAAAATTTTTTACTTTCTCTGCAACGTATAGTAATTAGGGCAAATACTTATTGTATTCCAACCAAAAATTCTATTTCGAAATTTCTCCGGAAATATGTGTCTTCAGGCCCCCTGAACCACCACCACAAAATCATTTTAGAAAAAGGTCCGTGTGTGTGTGTGTGTGTGTGTGTGTGTGTGTGTGTGTGTGTGTGTGTGTGTCTGTGTCTGTGAACAGAATAACTCAAAACAAAAAATCGGTTAAAATCCAAATTTGATATTTAAATTTAGCATCCTCCAAGGATGCGACACGAAGATTTTCAAGAAAATCCTTCACTCCAAACTACCATTTACATGGAACATTTTTCGAACATTTTTATTTTTTCAAAAATGGCTCTAACGATACCATATGTTTAAGATATTTTCATGACAAATGAAATGTATATCTTTAAAGTTCTGGGGATAGCCTCTGAAGTCCTCTTCATTCTGGATGACTTTTGTGTAACTGGTAAACCATAAGAGACAGACAAAATCTTACTGCACAAAAAATGTAGATCTCGTTAAAGCACACATTTTATTTTTCCTTTTCTTTTTTTGGTGGAGTTAACTATTTGCGAGATATTCCTGTTTTTGGTTTGAATTTTGAAATATCTATACTTTTCTCAAATGGGAAGGCATTATTCGTGTTTTGTTTGTTTGTCTGTTTTTGTGGGGGTTTTTTCTTGGCCCTGAAAGAGAGCGGAATTTTAAAGCCGTAACATAGCCACCCGCTCTTAAAAGAATCGGCTAAAACCTACTGTATTCCCCTATTCCTATTGTACCTACAAGTGAATATGCAATAAGACCATTTCTGCAAATATTTATCTCGATTAACATGATGTAGATAGAAGAATAAGCGTTTATAAGAATAGTTTGTACAAGAGTGAGTATAGAAAGTCGTGGGGGTGCAGCACATCAGATATTTTTGTTTTATTCTGTGCCCCCTCCACATTACCTTCTGTGATTATATTAGACTTTTGACTTAGAAGCCACTGATGGTGCTATTACCCATTGAACTGCAAGTTTTAACGTTATTTTTATTCATTTTTTCTAAGCAAAACACTCACATTCTTAAACGCTTTGCGCAGGATAGGGAATGATTCTAGATAAAGAAAACTTCCCTCATCCCAGTTCCTAACCCGGAACGACTCGACCACGGAGGCAGTCTTATCTCTTTTTCTCCGCTTTTCTTTCCTCTATTTTCTTTACTACTTTCCTTTTCTCTCATCTTCCTCTCTACTCTTCTTTTCGCTCCTCTTCCACTCTCCTCTACGCTCCCCTTCCCCTCCTTACATTACTGTTCATTTTCCTTCTCTTCACTGTACCGTTCTCTTCCTATATTTCTGTGCTTTGCTCCGCTTTTATCCTTTGTCTTATCTTCATTTTTTTCTCTTTTCCCTCTTCACTGTTCCCCCTTGCTGTTTTTCACTCTCCTCTTCTGTTCTGCTTCCTCTTTTGTTTTCATTTCTCTTCTTTTGTCTTACTCCTCCTCGCTGCTCCTTTTTTCTACTATCTCTCTTTCGATCTTCTCCCCTCCCCTGCTGCCCCCCTTTCTCCGGATCTCCCAATTCCCTTTCCCGACTCTATATTCCATTCACCTTAAGCGTTTTCTCTTTTTCGCTCTGACACTGCCATTTCCTCGCGGCGAACGACGGACGGTTTTCTCCTTGTCCCACTTCCTTCCAATCAACAAAAGAGAGTTATACCCTTTTTGAGCGCAGGTGCTGGTGTTGTGAAAATCCTTATTGCCTAACGGGGCGGATCGGTTTACTCACCTTGATTTGTTGCTAGGGTCCGACTTCGAGCCTCGAACAATAAGCCCATTACGTAATCGCTGGTAACGGCAGTTCTTTGTATAATTGTGTACACTAGTAGGATTTCAAGGTCTCGTCTTGTCTAAAATCATTAATATTGCTTATCGTCTTCAAATATAATGTGGACAAGCACTGTTAAAATTCAGGCATCAGAAATGACCGGTTTGTTGATATGTTTGAGATTGTACTTCTTTTTCGAGGTCATGTTAATTAATGTCTGAATAACCCCAAGCGTTCATTTAGTTCATGCTTAAGCAGCAAAAAGTGTTACAATTACTCTTCTATTGTATCAAATTATTATAATTAATCTAACAAGGGGTTGTGCTATTAAAACACTCCGAGCGACTACAGTTGCGAGTGATTTTGTCTAAGGAATAACACAACCTCGCGTTAGATATTTGGTTTGACTATTTCAGCGAATAATACAATAGCAGAAGCTAAAAATAAATCCCAAAACCAAAGGCATTTACGCTTATGGTATATATTAAACAAACTTAGTTGTATTTTAGCCATGCAAGTCTTTCTGAAGCTATCGGATTTATAAATAGGATACCTTTACTGTAAATGTCTTTGGAGCTATACAAAATGAAATCTCATTTTAATAGTTGCATGGCAATAAACAACTAAGGTATAATCCGTAGTAGTTAGTCTTTTAAGTTTATTTTTAGTTTCCGCTATTCTGATATTCGCTAAAATAATGAGAATGCAGCTTTATTGAACAAAAAGTATTGGGAACTTAAAAACGTACAATTATTAAAATTAAAAGTTATGGAATGTCTTTCTTGTTGCAAACAACATATGCATTGTTATTAGGGATGGAAGTGGAAGATGATGTATACTCTCTTGTAGGCTCTGGATTGCGCAATTACTGGATTATTTTCTGGAATGATACTGTTTATTAATTTTTTTACTATAGCGAGAGTTTGGTCAAAGAAGTTATGTGCGGAGATATGTTTTATTCCGAATTTTAACATTGAAACCGGCAACTGAATTTGTGTTGGCAACACTGCCTGGAAGCTTTATATTCAGCAGGAAGCTGTAAATATCTATGTGAGAATGTTTTTGTGTCTTATAGTATGGCAGTGCCGACAATTTTCCAATGAACAAGCATCTGCTCTATCTGTCTGACATTGACACTACACTTTCTCTAAGTCCACTTGTAGCATGAAATGGGAAATAAAATGAGAGGGAAAGTGGAGACCACCCTAGCATTTGTCTAGTGACCCGGGGAAACCACGAAAAATCCCATGGTAGAATGGCCATCTCGACGGGAATCGAACCAAGGACCTCCCAAATACGAGCCTTACATTTTACCGGCGGGACCATTTCGCTCGGTGTTTTTGTTTCTGTATTACATATGTTCATTTTATATGGGTCAACACAGTTACTCTTTACTTTCTCTATTGGTTACCTAAGGGTAAAGGAAGTATTGCGTTCTGCTCAAAATTCGATGCCACGATTTCACCGGAAACATAAATATTCAGGGCTCCTAAATCCAAAAAGAGCATTTTTATGGAAAAGACCACGTTTCATTCAGTCAGTCTGTCTGTCTTGTATCTGACTCTGATGATACATTCACTTGCTTTTCTCTACCATCTATCTTTATTAGTGGGTATACAAACTATTGTTACTAAAGCTTACTTTTTTATCTACTACGTTTTAATCCAAATAAACCTTTGCAGAAATAGCTACATTACACATTTCGTTATAGATACAAAGGGAGTAGCGATAGTCAAATGTTTAAGAACCTATCGCTATATGCTGGCCTTAAAATTGCATATTGTTTCCATACAATCGTGAGAAACAACTGTTATTTACACAACTTAAAGAGAATGACGAAGTAATGAACAATTTTAACCATTAATAACGAATATCATAATATAGTTTATAATAATTTAAAAGGTGTTAGACAAGGTTGCCTACTATCAACCACTCTTTTTAATCTATATTTTGACGACATGATTAGGTCATGGTAGCAACAAACAGTAGGAGGGATTAATTTGGGGTCAAGAGTAGTAAAGACAATGGTCTTCGCAAATGACCATATATTAATTGCGAAAAGTGAAGAGGAACTTCAAAGGATGACATACAAACTAAATTTAATATCAAAAACATACAACATGGAAATTTCAACTGAAAAAACTAAAGCTATGGCATGTAAAGGTATTCACTCGGTTCGGTCTAAAATAATTATAGAAAATAAAAGTATAGAACAAGTGTTAATATTTAATTTTCTAGGATGTGAAATAACATATGGGTCTGGAATAGACATTAATAAAAAGCTAAATAAATTCAATTACATAACGGGAACTATAAAGAGAACACTAAAAAATAAAATTAGAAAAGACTCAATAAAACTGTATAAAGCAATGGCCAACCTCAAAGCAACTTATGGATCTGAAACATGGACAGTGGCAGCAGAAATCAAAAGAGGAATACAGACAGCTGAAATGAAATTCCTCAGACCTATAGCAGGATACATAAGACTGGATAAAAAACCGTACAACGAAACAAAAGTTAAAAATAGTAGAATCAGATAAAGTAATAATAGAATATAGAACTAACTGGAAACAACGTTTAGAAAGAATGTCATTAAATAGGATACCCAGAGCAACATATAACTACAGACCCCAAGGATACAGAAACCCAGGACGACCATAAAGGAGATGGACACAACAAATTTTTTTAGCCGGAACAAGCTAAAAAGCGGCCTAAAACCGTGAAGTAGAAGAACAAGAAGAAGATTAACGGATATCATATAAATGAATAATACACATTTTTTGTGTAGTACGTTTTCGTCTATGCCTTAACGTTTACCAGTCATACAAGATTATATAAAATTCCTTCCGAATGAAGAGGACTTCACAGGCTATTCCCAGAAAATTCAAGATGTACATTTTATTTGTCATGTAAATATTTTGTATATATGCTATTTTAATAAAAATCGTTAGAAACAAGTTTTTAGAAAATAAACATTTTCGAAAAATATTCCATGTAAAGGGTAGTTGGGTTGGGGGATTTTCTTGTAAAACTTCGTGTCGCATCCTTGGAAAATACTGAACTTAAATACAAAGTTTAGTACTTATCCGACTTATCGTTTTACTTTCTCTACTACGTATAGTAAGTAGGGAAAGTATTGTATTCCACCCAAAAATTCGATACCGAGATTTCACCGGAAATATATGTTTTGAGACCCCCCTGAATCCAAAAAAAGCATTTTTGGAAACATGTCCGTGTGTGTGTGTGTCTGTGAACAGCATAACTCAGAAACGAACAGTCGGATAAACAACAAACTTGGTATATAGATTCTGTATCTTCCAGAGATGCGACACGAAGGTTTTCAAGAAAATCCCCCCACCCCAGATTACCCTTTACACGGAACATTTTTCGAACATTTTAATTTTCTCAAAAATGTCTCTAACGATTTTGATTAAAATATCATAGGTTTAAGATATTTTCATGACAAATGAAATGTATATCTCGAATTTTCTGGGAATGTCTCCAAAAGTATTCTTCATTGTGAACGACTTTTGCATAACTGGTAAACCATAAGAGATAGACAAAATTTTACTGCACAAAAAATGTAGATCGCGTTAAAATACACAATTTATGTCATATACATTTTTTGTTGTTGAGTGAACCATTTTCGAGATATTGCTTGTTATTCCCTTAAATTTTTCAATACTTATTTTCTCAAATGGGAATTCGTTATTCATTTCTTTGTCTTGGATATGCAAAGAGTATTAATCTGTGGCAAAGAGAATGGTGCTGCACCTAGCAACCAGCTATTAAGAGATATGTCTATGCTTAAAGGCTACTGTATTTCTATTTTGCCCTTGCAAATACAAAACAAGGGGAACATAGTACTTACGCCTTAAGCGATAGTCAAATATTTTTAGAACTGGTCGCTATGTGTAAAATGTAATTCTGTTTGCATGTCAAAAGATCGTTTCTGCAAATGTTTACCTCGATTAATATGAAATAGATGGAGAATAAGAGTTTGTAAAAATAGTTTGTACAAGAGTAGAGAAAGTTATGTGAGTGTAACACATCAGATTTTTTTTAATTATACTGTTCGCACACAGACAGACAGACATACACACACACACACACAAACGGATCTTTTTTAAAATTGTTTTTTTTCTGGATTCAGGGGACCTCAAAATTGTATTTCCAGTGAAATAAAATAAATAATGGAATTTTTGGGTGGAATGCAATACCTTCTCTACCTACCATGTATGTACGTGGTAGAGAAAGGTAAAATGAGACAGTACCGGACTTCATGTATAAGTCCGTCTCCTTTTAAGGATGCAGGGCAAAAATGTTCATCAGCCCCCCCCCCCCATAAAGAACATTTATACGAAGCATGTTTCGTTATTCTTTATTTTCTCAAACATGACTCCAGCGATTTTTAATAAAATACCGTAAGATTGTCTTGAATTCTCTGTAAATGTTTGTAAATTTCTCTTTGCTCCCATTGCATTCTGTGTAAATGGGAAACTATAAAAGATGGGTATGATCTTACCGGAGAAAAAAATGTAGAGTTTCAGTAAAATATCATGCTTCATGTAAATGCTTTTAGGCATTCAGAATTTCCGAAATATTAACAGTTGTTCCTTTGAATTATTCCACATTTTAAAGCAATACGCTTTGAAATATTTGTTTCAATGAGGTTTTGCAAAGATCACGTATGTAATGCCATGGCTAGCACATTATTGCAATGTTAAACAGATCTGTGCAATGTATGGATTACTATTATTTATTGGGCCAAAGTTCGAGTAAAAAGCTAATTTAATTTGTATTGAAGCGTTCGGCGAAATACTATATAATTACGATGTTCAGAATCGTGGACTTGGATCCACCATTACACACAGGTTGTGAAATTGCGCCGAAGATGATTTCGTTTGCTGCAACGCTAATGGCAGTATCAGGTTATTGCTTGCTACATATAGTAATCCTGATGACAACTTGCCGTTTTTGTATAGGGAGAATTTCCGACAAATTATCCTGATAGGTTGGCTGAGTGGAAAAGACAAAAACAGCAGCGGGAACCTGTTATGTAGCACCATCCGAGGAGTAGGTGAGTGCAAGGAAAACGAACACAATTGGCGCACAGCCAAAGTTTGCTCCTTAATAAGGAAAACATTGCATCAACCTCCAGCTGACAATTGCAGCAGTAATAGTACCTGAAAGGGTCACTTCCTCTCTCTGAACAGCTATGAAATTTGCCTATAAATCTTCATAAGTCTAGTCTTGGGAAGTTTCTGTTTTATGCCCAAGATTATAAGATTGATTCTTCCAAGTCTCCGAATACGAAGTGATCGTAGGCCAGGAACGCTAAACATTGTGCTACACAGTAATTAATAACCAGTAAAGAATATTTTATCCACTGTCTATTTCCATAGAATTTACTTCATCTTCCTTGATTAATTCTTTCAACCACCTTCTTTTTACCTTTCTTAAATAACTAGAAATCATCTTAATATACACATATGGGTTTAATTTAACTGATGTCTAACAGTATTATAATTTTATTTTAAACCCCATCTATACATTAACGTAGCATTAGACGGAGTATGCTTCGCGTATGATGACATATATAATTATTATTTTACAAAGCACTAGTTTTTCATTGAATTATTTATTGTTTAGATATGATATATGTTACAGAATTGTTAATATCCTTCCAGGCTTTTAGGATTGTTTACGCCGGCGCGGATTTACCGCGGCAACACTACAATTAAAACGAATATCTAGAATAACTTTTACGTTATGAATTACTATTCCAGCACATATAAATAATAATTATATAAATAAACCTTCTGTTGAAATTTTACGAAAACATGATACGAAGATTAACATCTAATAGTTTCAACATTAATTAGAACCATCTCCCTCGGTATAAACACTTTCATTAAGCCCTGGATACATACTTAATTATAATTAATTAGAGGTGATGTAGAAATTAAAATGATTAAACGAACCCCTAATGTTGATATTGTTTGTAGGGAATTCTAACTAATGCTTTTCATTTACACAGGCAAGATGATCCTTTTGCATCATTAATGCAAGTAGAGGTAAAAGGAATTCCAGCTAACATCCCGAAACGCTGTTTTTTACTTTCTCTACTACGTATAGTAAGTAGGGGAAGTCACCCAAAAATTCGATATCGAGATTTCACCGGAAATACATGTTTTGAAGCCCCCTGAATCCAAAAAAGGCATTTTTAGATAAAGCCCGTGGTGTGACTATGTGTCTGTATGGATGAGTGTTTGTGAACAGCATAACTCAAAAACGAAAAGTTGGATAAATACCAAACTTGGTATTTAGGTTCAGTATCTTTCAAAGATGCGACACGAAGATTTTCAAGAAAATCCACCACCCCAAACTACCCTTTACCTACATGGAACATTTTTCGAAAATTTTGATTTTTTTCAAAAATGGTTCTAACGATTTTGATTAAAATATCATATGTTTTAGACACTTTCATGGCAAATGAAATGTATATCTTGAGTTTTCTGGGAATGTCCCCAAAAGCCGTCTTCATTTTGAATGAATTTTGCATAACTGGTAAACCGTAAGACATAGACAAAATGTTACTACACAAAAAACGTAGATCTCGTTAAAGCATACACTTTATGTCATACTCATTTTTTGTGGAGTCGACTATTTCTGAGATGTTCGTTGTTATTTGTTTGAAATTTCCAATGCTCATACTTTTCTCAAATGGGAATTCGTTATTCTTTATATATATATCCTGGACATACAAAGATAATGAAATACTCCACATAGCAACCAGCTTTTAAAAAATTTGACTATCGCTTAAAGCCAATGATATTCCCCTTGCACCTAGAAGAGAATTAGCAAGATAGAGTCTGCAAATGTTTATCTCGATTAACACAAAGTAGATGGAGAATAAGCGTTTGTGAAAATAGTTTGTACAAGAGTAGAGAAAGTCATGTGAGTGTAACACATAAGATTTTTCTCGGCGCCATCTGTCTTCATCTTCCATGACGCTTTAGAACTGTCACTCCTGATTTGTTGAAGTTCATCATAACCAATGTCCTGTGTTTATGTCTGCATTTGCCAAGCACAACAGATAATTTTCCCGAATGATTCTTTCCAAAAGACTGTGTAATACAACGAACGACCTTCCATGTAATTGACGAAGAATCTTTTCCCAGGGCATCCTTGTGGTCGTAACGAAACATTTTCTAATCAACTGCAAACTGTTCACACTTTTCTTTTGATTTTCTTACCAGTCTTGCTTTCCAGTATATTCACAATAACTAAATCTTTATTGTCCTACATTGCTGAATAGCATATTCACAAATTCTAGCCGTCGGCATCCAGTAAAAAAGATCAATTAGAGGGTAACCTTGATCCGCAATTCGGAGCTTTACTGAGGAACTGTAATACCTCCTATTTAGTCAAAACTTTCCACAGTTTTGCTTCACACTCTTTTGAGTTTTACTTCAACAAGTCACTCACTTATTCTAGTCTCTGATGTTGACATTTCTGTGAACCTTCAGCCTTTTCTTTAACACTGAAGCAGAAATTTGATAGTCGGAAATTTTGAAGTCGTTTAGTTTACCTGCTTCGTTGTTGATTCTGCTGCCGTGATCTCGTAGTTCATTCTGTTCTCGTGCGCCAGCTGCTCCAGTGGTAGAACAATGAGTGCTTTCCCTCAGGTTATGCATGGATGTATTGTGAAGGATAACACCAGGTTAAATTGACTGAGAAATATGTTGTGAAGGAATATTTGAGTTACTGAAGCGAGTTGCCGACCGTTTGAGATGACGAAACAGGCTGGCTTTGAATTACAGCACTCGAAATTGTAATAACTGAATTATTATACTTGCTAATCTCTACAGTATCAATTTTACGGTTTGAAATAACTGTTTCGGCAATAAAAGAAACTAGTAGCGTAACTTGTCGTGAATCGCTAAGCTACTTACCGGCAGGACCTCTCGGAATCGCCGCGAAATCTTACTCACACAAGCGCGTCACTAGGTGCTTAAAATATACGAGCAGTACGTACCGGTGAATAGTGAATCTATGCACAACTGGGTGCACGAAGGCGTGCTCGAACGAATGCAAGTACCAGTGCCGGTATCAGAACGAGTAACTTTCTGATCTAAAATTGCACGCCTTTATTACTTTTAGCTCCGCCTACATATTTTTCCCCCTTCCAACTTTACATCTTTCCCGCACCTATACTTAACCCCTCTTCATGTACGTCCCTTACTTTGTTGCTAACTGAGCCTTTCACTTTTCTCAGGATTGATTTTGCCTGTCTAATTTAGAATGTTGGCTTGCGTGACTGCAAACGTACTGAATTTAACACTAACTGAATCTTTATGCTAATGCATTCGATACTTCGGCTGATACTAATGACTTTCGTTAACCTGACTTCCTAATTAACTTCTTCTTGGACAAATCTTTCAATTCAGGCTTATTACGTTATATATTGATTTAATATACGGAAATTATTTATTGCAATTATTTTTCTATCTTACTTTATTTCTTTCTTTAATTATTTATATCTCCCATCAATAATTGCTGTATCAGTATTGAATACTTAATCCATAGCGAGTTAGGAGAAAATGTTTAACCTGTTTCATTAATACTATCCACCCATTTTCTTCTCAACCAGTTTTCATAATTAGTGCATTCCTTATTACCAATGTCTAGATTTCACTATCAGTAGCTTATCTGCAGTTTTTAGCTCCAATTGCAGTTTCAGCAGGATTTTAAAAAAAATCACCCAATTTGTTTGAAATGTGTTGTTTATTAAATATAGATCCCTACAAATTGTTGCCTGTGAAAAATGAAACTCATGAACGAAGATTTTAACTGACTAAATTTTTCCATATTATTTATTTACTTACTAATAAACAAGTACACCATAAATTGTATGAACCACGGGAATGATTAATGATTATGCCCTTGGACAACTTACAAACCCTGGGGCCATCACAAGACTTGTTTTTCCAAGTCTCCGAATACGAAGTAGCCCAGGGTCGCTAATATTTTACTTCAAAAGCAGGTTACCTAAATCAATCTGCTAGACAGTAGTTGATATAACTAGTGTCTGATGTAGTTATAATTGTTCTAAACTAGGTCTATACACCAACATTTAACATCAGCATTTATGGAACATTCTTCACGTATAACAATTTTACGTATTTTACTTTAAGGACAGTGAACAAGTAAAAATTCTAAATCCCATAGTGTTTAGCCAAACTTTCCGAAATTTATGGTGCAGTTTATATCAAGTATGCCTCATGCAAATTTTAATTTCCTAACTTGATTAGCTTTCAAACTATTTTCGTGCTTAGTTGTTGTTAACTGTATAAAATACTCTGCGCAAAACGTGTATAACATTTAAAAACAATGTATCAGTTTAGTGTTCCGCAGGAATAATTGAGCCATTCTAAAAGTGTCACCGGTTTATGATCTAAAAATCTGATGAATTACTTTCACATGACTTTCTTCAGCCACTGTGTTGTATATTTACATCTCTTCCACAAACTCTTCTTACACAGCTTATTTTTATATCTACTTCATATTAATCAGCATCAAAACGTTTGCAGAGATACGAAACTGAAGCGACAGTCAAGACTTTTAAAAGTGTTGACTTTGACATTCCATATTATTTCCATGACATCGCTAGAAACAACTAAATGGTAACAGCACTTCAGACAGAAAAAACAAGGTATAGAAAAGTTCAAACCAATAACAACGAATATCTCGGAAATGATTAATGCCACAAACAAGTATTTGAAATGAATTGTGTTTTAAAGAGTTCCACATTTTTTGTGGGGTAAGGTTTTTGTCTATTATAGTTTACTAGTTATACAAAATTCAATCCGAATGAAGTGCAATTCTCAAATTAATGCAGAGAATTCAATGTACGCATTTAACTAATCATGTAAACATACTAAACACACGTTATTATACTAAAAAATCGTTGGAAACTTTTGAGAAAATAAAAAAACAACGAAAATGTTTTCATGCAAAGGATAGTTTGGTATGGGAGATTTTTTGTGAAAATTTTGATGTAGCATCCTTGAAAGGTTTTGAGCTTTGTACTTATCCGATTTTTCATGTTTAAGTTATTCCGTCTCTCTCTGTCTCTCCCTCTCTCTTACACACAAATACAGGGAGGGGAGAGTGAGAGAGACGCTAACAAATCCTCGCGCACGAACCATTTTTTGCAATTTTTTATTCAGGGGACCTCAAAACATTTATTTTCGGTGAATCTTTAATTCGAATTTTTTGATAGAATGCAGTACCTGCTCTATCTTACCATAAGTAGGTGCTAGAGAATTTAATTTATGTTAGATGGAGTTATTTTTTTCTTTCAGAAAAGGAAATTTGGTATGCATTATTTTTTTTCCAGTGGTGAATAAAATGCATATTCCACATTTGTAACGTGTGCACATGTTTACACTTCTGCAAACGAATACATAAAATAAGGCGGAAATATTTCTCTGCAGAGCATCTTCGATTGGGTTGTCCATAAGCCACATTCCTCTGTTCATCCCTTTGAATCATTTAATGTTGGTGTATGCTAAACTAGACTACAGTGTTTGTAACAACATGCCAATGCTAATTTATTATAATAAAGAAAACAAGATATCCGTATTACACTCACAAACCTAGCTATATTTTAGAACAGCTTTTCTATCAATGAAAAATATTCTGTCCTCCAGTAAGATATACTTCTTCGACAACATTTGAGTGTAAACATGTGGTTATGTAGCGTGAAAACGTTGGTCCTCTGGTAGATGCCCTTGGCTGCAGTGTCTTGGCTTCAGGGTTTTCGTAGGTGAGGCAAATTAAAATACACTGCATTTCCCTTAAAGATGTGGTCTATTATCAAATAAATACGTACTTATGGGCGGCTAGCTCTTCCCATTGTAACAATTCCCACAATAATAATAATAATAATAATAATAATAATAATAATAATAATAATAATAATAATAATAATAATAATAATAATAATAATAATAATAATAATTAGGCGCCTAGTCTAACTGCACATGTTTCCCACCCAATGCACACACGTTCATCCGTCGTCCAGAGAGTATCACTTTGTGTCGTCGGGATTCTATAAGAGAGAGAAAATCTGGGGCTTTATTCACTTTTTATACCCAAACTTAGTGGCGCTCACCTTCGCGCCTCAAAATGTAACGAAATTTCCAATTGGTTCTCAGGCCACGTTACCTTATTATGTATGACAATATTCTGCTCCAAAATTTTTCGCATACGTGTCCCAGTGACGCGCCCGGAAGCAGATTCAGTATCTCTATCTCTTTCCTTTCTATATCTTTCTCTTTCTATTTCTCCTTATTGCTTCCAGTTCCCTGCTCATTAGCTTGGTGAAAGGTGGGCTCTACCTGGAATTATCGTTTACCTGGAATTAGCTAGCTCGTCCGTTCCTTACTTATCTAAGTTGTAATCTGCTTTTGTCAAATTGTTGGTTGCTAAATATTCTAACATCTTTCTTGTTGAATTATATTATTATGTACAATTCTTGTTTGACATTAGTTTATATGTATATAGGTATATATTATATATGTGTATGTGTGTGGTATATCCCCTTTCACTACGTTATCTTGAAATTTGTGGGCATCTTCAAAAAAAAATTAATGGATTCAAATGAGGGACGTCAGTTCTGTTGTCTATACTTATCAATCTTTCCTCATTTCTCAGTTTTGTATAACGCAAATCAATGTTAAGCCATTGCAAATTACGAGAAGATTATAACACACTTTTGCTAAGGTCCGCTGTGACCTATGCGGCGGACAAGGAAAGGGTAATAAAATTGTTTTAACGTGTCAGATTTCGGTTCCATAGTTTTTTATCAATAAACTTTTGTGGATCGTCATGCGTAAATGCGCTCATGCGCATTCGTTGATCCATTGTCGACAGTTAGGAAGGTACTTACGTGCCATAAGCTGACTGTATCAAAAATTTGTTGAAAAGCCTGATTCCAGCACGCGGTGTGGTAAAGGTTTGTTGAAACACATTTGTGATGCTCAGATCAGAGGCTATCGTTGAAAAAATTCTTGAAACTAGGGACCAGAAAGTTTTTGGATTGATAACTCAAATTTTGAATAGTTATAGTATACAATTTTGAGTAACACTGCAAAACTCTTGAGAAAACCAAAAACTTCTCGAGTAAATTTGAAAGAATTCTTGCGAAACAACCAGTTTATTTGATTTTACTTAAAACCGTTTTAGGTTATTACTTCTCTAAAATTTCCCTACTTTTAAATAACATCAGTAGTGTCATTACTGGACATCACATTTGTGTGTAAATGCATATTTAGTTTATTTTACTTGTAATATGGAATTAAGTTTTGTAATATGTTTCATGTTCTTCTGTGTTTATATGTGAAGTTTTATAGTACATATAATTCCATATTCCCGATGTTACTGCACATTTCATCACTTTTCATGCATCGAGCACATAATACACCTATTTTAAAATTTTAGTTTTAAAATTAATGTTTGAACGCATCAGTGAGAAAGTAATAAGGTCTTTACTATGCAGTCGCTCCTATGGAAGTTCAGAGTAAACATTAGAGTGCATAAGCGATAAATTGTCCAGTGTTTTAGAGAGAAATCCTGACTTTAAAGTTTTGTGTTCTGTGGATAAACATCCTCAAGGTGAAAACTTAATGCTTCCCGAGTTACTAAGTGCTTTCAAATGTTGCCCAATAGCATCTGTAGACGTGGAAAGATCCTTCGCAGCATACAAACTTGCGTTAACGATTAAAAGTCACAAACTTACACCTGAGCATTTGGGAAAAAATGATCATTGTATACTGCAAATCAAATTACAACGACTGGAATTATAAGTAAGGAAGAATATAGACACTTAAAAAGAAATAAGCTTAAAGTTAAGAATTTCACTGCACGCTTAGTGCATTATTTTCGTAATTACAGAGCTTACTTTATAGATTTCGACATCATAAATGCATGCATATTTTACGCATTTTAGTGCATACAAATCCGAAGTCTAGTCATTACAATGTAGTAATTTGTATCACCTTTTTTATTTATTTGCGTTAATGGAAAATAAACTGAGTGCGTCATCTGGACATTGTTAACTTCCTAACTTATACATATATGTTATCTTCCACCAAATTATGCAAACTAGATACAGTTAAATCCCAGTTTTACACTTTCACGAGGTTGTGAGTGCACAGGAAATACAAACTGGGAAACGAATGCTGGCGATGCCGAAACCGAAGGATCCTGAACGCTGTTGGTGTACAGGCCTGTTTGTTGAGGTGCACTCGTATAATGCACTTTTCTGCAATATTCAACTTTTTCGAAAGTCGAGAATTTTCTAGATCTCTGCCTATAATGTTTGTCGCATTAAGCAGGAACTCCAACATCTTGAGCCTAAATTGGGTGGAAGTCCTATATAGTTTATATCTCAGGGAAACTAAGTAAAGAAATGTTCATGTTGCGTGTACTGAGCTAAACAATAAAACATTCTGATGTGTTACACTCACACGGCTTTCTCTGCTCTTGTACAAATTATTTTCACAAACGCTTATTGTCCATCTACTTCATGTTAATCGACATAAACATTTGCAGAAACTATCTTATTGCTAATTTTCTTTTAGGTGCAAGGGGTATATGGTAGGCTTTAATCGATAGTCAAATATTCTAAGAGCCGGTTGCTATGTGAAGCATTCCATTCTCTTTGCATATCCAGGACATTAAAAAAAATCCATTTGAGAAAAAGTATAGGTATTGGAAAGTTCAAAGAAATAACAAGGAATATCTCGGAAGTGCTTCACTGGACAAAAACATGTATATGACATAAATCGTGTGTTTTAACGAGATCTACATTGTTTCTGTAGTAAAATTTTACCTATTTCTTACGGTGTACCAGTTATGCAAAATTCATTCGGAATGAAGTCGACTTTTGGGGACATTCCCAGAAAATTCAAGATATACATTTCATTTGCCATGAATGTATTTTAGACGTATGATATTTTAGTCAAAGTCCTTAGAGCCATTTTTGGGAATATCAACATTTTCGAAAAGTGTTCCATGTAAAGGGTAGTTTGGGGTGGGGGATTTTCTTGAAAGCCTTCGTGTCGCATCTTTAAAAGGTACTGAACCTAAATACCAAGTTTGGTATTTATCCGACGTTTCGTTTTTGAGTTATGCTGTTCACAGACACACGCACGGGCCTTTTTCTAAAAAGGATTTTTTTGGACTCAGGGCGCCAAAACATGTATTTCCGGTGAAATCTCGATATCAAATTTTTGGGTGGAATGCAATACTTCCCCTGTTTACTGTACGTAGTAGAGAAAGTAAAAATCATTACTGTCCGTGTATTACAGTAATACAGGTGTATCTTTATTGGTGGCATATATTTGCGGGACGGTTCCTGACATCAAAACAGTAAAAAAGTTCATATGTACATGGGTCTGAAAATCAACCGTTTCGTTGTTAAGGTCAAAGAAGATGTATTACATGAGTGAACAGACGGATATGCACTACACGTATGGCCGTGCAGACGGCAATGCAGCACGAGCACGTGAACTTTATGCAGAAAGGTACCCTGACAGTCAGTTACCGTATGCAAGCACATTCGCACGAATTCACCAGCGCTTGAGAAAGAATGGCGCATTTGAGAGGAGTACCAGGGATGTTGGGAGACCAAGAGTGGTGCGAGGCATTGAGCTTGAAGAACGAGTTCTTCGTGCTGTGGATGCAGACCCATCGCAAAGCACAAGAATCTGCAATGGTAAATGGAGCTTCATAATATTCGTAAAGTTGTAAAATAGTAAAATAAACTCCTGGGAAATAATCCTATGAAATTATTGTATAAAATGATTGAAAACGTTGAAATAAAAATGAATGGTATGGCTGCAAAGGAAAGAGTCATACGACTAGCTGAGAATTCTGCATGAAAATCTTCTGTACCCGTACCACCTTCAACATGTGCAAGGATTAAATGAGGCGGACTTTGTGATGGTATTAATGTTATATTATTTAACATTATTGTAGCCCCACGTTGGGCGCCAATTTGTGATGGTATTATTGCTTACGTAATATGTTTTTACGTAAATTATTAGAACTTGAAGATCTTATGTTGTGTTGCTTTTGTTTTGTTTGGTTACATAATTTTAACTGCCCCTCTCTCCTAGATTTGTATGTCGCTTCGATGAATCTGCGTTGTTTTGCTGTCCTGTAGTTTGAATTTCCCTGTTGCCTTGTAATCTCGGAATTACGATGTCCAATCATCCGCGTAGTCTGTCGTCCCTGTTATTTCTGGAATCTGCGTCTTGTAGATCATTTCACTGCTGCATTCGTTCCACGTCCTGGTTCCTTTCCTGGTCACTCTGCTCCTTCCTGGTTATGCTGATCCTTTCCTAGTCATCGTGTTCCTTTCCTGGTCACTATGCCCCTTCTTGGTTATTTTGATCCTTTCCTGGTCATCGTGTTCCTTTCCTGGTAACTCTGCCCCACGTTGGGCGCCAATTTGTGATGGTATTAATGTTATATTATTTAACATTATTGTAGCCCCACGTTGTGGTAGCCAATTTGCGATAGTATTAATGTTCTTTTTATTTAACATTATTGTAGCCCCACGTTGTGGTAGCCAATTTGTAACGGTATTACTTACAAATGTTTGTTTACATCAGTGTTGAAGCCATCTTGTGACGTCATTCATTTGTTCGGTTTGTAGCTCCATCTAGTGTTAGCAATTTGCATCAGTGTTAGTGTTCGAAAGAATGCGACTGTTATTTGATTTAAATTTTGTTTACTGTACTCCGGCTAGCTATTATTTCTCAGTCGAACATGTGTCTTGATTCAGAGTTGTGTAAACGGAAAGGAATCTTTTATCCAAAAAGAACACTGATGAAGAAATTTGTTTTACACATTTATTGTCGAACACGTTAACTATCACATTTATACATTGATCTTAACACTCGCCAAACTGAAACTGTTATAATAACTTCATTACTAATCACTCTTAATTAACGTACTTCAACTTTGTGTATAATTAACTTTATAATACTTTAGATTTTCGTAACTTGTGAATCTATAGCCGACGTATCTCATACAAATATTTTGACGAACTGACGAACTGAAGACGACGTGTAGTGCACAAAGAATTTTGATGAATTGAGCAACTGAAGGCGACGTGTAATGTACTAAGAATTTTGATGAACTGGCCTCAAGCTACCTCTAACCTACCCTATTTATACTCCTTCATCCAGATACGCCTAAAGATTATAACTGAACTGCAATTGGCTAATAAAACGCGCCAACATTAGCGTCTATTTTAATATCCAATTAAAATTATGAATACATATGCTCTAAGGAAATATTCCAGAAGGTTTTCAACGAAAAATGCGCCAATATTACGCAACTTCCTCGTTTCCAATAATGATAAACAGCTCACCCCCTCGCTGCATTATTGCTCGCTATTATTGACAGTTTCAGTAAGGCATTAAAAACTTACTTCTCAACAATAATTACAGTCAAGAAACATCTCAAATCAATGTCACATAAAAATGCATATTCATATTACAATCATTATTTACATTTAAGTAATTTGTGATACAAATTACTGCATCAACTTTGAGCCAAGAAGACGTTTCTATCAACGCATGTTACAGCAGTGCGCTGTGTTCATCAATTTCCTAGCCTGTATCTCATTCACGGATGAGGCTGGTTTTACTCGCGACGGCATCTTAAATTTTCATAACACTCATAACTGGACATTTGAAAATCCTAATGAAGTATGACAGGACAACCACAACAGAGGTTCTCTCCCATGATCACCTTATTGGTCTCTACTTCTTCCCTCCGCGTCTGAATGGTCAAACCTATCTCCAGTTTCTCAGAAATGATTTGCATCACTTAACTGATAATGTGCCTCTGGACATCATCCAACGAAGGTGGTTTTTACACGATGGTGCTCCGGTTCATTTCAGTATGATAGTTCGTAAGTTTTTGAATGATCGATTTCCGCAAAGATGATTGGTCGAGGGAGACCCATTGCATAGCCTGCTCGATCGTCTGATTTGAATCCAATGGATTTCTTCGTCTGGGGACATTTGAAGTCCTTGATTTATGCGACCCCTTACCTAATGTTGACATTTTGAGAGGAAGTATCCAAACTGGATTTGACCAAATACGAAACACACCAGGAATTTTCAACAGAGCACGCCAGAGCATGGAACGCAGGCTTACTGATGCATCGAAGCAAGAGGAAGCCACTTCGAGCAATTTTTGTAACTTTAGATTTTGTGTTGTAACTCTGAAATAAATGATTTTCAGACCCATGTTCATGTAAACGTTTTTTACTGTTTTGATGTCAGGAAGACGTCCCCCAAATATATGGCACCAATAAAGATACACTCTATATAAACTCTTTTTACTTAGCGTTGCTATAGTTTAACATTTAACATTTAGCGTTGATATACACGCATTAGGGATTTTAGCAATAAACATCCGTTTTCCCGTCCATCCATCCATCAATCCATTCATCCATGCTCTATCTATATACATCAATGCATTGCATTAGCCAATTTCACCAGCTGAAAATTCTGTATAAAATCTAATGTGTTACATTCTAATGACTTTCTCTACCCAATATCGTCTATTAATTTCGCTCGTCTGCGAACTATTCCTACAAAAGCGTAGTTTTCTGCTTCATGTTAAACAAGACAAACTTTTCAGAAATGGCTTCGTTACTCACTTCGTTGAGGTACAAAGGGGATACAGAAGACTGATCTTAAAAAGCGAGTCCCTATATGAAGATTTTGTAATTCCTTAGTAGTATAAGTCCCGGATGAGCCAATTGGATTAACGATAATCCTGCCGCTAGGGGCGCTAGTGTCGCTAGTGTCGCTGCGAGCGACGGCGGCAAGTTTGAAAAGCGCCCTGAGCGGAAGGATTATTGTTATTGCAATTGGCTCATCCGGGACTGTTTTCTTTATTTATAATTTGAGTACAGTACATTGGATAAAGGTATGAATACATAGTTTAGATTAACATGATGTATTATTTGCTTAACATATGAATACATAGTTTGAGAATAACATAATGGATTATTTGATTACAGGAGATTAACATATGAATACAATAAATGAACAATATAAGAAATATTAGGAGAAAAAAAAGTACATTAAAATTCATAGTTTGTTGAGGCACTAGGACACACAGATTTCGCGCACAACAATGATTTTAAAGTACGTGGTGCACTTTGAGTCCTCGTCATCGCTGCTGCTGCTATCGACGGTAAATTGGTGGATAGGTTTGGTGATGCAGGTGATGAGCAGGTGAGAGAAACTTTCGTTGACGAACTCGGTGAAGGTTGGTATATAGATGGGGATGGTAAATTCGTTGTAATGGCTGGTTGAGAAGCATCCTATGGATGTGACTTTGTTGGTTAGAGCAGGAATGTTGCTGTTGCCGAGGTATATGATGCATAGTGCGTCTTGTTGATGCTGGTGCACTTTGGTAGGTACGCTTTTGACGTGGACGGCGTGAGCCCCTTGGACGTCGAGTGTGATGGTGACAACTCTGCTGCTGCGGAAATAGGAGTTGGAGATGCAGAGGATACGGATAGGTGAAGTTGCGTTGAGAATGAGTTGTAGGTTAAGATTGTTCCCCACGGGGACGGGATAGGTTTCGTCGGACATTATTTAGGGTTATATGGGGAGAACGTGACGATGTGACGTTTGAAACCGTTGCGTAGTTTTTCCTCGCCTGCGTATATGATGCAGAATGAGGTAGAGTTGAGTTTGTTGATGAGTTCTGGAGAGGCTTTTGCAAATCTTGTTGGTAGGAAAACTTCTGTGTCGTTCTCGAGTTTGGCGACGAGCTTTGAACCGTGAACGGTGTCGAGTGTTTTGACGCCGAGGACACGATACGGTACGTGCTGTTGAAGCGTAGATACGCTGAGAGTGTCGGCGCTGCGGGAAAGTTCTTCTAGCTCTTTAAGGGCGTCCTGTGACATTATGACGGCACAGATGGCAGTTTTTGATAAACGGGGGAGGACCGTCTATATGAGTGGTTTGATGAGGAAGGTTGTAGTGTTGTTTACACCTGCGATAAGGTGCGCAAACTACCTGTGCGTCTTTGGGAAGCTGGTTCCACACAAGGTCGACGTCGCTTGGGGGATAACGTTCAAAGATGAATATGCCGTTCTGCAGCAGCACTTGGCGTTCCCTGGGCAGTAGCAGGTGGATTCTTCGTCCGTTATCGAGATACCGAAAGAGCACGATGAAGCAGTTCATGTGGTGTTTCTAGCGGAGTACCTTCGAAGGAATTGTTGAATTTGCTTGTTGAGTTGATCGAGGTCTTCGTAGAAACCGAGTTGACACTGTGTGCACAGGCGGGTGAGACGGTGCTTAAGTTCGCAGCTATTTTGGTGAAAGCAAAACGAGCAGTGGAAGTCTTTACACGTCGGTCCTGGCATTCCCCCACGGCTGGCTAGCACCGAATGAAGGGGAAAAGAATGCGCGTGCATAAATATAACCCAACTGCCGGAAGCAGGAAATCACTGGTGGGGGAAAAGTTCGTTGGAGATTTACCACATCAGAGGAAGCACTGGTGGGGGAAAAGTTGGTTGGAGAAACACCACATCAGGGGGAAGCAGTGGTGGGGGAAACGTTCGTTGGAGGTTGACTACATCCGCCGGAAGCGCTTAGCGATTATTGCACAACATCCGCAGGAAAAACACTGTGTCCGTTGATTTAACGGTTTTCGTCTTGGAGGAGAACTCTGTTTTGAACGGTGCTGAACATGCAAACGACCACATTAGGGGAAGCACTGGTGGGGGAAAAGTTCGTTGGAGAATTACCACATCAGGGGAAGCACTGGTGGGGGAAACGTTGGTTGGAGGTTCACTACATCCGCCGGAAGCGTTTATCGATTATTGCACAACATCCGCAGGAAAAACACTGTGTCCGTTGATTTAACGGTTTTCGTCTTGGAGGGGAACTCTGTTTTGAACGGTGCTGAACATGCAAAACGACCACATCAGGGGGAAGCACTGGTGGGGGAAAAGTTCGTTGGAGAATTACCACATCAGGGGAAGCACTGGTGGGGGAAACATTTGTTGGAGGTTCACTACATCCGCCGGATGCGCTTAGCGATTATTGCACAACATCCGCAGGAAAAACACTGTGTCCGTTGATTTAACGGTTTTCGTCTTGGAAGAGAACTCTGTTTTGAACGGTGCTGAACATGCAAACGCCGTGAATGTGATCGGGTATGATATAGGGTGATTCGCGACCCAAATGCGCCGCTAAGCACGTGCCGTAGCACATGGGGTTTTCGTTTATCATTTGCTGCATTTTGTCTGTGGAAATGTATTGCTGTTCGTAGAAAACGATGTATAAACCTCTTGCGGGCACAAATTGGAACCACTGATGTTGTGCGTCTTCTTTATCTGCTTTGAAATGGATATCGTTGAAGTGCATGTTAGATAGTACAAAATGAATTTTGGTTTCGCAGCTGTGAACTCTGGCGGAGACGGATTTTCCGTCGTAGGTGCTGTCGACGAAGCGAAGTGCATAAGGTGTATTTTTATGGGGGTGACCGTCCACCTCGTAGTTTTTAAACACCTTACTGTCATGGTAGTACAGCGACAGGTAATTTCTGTAACCCATGATGCAGGAGCGAAGGGTGCGAGATGATTGGGTGAGGTGCGGTTGGAACGCTGGTAGAAATACATGCGCACTAAGGACTATTTTGTGAGATGCGCAGTGCGAAATGGGTGTTGAGGAAATGATGAACCTCGAGGAATGTTCTAAAATTGGCGCACCGTATGTACTTGGTGAACTGCGTGAAATTCATGTTATGTAAGGGAACGTTGGAGGCATGGTTGTGAAGCATGTACTTGTGGTATGCCATGATTTGATTTTGCACGTCCGTCTCTTCCTTCTTTTTGTGAAACATGATGTCGGTAATGATGCGCTGCAGGGCATGCAACACGTGCCATTCTTGTTGGTTGAGCGTAACGGATGCGCCTTGCGGGTGTTTGAAAACGAGCTTTAGCTTTCCGAACACAAACTTAAACACGATGGTGACACTGTCGCTGAATTGAAATTGCTGTAGACGTCCCTGTGGGCCATTCAAGCGTTTGTGAATGATGGGGATGGCTTCGACGAGTTTGTGCCACTGCGAGGAACTCATGACGACTGCGTTGTGCTGTCCACATTTGGCAATGGTGACGACGAGATGGTGCGGCGGCTGGGGGGAGAATCCCACACTGACGAATTTAGTTTGTTGCGGGTTGAGGAAGTAGATATCCGCCAGAGGACCCACAACTGCACTGTGTTGGAACTGTGCTGGCGGAGCAGGACTGTCGGGATGCTGTTGGAGGTCGAAAATGGGTAGTTTCCTTTTTTCCCCGGGTTTTGAGGTGGTCGGGGTTTGACACCCGGTTATACTGGAACACACAAAACAATAATAATAATAATAATAATAATAATAATAATAATAATAATGTAAGGGATAGAGAGAGATAAACAGGATAGAAAAAAGCACGCTAATACATAGGTGCGGACCTACCTGGTCGGCGTGCTGCATGGCAGCATGACTGTATCCGCGTGCTGCATGGTGCACTCTGAATGAGGCGAGCGGCACCGTGACGTTGCTTTTTATATGAGCAGGAGCGTCTTCTGAAAGCACGTGCAAGAGGATGGATTAGGTTAGATGTGATGAATAGTGACACACACACACACACACACACACACACACACACACACACACGTACTCACCTTCAAGGGTTGACAAGTTTGCTGAGCGTCAGAGCACTTTGCGCGGCATGCGTCTTTGAACGTTATGCGAATGACATCATTATGCGCGTGATTGCTGACGTGAAATTTTGAGAAGAATTTATGCTTAGGTAAGCCGGAGCAGCGGTGGGTGAGGTAGGCGATGACGTAATGACCGCAAGTGGTGCTGTCGAAACCTTGCAGCCTTCTGGCGTTGGTGGACCAACGCGTCCCGCAGACCGAATTTAAGAACCGGAGAAAATGGGGCGAAAGCGGTCCTATGCCGTAACTGTCAAAATATTCTCCATGCGAGTTTTTGTCCACAAAGATGCAAACCCAGTGTTGCCCGGATTTGGTGCTGGGGTCGGTGTTAGCCACTAGCGCCAAGGGAGGCGTTCGAATGCCGTGAAGTACGGGTAGTTTATCGCAGGGGTAGACGCCTAAAAAGTGAGAGCGCGTAGAGGGGCATGTCGATAGAAACCGTTGAATTTGAAAGGTGTTCATGATTCCAAAATGGATCGGTTGGCGTCGATTTCGACCGTGCGATGTATTTCCGCTAGCAGCAGAAGTATGACCGGTTCTGTCAATTTATCGGCAAAACCGATGCTTATAGAGACGGTTCCGTGGCGCTGACCCGAGATGTGAGACTCGTTAGCGCTCATGTCTGCAGTGAGATCGAAAACCATTATCGTATACCCTTGCGGGTAGGTTTCTCTGGAGATGGAGTGTCCCTCGTCCTTGAAATGAATGCCTAGGCCGTCCTGCAGGGTTTGAAAGCATTGCAAATAGTGTCCCTTTGTAAAGTCGGGTTGCAGAGGTTGGGAGGGAACGGGTTGCCCGTTCACGTAGAGCTGAAAGAAGTTCATTTTAAAATGTTTCAAGTTGTAGGATTTGAGTTAAAATGGCCGGAATAGGCCTTGCCGGTGACCATGGCTACTACCACTCTCCTGGGAACTTGCCCTACGCACACGTCGCTAAACGTCATTGCCCTGGACTCCTTGGGGATGCTGAGAGCGTGAAAGCTGACGTCCTTGAGATGGTACTTTGCGTTGCCCTTTGCGAGCACGGCCTGGTGCGCGAGCTTTATGGTCGACGGCCGCACCGATTTTAAGCGCAGCGTGGCAGACACGATGTCGGCGTACCCCTTAAAGGTATCTACGTCGGAAAACAGATAAAACTGGGGAGAGGCGGGAGTGAGCTTGACGGTCATGCTTACGTTGTTCAAAAGCAGCTTATCCTGTCTAAACAGAGCGTTGGACAGAGGACCGATGAGCTGTACGACGTTGCTCCCTTTGGTAAACCCCTGACGCCACTGAAAACCCGCATTGGCGATAAAAGTGTCCATGATGCCTGCCGTGTCCTTTCTCCAGAGGGTGGATTCTAGTTTGGTGTTCATGGCATCTTCGGAGTAATTGAGAAGCGTCTCGAGGTAGGTTCTATAGGGGTAACCGGCTTGCGGCATGGAGACGATGACATTATTGAGGGTTACCTCCACCTGTTGAAACAGGGAATTTAAGGCGTTGTTGACCAGAGTGCCGTTAGCGTAAGCGTTTAAGGCCTCTCCTTTGTCATCTACAATGCGCACCATGAGTTCGAATACGACGTAGGTCAAGTCTAGGGAATCGTCCGCATTTCCGGAATAATGAAAGGTGATGGGGGCATTTTTCATTAAAGTGTTTTGAGGGTTTAGGTATAGGAACCGTGACTCCTCGATGCTCATCTGAACCGGCACCTCTGTAAAGAGGTCCAGTTCGGAACTCATGTGGACGGCCGCGTCTGCCATTACGAAAATATGTCTTGCACCTTACGCCTACCGCGTTTCAGCTTCGACTGCTTACTCTTTTTGGATTTGCTCGGTTTTATTCTCTTGAGGCGCCTGGCTCCGGAACCGACCATGGCATCGAGCTTTTCGTCGGCTTTTCGCTTTAAATTGTATGCGGACTCCTTCAGCCTCCGTTGGAGCGCTTGCTTTGGCGCTGCTTCCGCCACAGTCACATCGGACAGAACGTGAGCGCCCGCCTTTAAGGCCTCCTTTCCGACTGCTTTTGCTCCGCTCTTTAAAAACGGTAGCAACCTTCTGAAGAGTCCTCCGAGGGCTGAAAAGAGACCGCTGCCTCTTTGGTAGCGCTTGGCCCTGTAGAGAATGAAATCGCGATCGTGGAACGCGCCGCCGGTCTGATTGAGGTAGTACCGCGTTACGGCGTGCACGTCCATTACGCCTGTTTTGGACGAAAAGCGAGAACTATAGTAGAGGAAAATTCGTCGGCGAATGGCAAGAGATCGCCGTAACCGTTCCTTAAATCTATGTTGACCGTCTTGAAGTCTTGCTGAATCAAGGGTACCCAATTTTGGGGAAAAACGTCTTTTCGTCGCTCATGTAAGTGTTGTTGCTTCTTTCGTATTCCACGGCCGCGCTCTCTATGACTTGGGCGAAGGTGTCGCCCACGACTTGCGGGGTCACTAGATTACAATAGATGAACATTTCGTAAGGAAACCCCATATAAGGATCTACGGGGTGTTTAGCAGCTTTTTCGAGAATGACGTTGACGTAGGGCTCGAAACCCAACATTTTTGCCATAGCGGGCGTTAAGAGCAAACTGTGGATGCGGTGTAGAGGTCCCGGAGGGTCCTCCGATTTTGAAACGTCTCATTTGGGTCTGACGGAACGAGCCGCCGCGGGCTTCTGCTGCCCCGAAGCCAAGGGCTTCGGTTTCGGTTTCGGCTTGGGTCTCTGGTGGGGCGCATCGTTGAAAGCTTCGTATTCGCCGACCGCGTACGGTACGGCCGCGCGCGCGACATTTTCCACAAACCCGTCGAACGGAATGTCGGGTAGTGGTTCGGGATGGGCGACGGCGGCATTCACGCCCACCGTCTGCTTGCGCTCGTCGAAGAGGAAGAAGTTTTCCACGTGCAAGTGTTCGAGTAGAACGGCGTTGACGAGGTTCACCAAGTCTTTGGGATTGTGCACGATGCCTTGCGGCATTTGCAAACTGAATTTGGAATGCGAGGGGAGGAGCGTCATGGTGTACTTGGTACCCACCAGACGGGCATCGTCTGGCGAAAGGTTATAAAATTTCACCGGATACCTGACCTTTTGCAGGGCGACCTCCCATTCTCCCTGCAGAACGATTCTCTCGGGCAAGATGTTAGAAAATCTGGCCGTGGTGTTGTCGGTAAAGTGTTCCATGGAAGCGTTGCTCACGAGAGTGATGGAGAAGGGCTTGGTCTTAATCATGTCGAATCGATGGTCGAAGCCAGAACCCACGAGTTAAACTTTGCCGGATACCCCTTCCACTTTACCAAGACCTGCTTGTGGCGCCCTCGGCCCTTGGTCTGTAAAACGCGTTCGATCTTAAACGTCCGAGGTAGCGCGACCTTTTATAGCTCCTCGGTGTAAAATGTGCCGTCTATGGCTTCTCCGGCCAGATCCTTCAACTTATATACCACTGGCCGACCACGCACCACCTCGGCTATCCGAAATATTTCGTCCGTCCAATTCTGCTCGTAGCCCTTGTCGAATTTCATTTTTTCTTTAGAGATGCGCACGTGATCGCCGACGGAAAATGTGGGTTTCCCTGCGCGAGGTAGGGTCCTATTTCCGTAGAGATTGCGGTACACTCGTAAAATTTTAGATTCGTTCACGTCCTTCGGAGGCATTTTTATGGACCTGTGATGCGAGCTATTGTACGACTCGAGTAAGGCCGGAAGGACTTCTAGGTATCTGTAACTCTTTTTGTGCGTGAAATACCTCCACATCTTGGTTTTTAAGGTGCGGTTGAAGCGCTCCACGACGCTGGCTTTAACGTTGTTTTTGGTTGTGTAATGTTTCACGTCGTGTTTCTTCAGAAAGTCGCGAAAAGTCTTGTTGGTAAACTCGGTTCCCTTGTCCGTTTGGAGGACCCTGGGTACGCGTTGGGAGAATATGGAGCGAAACGCTTGCGCAACCTCGGTACCCAGCTTCGATTTCAGGGGTACGGCCCAAGCATATTTGGAAAATACGTCGATAACGGTCAGAATGTACACGTAAGGTTTGTTATGTTCCCTCACGCTGTTCATGACGTTTAGATCGGCCTCCCAAATATCGTCCATATTCGTCACGTGATAACATCTGGTGGGGAACCGCTTTCTGACCGGTTTGTGCAGAGTGTAACTGTCCTGGGTTTGCAGGAAGGACTCGATGTTCGCCTTAGACGCACCCGTGGCCTTTCGAAGGGGCTTGACCGTACCCAAACCGGCATAGTGTTCCGGTTTGGCATAGTATCGCCTTAGCGCCTTCCATTCCTTCATGCTTTACTTGTACAGGGGTTGCCAGACGCGTTTGCGAAAATGGTACGACGCGGAAGGCGATTTCGATTTCTTTTTCGGAGTGGCAGGGTTTGCCCTCTTCTTTTTGCGAGGCGAGAGGAGGTTGACCTTTATGGTTCGGGGTTCGACCTCCTGCTTCACCGGCACGCGTTCGTGCATGTCTTCGTAATCGTCGTCGTCGTCGTCGCCGAGGAAGGGCTTTCTGACTTGTGCCACGAGATCGAGGTAGTTGTCCAATTTATGTTTTACGAGCCGCCACTTTTCGTCGGCAGAGAGCTTTGCGCTCTGCAGGTTCTGAATTTCTTTAGCCAATCTGCATATGGTGCGGTCTATAGCGTGAAGCTTATCGACGGTCTTTGGTTGCGGTGCAACGAGGATCTGCTTGCCGTACTTCATCCTGTTAATTTCGACACTAGCGCGCCGCCAAGGGAAGCCAAGACGGGTAGGAGAAATGCCGGCAAAAAACCTCCTTTTTGAACCAAGATGCTCTTCTTCTTCTTCTTCAGAGGAACCCGTTTATCCGTCAACTACCTCCAAGAAGCCTTGTGATTCTTTAGGCGACCCAAGCACTTTGCGGGAAGTTGCACGTGACCTCTGCACACGTTGAGCATACATTCGCTAATGGCCTTGATCAGATCGCCATCGGCATTTTTTAACAACTTTTTGCGCAGAGGGGCCTTCGCCTTGCCCAGAGCCGTCAAATTACCGTGCTGTCTCGCTATGCGAGGACTGGTCAGCGTCGCAAGCCTTAACCTACCTCTAGCCATGCTTGCGCGATAATGACGTTCGCTCCGAAAGCGGTACTTTTTATTTAGACTCAATGGCCTCAGTTGGGTAAGACTCTGCCGGGATAATATAGAACGAAACGAACCCGAGTCCTCTCGGCGGTCTCAGTTGGGTACGAAATAAGAGAGGTTTTCCCCCGGCAGCACGCCGGTTCGATACCTGTATCGGGCGGGCGTGTACTGAGTGCAGTCCAACACGAGATACCCGTGAGGGCGTTCGGTGGCCTTCTCGAAGGCCTCCAAGAGAAACCTAGAGTTCCTGGGTTCGATCTGCTGGCACAGTCTCTCGATCTGCATCTTGTCCCGGTTGTTCTTGAAGACCACGACGTAGTTTGCATTCAGAGATATGTTGCGATATTTCTGACCCTGCGGAAACACGTTCTGCAGGATGTGGACGATGCCGAAGCGCTTGTGATGGGAGTCTCTGGTGAAAAAATTGGATACGTCCTTCCCGCCACCCTCCAGCATCAGATCGTCGAGGACGACCAGGTCGTTCTCGCCCACCGAAGGAAGTTCGGGTATGCCCGCGTGGGTCTCGCAACGCAGAGCCGAGGGTTCGAGTCTCGGCGAATACTCCGGAGGGTGGCACCACAGCACCCTCCTGGGGCGCACGTCGAACATCCGGTGCGCGTGGCGTAACAGGTTTTTCACGAAGGTCGACTTGCCGCAGCGCGACGGCCCCGCCACGAGCATCGTGCTGGGAAACTCGAATCACCCCAGGTCTCGGGGACCGGGCATCGTCTCCTCAGGGGCGCCCGGTTCGAAATGACTTTGGCGCGGCTGTAGACGTCTCATTTATGCGTTCCTCTTGAACCCGTAGGGATAGGAATCGTGATCGCCGGCGAGTACGCGCTTGTTGACCACCATCCTAAACGTCTTCGAGCTGGGTTCGGTGACGACCGTCCAAGACGGTTTCCGCGAAATCTGCCTGCCCGCCAGCTTCACCGCACGGTCGTTGTCCCTCAGCACCACGTCGCGAATCACCTCCGCGTTCACCAGCTCCAAGTTGCCCGAATTGAGCGTGATCCCCTTCCCCTTGCACACCGAGAAGGTCTTGCCCGTCCCGGGGCAAACGATCTCCATGCAGTAGCTCTTGGGCCCCGCGGAGGCGAACCGGGCGATGTAAGAGTCCCGCCCGTACTTCTCCAGCTCGTCCGTCATGTCCCCCAGGAGGCGTCCAACGGACGGCGTCCAGTCACCCGGAGCGGCGGCGACGACGACGGAATCGGTGTCGAAGTAGCAGACCCGTTCTCCCAGCCTCTTGAGGTAGGAGTAGAGCACCAGGCGCGCGTGAGCCGTGGTGTAGGCCGCCAGGACGGCGTTGGCGGTGGGGTTGACCTTGCGGTGCTGCTCGCAGTACTTCCACACCGCGTACATGATCCGGTCGGTGACGGGCACGTAGGTCTGCACTTCCACGCCAGGGTCGTTGAGCAGCTCCAGGAGGCGGTCGTACCGGTCCACCAGCTCGCACGTGGGGAGGTTTTCCCTCTGCCCCAATTTGCCCCAGAAGCTGTTGAGCATCAGCTTGGCCAGCTCCCGCCTGCCGGGGTTGGTGGCGATGGCCTGGGGATCCAGGGCTACGCCTTCGTGTTCGAAGAATTGCTCCACGTACTGCTGCTTTGCGGCAGGGTCGTCGCAATCCGAGGGCCAGCCGGTCTTGATCTTCGGTCTTGATCTTCAAGAACTGATTCACGTAGTCCTCGAAGAGACCCTTGGCTCCGGTGGTCGGTTCGTGCTGCACCACGTCGTACTCCCAGATCTCGTGGACCCGGAGGAGGCGGTACCCCTCCTCCAGGGCGACCTTCCTCTCGTCGACCACCCAGGTACCCGACAACGCCCTCTCGCGCTCACCGTGGTGGCACTCGTCTTGGCTCTCCGCCTCCGCACAAGCGCGGCATAGCGGGAACATCAGCTTGCCGCCGATGCGCGCCGGTAGCACCGGGTGGTACAGGTGTTGCGGCGGTAGAACCTCGCACTTCACCAACCCGCCCCACACGTCTTCCAAGCGCGGGAATCGATCCACGTGGATCTTGGGATGGCCCGCGGGGTAGGGCTTCGTCTTGTTCACGTACGGGTACAGGCTGCATACGTCGTAGTAGTAGAAGTTCTTGCTATCCCACTTCGCCTCGCAGTACGTCTTGGTGCAGTTGGTGCGACCTCCGTAGAAGGCGTCTCTGGGGTTCAGGGGTTCCGGTACCGCAAAGTCCCTTGCGTGGCGCGCGAGGTCCTGGTTGGCCTCCATCGCGGCGTTCAACTTGCACTCCCACATTTCCACCACGGCGTAGCCGGCGGCCTTGATATTGGCTGTGACCTTCTCGGTGCTCTCTAACCTGGAGGTCATGGTTTCGTGTCCCGAGTTGTATATCACCGCATGGCGATTGTGAAAGCACCGCCTGCAGCCGTGGTAAAAGCAGCCGTGGAAAAAGTACGCGGTTTTTTCAGCCTTTCTGTACCCGTTCACCTTGTGCCCCACGATTTTAACTTCGCGTCCTCGCATGGCGTGCTGGATGACGATGCGGTTTTGCATCTCTAGCCAAGTTAGCCATATGCATGCAGCGCGAGACTGCCGGTCCGCTAGTCGATACCCGCCCGCTGGCAAGAGGGCAATTTTTTTAAGCGGCATGAAGCGCTTTCTATACACGCACATGCACGCCTGCGCGATGGTGACGCATTCTCTGAACGGGTCTATTCCGTTCTCGTCCAAGAATTCCCTTCCGAATTTGGAAACTCCCTGACTGAGTTGAAATACGTCCATCTTGCAATACGCCACCATTTCCGCCCTCATGTCGAAGACGTACCCGGAGGACGCCTTTTCTTCGTGCCACTGCTCGAAGGCTTTCCGACCCTCCGCCGACATGCCCTCCAGACAGTAATGCCTTTTGTCGGGAATCGAACCCACGTACTGCTCGTTTTCCTTCGTGTTAAACAGGTACGGGAAATAACCTTTGCATTCCTTCAATCCGAAGGTCTTGGAAAAGCGGGAGAGTGGCATGGGTATGAAGTTGAGCGAGTCTAGAAATGTGACGTCACCGTACCTCATCCTGTAGATCTTGCTTCCGTTCATGATGAGCTCCGGCGCCCAGTCTAAGTGCACCACCATGTACTTTAATAAAAACTGCCCGTCGTAAGCTCTGAGGTTATGCGCCACGACGTAGACGTCCCAGGCTTGAACCTCGCCTGCGCGATGTGCTCGAAAAGCTGCTTCACGGGTTCGTCCATAAACACCCATTCTTTGCAACCGCATTCGGTACAGTATGCCGTCTTGTGGCGTTCGGCGATGCAGTGCGGGCAGGCTTGGTACAACACGCACAAGTTAGGTACATGCTCGTATGTGTCCTTTTTGTCGGTATATGGAATGTTTTGCGTGCATTCAAAGTCGATAAACATAAACACGTACCGGTTTCTTTTGTTCTTTGCGGCATACGGCTGCATATAGCACATGTGGCTAGAATTCACGTGTGTCTTGCAATGATAGCAGTACTTTTCCCCGCACTCGTGCGCGGTTTTTCTGTGTCTCGCATTCACCAGCTTATTGCAAGACGTGCACACCTTTTCTACATCGCACACCGACAGCGCCTTTGGGTAAAAACGCCTTTCTTTGCGTGGTTTGCAAAGCATGTCGGTCCCTTAAAATCTCTGTTGCACCCGGCGCAGCGTATGTAGGCGTCAAATCGCGCATCGCACTGCTGATGGCATTTAGCACACCTGGCGTCGCACCTATGAAATTCGTTTTTGTGTGCCGAGGGATAATGACACCGGCGGCAATACCATTTGCATTTAAAGCACTTGTGAAGGTTCACGATAGCATTAAAGTGCCCGGCGTGGAGCATGACGTCGATGTATTTATCGCATTTCTTATCCGACGCGTACAGCACGTGCTTCCCCGTATGATCGCCAAACACCGTCACAGCGTAGCCCTTTAACGCAGCGTCAAAGCGTCTGACGTCATTTATCGTGCAGCTGTCGTGGCCTTGACCGATTCTCGCACATAAGGCTACGGCCTTCGATTTTTGCAGATAGTCGGAGCGCGTCATCGTTTTATAGTTGACGTCGCGATCCACTTTGGCTTTAACTACAACAATGGCTCTTGCTAAACACAAGTTGTCTTTGTTGGCTATTTCGACAATGCCTTTATTGTCCCTACAGGCATCGCAAGGTTGGTGGCACGAACCCGAGACCTCCTTGGTCCACACAAACGTCACATGAAGAGGCCCGCTTAGCAAGAATTGTAGGTTACTTTGCATTACTTTTTCGATGCTTCCAACAATGACATCCGCATTCAATTGATCTACGCGCCTTACGCTCATATTGAAGGCTTTAGACGTCTCCTTTTCGTCTGTTATGGATATGCCTAAATATCCGGGTTCGTTTTCTAACAGGTTCTCTTTCGCAAAGTTTAGAATATCGTTAAACAAATGCGATACCCATTGCTCCGGGTTAACATCTCTGGGGACCGGGTTTACGGTAACTTGAGACTCTGTAAAGCCGGAAAAAAGCCTTGGCAGCGTTCTCTGCTTGTGTCCTATAATTTCGAACGTAGGCTGCAAGGTGCCATCGCGACTTCCCCCGGGTTGCGGCTCCATCTTATCGTCCGAATGCACCGATCGCTCTTTCCCTGCAAAGTGCTGCTGCTATTTTGTGTTTATTTTAAACTATTTTTCCTCAAATAGCACGATTTTGTAGAAAAATCCACTATCGCTCCCGTTTCTCACTACGGCCGGTTGCTCTTGGCACCGGGTTTTTATAAGCTCGCTTATCGCAACCGCAGTTTCAGCATGCGCGTCGAGTTAAATGCCTTATTTCGCCACAAATTGTCAAATTGTAAACGCAGTCATTTGCAGTGCATTTCCTGTCACGAGCCACCACTGCACGATCCCTACCATCGACAGTAAAACTGCATTTAAAAGATTTTATCCCTGACGAACATCCGTTTCTCACGCGCATTTTTCACACACATCAGCACACGGTCTTTTCACGCAGTGCTGCACATGAGAATGATTCTTTTTATGTTTTCTCCGAGCCTAACGGGAGCAGAACTATAACGCTTGCTAATAGTGGTTCAGCTTGCACTCCCCACTAGTGCTTTTCGCGGAAGGTTAAGTATTTCCGCACGGTTATGTGATTTATTAAGTGCGTGTGGAGTTAAAAACAGTACCCTGCCCCAACTTCAACATCGGTGTCAAATATTTAAAACTATCAGTGTCGTGTGTAGTGTTTTTGTGTTGTGCTGTGCATACGTGTTATGTAAAATGTAAGGATTAAATAGAATCAACAGATACTTCCTTTCTAAGGAGTAACACCAACTGCAGAATAAAAAATTCTAAAGCGTAGACCTCGTATGACCTCTACCCTCTATCTCTTATAGGTGAGTACGAAAGTTTATTTTCATATCCACTTAATTTTAATCCAGATAAACTTTTCGGGGAATGGCTGCATTACACATCCGTTATACATCCAAAGGGACGCTATACACTGGCCTTAAAATTCTAAATTCTTTCCATCAACATGGCGAGCAAGAACTGAAAAGCGACATGCCTTTAAAAAAGAATGGCTAAGCATTGTACAATTCGAACCATTTATAACAGATATCTCGGAAATGGCTGACGTCACAAAACAGTTATTTCAAATAAATTGTGTGTTTTTAAAGAGATCTAAATTTTTTGTATTGTATGTTTTCCTCAAACCTTAGCAGTTATACAAGATCATAGAAAATTTCTTCCGAATCAAGAGGACTTCACAGGCTATTTCCACAAAATTCAAGATATACATTTTATTTTTCATATAAATGTCTTTAATATATGGTGTTGTAATTAAAATCGTCAGAGACAGTTTTAGAAAATAAAACATTTCGGAAAATAGTTCATGTAAAGGGTAGTTTGGGGTGGAGGGACTTTCTTGGAAATCTCTGTGTCGTATCTTTTGAAGGTACTCAACCTAAATAGCAAGTTTAGTATTTATCCGACTTTTCGTTTTTGAGTTATGCTGCTCTGACACATACACACAGAATTTTCTAAAAATGTTTTTATTCAGGGGACCTCAAAACAAGTATTTAGTTTTCCAGTGAAATCTCAATATTGAATATTTGGATGCAATGCATACCTCCTCTACCTACTATTTTACGTGGTAGAGAGAGTAGAAATACCAACCTCTTCAGCAATGGTGTTTATTGACGAGAAACGTAGGCGTAAAAGTTAAAAATATAGATCGGTGCACGCTAAATTTATAAAAAATCTGTATTCCTGGTTTCCTTAAGAAATAAATGCATAATTTTTAACAAGGAAATTTTGATACAGCAACTTAGTTCTTTCGAAATCTTTGGAAAACCGTATCTTTATTTTTTTTTTCGGTACCGAAATTTAACAATTTCTTAAAACAACTTGTAAAATTGTATATAAAACTCTGTAGGGAAGTTTATACTAATGTTGTTTGAATGTTTATAGGATGCACAGGTCCACAGTTGTCCAGCTTGACAACATAAAAGGTTTTAGAACGAATAGCAAATTACTAAAAGCCCCTAAATCAATATTATTACATGCAGTTGTGAAAAATATTACAGCTATGATTAATAAATTCTGGGATTACGAGAAATTTGTTAATATTAGTTTAAACGTATATAGTTGCAAGAAAAGTGAGTATAGCTAGCTCGAAACTTAGCGTTGTTGTCACAAATAAAGGATATAGAGAAAACTCTGATTTTCATAAAAGTAAGATTAAAACTACTTGCTTAAGGTAAAATGCTTGCCTCATATTAAGAATATTCTCAGATATTCGGAGAATGGCGCGAAAGTTGAGTCTGACGCCTTGTTATTTTATTCCGTTTTTTCTTCAAGTGGGTTTCTCTATTGTTACATTTGTATAGTCACTGTAACTATTTTTACTTTCTCTACCACGTACATAGCAGATACAGGAGGAATTGCATTGCACTCAAAAATTCCATACCGGGATTCCACCAGAAATACATCTATAGATTTGCACATTTCAACTCATTACATAATTGGCTTGTATTGTGCATGATGTTTCATTTAAATACCCACAAACTGGGCCTGTGATTATTACTTATTGTTTTTATGTGTTTCAGTGGGTGAATAATAATTAGTTTGTTGGTATCGTTATCACAGTACTGTTTCACTTGTGAAATTCCGTTCTCTTTGTATGAAAATGAAAAAAGAAAAGATAAAAGAATGACGAGTTTTAGTGAGAAAGGTCTAAAGCTTTTAAACATGGAAACTTTGTAAATAGACAACGCCACAAAGTAATAATAATAATAATAATAATAATAATAATAATAATAATAATAATACACATAAATTGTGTGCTTTAACGTTCTTGTACAGTTCTTGTACAGTAAGGCTTCGTTTCCTACGGTTTAACAGTTGTACAAAAGACATTCACAATGAGACTACTTCACAGCTATTCCCAGAAAATTGAAGTTATACATTTTATTTGTCATGCAGATATCTTAAACATACCGTACCGTAATCAAAAGGGTTAGAGCCATTTTTAAGACAATAAAAATAACGAACTTTCTTCCACTAAACGGGTAGTTTGCGGTGTGGGAATTTTCTTGAAAATCTACGGTTTGTTAAATTTTTTTATACGCTACTATTATAGTGTGTGTGTGCGTGTGTGTATGCGAGTATGTGCCTAGTATCCGTGCGCCACAAGCCAAAACGACGACATTATAGAAAAACTTTATCATTTGCCTACCGGACAGGGACAACCGCGAAAAACCTGAAAAAAGCTCTAAGAGTATTCTAACGCCTACCGATCTGGAAAACCCATGAAAACAAGATAGTACACTTTTTTGCCCGTTTTCGACCGGCAATGAGAACCCTGCTCCTACGTACGCTAGCGACCAGGTTTTTGGTATAGTTAAATTACGTCTGTGCAAAGGGCGTCTGTACCGCTTTAAAAAACCTAGGTATATCAGTGCATAGTGATGTTGGTTGATCTTAAAGCTGGTTAAGCATTTTTCAAAAACAGTTTGCTACACGCTACTATTAAATGTGTGTGTGTGTGCGCGAGTATGTGCCTAGTATCCGTGCGCCACAAGCTAAAACGACGACATTATAGAAAAACTTTATCATTTGCCTACCGGACAGGGACAACCGCGAAAAACCTGAAAAAAGCTCTAAGAGTATTCTAACGCCTACCGATCTGGAAAACCCATGAAAACAAGATAGTACACTTTTTTGCCCGCTTTCGACCGGCAATGAGAACCCTGCTCCTACGTACGCTAGCGACCAGGTTTTTGGTATAGTTAAATTACGTCTGTGCAAAGGGCGTCTGTACCGCTTTAAAAACCTAGGTATATCAGTGCGTAGTGATGTTGGTTGATCTTAAAGCTGGTTAAGCATTTTTCAAAAACAGTTTGCTACACGCTACTATTAAATGTGTGTGTGTGCGAGTATGTGCCTAGTATCCGTACGCCGACAAGGTAAAACTTCATCATTTGCCTACCGGGCAGGGACAACCACTAAAAACCTGAGAAAACCTCGAAAATTAAAAACGGCTTCGTCAACCACTACAGCAAACGCCTACCAACCAGGGAAAACCTATGAAAAAGCAGAAAGAGCTTGCATTCGTTTACCAACCACAGAAAACCCCCAAAAACTAGTTATTTTTTTAAAAAAAACGAAAAAACAAAAAGAAAAAAAAGAAAAAAAGGAAAAGATGAATAATATAAGTATGGCAACTGCAACGGGTGTGTGCGTGTGTGTGTGCCTATTTAATTTTTATTTTCTTTTGCACTGCACACATTTGTGTTACAATATATATGCATTTTCAATTTTGGGAAAACCTATGAAAAAGCAGAAACAGCTTGCATTCGTCTACCAACCAGAGAAAACCCCGATACACTAGTTATTTAAAATTGATGATGAGTTCTGGATAGGCTTTTGCAAATCTTGTTGGTAGCAAAACTTACCTTTTCCATCACCTCCAACATACCCCACTCCCACACCTTTTTTCTTTCCACCAATCATAATCTCTCTTATTCTTACCAATCAACAACTTTCATTTGTTCCTTTCCACCAATAACATCACTTCTTATTCCCACCAATCACAACTTCACACGTCACTTTCTGTTATACTTTTTATCCCTCGTTCGCCATCTTTTCCCTCTTTCAGTCCCAACCTCCGCACAGACAACACCTCACCGCTCCTTAACCTCAACTTCATGCCTCCGCCATCTTATTTAGTTCCCATTTTTACCACCGCGCCTCTCATCTCCCAACCAGATTGCCGGCAAGAACAGATCTCGTTCATTCACACCTCGACGGTTGACTCGACAGCAACTACTGTGAACACCTACGTCGTACACTTTTTTGACCGCTTTCGACCGGCTATGAGAACCCTGCTCCTACGTACGCTAGCGACCATCACGATGGTCCAGTACCAGGTTTTTGGTATAGTTAAATTACATCTGTGCAAAGGGCGTCTGTACCGCTTTAAAAAACCTAGGTATATCAGTGCGTAGTGATGTTGGTTGATCTTAAAACTGGTTAAGCATTTTCAAAAACAGTTTGCTTTTATTTTTTCGCGTCGCGTGAAGCTGCTGCGCTTTTGGTGACGCATCCACACCAGTAACAGGTAAGTACCACACGCATAATTATTTTTCGGGCCTGCTTGGCGTAGGAATATATCCTTTCGTGTTTTGGTACTGTAACCTCAAATCTCCTTACCCTCCTCTTGCGTCCACCATCTTGTTTAGTTCTCACCGCATCTCCTTGTCGCAGACCCTCCGCCATTTTTAGTACCCACTATTTTAACCTCAAAATCTGCTCTTCTAAGCTCTTGCTACCACCATCTTCTTTTAGTTCCCATTCTCACCACCGCGTCTCCTTGCCCCCACCTCTTCCGACCGCCATGTTCACCACTAACCTCCAAATTTCCTCGTCCTTAAACCTCTTGTCTCAACCATCTTGTATAGTTCCCATTTTCGCCACCGCATCTCATATCGCCCCATCTCTCTATCCACTCAAGAAAACTACCATCCAACGTTAAAAAATTGCTGATCAGTTCTCGACAGGCTTTTGCAAATCTTGTTGCTAGCAAAACTTACCTTTCCCATCACCTTCTACATACCCCACTCCCACACCTTTTTCTTTCCACCAATCATAATCTCTCTTATTCTTACCAATCAACAACTTTCATTTGTTCCTTTCCACCAATAACATCACTTCTTATTCCCACCAATCACAACTTCACACGTCACTTTCTGTTATACTTTTTATCCCTCGCTCCCCATCTTTTCCCTCTTTCAGTCCCGACCTCCGCACAGACAACACCTCGCCACCCCGCTCCTCTCCATCACGTGACCTCCATACTCTTTCATCTTCCTTCCTTCCTTCATCTTCCACCCGAATTAACGAACCAATCAAAACACTCCACGTCACTTCCTGTTTTTCCTTCATCTTTCCCTAATCCTCAATTCTTTTAACTCGTCCCGGATGAACCAATTGCAATAACGATAATCCTTCCGCTCAGGGCGCTTTTCAAACTTGCCGCCGCCGTCGCACGCAGCGACACTAGCGACACTAGCGCCCCTAGCGGCAGGATTATCGTTAATCCAATTGGCTCATCCGGGACTTATACTACTTTCCTTACTCTTTGCATGACATACAAGAAACCAAAGAATGATAAATTAGCATTTCAAAATATGTATGATACATAGCGTGAGAAAATGCAAACCAAAAGCAAGGAATGTCTCGGAAAACGGTTAATGTCACAAAAATGTATTTGAAACAAATTGTGTTTGTTTTAACGAGATCTTCAGTTTTTCTGTTTTAAGTTTCTGTCTATCGCTTATGGTTTCCCGATTATACGAGAATGTAACAGATTCATTCCGAATGAAGAGGACTTCCCACACTATTTGTAAAGTCATCTTATACGTTTTATTGCTCATGCAGATATGGTATTTTAATCAAATCGTTATAGCCATTTTTATTAGATAAAAAGTAAGGAGGCATTTACCGTAAGAATAGTAGTTTGAAAATGGAACATTTTCTCGAAAATCGCCCAAACGGCGGTCATCGCAGTTCTTTAACAGCATGATATGTTATGAGCCATACGACTTCTTTTCCATTACCATATCACAGATACTACGTACGTAGGTACTATTAATGTAAGAGGCTCAATCTTCTGTCCCTTTATACTAATCATGATAAATAACTGCCTAGAAATGTTTTCAAATTAGTCTATTCTGACGCTGTAACTGCAGTAACAGCAGATACGAGTAACACTAGGTTGTTTATACACAATCGATTTGTGGTTTCATCATGAAGTGGCCAGGATTTCACCCAAAACGAAAGAAATCGTTCATTTCTGATTTGATAGTACATAAATGGCACGCCTGCATATGCTTCTACCTGGAGAAATGTAAACATATAGTGTGATTATTTCGAAAAACTTATTTTACATAAATACGCTACGCTAAGAAAAAGTTGTCTTACATAATTTGCATGTTAACGAGAGTTACACTTTTGTGGCATTAAGGTTTTATCTATACGGTTCCTCGGTTATACACAGCCTAACAAGAATGAAGATAACCTCACCGGTGTGTACAGAAAACTTAAGGTATACGAGGGCGGATTGATAAGTCAGTGGCTTTTTAAAGAAAATAACAATTTTTCCCAAAGATCAATTTTATTTCTCAACATAGTCTCCTTTCAATTCAATACACGTTGTCCAACGTTTCTCCAATTTTTTTGACCCCTCCAAAAAATATTATTTTTCGAAGTCTGCAAAATATGAGGTTGTTTCTGGCATAATGTGTTCACTGGACGTGAATTTCTTCCCAGCGAGGCAATTTTTCAAGTTCGCGAAGAGGAAGAAGTCGTTCAGAAGCAAACCTGGAGAATATTGAGGGTGAGGTAGCTGTTCGTAGCCCTATTCCACAAATTTTGCGATGGCAATGGCTGACTTGTGTGTGGGTGCATTATCCTGGTATAAGGGAACCTTTTTCTTCACCAAATGGGGCGTTTCTTTAACAAATCCTTGTGAAACTGATACAGCATTGCGGCATAATTTGAACCTGTGATGGTTTTGCCCTTTTCGAGTTAGTGGATGTCTATCACCCCTTGTAAATCCCAAAAGACAGCTGCCATGATTCTTCCTGCCGACGGAATGTTTTCGCTTTCTTTGGAGCAGGTTCGCCGAAGGAAATCCACTGCTTTGATTGTTTGGTTTCAGGTTGATAGTAATGGATCCAAGTTTCATCACCCGTGATATAACGCCGTAAAAACTCATTTGGGTTGCGCTGAAACATGTTCAAACATCCCTGTGAAATGGTCGCATGATTCCGCTTGTTCTCAATTGTGAGCAGTCGCGGTACGCATCTTGCTGACAGCTTTCTTCTATCCAAAATTCGTGCAGAATGTTATACACCCGTTCACTCCAGATGTTTAAGGTCTTGGGTAACTCACGGATTTTCACTCAGTGGTCTTCCAACACAATATCGTGAACTTTGTTCGCCATTTCTTCTGCTGTGACCTCAACGAGCCGTCCTGTGCTCACGGCATCTGTTGTGCTCGAACGGCCACATCGAAATTCTGTGAACCACTTGTGAACCATGCCATGTGATGGAGCAGAGTCCCCATAATACTTGTTCTACGTTTCCTTCACCGTCTTACCACGCAAAAAGTAGTGCTTTATCAGAACACGAAATTCACTTTTTTTCCATTTTCTATGAAGCAACACACATCTGCTTATTTTAGACGCTCTCAACAATGTTGTAAGAAACAAATGACGATGAATTTCAGCGATTATACCCAGAATAGATGTAAGACTTGGGTGCAAACAAGAAACCTGTGATTAGAACGCTATCTCTCTTCAAAGTCATGGACTTATCAATCCGCCCTTGTACATACATACATTTTATTCGTCATGTCATTGTCTCCAGTATGCGATATTGCAATGAAAATTACTAGTGCCATTTTTAAGAAAGTAAAAATTTAAATTTTTTTCGGGGTAAAGGCTTAATTAAGTGAAAGGAATTTTGGTGAAAAATGTCCTTATACCCTTAAAAATATGCCACATAATTAGGAAATATGACAATTATCCGAGATTAGATTTTTTTAATTATTCTTTGAAATAAACATAAGTATATTTTCTTTTCTTCTTCTGGGATTCTCAAAAATGCATTGCCAACGAACATGGATATCGAATGTTTGGATCGAATGCAATATTTCCTCTACCTAAGGTAAACGATAGATCAAAGTAGGAATATAAACCATAGGCTGTGCTTTGAAATGCCAGGTATGCTTGGGTAACCCTTAAGATATCTTCACAAGTTAAAACTATACAAAAGCTGCTGTTTAAAATAAACAAAACCTTGAGGAATCTCACTGATGTATAAAATGCCCTCTCACAGGTATGATTGCAAAATGCAAACTGTACTATGTGTACGTAATGAAACAACATATCGGTTAAGTTGGTATTATTTAAATGAAGTGTCATTTAAACAAATGAAGGTGGTAAATAAAGAAAGTGAAGAAATGTTTAGCGAATATTCATGAAAGTTATTTGTGTGAAATCTACAGAAATTTAAAGGGTACTTTATATGGGGAGTCTGTTAAAATTGCACGATGTGTAGGATTGTTTTCTAAAACCTCTAAGTGCTAAACACAGAGCAATCGATTATGTTCACCTTAAATGCTTTATTTTGAAGTGTAAATGCCTTTATGGCTTTTAAATTCAAAATTAGTAATTTTAAAAACCTCTAATTGAGTGGGGGCATGCAATTAAACCTCTGTGTCCCTTTTGTGGACGCCCTTGGCAAAGTGGTAAACTAGCCTAGCAAGAATAGAACACATCCGGAGAAATGTTTTAAGATAAAAATATCGCTTTTACTTCCCCTACCGCGTACCTAGTAGGTAGAGAAAGTATTGCATTCCACCGAAAAATTTCATGTCAGTTTCACCGAAAATGTTTTGGGCAATTTTTAGGAAAACGTTTGTGTGTGTATTTGTGAGTAGCATAACCTGAAAAATAAATGTCGGATTAATATCCAACTTGGTGTTTAAGATCAGCATCTTTCAAAAATGTGACACAGAGATTTTCAAGAAAAATTCCCACCCCAAACTAGCGTTTTCGTAAATTTTTTTTCAAGTTTTTTTTATCTTCTTAAAAATTATTCTTACGATTGTGATAAAAAACACCGTATATTGAAGATACTATATGACAAATAAAATTTATATCTTGAATTTTCTAAGAATAGCGTGTAAAGACCTCTTAACTATATAATTTCCTATACCTGTAAATTACATATAAGAGATAGACGAAAACGTAATTCACAAAAAACGTAGATCTCTTTAAAACACGCAATTTATTTCAAATAAATTTTTTGCTGCATCAGCCATTTCCGAGATATCCGTTGTTACTGGTTTGCATTTTTAAATGCTTTGTCATTTTTTGAAGTACTCGAACCTTCAGCTGTTTCTTCCTATGTCATTGAACGACCATGGGATTTCAATGGCAGTATATGGCGACCAGTTTGTAAACATCTGACTATCGGTATTCCCTTTGTAACTATAGCGAAATGTGTAATTAAACTATTTATGCATTCGTTTATCGCAGTTAACTTGAGCATAAATTGAAATTGAGTTTTTTATTTATGGACGCTCTTTAACTGCTGTAGTCCTTAGCGTCCCATTCCAAATTGGGCGTGAAAGACCGGTAATTTTGCTCAGAGGCCTCTTTATCGCGTTTGAGGTTCTTTTACGTGCCGTAAATCGACGACACGGGCTTTACCTCCCTTCCGAAGGAAGCTATGCTAAGGATTTTACACCCGAAAAAGTCCATCGCCTCCGTCAGATTTGAATCCTCAGGAACTATATGCTAGCACTACACCATGGAGGACGACTTGAAGCACATAGAAGAATAAGCTTCTACAAGAATATTTTGTAGAATTTTTATAAAAATAAACGATATTTGGTAGAGAAAGTCAATATAAAATTACAATTTTTCAGCAATGATTAACCTGAGCATGAAACCCTTCATTTAGTTGTTTAGATTCGTGAATTTCAGTGCTCACGGATAACCTTCCCAGTTCTTGTACTTAATGAATATTGAGCGTGTTCACGTCGAGTGAGAATCACTTAAGCATTAGCTAAGAATAAAATTCCGCGTTATGATAACGATCTGCTTCAATGGGTTTTCACTTATGCCGTTGTGCTATTCACAGATCATCGCCCCTTGTAGCTATGTATGAAGGACGACAAGTTGTGTTAGCGGAGTCATTCACTTGTTCTCTCATATCCTCAAAACGCTTCACCTCCTTTTGCTAATGGTTACAACGTAGCACAGTAATTGTAACATGCGCCCACTCTGTTCTCAGAGCCGTCCGTTATCAGCTGCGTTTCGGCAAAATTCTGGGTGCCTCGTTAGTCTGCAAAGTATTGTAGGTTCAACTATCAAAGCTTTCAACAAGGGGCGATAACAGTTTTAGTATCGTAAAACGAGGTAACTAAGGCCTTTCCCACCTACATGTAAAGATACCTCTCGCATGAGGCTTCTGAGCTGACATAATAATGGTGTGGTATGTTTACAAACAGGAGGTAAATTTTAAGAAATCTGATGCGTTGATTTCGCATGACTTTCTCTACTCACTTTTCTGTAAGCTATTCCTGCAAAAACTTATTCTTCTGCCTACTTGTTGTTAACCAAATAAACTTTCATTACACATTTACATATTAACTGTTAGGTATAATAAGGATACAGTAGGCTAATGCGAGTGAAATCTGTAAAAAGTGTGTAGATAATGGCTTTCAAACTTCATGCTCTTTGTATGACCAGGAAAACAAATCTGATGTGTTACACTCACATGACTTTCTCTACTCTTGTACAAACTATTTTTACAAACGCTTATTCTCCATCTACTTCATGTTAATCGAGATAAACATTTGCAGACTCTATCTTATTGCTAAGTTTCTTGTAGATGTAAGGGGAATATATATTTACAAGGGCAATATAGAAATACTGTAGCCTTTAAGCACATACATATCTCTTAAAAGCTGGTTGCTAGGTGCAGCACCATTCCCTTTGCCACAGATTAATACTCTTTGCATATCCAAGACAAAAAATCTGATGTGTTACACTCACATGACTTTCTCTACTCTTGTGCAATCTAATTTTACAAACGCCTATTCTCCATATGCTTCATGTTAATCGAGATATCGAGATGTCAATCTTGTTTGTAATTTTCTTGTAGATGCAAGGGGAATATGGTAGCTTTTAACCGATAGTCAAACATTTTAACGCTGGTTGCTATGTGGCGCATTCCATTCTCTTTGCATGTCCAGGACATAAAAAAATGAATAACGAATTTGAGAAAAAGTATAACTATTGGAAAATTTAAGGAAATAACAAGCAATATCTCGAAAACGGTTCACTCAACAAAAGAAATGTATATGACATAAGTTGTGTATTTTAATGCGATCTACATTTTTTGTGTAGTAAAATTTTGTCTATCTCTTATGGTTTACCAGTTATGCAAATGTGGTTCACAATGAAGAATACGTTTGGAGACATTCCCAGAAAATTCGAGATCTACATTTCATTTCCCATGACATTATCTTAAACATATGATATTTTCATGAAAATCGTTAGAGCCATTTTTGAGAAAATTAAAATTTTCGAAAAATGTTCCATGTAAAGGGTAGTCTGGGGTGGGGGGATTTTCTTGAAAACCTTCGTGTCGCATCTCTGGAAGATACTGAACCTAAATACCAAGTTTGGTGCTTATCCGACTGTTCGTTTTTTAGTTATGCTGTTCACAGACACACACACACACACACACACAGACACACACACGGACATGTTTCCAAAAATGCTTTTTTTGGATTCAGGAGATCTCAAAACATGTATTTCCGGTGAAATCTCGGTATCGAATTTTTGGGTGGAATGCAATACTTCCCCTACTTACTATACGTAGTAGAGAAAGTAAAAATGAATAACGAATTCCCATTTAGTATTGAAAAATTTAAGGGAATAACAAGCAATATCTCAAAAATGGTTCACTCAACAACAAAACTGTATATGACATAAACTGTGTATTTTAAAGCGATCTACATTTTTTGTGTAGTAAAATTTTGTCTATCTCTTATGGTTTACCAGTTATACAAATGTGGTTCACAATGAAGAATACGTTTGGAGACATTCCCAGAAAATTCGAGATATACATTTCATTTCCCATGACATTATCTTAAACATATGATATTTTCATGAAAATCGTTAGAGCCATTTTTGAGAAAATTAAAATTTTCGAAAAATGTTCCATGTAAAGGGTAGTCTGGGATGGGGAAATTTTCTTGAAAACCTTCGTGTCGCATCTCTGGAAGATACTGAACCTAAATACCAAGTTTGGTGCTTATCCGACTGTTCGTTTTTGAGTTATGCTGTTCACAGACACACACCCAGACACACACACACAGACACACACACACAGACACACACACGGACATGTTTCCAAAAATGCTTTTTTTGGATTCAGGAGGTCTCAAAACATGTATTTCCGGTGAAATCTCTGTATCGAATTTTTGGGTGGAATGCAATACTTCCCCTACTTACTATACGTAGTAGAGAAAGTAAAAATGAATAACGAATTCCCATTTAGTATTGAAAAATTTAAGGGAATAACAAGCAATATCTCAAAAATGGTTCACTCAACAACAGAACTGTATATGACATAAACTGTGTATTTTAAAGCGATCTACATTTTTTGTGTAGTAAAATTTTCTCTATCTCTTATGGTTTACTAGTTATGCAAAAGTCGTTCACAATGAAGAATACTTTTGGAGACATTCCCAGAAAATTTAAGATATACATTTTATTTGCCATGAGAATATCTTAAACATATGATATTTTAATCAAAATCGTTAGAGCCATTTTTGAGAAAATTAAAATTTTCGAAAAATGTTCCATGTAAAGTGTAATCTGGGGTGGGGGGATTTTCTTGAAAACCTTCATGTCGCATCTCTGGAAGATACTGAACCTAAATACCAAGTTTGGTGTTTATCCGACTGTTCGTTTCTGAGTTATGCTGTTCACAGACAGGCAGACAGACAGGCGCGCGCACACACACACAGGACATGTTTCCAAAAATGCTTTTTTTTGGAGTCAGGGGGTCCCAAAACATGTATTTCCGGTGAAATCTCGGTATCGAAATTTTGGGTGGAATACAATACTGAGATTTCACCGGAAGTACACGTTTTGAGATATCCAAAAAAAGCATTTTTGGAAACATGTCCGTGTGTGTCTGTCTTTCTGTCTGTCTGTGTGTCTGTCTGTGAACAGCATAACTCAGAAATGAACAGTCGGATTAGCGCCAAACTTGATATTTAGGTTCAGTATCTTCCAGCGTTGCGACACGAAGGTTTTCAAGAAAATCCCCCCACCCCAGAGTACCCTTTACATGGAAGATTTTTCGAAAATTTTAATTTTCTCAAAAATGCTCTAACGATTTTGATCAAAATATCATATGTTTAAGATATTTTCATGACAAATAAAACGTATATCTTGAATTTTCTGGGAATGTCTCCAAAAGTATTCTTCGTTGTGAACGACTTTTGATTAACTGGTAAACCATAAGAGATAGACAAAATTTTACTACACAAAAAATCTAGATCGCGTTAAAATACACAATTTCTGTCATATACATTTTTGTTGTTGAGTGAACCATTTTTGAGAAATTGCTTGTTATTCCCTTAAATTTTTCAATACTTATTTTCTCAAATGGGAATTCATTATTCATTTTTACTTTCTCTACTACGTATAGTAAGTAGGGGAAGTATTGTATTCCACCCAAAAATTCGATACCGAGATTTCACCGGAAATATATGTTTTGAGACCCCCTGAATCCAAAAAGAGCATTTTTGGAAACATGTCCGTGTGTGTGTCTGTCTGTGTGTCTGTGTGTCTGTGAACAGCATAACTCAGAAACGAACAGTGGGATAAACACCAAACTTGGTATTTAGGTTCAGTATCTTGCAGAGATGCGACACGAAGGTTTTCAAGAAAATCCCCCACCCCAGACTACCCTTTACATGGAACATTTTTCGAAAATTTTAATTTTCTCTAAAACGGCTCTAACGATTTTGATTAAACTATCATATGTTTAAGATATTGTCATGACAAATAAAATGTATATCTCGAATTTTCTGGCAATGTCTCCAAAAGTGTTCTTCATTATGAACGACTTTTTCATAACTGGTAAACCATAAGAGATAGACAAAAGTTTACTACACGAAAAATGTAGATCGCGTTAAAATACACAATTTATGTCATATACATTTCTTTTGTTGAGTGAACCGTTTGCGAGATATTGCTTGTTATTACCTTAAATTTTGCAATACTTATAGTTTTTCTCAAATTCGTTATTCATTTTTTTATGTCCTGGACATGCAAAGAGAATGGAATGCGCCACATAGCAACCAGCGTTAGAATATTTGACTATCGCTTAAAACTTACCATATTCCCCTTGCATCTACAAGAAAATTATCAATAAGATTGATATCTCGATATCTCGATTAACATGAAGCATATGGAGATTAAGCGTTTGTAAAAATAGTTTGTACAAGAGTAGAGAAAGTCATGTGAGTGTAACACATCAGATTTTTTTTGTTGAGTGAACCATTTTCGAGATATTGCTTGTTATTCCCTTAAATTTTTCAATACTTATTTTCTCAAATGGGAATTCGTTATTCATTTTTTTGTCTTGGATATGCAAAGAGTATTAATCTGTGGAAAAGGGGATAGTGCTGCACCTAGCAACCAGCTATTAAGAGATATGTATGTGCTTAAAGGCTACTGTATTTCGATACTGCCCTTGTAAATATATATTCCCCTTACATATACAAGAAAATTAGCAATAAGATAGAGTCTTTAATGTCGATTAACATGAAGTAGATGGAGAATAAGCGTTTGTAAACATAGTTTGTACAAGAGTAGAGAAAGTCATATGAGTGTAACACATCAGATTTTTAACTTGTAGAATTGACAAATTATATTACAGGTGTCGTATTCTAGCGATTTCAGGATTTTTCTTTTTATTCATTTTACAAGATTTTGAAAATTGCCCCAATTTTCCAACCTTTTTCAGTGTGGTGTTTACAAAATGATGTTAAATACATTTATTAAAACAAATTATTTGGGTCGTACATCTATAAGAAACAGTTGTAAAATCAATTTCAAAACTTATTTAACTAATAAGATTAAAAATCTGTCTCAGGAACGAATATTTTTTAGAGTCACTGTAATTAGATGGGTGTTAACGATTTTTCCTTTCCCTTGAATTTATTCCCGTTTATCAATCATTTATTACAATTTTTGCTAGTCAGTGCATTTTGAAAAGTTAGATTTTGTTTTATCTAAAACGTTTTACATAAAAACAACATACTGATATTGATGGATGGTGAAAAATGAAGCGTATGCTTTGAACGTTTCACTGAGCGTGCACAAGGTTCTGCAAATGACAGTGAAAACTGAATCTAATGTTCTTCAGTATGATATATTGCATCTTACTTTTAATACATTCAGAATGACTCATGTCCAGAATTAGGGAATAATGGAGTTGAGTGCTGTAATTTCAGTATTAATCATATCATGTGAGCATGCAAGAAATCAACAAAATAATATTTTCATGATCATGATTACAACCAATTTCAAGCCACCTAGTGATATTAAATGAAGATTCCCATTGTTGTCCTTTTTTAATTCTTTATTTTGGACAAGTATCGTTGCGTATGGGCTCACACCAGAAGAGGCAGGCCTTAATTAAGGGATCTAAAGCAAAAGTTGGAACAGTCGTTACACTAAATAGACTTTGGTCTTCACCTATCCTCGATTCTTCTCCGTTAGCGTTGTTCACGGGATGAGGCAATTGGAGTCGCCATTCGTTTACATTCTGCCTGGGCACTACTTAAGAAGCTGCACAAATTAAAACAACACTAAAGCAAGGGAATACAGCCTTGGAAATATCATAGATTTACAAAACACACTGTAACACAATATGTAAGCAGGCTTTCAAAATGAAGACTGCACATTAGGCAATGAAAGGATATATCGGTTATGCTGGTATTATTTAAAACATGAGAGGACAAGTAAAGGTGTTAAATAAAGAACGTTAAAGATTCTAGGAGAATATTCATGCATGTAATTTGCTTGAAATAGGCAGAAATTTAAAAGTAATTTTTATGCTAAAAATCTAATACGATACATTCACATGACTTTCTCTACCCTCTGCGGTTGTTAGTAGGTATACAAACTATTCTTACTAAACTTATTTTCCTATCTACTACATTTTGATCCAACTAAAGTTTTGCAGAAATAGCTACATTACACATTTCGTTAGGGTATACAAAGAGAACAGCTATAGTCATATGTTTAAGAACTGGACGCTGGCTATAAAATTCCATACTATTTCCATGCAATCGCGAGAAAATATCAAACGTTGACAGGACTTTAAAAGAATGACCAAGTAATAAACATTTCGAACCTTTAATAACGTATATCTCCGAAATGGCTTCTGCCACCGAAAAAAGAAAGAAAGAAAGAAAAAAACCTTGAAATAAATTGTGTGTTTTAAACAGATCTACATTTTTTGTGTAGCACGTTTTCGTCTATCGCTTAACGTTTACCAGTTATATTAGATTTTACAAAATTCCCTCGAATGAAGTGGACTTCACAGTCAAGAAAATTCAATATATACATTTTATTTGTCATGTAAATATCTTTAACATGAGGCATTTTAATCCAATTTGTTGGAGCTATGTTTTTAGAAAATAAAACATTTCAAAAAACGTTCCATGTAAAGCGTATTTTAGGGTGCGAAGTCCCATCTTTGGAAGGTACTGAACCTAAATACCAAATTTGATATTTATCCGACTTTTCATTTTTGAGTTATGCTGTTCACGGACACACCACAGACAGACAGACACACACAAATGGATATTATTCTAAAGTTGCCTTTTTTATTCGTAGGGCCTCAGAGCATGTATTTCCGTTGAAATTGCAGTATCGAATTTGTGGATGGAATACAGTACCTTCTCTATTTACTATGTACCTGTTAGAGAAGATAAAAGATATACGATTTTTTGGATGGTTTCCTAAAATGTCTATTAAATACCAGAACAGAAGACAAAATGTTGCGAACGCGCCTGAATTTTAACGCTATGTGTACACTTACGAGCTTGTTAATGTTAAGCACTCCAAATTACAGTGTAATAACCCTTGTATTAAATAAAATGTGTAGGACGGGTAAATGTTGAGGATTTGAAGCCGTACTATCCGCTTAAGGCGTTACGCCCCCTGCCTCATGAATGCTGCTATGTTCTTCGAAAAGCTATAAAACCTGAACTCTGTGTAGTTTTCCTCCATTAAGTTTGTCATTTCCATAATTGACTAGATGTCTCCGTAGGCGGTGTTGCACAATACCCTCGCGGTGACACAGGAAATATTTCATTTGTCAAGCAATATGATAGATCTCCCTTACCACAAAAACCACTTTTCCTCTAGCCTCTTTGATATTCAAGATGGAAATTGAGGAGTAACGGAAGTGTTATACACGATCATGATGCAACATGTCGTCCTACTTCACCGCACCCTGGGCCGTGCTCCAGATCGTATTCTGCATCACCATTGTCAACAAGCCTATTGTTATTGTAGTTCAAGGGAAAACCTTCTGCATCCTTCAATACTGTTCAGAGCAAATCTGAATAGTGAAAGTATTTATTTAAATTTAAATTCAGTCTAGTCCTTAAACCTTTCACTGCTAACGAGTACATTCGTCGGAGAGCTGTCTTATTTAGTGGTCCTGTTCGAGGACATCTTTCTGCGATGGGATGTAATCTCTCTCTTGAAAGGTTTATTACTTTATCCCTATATTTTGATTTTTACTTTGGATGTGGACGCATTTTGGATTTTTCTATTTGCGCAATCGATACTCGTTCTTATAAGCTGTGCGGATACACTCGCTTCCATTTATGCCCTTACCACAGCTTCGGGAGACATTTTGCCAACTTTCTCAGCGGGCGCATAAATAGCAGGGAGGGGTGTGTCTGGAGCGTTCTGCCTTTGTTGTTCGACCAAGCAGTGGTGTGTGTTAACTGTAGCTCACGTGATGTATGCAAATATTTCGGAGGTGCATCTGGGAAGAATTGTGGGTATATATGTGGGAAGCCAATTTGTCATTTGAATACAGAGCTAGGGCAATTCCATGCAGCATTCGCATAGACAGATTACAATGGTGTTAACTCGTATTCGCTTTGTTATTTGGGTTTCTAGTAAAGTTTGAGTTTTAATTATTAGATCACACGCTCGTTCACACTCTCATTCATTATTCCAGAGTTCGGGGAGCATAGAGAATAATCAATTCCAACCCCAGCCGGGAATCAAACCCGGTACCCCTCGCACAGTAGGCAGGTTCTCTACCGACTGAGCTACGGGGCCAGCCATAAATTATTGTACAATGATCTAGAAGCTTTTAATGGTAAATCCTCCCCTTTGGCCTTATATCTGTAATTTCAGCAATTTTCCATTAAATTCCCAATAACGGACGAAAGTTCCCTTGAAATTCAAGGAGGTGGGTATGAAGTATCGACGGTTGTTGTATTTTTGATTTCATTAGCCTCCCACTGACAGTCTTCCAAATTCTGAAAATGTTGTATTGCCTGCAAGTAGGTATATTTTGGCCGTGAAACAATTATCCAAATTGTTTAGTAAATTAAGATGTCACAGTAAATTAAACTTTAAACTTGGTACATTCTCCTAGTTCCATTGTTTAACAACATAAAGCTCCTAACTATTCACACAGGAACCCCTGGCATCAGTATACATCAGTATTATTCAATGAAATGGGGATGAACGTTCTCCTCTCTGAGGTCATCAATTTAAACATTTCGAAATGAGACATAGTCTGCAACTACCTAGAAAATTAATACTCTCACTTATTAATTACAAATATCGGTTGAGCGATTTATTGTGGATAAAACCATACGTTACTACAGGAAATGTAGAGTTAATGAAAATAAACAATTTATATAACTTTTCGTGGTCTATTTTGGGTGGACACATGTAAGTACGTTATCTTACGAAATATTTTGAAAGTTCGCAATTCATCCTTTTTCTTCACATCCTTCACAAGGGCTTGACATGACTTATGATATTAACATTTGAATGTTGTTGCCAATTAAGTAGTAGTAATAGTAGTAGTAGAAGGAGTTTTATTGTGAACAGAAAATAAGCCCCTATTGTTTAATTTTAAATAATTTATTCTGAATAACGTACATCACATTTATGCGAATAATATGACGAATTTATGATGAATGGAGAAGATCATAAGAATGTTGCACATCAGATTTTTATCTAGTTATTTTCAATGTTATGACTCTTGTCATCTACAGCTTTTAAATGTGTAAAATAGTGTTTTCCTCTCAGATATAGAGCGGTTCTAGAAATTATGAATCTTTAAGGGGTATCCCTCCCACAGTTTAAGAGCTACTCGTTTAGTTTACGTTTATATAAATTATATTCACCTGAGTGTTTCCAGATAATATTTTATTTAGAAGGAAAATGACTGTGTGGTCATAATGCGGATCTGTTAGGAGATACCTCGTGGATCAGTGTGTGGCGGACAATTGCCCTTCTAGGTTTCATCCCTGTAGCATACTATCTTTCTTCGCCACGTGTCCACATAGGCCTTAGTGCTAGGCAACGGTACCTATTTCTAAGACGGGCAGATGGTAGTTTCGACACGTGTCCACAGAGACCTTAACGGCAGGCAATTGTATTTCTACTTCTACACGTGACGGACAGATGGCATTAGAGTGCCGTCCTCTACCTGCTTTCATTATCTGTGGATAGATGGCAAAGCATTCGCTATTACCATCTATTTTCATGTTCGTTTTAAACTTAAAGAGGAACCTTGAGTCATGGTATTAAATATCTAATCCGGTATTTACCGTGACAACTTCTCAGTCCCAGACGACTCCTAGAAACCACGAAAAAAAACGAAAAAAAACAGTCAATTGGTTGGCTCACGGGATTTGAACCCGCGACCTCCTTGCTCAGTTAGACGATCTTCCATGCTTCACTAGCAATAAAATTGTTTATTCGTTGAACCGTATTGAGAAAATCCTCTCTATTTGTAATGTAATAGCTATCACTCATCAATCACGATTAAATTTTGCCTCCTATTTAGCGCCAACCTTGTTCAAATGGCTTCAGCAAAGGTTTTGTGAAAGCATTTAAAGTGTTAACGTTTCCATCGATATGGTTGAGTGGGTCTTCTTCAGGTGTCGGTACCTTGACCTGCTTACATAATCCTGCCCGATAATGCTTGACCTTTAACGGGCTTGACAAATGTTTCTACTTATCTGGCATGTTAGGAACTTTATTTGGGTGGATGTAAAAATTGCGTTTCATTTATACTGCGGTGACCTGCATTCAACCCGGTCCCCAGCTTAGCTATCCTAAGGAAGCTATTCAGTCTAAGAAGTTATATTTTTACTTTCTCTACTACGTATTGTATTCCACCCAAAAATTCGATACCGAGATTTCGCAGGAAATACATGTTTTGAGACCCCCTGAATCCAAAAAAAAGCATTTTTGGAAACATGTCCGTGTGTGTGTCTGTGAACAGCATAACTCAGAAACGAACAGTCGGATAAACACCAAACTTGGTATTTAGTTTTAGTATCTTCCAGAGATGCGACACGAAGGTTTTCAAGAAAATTCCCCACCCCAGAGTACCCTTTACATGGAAAATTTTTCGAACATTTTAATTTTCTCAAAAATGGCTCTAACGATTTTGATTAAAATATCATTTGGTTATGATATTTTCATGACAAATGAAATGTATATCTCGAATTTTCTGGGAATGTCTCCAAAAGTGTTCTTCATTCTGAACGACTTTTGCATAACTCGTAAACCATAAGAAATAGACAAAAGTTTACTACACAAAAAATGTAGATCCGGTTAAAATACACAATTTATGTCATATACGTTTTTGTTTTGTTGAGTGAACCATTTTCGAGATATTACTTGTTATTCCCTTAAATTATGCAATACTTATACTTTTTCTCAAATTGGTTATTCGTTTTTTTTGTCCTGGTAATGCAAAGAGAATGGAATACTCTACATAGCAATCACCTCTGAAAATATTTGACTATCGCTTCCCCTTGCATCTACAAGAAAATTAGCAGTAAGATTAACATCTCGATATCTCGATTAACATGAAGCATATGGAGAATAAGCGTTTGTTAAAATAGTTTGTACAAGAGCAGAGAAAGTCATATGAGTGTAACACATCAGATTTTTTGTCATGATTTTCATCTTAAAATCCTGACGCTTTCAATTGTTAACATTGAAATAAATACATCTCCAATCGTTTGTAGCTAGCTGGATTTGTATACAGATAGAAGGTAACCTACGATCATCCTGAACACGATGACTCTTTGTAATGAATAGAACAAAAAAATCTTAGTCCAATTTTGCTGTTTTTAAAGTAGTTTTTGAGAAAAAAATCTGATGTGTTACACTCACATCACTTTCTCTACTCTTGTACAAACTATTTTTACAAACTCTTATTCTTCATCTACTTCATATTAATCGAGATAAACGTATGCAGAAACGATCTTTTAACATGCAAAGAGAATTACATTTTACACATAGCGACCAGTTCTAAAAATATTTGACTATCGCTTAAGGCCTACTATGTTCCCCTTGTTTTGTATTTGCAACGGCAATATAACAATAACGTAGCCTCTAAGCATAGACATATCTCTTAATAGCTGGTTGCTATGCTCAGCACCATTCTTTTTACCACAGATTAATACTCTTTGCATATCCAAGACAAAAAAATGAATAACGAATTCCCATTTGAGAAAGTATTGAAAAATTTAAGGAAATAACAAGCAATATCTCGAAAATGGTTCACTCAACAAAAAAAAATCATATGACCTAAATTGTGTATTTTAATGCGATCTCCAATTTTTAGTGTAGTAATATTTTGTCTATCTCTTATGGTTTACCAGTTATGCAAAAGTCGTTCACAATGAAGAATACTTTTGGGGATATTCCCAGAAAATTCAAGATATACATTTTATTTGTCATGAAAGTATCTTAAACATATGATATTTTAATCAAAATCGTTAGAGCCATTTTTGAGAAAATTAATTTTTTTTTATTCAGGGGGTCTCAAAACATATATTTCCGTGTGAAATCTCGATATCGAATTTTTGGGTGGAGTACAATACTTCGCCTACTTACTATACGTAGTAGAGAAAGTAAAAAAGCGAAAATTGCTTAATGATAACTATTTTAAATTAAGATTTTACCAAACTTAAATGCTTTTTCAAATCTTTCTTAGAGAAAAATGAAAGATAAATATTTTCTGCAATGTTAAATTAATTTTGAAATAAAACACTCTTACTATTATTATAAGCTATAAAATTTTGTCTCAGTTGAATCTACATCGTTAGCCACGAGACTGCACATGAGAACACTGTAAGATCGAAAGAAACACGTGTTGTTTATTGCGTTTATGGCTTGTTTTCGAAACAGTGGATTATCGCTACAAAATGGCTCACTTTACTAATGGCGAGTGTCTTGAAATACTACTTATTTGCTGTGAAACACATCGTAATGCAGCAGCGATGGCAAGAATTTATCGAGAAAGAATTCCAAATAGACAAGCATCGCATCATAGTCATTTGTTTTCATCTGTCAACGAGTTTTAGATACAGGAGGCGTATCTCATGTTGAAGGAGTTGGTCAAAGAAATGTAGCACAAGAAGAAGAAATCCTTTACTTGGTGGAAGAAGATCCTGAAGTAGCAGCTATGTATCTCATTGAACTGTTTTGGGGACATTAAAAGAAGAATTGCTGCACTCTTATCATACTCAGTGTGTCCAGTATCTGTCTGAAGCAAGCTATATACCAAGGATAGCATTTTCCGAATGGTTTCTTCAACAAGGAGGGAACTTTCCCCTTAAAATTCTTGCAATTCATGAGGCAACGTTTACCAGAAATGGAGTAACTAATTACCATAATGCACACAGCTAGGCTTACGACAATCCACACACAATAAGACGAGACAGCTTTCAACGCAGATTTTCTGTAAATGTTTGGGCAGGAATCACAAGAAACTCACTAATCGGTCCGTGAATTCTTCCTTGGGTTTTGACAGAAGCCATCTATCTCCAGTTTCTTCAAGAAACGTTACCAGTTCTGCTTGAGGATGTTCCCTGGCAGTAAGAAATGATATGTGACTATTACATGACGGCGCACCTCCTCCGTGGTGTAGTGGTTACCATGCTAGTCTCTAGCTCCCGAGGTCGCGGGATCAAACCCGGCGGAGGACGATGGATTTTTTCGGGCGTAAAAATCCTTAGCATAGCTTCCTTCGGAAGGGAGGTAAAGCCGGTGGTCCCGTGTCGTAGATTACGACACGTAAAAGAACCTCAAGCCTGATAAAGAGGCCTCTGAGCAAAATTATAGGTCTTTCACGCCCAAATAGATTGTGACGTTGAGGCAGTATTTTTAACACTTAAATGATTTCAGTCAAATTATATAATATAAATTCAATAACAGCCCGCCTTGAAGCAATATATGTATGTAATAATTTGTAAAATGTATGCAACAGTCATTGCATATGTTTATATTATTGTAAATATGTTCAATAATGTTATGTGAAGGTATTAATAATGTAGGAGCTGTGAGAATAATAAATATAAGTTGCTAACAGTGAATTAACAATGAGGTAACCTTGAGGCAGTAATGAGTTTGAGAGTTTAATAATACTATTTCTGATTATTGGAGTAACAATAATGTAATTTTAGTGACAGTTTATAAAATAGCCAATCAACAACCAGAAAAAGCTTTAGTTAAAAGAAGGTATTCTGTTGGATTAGGAATAGCCAATCACAGACTTGAAATACAGAAATTTACAAGTTTAGACGGTTGAAATCAATTCAGTTGCCTGCAGACAGTGATTGTAACCGGATGCAAGATGCGTCCTCGAGAGATTTAATATGTATTCGTGTGAGACGAAAAATAAGTTTACGTGTTAAAAACTGTAATTAATTAATAAAAAGAATCTCACAGCTCTCTATATCACTAAAGTGTTATTTAAATCGTTATCAAGCATTAATAAAAGGAGTGAAGTAAAAATTATAATCTGTGTAAGCCTGCATTCTTAGTCGTATGACAACCCTGCCAAGAGAAACGTGTCTCTAACAGATACTGACGCAGCCGAGGCAAACATAAATATATAATATTTAAAGAAACAGTAAAAATACATTTGGGGCGAAGGCTACCGGAAACTGTTTACTATACGTGCGGTTGCAACTACTTCAAATTCGGCTCCCCAACAGTTGAAATATAATACAACTCCTACTTCAAATCGTCTTTTCCATACGTGAAATAATACATCATCTTCAAACTGACTTTCCATACGTAGCAGCAACTAACATTTTCTCAACGCTAAGGACCATAGCAGTTAAATAGCGTCCTTTTCAATTCGCTGATGAGTGGTTAAATTTAATTCAAGACTTTTTTTTTAAAACAGGTAATTAGTAAAGGATTATAGCCTTCGCGATCCCCTGATCTAACTGAATGGAATTTCTATCTATGGGGGAACCTGAGGATAAAGGTGTATGCAGCAAACCCCGTATATTGGTAGAACTAAAAGAAAAATGGCGGTAAATTCACTCAATTTCGGATAGTGAATTCTCGAATGTGAATACAAATTTCCTGAGAAGATGCCAGAAATATGTGGCTAGAAAGGACAACATTTCTAACATCTCTTTTAATAAGATATGTGCAATTGTAATTATATGAGAACGTGAAGCGGTTGGGGGTATATTATAACTGTTTCGGGGTAGACCGAACCGAGGCGTCCGGCTCTAGAGCCGCTGAGTGGTGCCCGCAGTGTGAGGGTAAAGCATTGCATTTAAAACTGTTATCCGGGCCTGTATATTTCAGATGGGGATTCTTGAGACTGATAGTTACGGCGTCCTACTGAAACATATAACAAACTTTTGGCTTATTTTGAAAGTGTTTATGTTCCAGATTGTCCAAAAAATAAAACTATTAAAATCGAATTTAAAATCTGTAATATTTTCGAAACACTTGAAATGATTCCTAACTAAAAGTAAAATACAGTGCGATCAAATATATATGTAGTGGACTGCAACTCGATAGAGGGCGGATAAATCAGCTATTTTATTTAATTTTTACTGTAATTAGAGGTGAAACACAAATCCAGTGCAATCCTGTACAGAAGTTGTAGTGGCATTCATTTCTTTATAGGCGAATATAAAATATGTGTGTGTGTGTGTGTGGGGGGTGTGTGTGTGTGTGTGTGTGTGTGTGTGTGTGTGTGTGAAATGGTTAAGGTAGGCGCCTGCAGCGTTTCAGACTAAGGTTCGATATCGCACTAGAAATTATAATTGGTTTTCTTCCTCATTAGTTATTATTATGGTTATTATTATTATTATTATTATTATTATTATTATTATTATTTTCGAGTGGATAGGAAATACATTTATGTACCTCAGAGAAGCTGGTAGTGTGGGACTTGCCATCCGAGAATGGCGCTATCCACTAAAACCCCTTCACCGGATTAGGAAGGAGAAGGTTCGCTGCAGTACCGCCTTAAGCACCAGCGCAGTACATGGAGAAGGAAAAAACTGGCCCGCAGTGCGATCACTTGTGGAGCGAGGATTGGTAGAAGACAGGCTGGACCTTTGGTCAACTCCCTTAACGGAGTACAGGAGAGGATAGAGGGAATGTCAATATTTTATATATTCACTTTCAGTTATGTGGTGTGTAAATTAGTGGCGATGGTTTCGTCTATTGTTGGATGATGGTGGGAGTGACAGCATTTCTATTTTCTATTTATTGCGATAAATTGAGAATGCGCTCAGGTATGCCAGGAGTTCCAGACCCACCTAAGATATACTGCAATGATACCGTTAAAAGTAAATGAAGCATTGAGGAATTTACAGGTATATAAAGCATCCTTACACGGCTAAGTACGTTTCCAAAATGTAAAATACGCAGAGGTACATAAGGTCACCAAAACCTATTATACTTGGGTTGGAGTGAATGACAATGTATGGTCTATATAGATAGTTATCAAACCTGTACGAATTATTCGTAAGGGTTACCTAGTTCTCAATATGTTACCAGCAGATGCCATGCAAGGTTACTAGATGCAACAGTGCTGTCATCTACCGACCTTGCACCCACCTCTGAACATCATCAGGACAAATGAATTATGAATGCTATAAAGTCTACGTTGTTAGACGAGTGGGCCGTGTTGAGCGGAAATGCGGTATGAACCTAATGGGACCTAATTCGGCATTCCGTGCCGTTGCTCTACCAACTAAGCTACCGTGGCAACATGCCGGCACTATATTAAACTACCCAAATGACACATTTTTCCGTTAAACCACAAGGACTACACCACTTTAATCTTCACACGGCAGGTGTGGAATAGCAATTATTATTTGTTGACGTTTGAGGCAGTATTTATAACACCTGAATAATTTTAATTAAATTATATAATATGTAAATTCAATAACAGCCCACCTTGAAGCAATATGTATGTAGTACATACTACTAGTCATGATTAGGGCAGCAATAATGTAAATTTTGTGACAGTTTAATGTTAGCCAATCAACAGCCGGAAAAAGCTTTAATTAAATCCAGGTATTCTATTGGACTAGGATTAGCCAATCAGAGCCTTGAAATACAGAAGTTTACGGGTTTGAACGGTTGAAATATGTTCAGTTGCCTATAGACCTTGGTAGTGACCGGATGGAAGATGTGTTCTGTAGAGAAATGTTACGTATTCGTGTGAAACGAAAATTAAGTATATGCGTTAACAAAGTGCAAGTATTAAATAAAAGAATCTCACAGCTCTTAAAATCAGTGTAGTGTTATTTAATTTGTGTCAAGGATTAATAAAAAAGAAGTGAATTTAAACTTAAAATCTGTGTAAGCCTACATTCTTGTCGCACCACGCCCTGTCTAAGAGATACATGACTGTAAAATAATACTGAAGCAGCCGAGGCAAAAACAAACATAAATAATATCTATAGAACCAGTTTAATAACAAAGTTAAATATTTTTTTAACTTGTAGTGTAACAACTAAAAATACATCTTCAAATCGGTGTTACATACTTAGCAGCATATTATTAACAAACAATCTACTTCAAATGAACGCCCAAAGCGTGGTGCAAACTTCAACAACAGAACACTTTCTTCAAATTGGTTTCCCAAGTGTGGAAATAAATAAATATACAAGTTGAAGAACAATACCTTCTTCACGTTAATAGTGGTTAACCACGAAATCTGGAACTTTAAACACTTACGATGCTATAAGTCACTATTGGGGTATGTTATCTCAAAATGAACTTCAGAACACCTTGTGGTTTACCAGGAAAAATTGTGTCAGTTGCAGAATTTAATGTCGTACCGGCATGTTATCATGATAGCTCAGTGAGTTAGAGTAACGGTAAGCCGAAAATCCGCGGTTCAAATCTCGGATGTGGCATTGATTCTACCTTTTTAATGGGATATTTGTATTGGTATGAACAGCAAGCGTAAACCTATATGAATGAGTCCGTGAAATCAGAAATCCATAAAGCCAAAGACTGAGTGCTTGGACTTTGGTCCACTAATATAATTTGTTTCAGCTAGCAGTTCATTAAACACGAATGGATAGTTCACCGTTCAAAAGAACGAAGCGTTCGCTATGTACTATTCATTCACAGATTAGCGAAGACTAATTCAAGCAGAAACTGTGGCGTGGCTGACGAGGGTAGAAGCATAGAATGAATGAATAAATGCATAAATATGCGTATTTATTTAAACTTAACTAAACTTGAGTATTTATTTAAACTTAAGACTTTGATCCTTAACAATCTCATGGATATAATAGATCTATATACTTTTATAGTTTATGGGATAATAAAGAAAGCAAGACCGAAAATTACAACAAAGCATGTAACGAAATAAAAATAGACGTAGCTAAGTATAGCAGGTTAAATAAAAACAAGAATAAAACAATGGTAAATCGTATTACGATACATTAATGTACCCTATTATATTACCTAAAGAATAGTTAAGAAAGATCTCTAAGTACAGCACAGTAACAACACGTGAATAATGGCATAAAATAGCACAAAACTAAGTGCCACTACCCAACAGGATACCGTTAATTCTGTTAGATCACTAAAATATCAGCCTTCTCAACTGTCTCGTCTTAAGTTTCGTCTTCCCTGCTTGCCAGTAGCGCCCAACGTGCCCGTAACCCTCTATTCGAGGCGGTAAGGAATCGTGGTAAATGAGAGCAGACGTAGGAGAGGCAAGCATGCTAGTTGTTCACTTTTGTTCTGATTCAAGCGTTCGAAGCAACAGCTACAGTTACAATGTAAATAAGCAAGAGCCTTATAATAAGAGGTGATACAAATGTTGTGCTGGTCAACACATTTCTTCTTCCTTTTAGAACACTAGTTCATCATTTTAAGTTGAGTCCAGTTATTGTCTACAGTTTCTTATCGCAGATAAATACCGTATTTAACATTTACCTCCAACTTTTAAGCATGCCACAGAAATATTTCCAGCCAACAATCCTTTACGTGAAAATATTTTTCGTTATTTTTAATTTCTCAAAAACTAGCTATCTTGAATAAAGCTAATATGTCTGAGATACAGCTGTACGAACAAAGTGTATAATTTGAATCTTTTTTTAAATAGCCTCCTTCGTTCTCACTGAACTTAATATAACTGGGAGGCTGTACTAAGGACAAAAGCTTATAGCACTCAATACCCGCTCTTTAATTTCGTGCAGCAAATTTCGTTTCTTCACGACTATCAAGATTGTATGCAGAGCGTGAATTTGGGGTGGGGCTGAGACTGGAGTAGGTGCAACTCACGATATCAGTCATACCTACAATCCGTGGTCTTTTTTTAGAGATTTATCAAAGTGAGGGACGATATCAACTGGATCACACAACAGGGTATATTGACTAAATAAAGGCTCTACCGAGCAAGACTTGAGATTTTATACAGTTATGGCAATGTCAATGATAAATTATGGAAGCGAAGCATAGACTGTCAAGAAAAAAGATAAAGGATACAAGCAGCTGAAATGAGTTATCAGTTAAGGGCTGCACAAGAGAGAAAATATTTGAAATGAGACAATCAAAGAAGAGCTGAAGGTACAATCCCTATTAGAAGAGAGAGAGAGAGAGAGAGAGAGAGAGAGAGAGAGTGTGTGTGTGAAATGTAGAAATAAATGGGTTGAACATCTCCACCGTATGTCGGAAAAAACAATACCAAACAAGCCTTTTGTTTCAAACCTAGAGGACGAAGGCCAGTTGGACGACCCCGAAAAAGGTGGCTTCAACAAATATGAGGCCGGAACAGGCAAAGGAAGAAGACCGAGCGAGATGGCTCCGCAGTAACGAGTGAGCTCGCATTTGGGAGATCCTGGGTTCGGTTCCTGTCGACCGCCACTCTGATCTTGGGTTTTTTGTGGTTTTCTTTGGTCGGTAGGCGAATTCTGGGATGGTTCTCATCTACCACGATTTCCTTTTCATCATTCCCCTTTCATTCCGTCTCCTTTTCAGGTGTGCTTCTAGATTTCGTGGTGTATGACGGTGCCGGACAGATGGTGCGGATGTTTGCTCAAAGGAAAGAGTGCTCCCCTTGGACACTAGATGACCTCTTGCTCGACAGGTCGTATTGCCCTTTCTAGGCAGCTCCAGCAGTGGAACGGGTCTTCGAGTGTGGAATTGTTAAGGACTTCCGCACGTCACTGTAGCATGTCTGCCTGCGATATGTAGCCTCCTATGGTTCCTTCACTTTATGCCTTTCTCCTTGGTAGCCGCAATGGATCTATGAAGGTCTAGAGTGTGAGGTGTCCTCTTACCTATAAATAAAGGATTTGATGTGTCACCATGACAATAATCAACCTTGTAAGTATTTATTATAGAACCAAAAGGCAGACGAGCAATAGAGACCAAACTCACCAACCGGAACTCATACCCAGCCAGGTGTGTTAACCAATAGGCATAGGAACACCCACTCAAAAGTTCCCCTTCATTACAGGAGGTGCTTCGAAACCGTTTACTACTGACACCTTTCCTGCCTTTCCTGCGCACGTCTTGTTTACCGATGAGGCTTGCTTCACACGAGACGGATACTTCAACAGCAAGAACAGCCGCATCTGGATATTGAGAACCCTCATGCAGTGTTCGTTAAACATCACTAACAAAAGTATTCCGTAAACATCTGGGCTGAAATCGTAGGTGATCATCTGCTGGGACCTTTCGTTTGAGTTAAATTGTGCTGTGCGTCTCAGGCTTACCAAACCTAACCAGACTTAAAGGACAAGAAAGAGGCGATGTCACTTGATTCAGCGGTTGCAAACAGAGATTCAAGGTGTACTGCTGTGCCTCTCAAACCTATCCCACAGGATACGTTTCAAACAGGAATGGATAACTCCGTAACGATGCTTCGGAGGATGATGGTTGCTCGACAAAAATGTTCCTCTCTGCGAGATCTACCGTTCCTTAAAGTTTGTCGCAGATGTCCTGAAACAACCTGTATACTACATTATGTACATGTTTATTAACATGTATAATGTAGTATATTAAATCTATAAGTACTATACAAGAGTTACAGAAAACAGTGATTGCGTGCTTTGCAGTGCTTTGATATTACGGTTATGGATATCTGGGAGGCGCTTGAGTCTCCTCAGCCCCTTCTGTGTACGCCCTTACTATTGTGTATGCTAAAACTTCAGTAGCAATGTCCTCGTATAAATTTGCAATCCCTCCTCTTGTTCACCTACCAAAGCTGTTTCACTAATGTTTCCATACATAGACTACTTTGTATACAACGATCATCAATGGTTGATATCGAGAGCTAGTAGTGAACTACTACGCTTTGAGCTATAAGTTCCAGTCATTAAGAGTTTCATGGACCACGTGATGCAAATTTGCTGTTTTATTTCCAGGATTAAGAAGACTCGGATCCCATCAAACCGAGACATCGCTGCGCACTGTGATGTCAGATAACAAAGCGTTGCGTTCGGTTCCAAGGAGTGACAACACGGGCTGCAGACTGTTAAGGATCTCACTGCCTCGGTAAGTTAACATGCAACATTTTTGTCGTGTAAGAATGGTGTGGAAACATAATTATTTTATCTGACTTGTATTTTTGTTAATGTTGGAACACGCGTAAGGTAGGGATTAGAGTACAAGAGCTTGTTGCTACGTCATTACTACGACATTATATAACGACAGTCAAGTGCATGGAATCATGCAGTGGTTTATGTTGATAAGGAAATACAGCCACCGCGCTTTACTTGGCTCTGGCACTCCACTAAATGTTTGTCTTACTCTCCCCTCCTTTTCCTTCGCTCCTGAGCCTGAAACCAACCTGTGTTCATAGGTAAAGTTTGAGCGCCAACTTTTGACATCAAAATAGGAGATCGACTCGTCTATACCTACGCCGCTGTATCTCCGGCCCTGACGTTTCGTGAGGGTAAAGAAAGAGATAGGCATATATCAGAATGACCACCTTGAGAAATATTAGCGCTGTGAATTTCCATACTAAAGGAAGGTATTCTGATTCGTTTCAACAGATAAATCGGGACTGTAATTTGATTTCTTGTAAGTGTGTAATAAATATAGTCTACTGTTGTTACTTAGAGATTTGCTGCACGTAAAACACAGCACGAAAGAAAAGAATAAAAAATCCGGCAAGGTTTGCAGTGCTGGGTTGACTCGTACAGCAAAGGATGCAAGTTGTCTGCTAGGACCAATTACAGGCTCCCTCTCCGTGTGTATCCACTGCAGTTTGGGCTATGTTGCCGATTCTCTTATAAGTGAAACACGTGTCGTCAGTAGTTGTTTGCTTTAGTCCAGGTGAAGTTTGTTTTCTGTGCGTATGCGATTTACTGCGTTACCCTTGTTTAAGTTTCCGGTAAATACTATTTCCATACTTTAAACTCTCTAACATAGGCAACTATTTCATCGTTTGTATTTTACGAAGAGATGGCATAGGTATACGCACATGTTCACGGTAGGAGTAAGAACTGGCAACATTACCTCTCTCTGTCGCGCTAAACGTCAGAGCCGGAGATAAAACGGCGGTAGTATAGGGTTTGCGGGACCGTTGTTGCGAAGCATGCCTTTCAGCCACTCAGATGAAATGTTCCATACTCCTCCCCTTTTGGCAGTCACCTAGGCCTTTTGTTCATAGGCTAATGCGTGTGTGTAGGACTTGAACTCAAACCAATGAGAGATTAACTTATAAGGACGGCCTTGGGATACTGATGATAAGGAGTTTCTGCCAACATTAAATAATGAAAAAACACTACAGGAAACCAGAAACATCGGCACGTTTCTGTGCACTCAGTTCATTCAATACATTCCTGCTGTCGCTGTCAATATCTACAATAATGTAATGTTAAATAAGTTACATATGCACTGTAATATTGCAAGGATTATTTGTATTGTTTGGTGCCCTCAAACAATTGGATCGATAGTTGATCAAGGTATGCTGCATTTTCTAAACTTCAATTTTTTCAGGAAACACGTTTTAGCCACTCATATCGAAAAGAGAAGGTTCTAAAGAGAGGCTGAGGAGCTAAATAAACCGGCAAGCGTCACAGAAATTGTTGATCTGGTAGATCGCACATATTTTAAGGAACTTTTTAACTTGACGAAGGAATAAAGGTTAGGTATTTATATAGTTTGGGTCGCTTAAATTTTTGTCCGATAAAGTTTTAAATGCCATTGATGTACATAAAACAATTAGAAGGTAAATAGAATGGGTGTCTGATGGGCATAATGCACTTTCACTTTCTCTACCATTTACTACTTAAAGGAATATTGCATTTGACTAAAACATTCAATTTAATCATTTTATTGAAATAACCTTTGAGGTCTCTAAGTAAAAACGTTATTTTTAGAAAAATGTTCATACAGGGTTAATTACAAAGAACTGCCACATTTCTTTCTTTAATTATTCTGTCCGAAATTCACTCAATGCCCCAATTTTAGCACCAGATTAAGCAGAATGTTCTGGAGTTTCGATTGCATATCACTAGATGCGCAGATGTTCATTTTTATTCGTAATTGTTAGTTTTATTGTCGGCAACTGTTTTTGAGATTTTGTTCTAGTCAACGTGAAAATGGAGTACACATTAAATGAACGACTCATCCTTGATTACCAATTCAATTACAGCTACCAGAGAGAATTTGGTGTTCGGAATCCTCCCCAAAGAAACACAATACTGGGACTGGTAAACAAATTGGAAACAACTGGATCTCTGATGATGAAAAAGGCAAAACTCGTTCATCTAGGCTTCCCACGGTTGTTGATGCAAGAGCACGACTGCATCAGTCACCAAAAAATCATTAAGACGTTTGTCGCAGGAGACAGGGTACAGCTACTCAATGTGTCAGAGAACTGTGAAAGTGCAGGCCTAAAGCCGTATACGATTACGGTTGTCCAACAGCTACAGGGGCCATATCAGGATAGACGACTGAATTATTGTCATTGGTTTCAGGCGTTCATTGTGCAAAATCCTGCCATATTATCCATCACATGGTTCACAGATGAAGCATGGTTCCATTTTTCCGACTATGTGAATTCGAATAGCTCACGGTATTGAGCCAGCGCAAATCCATATGTTGTTCATGAAGCACGTATGCACCCGATTAAAATCAGAGTTTGGCGCCCAATATATTGGGACCAATTTGTTTTGAAAACAATATGAATACTGCAGAATACCGATGGATTTTCATGGAGTTTGGTGAGCAACTAGACGAGACGTAAGTGAAATAATCCTATTTTTTTTCATTTTGGCGAGGTTTCCATATTATTCAGATATTCCGAATTTTTTTTTTCGTATGCATACTTTTAAGCTTAATCGCAACCATCATGCCAAAAGTTTTAATATCATGCACTCTATTAAAAAGTACTCACCTTAGTAATGTATAGTTTTACATCCACTGACTTTTCCAGTACATGTTATGTTTGTTACATACATATTTAATTCTCTCTGTCCTTTCACCAACACAGACATCACTACACCCAGTAAGACCTTTACATTATACAATTGAGTTTCTTTGTCCTTGCACTAACCAAACCATTCATTTATTATGCGTTGTTTATTTTTTAAACCTTCAGAGATATGTGTTTTGCCATATTTGAACTTCAGCATTAGTTCTTTCACAGCGCATTTCTCTTTTTCGTTTAAATCGACCATTTTCATCCTTAGCGAAAGTGCCAAATCTTTACGCCACTTATTTCGTCACAAAATGCACAGCATTTCTCAAATCCACTATTCCAAGCAACAGACAACACTGAACTGAAAAACGTACATTTGCAACTGTAACCCTTGCTTTCGTCCTTGACGCGATCTCCGCTCATATAAGTAGGTACATTCACAAAGGAAATCTCATTTACCATAACGACCTATATTTGCAGTTTCCTCCGAAGTACAGAATGACCCAAAACAAAATATATAAAGCATTTGCAGTTTCCTTGGAAGCATAGCAAATCCCAAAATAAATTGATTTAATACTGCATATTTTCGTTTTAAACAGTTACAGACGGTCTCCGTTTCCACGTTTAGCAGTTTCCGTTTTATTCGGGAAGAATTACACAAAACATCTATAAGATTTCCACTGCGACCGAAATTTTTTTCCGAAATGGATAGGATTATTAGGCTTAATCAGTGTTCGATTTGGACAAGGTATATACCTACGAGGGCGGATTGAAAACTTATTGACTTTTTAAAGAAAATAACAACTTTTTCCAAAAAATCAATTTTATTTCAGCATAGGTTCCTTTCAGTTCCATACACGTTGTCCAACGTTTCTCCAATTTTTTTAACACCTCCAAAAATATTATTTTTCGAAGTCTGCAAAATATGAGGTTGTTTCTGGCATAATGTGTTCACTGGAGGTGAATTTCTTCCCAGCAAGGCAATGTTTCAGGTTTGAGAAGAGGAAGAAGTCGCTCAGAGCCAAACCTGGAGAATATGGTGGGCGAGGTAGCAGTTTGTAGCCCAATTCCACAAACTTTGCGATGGCAGTGGCTAACTTGTGTGTGGGTGCATTATGCTGGTGAAAGGGAACCTTTTTCTTCATCAAATGGGGCCGTTTCTATAACAATTCCTTGTGAAACTGATCCAGCATTGCGGCATAATTTGAACCTGTGATCGTTTTACACTTTTCCAGGTTGTGAATGTCTATCACCCCTTGTGAATCCCAAAAGACAGCTGCCATGATTTTTCCTGCCTATGGAATTTTTTTCGCTTTCTTTGGAACAGGTTCACCGAAGGAAATCCACTGCTTTGATTGTTGTTTGGTTTCAGGTTGATAATAACAGATCCAAGTTTCATAAACCGTGAAATTAAATTGAGTTTTATTTATGGAAGCTCTTTAACTGCTGTGGTCCTTAGCGTCCCATTCCATATTGGGCGTGAAAGACCGGTCATTTTGCTCAGAAGCCTCTTTATCAGGCTTGAGGTTCTATTACGCGCCGTAAATCTACGACACGGGACCACCGGCATTACTTCCCTTCCGAAGGAAGCCATGCTAAGGATGTTTACGCCCGAAAAAATCCGTCGCTTTCCGCCGAGTTTGAACCCTCGGGAACTAGAGGCTAGCATGGTAACCACTACACCCCGTGATATAACGCCGTAAAAACTCATTTGGGTTGCGCTGGAACATGTTCAAACATCCCTGTGAAATGGTCACACGACTCCGTTTGTTCTCAACTGTTAGCAGTCGCGGCACCTATCTTGCTGACAGCTTTCTCATACCCAAAAATTCGTGCAGAATGTGATACACCCTTTCACTCGAGATGTTTACGGTCTTGGCTATCTCATTGATTTTCACTCGCCGATCTTCCAACACAATATCGTGAGCTTTGTTCACCATTTCTTCTGTTGTGACCTCAACCGGCCGTCCTGTGCGCACGGCGTATCTTGTGCTCGAACGGCCACATCGAAATTCCGTGAACCACTTGTGAATCATGCCATGTGATGGAACAGTTACCATAATACTAGTTCAGCTTTTTTTCCCCGTTTCCTTTACTGTCTTACCACGCAAAAAGCAGTGCTTTATCAGAACACGAAATTCTCTTTTCTCCATTTTCTACGAAGCAACACACATCTGCTTATTTTAGAAGCTCTCAACAATGTTCTAAGAAACAAATGATGACGAATTTCTGCGATTATATCCAGAATAGATGTAAGACTTGGTTGCAAACAAGAAACCTGTAATTAGAATTCTATCTCTCGTCAAAGTCATGGACTTATCAATCCGCCCTCGTATATATGACTGATCAAAACCACTTTGGAAACACAATGACACATGTGAAAATTAAGAACAGTTTAACTAATAACGTTGAAATATAAAATGGCCCTAAGTAGGGATAACGGCCTTGCATCCATTTTGCTTAATTATGGTTTATAGTATGCTATAGTGCAACTAAATTAACCATTAATCACTCTACAATATAATAATATACTATCACAATTAATGCCATATGCAGATGATGTATTTTAGGAAGAATAAGGAACTCGGTTACACACTTATGCAAGAATTGAAGACCAAGTACAGAGAAATAAACCCTCTAGGACTAAAATCACTATACAAAGTAGAAACTTTGAGGTAAGCACGGATGGTATTTTGACGTACGATTGCGATGGGTAATTTTAAATATTTGGGTACAATTATCGAGAAAAACAATTATGGATGTAGAGTAATTAAAGCCAGAATTTTAACATCGAATAGGTTGTATAACATTTTCAAAAAGAAACCCTGAGCCAGAATACGAAGATCTAAACAAAATATTAGTCAAACCTGTTTTTAAATTACGAATGTAAATTCTGGCCTCTATAACAAGCTACTGAGAATGCGTTCAGTTCAAAAAAAAATGTTGAGAAAGGTATACTTATTGAGTCAAGGAGAATGAAAAGTGGTGTGGTAAATAGAATAAAGAATTATATGGTTTTTATAAAGAGTGACAGCGACAGATGTCAAGATATAATTGAGACGGATTGTTAATGTGATGCGGACAAGCTTACCCCTAGTCCTGTGAGACTAGACCCAAAGGAGCACTAAAGAAAAGTGGAAAAATACCCTAAGAAGGTATTGATTCATTACAACTACTGAGAGCCAGGATATGAAGGAGAAAGGCATTAGATTGGGTTGAATGGGGCCAAAAGTTACTAATGGTCATGGTCCACAGTGGGCTGTAAAGCCTAAATTAGGTTAGTACTAAACTCAGCTTCCTCCAAGTATTCAGAAACGTCTAATAGCATTATTTACAATTGGGAGCAAACGTCTGGCCATTTATATCCATGATGGGTAGTTTCCTAAAGAGGTGCCAAAAATGTATGGATAACGATGGTGGCCAGTTTCAAAATTTCCTTTCATAAAGTTGGTAAGTAAAACCTTTAAAAGTAGCTTTAAAAATGTTGTATGGTTTCATCCGCACCTTTTTATGATAGCGGCAGACGGCAACGAGCGCCGAGGACGCGGACGGGAAAAACGCCGCGCAGGGGGTAGGTTTCTGGCTCATCCTGTACTAAATATTACGACCTAGGGGAATGGGTAATTTTCATTGTAGAAATTTACAGTGGGTGGTTAAGAAAAGGCTACGTTCAAGAAAGCTTTGCTGTATTTCCTCTGCGCCTTGTAATCAAGTTTATTGCCTGTGTATGTTAAATAATTATTTAAGGAGACAGCATGATCTCCAGAAACTACTCAACCAGCATTTATAATTAACAACTAGAAAAGTATGCGTTTCCAAAATGTTTAATTGCTGACTTGAGTGTACAGAATCTTCTTGTTCATTGGTTTCGCCCCAATTTCGTTGAATGTTGAATGATGGTATCTGTATTATGTGAAAACTTGGAGCCTTTGTGTTTAATGTTTAATAATAACTTCAAGAAGAAGTAAAAAAGAAACATCACCTGTGATTTATCTAACGTTACCTGATAGTTCCGATAATTGTTTCGCAATTGAGGCGGTACAGGCTATACGACTTTTCAGAATTTGGAAGACTGTTGGTGTGTGTTTAAGACCCGGTTTCACGGTTTAAGCTTAAGTTTCGAATCGGGCTTAAACAAAGGCTTAAGCTACATGGAGCTTTACAGTACGTAGTTCAAGTGATAAGCTGATCTTATACCTGGCTTGGCTTAAATCGTATTGACCTGTGGTTTAAGCTAAGGAGTCGCCATATTATGTGAAAAAGACGATATTAGTGATAAAGAAATGCAAATTATTTTAACCCAGATGCATGACAGAAGACGAGCTAGAATGTGTAGCGGTTCCTACGTGGTAGGCCCCCACTGAATTAATGATGATGGTTGGTGTATTACATATCTGTAGGTCGTCTTGATGCCCGTACTCTTGTGATGTATCATGACGTTTTCGTAGACTGGAATTTGATGATCGTGTATCTGTATTCTTGTGTGTGTGTGTTAGTATGTTGTAAATATTATTTTATAATTATGCCACGGCTGCTGAGGTTTGTATGGGAGAGTAATTGTGTCTTGTCAGGGTTAGGTATGGAGAATGTTAAAATATTTTGCACACACGTATTCTGTTAATTATTTCACTTGTATTTTAGATAAACTACATGTAGATATTCACAAATCACTATTACCTCTGTCATGTTAAAATATATATAACGGCAGACTTTAAATACGTAGTTTTAGCATCTATTTAGAGACGAGCCTTCCTGCTCTAAGTCTGACAAGCTTCTGTTAGCGTCCCCTTCAACCATTTTCTTAGCGTACATATTTGATAATAGGTATGGATCAATGTACCTGGTTGGTGCTACTATCCAATAACAGTTTGTGTGTGTGTGTGTGTGTGTGTGTGTGTGTGTGTGTGTGTGTGTGTGTTTACAGACTTCCATTGTCTTAATTATGAATCCAAGGTTCGTTACATGCTTACGTAGATGCTACTGTATTTCTCGTAATTTTAATACTGGTCATATAGCTAACAATGGTCTTTCCCTCTTATATTATATTTTATATGTTATAACGTTATATCCTTGTTCTCTACCATGTGTTTTTGACATCCTCTTAATTATTATACTACAATATTAGCAAACAATGCATAACACGTAAAAACTTAGAATAAAACTATTAAAGAAAGAAATTATTAATGTGCTGATGCTGAGAAGCTGTGAATTAGGTATCTTATTACATTAATGAGTTATCGTATTAGTTTGTCCGTGACTAGTACTGTATGTTGCTTCAAATGTTTAGAATGCGTCCAAACATTCTCACGTTTGAAATGGCCGAGAATTCTACGAGAGATTTCGTTTAAGTAATCAGTCGGCAATGATGGTACCTGAAATTATTGATCGTACAATTAAAGATAAAACGACTGGTAAACAAAACTTAAGTTTAAATGCATACTTAACATTATCGCACTCATTGCCGTCGCATCTATAACGTATTATTTCGTAATTGAGTAACAATTCCTCGTCAGAAACAATGCTTCTCTTGACGTTGAGATTAAATGCAAGTGAAGACATGCTAATTGCAGCTGGACATTTTTCCGATATCTCAAAATCTACAGCATGCATAGTTGCCAAAATTGTTTGACACTATTCTAGTCCACTTCGTATTGCAATTTGATTTGTCCTACTCCATAGTAATCTATTCAATTGCTTGCACTCTATCACATGCTTATGCTGCTTCACAATTTCTAGGTGAATTCTGACCTCTTGAGACATAAAGTTCGCAATACGTCTTGACTCTGATTTTTAACTATATGTTGCGGGATAACGTAAAAAGGTTATGAACAGCGTCGCCATAAACAAACGATGGGAAATCACTGGCGCAAGTGTTACCAACTTTAGAGCTCCGTAGAGTTGTTCAGCTCAGTAAAGTCGAACCCCTACAGTGCGAGTTAAGCTTAAACTGAGAAACTGGCCCTAAGGAAATCAGGAATATAACATCCTCTGATATTTCATATCCATTTCCGTGGATTTCGCGGGAATTCTCTGGCCGTTATTACATCATCATGGGGAAATTGTGCTTATAAGGGATAAGAGGGAAGGATTCACCACAAAAATCTTATAGATCATTGTCCAATAAAGAACACGGGGTGAGATCAAATTAAATCGTCATTCAAGTTTTAAAAAGCTTCCCATGCTAGTTTGTTCATTAAAGGCATGTGATAATAATTAACGCATCTTAGCAGCTGTAGAAGTCTGTTTCTCATATTCATTCCTTCGACCTAATGATTGCACTTCTCAGAGGATTAAGAGAAAGGCGATGGCATTCTCAAGGGTTTTCTGTCTTTCTACAGGACTAGTTGGCTGTCCGACGTTGCATAAATAGCTTTTTAAACTCGAATGATGAATTAATTTAATTTACCTCGCCTCGTTCCCTATGATATTATTGCACAATGATCTAGAAACATTATGGTGAATATTCCCCTTTAACCCTTATAATTATAATTTCATGCAGACTTGGCTATTCCTAATAACGGATTAAAAATCCCCTTATATTCATGCAAAATGATGTGAAACCGGTGGTACCTCTGACATCCTTAACCTACACCCGACAGTCTTACAAGTTCTGGAAATGCTGCATAGCCTATACGTACCCTTTGGTGGAACAATCATCGGTCGGAATGACCGAGTAATTTGTTAGTAATCACAGTAGTTGAGATTGTAAACCGTTGTACCTTTTCTTTGGTCCCGTGATTATTTAATAACATAAAACGTGCACAGTTTTCACATAATACAGAAACCTTTAACACATACAATGGAATAGAGATGAAGCTGGTGAGTATTGTGACGCAGTGGCTATAGCACAAGCTTATCTGAAGGTCGGCACTACGCAGTTGTAGAGATAAACAGAGATAAGTAGACGCCAGGTAAACACCAGAAGCGCTATCGAAAGATAACTGGTATCTTCTGGAAGATTTACTTCTCCCCCTTCCAGAGCATTCTAGAATGTTCTGTAGATATTTCCATTGGCTTTATACGCGATCGTTCGCAACTATCGAGAAAATCAATCTTCCCAGTTAGTAAGTAAAAAAATATCGTATCCCTGATTTCTAATGTCAGTAGTTTTTTTCTTTATACAATTATTTAACATGCCCTGCTAATGAAGTTTAATATAGCATTAGTACAAAAGAAAAAAATCTGATGTGTTACACTCACGTAACTTTCTCTACTCTTGTACAAACTATTTTTACAAACGCTTATTCTCCATCTACTTCATGTTAATCGAGATAAACATTTGCAGACTCTATCTTACTGCTAATTTTCTTGTAGATGTAAAGGGAATATACATTTACAAGGGCAATATAGAAATACAGCAGCCTTTAAGCACATACATATCTCTTAATAGCTGGTTGCTAGGTGCCACAGATTCCCTTTGCCACAGATTAATACTCTTTGCATCTCCAAGACAAAAAAAATGAATAACGAATTCCCATTTGAGAAAATAAGTATTGAAAAATTTAAGGGAATAACAAGCAATATCTCGAAAATGGTTAACTCAACAAAAAAAATGTATATGACATAAATTGTGTATTTTAACGCGATCTACATTTTTTGTGTAGTAAAATTTTGTCTATCGCTTATGGTTTACCAGTTACGCAAAAGTCGTCCACAATGAAGAATACGTTTGGAGACATTCCCAGAAAATTCAAGATATACATTTTATTTGTCATGAAAATATCTTAAACATATGAAATTTTAATCAAAATCGTTAGAGCTATTTTTGAGAAAATTAAAATTAAAATTAAAATTAAAATTCGAAAAATGTTCCATGTAAAGGGTAATCTGGGGGGGGGATTTTCTTGAAAACCTTCGTGTTGCAAATTTGAAAGATACTGAACCCAAACACCAAGTTTGGCATAAAAATGAAATTGAGATTTATTTATGGACGCTCTTTAACTGCTGTGGTCCTGCTCGCATCTCCGGAAGATACCATCTCCTAAATACCAAGTTTGGTGTTTATACGACTGTTCGTTTCTGAGTTATGCTGTTCACGGACATGTTTCCAAAAATGCTTTTTTTGGATTCAGGGGGGTCTCAAAACATGTATTTCCGGTGAAATCTCGGTATCGAATTTTTGAGTGGAATACAATACTTCCCCTACTTACTATACGTAGTAGAGAAAGTAAAAAAAACTGATGAGTTACACTCACATAAGTTTCTCCACTCTTGTAAAAACTACTTTTACAAACGCTTATTCTCCATCTACTTCATGTTAATCGACATAAAATTTTTCAGAAACTATCTTATTGCTAATTTTCTTGTATGTACAAGGTGAATATGGTAAGCTTTAAGCGATAGTCAAATCTTTTAAGAGCTAGTTGCTATGTGTCGTATTCCATTCTCTTTGCATGTACAGGACATAAAAAAACCGAATAACGAATTTCCATTTGAGAAAAAGTATAAGTATTGGAAAATTCAAACAAACAAAAAGGAATATCTCGGAAATGGTTCACTCCACAAAAAAAATGTATCTGATATAAATTGTGTATTTAAACGAGATCTAGGTTTTTTTGTTTAGCAACATTTTGTCTATCTCTTACGGTTTACCAGTTATGCAAAAACCACTCAGAAAGAAGAGGACTTTTGGTGACATTCCCAGTAAATTAAAGATACCCATTTTGTTTGTCATGAAAATATCTTAAACATCTGATATTTTAATCAAAATCGTTAGAGCCATTTTTGAAAAAATCAAAATTTTCGAAAAATGTTCCATTAAAAGATCCCTCTGGGGTGGAGGGATTTTCTTGAAAATCTTCTGGTTGCAAATTTGAAAGATACTGAACCCAAACACCAAGTTTGGCATAAAAATGAAATTGAGATTTATTTATGGACGCTCTTTAACTGCTGTGGTCCTTAGCGCCCCATTCTATATTGGGCGTGAAAGACCGAACATTTTGCTCAGAGGCCTCTTTATCAGGCTTGAGATTCTTTTACGTGCCGTAAATCTACGACACGGGACCACCGGCTTTACTTCCCTTCCGAAGGAAGGCAAGCTAAGAGTTTTTAGGCCCAAAAAAAAATCCATCGCCCTCCGCCGGGTTTGTACCCGCGACCTCGGGAACTAGAGGGTAGACTTTTAATAATAATAATAATAATAATAATAATAATAATAATAATAATAATAAAGCTACTCGAAGTGGCCTATAATTATATTACGAGAAAATTGTCACTTTAGTAATGAAGGGAGGGAAGTTCTTGAACACCTTGCACCGCCTGCTGACTTTTAGGATTACGTCTGTAGAGTGCGGTTTGGCTAAAATATGTTCGTATATACGCTACTTCATATGCCTACATGTATCACAACCGTACCTAGAAATTAAGATATATTCCTGCTGATTGTAATTTGACATATTATGCCGTTTCACATAATGGATCTTCCTCACTTTCTTTCTTGTGGAGATATCCGATGACAATAAAGAGGTCGAGGTCACTGATCTGAATGAGAGGCTTTTCTGGTTCGGTTTGTTTTAACAAACTGGGAGCGTCGGTTCAAGAATCGAATTTCTTTGAATGTAGGTTGTCACCGGCATTAAAATCCGAAGCAATACCTACCGGCTAACCTTGGTATAATTCGTTTACTTCTATTTTATTGTAATTAGATTAAATTAGATTCCCAAACCGGTTCGGCTGGGTGTAACTACCTTATTTTTATGATGCATCTTGTCATGACTAATAACCGTGTGAGCAATTTATAACCACAAAAGCAACGGAAAGTAATTTTGTAATGTGCATGCATATCGGATGACAATGGTGCGTGAACACTACAATAGTGAAACGTTCTTACCATTCTTTTCCGGGATCTTAAAGTCGAACTAAGCGATAAAGCGATAAAGAGCAAACTTTATATACGTCACAATCACATGATTTCTTCTATCCACTATTGTTTATTTAATATACTTTCTACAAACTGCTCTTACGAAAGCTTTTTTTTCTATCTACGTCATGTTAATCGAGATAAACCTTTGCAGAAATAAGTCCATTACACATTTCCCTGTAGGTATAAGTGGGATACAAGAATCCGAATGGATAGTCAGGTGTTGAAAAGCGAGTGGCCATATGCCGGCCTTCAAATTCCATACTCTTTCCATGATACCACGACCAACAACTGAATAGCGACAGCACTTTAAAAATGAAATACTGGAAAATTCAAACCAATAATAACCGATATCTCGTAAATGACTGACGCCACAAATACGGATCGTATAAGGGTGACGAAATGTAGGATGTCCAAGGAAAAGATAGCAAGACAACCGCCGAGGCGGAACAGGCCTATAACCTTGAAGTAGGAAAATTATTATTCTTCTTCTTCACCAAGCATAAACCTTTCCTAAGGCTTGTTGCGTGCTCCAAGTGTTTAATCTATTGATTTATCCATCGTTTCCTGGATCTTCTGACGTGTTCTAGCCACTTTTGTCTATTCTGCTCTATTTCTTCATTTAGGTTAAAGATCCTAATTGTTTTCTTATGTCATCATTCTTCATTCTATCTCTTCTAGTGACTCCTAGTACTGTTCTTAAAAATCTCATTTCCGCTACCTGTAATCTGTTTTTATCTCTATTTGTCATTGGTCAAGTTTCGCTACTATATAGTGCAACTGGAAATGCCATGGTTTTATAGAACTTCATCATCGTATCTTTTCACACTTTGTTTTTTAAAGTTCTTTTAATTGTTCCACATATTTTTTAAAAACTTTCTATTTTAATTCCAATAAACGGTGGCTAAATATCTTAAATATAACTTCCGATTATGATAGGAAAGATTTTGCAATGACACTCCTATATGCTGATGGTCAAGTAATCATTTCTGAAAATAAATATATTAAAAATTTTCGGCACTTTCACTCCCTATAATGATCTCGATTTTACTGGATGCAAACTCCTTATGATTATTCTCACTAAAGTATACCTATGGCTTCTTTGTTGCATCAACTGATCCAGATCCAGCCAAACATATTATAATTTATTGGCAGTCGCGGAAGAAATTTTTGGGAAAAAATGGTTGTTCTAATTCAGAACTTATTAAAAATGTAATTTTTACATAATTTGACCTTGAGTCCAAAGCATAAAATTAACTGTTTAATAAAGTTGAAGGAAAGTTTTCCGAGAAATGTTTGTAGTTAATAAAGTGTTTGTAGCTCTCAGCAAGGATTGGATAATGCCTGCTTAAGAGTATAGCTTTTTATGAAATATCTGGGAAACCTTGATAATAATTTATGTGCTATTCTGTCAGAGGAAAATCCCGTTTCTTATCTGGTGATCGAACCAGGGACCTTGAGAATGGCAGCAGCCTAGTGAATTACTTGTAGCTCAGTGTACAGATCCTCAGTCACACTGGACTACCTAGGACATCCTAATGTAAACGCAGGTCGCCTGAAAGTGCCCTTGGAGCCTACTCTACAAGAGCAATCAAGCACTAATTTCCCTGTTCATTTCCTCAAGTTTTTGGCTAGGTTTCGTTTTGATCTGAATGCGTGAAATCTCCCACGTACATTGAACAACTCTGATGATGGCAATGACCGACTTAGGTCTGTGGCAACTGTCAGATTTGTTCCATTGGGCATGACATATCGACACAAGGTTAGGTAGTAAACTTTCAAACTGGGCCTCCTTTGTTTACTGCCTACAACTGCGGATTAAGATTCGGTGTAGGTACACAACCATTTTTATTTTCTCTACTACGTATAGTAATTAGGGGAAGTATTGTATTCCACCCAAAAATTCGATACCGAGATTTAACCGGAAATACATGTTTTGAGACCCCCTGAATCCAAAAACAGCATTTTTGGAAACGTGTCGGTGTGTCTGTCTGTCTGTGTGCTATAACTGAGAATCGAACAGTCGGATAAACACCAAACTTGGTATTTAGGTTCAGTATCTTCCAGAGATGCGACACGAAGGTTTTCAAGAAAATCCCCCTAACCCAGATTACCCTTTACATGGAACATTTTTCGAAAATTTTAACTTTCTCAAAAATGACTCTAACAATTTTGATTAAAATATCATATGTTTAAGATATTTTCATGACAAATGAAATGTATATCTCGAATTTTCTGGGAATGTCTCCAAAAGTATTCTGCATTGTGAACGACTTTTGCATAACTGGTAAACCATAAGAGATAAGACAAAATTTTACTACACAAAAAATGTTGATCGCGTTAAAATGCACAATTTATGTCATATACATCTGTTTTTGTTGAGTGAACCATTTTTGAGATATTGTTTATTATTCCCTTAAATTTTCCAATACTTTACTTTTTCTCAAATTCGTTATTCATTTTTTTTATGTCCTGGACATGCGAAGAGAATGGAATGCGCCACATAGAAACCAGCGCTTAAAAGATGTGACTGTAGCTTATAACCTACCATATTCCCCTTGCATCTACAAGAAAATTAGCAATAAGATTGACATTTCGATATCTCGATTAACATGAAGCATATGGAGAATAAGCGTTTGTAAAAATAGTTTGTACAAGAGTAGAGAAAGTCATGTGAGTGTAACACATCAGATTTTTTTTCCATAAATTTTTTTATGGTGTTGTCCTTTATCATACGACTTTATTATGAAACCGAGGACGTAAAATAATTTTGTAAACCTCACACACGAAAAAGATGACAAATCGGAGTAATTTGCAGGGAGTTATAAAACGAATAAAATTGAATATGTTGAAAAGCGCCAGAACATGTAAACAATAATATCGTTTGTTGTTTCTATATATTGAAAATCAGAAGTTCCTCTCCTTTATTTTGGCCGCTAGAAGCTTTTGAAGTGGAGAGGAATACTTTATGGAGTCACAGTATATATTAATTTGACCTCATTTTCGACCTTCAAAGAATACCGGCTGTATACTGACCGCGAAAATAACTGACCGTGAGAATGAATGAACAAGTCTGCAAACGACATCTAGTGTATAAATATTTATGAACGAATGATGATTTGTATTGCATTTTTCTTTCTTATGTCTTCCTGCTTCCTCCCATACTGCTTGTTGTTGAGGTGTTGATCTCTTTTAGGATATTACTGTAATATGCATACAGAACCTGTTTGAAATAGGACTCCACGATAGGTAAGAAGCATGGTTGCACATAAATATATAGTCACTTATTCCATAGCCTGTTATAATATTCATGTTCCTAACGCTAAAATTACAAGTTTCCATGTTGCATTTCCATTCATCAGCGGAGGAGAAACTCGCAGCTTTTGCTCAGCATAATTTTTCAAACGTTAAATATAAATTTTTCATTTGCCAAACGTAATTTACGAAATACACAACTCAGGTTAGGAAAATATTTAATTAATCATATTGCATTTTACTTCTAAAAAATTCTAATATAATCTTCATTTTCTTAATTTCATATGGATTTAAATGGTGTCATACAAGATTAAAATAATATCCCTGTAAACTTGTTCCAACCTCACTAATTCTTTTCCCTTTCGTTTCCCCCCCCCACAACTACGTTTAATGTGCCCTGAAAAAATAGAAGGTGAATGTGTGTGTGTGTGTGTGTGTTTGTTTGTTTGTTTGTTTGTATGTCTGTAGCTGTCTGTCTATGCGAACAGTATTAACTAATAAACGAAATGTTGGGATAAATACCAAACTTAGTATTTATGTTCAGTATCTTCCAAAGATGTGACATGAAGATTTTCAAGCAAATTTCTCCACCCCAAACTACTTTTTCATGGAAATTTTTTATTTTCTGGAAAATGGCTCTAACTTTTTTTTTAATACCATAGATACATTTAAGATATTTGCATGACAAATAAAATGTATATCTTGAAATATCTGGGAATAGCTTATGAAGTTCGCTTCATTGGGAAAGAATTTTTTATAATTTTGTATTACTAGTAAACCATGAGAGATGGTCAAAACCTTGTTATACAAGAAATGTAGATCTCTTTAAAATAATTTGTTTTAAACAATGATATCAGCCATTTCCGAGATATTTGTTGTTGGTTTGAATTTTTCAGTACTTTGCCAATATTTGAAGTGGTCAACATTCAGTTGTTTCTCGCAATGTCCTGGAGTTTCAAGGCTAGGATATAGCGATTCACTTTAAAAATGCAGCTATTGCTTCGGCTTCCTGTATTCACCAGCTACAACGAAATGTGCCATGAAACTATTTCTGCAAAGTTTATTTCGATTAAAATGCAGTAGACAGAACATTAAGCTCTTATAAGAATACTTTTTAGAAGCTATATAAAATAAGCGATATTGGGTAGAGAAAGTTGCACCAATGTGTGTAACACATCAGGTTCTTTTCGGCCGTAAATATTTTTTCCATTATCTTCTCGTAAGTTCTTCTGCTGTTTTATTTTTGTATCGTTTAATGGTTTTTGCAATGATACGTCTTTCACCTCTATACAACCACGTAACGTTTTCTTGGAAAACTTCCCATTGCTCTTTTAACAGCATTCATTTATTCGCCCCGCAAAGCTGGAAGCCTCTTTAAAGTTGATAGTGTAACTCATTTCAAGGTTAATTAAATCTCATTCCTTTTGTTGCTTGTCATCGCGCTTTTTATCAGCCACTTGACGGTGTAATAGTTCTCGCAGAATATCACCGCAGTGGCTTTTCTTTTATAAAGGTGTTTAAACCGTTTCTTAGTATCTAATTTACTTACTGTTTTACTCTTTCTTTGTTGACCTTTATGATATTATTCCCCTCCCTCTATCATTTAGCCATGTTTGATCTTCCTTTTGGCTTTGCATTCTAATGTTTGGTGTATTTCCTCCGTTTTGTATTTAAAATCTGTCTTATTTTCTTATTTTTCTCTGTGATGGCGCAGGTTTCATTTTCTTGCCTTCATTTTCCGGAGTTACTTCGATATTGGTTTATGGTGAAAATAGAAGCTTTTAATTTACGAAATCGGGGTTTTTTGCTTTCCACAGTAACTCTTGGCTAATGAGGAACGTTTTTGGTGTAGTAGATGTTGCTTCGGGGGCAATATATTGCCCATCCGCCCACCGTTTTATGCGGCCGTTCTTATATAGTCGTTTTTGGCGGGTTTTGGAAGGAATTGCTGCCAACGTGAATCATTCGAGTTTTAGACGCGCAAATCCCTCGGCTACGCCTTGAGACTGAGGGCCCTAAATCGTGTTTTCAGCTATGTTGGAATTTCAAATGTTGGCAGCGGAAAGACAACGCAACCAACGTTCCCATGATGCCACGGTGAGATGCATGCGAGGCGACTTCTGAAAGTCAGTAATATGGAACAAAAGTGACAAAATATGCCGTATATTCATGAAAATAAGTAAACCACCACGATATTTGTCTTTTATTGTGTGTAATAATGTGTTGAAGTCAATAAAAGGCATGCAGTGTATGCGTGTGCTACGTGTATATAGTTATACCGGCCATAATCCAATATCGAAGTATGACGCATATTTCTTTACGAAACTTCGCCTAATCTCGATGTTGGATTCTATAGTGTTATTTTCTTTCAGGGTATTCTCTGCTGTTATTGCTTATGAAAATGTCCTTGCATATTTCTCATTTTCCTTGTCAGTCTAAGTTATGCTTACAGGTTTTATTTTTCACGGTTTTTCCTTTTTATCTGTTTACTGTTCCTGGTGTGGTTTTATTTATCACTGTCTCTACCACTTATCTTTATTAAATAGGAAAGTATGTATTCCACCCAAAGATGATATATCAAGATTTTATCGAAATAACACGTTTAGAAGTTTCCTGAACCCATCTTTAGAGAAAGGTTAGCGCGCACGTATGTGTCTGTGGACATCATGACTCAAACGCGAAAACTTTATGAATGTCAAACTTCGTATTTTAGTTCAACATATTTCAAGGAAGTAACACGAAGTGTTTTACGAAATCGCCACTCCCACATCAGCTGCCTGTACATGGAAAAATGTTCGTTTTTTTTATCTCGTAAACGGCTCTAATGATTTTAATTAAACAATTAAACCATTTTGATTAATTCCTATCTTGAATTTTTTACAAATAGCCTGTGAAGTCCCCTTTTGTCAGACTGACATTTGTATAACTATAAAATCATAATAGATAGACAAAATCGCAGCACAGGAAAAATGCAGATCCTTTTGAAATTTACAGTTTCAAGTGAATAAAAATGTTCTTGGGATTGAGCATTTCCGAAATATTCGGCTTCGTTAGTCTGAAGTTTTCAGCATTTTGTCGTACATTTTTAAGTGCTAAGTCCGGTTTCTTTTGCTTCTCGCGAGATCATGCATATAGGGTAGAATATCAAGGCCAGCATATAACTAACTACTTGCTTTTAACACATTTAACTGGTATCCTCCTGTATGCTCCTGTGCATTACAACGAAATGTGCACTGAAACAACTTCGGCCAACGTTTATCATACTTAGGAGAAAGTAGACGGTAAAGCAAGTAGGTATTTATGTAAATAATATGTAGACACGGTATGAAAATAAATTATAGTGGGTAAAATAGTCATGTACAAATGACATATGTATATTGTCTCTTAAAAATTTCTTATACTTAAATAACCGTCTCTTCCTTTGCTCTTATCTATAAGCTTATAAGATAGCTTTTTTATTATTAATAATAAACGTTCGCCTTCAGTTAATCGCATTTCTTAGTCCTGGATACCCTCTCTGTCAGTTTGGGACTTAACAGTGTTTGGGGCAGTAGTAGATCCTGCAACTCCTCTTGCGTTATTGAGAGGATCTCCCCCAACCGCCTGTCGCTGCGCGTACTCAAACCAATAATAAAACTCACATATTAGTACAATTATAAGGCGTGACTTTGCGTTTTTCAAGTCCGATTCAATTTTTCAACTTTGTGCATACACACAGTCAATGTAAAAGAACATTTATCAAGATATGCGTACTACATCTTCACTTTCACTGTTAAATCAAGATAATATAATATATACGAGGGCAGTCCCAGAAGTACCCGACCTGACGTATATATATATATGTATATATATATATATATATATATATATATATATATATATATATATATATAGCGGTTGTTGTTTCAAACAAATGACTGGGTAAAAAGTACCACCCTTATAAAGCTGAAGTTTGAAGATGCTACGTTGTTTAGTAATTGTTGGCAGCCATTCATAGTGAACTCTCTCAGCGAATTTGTAAACATGGATAAAACTGGCCATCGTTATGTGATACAATACTTTCATTTGAAAGGTCTTAGTCCAACTAATATTGAAGCTGAGTTGGATTCTACTCTGGGGGAGTGTGCTCCTTCGTTTACAACAGTAAAATATTAGGTGGCAGAGTTTATGCAAGGCGTACGAGCTGCTAAACCGAACATCGCAATTGTCGACCAAATGAGGTGACCACGCCAGAAATTGTGAAGAAAATTCACAAAATGATCCTTTGACTGAAGGTGCGCGAGCTAGCAGACATCATAGGCATTTAAAAAAGTGCTGTACATCGCAAACTGGCTGAAAATTTAGACATGAGAAAGCTATGCGCAAGATAGTTGCGGCGTTTACTTACAACGGAGCAAAAGCACCATCGTGAATATGTTTCATTCGAGTGTTTGGGGTGTTTTGATTCAATAAAGCCGAGTTTTTATGCCGATTCATAACTATGGATGAAACATGGGTCCATCACTTCACACCTGAGACGAAGGAACAGTCAAAACAGTGGATTGAAAGGGGATAATCGGCTCCGAAGAAGGCGAAGACAGTTCCATCTGCAGGCAAGGTCATGACTCAGTTTTTTGGGATGCGCATAAGATAATTTTCATTGATTATCTTCAAAAAGGAAAAGCAATGAATGGCGAGTATTATGCAAACTTATTGCAGCGTTTTGATGATGAAATCAAGCAGAAAACGGCCGCATTTAGCGAAAAAGAAAGTTCTGTTTCATCAAGACAATGCAACAGTTCACACCATTATCGCCATGGCCAAAATCAATGAGCTAAAGTTCGAATTGCTTCCTCATGCACCGTATTCACCAGATTTAGCCCCCTATGATTATTTTCTGTTTCCAAAGTTGAAATGACTTGGTGGTAACAGATTTGCCAACAATGAAAAGATAGAGTCTGCACTTGATGGCTATTTTGCAGAACTCGACACTTCTCACTATAAGCGGGTATCGAAGCTATTGAACATGGCTGGGAAAAGTGTATCTAGCTGAAAGAAGACTATGTAGATAAATAAAGATGTTTTTTCCCCAATTTTTTGTGATGTCTTTGTTAGGTTGGGTACCTCTGGGATAGCCCTCGTAGATAGTATGGGAACAACATAAATCACACAACTGTAATGCTCTTCCATCGTGAACATCTAAGTCACACGGAAGTGCGTTAGTTCCTTTAGCAGCTATGTATAAAATGTTAGCATAGTGGAGGGCACAATGAGTAAAATGTTAACATTATAAACATTCTGATTGGTGTTTTCATTTTACATTGGTTTCATATTTATTTGTACTTAACTTTTGTTTATCCTCATTGTTTTCTTACTTTCCCCATTTTAAGGCATTTTATCTCCGTTTTCTCGGTATTTATCTCAACCTGTCTGGTATATATCTTTACGACTGTGTGGCTTTAATAACTTGATATATGGGGAGATTAAAAGCTTATCTCACCAGTGTTGCATCTGCAGGATGTGGGAGCTTGCCTTCAAAGTACATTGACCTACTTTAATCCAATATGTTTGTTGATTTAGGAAGGTAGGTTTATTTTCCTGATTAAGCCATTTTTTGATTAAAAACTTTCAGCAACTTTTTTTTTAAAATAACCAACCTTTCATTAACACCAGCATAGATCCACAACAACACTCAGGGTTGTTTTATCACCCTAAAATTTAATTTAGCTGTTTTCAATAGTTTCTGAAAAAACTATTATAGAATAGAGACGTACCACATATTAGAGAATGTCATTCAAAAAAAAATCAAAGCAAAAAGGAGAAAACAAACTAGCAATTATTTGCAAATAAAGAAAGCACATGGCTTGAGCACACAGTAGCTAACATACTTAACATAGTACCAATTTGTACAGAAAACTTCTCCTAAAAGATGGGCTTAAAATTTACCGCTCTACTCCGAAGTAGGTTAGTATTTTTTTTTCTGTGAAGCGGTGCTTAATTTACAGTATGAAATCGTAGATGAAGTAGGTACTAAGATTAGGGATGGGACCACGATACCGTCGATACCTCGATACTCTCGATACTCGGTGATATCGAAGTATATTTAATACTTTTGAGATTAGCCTTCGATACTTTTCGACACTTTTAAATGTTTAAGTTTTGCATTATTGAAAGTTTTTGCGTTTAACTTTAAGTTAGATAAAGGAATTAAAGGAGTCGAGACTTCATGCTAGTGTCTCGCACGTGTCCCTAAAGTGTTGCGGACTATAGTTCTTGATAGATCTTGACTGTGTTTCCTGTGGATCAATCAATGCAACATTTCTTAGACTATGGTGTCCAAATGAAAACATACGAAACAATGGGGGGAGGGGTATAGGTACTCATGTAACATGCAGCGTTGCGAATGATTTAGCTGACCACTAAATCACATTTCTACCATAGCCTCGCTTAGTGACTCACTCACAGCCATTACATTTGTCCATTCCGGTGATCAGAATCTGCAAAACCAGCAGAAACAAATGAGAACTTAAGACGTGAGATAATACAACGCATGGAACTATTTGTTCCTTCCCTCCATCTGTTAGTGTGTGTTTACGCAAGTCAAATTCGGGTCATGAGCGTAGCTTACAAAAATTAAAATTGAGTTTTATTTATGGACGCTCTTTAACTGCTGTGATCCTTAGCGTCCCATTCTATATTGGGCGTGAAAGACCGCTAATTTTGCTCAGAGGTCTGTTCATCAGGCTTGAGGTTCTTTTACGTGCCGTAAATCTACGACACGGGGCCTTACTTCCCTTCCGAAGGAAGCCATGCTAAGGATTTTTACGCCCGAAAAAATCCATCGCCCTCCGCCGGGTTTGAACCCGCGACCTTGGGAACTACAGGCTAGCATGGTAACCACTACCCCACGGAGGACGACAGCATAGCTTGCACGTGTACCGTACAACTTATTTACAAAATATGGATAAGAAATCCTTTTAAAAGTAAGTTTTCAACAGAAAATATACTTACATAGCAAAGGAAGCAAAGAAATTATTATTATTTTTATTATTATTATTATTATTATTATTATTATTATTATTATTATTATTATCCTTGACCAACAATAGGGGATATATAACCTATGGTACCATCAAGATAAAAAAAATTGCTGCCAATTTGTAGAATGTCAAACAGAAGCTATTTCGGAATTAGGCTAGAATACAAAATTGGTTACATACGTTTACACACAGAAAATTGCTAATAAGAACATAATTCTGTAAACCGTTACAGTTTTTCATAAAGTGAGTATCGAGAATCAGGTATCGGTACTCAAAAATCAGTTTCGGTATCGAGTATCGAGAAATAGTGGTATCGTCCCATCACTAGTTTAGATATTATTAAGTATTGTGCCTACAATGCTAAAATAGGCATCAAATTAAAGAGGGAATTCTAATCATTTAGACTACACAAAAAACTAAAAATGCAACATTTTTGGCAATTTTTGCCATTTTATCCCCCCTTAATGTGTTTTCCTTATTTTAGCATCTATTGCTGGCGTCTCGGTATTTTCGTTCCCAAATGAAACAGACATCTTTTCAAAATTAAAATTTAAAATTAATTTCTCTTCAGTGCTCGTCATAGAGCCATGCACGTTGTAGATGGACTCCATTTCAGTTATCCAACAATATCCTGTGAGAGATATTTTAAAAAATCTATGCTAAAATGATTTATTGCACCTTTCGTGCTAAAGGTGAAGGTCTAGTGTAACGTGTGCTGCATATCATCACGAGTTCGCGCGTGATCGTATTATGTGCTCACCACTAATAGGCCTAATTCATAACTCCAAAACATCTATTAACCTTGCACGCAAAGCTACGCCCGTTCTATTCTTCCTACATTTTAGAATGTTGATGTATATATTCTCCTTGTTGCGCTTACTACTGCGGAGAACCTTCTCTTCCCTCTCGGTGTATGCATGAATCCAGTCGTGAGTTGAATCGTAATACCTCTGTCATAGGTTTTCGAGGATATTCGTCTCTTTAAGATCATTAAAAGAAAAATCTGATGTGTTAAATTCCCATGACTTTCTGTAGACCTTATCGTTTATTTGTATATAGCTTCTACAAGCTATTATTGGAAACGCCTATTTTTCTATTTGCTTTATACAGAGTGAGTCAAAATACTCCGAACCGGCTGCGCGGTGTTTTTCCTGTCCGCGTCCTCGGCGCTCGTTGGCGTCTGCCGCTATCATAGAAAGGCGCGGATGAAACCTTACAACATTTTTAAAACTACTTTTAAAGGCTTTACTTACCAACTTTACGAAAGGAGATTCTGAAACGGGCCACCGTCGTTGTCCATACACTTTTGGCACCTCTTTAGGAAACTATCCATCATGAACGATGTCGTCTAATGTTTCTTCGGTAAGAACCGAGCGCCGTCTTTTAGATGTCTTAGCCTAAACACTTCCCGTTGCCTGAAATTTACTGTAAAGTTCATGGATTGTTGTACGTACTGGAACTTTTACACCTGAAATTTTTCTGCAATTCGTACTTTCACTTGGCGAGCTGACTGAGTTAATACACATGTATCATAAATCAATACAAGCTGTACAGTAGAAAACATATGTGAGCCATAATATACTTTGTGACTATGTACAGGACAAAATAATAAATAACTCGTAATAACTGAACTACATCACATCAATGTCAACTCAATACTGCACTTCACACTGCACAGCAAAACCACAACAGCGTGACTTTGTTTATAGCAGCAGTGCGTTATCATGTTTTTATTATATTTCCACACGCCCAGTGGAAAAACACCGCAGTCGGTAATATTGTTCATAAAATACCCCTCTGGAGTAGCTTAAACCATAATGTGTGCAAGACAAACCCACACACCCTGGGAGAATTAAAACAAAATATCCGCCAGGAAATTTCTCAACGTGAACTACGCGAGTGATGGATAGTTTCTAAAGAGGTGCCAAACATGTATGGACAACGACGGTGGTCAGTTTCAACATTTCCTTCTATAAAGTTGGTAAGTAAAGCCTTTAAAAGTAAGTTTATAAATGTTGCATGGTTTCATGCGTGCCTTTCTATGATAGCGACAGACGGCAATGTGCGCCGAGGATGCGGACAGGAAAAACACCGCGCAGCCGGTTCGGAGTCTTTTTCAGGGCGTTGAAGTGGTAGCTAAATGTTTAAAAGCATGTCGCTACATGCCGGCTTTGAAATTCCGTACTCTTTCCATGAGATCGCGAGAAACAATTGAAAGATCGCATATCTTCAGAAAATGGCGAAATATTGAAAATTCAAGCCAAAAACAACGGATATCTCTTAAATCGATGTATTACAAAAAAAAGTTATTTCAAATGAATTGTGTGTTTTAAAGAGATCGGCATTTCTCATATAGTAAGCTTTTCTCTATCTCTTAAGGTTTACCATTTATACAGAATTGTACGAAATTCATTTCGAATAAAGAGGCCTTCATAGGATTTTCGCAGAAAATTCTAGATATACATTTCATTTTTCATTAAAATATCTTAAATATGGCATTTCAATGAAAATTCTTAGAGCAATTTTTATAAAAACAAAAATTACTAAAAATTTTCCATGTAAAGGTTAGTTTGTGGAGGGCGGGTTTTTTTTAAATCTTCGTATCGCATCTTTGGAAGATACAGATGCTGATCTTAAATACGAAATCTGGCATTTATCCGTCATTCGTTTTTTAGTTACATTGTTCACAGGCACACACACACACACACACACACACACACACACACACACACACACACGCACACACACACCGAACTTTTTCTAACACTTTTTATTTATTTATTTTTTTTAGTATTACTCGTATTATTTAAGGGACCTCCGGTGAAATTTGATATACAATTTTTGGTTGGAATGCGATACTGCTACATACTAAAACGTGAATCGCTAATATTGAAAGCCCTATAGACGGTCCGCCGAAGTAGAACTCAACAAGGGAACAAACGACAGCAAATAATTCGGAAACGTTAATGCTACGAAAACGTTACTTCATATTAATTGCTTATTTAAAGGAGCCGTACATTTTTGCTATAAATGTTTGTACAATTTTTGTTCATTCTTGCTGAAAATTCGATGAGGATGAAGCAGGCTTTACCGGCAACTTAACAGAAAATCTAATTAATATACCGTTTATTTCCCTTGGCATTATATACAAACATATATTATTTTAATCAAAATCGTAATTGCCCATTTCTGAGAAAATAGAAAATCACCAAACTAATGTTTCCTATAGATACCTAAATGCTCATTTGGGGAAGGGGATATTGTGTTAACATTTTCGTCTCGTGCACTTAATGTTGATGTCCAATATTTATCTGACGTTTGGTGTTTCAGTTATGTTGCTCACACACCTACACAAGCATGAACTTTTTAAAATAACGTTTTCGGCTTCAAGGTGCGGGTTAGCATCGTTATTCATCCAAGATCGAAGATTACCGTAACATTTTCAGTTACGGTTTTATTATACATGTAAATGAATTAATCTTAATCAATTCTTTACTATCATTTTTTTAAATATGTTAATTTTATGAGGACTTAAGAAGCAAACAGGGGTTTTACAAGCTCCAAAAACTCACTAACCAAGCCCTTGGAACACAATTTAGCAACACTTATATGAAAACCTGTGATAGAGTGTTATTTTTAAATTATTTACATACAGAAATGAACTCTTATATGACAGTTCGAAGCAATTTTTACCTACAAAGTACACATTTAGCTTAACTGACGCACAATCAAGGCTAGTTTATACCGGAAGCTTTATAAATTTTAAGATAATTTTAAAAAAATTCTGTAAAACAACTGTTACCAGTGCTGCTGTATTATTAGTGTTATCAATACATTATCGAAGTGTTTTCATAATGCTGACCATCGTTAAAACATCAATAAACGCAAAAGTGAACCTATGGGCGGTTCACTTCAGCGGAGTTTGACAATGTAAGCTCGTCACTTGTCGCGTCTGTCTGTGACATGTCCTCGCAATCGAAGAGTGACCTTCGAGGCAGACCACAATGAGGAATGGCCGTTTAATTACCAGAGCACATAATTATCAGCAGCGAACAACACGCGACAAAAAGCCTTATGTTAATTCAAGCAAGCGTAACGCATATCTCTGGACTGAAGGATTTCTGCGACATTTAGTTGTTGGTGTGAGGTTTGCGAGTGAGGGCGGTTTCCGGGTGAGTTCCGGTGTTAAGTGAAACAGAGGCATGGACTGTTAGCTTCTTTGGAGATAGGAGGATTTCAACGTCACCCTTACATGAACAGGACTTCTGCTTGAGGCTGGAAGCACCGGTACCGCCTTGCTCATTGTGCACGTCACAATATGGTGTGGGAAGCGGAAAAGGCTTTGCACCCCAAAGGTGAGAGGTCATTCTCTAGTTTTGGTTATGTTCTATGAATTAACATGGCTTTATAAGAGACTAGCTGGCTTACTACGTTGCAAGGTCTCAGTGACGAATTGATTAGTTTACCTCCTCCTGTTCTTTATGAACTTATTGTAGGTACAATAATCTAGAGGATTGTTATACTGAATCCTGCCTTTTATCCCTTATTATTGCAATTTTATACAACCCTGCCTATTCCTATTAACGGATGAAAAATCTCCTGATATTCACGCAAAAGGATTTGAAACAACGAAGGAACGTCTGACTTTCTTACTTCCTGACTTTCCCCCGACAGTCTTCCAAGTTCTGAAAATGCTGCATAAACTATACGTACTGCGGTGGAACAAGCATCGATCGGAATGGTCGAATAATGTTTTAGATAATTACAGTAGGTGAAATTTCAAACCTTTGTACCTTCTCTTTGTTATTTATTAATATAAAAGCTGCATACGAGTAGTTTTCACATAAGCGGAAACTCTCAACATAGCTATACAACGAAATAGATGCCGTACTCCAAGGTGAGCAATTTAACCTCTTAGGAAAAGTCTGCGACCACCTAGAAAGATAATCTTCTCAATTGTTAATATAAAATATCGTTTCACTGATTTCTGAAGTCAGCAGTTTTCTCTCTTTATACAATTCTTTACCATGCCCTGCTAACGAACTTGATTACAAAGTAAGTACAAAGGAAATAAAGCAAAACTCTTACATGAGGGTTATGGGAAGGCTTTGACATCCAGAAACTTCTATGCATACAACTATAGAACTAGAAACAACGATATTCAGAGGTCTTAACACATTTTTACTTTCTCTACTACGTATAGTAATTAGGGGAAGTATTGTATTCCACACAAAAATTCGATACCGAGATTTCACCGGAAATATATGTTTTGAGACCCCCTGAATCCAAATAAAGCATTTCTGGAAACATGCCCGTGTGTGTGTGTCTGTCTGTGAACAGCATAACTCAAAAACGATAAGTTGGATAAATACCAAACTTGGCATTTGAGTTTAGTATCTTCCAAGGATGCGACACGAAGATTTTCAAGAAAATCTCCCCAACCCAAACTGCCCTTTACATGGAAGATTTTTCGAAAAGTTTGATTTTCTCAAAAATGGCTCTAACGATTTTGATTAAACTATCATATGTTTAAGATATTTTCATGGCAAATGACTGAATATCTTGAATTTTCTGGGAATGTCCTCAAAAGTCCTCTTCATTCTGAATGACTTTCGCATAACTGGTAAACCATAAGAGAAATACAAAATTTTACTACACAAAAAATGTAGAGCTCGTTAAAACACACAATCTGTGTCATACATGTACTTTTTTTCTTCCAGTGAACCATTTCCGAAATATTCATTGTCATTTGTTTGAATTTTCCAGTACTTGTACTTTGTCTCAAATGGGAATTTGTTATTACTTTCTCTACTACGTATAGTAAGTAGGGGAAGTATTGTATTCCACCCAAAAATTCGATACCGAGATTTCACCGGAAATATATGTTTTGAGACACTCTGAATCCAAAAAAAGCATTTTTGGAAACATGTCCGTGTGTGTGTCTGTGTGTCTGTGTGTCTGTGTGTGTGTCTGTGAACAGCATAACTCAGAAACGAACAGTTGGATGAACACCAAACTTGGTATTTAGGTTCAGTATCTTCCAAGGATGCGACACGAAGGTTTTCAAGAAAATCCCCCCACCCCAGAATACCCTTTACATGGACGATTTTTCGAAAATTTCAATTTTCTCAAAAATGGCTCTAACGATTTGGATTAAAATATCATATGTTTAAGATATTTTCATGACAAATAAAATGTATATCTTGAATTTTCTGGGAATGTCTCCAAAAGTATTCTTCATTGTGAACGACTTTTGCATAAGTGGTAAACCATGAGAGATAGATAAACTTTTACTACACAAAAAATGTAGATCGCGTTAAAATACACAATTTATGTCATATACATTTTTTTTTTGAGTGAACCATTTTCGAGATATTGCTTGTTATTCCCTTAAAATTTTCAGTACTTATTTTCTGAAATGGGAATTCGTTATTCATTTTTTTGTCTTGGATATGCAAAGAGAATTAATCTGTGGCAAAGGGAATGGTGCTGCACCTAGCAACCAGCTATTAAGAGATATGTGTGTGCTTAAAGCCTACTGTATTTCTATCTTGCCCTTGTAAATATATATTCCCCTTACATCTACAAGAAAATTAGCAATAAGATAGAGTCTGCAATGTTTATCTCGATTAACATGAAGTAGATGGAGAATAAGCGTTTGTAAAAATAATTTGTACAAGAGTAGAGAAAGTCATGTGAGTGTAACACATCAGATTTTTCGTTTTTTTGTCCTGCACATGCAAAGAGAATAAAATGTTTCACATAGCAACCAGCTCTGAAAAAAATTAGACTATCGCTTAAAGCCTACCATATTCCACTTGCACCTACAAGAAAATTAGCAATAAGATATGTTCTATAAATGTGTATCTGGACTAACATAAATTAGATTGAGAATAAGCGATTGCAAAACTAGTTTGTACAAGAATAGAGAGAGCAATGTGAGTGCAATACATCGGATTTTTTTACACGCACTCTCTTCAGTTATAGCAACGCACAGGCTTTGTTTCTTCACGCATTTTGTGTGAACTGGAGCAAATATTTTCTACTTCATGGCATTCTCAATGAAAGCTTTGGAAATCATTTAGTCTTAGTAATTTATGAACTGAAATTAGGCATTGAGAGTCCATGTCCGTCAGTGGTGAAGGAATTATCCAAATCTTTCACTACATACAAACAGACATACATACTAATTTTCACTCTATACAGTGGACAATTTAAGTCGAGACTGCACATTATCTCTAAAACTAAACGTTGTAGAAAGAAATGTCTTGAATAAAAGTTGCTTAACATTATGGGGAAGAGTAAATGCTATTAGTCTTGTTTCGTTTCGAGGACGTTATGATGGTCATTTTAGGGTCAATTTAATTTTTTTAAATGGGAACCTATATTTTGTATGCTGTTTACTCTTTGGAAAATGGTTTATAAAAATCTGTGTATTTTGTGATGAGGAATAAGGAAACAAAATAAAAAACGTTGGTTCCCAATTACGAAATGTAACTTGGCCCTCAAATGACCATCCATGGATGGTCCAACCATTCATCACACTCTTCGTACACAGCTATTCAGACTTTTCGTTGTTAATTACGTTGATGTAGGAACAATTGCAAAGTGCTTTATACAAATGTTGTTTAGGTTTTTATGGGGAGTGAGAAAACAACATAAAAAAGCTAGGTTCGCATTTTAAAAAATAAATTGACCCTAAAATGACCATCACAACGTCCTTCAAATAAAACACGACTAATGGCAGTTACTTTCCCTCATAATATCATGCAACTTTTATTCAAAGGATTTCTTTCTACAACGCGTAGTTTTGGTGATATTACACAGTCTCAACTTAAATAGTCACCTTGTATAATATAGATTAGATAACCGTGTGAAAAATTCGTACAACCTTGATAAATACATAAATAGACCGTAAATTGTCATTCGCCCACGCTTAAATACTGTACTCGCGTAGCTGACATTAGCGACACAGAGTATAATATAATCGCATTTTAAGTTTTAATATTTATAGTAAAGCATAAGTTCCATCAGCAGACGACAGGTTTATGTAATCATCCTCTCTACTAATAATGCCATATGAAGTATCTGCACTAATGAAGCCAGAAGACTCATGCCAGTGATCGATTTTTGTTTTTTTTCCACAATTTTGAGCCTACTTGCGTAGTTTTTATCATTAACTCATAAATAAAACAAAACAAACACTTGAACAATCAGTTACAATCACTAATAACCGACCTCACTCTAAAGTTCATACACTCGCAGGAGAATTTCAATGGAGTTACCATAAAGTCTTTTGTAACTGCTTCTTATTTTGTTTTTCCAGCACAATGTATTATCATGGAAGACATCGTTGCTACAGTACGTAAAGCAATTATGTTTTTCCAACAAATGTTATTGTCACGAGCTTTCTAATTAAAACTAATGACATTAAACTTGAATAACTTACATTCTATAAACATATTGAACTTGGACGTTTCACGCAGAAGCGTGCATGCACACAGCCAAAAAAGTCACCAACCGAGATTCGATTTTGGGTGCTCTGCCAGTCGAATCCATATATAAAAAATCTGATGTGTTGCACTCACATGACTTTCTTTACTCTTGTACAGTCTATTTTTACAAACGCCTATTCTCCATCTGCTTCATGTTAATCGAGTCGAGATGTTAATCTTACTACTAATTTTCTTGTAGGTGCAAGGGGGATATGACGGGCTTTCAGCGATAGTCAAATCTTTTAAGAGCTGGTTGCTATGTGGAGCATTCCATTCTCTTTGCATGTCCAGGACAAAGAAAAAAAACACGAATAACGAATATCCATTTGAGAAAAAGCTTAAAATATTGCAAAACTCAAACAAATAACAAGGAATATCTCAGAAATGGTTCACTCCACAAAAAAGTGTATATGATATAAATTGTGTGTTATAACGAGATCTACATGTTTTGTGTAGAAAATTTTTGTCTATCTCTTGCGGTTTACCAGTTATGCAAAACCCATTCAGAATGAAGAGGTCTTTTGGAGACATTCCCAGAGAATTCAAGACACATTTCATTTGTCATGAAAATATCTTCAGTATATGGTATTTTAATCAAAATCGTTAGAGCAATTTATGAGAAAATCAAAATTTCGAAAAATGTTCCATTTAAAGGGTAGTCTTGGTATTTAACCGACTTTTCGTTTTTGAGTTATGCTGTTCACAGACACACACACACATGGATCCTTTTTCTAAAAATGCTTTTTTTGGATTTAGGGACCTCAAAACATGTATTTCCAGTGAACTCTCGATATTGAATTTTTGGGTGGAATGCAATACTTCCACTACTTACTATGCGTAGTAGAGAAAGTAAATAAAATTGGTAAATCTACCTGCCTATGTGTATTTTACATTTTGCAAGCGTACGTACCCGTATGGGAATTTTATGGCTACATTGTGTGACAGTATGTTTCGGAATGCAATAAGATTCCTCAAGTTTTATATATGTACTTTTAACGGTAGCATTGCATTAATCTTAGGTAATGTTCGGGAACCCCTGACATACCTGAGCGCATTTTCAATGCATAGTGATAAGTGTAAAATAGAAAGTGTAATAGTTATGGTTGTAGACAATATAGCAGTAGAATGAGAATACGATTAACCATTATGGACTGATCAGAAAGAAAAGAAATCTATACTTTATATCGTGGTATTGAACTCCGGTTTTTCACGCCTATCTTGACCATTACACCACGGAAAGAAAGTGTAATTATGATCTATAAAGACTGAATACCGTTACGGCTACTGCACAGGAGTCTGTTGTGGTTGTGTTTCATCTCTAACGACAATAAACATTAAATAAAACAGCTGATTTATCCTCCCATCGAGTTGCACTCCATTGATTATATGTTTGTTTGCACTGTGTTTTATTACTTTCTCTACCACGTACATAGTAGGTAGAGAAGGTGTTGCATTCTACCCAAAAACTCGATACGAGATTTCACCGGAAGTACATGCTTTGAGGCCCCATGAATAAAAATAGATTAAGCAAAATGTCCGCGTGTGTGCCTGTGAACAGCATAATTCAAAAACGAAAAGTCGGATAAATACCAAACTTGATATTTAGGTTCAGTACCTTCCAAAATGCGACACGAAGATTTTCAAGAAAATCCCCCACCCCAAACTGCCCTTTACATGGAACATTTTTCGAAAACTTTTTTAAAAATAACGATTTTAATTAAAATACATATAATAAAGATATTTGCATGACAAATAAAATGTATGTATTGAATTTTCTGTGAATAAACTGTGAAGTCCTCTTCATTCGGAAGGAATTTTATATAATCTTGTATAACTGGTAAACGTTAAGGGATAGACGAAAACGTATTGCACAAAAATGTAGATCTCTTAAAAGACACAACTTATTTCAAATAACTTTTGTGGCATAAGCCATTTCTGAGATATACATTAATAAAGGTTCGAATTGTTCATTACTTGGTCATTTTCTTAAAGTCCTTGCAACATTCAGTTTATTCTCGCGATTGCATGGAAACATTATGGAATTTTAAGGCCAGTGTATAGTGTCCAGTTCTTGAACATTTGACTATCGCTCTTTCCGTTGTATCTATAACGAAATGTGTAATGTAGCTATTTTCTTTAAAGGTTTATTTGGATTGAAATGTAGTAGATAGAAAAATAATCTTTAGTAGGAATAGTTTCTATACGCAATAATAAACGGCAGAGGATAGAGAAAGATATGTGAATGTATCACTCAGATCTTTTTAGCTAGCAAATGCTGCAAGCATTTCGGAAACTTTCGCCTGCTTTGCTTCGAAAACACTCGGGTATGGATAAATTACGGACTTTAATTTCGATTATACCTTTAAAGCGAATAATTTGAAGTTTTTTGATTTTTTGGGGAAATCTAGAACACAAACGCTTCTAAAATAAGTCAAATATTCTTAAATGTTTCAGTAGAACGCCGTAACTATAGGTCTGAAGAATCGTCGTTTGAAATACGCAGGTCCAGATTAAGCATTTTAAATATAAGGTATTGCGTGCTAATTAGTGCCCGAACAGCATTTCATACATTTTAATGCTTATTTCAGTCCTAATGCATCAGTTGTGTAACAACAGTTCTCATTTCCGAAATACAAATTTTCTAACACATGCTCCCTTTTAGGTACGAACACTTCTGCGGACCTCCTATTACCGTTTGTCCGTCTGTAAGGATGAAATAAATTCGCCAACTGTCAGTGCGGAGTTGACATTTTATTAATGTAAGTTTGAAGAACATTCATCAACAATTTCAATATGCTTGAAATCGGTACGGACTAATGGTAATTTAGATGAAGAGTGTCCTATAAATGATCAAATCTTAAGCGAACCACTGCACGGATGGAGTTAAACAATGTGTGTATACCCAAGAATTTGTACAAAATTTGTCGAGGCATTTCAAAATTAGTTGAAATTGGTAAACACATAAAAAGGTGTTTAAGATAAAGTATCCTGAATCGAGGTTGCAGCTCAACATTTCCTAATTAAAGGCCCCGAAACTTTGCTAGTTTAAAAAAATATGTGTTGCATTCAATGACTTCTTCTGCTTACTGTTCTACTTACAAACTGTTCTTAAAAGATATTGTTCTTCTATTGTTTATTGTTAGTCGAGATAAACTTTACGCATTCGTTGCATATATAAGCATACAGTAGGCTAAAGTGATAGTCAGATTTTTAAAAGTGCATGAAATTAAATTAAATTGAGTTTTATTTATGGACGCTCTTTAACTGCTGTGGTGCTTAGCGTCCCATTCTACAATGGGCATGAAAGACCGGAAATTTTGCTCAGAGGCCTCTTTATCGGACTCGAGTTCTTTTACGTGCCGTAAATCTACGACACGGGACCACCGGCTTCCCTTCCCTTCCGAAGGAAGCCATGCTAAGGATTTTTACGCCCGAAAATCCATCGCCCTCCGCCGGGTTTGAACCCGCAACCTCGGGAACTAGAGGCTAGCATGGTAACTATTACATCACGGAGGTCGATGAAAGTGTATCGCTGTGTGATGATCTTGAAATTCCATGCTCTTTGCAGGACGATGAGAAATAATATTAATAAAAACAAAAACGAATAGCAATTTACCACTTGAAAATTCAAACCAATAACAAAGAATATTTCGGTAATGGTTAACGCCACGTTATTTGGCATAAAGTGTGTGCAGTGAGATTTTGTCTGTCTCTTACGGTTTACCAATTATACACAAGTTACTCACAATGAAGATTACTTCACAGACTGTAAAACGAAGATATGCGTTTTATTTGTCATGTGAATATGTCAAACTTGTCTATGGCATTTTAATCAAATAGAGGCATTTTTATGAAATAAAAAATAACAAAAAAATATTCACTTAAAGAGTAGTTTGAGATGGGAGAGTGGTATTCCTGGAAAGTGCTGAACTTGAGTTATACTGTTCTCTCTCTCTCTCTCTCTCTCTCTCTCTCTCTCACGACTTTTTTCTAAAAAATATTTTAATTCACGGAGACTCAAAATGTGTATTTCCGGTGAAATCTCGGTATCGAATTTTTGGGTCAAATAAAATAGTTTCTCTACTTAGTATAGCTAAGTACTACGGAAAGTAAAAATGCCGAAATGAAGTATATACGTAAATTATTGCTAGCCGATGAGAGGAAACAATTACACGCTCTTTATTCTATTTAGTTCTTTATAGCCATTAGAAGCAGAATGCAACCATAATTGAAATGCAATGCAGTGCCCGAAACCGTGTTAATACGTTTATAGATTCCCATGCGAACACTTGCTGCGTGTTGTAATGGGATGTGCTCGCGTTTGTCATGCGATACATCGAATTTGGATTTCCCATCGGATATTAAAATGCCAGTTCACCTTACTAAATGATGCAACTCGACTGAAGGACATAACTATGCCTTTTATGTTAAATTTACTGCCATGATGTGAGAATTTTTCAAGCCACCTCACATCAAATTAAATCGACATGCACCCGTAAATGTCAAGTTGGCCTGGCCACCCCTTAAGATATCTTCACACATTGAAACAATACAAAGCTAATCATTAAAGGTAAATACAACCTAGGGGAATCTCATAAATTTACAAAACGCCCTATCACACAACTTAACAGTACCACACTCATGTAGATAGGTTTGCAAATGCAAACTTCTCACTGATATATGTCACGAAGTGAGGTTATGTCGGTTGTGTTGGCAGTATTTAAATGAGAAAATAAGTGAAGGTGTTGAATAAAGGATTTTTATCAAATATTAAATGAATATTCATGGATGTAATTTGTTTGAAATCTACAGAAGTTTAAACGTCTGAAGAGTCTGCTAGAAATATACGTATATGGGATTATTTCCTAGAACACTAAGCAGCAGAACACGACATTCAGTATATTGCGAAAGCGTCCGAAATATAACGCTATGTGTGCTAGAGGTCTGCATGGGCCGAAACTTTTAAGCCCGAGACCGGCCAAAGCCCGAGAATAGGTTACATTGCACCACCAGATTGCCTAATTTTGTTTTAAATAAAATTAATTTACTGCCGTTCATAATAATAATAATAATAATAATAATAATAATAATAATAATAATAATAATAATTCTTATTATTATATTAACAGTGTACGAAGCGCTGCTACCTACGGTGCGAGGAAATGCGGTTTCGATTTCCGGTACCGCCATGGGGGCCTGTTATGGGGGGGCAGCTATGTCAGTTGCATCTATGTAAACATGTTTACGAAAAACCAGTACGTCAATTGCGTCCATAGCTACCTGCTTAGGTAGCTTAGGTTCTTTGATAAGACACAACCAAACACTATTTAGAACACTTTTTGCTGTGTCGTATACAGTGTAAAGATTAAACCGAACGTATATAATAGTTCTCATTCTGAGTTGTGCACGAGCCATGGGGTTGATGTCAAGTGATAAGGGAAAGCCTTTATTTGTGATTGATGGTTACAAATTTAGACATCACAAGGATGTGCAGAACAATATTGCACGTTGGGCGTGATGCATGAAATCTTGTGTTTCATAAAGTTAAATGTTAAAAATGAAATGGTTTATAAATAATAATAATAATAATAATAATAATAATATAAATAAGTAATATATAATAATAAATGGGTTAACTTTATAGTTTGGTTTGCACTGGTCATCTCAACATTCATCATTTTATAGAAGGTTTGAAAGAAATACAAAGCAAAACACTTAAAACTGCGTAAGTACTAACAGAGCTCTGCCATTTAAACAGGCAGGAACAGAGAAGGAAGCTTTTATTCGTAAACACATGATTGCTTTATACCAAAGTCATATAACAATATTGGATTTTATCCGGAATATGTCATTCGGATTTCAATCAGACAACTATAGTTACATTTCTAGGCCAGAATTTTAATGATGACACTGCCAACGTTTTATGGTAAAAATGCCACAAACATCTTTAACCAACATGTAATGTTTCAACCATACAAATGCATTGTTCTTGTTTGTTTGTTTTTATTGTTAACTCGTGTTCAGTTCTTAGATTTTTATGCATAACATAATGTAATATTACAAAATTTCATCCATTTGTGGGTTTAAATTGAAAATGTTTGAGACAGTTCTAAGTCTGCAAAATGGGAAGGGAAATATTTGTGCCAAGAACTGAAAATACTGGGACTAACCATTCAAATCTTTCAGAGACGCAACTGACGTATGGACCAAGAAATCCAGGTACGCAACTGACATATGTCTAAAAATTCAGAGACGCAACTGACATAAAACTAACCGCGGGACGCAATTGCCTGTCACCGGTTAAGGGATGCACCCAGGTCCTTGGGATCAATTGAGAGGCCACTTTACAGAAATATGGGCGGCTGAGGTGCTGATGTGGTAAGCGGCATGTTGAAGGCATACTGTCTTATTGACCACATTAAGGTCGCCCCTACAACTGTACTCTGCCCAGGATAACCTAGGTGTGGGTGGGCGGGGGAGGTGAATTTTGCAGCTGCCGTGCTGTTGTAACGTTATTCGCAAGTGGCCATTTATTTATTTTACTAATATTACTACTGCAATGGTTGTGTGCATGTTGTGATAATTGTGCTATTCCTGGCATCTCAACATCGCGGACCAAAAAATTGATCCATTACTTTTTCTTCGTCTTTATTTTCCCTTTACATGGGAAAGATTTAGAAATTTTCCCCCTAAAAATCACACTAATGATTTTTATTAAAATGCCATATGTTTAAAGATACCTACTTCACAAATAAAATGCTATGTTGAATGTGAAAAATTCACTTTTTCGTCTTTATTTTCAAGCCCGAGTCCGACAGACATTTTTAAAATTAAGCTCGAACCCGGCCTGCAGGCCGGTCCGAGCCTAGGCTCAAGGGCTTCTCGAGGGTTTGGTCCGAGCCCGTGCAGACCTCTTATCTGTAGATTTTCTTACTTTCTCTGCCGTAAACCCATGCATTGCGCCCAAACATTGTACTTCTGTCTCACTGGAATGTACACTGATAGGTCCCCTGAATAAAAAAGCGATTTTTAGAAAAATGTCGATGGCATATGCATGTATATGTGAATGTAGGTATGTTTGTGTGTGCGTAACTCACTAATGAAAATTGGGATAAAAACCAACATCGGTATTTAAGTTCAGTATCTTGCAGAGATGGACACAAAGACTATCCAGAAAATCCTCCGACCCAAAACTACCCTTTACTAGAAAGAGGTTCTTTACCTTTTATTTTCTCAAAATGACTCTAAGGAATGAGCGAATTTACTGAAGTTTCATCATTCCGAATGAATTTTGTATACTTGTCAACCGTAAGAAGTAGATGAATACTTACTATATGAAAAATATGATGTGTTGCACTCACATGACTTTCTCTACTCTTGTACAAACTATTTTTACAAACGCTTATTCTCCATATGCTTCATGTTAATCGAGATGTTAATCTTATTGCTAATTTTCTTGTAGATGCAAGGGGAATTGCTAGGCTTTAAGCTATAGTCAAATATTTTAAGTGCTGGTTGCTATGTGGAGTATTCAATTCTCTTTGCATTATCAGGGCAAAAAAAAAATGAATAACGAATTTGAGAAAAAGTACAAGTATTGCAAAATTTAAGGGAATAACAAGCAATATCTCGAAAATGGTTCACTCGACAAAAAAAATGTATATGACATATGTTGTGTATTTTAAAGCGATATACGTTTTTTGTGTAGTAAAATTTTGTCTATCTCTTATGGTTTACCAGTTATGCAAAAGTCGTTCACAATGAAGAATACTTTTGGAGACATTCCCAGAAAATTCGAGATATACATTTCATTTTTCATGAAAACATCTTAAACATATATTTTAATCAAAATCATTAGAGCCGTTTTTGAGAAAATTAAAATTTTCGAACAATGTTGCATGTAAAGGGTAATCTGGGGTGAGAGGATTTTCTTGAAAACCTTCGTGTCGCATCTCTGGAAGATACTGAACCTAAATAGCAAGTTTGGTGTTTATCCGACTGTTCGTTTCTGAGTTATGCTTTCACAGTCACAGACACACAGACACACACACGGACATGTTTCCAAAAATGTTTTTTTTGGATTCAGGGGGTCTCAAAACATGTATTTTCGGTGAAATCTCGGTATCGAATATTTGGGTGGAATACAATACTTCCCCTACTTACTATACGTAGTAGAGAAAGTAAAAATGTAGATCTAGTAAAACACACGAGTTATGTCAAATGCATTTTTTGCGGCATTCATCGAGGTATTTGTTGCTGTAGTTTGAATTTTTCGATACATTTTCATACATTTTATGACATTCTAAGTCACCAGTCTATAGTTTCTCGTGATGTCATGCAAAACCTGTAGAACTTTTCAAAACCAGCTTTGTGCGACACTCGTTTTAAACATTTTACTATCGCTACATTCTCCTGTATTCCTCTTGTACCCAAAACGAAAGATATAGTAACACCACTCCTGGAAAGTTTATCTCGATTAACCTGAAGTAGATAGGAAAATAGCCATTTATAGGAATAGATTCCAGAAGAGATAAAATAAGCGATAATGGGAAGATAAAGGTAGGTGAAAGTAACGTGTTAACTTTTTTCCTCAATGTTTGGATAGTTTATAGCAGAGCAAACGGTATTACATTTCAGTTTAGATAAGCTAATTAATATTCGTGAATGTTGTATCTATATCGTATAGTGGGGTATGAATTTAATATTTTGCAATTTTTACTTTCTCTACTACGTATAGTAAGTAGGGGAAGCATTGTATTCCACCCAAAAATTCGATATCGAGATTTCACCGGAAATATATGTTTTGAGACCCCCTAAATCCCAAAAAAAGCATTTTTGGAAACATGTTCGTGTGTGTGTGTGTGTGTGTGTCTGTGAACAGCATAACTCAGAAACGAACAGTCGGATAAACACTAAACTTGGTATTTAGGTTCAGTATCTTCCAGAGATGCGACACGAAGGTTTTCAAGAAAATCCCCCCACCCCAGATTACCCTTTACATGGAAGATGTTTTGAAAATTTTAATTTTCTCAAAAATGGCTCCAACGATTTTGTTTAAAGTATCATATGTTTAAGATATTTTCATGACAAATAAAATGTATATTTTGAATTTTCTGGGAATGTCTCCAAAAGCATTCTTCATTGTGAACGACTTTTGCATAACTGGTAAACCATAGAGATAGACAAAATTTTACTGCACAAAAATATAGATCGCGTTAAAGTACACAATTTATGTCATATACATTTTTGTTGTTGAGTGAACCATTTTCGAGATATTGCTTGTTATTCCCTTAAATTTTTCAATACTTTTCTCAAATGGGAATTCGTTATTAATTTTTTTTGTCTTGGATATGCAAAGAGCATTAATCTGTGACAAAGAGAATGGTGTTGCATCTAGCAACCAGCTATTAAGAGATATGTCTATGCTTAAAGGCTACTGTGTTTTTGTATTGCCCTTGCAAATACAAAACAAGGGGAACATAGTACGCCTTAAGCGATAGTCAATTATTTTTAGAACTGGTCGCTATGTGTAAAATGTAGTTCTCTTTGCATGTCAAAAGATCGTTTCTGCAAATGTTTATCTCGATTAATATAAAATAGATGGAGAATAAGAGTTTGTAAAAATAGTTTGTACAAGAGTAGAGAAAGTCATGTGAGTGTAACACATCAGAGTTTTTAAAATTATTTTTGTCCTCTCTTTTAAGACAAAATGGTGTCGAGGATATGCGGATCTCTCATCTCGCGCTTATTTGGACCACCGTTAATGTACGTCTGCAAACGCTGGCTCGAGGCGATGGAGGTACCCAAAACAATGGCGTGACCTTTATACACAGGCGGGCGGCGGTTTTCGGCTCTGACAATGACACTACTTTCATATTTGTCTAATCTGTATGCGTGTGCTTATGCAACTCGCGCGCTTTTCGTTTCTACAGGTGTCATTGCATGCGCAGTGAAAGGGATCTCCTTGTAAACACTGCACTCGTTTGTGCATTACCACGTCGTGAATAAAGACTATGGGAAAGCGTTCTGCAAGACGATTTATAATCACGTCTTTCTTTTTCTTTTGAAAGAGAGTTGCTGACAAAAACTACAGCTCCTTCTTATATTTCAAGTCTTAACTGTGTATAGGTAAGCTTGGGTGATCTGGAAATGTTTAACGTCCCTTTTAGTTTCTCAGGACTGCAGAGATACAGAAGCAAATCAGTGAATTGATAGTGTTCCCGGAGATGATGTGTTGACATTTGACCCAACATTTTTCTTCATAAAATAAGGGAAAACCCCCGAAAAACTCTGTCCTGGTAACTACCCAATATCGAGATTTGAACTCGTCCATACGGGTTTTGATAATTGTTCCTTCACACCGGCCGTGTACAGGCAATAAGTTGAAAGTTAAATCAGACAAAAAAAATTTAATGCCACGGCCTGGACTCGAGCCGTGGATCTGCGCTCTCCGTGCCGATTCCCAAAAAAGGCGGGATGTTCCGAGTCCTTTAGTTGCGGACCCTTAACACTCTCACTACTTCTGACGTTACCAGAAGTACGTTGGACCGAACTTCAGAACCCCTCCCATTGGGGAGCTGTTCGGATTGGGTGGGACTCGACGGGGCACTTGGTCTCAACAGCCATTGGAGATTGAGGACGCATAAGCATAAATGCTTGGTTGGGATTGTGTAGATATCTCAATGTCCTCCGGCACCAGCCTGGACAACTGATATACAGGGAGCTAGACTCTGTCCGCCAACCGAGGTTTTTCGGTAGTCCTCTCTTTCAGTTGACGCGTGTAAGTGGCGAAACGGGGTGGGGGGAGCTTCTTAAACTCTCAGGTATTGGCCTAATGGAAACCACCATGAAAGTAGCCTTCCTGGTGCTCATAGGAGTTTCGGCTCTAGGTAGTCCTCGCCGATGCTCTTACCTTTCAACTACCATGGCGAGATACGCGCAATAAACTTTTTCATCTGATTCAAGGATCCCAATAAACCTTGAAAGCGATCTCAAATGTTGAGATATACCTAAAGGGTGACATCATTCAAACAAAATAGAAATAAAAGGAAATAAAACAGTATTTTTGATTACAAATTTCTCAGATACAAAATAGCAAAGACTTCAACATTGCTTCTGCGGTCGAGCGGTCACGCTGTAGCTGCTCAACCGAAAGGCCCAGGGTTTAATTCCCACAAGGTCGGGGAATTTTCTTTTTACCCTATCCCCCACAGAGTCTGTAAGTATAATTGTGGGAGTGAATATGAGTGTGTTTAATAGCTAAAAACTGATGAAATCAACGTTAAGAAACGCTACAATGCAACAAGCGTAAACACCATCAGTTGTTTCTCAAGTCAAAGGTCTCCGATATGACCAAAACAAATGAAAGCAAACAGAGGTGTTTTATTTCGCAATAAATAAAATTACAATTTTTTTGAGATTTTATTATCACATGACTTAGTTCCTACAAACTATTCTTGCAATAGTTTATTCTTCTTTTACTTAGCGTTAATCGAGTTAAATATTTGTGGAAGTGGTTTCACTACACATTTCGGTAGGTAGAGTGGCTGAAGCGATTGTCAAATCTTTAAAATGCGGTACCTATGGACTTGCTTTGAAATGTAACCCTTTGCATGACCACCAGAAACAAATCTGTGGTGTATTAGCACTTCAGAAAAGTATAAAGCATTTGAAAGTTCAAACCAATAGTAACAAATATGTTGAAAATGGTTAATGCTACAAAAAGTGTAATTGACATTAATATTCTGTGTTTTAACCACACACACACACACACACACACACACACACACACACACACACACACACACACACACACACACACCTGTGTGATGGATGGGACGATATCACTGTTTCTCGATACTCGATACTGAAAAGCGATAGCTTGTTTACTGAATTATGTTCTTATTAGTAGTTTTCTATGTATAATCGCATATAACCAATTTTGTATTGTATGCCAATTCCGAAATTGTTTCTCTTTGATTTTTTACTTTCTCTACTACGTATAGTAAGTAGGGGAAGTATTGCATTCCACCCAAAAGTTTGACACCGAAATTTCACAGGAAATACATGTTTTGAGGTGCACCGAATGCATATAAACCATTTTTGGAAACATGTCCGTCTGTGGTCCCTCTCTCTCTCTCTCTCTCTCTCTCTCTCTCTCTCTCTCTCTCTGTGCGTGTGTGTGTGTTTGTGTCTGTCTGCTGTGAACAGCATAACTCAAAAACAAACAGTCGGATAAACACTAAACTTGGTATTTAGCTTCAGTATCTTCCAGAGATGCGACACGAAGGTTTTCAAAAAAAAAATCCCCCACCCCAGATCATCCTTTACATGGAACATTTTCCGAAAATTTTAATTTTCTCAATAATAGCTCAAACGATTTTGAATAATTTACCATAAGTTTAAGACATTTTTTATGGCAAATGTATTGTATATCTGGAATTTTCTGGGAATGTCTCCAAAAGTATTCTTAATTGTGAACGACTTTTGCATAACTGGTAAACCATAAGAGATAGACAAAATTTTACTACACACAAAATGTAGGCCGCGTTAAAATACACAATTTATGTCATATTGTCGTAGCCTCTCTTTAAATTACTTTACAAAAACAGACGGTGGAGCACTCGCTTGCAAGAGATACGGGCAAATTAAACAAGAACTTCAAATGGCGAGGCTACGACGGGAGAACGCAGCTAAAGAAAGTACCAAAAATATTATTAATCACTGGCAAAAAGGGACGCTACATGGCTTAGAAGGAGGAAAGGAACTCTACACTATCATAATTAATATAAAAAGAGAATAGATGGATGGTTATTTATTATATGAAAATGGATTTCTTACCCCATGTGTCTGCCGGGCGAGGACGCCATGCTTGCCTTTGCACGGAGATGGCAGTTCCACGACTTTGCTACTTGCAGGTTGCCCACTGACTCTCAAAACAACGCTAACACACAAGCGTCACTGACGCTATCCCCTCCCTTGACACTTAGTTCCCCTGACTTACCCCTACTCACAGACAAACTGCCGTCTCTGATCTCGGTGCCCAGAGAGTCGTGTATCATATTATCTGTGCACATGCCACATCTCCCCCTGGCCACCGAGATCGACGCCCTCGTCGACACAAGGCAAACAAATACAATAAGAGACATTAAAATAACAAAAATGACATAAGAAGGAACAAAAATATGTGTGATGCACCCAGGCGACAGCAATGTTGCTTTTTTTTTTTAGATGGCTGGCTCGAGAATCTTGAGTGCTATCGGATAATATTGTTACTGCACTTATGCTTGAGCACCCCGCACACGCACACACACCACGCTGCCTCTGTTCACACGCACACTACACTGCAACTGCTCTTGATGGTCCGTTGAAACTGTTTGTGGGTGAATTTATAATGTGCCCACAACGACGATTTGTCCTGGTGTAGAATTGTTATTACTGCTGGTCTTTGGCGATGACAACGGGGTGGGCAGTCGCTGGCTTGGACTGCCCCCCGACATGGTGGCTCCTTATGCCACGACAGTGTAGTGGCTGCCCGACAGCTTCCTTGTGGTGTTTCTGGAACTACTGGCGTGCCACGTGGGGGTACTCCTAGATTCTCTCGAGCTCCGCCACAGCAAAATACTACAACAAAACCACCAAACAATAAAAGGGTGCTCCAACAAACAATCACACATAAAAAGTACGGTATGTCATGTACAATTAAATATTTGAAAGGTTGAAAAGTTTGCACTAAAAATTCTTTTGACATGGGGCAAAGAAAGAGAAAAAATAAGTACAAATTAGCGTAAGAGCTAGATTTTATAGAGAGTTGCCATCCAAATATGCAATAGCCTTTTTAAAATTCAAATCGCCTAACAACTTGTCTGCGATGTCACTGAAAAACAGGGGCATTTGCCAACCCAAAACTCAAGCGTGTAAATTGATATTGACCCTGAAAAGTAACAAAAGAGGTATATTTCTGGCTATCCTCTGCAATAGGTACCTGAAAGTATGCTGACAGTAAATCTAATGAGACAAACCATTTAGCCTCCCCCAAATAACTTAACAAATCATCTATCAATGGTAAAGGGAAAGAGGAGGTCTCTGTAACAGCATTCAATTTTCTATAGTCGACACAAAATCTCATGGAGCCATCTTTCTTTTTGACAAGTACTATAGGAGAAGCCCAGGAGGACTGCGATTCCTTGATAATTCCAGCATCTTGCATTTCTTTAACTTGCTCAGCAATAATTTCCTTTTGTTTATGAGGAACTCTATATGGTCTTTGCTTAATTGGCTTGGGGTCATTTACTTTAATATCAAATTCTGCAACATCAGTAGTACCAAGTTCTTGTAATGTTGTGGCAAAAAGATCACTATATTTCAATAATAAAGAATGTAACTCAGCCTTTTGGGTTTCCAGGAGTTTACCATTAACATTAAAATTACAATTTGGAGCTGGCAGAGGAGTAACATTGGATGATAAAACAGAATTACTCTGAACGAGTGCAACATCATAGGCTTTGGCTAAGACTGTATTTGCAAACAATGTTTGTGGAACTGAAGTATTATTATGCACTGGAATAGTAAGTTCAGAGGCAGAATGACACAACAACGGTGGAATGGAAAGATTCTTCTTTTGCATTATGTTAAGAGCAGGTTCAAACATAACCTCATTGCTAATGGCTGACAAAGGCTTAACTGATATATAGCATGTAGACAGAGGTGGAATTTTAACATCATTCATAACTGCCATTTTAACACCAGAATCTGCACAATCATTATCTTGGAGAGGGTTTACTGCCATATCAACAAAAGGTCCTTGTGTTAGGGTTATTGGTATACTGAACGCATCATTCTTAGAAGATTTCAGGGTTATCAGATTATGTGCATAGTCAATTATAACATCATGGGTCTGCAAAAAGTCATTGCCTAAAATTAAATCATGGGACAAATCTTTCACAACTAGTACATCCTCCTGAAAAAGAACATCATTAATATAGAAATCTAACACAGTGTGGTAAGGCGCATCAAGTAACTTGTTTCCTGCAGTGCGGAGCATCATCTCTATAGGTTTTAATGTAAAATGGTCAAGAACATGTACAGCATTCACAATACTCACTGCGCTTCCTGTATCGAGCAAGATGGAGAGCTCTGTCTGGGCAATACGACCAGTAACTTGCAAGATCTGACCTGATAATGCAGACACATCCCGTTGAGGTGCAGCCATGCGGTGGGCGGTGGTGGTGCTGCTACGTCTCGTCGTATGAGACTCGGCGCCAGTCGTTTTTTTGACTGCGGGAGGCGGCTCCGGCAAAAGCGAGCCAGGTGGCCCTGCCTGTTGCATCTATAGTAGGTGACAGGTGGATCCCTCCGGTTGAAGTCAGATGACCGTGGAAGCTGTGAATGCTGTGAAGTTCTCTCCGAAGATGGTAACTGAAACTGGTTAACTCTGTTACATAACTGTTCCACACGATCAATCAGCTGAAGCATAGGATCGATAGGTGCGTCCACAAGAGAAGAAGCCTGAGAAGGCCGAGGAGAAGGTGGTAAAGTAACAGCAGGAACAGATGCATTATTAAATAGAACAGAGGGTGGCGTAACCACTGCAGCCTGAGATGAGCAGACACTAGATGTTCACGGTTCTGCATATAAAACTGGGCTTTGTCCACTCGTCGAATGATTTGTATTACCTCATCAACAGTTTGAGGATTTAATGGCAATAAAGATTGTACATACAGAGGTCTAAGACCTTTAAGCAAGTGTTTAATTTGTTCCAACTGCAACATAGCTGGGTTGACTTGGTCACATAAAGATAGCACGTCATAGATGTAACTAATAACAGGTTCATCATCCACCTGTACCCGCTGTCTGAGTTTCATTTCCAGAATATCACTCTGGTTTGTTATCTGAAATGCATTTAGAAATTGTGTAGACAAGAAAACCCAATCATGGTGAGGGTGGCGATGGCGAAAAGTTTGAAACCATGATGCGGCAGTGTCTCGTAAAAAGCATGGAAAGCATTTCAATTTCATTTCTTCTGACCAGCCATTAGCAGCAGCGACCATTTCAAAGTTCTGCAGAAATTCATGCGCCGACAACTTGCTGGAATTCTCAAAGTAAGAGGGGTCAATGGCCGGGCGACACACAGCTGACTGCATTGTACTGGCCACGACAGGCGGATTAGACATCACTGATAACTGAGCAACAGCAGGCGTACTAATACTGGACTTAGATTCCTCTTCACTATGCTCGCTAACTGGGGCAATTGCCATATCAGATTTCTGCGTAGTACGTCGCTTAGGCATGATTGCAGCACAAAAGATAACACAACCAGTAAATAAACAAAATGACAAAGCGATACAGATTACACCAAACTAAACACTTATAGCATCACATGAATGTAAGTAGCAAGATCAGAACATAGCCAAATAAAACAGTACCAGAAGTATTACAATTAAGCGCCCACGGCGAAATATCAGAAAATTATACCAACATACGGTCTACACAAGCATGCCACGCAAACCACTTGGACACAATACCAAGATTTTTAAACAGAATGAACACATGGAAGAAAAACAAAATGATGTCTTCAGTGAGAAACCTCGAACTGGAAGTTAAAAAAACCACGTCACACCTACTGTGACCACTGCTAACATTATCTCAAAAAGAGCAGAATACAGACTTGCAATTTGTACGTAGCACAAAAAAAATTCCTTCTTTTTTTTCCTTTAAAACAAAGGTATCTGACCTGATATACACACGCAAATAAACGCCCCAAAACACGTGCTGATGAAGACTGGTTTCACAAGCTAGAATTAGTGCTGAAATGCATGACCACGCGGGAATTACAAAACACACGTGCATACATAAAAGTTACACGAAAAATGTCCCACAAAAGTATAGTAAACAGCTAGAAATCACAATCAGTGGAATATAAAGTTATAAGCTTCCAGAACCACTGCTAATAAGCACAGAAAACAATATTTTCACCTAGATCGCCAACACGTGACGAGCACATTTCGAAAGTTGCAAATATCTCACTCGTTGCACAACTCACCTTTCACTAAAGTATATTTGAAAATAACCAGCACGAACCACTTAGCACAGCAATACAATTTAATAGAAATAAAGCCAAAATAAGAGGAAAATGGAGTCAGAAGTTTTAGCGTCACGCCGATAGACAATGGAAAAATGCAAAAATGAACTCAAAATTAAAATTTAGAAACGAGACTTTCAGAAATTAAAGCAAGAAAATTTAGAATATGGAAATCACAAATTACAGCATCAAAATCCTTACCCTTAAGCCAGAAACAAATTTTGATTTTTAGCGACCACGTGGAGGACCACAAACCGTTACATTTCAGAGGGGAAAAAAATTTTTGCACTTAAAAATCTCACAAAAAACCAAACTCTGCCTGGCCCTCCACCAACTGTCGTAGCCTCTCTTTAAATTACTTTACAAAAACAGATGGTGGAGCACTCGCTTGCAAGAGGTACGGGCAAATTAAACAAGAACTTCAAATGGCGAGGCTACGACGGGGGAACGCAGCTAAAGAAAGTACCAAAAATATTATTAATCACTGGCAAAAAGGGACGCTACATGGCTTAGAAGGAGGAAAGGAACTCTACACTATCATAATTAATATAAAAAGAGAATAGATGGATGGTTATTTATTATATGAAAATGGATTTCTTACCCCATGTGTCTGCCGGGCGAGGACGCCATGCTTGCCTTTGCACGGAGATGGCAGTTCCACGACTTTGCTACTTGCAGGTTGCCCACTGACTCAAAACAACGCTAACACACAAGCGTCACTGACGCTATCCCCTCCCTTGACACTTAGTTCCCCTGACTTACCCCTACTCACAGACAAACTGCCGTCTCTGATCTCGGTGCCCAGAGAGTCGTGTGTCATATTATCTGTGCACATGCCACAATATACTTTTTTTGTTGAGTGAACCGAGATATTGCTTCGTATTCCCTTAAATTTTCCAATACTTTTTCTCAAATGGGAAGAAAATTAGTAATAAGATTAACATCTCGATTAACATGAAGCATATGGAGAATAAGCGTTTGTAAAAATAGTTTGTACAAGAGTAGAGAAAGTCATGTGAGTGTAACACATCAGACTTTTTATCTTGATAATACCACAAATTATATATCCCATATTGTTACTCAAGGTTAATAATAATAATGATAATAATAATTTATAGTAATTATAATAATGTCTTTGCTTTCCTTTTTACGTAACTATATTTTGTGCTGAAAACTTTCTTTTGAAGAATTTTCTATACATATTACGGAAATTATTCGTATGGTATACCTATGAGCTACGCTCGTGACCGGAATTTGACTTGCGTAAACACGAACTAACAGATGGAAGGAAAGGGCAAATATTTCCATGCGCTGCAATACCTCACGTCTCAAGCTCTGATTATTTTTGTGCTGGATTCACAGATTTTGGCCACCGACGCAGGCAAATGTAATGGCTGAGAATGAGTAACCAAGCCAGGCTATTGCAGAAATATGATTTAGTGCATCAGCTAAAAAGCTTCATTCACAACTCAGTTAACGCTGCACATTACAAGAGCACCTTTACTCGTTCATCTATGGAATGTTGCATTCACTCACCCTGCAAACGCAGTCAAGGTCTATCAAGAACTATAGTCCAACAACCGTTTGGGACACGTGCGAGGTAATAACCAGAAATCTCGACTCCTTTCATTCCTTATCTAGCATAAAGTTAAACACAACTTTCACTAATGCTAAACTTAAAAATGTAAAAGTATCGAAGGCTTATCTCAAAGTATTAGGCATACTTCGGTACCACTGAGTATCGAGGTATCGAAGTCCCATCCATATATATATATATATATATGTGTGTGTGTATATATATGTGTGTGTATGCATAGTAAGTCTTTGTCTGTCTCTTATGGCTTACCATTTTACTAAATTATGCAAAAGTATACAACATTCATTCAGAAAGAAGAGGACTTAACAGGCTTTTTGCAGAAAATTAAATACATACATTTTATTAAATATGTTATAATTTAATCAATATCCTTACAAATAATTTTGAGAAAATCATGCCAAGTTTGGTATTTATCCGACATTTCATTTTTGAGTTATGCTGTTCTCTCTTTCTGCGCACACACATACACACGTACACGTTTTTTTCTTTCTTTCTTTCTTCAGGGAAACATGTATTTCCTGTGAAATCTCGACATCGAATTGCGTGAAGTACAATACTTCCCCTACTTGTTATATGTAAGTAGCAGAAGAAGTGTGAATTAAGTACTTTATTTAAACATTTAATAGAAAAGAGCAAAAACTATCCTATCTTACTCTTGGTTGAACCAACAATAAAAGAAAACATCAATGACGCGACGTGAGGTATTAGTCACGCTTTTGCAGAGTGGTACCACAAGTGTCTAGATCAATCGTGTTAGGTAATGACACCGGAAATATTCAGCATCACATGGTTGCAGTGTATCAACTGTCACGAAATTTACTATTTACGAGGGCTGATCAATAAAGACTGAGACTATTTTTTCACAGATATTTATTACTCCATTTCAATGTTGACATGGTCTTTTTCAAAGTAGTCCTCTCCTACTTGAATGCACTTTTTATAGCGTCTCTGCCAGTCCTCGAACACATGGTACAGGCCATTCTTTGTCAGGTCTTTGAGAATCGCCTCACTTTTCTTCAGCACTGCTTCAGTGCTATCAAATCGAATCCCCGGAGATTTGCCTTTAGTGATGGGAATAAAAAGAAATCACAGGGGACAAGATTGGGGCTATAAGGCAGATGCGGCACACAGGTAATGTTGAATTTAGCCAAACATTCCTGGACTTGATTTGCAACGTGAGGCCGCACGTTGTTGTGATAAGTTCTGGATGTTTCCTTGCAATGTGCTTCCTCGGTGTAGCCAATACTGACGTGTAGTACGCTGCTGTAACAGTGGTGTGAGTGGGAGCAACAATCACAGCAGCTGTGTTGATGTTGACTTCAGTCATAGCAGAAGCACCAGGCCCACCTTGCTTAGCACAGAGGACTCGCTCTACTTTGAAGTCTTTGAACCACCTAAACACTGTGCATCTTCACCGTATGCTTGCTTCAGCTTTTCCAATGTTTCAGAGGCTGTATGATTTAAACGAAAACAAAATTTTTATGCTCCTCTTGTATCACCTTCATTTTGTGGTTAGCGAAATTCAACTAGGGTCAACAATATACAGCATTACTACCAACCTACCGATACGAGAGTGCTGCCGCCTATGGACATTATACATGAAACCCGCTCTTTCCAAATATTCATGGTAGAGACAGGAAACTCTCAAGAAAGCTACAGGAAAAAATCAATCTCGGTCTTTATTGATCAGCCCTCGTACACAGCTACTATTCTATCATGTACTTCATTAAGACTTGCCTTACTATCTCCGTACCTGAATTAAGATGGCATGAAAAATGCGCAGAAGTTATATGTTGTGCTGAAATAAGAGCTCAAGATCTAAATCGGTATTATCTATAATTGTTCATTCGTCCGTTAACATAGATCACCTCTTGAGAGAATGGCATCTATACCCCTTGTTTATTTTTAAACAAAACATGTACCTGTGCAATGCCACATAACAAGCTGGTCTAAAATAAAATAGAATTTACATTTATTAGGACGAAACACTATTTCAGTATAGAAATAAAATCACTGTGAAAAGAGGAGCTCGTATAACATTCATACCATTATCTGTTCCCAGTACCGTTCAAGGAGATTCTTCAGACTATAAAACGAAATGTTTCTGTTCAGTTTATTTTAATCAGGATAAATATCTGTAACGGTATTAGTAAACACATGAACAGGGTGAGAATAGAGTCATCTGCATAAACAGAAGTACATTAGTATATATCACGTAAGAAGCAAAACTTGACGTTCAAAAATAGACTGTACTTGAAACCTGGAGAAATTCTAAACGTATGACAGTAAATTTTTAAAGAATGACAAATGCTGCCAGAAAACTTATTTAACCCAAATTTTATGTCTTAAGAGCACACTTTTCGGGTATATCCTTTATGTTTTCCCAGGTGTACAAAATTCAACAGAATGAACAGTGTTTCGCCAGCTATTTAGAGCAAATTCAAGATATATATGCATTTTATTTATCAATTTAGTATCAATTTACAATATGTTTCTCAATGTCGTTAAAGCGAATTATAATTAACACTTTAAATTGGGAAAGCTTTCCATGTGATATGAAGGATGGCATGATTGCAATATTGAAATATTACCCACTTATGTAAAAAGTTTATTGTGCATGCGACTATGTTTCCAACTACGAGGATCATATCTGTGTCGCCGCCGGTGTGTCAAATTTTCTCGTGCAGTAGATCCCTGTTTCCCACCATCGTCTAATCAGGACCGAAACCTTAAACTTCCGAACAGAAAGCCATCGATACTGATTGGTACTATTTAACGTCTATTCGTATTGCATATAGGCGATAGACACCGATGATTAGAGCCGGGATTCTTATGCAATTACATATGAATTCTATTCCCTGATATACGTGAGCACACGGAAACAGAAACAGGAAAAACAGAAATGAATTGAAGGAGGAACATTGCTATAACCCAGTTTCATTTTACATGTTTTTATATATTTCAGCGCATATTGCTTGTTTTACACAATCTTACATAAGAATAAAATATTTTGCCGCGTCTTTCCTTAATTATTATTTATTTATTTATATGCCTCCCTATTTTTTTCCTTCCTTTAGAAATGCTAATAATTAATTAACAATTAAATATATATTATTGACGTTGTACACTTGAGACGGTTTAAACATTTGCTCGATATAGGTATCAACAATGAACAAAATCCAACTTAACCGTCTAGAATGCACTTGTTGTCAAGAGCCAGGAAAAAATTATCTTATTCAAGTATGGTCGTGACACTTGCGATATCGAAAGATCATTTACTTCTTACAAGAAGACTTTATGCGGCAGAAGAATATCCTTTCTGTGTGAGGGCGGTGGTTAGACTGTACGGCACCCTAATGCCATCTGCACGGCATGAAGCAGGTGGTTACAGGGATGAGACCTAGAAGGCTAACCGCCCGCCTTTGTATGGGGGCGGCGGTTGGACTGGACGGCACCCTAATGCCGTCTGCACGGCACAAGCAGAAGATTAGGTAGCTATACGCTAGGGTCTCTGTGAACGTGACGGAGCGGGTGGTTACAGGGATGAGACCTAGAAGGCTAACTGTCTATCACATATAAGAGTTATCCACCAACAGATCCGTCGCGATATGACTAGGGAGTTAAAGCGACGTAAAATAAAATAGAGTTAAAAAAATGTCCTTTACCCCAGAACAAGTGGAGAAGTATTGTGCACTGTGCCATGAAGTACACAATACGTTTGTGTAACGTGCTCATTGTTAATTTGTTCAGTTATGTTTGTGAAGACGCTTTTTGTGTTATTTTATTCATATTAGTTAGTTTACGTGTTTTACTAACGACGTTTGAGCTGTTCACAAAATACTGTAAGAAGTGTAAAGTGAAATTTGTGATCATGATTATCAGGTTAACAAATATATATTAATTTAAATAAATGATTGTGGAGTCCTGTAGGATAATAAAAGCAATAAATATGGCGGTACAAAGAATGATCGGTTGGTGAAATAAATTATTTTTTATTTAAAATGCGGACGTCTAATATAATTTTTTTTGGGGGGGGGGGAATTATCTCCATACAGCAGTTTTCCTAAAGCTCATAATTTATTTCTCCATAAATCCCTATCCTCTGCCTCTTCATCAGTTAGTCCTCTATACGCCATGCTCCAGACTCCATCCATCCATTGTTCTCTTGGCCTTACCTTTCCTCTGTTTCCTTCAGCTTCCCAATCTAACACCATTTTTACTGTTCTATAGTTTCCCATTTTTTTCATATAGTCGAACCATTTTAATTTTCCCTCTTCTATTGTTTCCAATACATTTTCTTTACATCGATTATTTCCTGAACTTTTTTATTTATAATTTTATCACTTCTTGAGATTCAAGAAGCCCTCCGCCGAAAATCCATTTCTGTTGTTAATAAGTTTCTTTTTTGTTGCCTATTCACTGTCCTGTTTCTGCTGCATAGAGTAATATGCTTTTTACTGTTGAGTTTGTCGTAGTAACCTCTTCGTGTTATCGTTTTTACTTGACGCCTGTTATTGTTTTACTATTTTGAATTTTGGGTTCTTTGTCCTCCGGCCAGCTATTACTACTCAGTCGAACAAATATCCCTTGAGCAGGGCGTGTAAACGGAAAGGAGTTGTTACTAAAAGATAACACTGATAAAGGAATTTATTTTCACACTTTTATTGCCGTCACACTTAATTAATTTCACATCTTTAATCTTGATACAAGCCTGACTGAAACTGTTATATTTCCGAATGTAATTACTGTCGTAATAGTTGGCGCGTACCTACTTCACATTTTGTAACTAACTTTACGACGCGAGAGATTCTGTAGAACTGCGTAATGTGTACCTCGCGAGAGATTGCTGAGAACTGCGCGACGTTTACCTCGTGAATGATCTGTAGACTGCGCGATACTTGCTTTTGGCTCAAGAATTTGTACTCCCTCACCCCGATATGCCTAAACATTATAATAGAGCTGCTATTGGTTAATAAAGCGCGCCAACATTAGCGTCTATTTTGTCAGCCAATCACAATTACAAACATATATGCTCTAGGGAAGATATTCCCTCCATTTCTAAAGAAAGACACGCTATCCTGACGCCATTTGTTTGTCTCTTCTAAGTGATAAACAACTCACCCCATCGCTTCATTGTTACCCACTCCTATTATCAGTTTCAGTGAGACCGTGTAAACTTATTTCCTAACAATGCTTATAGCTAACAAACATCTAAGATCATTGTCGTACAATAATGTTAATTTACACTACAATCACTCTGGCATTCACAGTGTTGTGATATAAAATACTGCCTCAAGTTATACACGAGCTTTTAGTTTTATTTAAAATGTTTCTGCTCCACAATATCGAGTTCAACATTCTAATTGTTTTTCTTCCTTCACTTATTCTTTTTTCTATTTTTAAATTACTAGTACCATCTGCTTCTATGATGATCCCAAATACTTAAATTTATTGACCATTCTAATTTCCTCAGTGATAACCTATATTTTTTCATCCGTGTTCATTGTTGAGGACAGTATATATTCTGTTTTCTTAAAGTTAATATGAAGTCCCTGAATTAAATTTTTATTATATAGGGTGCAGGTTACCCGTGATCACTCTGTTAAGCTATGAAAGAGCATGTTGTTTTGAGTGTTTTTCCTTAAAACCTTTTTCCATAGTGTTCTTACTATTTTATTACTATTAATATTGCTATTTTAATAATATCATTATTATTTTATTTTGCACATTACTGCTTCTCAAAAAATTCAACAGGTTCACTTTACATTCAATAGGTTAACTTTACATTCCACAGGTTAACGTTTAATTCTTCAGCTTCTGCTGCTATGGCAACGAACAAATAAACACTTCTGATACACAAATAAACGGAAAACTACACATAATATAACGTAACCTAATATCATACGGAATATTGAACTGAGGAAACATTTACAATATTATGTAAGTTATTAATAGAAACACTTATTTATACAGGTAAATAAAAGCTTGAGAAACTCAGTTAAATTGAAAACATTACATTATCACACCTACCTTATCAACAGTGACTCCCTGTCTGCTTTAAAATCTCTCCAAAACGTATACTCCACCAACAGCATAGTCCAAGACATACATTCACTCTACACCAACCTATCTACCCTGAGCAAAATCTGCATTATTGTTATATGGGTACCTTCTCATCAGAAAATAATAGCAAATGAAAAAGCGGGCACTGCTGCAAAGGAATGAATGTCTATCTACACACCATAGCTATACACTACTACGATGTAGTTACCCACTGCAAGAGACAAATAGAAAATCAGTGGTGGAATAGTTGGATACAGAACAACGACAGTAAACTTCACAATGTGCGTCAGACTTCTACTACAGAGTATCCAGTTAAAAACCTCAAACCTAGAGACCATATTACAATAAATCCGCCTACGAATTGGACACACCAGAATTACTCACTCCTACCTATTAAACAGAAGTCCTCCACCGCCTGTGATGAGTGCCAAACAGTAATAACAGTAGAATATATTATACTGAGATGTTCAAAGTTTAAACAGCAGAGAAAACAACTTGGTATATCAATAAACCTTCGTGCAACACTCAGTAAACCTTCTCGCTGTTGAAATATTATAAACTTAATTAAAGCAACTGAATTATACAACCATATTTAATCAAAGTAATTAATACATTGTTTTTGTTATTCTAAAATTACTGTAATGTTCATTGTGTATTAATTGTTATTGTAAACCATTGTTACGTTTAATGTGTAATAACTGTAATTGTAAGGCTATCGTTATTTTCAATGTGTATTGCTATGTTCTTGTAAAATCATGGTAAGAAATGTTTGTAAAATCGTTCTACTGAACCTAAATCGGTCATGATCAGACCAAAATGGTTAAAGCGATCTTAAACAATTAATATTAATAATTAATAAATTAAAAAAATTATTATACTTCATTTCTTTACGAGTTATAAAACTCTGTGAATAATTAAAGCAAGACAAGAGCAGAAAATCAATGAGAGCTTCTGTTTAATGTTTAGAGAAATTGTTCAAAATTGTACCCCTCGCCAACGCTTCACAACGGGCAGAATTTTCTCCAGTTCTGCTGCGCTCTACGAAGTACGCCATAGCGCAATCAACAGCTGAAGCCCGCTTCTTTCACTGTTAGTGTTCTCAGGTTGTGTAGCTTATAATAATAATAATAATAATAATAATGATAGTAATAATAATGATAATAATAAGAGTACGAATTGTTTTAATTCAGAATGTATTTAAATATGCAGAAAATATTTATCTTTTAACTTCCTCTAAGAGATATTTGAAAAAGTGTCTAAGTTACGTAAAATATTCGTTTAAAATGTAGTTAATATGAACAATTTTAGCTTTTTTCTCAAAAACTACTTTAAAAAAAGCAAAAATACTCTAAAAGTTTTTGTTCTATTCATTACAAGGGGTCATCCCGTTCAAGGATGGTCATTGGTCACCTTCCATCCTGTATATTTATAATTACACATTTATTTGGTATCACATATTTCATAACATATTTTACTATAATATTTATGCATATATTTTTCAGTATGTTACATAAAATCCGGGTTTTACTGACGTTACATTAAGAAATGAAATGAAAATTGGGAAGGAAAAGTTTAGGGCACCTCCGTGCATTTGTCAGGTATAAGGAGGACTGAGGAAAGCCTAGAAAAAACACTGTAAGGGAGGATGGTTCTCGCGGGACTTGAACCGTGGACCTTCCGCTCACGAGTCCATGACATGACCCGACGACCTTTGTCGGTGTCCATACTGAACCGACGTGCTTATGTGTTAATGCATTTTTTAATCTTCTCTGATGAATCAGATTATTTACCGCTATTATCTGGACTTACACGTACATTCATATACAATAAATATGTCATGAAATGCAAGCTAATATCACTTACAACCTTAGTGGCATACTGACACGAGACTGTTCCTGATCAGTTTAAATTATTCACGCCCAGCCCTCGGCACTTAAACTTGCAGTGCGTCATTCAGTCGGCAAATGCCAGTTACGGCGATTGAATTACGATAGTATCCTTCGAGAGCTTTCCTTTGGCATAAATACTATAGCTGATTTTATTCAGCTGTTCATGTTGACGTCATGTCTCTGACACTGAGTGTTAGAAACGCAGTGCTGGTCAGAGTTTAGTATGTACTCCATGATTCAAAGCCAGACAACTGCATGTTATGTTGTGCTACCAACATAACTTTAAAAAAAACTCACTTGTTCTTCCCCCTAGACGACAAAGAAATTCTGGTTACTTTCTCCACCGCAATATGCAGGAAATAAGCTATTCGACTCAACATTCTATATCTCATTTCACTGGAAATTCACTTTTTTAGATCTTTTGAGATAAAAAATGCAGTCTGTGAATCAATCTGTCTGTATACCTGCAAGCTGAATAACTCAAAAACCAACTTTAGTATGCCCTAATGCCCTAATGCTTAAGTCATGACCAACCTTATGTTATGCTTAAGTCAGATAGCATTTTAACATTGCAAGGCGGATATTTGCTACGAAAGCAAATTAAATTGAGTTTTATTTATGGACACTCTTTAACTGACCTGGTCCTTAGGGTCCCGTTCTATGTTGGGTGTGAAAGACTGGTAATTTTTCTCAGAGGCCTCACCGGGATCACCGGCTTTACTTCCTTTCCGAAATAAGCCATGCCAAGGATTTTTACTCCCGAAAAAATATCCATCGTCCTCCGCGAGGTTTGAATTTGCTGCGAACTCTCCGATAGCAAACACTTCTTTATATGTAAACGTTTTTGTTAGCTCTTATTTTCTAAAAAAAATGCCCTCAATAGGTTTGATAAAATGCCAAATATCGGGAAGACGAATAAAATATACGTATATTTAAAATTTTCGCTGAATAGATGTACATTTTGAATCGCCTTCACACGAATCACAATAAGCTAGTAGGACAAAACATGTTTATCTGATCGGGAGGTCCCGGGTTCGGTCCCCGGGGATTGCCCACTCTGATCATGAGCTTTTCATGGTTTCCCCTGATTGGCGGGCGAATGCTGCGGTGGTTCATTTTTGACCACGACTTTCCGGCCCCTTATTTCCTGTACCCATCCTTTTCCTTGTCATCTGTTTCAGGGTCGTAGGTCCAGGCAATGATGTTCGGCGGGTTGCGACTGGGCGGTGAATGTGCACTATGTAGAGGTTCCCTGGCGTCGTTGCGGAACTGTTTAGTTAGGATCCGCCTCTGAGTCGACCCCATCAGGGTGGAACCACCTGGGATTCGGAGACTCGTTGGTGGACCCGGGTGGCGTCTAATGCATTCGATCTGGAAACTTAGGGACTCCGTCCATGCTTGCGCCCGTCGCCATCTGGATCCGGTCGCTCTTCGGGTCTCTCCCCTCATCCTTCCCTCTTAGGCGTCACGGTAGGAACAAAAAGGGTCGTTCTACTTGTATTGCTGTTTCAATGGTTTAAATATTTCACTGGTTTAAATACTGTGAAATATTAAGTGGCCGTTCTTTTGTTTCCCCTGAGGTCACACTAAGAAGCCTCCCGAATAGTGCTTTTGTGTGCCTACAACAAAACGTATATGGAAACCATGTCTAAGGCATTATATGTTGCAGCATAAACAGGAAGTCAGCAGAAAACAAACGTTTCTATGATTAGTTTGTATTTATTTTTTTTAAAAAAGTGCTAATAGTCAAAGCAGGTCAAGTGACTTATGCGAGATATTATTTTGATGTGTAATGGCAAGGCATATTATTGGAACACCAATTGTCGGATAGATCGTCATGTATGCTGCTGACCTTATTTCTGTGTGTCAGTCTCTCATGATTCATCTGGTCCATAAAATCTAGAGCATGCCTGAGGCTCCAATACTTGCAACTTGACCTAACAACCGTGAAAATAATTCACATAATTAACATATTAACACACATATAAATTTGGTAAATAGACATGTTTAAGAAGCCATTCACTTGTGTGTATTCACTTTCATTAAATATCTATTCAACAATTGCAAGAATTCGATGAACAGAGTCGTCGCGATAGTACACTGGATCTAAACTCATTAGATTAAGTAAGAACATATATCATCAATCATAGTAGTTCAAAAGTCACTTTAACTCGAAACCGTTTCGTGATGTATGGGATAGCGGAGAAGGAAAAAAAGAATGTTCATTTTCTTAGCCATTTGGCAGGAATCGGTTTTCACTAAACGTTGCCGATATCCTGGAATTATTTTTCCGTTTTCACCAAGGTGTTGGATTTTCAGGTTCTTGCTGGGGAAAATATTAGATTACTGTAGGTTTGTCAGGTAAGCCACCAAAACTCGTTTTTAACCGAGGGCTGAATGGACTGAGGTCTGTAGATTGTGGAGTTCAGGTTAATGTAATGTGCTTGCTGATGGCATTTTTGTCAGAAATTAGTATTGCTTTGTAGGGCTGAAGTTTAAAAATGAAATATAAGCATTATTAAAGTATTAAATGCTGTAAATTCCCTCAAACATTGAGAAAGATTCCTTTTACCTTATAATTATACCTGCCATGGCTTAAATATTAAAACATTGCTCCTACAATGCGCAGTGGGATTTAATTAAATATTAATTGAGAAACACGGCCCATTTAAGTGTGTAACGCAATGACTTTATATTTGTCCTAATAAAATGTTATTAGACTTATTACGCTTAAAAGTATGAAAGTACTTTTTAAAGAACTTATGCTTTTTTATCCTAGATACTATACAACACGAAACAGATAAAACATTTAAACACACAGGGTATGAAAAAAATCTGATGTGTTACACTCACATGACTTTCTCTACTCTTCTACAAACTATTTTTACAAACGCTTATTCTCCATCTACTTCATGTTAATCGAGATAAACATTTGCATACTCTATCTTATTGCTAATTTTCTTGTAGACGTAAGGGGAATATATATTTACAAGGGCAATATAGAAATACACTAGCCTTTAAGCACATACATATCTCTTAATAGCTGGTTGCTAGGTGCAGCAACATTCCCTTTGCCACAGATTAATACTCTTTGCATATCCAAGACAAAAAAAATGAGTAACGAATTCCCATTTGAGAAAATAAGTATTGAAAAATTTAAGGGAATAACAAGCAATATCTCGTTAAATGGTTTACTCAACAAGAAGAATGTATATGACATAAATTCACAATGAAGAATACTTTTGAGACATTCCCAGAAAATTAAAAATATACATTTTATTTGTCATGAAAATATCTTAAACATATGATATTTTAATCAAAATCGTTGGAGCCATTTTGATAAAATTAAATTTTCGAAAAATGCTCCATGTAAAGCGTAATCTGGTGTGGGGGGATTTTATTGAAAATCTTCGTGTCGCATCTCTGGAAGATACTGAACCTAAATACCAAGTTTGGTGTTTATCCGACTGTCCGTTTCTGAGTTATGCTGTTCACAGACAGACAGACAGACACACACACACACACACGCAAGGACATGTTTCCAAAAATGCTTTTTTTTGGATTCAGGGGGTCTCAAAACATGTATTTTCGGTGAAATCTCGGTATCGAATTTTTGGATGGAATACAATACTTCCCCTACTTACTATACGTAGTAGAGAAAGTAATAAATATCCAAAATGAAACTGCTCAGTCACAAAAGAATTTATCTGGCACTCTCCACTCCCTCATAGCCGTCTGAGAATAATTTCATACCAGAGCTGTCCCGTCTTATACAGAAGGTTAACTGACCCTCACCTTTTCATCAGCTGTGCCCAACATGCCCTTAGCTTGATTCGAGGTGTTAAAATATAATGGCAGGAACTACTTTGGTATCCTTTCCTTCATGTCCATACTTAGGAAATCCAGGTTTCCACCCCATTACCGCACAATGTTGCAAAAAGCATTACCTACTATGGAGGAATGCGAAGTCTCCACTTTTTACCACCAATTAAATCAGAAGACTAGGAAAAAATCCACTATAAAGAATTAATTACAGAAATGCCAACAGAGACAGCGGTAGGTTTTGTCCAATTGTTGTACATTTTTACAATATGAACATAAACTTATAAATGATTGACTCCTAACTTTTCATCATATAGACCTTTCATGCAGCAAAATAGTTCTTTTTTTTCACCTCATCCTGAAGAATTCCCTCTGAAAGAACCATAATCTAACTTTTGTTCCATACTGTGGCGTATTAATAATTTGGGGGTTTCATTGTCATTACCAGACATATTGTTGTTCTACATTGGTATTACAAGACATATTGTTGTTTTCCTTTTATGTTGTCTGGAATGACGTCACTCCTGGCTGGGAGTTTTTGCTAGCCACGAGTGGTGGGGATATAGCGTCCGTCTTACTAATGATTTCGTGGGAAGCGGATCGCGCGTCCGGCTTTTGGATCGGTGGATATCTCCCCTCATCTTTCATATTTAATAATGTAGGAACCCCAAACGGTTGGGAAATAAACCTAGGAATGTGTAAGTAGATTTGTGTTATGGATTTTGCATAGTGAAAAACCCACGCCTACCTCTTATCTCCACACCACATTTCGGTCCTTCGCTGCCAAATGAGTATACGTTCCCTCAATGTACGTGCTGGATACCAAAAATTAATTTAATTTTCATGTGAACTTTTAGGCCTCTACCCAGCATGTAACAATACTACCCGGAATTTCATGTTTTTCCGTCTCCAAACCAGTATATCAAATTGAATTTTTTCTTTCAGTTACTTTCCGTATTCCAACCAATGCCACCATAATATGAATACATTGGCCCTGCAATGAGCATACGAAACATGACTGCGTCCATGTCTAACATAATGTGCAGTACAGTATTTAACCAGTATATAAAGTATTTTGACGTACTATGAAACAAAATATGGTAGGTAACTGCAAAGTTTTTTTTTTCAGTACTCGTTTCGACATTTCGGTTTCAGATTCGCTTCGGCCGTATACATCTTACTTGTAAAACAATTACTTTCCTATACAGTTATGTAAACAACCATTTCCATTCAGTATACTCCTTGATTCTCCTTCCTTCCAAATAAAACAGATTCCGTAGCTATTTCCATTGATGGTCTTGACCATGCATTATTCATCAACGTGAATCAGCCTAGGTCCGGTAATGGTCCCGAAGTTTTCTACTGGAACATTGATACGTGTGAGACTTCGTTCAAATCACCGCAAAAAGGTCTTACAAATGCCCTTAATCACAAGGAATCAAAGGAAACTAAAAACTGGAGTATTACTGCAGAATGTTTTCTAAGGAAAACCATTTGATAAGCTGCATTCACATGACTTTCTCTACCTTATTCTTCAACAAACTAATCCTACAAAAGCTTATTCGTGTTTCTACCTCATCTAAATCGAAATAAACATTCTTAGAAATGGTTTTATTACATATTTCCTTGTAGGCACAAGGGGGATTGGGGGAATATAGTAGGCTTAAGCGAAAGTCAAATCTTTTAAGAGCTGGTTGCTGTGTGATAGCTTTAAAATTCCTTTCTTTTCATGAACACGAAAAAGAAAGAAAGAAAAAAAAATCAATTTGTATTTGTGAAAACTATAAAGCATTTGAAAATTGAGAAACAATAACAAATAATATATCGAAAGTGTTTTATTTGACATAAATAGTGTGCTTTAATGAGATCTACATTTTTGTGTGGTAAGATTTGGTCTATTTCTTACGACTTACCAATTATACCAGTCATTCAGAATAAAGAGGACCTCACAGGCTATTCCCAGAAAATTCAATATATGCATTTTATTTGTCATGAAAATCGCTGAAACATATGTATTTTAATAAAAATCGTTAGAGCCGTTTCTGAGAAAATAAAAAAATAGCGAAAACGTTTCCATGTAAAGAGCAGTTTGATGTGGGGGAGATTTTCTTCAAAATCTTTGTGTCGCATCCTTAGAAAGTCCTGACTTTTCGTTTTAGACACTCCACTGACACACACGGACCTTTTTCTAAAAATTATTTGGAGGGGGGTACAGGGAGCCACAAAACATGTATTTCCCTTGAAATCTCGACATCGAGTTTTTGGGTGGAATACAATACTTCCCTGCTCACTATAAGTAAAGAGAAAGGAAAAACTACACAGTCGCCATGTCGAAACAGTTGTCACTGTGTAGGTCATAGAAATATATATTAAAATCTTCAAGAGTTGAGCATAACTGTAGATACTTGTATGAACACACGGAAAAGGATTTTGTGGTTGACCCTTTGTGATTATTGGGCCTCCGAAAGGAAGGTAACGCTTTTATTTTTATATGCGCAAAGAGCAAGCAATATTAAAGTTTACGTGTGTTGGCGATTTTCAATATTTTGCATTTTATGAGGTTTACATTTTTGAAAAGGTGCACAAACTATTCAGCCTCTTTAAGTACAGTATTTTCAGAATTAACTTATTTGCATTAGGTAGAGCAGTTAGTTTGGGTAACATCTGAAACTGAAATAGAAATATACTTTAAGGTGGTGCAGAAATAAATTGGTGAAATCGTGAAAATCGAAGCATTAATAACGAAATTCGGCAAAAGGGTATACTATTCACTTTTTCTCTCCATTAGTTGAAGTTCTATTTAGATGATATTTTCAGTCATTACACAAAAAAGTCTCTCTACTAAATGCCTATAAGTTAACTTTGAAATTATCGCACACAAAAATGTACAATTTTTGAAAAGTTTTAAAACGCAAAATGTTCACAATCGCCAGATTTATAAACTATTATCGCCTCTCCTTTGCATATATAAAATAAGAGGACGTTCTCTCTATTAATTTAGCTTCTAGTATTTTTAAAGCGATGCACGGATATTTTCTGTTTTCGGCATATATGACGCCTCCCATCTGCAAACAGCACTATATCATCAGCACACCAAAATTGTTCCAATTCGCTTCCGATTGTATATGCTTTACCTCCTTCGTATGTACCTGTTATAATCTTACTGAAAATGGCGGATTGAAACTATCTCGTTGTGTGTTCCGACAGCTATAGATGCATTATTTCTCTGCTTCGTTCTGTTAAATTCATTGCACTGAGCTCTTTTGTAATTTATGTTCCGTGAGGATAGATATATTTTCCTTGTAGCATATTCAATACATCTTTTAATGTATCTTGTATGACTCATTTACGCCGAAACACCCAGTTGCGCTGTGTTAAGGCAAGCTAACAGTCTCAGGATTGGTGTCATGTTGGAATCGTTAGAAATCCCATCCTTGCTAGCGCACATCGTAGTCCGGATCTGGTCGCCCTTCAGGCCTCGGGTCTGTAATAAAATATAGTTTTTTTTTCGTAAAGTGGTGCTGAATTATTCAGTAAAATATAAATGAAAAGGCTGCTTTCAAGGCACCTTGTAGTCAATCTGTTAAAAAAAGTGTGTTTTTTCCTTTTCACTATTGAAATCTCCATTCTTTTCTGACCCCATTGATATATAATGTATAGGTTCTTGCACATTTTATAACTGTCATATTTAAATACGCATTGGTTGTAGTTTTGTTTTATTTTTCTACACATAGGTGCCATTATCTCCAAATCTATTGCACCCAGGAAGCTGAACTTTTCTGAGAAGCCAAAACATCATATGAACTTTAAAATGAGTGGAACAGTTTTTAATATAATTGTCAAATAATTTAGAAACAATTTTATGTATTGGAACAATTGAGCTAAAATTTTTAAATTATATATTAGCTGTGATGTTTACTAAAAAATTAGAATATTGAAAAACTAATCCACTCATTTTGTCAGAAATACTATTTTCTGGGTGCAACATAATTTAGACTCATTGTAACAGATGGTTCCACAAATAATGGTACCTAAATGAACTTCGAAAACCTAAAATTGTATTTCTGTGCATTAGCTTATAGGTTGTCACTTGTATCTCTCTGCGCCTACTAATTCATTTTAACTTATTTCCTGCTCTAAGTTGTGTAGAATGTGCAATAAAAAAATCGTGTCTGTAGCTCTGATGGTTCAGATGATATTCACATTAAAATACTGATGTATTTTTCATACGTAAATGAGTGTGTTTAACTACGAGGTGCCCTTCAAAACGCACATGTCCAGACAATGGCCCTGAAGTATACTCGTTGCATGTTGATTAAATGTTCAGTCATTCAAGTAGGCAGACTGTCTTCGTAGCAAATAGCAACAAACGTGTCGGGTAATTCCACAAAACGATATAAAATATCATTAAAAGAATCTGGCCGCACATTACTTGAGTCTTCTGCATATCGCGATGTATTTGGCAACCTTGTGAAGAAAAGAAAATTTTCCCCTGAGCAAATTCCATCCCCACTTGCTGCATGTACATGGACACACCCATGTCGTCGACGATCCTAAAGGGTGTAAAGAAATGGCATAGGGGGATATAAGGGATAGCTACCTTCGTGATATCTAATAATCAAATTTCGGCAGTGGATACATTGTATACCAATTTTGGAGTTAAGCTACTCCTTGTTTGTTGCTTTTGTGGAAAAGGACGGGGAGCTGATGGCTGAAGGGAGTGTATTTTTCATATTTTATTTTCAGAAATAAACAACATTATGCAGCTAATTGTAACTGCAGGCTCAATATAGTGAGGCAGTATTTTATATCACAACACTGTGAATGCCAGAGTGATTGTAGTGTAAATTAACATTATTGTATGACAATGATTTTAGATGTTTGTTAGCTATAAGCATTGTTAGGAAATAAGTTTACACGGCCTCACTGAAACTGACAATAGGAGTGGGTAACAATGAAGCGATGGGGTGAGTTGTTTATCAATTAGAAGAGACAAACAAATGACGTCAGGGTAGCGCGCCTTTCTTTAGAAATGGAGGGAACATCTTCCCTAGAGCATATGTTTTAGTAATTATGATTGGCTTATAAAACTGACGCTTATGTTGGCGCGATTTAGTAACCAATAGCAGCTCTATTATAATGTTTAGGCATATCGGGGTGAGGGAGTATAAATTCTTGAGCCAAAAGCAAGTATCGCGCAGTTCTAAGAAATCTCTCTCGCGAGTTACACGTCAGGCAGTTCTAAGGAAGCATTCATGAGGTACACATTACGCAATTCTACAGAATCTCTCGCGTCATAAAGTTAGTTACAAAATGTGAAGTAAGCGTACGACAGTAATTATATTCGGAAATATAACAGTTTCAGTCAGGCGTGTATAAATATTAACAGATGTGAACTATTAATTAAATGTGACGGCAATAAAAGTGTGAAAACAAATTCTTTTATCAGTGTTAGCTTTTAGTAACAACTCCTTTCCGTTTACACGCCCTGATCAGAGATATTTGCTCGACTGAGTACTAATAGCTAGCCGGAGGACAAAGAACCCAAAATTCAAAATAGTAAAACAATAACAGGCGCTCAGCAAATAAGATAATACGAGAGGTTACCGCGACAATAGAGAGTTCGTTTTCTCCCGTCCTTCCGGTGTGTCAAATATGTGGAATTGAAACCCTTATACCGGTTATACTAAACATGTGTACAATTTTATGTGTAATATTAGACTGTCAATTTCCATTCTAACTTTTAGTTTCAAGAGCAGCTTTCGCTTGCAGCCTCCTAGGGAACTGCTGCGTAATGAGAAGCAAACATTGATGCGCAGTGAATTCACTACAATTTCGTCTTACTGTAAACATTTTAGGCTCTACTGCAAACGTTTAATCTATTAGTTTACTAAAAAAAACTTGTGTTTTCTTTTCCGCTCTAAATGTGGAATGATGGAAGTTCATAGAAGGTAGACCATTGCCAGGTTAGATAGCAGATTAGAAGAGTGGATGATAGGAGTAGTCAGACTTGCGGGCCTCTATTAACTAGAGCAGATCACTTCACGCAGGCCATAGTGGGACCTTTGTGCTTCCAATATGACCCCTGGGAGGAAGGGATGAAGGGGAAACACGAAGGGCGACCAGGTACGGACGTCGATGTGCGCTATTCAGGACGGGATCCCTAGCGGTTCCAGCATGACTCTAGCTAGCCATGCTTTAGCCACCCGCAATCTGGGTTCCCGGTTGTAGATGAGACACTCTCATGAAGGAAGGGTGCCCCAGTAGTACCGCCAAGCGCCTGGGAGAAATATTTTCATAGCGCAAATTTCACGGTTCTGCCGAAACATACCAACCGCTGTCGTCTGGTCCTATAGCCCTGAAATAGATGAGGTAAAGTAGATGAAAGGAAATAATGGAGACAGGAAATGATGGACATGAAATTCGTGGTAGTAGGGGAATCACCCCAGTATTCGCTTTCTTGCACGGGGAAACCACGAAAAAAAACCGTATTCACACTGACGGGCCCGACGGGAATCGAACCAGGACCCCCCGTATGCGAGCCTCACAGGTACTGCAGAACCATTTCGCTTTCTAAGCTTGGATGTGCTTGCTATGTTGCAGAAAATCTGTACGTTGCTATTGGCCTATGATGACACTCTTATTCTAGGAGTCCCCCCAGCACCATGTGAGAGAACTTTATGAAGACCATGCTCGGTGTGGTCGATCTCTTGCAAATCGAATCGAACTACAATTCATGAATATTAATGCCTTGGTTAAACTTTTGGTGATCTTATTCTTCGAGATATGGGACTAACTTGACGTCAGAAAATCTTAAGTGTGTCGTAGACAAGAAGAATAAGAAAATGAAGTGCAGTTGTATGTATCAAACAACTCATTGCAAAAACTCAGTTAAAAAATCTGATGTGTTACACTCACATGACTTTCTCTACTCTTGTACAAACTATTTTTACAAACGTTTATTCTCCATCTACTTCATGTTAATCGAGATAAACATTTGCAGACTCGATCTTATTGCTAATTTTCTTGTAGATGTAAGAGGAATATATATTTACAAGGGCAGTATCGAAATACAGTAGCCTTTAAGCACATACATATCTCTTAATAGCTGGTTGCTAGGTGCAGCACTATTCCCTTTGCCACAGATTAATACTCTTTGCATATCCAAGACAAAAAAACTGATGTTACACTCACATGACTTTCTCTACTCTTGTACAAATTATTTTTACAAACGCTTATTCTCCGTATGTTTCATGTTAATCGAGATATCGAGATGTCAATCTTATTGCTAATTTTCTTGTAGATGCAAGGGGAATATGGTAGGTTTTAAGCGATAGTCAAATCTTTTAAGCGCTGGTTGCTATGTAGCGCATTCCATTCTCTTTGCATGTCCAGGACATAAAAAAAAATCTGATGTGTTACACTCACATGACTTTCTCTACTCTTGTACAAACTATTTTTACAAACGCTTATTCTCCATATGGTTCATGTTAATCGAGATAAACATTTGCAGAGTCTATCTTATTGCTAATTTTCTTGTAGATGTAAGGGGAATATTAATTTACAAGGGCAATATAGAAAAACAGTAGCCTTTAAGCACATACATATCTCTTAATAACTGGTTGCTAGGTGCAGCACCATTCCCTTTCCCACAGATTAATACTCTTTGCATATCCAAGACAAAAAATCTGATGTGTTACACTCACATGACTTTCTCTACTCTTGTACAATCTATTTTTACAAACGCCTATTCTCCATATGCTTTATGTTAATCGAGATATCGAGATGTCAATCTTATTGCTAATTTTCTTGTAGATGCAAGGGGAATATGGTAGCTTTTAAGCGATGGTCAAATATTTTAACGCTGGTTGCTATGTGTCGAATTCCATTCTCTTTGCAAGTCCAGGACATAAAAAAATGAATAACGAATTTGAGAAAAAGTATAAGTATTGGAAAATTTAAGGGAATAACAAGCAATATCTCGAAAACGGTTCACTCAACAAAAGAAATGTATATAACATAAGTTGTGTATTTTAACGAGATCAACATTTTTTGTGTAGTAAAATTTTGTCTATCTCTTATGGTTTACCAGTTATGCAAAAGTCGTTCACAATGAAGAATACTTTTGGAGACATTCCCAGAAAATTCGAGATATACATTTCATTTCTCATGGCATTATCTTAAACATATGATATTTTAAACAAAATCGTTAGAGCCATTTTTGAGAAAATTAAAATTTTCGAAAAATGTTCCATGTAAAGGGTAGTCTGGGGTGGGGGGATTTTCTTGAAAACCTTCGTGTCGCATCTCTGGAAGATACTGAACCTAAATACCAAGTTTGGTGTTTATCCGACTGTTCGTTTTTGAGTTATGCTGTTCACACACACACAGACACACACACACAGACACACACACACACACAGACACACAGACACACACACGGACATGTTTCCAAAAATGCTTTTTTTGGATTCAGGAGGTCTCAAAACATGTATTTCCGGTGAAATCTCGGTATCGAATTTTTGGGTGGAATGCAATACTTCCCCTACTTACTATACGTAGTAGAGAAAGTAAAAAATCTGATGTGTTACACTCATATGACTTTCTCTACTCTTGTACAACCTATTTTTACAAACGCCTATTCTCCATATGCTTCATGTTAATCGAGATATCGAAATGTTAATCTTATTGGTAATTTTCTTGTAGATGCAAGGGGAATATGGTAGCTTTTAAGCGATAGTCAAATATTTTAACGCTGGTTGCTATGTGGTGCATTCCATTCTCTTTGCATTTCCAGGACATAAAAAAATCTGATGTGTTACACTCACATGACTTTCTCTACTCTTGTACACACTATTTTTAAAAAACGCCTATTCTCCATATGCTTCATGTTAATCGAGATATCGATATGTCAATCTTATTGGTAATTTTCTTGTAGATGCAAGGGGAATATGGTAGCTTTTAAGCGATAGTCAAATATTTTAACGCTGGTTGCTATGTGGTGCATTCCATTCTCTTTGCATGTCCAGGACAAAAAAAATGAATAACGAATTTGAGAAAAAGTATAAGTATTGGAAAATTTAAGGAAATAACAAGCAATATCTCCAAAACGGTTCACTCAACAAAAGAAATGTATATGACATAAGTTGTGTATTTTAACGCGATCTACACTTTTTGTGTAGTAACATTTTGTGTATCTCTTATGGTTTACCAGTTATGCAAAAGTTGTTCACAATAAAGAATACTTTTGGAGACATTCCCAGAAAATTCGAGATATACATTTCATTTCCCATGACATTATCTTAAACATATGATATTTTCATCAAAATCGTTAGAGCCATTTTTGAGAAAATTAAAATTTTCGAAAAATCTTCCATGTAAAGGGTAGTTTGGGGTGGGGGGGATTTTCTTGAAAACCTTCGTGTCGCATCTCTGGAAGATACTGAACCTAAATACCAAGTTTGGTGCTTATCCGACTGTTCGTTTTTGAGTTATGCTGTTCACACACACACAGACACACACACACAGACACACACACACACAGACACACAGACACACACACGGACATGTTTCCAAAAATTCTTTTTTTGGATTCAGGAGGTCTCAAAACATGTATTTCCGGTGAAATCTCGGTATCGAATTTTTGGGTGGAATGCAATACTTCCCCTACTTACTATACGTAGTAGAGAAAGTAAAAATGAATAACGAATTTGAGAAAAAGTATAAGTATTGGAAAATTTAAGGAAATAACAAGCAATATCTCGAAAACGGTTCACTCAACAAAAGAAATCTATATGACATAAGGTGTGTATTTTAACGCGTTCTACATTTTTTGTGCAGTAAAATTTTGTCTATCTCTTATGGTTTACCAGTTATGCAAAAGTCGTTCACAATGAAGAATACTTTTGGAGACATTCCCAGAAAATTCGAGATATACATTTCATTTCTCATGACAATATCTTAAACATATGATATTTTCATCAAAATCGTTAGAGCCATTTTTGAGAAAATTAAAATTTTCGAAATATGTTCCATGTAAAGTGTAGTCTGGGGTGGGGGGATTTTATTGAAAACCTTTGTGTCGCATCTCTGGAAGATACTGAACCCAAATACCAAGTTTGGTGTTTATCCGACTGTTCGTTTTTGAGTTATGCTGTTCACAGACACACAGACACACACACACACACACACACACACACACACACACACACACACACACACAGACACATACACACAGACACACACACACACACACACACACACACACACACACACACACACACAGACACACACACACACACACACACACACACACACACACAGACACATACACGGACATGTTTCCAAAAATGGTTTTTTTGGATTCAGGGGGTCTCAAAACATGTATTTCCGGTGAAATCTCGGTATCGAATCTTTGGGTGGAATACAATACTTCCCCTACTTACTATACGTAATAGAGAAAGTAAAAATGAATAACGAATTTGAGAAAAAGTATTATTGAAAAATTTAAGGGAATAATAAACAAAATCTCGGAAATGGTTCACTCAACAAAAAAAATGTATATGACATAAATTGTGTATTTTAACGCGATCTACATTTTTTGTGTAGTAGAATTTTGTCTATCTCTTATGGTTTACCAGTTATGCAAAAGTCGTTCGCAATGAAGAATACTTCTGGAGACATTCCCTGAAAATTCGAGATATACATTTCATTTGTCATGAAAATATCTTAAACATATGATATTTTAATCAAAATCGTTAGAGCCATTTTTGAGAAAATTAAAATTTTCGAAAAATGTTCCATGTAAAGGGTAGTCTGGGGTGGGGGGATTTTCTTGAAAACCTTCGTGTCGCATCTCTGGAAGATACTGAACTTAATACCAAGTTTGGTGTTTATCCGACTGTTCGTTTCTGAGTTATGCTGTTCAGACACAGACACACACACGGACATGTTTCCAAAAATGCTTTTTTTGGATTCAGGGGGTCTCAAAACATGTATTTCCGGTGAAATCTCGGTATCGAATTTTTGGGTGGAATACAATACTTCCTCTACTTACTATACGTAGTAGAGAAAGTAAAATGTCAGTACGCACTTCTCTCCTCATTAACTGCATCGAGAGATCTGCTTCTACAGCTGCAGTTCAATAATTATTAATAGTATAATGTGACCAGCATGAACCAGAGAAGCCATCCTACTGGCAATAACAGTCACAGCTGCGCTGGAGGGTTCAGGGATTCAACACAACTGTAAAAACGATGTGCCGAATAACTGAACCATGCTATAATAGCAAATTGTTATGTTTAAGCTTGTGTTTAAGACTCAAGTTCCATAAAAACGGAAAAGAGAAAGCGCGGTAGGAAATAAGGAAGTACTTGGCAAGCAAAGGCATTATTCGGATCCTGATTATGTAAGCGGAAGCACTCGGCAAACATTTGCTGACAGTTTTAGGTAATATGGAAGCACAGAATCTTAAGTCTGCACAGAATGTTGTTCAACTGTACCTCATAGCCTGTGTGTAGAGGAAGTCGTATTAGGAATTAATTATAATCTGGTAAACATAAATTCAAACTAATGCTAAACGTACCATAATTGTTTCTCACGTCTTTAATAACTGCAATAATCCAGATTGTTCATAAACAATGAACAGAGTTTTCATAATTTAACACCAAAATAATTCGAAATAAACCAAGTGTGCATTATTAGAGAGGGAGACCAAACTACCGTTCTAACTTAGTGTTGTGGCAGCGCAGGTTACCACTCTTTTGTAGTTCTAGTCTCTCTAAATAATAATAATAATAATAATAATAATAATAATAATAATAATAGTAATAATAATAATGCACAGACATAGGTGTATTATAAAAATTCATTTCAAACAACGCCGCGATACTACTTTTATCCTAGTGTTGCGAGGTTTGCGAAACTTTTTTTTCGAGTGGAGGAGAAAATTATTTAATCACTAACCCCAGTCCCGATGGGAGTCGGGACTGAGAGTGTAGGACTCACCAATAGTCGGCATACCCACTAAAAACTCCTCCACTGGATGGAAAAATGGAAGAAGGAAAAGTGGAATTAAACGTGGCTTTGTGCGGTCCGCATAGCACCCACGTTAGTATGTGAAGGATGTTGGCTGCCGCCCTATGGGCGGGAGCGGGTAAAGGCAGTTACTAAGTTGCAGCCATGAAACCCGACTGCAACACTAGTGGGAATGGCGAGGGTTTGGAAGAGAATGGACGTTAGGAATGAGGATAGTACTGGTGATGCTGCTGCTGCATTGCTGCAAGAAGTTTGCGACTCTCTCCGGGTTCGTCTTCAGCCTGGGACCAAGAGATGAGACCCGGATGGCTTCGGTGATGGCTGTGAGTCTGGATGAAGTGCTGTCGCAATGCCCAGCCAGGAAAACCTGTTGAGCAGCTGATGTGGTTTGGAGATCCCTGATGAGTTCCTTCAGGGCTGCCAGCTTCGTCGTCATGTTCAGGAACTTCGCATGGAGATCCTGAACGACGTCATGTAGGCCCTGGACTTCCTCGATGATCGGCGTTAGTGATGGCGCTGGTGTCGGCGGCTATGGAGCTGTCACTGGCTGCGGCGTAGGTGCTGGTGGCATCGGCGATGCCTTCCTGCGGGATGCAGGGGGCAGAGCGCCTGGCCGGTGAAGTGCGTTGACCCTCCACAGGTTGCGCAGTAGCGGCGCCGGCGAATGTCGTGCTGCTTACACGATGCTGTTGTGCTGACGGAACCACAGTACTGGCACCTAGGTTGTGCTGAGCAGGTCGTCTCCTCGTGACCGTAGGCACAGCAGCGCCTACAAGGGACCTGGCGTTCTGCACGGCTAACCTCGATGCGTAAGCACCGCCCTAACAAGGGCAGGCCCGCCCTAACAAGGGCAGGCCCGCCCTCAAGGCAGCTTCGTAGTCGCCAGGTTCCACTAACTCCATCCTCACGAGCGAAGTGGGTCCCTGAGCTCCGGAGATCCGAGTGGCCTTCAAGGCTGAAGGCCACTGCTGGTGAGCAGCGCTGATGAGGAAATTGACTGGCAGGTCCCTCGGGACCCCTTGGATGACAGCGCTGTACCTCCCATGAGGCACATGCTGGAAGCTCCCAGGATCGACGGCGTGAACCCCGGCGAAGCGGCGGTCCGGGCATAGGTTGCCCCGGGCTGCGGCGAGTTCTCGGCGGGTGCCGGAGGAGAAAAAGAAGGTCCTGCCTTAGCAGGCTCGGCGACTCTATGTTGCTTCTTCTTCGCCATCTCGGAGCTTTGTCACGGGTGTGATGCATATAAGCGTTTGATGTTTCCTTGCTCACAGTGTACATCGTCTGTAGTTTGTAGTTTGTTTTGGAATTCATTTCCACCTTTAGTTTGCTGTCATTGAAAATATACGTCTTGGTATACCTTGGGCTTAAAAGCATTTGTGTGTGTATGTCTGTCTCTCTGTGAACAGCGTAACTCAAAAAACGACAAGCGGAATAAATACCAAATTTTTACTTTCTCTGTTACGTATAGTAAGTAGCGGAAGTATAGTATTCCACCAAAAAAATCGATAACTAGATTTCACCGGAAATACATGTTTTGAGGCCCTCTGAATATAAAAAGAGCATTTTTATAAAAAGGTCCGTTTATGTGTGTCTGTGAACAGCATAACTCAAAAACGAAAAGTCGGATAAATACCAAACTTCATATTTAGGTTCAGTATCTTTCAAAGATGCGACACAAAGATTTTCAAGAAAATCCCTCCACCCCAGACTACCCTTTAGATGGAACATTTTTCGGAAATGTTTGTTTTCGCAAAAGTGGCTCTAACGATTTTGATTAAAATATCATATGTTTAAGATACTTTTATAGCAAATGAAAAGTATATCTTGAATTTTCTGGGAATGTCCCCAAAAGTCGTCTTCATTCTGAATGAATTTTGCATAACTGGTAAACCGTAAGAGATAGACAAAATTTTACTACACAAAAAATGTAGATCTCGTTAAAACACATAATTTGTGTCATACACATTTTTTGTGGAGTGAACCATTTTCCAGATATTCCTTTATTTGTTTGAATTTTCCATATACTTTTGCTCAAATGGGAATTCATTATTACTTTCTCTACTACGTTTAGTAAGTAGGGGAAATATTGTATTCCACCCAAAATTTCGATACCGAGATTTCACCGGAAATGCATGTTTTGAGACCCCCTGAATCCAAAAATAGCATTTTTGGAAAGATGTCCGTGTGTGTGTCTGTGTGTCTGTCTGTGTGTCTGTGTGTGTCTGTGAACAGCATAACTCAGAAACGAACAGTCGGATAAACACCAAACTTGGTATTTGGGTTTAGTATCTTCCAAGGATGCGACACGAAGGTTTTCAAGAAAATCCCCCCACCCCAGAGTACCCTTTACATGGAAGATTTTTAGAAAATTTTAATTTTCTCAAAAATGGCTCTAACGATTTTGATTAAAATATCATATGTTTAAGATATTTTTATGACAAATAAAATGTATATCTTGAATTTTCTGGGAATGTCTCCAAAAGTATTCTTTATTGTGAACGACTTTTGCATAACTGGTAAACCATAAGAGATAGACAAAATTTTACTACACAAAAAATGTAGATCGCGTTAAAATACACAATTTATGTCATATACATTTTTTTTGTTGAGTGAACCATTTTCGAGATATTGCTTGTTATTCTCTTAAATTTTTCAATACTTATTTTCTCAAATGGGAATTCGTTATTCATTTTTTTGTCTTGGATATGGAAAGAGTTATAATCTGTGGCAAAGGGAATGGTGCTGCACCTAGCAACCAGCTATTAAGAGATATGTATGTGCTTAAAGGCTACTGTTTTTCTATATTGCCCTTGTAAATATATTTTCCCCTACATCTACAAGAAAATTAGCAGTAAGATAGAGTTTGCAAATGTTTATCTCGATTAACATGAACTAGATGGAGAATAAGCGTTTGTAAAAATACTTTGTACAAGAGTAGAGAAAGTCATGTGAGTGTAACACATCAGATTTTTTTTTTGTGTGTGTTTTTTATATCCTGGACATGCAAAGAGAATGGAATGCTCCACATAACAACTAGCTCTTAAAAGATTTGACTATCGCTTAAACCTAACATATTCCCTTGCAGCTATAAGAACATTAGCAATACGATGGTTTCTGCAAACTTTTATATCGATTAACATGAAGTAAATAGAGAATAAGCATTTTTAAAAGTAGTTTGTGCAAGAGAAGAGAAAGCCATGTGAGTGTAACACATCAGACTTTTTTGCTTAAGTGAGGGCATTTTACAAGAATGTGACACGAAGATTTTCACGAAATTCCATAACCTCAAAGTATAAAATGGTATTAAAATAGTTATTTAGAGAGAACTGGTTACTAAACCTAATTTGTAACGTGTTTTCTACAATATTTCATCTGCGTTCAGAGTATTTTAGTGTATGTTGTATATTTAGTGCATTTAATGAAATTTATTTATTGCGGAAGCGATATTTTTAGAGAAAGAGTAATGTGGGCTTTGGGAAGAAAGAAAAAAAAAAAGACACGATAAATCAACAAACTTTGTTGTTATATTCTGTAATTTTGGATGCTAGTTTCATATGTGAATTTAAAGTAAAAATGAGCGAAGAAAGTGATTTTCACGGTTCATTAGGAAAAATTTTAAAAGCAGTCCAAGATGCAACTATTAATATACTCCCACAAAAATCAAAGAAAGTTTATTTATGTAGTTATACGAAATTCAGGACTGGTGTGTGGGTAAAGAAGCAGACGTAAATGAAGATTCTTTGTGCTTTTATGAGAAGTTGAAAAGTATTAAAGTTTCTAGTCTTTGAAGGGAATATTTGAAGTAGTATTAATGTTTCTTATTTAATATGTTTTACGTAAGTTATTAGAACTTGGAGATCTTATATCGGGCTTACTTCATGTGAGTGGAAGCCATCTTATGACGTCATTCATTTGTTTGGTTTGTAGCTCCATCTGGCATTAGCAATTTGCATCAATTAGTGTTCGAAAGAATTTAAAGTTTTGTATATTGTCCTCCGGCCAGCTATCATCTTATCTTGGTAGAACATGTATCTCTATGCAGGTTGTGAAGCGGAAAGGAATCTTTTATCCAAAAAATACACTTAATGAAGAAATTTGTTTTATAATTTTTATTACCGAACACGTTCACTATCACTTTTACATATTGATTTAGATACTTCCCCAAACTGAAACTGTTTGTAATAACTTCTTACTTATCACTTTTAACTCTGTATTTCAACTTTGTGTATAATTAACTTTATAATACTTTAGATTCTCGTAATTCTGCTGCGCGTAACTTGACGAACTGAAGGACTGACTGACGACGTGTAATGTGCTAGGAATTTTTATTAACTGGCGACCGACGTGTAATGTATTGAGAATTTTGTTGAACTGGGGGCGATCTACCTCGGACTGGGCTTTATATACTCCCACTCCTCGACATGCCTAAAGATTATAAATGAACTGCTATTGGCTAATAAAACGCGCCAACATTAGCGTCTATTTTAATATCCAATGAAAACCACGAATACATATTGCTTTTAGGGAAACATTCCAGAAGGTTCTACCGAAAACGCGCGAACATTCCGTAACTTCCTTGTTCCCAATAATGATAAACAGCTCACCCCCTTGCTGCATTATTGCGCTATTATTGACAGTTTCAGTAAAGCTGTATAAACTTATTTCCCAATAATAATTACAATTAATAAACATCTGAAATCAATGTCACATAAAAATGCATATTCATATTACAATCATTATTTACATTTAAGTAATTTGTGATACAAATTACCGCATCATATGCCCCACTAGAAACATAATTATAAATATTTACAACTTGTTTGGAAATTTTATAATTGGGTTTTTAGTCTCCTAAATCTTGGAACACACGCTATCACTTTCACTTAACACTTCACACGTATTTAACACACGACATGTTTTTTTTTTATCTCGCCACTACTTACTGGCTCTGGTTTAATTAATTTAGATATTAATCTGACATCACAAAATTTTTTTATAGCAAATACTTTACCCTAAATTATTTAATTACTGTTACCAAATTGTTTACTTTCTTAAGTTGTTGACAAAAATTTATACATTTAAGATTTTTGTAATTATTACACATATTTACCAAAATATTCACCCTCTACACAAATATTTACATCTCTGAAATCTAGGCACTGTTTCACATGTTCTATTTGCTACATAAATATATATATGTATATATATATATATATTTTTTAAATTATATTTACCAATTTTTTTTATCTCGCCACTACTTACTGGCTCTGGTTTAATTTGTTTAGACATTAATCTGACATTACAATTTTTTTATAGCAAATACTGTACCCTAAATTATTTAATTACTGTTACCAAATTGTTTACTTTCTTAAGTTGTTGACAAAAATTTGTACATTTAAGATTTTTGTAATTGTTTAACATTTTTACCAAAATATTCACCCTCTACACAAATATTTACATCTCTTAAATCTAGACAATGTTTCACCTTTTCTGTTTGCTACATAAATATTTGTTTTTAATTATATTTACCAATTTTTGTTATTTTGTACTTTATCTTAACAATACTCTTGGAATAGTATTTACGTACTTTTAATTTAGTATCATATTAAATTTCAATCTTTGCATTCTTAATTTTCAAATGTTGTTACAGTTACTAAAAATTTAATTTTTTTTTTAAACATTTCTCTTTTTTTTATACATATATATATATATATATTTATTTCTCTTTTCAAATGACATATAAATAATTAACCCTCTTACGTTCCAATACATTTCTCTGCAAGTCATCTTTAACTATCCAGCATTTACTTTACATCTCATTGCTATTTACCCTCCTGGATCAAATTGTGTGTGGCTAAACATTACTCGTAGCCGTATCCTAACCTTCAAATTTTTGTTCATGAATAACCTCTTGTATTCATATGAAATTTCGTCCCATGATAACATTTGAAAACAATCTAAAGTTTCCTGAACTACACATCTTTTAACAACTTTCATTTTCAATTCATTTACTATCTCTTTAATTTGAAAGTACTCTGACAAATCTGTACTAAACTGTACTGGACTGGAGTTTTCAATTTGAACATCTTGGTACAATTTATTTCTTTGCATTTCTGATTCTTTCTGTATTTCTGATATCTCCCCTCTGAAATTAACTTGCGACTGATTCACATCTACATTCATAACCTCTTTCATCTCTCTTACCTCACTTGAAATATTACTCATTTGACTTCCTAACTCTGTACTTTCTACATCAACATGTTCAATTTTAGTATTAACCTCACCTTTTTTGTTACATATTTCCTTGCTCATATCTAACATTTTCTTTGAAACTTCCCCAATCTCACTTGCTATTACTTCCTCATTTTCATCTCTCATTTTTGGCATGCTACTATCTAGCTTCATAACTTTCTTTTCAGTTTCTTCCCTGCTTTGATCTACCTTTTGCTCTAATATCTCATTACTCCTACCAATATCTTCAATTAATTTCCTATGACTTTTTTCCATACTCTGAGTTAGTTTTTGTTCTAATTTCTCATAACTCTGATCTATTTTTTGTTCTACACTCTTAATAATATCTTCCCTAAGGCCCTTAAAAATATCTTTCAGCATTTCCATCATCATACTAGCATCAAAATTAACATTTCCTGCTGTTTTATTCTGACTTTCTGCACTAACATTTCCTCCATCAAATATTACATTGTTTAAGCTATTTTCTGTATCCTGTATTGAATTACAGCTAACTGTTTTACTATCCCCTTCCATCATTGTTTCTTCAATATTATTAGTAGCCATTGTTTGTTTTTGTTTTCTAAAAAAATTACGATACTCTAACCTTTGTGATGCTGTCTGTTGCTGTTACATTGATGTCCAGCTTTATTGCCCCTCTCTCCTAGATTTGTATGTCGCTTCGATGAAACTGCGTAGTTTTGTTGTCCTGTAGTTTGAATTTCCCAGTTGCCTTGTAATCTCGGAATTACGATCGTAGTCTGTCGTCCCTGTTGTTTCTGGAATCTGCGTCTTGTAGATCATTTCACTGCTGCATTCGCCCCTTCCTGGTCATCTCACTTCTTCCTGGTTAATTCTGATCCTTTCCTGGTCATCGTGTTCCTTTCCTGGTCACTGTGCTTCTTTCCTGATCATCGTGTTCCTTTCCTGGTTATCGTGCCCCACGTTCTGGGTGCCAATTTGTAATAGTATTACTTACAATGTTTGTTTACATCAGTGTTGAAGCCATCTTATGACGTCATTCATTTGTTTGGTTTGTAGCTCCATCTGGCATTAGCAATTTGCATCAATTAGTGTTCGAAAGAATTTAAAGTTTTGTATATTGTCCTCCGGCCAGCTATCATCTTATCTTGGTAGAACATGTATCTCTATGCAGGTTGTGAAGCGGAAAGGAATCTTTTATCCAAAAAATACACTTAATGAAGAAATTTGTTTTATAATTTTTATTACCGAACACGTTCACTATCACTTTTACATATTGATTTAGATACTTCGCCAAACTGAAACTGTTTGTAATAACTTCTTACTTATCACCTTTAACTCTGTATTTCAACTTTGTGTATAATTAACTTTATAATACTTTAGATTCTCGTAATTCTGCTGCGCGTAACTTGACGAACTGAAGGACTGACTGACGACGTGTAATGTGCTAGGAATTTTTATTAACTGGCGACCGACGTGTAATGTATTGAGAATTTTGTTGAACTGGGGGCGATCTACCTCGGACTGGGCTTTATATACTCCCACTCCTCGACATGCCTAAAGATTATAAATGAACTGCTATTGGCTAATAAAACGCGCCAACATTAGCGTCTATTTTAATATCCAATGAAAACCACGAATACATATTGCTTTTAGGGAAACATTCCAGAAGGTTCTACCGAAAACGCGCGAACATTACGTAACTTCCTTGTTCCCAATAATGATAAACAGCTCACCCCCTTGCTGCATTATTGCGCTATTATTGACAGTTTCAGTAAAGCTGTATAAACTTATTTCCCAATAATAATTACAATTAATAAACATCTGAAATCAATGTCACATAAACATGCATATTCATATTACAATCATTATTTACATTTAAGTAATTTGTGATACAAATTACCGCATCATATTCCATGGAGGGATCAACTGTTTTGATTAATGATAATATTGATATCAGTAAGTTTGGAAAATTAAAGGCATTTTTAAAGAGTGTATTTAACGTTTTTGAATCTGTATTTTACATTTTGATAGCGCGTTTTGTGTTTTGTTAGAATATAAAGTATAGGTTTTGTTGTCTAGTAACTACAAACTAAAGCATCACTGATTATTATAGTAGTGGATAAAGACTAATAAAACGTATATAATGAATATTCTGTGAATAGGTTAAGAAGTCTTTTATTCTGAATGAATTTTGTGTAGCTGATAAACTATAAATGATAGTTAAAACAATGTAATATACAGTTTATGCTAAAAGACGGTGTATAAATACAAGAATCTTTTTTACGAGTACTAATTATAAGATTTACGTGAAGTTGTAATGGCCAGTCATGTGAGTTTAATATATCAGATTTTTCTTCCTTTCTTGTTTGTAAGTGTAACATCCCAACAATTGCGATCACTTTTTTTCAAAGTAGTTCTCTTGGGACCATTGAAACATGAAATCCTCATTTAATAATAATAATTATAATAATAATAATAATAATATGTTTTGCCGATTAATCATATTACTATCTGCAGTTATAGAAATATCAACATTTAGAGCCCTCAAATTCTTCAATGTTTATATTCTTCATATGTACGAAATGTTAGCAAATACTAGAATATAAAATACTGCTGAAAAATCTTAAGCTAAGTGTTATACTATACACGCACGCGCGCGCGCGTAAAGTTTTCAATAAATACAGATGTATCAGTTTGCAAGTTATCATGACAGCCAACACTAGGGACTGTGACTTGTTTACTGTTATTACTGTACAACTGAAGCCGTTGATTTTACGAATGCATTATATCCCGAACGAGAAACTGAACTCGAAACGCTAGCCTCTCTGGAGGTTCACTAATTTCTTATTGCCATTGGTTGAGATGCATGGACAACCATGGTAGTGAGTTTCTCCTTTGGGAGATTTAGTGCTTGAAGCGTGGTAGCCTTGCTCTGAGAATATTCGAGAGCACACCCCTCTATTTACATGTATTATTGCACCCAGAGGTCAAACTGATATGTGCGACGTGGGAATGGGGTTCTGTTCGATGGAAGGACAATTAACCTCAGTTAAGCGATCAGACGCTATGCGTGGCCAGTTCGGACCGGTTACACCTCGGGCTATACAGACTGGTGAAAGTGCGTCGTTTGTCTCCATGCGAAATTCATACCAAATCACAACCAGAGCGCTGGAAACTTCACAGCCGTCACAAGATAAAACACTCATTGACTGCGTCCGTAATCTGCCCGTCCGTCTGTAGTTGGAACTAATGCCATAAGTTGCGAGCATCTATCAACTGTGTGGTATATGTATCAATAAAAGTAGTTTAGCATCACAAATCGAGCAAAGTTGTTTTCTAAAGGCTGTTACTGAAAGCAATATTAAAATTCAAAGCTAAGTTCGAGGCGTGTGCTGGAAGAAACTGCCATGCCTGATATCTTCATGTTTTGACTGATTTTTGTAATCTAGTTTGCAGAGAAGTTGCGTGCAAGTTGTTTAAAATTAAGTAATTTGTGATGTCTTTGAGTAAATATTTTGTATGTTCACAAAATGTTGTTTAGCATTGAAGTTTAAAGCTTTAATAATAATAATAATAATAATAATAACAATAATAATAACTCATAACATACTCCACCTGCTCTACCAGACAAAGTTTGAAAAGAAGGTGGCACTGACGTAGCTTCGACTAGCTCCTGTTAAGTGATATACTTAAATTTATGTATTAAAATTAAATCGAGTTTTATTTATGGATGCTCTTTAAATGCTGTGGTCCTTAGCGTCACATTCTATATTGGTCGTGAAAGACCGGTAATTTTGCTAAGGAGCAAAATCCTCATCAGACTTGAGGGTTCTTTTACGTGCCGTAAATCTTCGACACGGGACCACCAGCTTTACTTCCCTTTCGAAGAAAGCCAAGCTAAGGATTTTTACGCCCGAAAAAAACCATCGCCTTCCGCCGGGTTTGAACCCGCAACCTCGGGAACTGGAGGCTAGCATGATAATAACTACACAACGAAGGACGACGTGTGTGTATGATTTTTTTGTGGGACTACCAATTAGTAGCCAACAAAGTACATGTTTCATGTTGTTTATGTCGATTTTCCTTTGCCAAAACTGCAATGTACATTTGGTACAGTAAAGTTTACAGGGAATAAAATTTAACATTTAAATACAATATTCCGTAATCTAGACTAGAAAAAAACATGTTTCTTTATCGTTGAAGTTGCGCCCGGAGTATGTATGTTCATTATATTTAAAAAGTTATATAATGCAGGTGTTTCAAAGAGATGGTAAAACATTTAGGGATGAGAAGTGAAAGTGAAGAGATACAAACATGTCCCAGTAAACATGGGTCCGGAAATTAACTGTTTACGAGATATGTCATGTTTTGCTGATTGTGGCCTGCTGAGTACTAAGTGTGTGCGTCTTCTGCAAAACCCCACATACAAAATTCCTATCCTCCTGTCTCATTGTGAGAACCTTAGTAAACACAAGACAGACAGTGTTTGTTGAAATTGGTTGCTATGTTCATTGTGCATGGAAGTTTTGTGAATAAGTTAATATAGAATCGTAATTAATTGTGACAAGGTTTTGTAAACATGAAAGAAAAGTACGCAGAGATTCACTTCATGCATAGCAACACCATGGCAACGCGTTTGAAGCTGCAGCGAAGCTTATATGCAGATGCTTTTACTAACAGAAGGCATCCCAACAGTCGAAGTTTCCCAGAATCCATCAACGCCTTAGAAAAAATCTGATGTGTTACACTCACATGACTTTCTCTACTCTTGTACAAACTATTTATACAAACGCTTATTTTCCATCTACTTCATGTTAATCGAGATAAACATTTGCAGAGTCTATCTTATTGCTAATTTTCTTGTAGATGTAAGGGGAATATATATTTACAAGGGCAGTTTGGAAATACAGTAGCCTTTAAGCACATACATATCTCTTAATAGCTGGTTGCTAGGTGCAGCACCATTCCCTTTCCCACAGATTAATACTCTTTCTCAAATTCGTTATTCATTTTTTTATGTCCTGGACATGCAAAGAGAATGGAATGCACCACGTAGCAACCAGCGCTTAAAATATTTGACTATCGCTTAAAACCTACCATATTCCCCTTGCATCTACAAGAAAATTAGCAATAAGATTGACATCTCGATATCTCGATTAACATGAAGCATATGGAGAATAAGCGTTTGTAAAATAGTTTGTACAAGAGTAGAGAAAGTCATGTGAGTGTAACACATCAGATTTTTCAATACTTATTTTCTCAAATGGGAATTCGTTATTCATTTTTTTGTCTTGGATATGCAAAGAGTATTAATCTGTGGCAAAGGGAATGGTGCTGCACCTAGCAACCAGCTATTAAGAGATATGTATGTGCTTAAAGGCTACTGTATTTCTATATTGCCCTTGTAAATAATTATTCCCCTTAAATCTACAAGAAACTTAGCAATAAGATAGAGTCTGCAAATGTTTATCTCGATTAACATGAAGTAGATGGAGAATAAGCGTTTGTAAAAATAGTTTGTACAAGAGTAGAGAAAGTCATGTGATTGTAACACATCAGATTTTTTTATTCAGGAGCCTCAAAACTTGTATTTCCGGTGAAATCTCGGTGTTAAATGCAATACTTCTCATTCTACTGTGTACGTGGTAGAAAAAGTAAAAACAGTACATAGGCAGAGTAAGACCTGTACCGCGGCCCGAATCAACGGATTTGAATCCTTTGGATTTTTTTGTATGGGATTGTGCAAAACCTTTGTTTACAATACGGATGATATTGCCAGACCTGAAGATTTGTAGCATCGGATTGTACTTGTACATGTTTTTCGGCAAATGAAGAATGACCCAGGATTGCTCGGGTTTTCGCGAGTCTTTTCGGAGAAGACTAGACAGTATGGTCAGCATTTTGAACTTGCACTGTAAAATTCTTCAGGTAACATGTACCTTGTTTAACCACAAACTTCACTATTATTGAAACAAAACAGTAAATGTTATGTGCGTCCAATCACGTTTCTGTGGTGATCAAGTCAAAATTATGAATTTTTGTTACGCTTTCGTGATTCGCTGTTTTGGTTGGAATTAATACTTAGTGTTCAGCAGGTCACAAACACAAAACATGACATTATCTTGTCAAGGATTAATACCGGACCCATGTTTACTGCAACATTTTTTGCTTCTCCTCACGTTTACTTCTCATCCCTAAATTTTACCATCATTTTTTAAAATTCTTTATGTTCAGAAGAATTAGATATCGTTGTACAATAAGTAAATTGGCATAATTGTGAAAAGCTGAATCCCATCACCCAGTCAAATTGAAGGTAATTGTAGAAGACGAAAGGACCATGCAGGGGATCTTTCACGTGCTATTGCACAACGTGCTCCGTGCATATGTATTCTTCCATTTGAAAACAATGTCTTATCCAGTGTACATGCGCAAATGTTACAAGTAGCACTAGTGTAAGATGGTTTGTTACCGTGTTTTATTTGGTTTAACGGTTTAGCACACTAGACATAAACCCTATAAATTTTAAATTATCCCCTAATGTTACGTAAAACAATATTCGAAGGCATTAACCGATAAACACAAAACATGGCAAAAAGACGTTTGTTCGCGTGCATTTACGCTTTCATAATACTAAACTAATGTGAACTTCATAAGGAATGTTGAAGGAGGAGCGTTGTACAACAATTACGGCTCATAATGCGATGTCGCTGATAATTTCAGTAAAGGGTGTGTAAATGCATTAGCTCAAAAGGTTGTTAATGACGAAAACGATCAATGAAGATACCTAAAGAAATTACTGACTTTTCAGAACGGAATTATAACTATTATTGCTACGTTGATTTCGTTAATGTTCCGCTCCGAAAGATTTAATAGTTAATGAAACAATTCATTTGTTATCGCGCTGATGTAGATTGTGTGTTTGCCTCTCATGCCTAGGCCCGAGTTCTATTCCCAAATGCATCAAACTGCATGGCTGAAATGTCTGTTTTCATACGAACATTGTTGACGTGGTACAACACCGAAAGTTAGTCTGGTGGGCTCTGCTTGTAACTGGTTAAATAACAATTAGGAGCGCATAGGGAGCACACGGAGGAGGCTTCAAATCAATGGACCAGAACGAACGAGCTTAGGCCCACTGTGTCTTACAGCGATCTCCGGAAGGAAGGTTTGAGGCGGAAGACCATAAGAGCAATCAGGAAAGCGGGGCCAGCTAAACGAAGGTGGGGTCCCTACGTATTCCAGATTGTACCTTTCTCGAGGAGGTGTTGGCCTCCTGAAGAGGCACATCCTGGAGTGCAACTGATTGACGGTCTTGCAATGAGCCCGCCATGAAAAGGGCCAGCTCATTCAAAGAGTAACGGTCCAACTAGGTACCGGGGAGAAATGCTTTCCACAGAGCAAATTCCACCGCAGTACCACAGTGAACTAAGCCGTGTTGCCTGGCCCAGCATTCCTGAAACAGAATAATAAAGAAATGAGGGACAGAAAACTCATGAGCTATGTAATCCAGCCCAGCATCTGCCGACCTAGGAAACCACGAAAGATCTAAAGGTCAAGGTGGTCGGTCCAAAGGGGATCGAACCCACAGCGAATGGAACCACAAGCCTTATTACCTAAGTGATCTACTCGGTACTGTGTAGCTTCTAGAGGAATGCATCGGACCTATCCTATATAAGTGGCTTTAACCTCCATAGTTTCGATGACAGGTATCTCATGACAAACTATAGTTTACCCATGCGTTTACACTACACCATCATTAAGAAAGAGAAATGTTCAAGCTAACGATTAACTCAAAACACGCTGCAACCGTCAGTGTCCTTGACCAAATTGATTTGGTTCCACAAGCAGAGAAATGGCTGTCAGTTACCATTTCAGATTGCGGTTTTGGCCACGTCAGAAGTGATATACTAAAAGGTTTCAATGCGCTCTGACAGATACTTTTCTGTAATGGCATGATACAGTTTTGATTTCTAACATTCTTTATGTTCCCTTCCTGTAAAATTATAAAACAGCTCTCGATTTTTTATATCAAGGACATCGAAAAATATGCGCATAGGTGCTTAATCTTAGTTTAAAACCAATATTCAGAGCATCTTGAATTTCACATTCAATGAATAATGCACCAATTTGCCTAATCATATTTTTTTGAAGGCGTTCTATATTTTCTATGAAATACTTTCAGAAAATTATAAATTTGACTTCCTGAAATTCTGCTCAAACCAAGAAGCATTTTTATCGATTGCAACCACGAATATCACATTCAGTAGGGCACGTAATGGTTCACTAGTTCAGCTTTTCATCGCATAAAATCGCGCTTCTGTCAGTCTGATATGTTGCCAAAACATTTGAAGAAGTTATTGTAATGTAATGCGGAAGAATGTATATTTAAATCGCATTACTGTTTTAATATCTGTAATTCAGAATGCTTGGGTTACAAATGTCCACCTTTAAACTAAAAGCAAAAATTATCAACAAGAAAAAAATCCTTAATAACGTTGATCCAACTCTAGGCGTTTCGCTGAGAAGAAATTCAGTGATTAACTTCAACCATCTAATCTATTTCTCAATTATTCGTTTCCAGAGCTTACTTTCTCAGTTTCTGCATCAAGAATGTTGAGGTAGCCTTTGCTATCTTCTCTTTTTGTGTAACATAATCAACTAATCTCATTTGCCTGCGTTGAACTCGGCAAAGGGGGAGGTTCTCAGACCTTCGGTTAGAAAATTTAGCTTATTAAGCTCTCGTGCTTCTCTAGGACAACGTCCAAATTCTTTACAGTTTAAAATCGTTTGTAAGTACCTCCGCTTTGCGAAAGGATATTTAGGAACTTTACATGCGACGGACTTCCGCCTGATTTCCCCTGGCTTACCTCAGTGTAAGACTACTGTTATTTCGCTACCAAGCAGCGATGGTAAGGTGCCGTAAAATGGCGAAACTTTGGCCTGCTGTAATAATCGAGCGAGATGTCTGCACGCTAACTTGTGAGGCTGGCATTCGGCGGGTTCTGGGTTCAATTTCTCGGAACGGCCAGTCTGAACTTGGGTTTTTTAATGGTTTTTTCAGGTCGGTAGGGGAATGCTGGTGTGGTTCCTATTTTCCTTCAACTATTTTATGTCATATCGTTAGGATTGTAGGATCAGGCGACGGCGATTGGTGCATGGCTGCGGGACGATCGAATTTGCGCTGTGTAAAGATTTCTCCTTGGCGCTTGCCTGGCCGACTGATGCCCCTTCCTGGGAGTGGCGGTTTTATTCCGGGACCCCCAGATTGAAGATGGCTAATGTAGGATCGCCGGTGTCAGGATTGGTACCTGGAATCGTTAAGGACCCTGACCTTTCTAGTGTGCATCGTCGTTCGGATCTGGTCACCCTTCAGGTCTCCACTTCATCCGTTCTTGCCTGGTGTTGGAAGAACTAAGGGATTACTATGGCCTACGTGCGGTGCTATGCTCCAGTGGCTTGAGGCCGCTCCGTTTGACTAATCATAATAATCCTTGGCTAGCACTGGGAAACACTGGTTAACAGGGCTACAACAATTACCACAGGTTCCTAATGCAGAGAGCTAAGGAAACATCAGTCGCTCGTTAGACAGTTGCCTTGTGGAAATATCACAAGAAATGAAAGGCAAAAGGAAACAGGCAAAGTAGAAAAATAATACCCGATAAAACATTGAGCCTGAGCGGATCTGACAGCAAAGAAGTGGATGTCCCAGCAGTACCAGTGCCATTAGAACCAGTACTAGCACATTCCACGTCCGAATTAAGTCTCGAGCTTACTGGTAGCCGTAAGAAAACGTGAAAATAACCGATTTGTATTGTGTTCGTGTGATTGAAAAACTTAGGAAGGACCAGACGGGTTTCAGTATATATTGGTTTTAATCACTTCTGCTAGCAATAAAACAAGAATAATAAATCAAAAAATAAAATGACCATGGCAAGAGATAGGAATCATTGCTCTTCGAGATCACGTGCTTTGTTTTCCAGTCATAATATTACATGGAGACATTGCTGGGAGGCTCACAGGGAAGTGTGTTTTCAAATCTTAAGCTATCCTATTGCTCTGGAAGCTTTCTGTAGCATTTAATAATTAATGCTGGTCAGAAACAGAAACAAATAACATGTGACAAGAAGTTTAGGTGCAGAAGAGGCTTTTTGGGGGGATGGTGAAAGGGGCGATGTTTTCAGACAAGAGCACAGTATGCAGTTTGCCTACTTACAGAAACATAAGGGCGGTTGAGTCACCCGGTATGTGTAAAAAAAGAAAAGCTTAATATTAGTGTCTCTTTGGATAGCCCTTAGAGATTTATTTTGCAGGTTTCTATACACGCTCTCTCTAACGGCAATTTACGACACGTTAGCATTTTTAGCATATGGGACATTATGATGGGACATCTCGTATATAATAGAAAAAAGAGAGTCTTATTTGTAGAAACACCTAAGTTGCGCCCTTAATTACGGCCAATGATGTGTGAAAAAAACCTTATAGGAAATGATTTATAAGGTGGATAGCCTTAAGGAGCAAATTTAATTTCTTTTGTAAGGAGATCAGCGCAGTGTGACGCAGCCGGGTTCAAAGGCAGGCGACAGCCTTGTCAGAAGTGCTCTCCTTGATCCAAAACATGGGAGAAGTGATTGTAACATTTAGCCGCACTGATTAGCACCAATCAGGAAGAAACACAATCCCATACCTAGAGGACATACCGTTTCCGTTTGCAGCTCCTTTCCTTGTGACTTATTTGAACGGGCAATGTTGAAAATGTTTCAAAAGAAACGACGTAGATTCTTTTCTTAAAAAGGCGAGGGTGGGTTGTGTAAGTGCGCTCGTATATAGTTTAAACCACACAACGGGTTTTACTCTTTATCAACAGCATACGAAATGGGCTGTGATGTAACTTTGCTTGTATCTTATATCACTTTAGCACGGCCTTAAGCCTCTATTAGAAATTTCAAGGTTATTAATCAAATTGCACAAGCCATTATGGACGCTATAACAAAAATATGTGCTGTAGTTCACATTGGAATACTAATTTAACATTTTCCATGCACCATCCAGTTTTACTATACACTAGCTTGTTATTTGTAGCAGCCTGTCGATTCTTTAGTTGTGTAGATCACCATGTTCTTTTTAGTGATTTTCATATTGGACCTATCTGATAAGTGGTTCATTCATTGAGATTTTGTAGGGGAAACACCTACGTCACATTAAATTCAGAGAAATTATATAAATGAAAAATCTTAGGGGAAATAATAAATGTAGGAAAAATCGTATCAAAATAGGAAACAGTGATAGAATAAAAAATCTGGATAGAATAAAAAATCTGATGTGTTACACTCACATGACTTTCTCTACTCTTGTACGAACTATTTTTTCAAACGCTTATTCCCCATATGCTTCATGTTAATCGAGATATTGAGATGTTAATCTTATTGCTAATTTTCTTGTAGAAGCAAGGGGAATTGGTAGGCTTAAGCGATGGTCAAATCTTTTAAGAGCTGGTTGCTATGTGGAGTATTCCATTCTCTTTGCATCATCAGAACAAAAAAAATCTGATGTGTTACACTCACATGACTTTCTCTACTCTTTATTTTTACAAAAACTTATTCTCCATATGCTTCATGTTAATCGAGATATCGAGATGTTAATCTTATTGCTAATTTTCTTGTAGATGCAAGGGGAATATGGTAGCTTTTAAGCGATAGTCAAATATTTTAACGCTGGTTGCTATGTGACGCATTCCAAAATCTTTGCATGTCCAGGACATCAAAAAAATGAATAACGAATTTGAGAAAAAGTATAAGTATTGGAAAATGTAAGGAAATAACAAGCAATATCTCGAAAACGGTTCACTCAACAAAAGAAATGTATATGACATAAGTTGTGTATTTTAACACGATCTACATTTTTTGTGTAGTAAGATTTTGTCTATCTCTTATGGTTTACCAGTTATACAAAAGTCGTTCACAATGAAGAATACTTTTGGAGACATTCCCAGAAAATTCGAGATATACATTTCATTTCTCATGACATTATCTTAAACATATGATATTTTAATCAAAATCGTTAGAGCCATTTTTGAGAAAATTAAAATTTTTGAAAAATGTTCCATGTAAAGGGTGGTCTGGGGTGGGGGTATTTTTTTGAAAACCTTCGTGTCGAATCTCTGGAAGATACTGAACCTAAATACCAAGTTTGGTGTTCATCCGACTGTTCGTTTTTGAGTTATGCTGTTCACAGACACACAGACACACACACACACACACAGACACACACACGGACATGTTTCCAAAAATGCTTTTTTTGGATTCAGGAGGTCTCAAAACATGTATTTCCGTTGAAATCTCGGTATCGAATTTTTGGGTGGAATGCTATACTTCCCCTACTTACTATACGTAGTAGAGAAAGTAAAAAAAATCTGATGTGTTACACTCACATGACTTTCTCTACTCTTGTACAATCTATTTTTACAAACGCCTATTCTCCATATGCTTCATGTTAATCGAGATATCGAGATGTCAATCTTATTGGTAATTTTCTTGTAGATGCAAGGGGAATATGGTAGGTTATAAGCGATAGTCAAATATTTTAACGCTGGTTGCTAAGTGGCGCATTTCATTCTCTTTGCATGTCCAGGACATAAAAAAATGAATAACGAATTTGAGAAAAAGTATAAGTATTGAAAAATTTAAGGAAATAACAAGCAATATCGCGAAAACGGTTCACTCAACAAAAGAAATGTATATGACATAAGTTGTGTATTTTAACACGATCTACATTTTTTGTGTAGTAAAATTTTGTCTATGTCTTATGGTTTACCAGTTATGCAAAAGTCGTTCACAATGAAGAATACTTTTGGAGACATTCCCAGAAAATTCGAGATATACATTTCATTTCTCATGACATTATCTTAAACACATGATATTTTAATCAAAATCGTTAGAGGCATTTTTGAGAAAATTAGAATTTTTGAAAAATGTTCCATGTAAAGGGTGGTCTGGGGTGGGGGTATTTATTTTGAAAACCTTCGTGTCGCATCTCTGGAAGATACTGAACCTAAATACCAAGTTTGGTGTTTATCCGACTGTTCGTTTTTGAGTTATGCTGTTCACAGACACACACACACACACACGGACATGTTTCCAAAAATGCTTTTTTTGGATTCAGTGGGTCTCAAAACATGTATTTCCGGTGAACTCGGTATCGAATTTTTGGGTGGAATGCAATACTTCCCCTACTTACTATACGTAGTAGAGAAAGTAAAAATGAATAACGAATTTGAGAAAATGCTATTGGAAAATTTAAGGGAATAAGAAGCAATATCTGGAAAATGGTTCACTCAACAAAAAAAATGTATATGACATAAATTGTGTATTTTAACGCGCTCTACACTTTTTGTGTAGTAAAATTTTGTCTATCTCTTATGATTTGCCAGTTATGCAAAAGTCGTTCACAATGAAGAATACTTTTGGAGACATTCCCAGAAAATTCGAGATATACATTTCATTCGTCATGAAAATATCTTAAACATATGATATTTTAATCAAAATCGTTAGAGTCATTTTTGAGAAAATTAAAATTTTCGAAAAATGTTCAATGTAAAGAGTAATCTGGGGTGGGGGGATTTTCTTCAAAACCTTCGTGTCGCATCTCTGGAAGATACTGAACCTAAAAACTAAGTTTGGTGTTTATCCAACTGTTTGTTTCTGAGTTATGCTGTTCACAGACACACACACACACACACACACATGGACATGTTTTCAAAAATGCTTTTTTTGGATTCAGGGGGTCTCAAAACATGTATTTCCGGTGAAATCTGGTATCGAAGTTTTGGGTGGAATACAATACTTCCCCTACTTGCTATACGTAGTAGAGATAGTAAAAAGACACTGCTTAAGAAAGAATAGAGAATGGGAAAAGCAGCTAGGAATATAAATAAGCACGCAAATAATAAATATAATAATGTTAACATGCAGAACTTAACATTGCAAACGGTAAAATGTGTGCAGAAACTGGCTAACAAAGAAAGTTAATTAGCAACCGGACCACACATGGTGGCTGGAAAAAGCTCATCATGGGGATTAAGCTAAATAAGTGAGCACGTATATCAAAATCAATAATAATTTTTTTTCTTGAATTTGAAAGATTTAATTAATGATTTTAATTATTGCAGATTTAGTTTTTGGAATCAACTATTTTTGTAGCAACTGCATTTCATGGACTTATTGTTATTATTGGAACTACATTTTTAATCACATGTTTATTATAGCATAGGTGCTAGGATAAATAGTGACTAGAGCAAGTGAGATAAGTAATATTAGTAAGAGATAGGCAAAACCCGGAATTCTCAAAGCACTCACATTTTGCCAGAGAAAAAGACATAGTATCCATTGGAAAAAGCATCTGTCTGGCAGAGTGTAAAAGGTGGACAATTCCGAGAAACTTTCTTCGCACTCTGATCTTCAAGAGAGTCGCCCTCGTAGTCTAGGGGTATCATAATAGCTTCTCGTTACCGAGGGAGCGGGTTCAAACCCGGCGGGGGGCGATAGGTTTGTTTTTCGGGCGTAAAAATCCTTAGCATGGCTTCCTTCGGAAGGGAAGTAAAGCCAGTGATCCCGTGTCGTAGATTCACGGCACATAAAAGAACCTCAAGCCTGATAAAGAGGCCTCTGAGAAAAATTTCCGGTCCTTCACGCCCAATATATCTAGAATGGGATGCTAAGGGCTATAGTTAAAGAGCGTCCATAAATAAAACTCAGTTTCTTCTTTAGCAGGTTGCATATATCCAAGAGAAAGAGAAAAAAAATCGTGGTAGGGGGATAGGTAAAAGTACAGATCACAGAGGGGTCCGCGATAATGGGGCAGAGCACCGCACTGAAATGAAGACCGAAATGGAGACGGAAATTGAATTCAGAATGGAGTGAAATGAAGAGTGTGAAAACAGAAATGAACATTGAAAAAGAGAAAATGAAATCCCAAATAGGTTTTAACAGCGACTCTGTAAAATCAGAGATAATTGTAATGGTGAAGGCCCTGAAAGACGACTTTGCAAAGCAGTTAAAAGAAATTAAATCTGACATGGAAGATAAAATTAATGCGTTTAGATCAACAACCGTACGTAGGTCAGTGTGGGTCTTTGGGCTTCGAACACGACCTCTGGGAGGAAGGGATGAGGGCAGACCATAAGGGCGACCAGATCCGGGAAACGACGTGCGTAAACGTGGACAGGATCCCTAACTTATTCAGATTGAGTGCATCCGACGGCGTTCAAGCCGCCCACAAGCTACAAACCCCCAACGGTCCCCTTAATGAGAGCCTGATCCGTGAGCAGTCCGACCGGCGCCAGGGAGAAACCTTCACAAAGCGCACCTCCACCGCCCAGCCGCAACACACCGAACACCTCCGCCTGGTACTTCAACCTTGAAACAGATGACAATGAAGGAGATTATGGATGCAGGAAATGATGGGCAGGAAAGTCGTGGTAGAAGGGCAATCACCCCAGCATTCGGCTACGATCCGAGGGAGCCACGAAGAACCCATAGTCAGAGTGGGCGGTCTCCGGAACCTCCCGAATGCGAGCCTCATGCGTTACCGCGGATCAATCTCGCTCGGTTGGGGAGGAGGTGATTTACCTGGTATAGTCACCACGGAAATGTTGAAATGTATTTGGCAGCAAATGGCAGGCTACCGCATACACACTGGGCGCTCTGAGGTTCTAATCAAATACTAATATTTTATTGTGCTAAACTATAGAAATTATTTAATTTTAAAGCAAATTTTGTGCATGTTTTCGATTTGTTACTTTTATAACGATAAACGGCAGATGGGGGTTTAAAGTTAGAAGTTGTCAAGGAGTTTGATTATTTGGGCGTGAGGATGAACAGTAATGGTGAATGGGCGGCGCATAGCAGGACGGTTAAGGCTAAAGGGAAGGTGGCAATGACAGGAGTAAGGATGTGCAAATACAAATTAGAAATGCCAACTAAATGGATAGAAAGAATATATGAGGCATTGGGAGAAGCAAGAATGCTTGTTATATGCAGTGGAATTTTGGGGGAGATCTGAATTAAGCATTAAATAGACCAGAGCTATAGAACGTTTTGTAAAGAGCTAATAGGGTTACCAAGATCAGCACCAGGGGAAGTAGCGTTAGTGGAATTAGGAAGAACAAGAAGAAAGGTGAACAGGGGTAGAAAAAATTATGGAGAAGATAGAAATGGGAGATATTGGAGAGCAGGAGAAAGAAATAGCAACGGCTTCTGGGTAACAGTAAGAAACAGAGTAGAGGACATAGAAAGACAAGAGATTTGAAGAAGCTCAGAGAATAAAAATATCACTAGGGTTCTATAGATTAGTAAAAAGGAAATGGGGAATAGATGTGGATGTGGATTATTGTAATAGAGCGGAAAAAGAAACGTTTGTATGGATGAGAACAGCATCAATGTACCTGAGAGGGCTAAGAGGTAGCAAAAGCGGAATTTGTGAACTATGCGGAGGTACTGAAAGCACAGAGCATTATATGACAGAATGCAAAGAATTAGCAGAATGGAGACAAAAAGTATGGGAGGAAAATGGGAAAAAATGGATGGAAAAATAGTAGCAAATAAAATGTTAAGAAGAAAAGGAAAAATGAGAATATGGGGGAGTTCTTAAAGAAAGTAAAGGAGAAATGGATTAGAAAAGTAAGAGAGATAAGAAAGGTAGAAGGGCAAACGGAGGAGGGAGAGGATGAACAATACGGATTAATGGTAGCAAGAGCTGCTCAGCTGAGCCATGAGGTCAGGGTGCCAGCCAAAAGGAGCAGCATAGCTGGCAAGAAAATGTGTACATAGGTTAAGTTAGTTTATAGGTGGAATATTGTAAAAAGCATTGTGTATAAAAAATGTACAAATAAAGTTTATTCATTCATACTTTTATAACTGCAAGTAGTAATAATTAATGTATAATGAAAACATATAGTAATTATTCGTAACAATCAAGTTGCATACCTAATTTGACAATACTTGTTCCTTGTCGGTTACTGAAATCACACTAGGGTTTACATTTGTTAGTTCTGTACTTTGTCTATACGTTTGCAATGTCTGGTATAAAATGGACCAATGTCCAAAGGACCAACCACAGAACGTTTGTATCTCATTCGGTGACAAATCACGCACTTTAAGAGCTTTCACTGATTTTACTTTTCGTTTAATTCGAAAACAAACATGTGTTGTGTGATTTAGATAAGGCCTGCTGTTAATAGCAAAACCTTGTGCACTTTCTAAGGAATGATGTAATACAAAATTCAACATACAAAGGGATTCAAGTTCGATTTCTTTAAGGGTGGGGATTGTTTTTGTTTTGTTTTTTTTTCCAGTCGTAGAAAACCATCTGTTCCGGTGATGTCATCTCATCTCTACAAAACGCGAAGCATTGCCAAGCCATTTCAGCATCACTTGCCTAGCACGCCTTTGCAGGAGCTTTCGTTGCCACCCACGGCCTAGCCTAAGGAGTTCGTGCATCTCTTCCGACAGAACAGCCATCATCATCATCATCATCATCATCATCTACTTATGTGTTTCCGCACTGAAACTGAAGTTTTGGTATTCATGTAGGTTACAGGATAAAATATTCTCCAGTAATGAACAATATGTTTCTATGCACTGGCTGTACTTCCACTCTGAAATGTCAGGGCGAGCTTGCGTGTTCCTCTTCGGCAATGCTGTTACTTTATCTACCATTTGCCAATAGTAGGTAGAGGAAGTAATGTACTCAACTAAAAATTTCGCTATCGAAATTTTACTACAAAATAGGTTCTGAGGTCCATATGTGCTCTATGTGTGCCTATCTGTCTGTCTGTGTCAACACAGACCAAATGAATGCCACATTTATCGTTCGAGTCAAAACTGTTTAAACATGCCAGGGGAAAGTTTTGAAGAAATTTCCCGAAACTAAAATTACTCTTTACATGGAAAAAGCTTCATTACTTTTCATTTTTTAAAAAAAAATTGCTATAATAGTTTTTATTAGCGTTTAATGTATTTGAGGTGCCAAAGTGACAAATTAAGTCACATATCCTAAATTTACTGTGAATAACCTTTGAATCTCTCTTCATTAATTTCACATTTTTAAAGAAATCTTTATAACTGGGAACTAATAAGACAAAAGGTTCTTGTAGAAGAAACATAGAATTCATTAAAATACACAATTTTTGCATTTACTCATTTTTTTAGCGTTAGCCGTTTTCAAGTATTACATGTTGCATCTTTACATTTTCCCAAGTACGTCATATGATCGACATGCTGAAGGTTTGCGATTCTTCTTTCTTTCCATCGCAGGAGCTCGTCACTACGATTTGACATTTAATCGTCATTTCGGCATGCTGTTGCAACTAAGCACTAATTAATTTGAATCAATTTCTAGGAAAATATTTATCTTAAATGACTAGGATAGAAGAACTGCTTTTTATAAATAGGTGTACATGTGAATTTGTCATGGGCAGAGGAAGTCGCTGAATGTACCACATCGTATTGTTTCCTAACACTTTTCATAACCTGAGCACTCTACAGAGGCTATCGGATTCTCGCCATCGTTATTGCTAATTCCATACGCCTATGAGACGCCAAACGCCGCACTTAGGTATTAATTTGTTTCACGTAGATGCCAAATTCTGTCTATAAAATACATTCTTGAAAGTTAGTCTCCAAATGTTTGAACTCTTTTGTTAAAAATGCCGCGAACTGAAGCAAATAACAAGCGTTATTGCATATAGGTTAAAAACAAAACACATTAAATTATAGTTAGATAAATTAAATACTCCGTATAGATAGGTATAATTCTCTAAGTCGCAATCCAGTATTATTGTTGGCGGGCATAGGCAATTCTCTATTGATATCAAGGCACAATGCCTTGTTGATATGTTCAATATTTATACAGCTGTCTCATTTCCCTGCCTGACTTACATCCTTTTTGGTTGTTCTCTTTTCTTCCTCTGCCTTAAATGAAAAATTGTTTGTCGTTCGTTAACACAGTAGGAATGCGTTCTCTAGCTCAAGGACATTGTAAAGTAATACTTTCTACCTTCGGTGTATTTTTGCTTTAGATTTTTCTGCTCTGACAGCCTTCCGTTGCAGATAATTATGATCTCTCTGAACACTAACAATGGAACTTCTAACCGGATTGTGCAATAATTCAGGAAGTGATTGACTTGGTAATGAAGGTATGTCTCCGGCTAAATGAAATAACTGAAGGTGAACAGCAGCCTTCTCTTACGTATAGCATCAGGAACTCCAAATATAAAGGCAAGCATTGCAAACGGTTACGTTAATCCCGTAAGACGGTAACACTGGCTGGGTTTTCTTTGTGGTTTCCTCAGTTGCCGGCTTAATACTGACGTGGACATTTCAGCACTGCGACCCTAAGTTGCATCTACAGAATAAAAAATAGTAATCAAATAGTACAGGTAGGCGACTACGTAATTCAGGGCACATATAAACAGGTTTCAGTGGTACAGGAATGCCATCTGCCAGGTATCGCATGACCATGTGTAACAACACCTACATAACAGTAGTTCTAAGATTTCAAAAGTCTGCCTTCGAATTAAAACAATTGCAAACAAAATATATGGCACAGGAACGGACGACGCAACTGAGGAAAAACTACAAGGAAGTTACATAAGCAGACGGTACAGGGAGGTGACTGCGTAACTAAGGTCATCTACTATCTGGCGCACACATATTCATGTGTTCGAAAGAATTTGCAGAAACGCTTTGGTGATTTGACCTCTAAAATGTTAAATAAGTCTGAAAAATTAAAAAAGCAAGGATGGTCTACCTCAAGGCTAATGAATAATGTTAATAAATAACGCTAATATAAACTATGTTAATCAAAACATCTGTTAGCAAAATTGATACATTTTGTTGATCTTTCTTTAATTAGAATTATTCTCCGCCGTCTTAGAGTCACGAATGTATGAATGTGCTAGTGATTGTGTGTATTTCGCGGCAAGCTAATAAAAATACAATGATACTGTACAGTTCAACGAGTTACTAATAAGTTCTTTCCCAGATCAGAGCCTCTGATACGACCGAATACAAATTTAAAATAATAATACTAATAATAATAACAACAACCTCCCGTTGTTAGGTAAAGGAAGTATTGGATCACACCCAAAGGATATCACCGTAAATGCATGTTTGAAGGTCCCCTGAAGCCAGAAAAGCATTTCTAGAAAAAAAATCTGTGTCTATGAATAGCATAACTCAAAAACAAAATGTTGGATACATAGGATAAATACCAAACTTGGTATTTAAGTTCAGTCTCTTTCAAAGATGTGACCCCAAATTAGCCTTTACATGGAGAGTGTTTCAAATTTTTTTAATTCCTTTAAAATAGCCAAGAATATTTCGATTAAAATGCCATATATTTAAGAGATTTACATTACAAAAGAAGTGTATATCTTGAATTTTCTGGGAATAGCCTGCGAGGTGCTCTTCACTCGGAATGAAATTTGTATAATTTTGTGTAACTTATAAACCATAAGAGATAGACAAAAAATTACTGTACAAAAATGTAAATGTAGTAAAACCCTGCTTGACCGAACGGCATTAAACCGAAACGGCGGAGAAGGGTGGGAAGGAAGAACTAAAAATTACGAGATGCTCAAATTACACTGACAACTTTGCTGCGACAATTTGCAATGTTCTTTTACTCCAACTATAAATTCCAATATAGGTACTTGTTATTGTATGCAGTTAATCCTTACCCCCTACCCCTTACCCTCTTGCCTCGATTCCGCGGCCGATTCACATTGGAATCTCTGCCATTTATTCTGCCATCATGCTGAGTTCTCCTTGACAAACGGTTATAAGTATAATCGGCGCAACAGTTCTAGACACGTGAAAATCTTAATGAGAGCTATGATGCGAGTTGCTTACCAGATCAGGTGGTGACCGGTCGTCTGCATGCTGCAGGAGTGCGTGCGACAGTCATCGTCAAATATCCACACCGGTTATGCACTGCGTTGCGCTGATAAACTTAGTTATATACAGTATATTAAAATCCACGCTGTAAAAAGCGCTTAATATAAAAAACGCTGTCAATCATTGCCTCCAATTCTTCCACATCTAACAACCCTTCCTCTTCTGCGGAATCACTCACATTATTGCCGTCATCACTGCTGTCACTACTTTCTGCACCATTATGGTGCATGAGAATTATTTCTATTTGATTTTCTGCAATTCCGTATTTTTCGGAATAATGATTCTTAATTTATTCAGCATGTCGCCATACATTTTCCCATTCTGGTCTTCCAATTTCAGCAAATTGCTGGCGTTATAACTGCTCCACACATTTAATTTAAAAGTGATATTTCTGCATGCCACCCATTTTTTGATATCAGTCCAGATTAATTCGATTGGGTTTAGATCTGGGCGATGCGATGGCAGTCTTAAGTACATTATGGGATGTTGTTTTGCTATCTGGTCACGTATGTATGACGTCTGAAGCTGTTTGTTGGCTTTAATTAAGTTATATAGCTTTGTTTTACTCATGCTTTCATCTAAAGCTTTATTATGTCTAAGTAACCAAGCTCTCATTTCTTCTTTCAGGGAATTTGAGGTAGGTGGTTTGTGAATTTGAGTGTTGACGCATTGTGAAGCATTGTCGATGACCAGAACAGACCCAGCAGGCATATTAGGTATCAACATGGCGTTGATTCACTTCATATAGTTTTCTGTATTCATTTCTTGATGAAAATCTCCTGTTGTTTGTTACGACTTGTAAAAGAAGGGCATTTGGAACGAAGCCGAACTTTCCAACAGCATGAACGATAATAAGTATTTGCCCTTTGGCAACAGGTGCCTGCAAACCTAATTCGCTATCGTCACTCCAACCTTTAGATGCTGTATGACTGCTGTGTATGTATGACTCATCTTCATACATTATAGTATTTTTCTGAAATTTGTAGCACCACCTTGAAAATTGATGCTGATATAAGTACACATTGATATAAGTACATATAAAATTAGTCATTTGGAAAGGTAGAATCAGACTGAAAAATTAAATGCCATAGCCGGGATTTGAACCCCAGATCTTAGGCTTTCCGTGCCGTTGCTCTAACCGACTAAGCTATCCTGGCAACATTTACTTTTTATTTTTTTATTTTATTATTATTATTATTATTATTATTATTATTTCATTTTATTTATTTATTTATTTTGCTTTTCTGTTAGAACTCTTCTATATGATTTCGGTTTCTTCCACTTGAACCCTAAATCATTAATAATTTTTCTGAGATTTGTAGCACCAACTTGAAAGTTTCTGCTGTGTTTCAGCTGGATGAGCAATCTGCTTATTATTAGCACAGTTTTTTCTTCCACATAGGAATTGTGAATCGTGCGCCGAATGACGCATTCGAAATCGTCTATTTCTGTAATACGTTTAGGGATCTTATGTTTCTTCCCAGGCGTGTCAAATGGCATCTTTCATCCATATGTTTTTTTCTTATCTTTGAGAACTCTGGAAACGGAACTCAGTGAAACACCAGTTGCTTTGACTACTCTTTCTTTCACTCTCTTAAGGCTTTTGTGGAACTCGGACGAACATATATTTTCTTCCTTCATCCCTGTTTCTTGCTTCATGAAGTCGAGGACATTTGCAATTATTTCCCTACTTTGACTGTGTAACAACTTAGCACTCAACTTTGAAAACATAGGAGCCATGGTTATAAATATAACAAATATAAAATAAGAACTATTTAGATACTGCTCTCTTTAAAATTACAACCAGATGCAGACACTTTCTATGCAGACTGTATGTGTTACGCACTGTGAGTAAGCAAAGGTATTATATCGCTTTCGTTGATTAAGCTAAACATAAACCATTCTTTGGCTCGGCAGCTGGGGTAGCAATCAAGGTCACGATTCCAGAAGTTTTGCGCGAGTAATATGTATAACCACCGTGCCTTAAATCCCTTCTAAGATTATGTTAATTTGTTTTAAGATAAATGGAGGGCTTATTAGGTACGCGCTATATTTTACAATTGAAAACGCTTATTTTATTTTAGGAATTTATGGTTACACACAAAATTGCAGTAATGATTCACTATTCTTAAACTGAATAAAAAATATAACTTAACTTAGTGTTGGGCGAACAAAGCTTTCACTTCTGTTCCTCCTCTCATTTTTCGGGGCATTTATTTTGAAAACAAAATGGTTAATTTTATTGTTGTGTTGAAGAATGAATGGCTTATATTTCAAATATAGTTCGTATAGTACTGACATATAGTACTGCCGTTAGTAAGTGAAGCATTAATTTTAATTGCAAAAGAAAAAAGAAAGGTGTATATGGAGATTGTAATTATCAGACACGTGCATTTAACAATTCAACTATTGCAACTGACCAAGATGATATCATTTTCATTTCTATGGCGTGTCTTGAAAATGATCTTAAGGTGACAACTTATACTGTGAACACAGCGTCAGCGAAAGCTTCTGATATATTACTTTCTCTACTACGTATAGTAAGTAGGGGAAGTATTGCTTTCCGCCCAAAAATTCGATACCGAGAGTTCACCGGAAATACATGTTTTGAGACACCCTGAATCCAAAAATAGTATTTTTGGAAACATGTCCGTGTATGTGTCTGTGAGTGTGTGTATCTGCGTGTGTGTCTGTGAACAGCATAACTCAGAAACGAACAGTCGGATAAACACCAAACTTGATATTTAGATTCAGTATCTTCCAGAGATGCCACACAAAGGTTTTCAAGAAAATCCCCCCACCCCAGATTACGCTTTACATGGAACATTTTTCGTAAATTTTAATTTTCTCAAAATGGCTCTAACGATTTTGATTAAAATATCATATATTTAAGATTGACAAATGAAATGTATATCTCGAATTTTCTGGGAATATCTCCAAAAGTATTCTTCATTGTGAACGACTTTTGCATAACTGGTAAACCATAAGAGATACACAAAATTTTACTACACAAAAAATGTAGATCGCGTTAAAATACATAATTTATTTCATATACGTTGTTTTTGTTGAGTGAACCATTTTCGAGATATTGCTTGTTATTCCCTTAAATTTTCCAATACTTATACTTTTTCTCAAATTTGTTATTCATTTTTTTTGTCCTGGTAATGCAAAGAGAATGGAATGCTCCACATAGCAACCAGCTCTTAAAATATTTGACTATCGCTTAAAGCCTACCAATTCCCCTTGCATCTACAAGAAAATTAGCAATAAGATTAACATCTCGATATCTCGATTAACATGAAGCATATGGAGAATAAGCGTTTGTAAAAATAGTTTGTACAAGAGTAGAGAAAGTCATGTGAGTGTAACACATCGGATTTTTTTCTGGTGTTCTTCATATTTTGCTGTTTTATAGTGTACATTCAAAGGCAATTAAACTTGCTGGAAAAATATGGCTGATCTCTTGATACTTGCTGTATCCTGCTTATATTCACTATAGGCTTATAATTCGCCCAGTGTTGTTCGCATCATTTTTTAACGCATTTCATATTGAAATATTTGTATGTAATTGGTCTTGTTGCATTCTTTTGCAATCTTCAGTCTCGACGTTTTGCCAAATAATTACGAACTGCTAAAGAAAGAACCATAAGTTCATATAGGAGGCTTTCTTGATGAGAAAATATTTATATTTTTAAAATAAATTTGATTTGTAACACATGCAAACGTGATAGTAGGATATATAGGAGAGAGCTGGGCCACTTTTTTGCGTTTATATGGGAAAGGATAGGGAAAACGAGGCTAGATGGGACGGTTCAAGGAGGAAAATGCGTTTATATGGGAGAGATAGGGAATACGAGGACTTACGCTAGGCTAGAGAGGGTTGAAGGAGGGAAATACGTTTATATGGAAGAAATAGTAGAGAGGTGCTAGGCTAGACGGAGGCTGAGGAGTAGAGTATGGTTTATATGAAAGGTATAGGAAAACGAGGAGGGGTGTTAGGCTAGACAGAGTTGAAGGGTAGAGTATGTCTTTTATATGAGAAGTATAGGAAAACGATGAGAGGTGTTAGACTAGACAGGGCTTGAAACGTAGTGCAGGGTTTATATGAGAGATATAGGAACAGGAGGAGGGGTGTTAGGCTAGACAGAGGTTGAGGAGTAGAGTATGGTTTTAGATGAGAGATATAGGAAAACGAGGAGAGGTGTTAGGCTAGGAGGGTTTAAGTATGCGTTTATAAGGAGAGACGAGAAAACGGAGAGAGATCCTATGTTAGTATACACAGGTGTTTAAAGCTAGAATGTGTTTTATATAGGCTAGATAGGAAACCAAAGAGATACTCTGCTAGACAGGGGACAGGAGAGGAATGCGCTTTATGAGAGGTAGGGATACGGGGAATGGTGTTAGGCTAGACAGAGGTTGAGAGTAGAGTATGCGTTTATATGTATGAGAAGTATAGGAACAGGAAGAGGGGTGCTAGGCTAGACAGAGGTTGAGGAGTAGAGTATAGTTTATATGAGAGGTATAGGAAAACGAGGGAAGGTGTTAGGCTAGACAGAGGTTGAAAATAGAGTATGGTTTATATGAGTGGTATAGGAAAACGAGAAGAGGAGTTAGACTAGACAGAGGTCGAGGAGCAGAGTATGGTTTATGTGAGAGTCATAGGTAAACGAGAGAGGCGTTAGGCTAGAAAGAGCTAGAGGAGTAGAGTATGGTTTATATGAGAGGTATAGGAACAGGAGGAGAGGTGTTAGGCTAGACAGGTAGTGTAGCAGTAGGAATATGGACTTATATACAGGAGAGATAGGGAATATGAGGTGCTAGACTTGAAAGCAACTTTAGACGTGAACTTAGTGGAAAACTGTTTCATGTCAATGTTAGAACGCTAATTCTAGACATGCCCATCACGTAACCTATTCAGGGAAAAGGTGACTCGTTCAGGGGTAAAAGGTGACTGCTCAGGGAAAAAGGAGGTCCACAAAGGGAAAAAGTTGACTAGCAACGGGAAAAAGGCGACCAGTAAAGGGAAAAATGTCACCAGCAAAGGGAAAAAGGCGACCACCAAAGGGAAAAAGGTGAGCCATAAAGGGAAAAAGGTGACCTGCAACGGGAAAAGCTAACCCACTAACACTAACAGGTAAGTAATTCAGCTAGTATTGCAAGAGACTGACTGGATCATAGCAGTGTATGATTTCATAGGTAATTCAGCTAGTATCGTATGTATTTAGGCTAATTCATCTAGTATCACTGGAGGATAGATTCCAGAGGCTAACTGCATCATGGCTCTGCATGATTTCACAGGTAATTCAGCTAGTATCGTAGGTATTTAGGCTAATTCAGCTAGTATCACAAGAGGATAGATTTTAGGGTTGGGTATAGCTTAGTGTCGTATTTCACAGGCAATTCAGAGGGTATCGTAGGTATTTAGGATAATTCAAGTAACATAGGTGTTTAGAGTAATTAAGCAAGCATTACAGGAGGGTAGGCTCCAGGGGTTGGTTATAACCTAGCTTCGTATTTCACAGATAGTTCAGGTAATATCGTAAGTATTTGAGGTAATCGACATAGCTTCACAGATATTATTGATAATTTCGATCAGAGATTTGTATCACAGCTATTTAAGGTAAATGCAGGTGATTCAGGTTGTATCAATGGTATTTGAGTCATTTTAACAGGTAATTCATCTAGTATCATTGGTATTTAAGGCAAACCAGATAGTATCACAGGTGCTCGTGCTAATTTAGAGCAGGAATTCGTATCTGAGCTAGTTAAGGTAATTTCACATGATTCGGGTGGTATCACAGGTATTTAAGTCATTTTCACAGGCAATTCAGCTAGTATCTTGAGCATTTAAGCTAATTCAGCTAGTATCACAGGAGGCTAGATTCCAGAGGCTAACTGCATCATAGCTATGCATGATTTCACAGCTAATTCAGCTAGTATCGTAGGTATTTAGGCTAATTCAGCTAGTATCACAGGAGGTTAGATTCCAGGGTTGGGTATAGCATAGTTTCATATTTCACAGGTAATTCAGAGGGTATCGTAGGTATTTAGGATAATTCAAGTAACATAGGTGTTTAGAGTAATTAAGCAAGCATTACAGGAGGGTAGGTTCCAGGGGTTGGTTATAGCCTAGTTTCGTATTTTACAGATAGTTCAGATAATATCGTAAGTATTTGGGTAATCAGCATAGTTTCACAATTGCTCGTGATAATTTTGATCAGAGATTTGTATCACAGCTATTTAAGGTAAGTGCAGGTGATTCAGGTTGTATCAATGGTATTTGTGTCATTTTAACAGGTAATTCAGATAGTGTCTAGGTATTTGCGCGATTCAAGCATCATAGGTGTTTAGAGTAACTCAGCTAGTATCACAGGAGGCTAGATTCAATGATCAGGGTTTCGTATCAGAGCTATTTAATGTAATTTCACTTGATTCGAGTAGTATCACAGGTATTTAAGTCATTTAACGGGCAATTCAACCAGTATCACAGGTACTCATGGTAATATAGAGAGTAATTAAATTATAAAACATTTCTCATCCAACGTTACAACAATTTATATACTTTTTTCTAAATCTTACAAACTTATTATATGTTAAACAGTTATTGTACGATGCGGAGAGGGATAAACTGCATATTGGTTCACAAATTGAAAAGCTTTACGTCAACATACCTTTATTTTAGTTAGGTGTAGATGTCTCTCCCCTTTTATCTAGGCTTGAGACTAGCACTAGGATTGCTCCTAATGGCAGGGTTACCACCTTCCCTTCCATCTTCTTCTTTCTTCATCAGGCGTCAGCTATCTGCATATACAGCACACAGATACCTTCTTTTTTAAGATTGTAGACTCACTAGAAAATCTTTATCTTTAACTTACATTCTTTTAAGCACTGTTTGTAATGGCGTAATGTCCATACGCATATGTTGTTATCCCGTCCTCAGCAATAATTCTTTTATCATCAAACGGAGTCAATGCAATTTTATTCACTTGTACTGTAGCAAGGGCATGCTTTCGTGATAGGATCAGATTCATAGGTGTTCTGATGATTTCACAGGTTTTAAGACAGTCTGTATAGCTGTCAAACGAAATGTACTGCTTAATAGCGCTACGTTTTATACCTTTAATCTTTTTTATCATTGACCCTTGAATATCTAAGGCATACATCTTAGGACGTAGTCCAACAAAGCGTAGGATGATTTTGCTATTAGCCTCATCTTTAAATTTTCCCAATACCTTTTTGTTCTGAGTAGAGTAACATATATGGTTGGCAGGGTAATCAGCTGTATCGAGATGCTCAAGAAAACGTAGCTTGTCCTGGTACACATCTTCAGTTGTTACACGATGAATGAACGAATCAGTGTCCATATACATAAGCTTCAGGTTTTTAGCTCCATAATAAGGCAACAAAACATCGTAATGATAGTTATACATTAATGTCTTGGAGATGTCCAACACACTCATACCAATGTATATAGGCTTGTTGAATACAATCTGACGAGAGGCCATATGTACAGCAGCTAGATTATCAGCATATATCGTCCTGTCGATAAACGTAGGCTTGGCGATCAGCTTCTCTAGAGTTTTTTCATTGGTCACCAGTCGTATATCCATGCGGTTACGCAGGTTCTCCATAGTTTTTCCAAACATAGCGTTGTTAAAGAGCTTGTAGAGATCCTTCTCGAAATCATTTGCAGCTTGTTGTCGTAGCCTGTTGTTAAATTCCACATAAGGTTTCAACCACTGAGACTGTCGGAATTGTAGCACACGATGGATTTTTGTTAGTCGTAGTCCATGACTAAGAGCTTGCTTCAAAGCCATGTAATGCACTACATACTTCTTTCGAGGTCCAAGATGAGGTATCAGTTTCTTTGTAGATGATTCCAATGGTTTCATACACTCTGGCAGGAAAGGTAGATCGTTGTGTAGATCGTGAAGTTCAGCAGGATACTCGATGTCAACTTCTAATATGTACCCATGAGGATCATCTTCTTGTAGTGTTTCTAAGTTGATTTCTTCAGGTGACACCCACTGAAATCCACCAAAAGGAAGAGCGTGACACATTGCCCACCCATATTGGTTATTAGCGTCCTCGTATGTGATAAATTGGGTTGGTCTCGCCGGATCAAACTTCTCCATATAAGTGTTATTAGCCTCAGCATACCGATGAGAAACTTGACATAAACCTCCTCTTATACCTGATTCCACCATGAGTAGTTGATCATAATCTTGTAACAGCTCTAACTTAATTCCAGTATACAGTAACATGGCGTCCCATGTAAGACCTGGAGAGGTAAAATAATGGGCAGGATCAACTTTGTGTGTTTTAAGGGTTTGCTCTCTGAACGTCTCAAAGACATCAGCTAGAAGAAGTACATCCGAAGTTAAGTAGAGATCGCTGTACTCTCCCAGGTTTCTCACATTAAACAGCTCCCATACATTTCTAGCATGATCGTAGTCAGTATCAGTAATTTCTTCTTCATTTAATCTATTGTAGAAGGAGTCCTTAGGAGGCAAGCAGGTCTCGTTCAGGGCATCCCATGACGTAACAAAATCATATGGAAATACACCCTTACGGGTCATCAACTTCAATTTGTCTTCTCCAAAGTACTTTAGCGTTTCAGGATACGAGGTTAGATTTTTTACCAACTTATCCAAGCTTGTACTGAGGAATCGGAAGCTATCCACAAATCGAAGCTTTATATCTCCTACATACTTGGTGAATGAGATATAGCTTTCTTCAGAGTTAGGAATTACCTCCACACGTTCACTTGTGCACCCCAGCTCCTTTACAATGAAATGCGAGTCATATCCGCTAAGGTTATGCATGAAGACTGGTATATATTTAGGTGTTTTACAGGCTAAATTACATTCATTATGAAGACTTCCACGATATTCACCGCTGATGTGATCATGGTCGCGTACTTTATAGTTCTCTTCTGTAAAGGGTTTTCCACACAAGTAGCATGTCGTAGAAGACTCGAAATCCTTTTGCTGTTGATCCGTAAGTTTCAGAGGCTTAGCAGATTTGTATATATTACCAATCATTTTTGCAAGAGATGTAAGGTACAGCATAAACTTCTGAGCAGCATCAGCACCACGATACACATAGGGATGCTTAGGAAGACCAGTTTCGAGATGTTCAACACTGGATGTAGGCTTCACGTAAACAAAGAAGCTCATTGGTGTGTGCTCTTGATAAGGTGTTGTATAGGAAGTTTCAGGATTGGGTATACACGTTTGGCATGGAGTGAGAATACTCTCAAAATCAGCATAGATGACATAAGGTACTTTCAGCATCCTCTCAACATTTTTAAACTGAACAATTGATTTCTCCTTGGTAGGCATAACTACCCTCGCAACACCATGTTGAATACAGAAGGCTACATGTTCTTGCAGTTTTTCCTGTCCACTTCGTCCATATCGATCATCAAAATGTGTAAAGCAGCGCTTACAAGTATAAACCCGTCCATTATGGTTAGTTTTCTGGCGTCGAACGAGTTTCTCAAAATTCTTTATATACACGTAGTGATGTTTTCCACTGATGTCATTCAATAGTAGCAGGTCGCGATGTTCAGGTAGTTCAATGTCAGCAACCTTTATTGGATACACTTCATGCTTCTCATCCAGCCCGAAAACGTTAATGGATATCTTGTTAAACTTCTCAAATTTAGGTATTTGAGAAAGTGGAGTAGGGTAGGAAACACAGCTGAAGTCGTACTTGTCTTGAAGTTCTTTGTATTTGCTGACGCGTTGAGGCTTGATGCTCACGAATTTGGCCAGTATAGAGTACATGAAACATTTCTCGTCGCTAAAGTTCTGGATGTTTATACATGCTTTCCTTGCTTCAACAGCTGACGGTAGTGGTATGTAGCTACTTCCTCGTAACGGGTTGTACTTGTTGATACGAAGTCGAACTCCTTCCACAGCAAGCAAAGCCCAGCTGCTACCCTTAAGCTGAGACTCCTCCATTTCAGTCACCAATTTCTTGAATTTCACTTCCATCGTTGAGTCCAGATCAGTTTCCAGGAAAACAGCTTGATTCCGTGTTTTAAATGTTTTGTCACAGGTTTCTCCAATACTGTTAACAAATCGACACTCAGCCAGCAGATTAATTTTAACACTCTTATGAATGCTAAGCTCTTTATGCACAGCATGGATTATACGTTGTTTTGCCTCTTGCAGATACATATTTAGGTCCTTAGCTGATTCGCATCGTATAAAATACGATTTCAATCGTCCTTCGAATGAAGTTTCGTATTCTTTCATATCGCAGTCCTCCATTGTTGACAGCAACTGATGTTTAGTTGGCTCCAATCTTCTTTTCTTCTGAGGGCTGCTTATTTCACATATATCTTCGTGTCGCTGTCCCTTATAACCATCTTTGAAGGTTACATTACAATGTTTACATTTGAAGAGCTTCTTACAGCTCATCTCGTGTCTTCTCTTGTCATAACCTCGGAGGAACTTCTTCCCACATTTTCCGCATGCATATCCAGTAGCGCTTGGAATAATATCCTTATACGCTGAGTTATTCATCTTTATTCTTGATGTAATAACGTATTAATCACTGATCAATGAAATGTAGACCTCTTCACCTTGACACCACTTTAGAAAGCTGATTATTCTTGGAGAGAACACGATGTTAACACCTCAAGACTAATTAGCACAATGAAGTCCAATGCCCTAGATCACCATATTTATAGAGGGAGCACGAACCTTTTTAGATCAATCATAAACTCGCTCCATAACCACCTGTATATGATCGCTCAACGTGTACTAACCCCCCAGCCATATAACCTCAAGTCTAGAGACAGGATGTTTATGACGTCACACCCAGAGACAGGATGTCTGGCAGCATCAAACACGTTTAAACTCGTCTCATAACTACCTGCTTATGCTGTCACACCAGCAAGAGAAGTATTCCCACACGCTCATTCAGACATATATTTCAAATTCAAGCCCACCACCACCATCACCACCTATTGTACCAAGGTTAATTCAAGCTGTATTATCACAATACTTAAAAGTAAAAGCTTAAAAGGAAACCTAGAAGATTTTCCCCCTTATTTACTTAATTATTTCATGTTTTTATTCCCTTTTCAATTCTTCCTTTCCATCTTCTCACAGAAAGACCATTACATTTCACTACAATCACGAGAAAAGCAATTTTTCCAGAGTTACACAGATTCTAAGCTTCTAAATCGAACCCGGCAATACTTTAATAAATGTATTTTAGCTCCCCAATATCAGCATCTACCATTTAATCTTTACTCGAACCTGATATGATCCATAAGCTTGAAGATATATGAAATCACCCTTCAGGATTCGATCTAAGTACTTTAAAGTAATTTTTGTCACGATAACGATATTTAAGGACTAGATACTCTGTTTACGTTTACCTCGACATGTCTATCTAAATTAAATTACGAGTTATTAAATGTTTGCAAGTAAATTTCATTGAATCGGTATTCGAACCCAGAACACCAGGAACAAACTAATTTATAATATTAGTCTGACATGTTAAACAAAGTTGTATGCAGTTACATCATCGATCTAGGTGATATATTCTAGTGTACAGAGGAAAATTAAGGAAGTCATTAAAAGATGGGGAATCGAACCAAGCACAACTGATTGACAATTATATACAGCATTAATCACCCATCATAGAAGCTATCAATCATGCTTTGCTGCACTCCTCTACCTTACTTAGTTCCCGAGATAATGAAAATTTAAAAATTAAGGATCGAACCCAGGACGTCAGGTATCTAATTACACATTTACAAGATACCAACTAATAACATAAACGCAATAAAGTTTATTTGCCGTCTTTATCTTAATTGGTTTAGGAGTTATTAAATTTATAAGTAAATTCCATCGAATCAGTATTCGAACCCAGAACACCAAGAACAAAATAATTTACAATATGAGTTTGGTATGCTTAAAGGTGCTGTATGTAGTTACAGCATCAATGTAACTGATATTTTCTAGAGTATAGAGTAAAATTAAGGAAGTCATTAAAAAATCGGGATTCGAACTAGGGACAACTGATTGGAAATTATATACAGTATTAATTACCCATTATAACAGCTATCAATCATGCTTTGGTCCATTCCTCTAGCTTTCTTAGTTTCCGAGATAATGGAGTTTTTAAAATTAAGGATCGAACCCAGGACACCAGGTACCAAAATATACATCCACAAGAAACTATCTAATGACATTAATGTAATAAAGTTTATTTGACGTCTTTATCTTAATTAGTCTCCGAGTTATTAGAAGATGAATTTGCATTCACTCCTAGGATTCGAACCCAGGCATCCCGGTCAACTTGGAACAAGGTCCTAATGACGCGGCGCATTCCAAAGAATTGATTAGTTTTTATCCCAATGTTCTATCTCTTGTCATTCAGGAGATATAAGCGCCCACAGAGAGATGCCGACATCTGATAAAGTTCTTTTGATCTATGCCGGCAAGCTCCGCCCATTATATTGCTACTGTTTAATCGCTTATATCTCCTGAATGACAAGAGATAGAACATTGGGATAAAAACTAATCAATTCTTTGGAATGCGCCGCGTCATTAGGACCTTGTTCCAAGTTGACCGGGATGCCTGGGTTCGAATCCTAGGAGTGAATGCAAATTCATCTTCTAATAACTCGGAGACTAATTAAGATAAAGACGTCAAATAAACTTTATTACATTAATGTCATTAGATAGTTTCTTGTGGATGTATATTTTGGTACCTGGTGTCCTGGGTTCGATCCTTAATTTTAAAAACTCCATTATCTCGGAAACTAAGAAAGCTAGAGGAATGGACCAAAGCATGATTGATAGCTGTTATAATGGGTAATTAATACTGTATATAATTTCCAATCAGTTGTCCCTAGTTCGAATCCCGATTTTTTAATGACTTCCTTAATTTTACTCTATACTCTAGAAAATATCAGTTACATTGATGCTGTAACTACATACAGCACCTTTAAGCATACCAAACTCATATTGTAAATTATTTTGTTCTTGGTGTTCTGGGTTCGAATACTGATTCGATGGAATTTACTTATAAATTTAATAACTCCTAAACCAATTAAGATAAAGACGGCAAATAAACTTTATTGCGTTTATGTTATTAGTTGGTATCTTGTAAATGTGTAATTAGATACCTGACGTCCTGGGTTCGATCCTTAATTTTTAAATTTTCATTATCTCGGGAACTAAGTAAGGTAGAGGAGTGCAGCAAAGCATGATTGATAGCTTCTATGATGGGTGATTAATGCTGTATATAATTGTCAATCAGTTGTGCTTGGTTCGATTCCCCATCTTTTAATGACTTCCTTAATTTTCCTCTGTACACTAGAATATATCACCTAGATCGATGATGTAACTGCATACAACTTTGTTTAACATGTCAGACTAATATTATAAATTAGTTTGTTCCTGGTGTTCTGGGTTCGAATACCGATTCAATGAAATTTACTTGCAAACATTTAATAACTCGTAATTTAATTTAGATAGACATGTCGAGGTAAACGTAAACAGAGTATCTAGTCCTTAAATATCGTTATCGTGACAAAAATTACTTTAAAGTACTTAGATCGAATCCTGAAGGGTGATTTCATATATCTTCAAGCTTATGGATCATATCAGGTTCGAGTAAAGATTAAATGGTAGATGCTGATATTGGGGAGCTAAAATACATTTATTAAAGTATTGCCGGGTTCGATTTAGAAGCTTAGAATCTGTGTAACTCTGGAAAAATTGCTTTTCTCGTGATTGTAGTGAAATGTAATGGTCTTTCTGTGAGAAGATGGAAAGGAAGAATTGAAAAGGGAATAAAAACATGAAATAATTAAGTAAATAAGGGGGAAAATCTTCTAGGTTTCCTTTTAAGCTTTTACTTTTAAGTATTGTGATAATACAGCTTGAATTAACCTTGGTACAATAGGTGGTGATGGTGGTGGTGGGCTTGAATTTGAAATATATGTCTGAATGAGCGTGTGGGAATACTTCTCTTGCTGGTGTGACAGCATAAGCAGGTAGTTATGAGACGAGTTTAAACGTGTTTGATGCTGCCAGACATCCTGTCTCTGGGTGTGACGTCATAAACATCCTGTCTCTAGACTTGAGGTTATATGGCTGGGGGGTTAGTACACGTTGAGCGATCATATACAGGTGGTTATGGAGCGAGTTTATGATTGATCTAAAAAGGTTCGTGCTCCCTCTATAAATATGGTGATCTAGGGCATTGGACTTCATTGTGCTAATTAGTCTTGAGGTGTTAACATCGTGTTCTCTCCAAGAATAATCAGCTTTCTAAAGTGGTGTCAAGGTGAAGAGGTCTACATTTCATTGATCAGTGATTAATACGTTATTACATCAAGAATAAAGATGAATAACTCAGCGTATAAGGATATTATTCCAAGCGCTACTGGATATGCATGCGGAAAATGTGGGAAGAAGTTCCTCCGAGGTTATGACAAGAGAAGACACGAGATGAGCTGTAAGAAGCTCTTCAAATGTAAACATTGTAATGTAACCTTCAAAGATGGTTATAAGGGACAGCGACACGAAGATATATGTGAAATAAGCAGCCCTCAGAAGAAAAGAAGATTGGAGCCAACTAAACATCAGTTGCTGTCAACAATGGAGGACTGCGATATGAAAGAATACGAAACTTCATTCGAAGGACGATTGAAATCGTATTTTATACGATGCGAATCAGCTAAGGACCTAAATATGTATCTGCAAGAGGCAAAACAACGTATAATCCATGCTGTGCATAAAGAGCTTAGCATTCATAAGAGTGTTAAAATTAATCTGCTGGCTGAGTGTCGATTTGTTAACAGTATTGGAGAAACCTGTGACAAAACATTTAAAACACGGAATCAAGCTGTTTTCCTGGAAACTGATCTGGACTCAACGATGGAAGTGAAATTCAAGAAATTGGTGACTGAAATGGAGGAGTCTCAGCTTAAGGGTAGCAGCTGGGCTTTGCTTGCTGTGGAAGGAGTTCGACTTCGTATCAACAAGTACAACCCGTTACGAGGAAGTAGCTACATACCACTACCGTCAGCTGTTGAAGCAAGGAAAGCATGTATAAACATCCAGAACTTTAGCGACGAGAAATGTTTCATGTACTCTATACTGGCCAAATTCGTGAGCATCAAGCCTCAACGCGTCAGCAAATACAAAGAACTTCAAGACAAGTACGACTTCAGCTGTGTTTCCTACCCTACTCCACTTTCTCAAATACCTAAATTTGAGAAGTTTAACAAGATATCCATTAACGTTTTCGGGCTGGATGAGAAGCATGAAGTGTATCCAATAAAGGTTGCTGACATTGAACTACCTGAACATCGCGACCTGCTACTATTGAATGACATCAGTGGAAAACATCACTACGTGTATATAAAGAATTTTGAGAAACTCGTTCGACGCCAGAAAACTAACCATAATGGACGGGTTTATACTTGTAAGCGCTGCTTTACACATTTTGATGATCGATATGGACGAAGTGGACAGGAAAAACTGCAAGAACATGTAGCCTTCTGTATTCAACATGGTGTTGCGAGGGTAGTTATGCCTACCAAGGAGAAATCAATTGTTCAGTTTAAAAATGTTGAGAGGATGCTGAAAGTACCTTATGTCATCTATGCTGATTTTGAGAGTATTCTCACTCCATGCCAAACGTGTATACCCAATCCTGAAACTTCCTATACAACACCTTATCAAGAGCACACACCAATGAGCTTCTTTGTTTACGTGAAGCCTACATCCAGTGTTGAACATCTCGAAACTGGTCTTCCTAAGCATCCCTATGTGTATCGTGGTGCTGATGCTGCTCAGAAGTTTATGCTGTACCTTACATCTCTTGCAAAAATGATTGGTAATATATACAAATCTGCTAAGCCTCTGAAACTTACGGATCAACAGCAAAAGGATTTCGAGTCTTCTACGACATGCTACTTGTGTGGAAAACCCTTTACAGAAGAGAACTATAAAGTACGCGACCATGATCACATCAGCGGTGAATATCGTGGAAGTCTTCATAATGAATGTAATTTAGCCTGTAAAACACCTAAATATATACCAGTCTTCATGCATAACCTTAGCGGATATGACTCGCATTTCATTGTAAAGGAGCTGGGGTGCACAAGTGAACGTGTGGAGGTAATTCCTAACTCTGAAGAAAGCTATATCTCATTCACCAAGTATGTAGGAGATATAAAGCTTCGATTTGTGGATAGCTTCCGATTCCTCAGTACAAGCTTGGATAAGTTGGTAAAAAATCTAACCTCGTATCCTGAAACGCTAAAGTACTTTGGAGAAGACAAATTGAAGTTGATGACCCGTAAGGGTGTATTTCCATATGATTTTGTTACGTCATGGGATGCCCTGAACGAGACCTGCTTGCCTCCTAAGGACTCCTTCTACAATAGATTAAATGAAGAAGAAATTACTGATACTGACTACGATCATGCTAGAAATGTATGGGAGCTGTTTAATGTGAGAAACCTGGGAGAGTACAGCGATCTCTACTTAACTTCGGATGTACTTCTTCTAGCTGATGTCTTTGAGACGTTCAGAGAGCAAACCCTTAAAACACACAAAGTTGATCCTGCCCATTATTTTACCTCTCCAGGTCTTACATGGGACGCCATGTTACTGTATACTGGAATTAAGTTAGAGCTGTTACAAGATTATGATCAACTACTCATGGTGGAATCAGGTATAAGAGGAGGTTTATGTCAAGTTTCTCATCGGTATGCTGAGGCTAATAACACTTATATGGAGAAGTTTGATCCGGCGAGACCAACCCAATTTATCACATACGAGGACGCTAATAACCAATATGGGTGGGCAATGTGTCACGCTCTTCCTTTTGGTGGATTTCAGTGGGTGTCACCTGAAGAAATCAACTTAGAAACACTACAAGAAGATGATCCTCATGGGTACATATTAGAAGTTGACATCGAGTATCCTGCTGAACTTCACGATCTACACAACGATCTACCTTTCCTGCCAGAGTGTATGAAACCATTGGAATCATCTACAAAGAAACTGATACCTCATCTTGGACCTCGAAAGAAGTATGTAGTGCATTACATGGCTTTGAAGCAAGCTCTTAGTCATGGACTACGACTAACAAAAATCCATCATGTGCTACAATTCCGACAGTCTCAGTGGTTGAAACCTTATGTGGAATTTAACAACAGGCTACGACAACAAGCTGCAAATGATTTCGAGAAGGATCTCTACAAGCTCTTTAACAACGCTATGTTTGGAAAAACTATGGAGAACCTGCGTAACCGCATGGATATACGACTGGTGACCAATGAAAAAACTCTAGAGAAGCTGATCGCCAAGCCTACGTTTATCGACAGGACGATATATGCTGATAATCTAGCTGCTGTACATATGGCCTCTCGTCAGATTGTATTCAACAAGCCTATATACATTGGTATGAGTGTGTTGGACATCTCCAAGACATTAATGTATAACTATCATTACGATGTTTTGTTGCCTTATTATGGAGCTAAAAACCTGAAGCTTATGTATATGGACACTGATTCGTTCATTCATCGTGTAACAACTGAAGATGTGTACCAGGACAAGCTACGTTTTCTTGAGCATCTCGATACAGCTGATTACCCTGCCAACCATATATGTTACTCTACTCAGAACAAAAAGGTATTGGGAAAATTTAAAGATGAGGCTAATAGCAAAATCATCCTACGCTTTGTTGGACTACGTCCTAAGATGTATGCCTTAGATATTCAAGGGTCAATGATAAAAAAGATTAAAGGTATAAAACGTAGCGCTATTAAGCAGTACATTTCGTTTGACAGCTATACAGACTGTCTTAAAACCTGTGAAATCATCAGAACACCTATGAATCTGATCCTATCACGAAAGCATGCCCTTGCTACAGTACAAGTGAATAAAATTGCATTGACTCCGTTTGATGATAAAAGAATTATTGCTGAGGACGGGATAACAACATATGCGTATGGACATTACGCCATTACAAACAGTGCTTAAAAGAATGTAAGTTAAAGATAAAGATTTTCTAGTGAGTCTACAATCTTAAAAAAGAAGGTATCTGTGTGCTGTATATGCAGATAGCTGACGCCTGATGAAGAAAGAAGAAGATGGAAGGGAAGGTGGTAACCCTGCCATTAGGAGCAATCCTAGTGCTAGTCTCAAGCCTAGATAAAAGGGGAGAGACATCTACACCTAACTAAAATAAAGGTATGTTGACGTAAAGCTTTTCAATTTGTGAACCAATATGCAGTTTATCCCTCTCCGCATCGTACAATAACTGTTTAACATATAATAAGTTTGTAAGATTTAGAAAAAAGTATATAAATTGTTGTAACGTTGGATGAGAAATGTTTTATAATTTAATTACTCTCTATATTACCATGAGTACCTGTGATACTGGTTGAATTGCCCGTTAAATGACTTAAATACCTGTGATACTACTCGAATCAAGTGAAATTACATTAAATAGCTCTGATACGAAACCCTGATCATTGAATCTAGCCTCCTGTGATACTAGCTGAGTTACTCTAAACACCTATGATGCTTGAATCGCGCAAATACCTAGACACTATCTGAATTACCTGTTAAAATGACACAAATACCATTGATACAACCTGAATCACCTGCACTTACCTTAAATAGCTGTGATACAAATCTCTGATCAAAATTATCACGAGCAATTGTGAAACTATGCTGATTACCCAAATACTTACGATATTATCTGAACTATCTGTAAAATACGAAACTAGGCTATAACCAACCCCTGGAACCTACCCTCCTGTAATGCTTGCTTAATTACTCTAAACACCTATGTTACTTGAATTATCCTAAATACCTACGATACCCTCTGAATTACCTGTGAAATATGAAACTATGCTATACCCAACCCTGGAATCTAACCTCCTGTGATACTAGCTGAATTAGCCTAAATACCTACGATACTAGCTGAATTAGCTGTGAAATCATGCATAGCTATGATGCAGTTAGCCTCTGGAATCTAGCCTCCTGTGATACTAGCTGAATTAGCTTAAATGCTCAAGATACTAGCTGAATTGCCTGTGAAAATGACTTAAATACCTGTGATACCACCCGAATCATGTGAAATTACCTTAACTAGCTCAGATACGAATTCCTGCTCTAAATTAGCACGAGCACCTGTGATACTATCTGGTTTGCCTTAAATACCAATGATACTAGATGAATTACCTGTTAAAATGACTCAAATACCATTGATACAACCTGAATCACCTGCATTTACCTTAAATAGCTGTGATACAAATCTCTGATCGAAATTATCAATAATATCTGTGAAGCTATGTCGATTACCTCAAATACTTACGATATTACCTGAACTATCTGTGAAATACGAAGCTAGGTTATAACCAACCCCTGGAGCCTACCCTCCTGTAATGCTTGCTTAATTACTCTAAACACCTATGTTACTTGAATTATCCTAAATACCTACGATACCCTCTGAATTGCCTGTGAAATACGACACTAAGCTATACCCAACCCTAAAATCTATCCTCTTGTGATACTAGCTGAATTAGCCTAAATACCTACGATACTAGCTGAATTACCTGTGAAATCATGCAGAGCCATGATGCAGTTAGCCTCTGGAATCTATCCTCCAGTGATACTAGATGAATTAGCCTAAATACATACGATACTAGCTGAATTACCTATGAAATCATACACTGCTATGATCCAGTCAGTCTCTTGCAATACTAGCTGAATTACTTACCTGTTAGTGTTAGTGGGTTAGCTTTTCCCGTTGCAGGTCACCTTTTTCCCTTTATGGCTCACCTTTTTCCCTTTGGTGGTCGCCTTTTTCCCTTTGCTGGTGACATTTTTCCCTTTACTGGTCGCCTTTTTCCCGTTGCTAGTCAACTTTTTCCCTTTGTGGACCTCCTTTTTCCCTGAGCAGTCACCTTTTACCCCTGAACGAGTCACCTTTTCCCTGAATAGGTTACGTGATGGGCATGTCTAGAATTAGCGTTCTAACATTGACATGAAACAGTTTTCCACTAAGTTCACGTCTAAAGTTGCTTTCAAGTCTAGCACCTCATATTCCCTATCTCTCCTGTATATAAGTCCATATTCCTACTGCTACACTACCTGTCTAGCCTAACACCTCTCCTCCTGTTCCTATACCTCTCATATAAACCATACTCTACTCCTCTAGCTCTTTCTAGCCTAACGCCTCTCTCGTTTACCTATGACTCTCACATAAACCATACTCTGCTCCTCGACCTCTGTCTAGTCTAACTCCTCTCCTCGTTTTCCTATACCACTCATATAAACCATACTCTATTTTCAACCTCTGTCTAGCCTAACACCTTCCCTCGTTTTCCTATACCTCTCATATAAACTATACTCTACTCCTCAACCTCTGTCTAGCCTAGCACCCCTCTTCCTGTTCCTATACTTCTCATACATATAAACGCATACTCTACTCTCAACCTCTGTCTAGCCTAACACCATTCCCCGTATCCCTACCTCTCATAAAGCGCATTCCTCTCCTGTCCCCTGTCTAGCAGAGTATCTCTTTGGTTTCCTATCTAGCCTATATAAAACACATTCTAGCTTTAAACACCTGTGTATACTAACATAGGATCTCTCTCCGTTTTCTCGTCTCTCCTTATAAACGCATACTTAAACCCTCCTAGCCTAACACCTCTCCTCGTTTTCCTATATCTCTCATCTAAAACCATACTCTACTCCTCAACCTCTGTCTAGCCTAACACCCCTCCTCCTGTTCCTATATCTCTCATATAAACCCTGCACTACGTTTCAAGCCCTGTCTAGTCTAACACCTCTCATCGTTTTCCTATACTTCTCATATAAAAGACATACTCTACCCTTCAACTCTGTCTAGCCTAACACCCCTCCTCGTTTTCCTATACCTTTCATATAAACCATACTCTACTCCTCAGCCTCCGTCTAGCCTAGCACCTCTCTACTATTTCTTCCATATAAACGTATTTCCCTCCTTCAACCCTCTCTAGCCTAGCGTAAGTCCTCGTATTCCCTATCTCTCCCATATAAACGCATTTTCCTCCTTGAACCGTCCCATCTAGCCTCGTTTTCCCTATCCTTTCCCATATAAACGCAAAAAAGTGGCCCAGCTCTCTCCTATATATCCTACTCGTGATATTTTGTCTACGCGTTATAGATTTACACACACATCATATAGAGGTTGATTGTTTATCCACGTTACGTTATTCAGGATAAATGTTTGTATGTAAATCATTTCAAAGTAAGCATTTTGGACTTAGAAAATTGTGTACATGCAGAAACAGATTCAGTTATTCCGCTTTTTGTTAGTAATGAGCGCATGGGAAGAGGAAGAAAAAATAAGTGCAAATATTCAAAATTCTACATCAGTTAACGAACATGCGACAATGTAAACTTACTATAAGCAATATCTCGAAACGGCTAATCCTACGAAAAGATTTTAGTGTAGAAAGTTTACGTCTATCTCTAATGGTTTCAAGTTATATTCATTAAAATGTAAAGAACCTCACAGATTAATTATACACAATACATAGTATACGTTTTATTTGTCATGCTGGGATCTTCAATGTATAATGTTCAAAATCGAGGGAGCCACTTGAAGAAAATAAAACATAACAATTTTTATGTGCAAACTATTGTTTAAGGTAGAGTGAATATTGTGAAAAATTTCGTCTTGCATCCTTGGAAAATGGCGAAGATGAAGTTTGCTATGATGTTTCGTTTTTTAATTATGTTTCTCACAGATACAAACATGCAGCGCGTGCGAACGCACACACGAAAGTTTTTCGAAAAATACTTTTGTCCAGTGAAGCCCAATCTGTTCTCTTAAGATCTAAGGTTCAAAGTCCATAGTTCACCCCATCTAGGTACTATATGAAGAGATTGACAAGCTAAACTAATCAAGCTTCACTCCTTGGCAGCACAAGTGGAAATGAGTGGAAAGAGAAACTCCCTTCAACCCCTCTCTCTGTAAGGTTAGGCATCCCTGCTTTTGACGGATGGTCCAGAGTTTCTCAAAGGTATATTTTCTGTAAAATATTATCGATTTTTTGGATGGAATACAGTACCTACCATTATCTATCATAGGTAAATGATAGAGAAAGTAATACTCGTAACTATGCTAAAACTATGTTTTTATGTATTCGTAAAGTTTTTCCCATCTATAGGCCAAACTTTTATAAAACTTCTGAAAAATCTCTCATCTATTTATTCCTCAGCAAGGCCATTTAAAAGACACATTGTCATAACCTTGTCTTAATGAAAAGTTCTAATAATATGTTTCTGCAAACAGGTGGACATTTGACGGGTGAGGAACAGCGTCGAAATGAAAAAGTGTCCCAATTTGAAAGGTTGCCAGTGCAAGGAGTGTGACTGACATTGGCCCTCTTAACAATAACTGGGATGGCATTGGCCTTTTCGGTAACAGAGCGCAGCGGAAATCAGCACCAATTACCTGGTTGAGCTCCGAGAAAGGCAAAAAGGTGTTTTTGTGTTGAAAATAGCATGACCTCCGAGGTGTGGGTTCCTATTGTTACGCAATGAGCCTCCATAATTTGGTGTTCGAGTGGGCGCAGGCGTAGAATAATAAATAGCTTTCTCTGACGATGGCGGTATGTTCTGTTGCTTCTGTCATTCCCTACAGCAGGGGGCGTCAACTGAATGCACTACGGCTCACACTGAAGTTGCTCACTTACCAGGGGACTTAAAGAGAGCTTGGGGGGAGGAAATCACGTGATAACATTGCGTGCTGCTGTGCATATGAATCGGTATCGTAATAAATACAGGATAAATTTTATTTTAAGGTAAAAGACTTAAGAAATTATTTTTCAGATTGGCATTGGAATTCTAGTCGTCTTGTGTCTTTATTCTTACTAAGTGTTTTCAAGGAAAATAGCAGCTTTGTTTTGAATAAACTATGGCTTTATGTTTAACAAATGAAGCTTAAGAAATGTGTCATAATTAAAACTTGATGTGGAACACTCACGGCTTTCTCTGTTCATTACACACTTGCATGTATCCCTCTGTATTATACTCTTCATTTAAAAGATTATCCCTATTCCCAAGAAACAATTAAGAACGGCAGCGTGCATCTATTGGAAATTATTATATGAGAAACGCCCTGTATATAGTAGTTTGAAAACACAGTCGACATTGATTGAAATTGGTTTAAAATTAAGGTTAGTTTATACGTACCGTCTTCCAATTTTTAGCAAACCTTAGTGCATACTAATATTATAAAAAGAGAAAACGTCTGGATGTGTGCATATATGTTCACAGGGTAATCTTGAAAACCAGTCAACCGATTTTAATACGCCCTTTACCATAGAAAAGGCTCGTGTTTTCCAACCGACATGGGTTATAACACATTCCCAACATTTTCTTTCAAATGGGGGTTTGGGGGTTTTCATATTTATTTCACCCAATTTCAATCCCATTTCGTTGAAATATCAGTCTTATTTGGCTCTTTATTGCGAACACGGAGGATTTTAAATGATTTCCAGCACAAGGAAGTAAAAAAGGAAGGCTTAAAATGGTTAAAATTGGGTGTTGGAGAGGGGAGTTGTATATCGGTTCTTATCATGGCCTTTGATTTCGTTTAGCATCTGATAAGGATGTTAAACGATATAACATTTGTTATTACTTGGAATGAGAATCTGGCAAAAATGATATGTTACCCTACAGCTTTAAATAATTTCCGCTACACTTATTTTGAACCCTTTACACACAAATTAATACCCTTTAAGTTATACAAACAAAAGTTGCTGACTTACACTTCAGGACCCTACGAAAATTATAAGCCCCTTCATAGCTTTCGAAAACTACCCTACCATACTCTCAAATCGACACGGTGTAAAGAATGTGTACAAGCATTATACTACAGGACTTGACAAGAATTGCAGATTTAGACCTCTCAAGAATTAACGGTTATTTTGAATCATATAATTGTCTTGAACATTTTAAAAATTGTTCTCCTTCTAAACGGCTAATCTGGGCATAGAATTATACATTTAAACTATACGAGTAGTCTGGAATCGTAGGCTACCTTACGACATTCAGAAACTACCCTACTCGAATTTCTAATCCCCTATATGCTATACTAGTTAACCACTCTACACAAAATTTGCGTAGTTATGATTTAAAATTCTGTAATTTCCATTTTCCTTACAGTACAACAACTTTTGTTCAACAAATTGTTATATTTTAGGAAAATATGCAATATTTGACAGGATTTCAAAGTTCTCGACACTATTCAACCTAATTTTAACTAAACTACGAATGTGTAGTTAAAAACTAGTTTAATCCGAAATATATGGTGGGTTGCAAAATGATGAAACCACCCTGTCTGTTATAAAAAGAACAAGCAAGTGTACAAAAAGTACAACATACGCATGTCTGAAGCATTTATTTAGACATACTTAACATATTGTAATGCATATGCGGGTCACAAAGTGTGTATTGTTCAGCATTAAAATATAAAGCGACTTTTACCGTGCCTTTGTGTTGATACCTCAACTTAATAGCCAGTGTAGGAGCCTTGGTTAAACACAACCTTAAAAACACGATCACACATGATGTCTGTAAGTTTTTGGAGTGTGGACACCTCTATATTTTCCCAAGCAGATATTGTGGCGGCTTTCAACTTTGTGATATTATGATACTGTTTGCCATAAGCATATACTAAACGACATAATATGCCTCATAGGTTCTCTATAGTGTTCGGATCTGGTGAATTTGTAGGCCAATCCATTGCATGTACTCCATTCTGTAGAAACCATTCCCAGGTGGATTTCCAACATGAATACTAGCATCGTCCTGCTGAAAAATCCAAAATGGACATCCAATCACTTTCCCAAAAGGTAAAAGATAAACTTCCAGCAGATCTTGGTAGTCAGTTGCTTTCATTTACCCGTTGGGGATGCAAGGTTTGTTGTGCCACGAGTACCAAACCCAGCCCAAATCATTAATGAACCTCCTCCTGCTGGCGTGTGGAAAACATCTGTTCTTCTTTCCGTAAATCATGCTAATAGCAGGCTGCCCCATCTGGCCCATGTAAATTGAATTTTTTTTTCATACTTGCTTCCATTGGTTTCTCCAGATCACGTGTTCTTTTGCTCAGGATACCTGTATTTTCTTATGCACTTCAGCAAGCCGTTTCTTTTTCTTGTACAATAAGAAATTCTTCTGTGTTACTATTCGGGATAGCGTAAACTTGTTCACGCAAATGTTTCGATCTTGAGCCAACCTGTACTTAGTTGTTTGATTACGATTCTCTCCTGCCTTTGTGTAAGTTTCCATGGCCTTCCAGAGGACTTCTTGGTGCCGTAATTCGTCCGAAGGTTCAAAAAATTGTTTATAATGGAAGGAGATCTGTGAATCCTTCTTGCTGTTTCTCTAGATGACCTTCCTTGTTATAAGCGATTATTTGCCCTTTCTCCTCGCCTGATAACACCAGTTTACGTCCCATGTTCATGAACGACTTCCTTCACCACTGTTAACTGCGACTACTGGTGTGCAGCTATGTAAACAGTCAACTCGGTGTACCTGCGCCCTCTACGGCTGCTATCATCAGTGGTTAAAACGGGGAGGGCCAGGTATTACGGTTGGTTGTATCATTTAGCAACAGACCAATGGTGTCGTGGTCGTGTTACTGTGCGGCAAAGAGGCCAAATGTTTCCATTGTTTGACATGAATATGGGCATGTCAAATATATTGCATGGGATATATAGATGCAAGCTTATTAGATACTTACGTTGCACTACAACTCAAAACCGTGGTGGTTTTATCATTTTGCAACGCACTTTATGCTCATAAACGTACGTTATCAAAATAACAATATCAAGCTGCTGCTTAGAATCATGTTTGTCTGACAAAACTATTAAATCAACATTGACGTTTTCATTCGTATTAATTTACCCGAAGTTTTTAAAAGTGATTCAGCTCAATGCACAAATATTTTCAAACTTTTCAGCCATTATTAATCACAAACTTTTAACAAAACCAGCAAACTAGACAACATTAATAATGAAGTTCATACTAATGACGTCAGAAGTAAACATAATGTTGATACTGAAGCCTATAACACTGAGGCATTTAATTATTAAACTATTGGAGGAACATTTGTTCAATAAATCAACAGACATAGACAACAAACGAGGAAATATTGTAAGAGATAGCAAAAATAACAAATCTGAGAGTCTCCAAATATCTCAAAGAACTCAACATTAGACTTCGTCCGTGTCACAAATAAACCCCTGTCTTGCCATTCCGCCCTGGACAATCACTTCACCTAAAATAAGTTAGAAATGAACATCATCTCCAAAGAACACACACATTCCTCAGTTTATCGCCAACTATTAAAAATCTGATGTGTTACACTCACATGACTCTCTACTCTTGTACAAACTATTTATACAAACGCTTATTTTCCATATGCTTCATGTTAATCAAGATAAACATTTGCAGACTCTATCTTATTGCTAATTTTCTTGTAGATGTAAGAGGAATATATATTTACAAGGGCAATATACAAATACAGTAGCCTTTAAGCACATACATATCTCTTATTAGCTGGTTGCTAGGTGCAGCACCATTCGCTTTGCCACAGATTAATATTCTTTGCATATCGAAGACAAAAAAATGAATAACGAATTCCCATTTGAGAAAAGTATTGAAAAATTTAAGGGAATAACAAGTAATATCTCGAAAATGGTTCACTCAACAAAAAAAATGTGTATGATATAAATTGTGTATTTTAACGCGTACTACATTTTTTGTGTAGTAAAATTTTGTCTATCTCTTATGGTTTACCAGTTATGCAAAAGTCGTTCACAATGAAGAATACTTTTGGAGCCATTCCCAGGAAATTCAAGATATACATTTTATTTGTCATAAAAATATCTTAAACATATGATATTTTAATCAAAATCGTTAGAGCCATTTTTGAGGAAATTAAAATTTTTGAAAAATGTTCCATGTAAAGGGAACTCTGGGGTGGGGGGATTTTCTTGAAAGCCTTCGTGTCGCATCCTTGGAAGATACTGAACCCAAATACCAAGTTTGGTGTATATCCGACTGTTCGTTTCTGAGTTATGCTGTTCACAGACACACACACAGAGACAGACACACAGACACACACGGACATGTTTCCAAAAATGCTTTTTTTGGATTCAGGGGGTCTCAAAACATGTATTTCCGGTGAAATCTCGGTATCGAATTTTTGGGTGGAATACAATACTTCCCCTGCTTACTATACGTAGTAGAGAAAGTAAAAATTACATGACAAATATGGAAAACATACAGCAATTTACACAGATGGCTCAAAATGTAATGATAGAAATGCTTGTGTTGTTGTTTATCCAGACCACACTATGTTATTCAGACTTCCTGATTTTTATACCATCTTCTCAAGTGAACTGTTTGCAATTGAACAAGCTGTGATTTATGTTTTGAATGCTCGGTGCTCAAAGTTATTTGTTATACACTCAGATTCTAAAAGTGCACTACTTGCAAAAACTATCTATCATCAACCCATATTCTTACACAAGAAATCGAATCAGTACTTCATAGAGCCAATAAGCAAGGAAAGCACGTGTCTCTAGTATGTATTCCATCCCACATTGGAATACAACACAACGAATTGGCCGATCAGGCAGCAAAAGAAGCCACTAAACATCCAATAGGTGATCCAACTATAACTACACCAGCCCATGATGTTAACTCAATCATTAAAAAGAAGCTCCACCAACAATGGAAGACAGGATGGCTTGGCTCTACGAGAAGCAACCCCGTGATATAATATCGAGTTTTTCGACACATCTTCCCAGTATTTCTATTTACAGGCAAGATCAGGTTTTAATATCCCGACTGAGAATGGACCATACCAGGATCACGCACAGTTATCTTCATTCAATGGACCAACTATCCATCTACCACCAGTGTAACATATCGTTAACGACGAAACACATAATCGTGAAATGTCCACAATACGATCAATGGAGACAACACTACCAGATACCCAATGATTTACAAACAAATTTCGATGTACCCAAAGATAATTGCATTTTTTAAAAGCATAAATTTATATAAAAGCATATAATGTTCAATCAATTTGATTAGTTATAGTGCCACAATTTTATACGAGTTTATTGTAATGATTCAAAACTGCCAGTATGTTAAATAACCTCATTGTTTTATTGTTAAATATTTTATAAAAGGTTGTAAAGTCGCGATATGACAAATATGTTAAAGCGACTATAAACTTTTAAAATAAAAAAAAAACATTTAAATTATTGAATTGTACATCTTGTAAGGTATTTAATCTCGTGGACTGGAGTAGATGGCCTTATTGACTTCACTCCTGCCAGGGCAAATAAACAAATTAATGCTGCGTATTTTATTAAAGAATCTTATGCAATTTGAATTAAACAACATTTCTTATGTAATATAAAGTGATTTATACACTGACAATGACAGGGAATTTGTGTCATGTTGTTGACGAATTAGATAGTGTAAGTTTTGTATTCCGCCCAAACAGCAATATCGGGAATTCAGCGCAAATAATGTTTTGTGTGTGTGTGTGTGTGTGTGTGTGTGTGTGTGTGTGTGTGAACATGATAACTCGAAAACGAGAAGACAGATAAATACAAAATCTTACATTTGAGTCAGACACTGTTTAAGCATACAAGGAGAAGATCTTCAGAAAATTGCTGGCATACCAAAATACGAGTACATTTTATACAGAAAGGTTTTTCTTGATTTTCATTTTCCCAAAAACGGCTGAAGAAGTTTTGATTAAAGTATTTGATATTAATATTTTAAGATATTAATATGAGAAATGTGTATATTAAGTTTTCTGTGAGTAGCCTCTAAAGTCTTCATATTGACTGAATTTTGTATAATTTTGTATAATTCAGAAGTCTTAAGAGACAGATAAAATTTTACACTTATTGCTTACTTTGAAATAATTCTTATGTAAAAACATACCTTGAATATATAACTGGATAGAAGAATCACTTTTTGTGTGAATACTATTTGATATATATATATATATATATATATATAATATAGAAAATATATATATATATATATACACACATAATGTGTGTGTGTGTCATGGGCGCGAAAGTCTTGGGAGTATTCATGTCAGATTTTTTTTTATTTATCATATTTCAACTTTCTTTTTTCTTTTGAGTAAGATTTCAGAACCTCCGTGTAAACATCTCACGCCTCAATTTTGGGAAAAGCAAGTTGTCAAAGTTAAAGGAAATAAAGCAAATATGAAAGAAAAGTTAATTTCACTACAGGCATGACTTCAGAGACCCTGCTGCACACACAGCGTACTTAAGAAACATAATCGCGTGCTGGCGGTGCACACGACTTTGTCAAGCGTGAAAAACATTCCATCTCTCCGGATCTTCCCAGCATCAACATGTGGCTCACGGCATGGGCCCACAAAGGCATGGATGCTGGGTCCAGATTATATAACAGAGGCACAACCAAGGTTGCTAGAAATGCATCATTCCCAAAATAAGCGAGTCAGATTTTTAGCGTATCGTATGTGATGACTTTGAAATTTCAAGTTCGTTTCATGACCATGAGAACAAACGAATAGCGGCTTATAAGTGATAAACTTGCAAGCATTTGCAAATTTAAACCAATAAAGAAGAATATTTTGGAAATGGTTAACGACACAAGCATTTTATTTGGCATAAACCGTGTGCTTTAATGAAATCAATTTTTTTATGTAGTAAGATATATCTATCTCATACGGTTTACTAATTATACGGAAGAAGACGACCTCGCGTGCTATTTCCAGAAAATTAGAGATATACATTTTGTTTGTCACGGATATTTTTTTTAAAGTTCCCTTGTTTTGCCCAGTTTATGATACTGTGTTTTTACTGTTTTCGTTACCGCTTATCACCGCGGTAACCTCAGCCCGCGACCCTCAGCTTGTCGAAGCGCCGGAGCTATACACTCCAGCGACCACGGCTACGAGGGCCAGCATCTTAAACATGTATTTTAATCAAACTCGTTAGAGCAATTTTTGAGAAAATCAAAGTAAATCGAAAGTGAAAAAAATCTTTCATGTAAAGGTGGCTTGCGATGGTGGAATTGCTTGGACGTCTTCTTGTCGCATCCTTAGAAGACGCAGAACTTAAATACCAAGTTCTGTATTTAACCAATTTTTCGGCTTTGGCTTATGCTGTTCTCATACAGACAGATACATACATACACATACACACGGAACTTTTTTTCCAAAAGAAAGTTTTGTTCTTTTTTTTATTCAGGGAGTCAAACGTGTATTTTCGGTGAAATACTGTTAACGAATATTTGGGTGAAACGCAATACTTCCTCTACTTATTATCTATTTTGAGTAAGTAGTAGATAGGGCAATAAGATCTTAATATTCGAGAAATGTGTGAAATTCAAACAAAATATGTCCGGACGGAAAAAAACCAATGTTTCGAGAATTAGGAATCGTTTCGCTGCGATTTTTATAAATATTCCAGTGATTCCTGGCCCATGGTATTAACAAATGGGACGAAAAAATCTGAGTAAAATAGTAGAATGATCACGTGATGGGATGTGTGGAGAATCGCTCTCTGATTGGCTATTTCTTAATGTTTGATGCTGACATAAACATGAAGGTTTGAAGCTTGCAAACTTCTGTGATGTTTAAGTTTCCGTTATGTTTATGTTAACGTGAAGCAATATGAACGCGTGCATTAAGATAATATGAAATAAGCTTCTAATACGCCGCAGACCAACAACGGGAAGAAAAGGGTAACAGAACAAGTAGCGATGCAAAGAATTTGTATTAGTCATAGTATTCTGGTTTTGAGGACACAAACAAACGTCTGCGCTTCTACACCGTGCTGTTCTTTTGTTTTATGTGGAGGAAAGCATTCGGTTAACGAAACAAAAACTCATGGTTTTCAGTCGGTTCGATTCCCGTGGAAAATGCTTGTTGCTGGACCGGTCAGTCGCCGCGATGAAGACTTAAATCTCTGGAGGAGAGGCCGTTACACTGAACTACTTTCTTTCCCCCTTCCATACGGGTGGTTCAGGTGCAAAACTGGTCTTACGCGTGCGCGCAAATAGCATTAGTGTCCAGTGGCGTTCGCAATTTTTAGTCCAGCACATTCTGATATACGAACTTGTTTTGCATATCTGCTGGTCTCCTTGAAATCAAAAGTTATTATTTCCGAAATTGGTGTCTCTAATTATAGCAAATGATTTCGGAATAAATACAGGGATATTTTGTTTTCTATATGAAAAAGTGAGGAGAAAAACTGAATACTTGACTCTGAAAAAATCCAGCCGCTTTCGTATTTAGTTAATCCACTTACTGACTGAAATGTGTTTTACTTTCTCAACCAATTTAATTACTAGACAGAGCAATTATAGCATCCCACCTAGAAATTGGATATTTGTATGTCATTGGTAATACACTTCTTGTGGTCTCCTGAAAAAGAAGAAAGCATCGCGGACTCTGGCTATAAAAAGCTTGACTAGCAAAGGGGAGGAAAAAATGTCAGACATTCATATGACTTTCTCTACCCTCTATCGTTTACTAGTGGGTGAACAAACTATTCTTAATAAATCTTATTTTTCTATTTACTACATCCAAATTTTAATCCAAATAAACCTTTGCAGAATAGATACATTACACGTTTCGTTATAGATACAAAGGGAACCATGAAAGTCAAATGTTTAAGAACTGGACGCTGTATGCTGGCCTTAAAATTCCACACTGTTTCCATGCAATTGTGAGAAACAACTGAACGTTAACAGGACTCCAATGGCCAAGTAATGAATAATAAGTGGAACCATCAATAATGGATATCTCTGAAATGGCTTACTCAAAAAAAAAATCTGATGTGTTACACTCACATAACTTTCTCTACTCTTGTACAACCTAATTTTACAAACGCCTATTCTCCATATGCTTCATGTTAATCGAGATATCGAGATGTCAATCTTATTGATAATTTTCTTGTAGATGCAAGGGGAATATGGTAGCTTTTAAGCGATAGTCAAATATTTTAACGCTGGTTGCTATGTGGGGCATTCCATTCTCTTTGCATGTCCAGAACATAAAAAAATGAATAACGAATTTGAGAAAAAGTATAAGTATTGGAAAATTTAAGGGAATAACAAGCAATATCACGCAAACGGTTCACTCAACAAAAGAAATGTATATGACATAAATTGTGTATTTTAACGCGATCTACATTTTTTGTGTAGTAAAATTTTGTCTATCTCTTATGGTTTACCAGTTATGAAAAAGTCGTTCATAATGAAGAATACTTTTGGAGACATTCCCAGAAAATTCGAGATATACATTTTATTTGTCATGACAATATCTTAAACATATGATATTTTAATCAAAATCGTTAGAGCCGTTTTTGAGAAAATTAAAATTTTCGAAAAATGTTCCATGTAAAGGGTAGTCTGGGGTGGGGGGATTTTCTTGAAAACCTTCGTGTCGCATCTCTGGAAGATACTGAACCTAAATACCAAGTTTGGTGCTTATCCGATTGTTCGTTTTTGAGTTATGCTGTTCACAGACACACACACAGACACACACACAGACACACAGACACACACACAGACACACACACGGACATGTTTCTAAAAATGCTTTTATTGGATTCAGGAGGTCTCAAAACGTGTATTTCCGGTGAAATCTCGGTATCGAATTTTTGGGTGGAATGCAATACTTCCCCTACTTACTATACGTAGTAGAGAAAGTAAAAAGTTATTAGAAATAAACTGTGTTTTAAAGAGATCTACATTTTTTGTGAAGTACGGTTTCGCCTATCGCTTAATATTTAACAGTTATACAGATTATACAAAATTCCTTCAGAATGAAGACTTCACAGGCTATTCCCAGAAAGTTCAAGAAATAGGTTTTATTTGTCATGTAAATATCTTTAACATGCGGTATTATAATCAATGCCGTTAGAGCTTTTTTTTTTAAAAAAAAACAAAAAATTTCCAAAAATCTTCCATGTAAAGGGTAGTTTGGTTGGGGAGATTTCCTTGAAAATCTGCACGTCGCATCCTTAGAAGATACTGAACTTAAACACCAAGTTTGGTATTTATCCGACTTTTCGTTTTTGAGTTATGCGGTCCACAGACAGACGCGCGCGCGCACACACACACGCGGACCTTTTTCTAGAAATATTTTATTCAGTGGGCCTAAAAACATGTAGTTCCTCTGTAATCTCGGTATCGAATTTTTAGGTGGAATGTAATACCTTCTCTGCCTACTATATACGTGATAGAGAATGTAAAAATCGGATAAACACCAAATGTCATATCGAAATCTGGGACTTTTGAAGAATTGGGTAGTAGTTTTGATGAAATTCCTTTACCTGAAAACCCACTATGCATGGAGAAAGTTTCATCATTTTTAATATTCCCCAAAATAACTATAACTTCATTTTTATTAAAATAACATGTTTGAGCTATCGACACGGCAAGTAAAATGTGTGTATCTTGTTTTGTCTCTAAATAGCCACTTGAATTGTGTATACCCTTATTGGATTTTATATGACTTAGAAACCATAAGAGACAGACGAAAATTTACTGTAAGAAGAATGCAGAGATGCAGAGCTCATTAAAATATTCAACATTACCGTTTACGAAACATTCGCTGTAAGTTTAAGGCTTCTCGTGTTGAAGCTTGTTTTGGTCGCCATCAGCGATTCTCCTTTGCGTGGAATGAGATCACAAAAACCGACTTGTGATATAAACGGTTAGCTGTTGCTTCCGCGTCTGTCATTTAACAAGTCCATATTGTCTCATTGCAAAGAATTACTAAATGGGCATTTTGATCGTGATTACATAAAGAAGACAGAACAACCTTTTTATACGAATAGTAGAATATATCAGGAATAGTTGTGAAACAGCAAAAGACAGAGCAAGTTGTGTGAGTATTAAACATAAAAGTTTTTATTGCAATTTTTGTTTTAGCCAGACAGATCATTTATCAAATAATAACCGGAATGAATACGCAAATGAAGTTTTGAACTTAAAACTTAACTCTACCTCATGTTGATCCTTATAACTGAAAAAAATCCCTAAGTAGAATTCTCATTCTTGCCTTAGCCAACTGGAAATATAACCCTTAAGAGGCTTCCGATTATTATGTTCTGAAATAATAATTGGAATTTATAAAAATCATTGCAGGTTTGATACTAAAGTCTTTATGGTAGCCTTTAGTTCGAAGGAAATTGATCTAAACAGTGCACTAATTTTTATTCTTTGCACTGAAAAAGTTCACTTTCTCTAAGTATCACTTAGCAGAACAGGTTTTGACGTTCCCTGAATCACAAAGTCTTTTTAGGAAAATCTCATGTTTTACATTCAGAAGGCTTTCTCTACCCACTATCGTTTATTTTTATATGCCTTCTACAAAGTATTCTTACGAAAGTTATTTTTCTACCTACTTCATGTTAAATTGCGAAATAGTTTCATTACACCTTCGTTGTAGGCATAAGAGGGATAGAGGAGATTAATCTATAGTCACATGTTTAAAAGCGGGACGTTATATGCTGGTCCTGAAATTCCAAGACATCCCAAGAAATATCTGGTTAGCAATAAAATATTGAAAAATTCGAACGAATAATAATGGAATATCTTTGAAATAGTTATGCCACAAAAAGGATATTTGAAATAAATTGTGTGTTTTAAGATATTTACACTTTTATGTAGTAATTTTTATGGTTTATTAATCATAAAAGTTATGCAAAATTTCTTCCTAATGATGAAGCTCTTCCTGAATATTTAAGGTACACATTTTATTTATGATGTAAAATCTTAAATATATGGGAATTAATCAAAATTGTAGGTGGCATTTTTGAGAAAATCAAAACTGTCGAAAAGTTTTCCATGTGAACGGTAGTTTGGGATGGGGATATTCTTGAAAATCTTAGTGTCCATCTTTAGAAGATACTGGCTGAACTTAAATATCAAGTTTGGTGTTTATCGGTAATTTCGTTTTTGAGTTATGCTTTTCAGAGACACACACACATATACGCGGACCTTATGATAAAAATTACTTTTTAATATTCAGGTGCCTCAAAACATGCATTTCCACTGAAATATCGACTTCAATTTTTTTGTTAGAATGCAATACTTCTCCTACTTACTAGATACGTGGTAGAGAAAGTAAAAATGTCTATGTGCATGTACCTCCTTAAAGGTCATATCTCTCGTGAGAAGATCTTTCATCTGTATTGTCCTGTGTGTGTGTGTGCGCTTATCTCAACATTTTTTCTCAAAAATAAAGATATCAAATACAGTAATGGAGTTTGCTGGAGAAAGCACCAGGAAAACGTCATTGTTATTCCTTCATTTGTTTTTTCCTTATCCTGTGCCTTCTTCTCAGGTTCAGGGATGTTTGTCAACATGCATTAAGTTTGGCTGTAATTCATGCTCACATTGTCTTTCACCTCAACATTTGTGTCATGCTCAGTCAGACGGAGCATAAGATGGGATGCCTTCTCACGTTGTTATTTGCATGCCTCTTAATTAAGACATCGTGGTTGGTATTTCATAAGGCTGAGCAAACACAATGCCGTCTCACTGTACCGCCTGTGTTAGTAACATACACGTCAGTTATAAGCATGTATTGTTTTGTGATGCATGTCTGACGAGGTTGCAAGAAAAACCCCGGAATTTACACATATCAAACTTTCTAAAGAACACAGAAGCCGAGCACTATCAATGTTTGTTCTGCCGTTTGTAAATCTTACATATCTCATGAAGATTTAAATGGTGTCGCTGAGGATTCTTACCATCATTTAATGCTGTTTGTATTTTGATGCGTAAGCTATTAAAGAGGGTATACCAGGTGGCTCACACAAGCCATCCTTAGTTGAAGTTAGTTTATATCCGATAGCGCGGATGCCAAAAGGTTTGCCTAAGCAGAACTGCAATGCGAACTCCATACCGACAGAGAGGAGACCGCTAAATGAAAGACAATGCTTGAAAACGAACACTTTAACTGTATTACTGGTCCCAGGGCTCATTAGGTAGTGAAACTGCCTGCTATATGAGGCGTTCCGGGTTCGATTCCCGGCTGGGCTCCAGAAAGTTGTCTTTAAACAAAAACATTTCATGGGGTTTGAATGTCAGAGTACCTAAGTGTATGTGTGTGTGTGGGGGGGGGTGTTATCGGTTATTTAATAAGCAATTCGCTCATAAACAAGAATTCAGGATTGCCGCTTGACGCAATTCTGAGCACACGTGTTAAGTCGTTTAGTTCCATGACAGTTAATCTATAATCAGCACAACTATATGACACCAATTAGTGCCGCAAAGTTAACAATATTAACAAAATTCTATTTTTTATTAATTTATGTACTCTTAAGGTGCTTTAAAATTCAATTATTTTCTGTTAGTGTTTTATTCGTAATAAGCATGTGCAAAAACATGCCCGCCTTGGTGGACGAATTGATGTCAGGACCACGTTCTACCTGGAATGATCCATCATTTCTTAACATTATTTCTGTACGGAAAAAAAAGATAAAACGTGCGCAGAAGACAAATGCCACGTCTGTAAAGGTTCAGAACACAATCTTCAAGGGTCAGCTGCATTTTGGTGCGTGGTTACCATGTATGGTTTGTTATTGGTGATTGTTACCGTTTTGTTTGAATGACGTGGCTCGAACTACATGCAGGCGACTCGCGACGCTTGTCAGTACGAAACTACCACGTAAACACCTGCAGACAGCAGCACTACGTCAGTGACCTTTCGCTTTGTACCGGCACTGCCCCTTTGAAATGCAGTGATACGGCAACTTCTTTTGCACCTATGTATGCGGGAAACAAAATTGCAAAGGATGGCTTCTTTAGCCCTCCTGGTATTTGAGCGTCGCTTCGTCCCTCCGTCTGTCCGTACGAATGGGAAACTCGCCACTGCAAGTACGGAATTGAGAGATTTTAATGTACAGGTCTGAAAAAAATTGTCAACACATTTAAAATTTATAATTAATTGTTCTTCCACATATGATGTATGAGGGCTCAAGTTAGAAAGGTGGAACCGGACTGAAAAACTCAATCCCATAGTGGGGATCTGAGCCAGTTGCTTAAAGAAGCGGCACTGTAAGCCGAAGATGACAATGAATTTTTCAGATTTTAATACACAGGAGTTTGAACAAAATTTATCTAATTTTATTAAAATCGGTACAAAATGAAGGGTAGTTGAGATAAAACGTTAAGATAAAACGAAATACAAGGATAAATGCTTCCAAATTTTGGTGGCGAAAATAAATATTGTACCGAAATATACAGCAACTGACAGCAAAAGGGCGTGAGGAAACAAATACGTTATTTCTTTTGTTTTTATTTACTTTTTATTGCCATTAGAAGCGAAATGCAACCGTAAGGAACATAGGGCAATAGCCGAAATGCTATTAACGAGTTTATAAGGCTCCTACTGCTGTTGCTGTTGGTATAGTAATGATTCGTATTCTCGTTGTTAGCTTTGGAGACCCGGTTTCTATTCCACACAGAATATTGCGACGATTATAAGTTATAAGATTGTGATAAATATAATTTTATAACGTTAGAATGTTCAGAACAAAATTTGTTTAAAAGGAACAATTAAATTGGATTTAGAAATTCTGGCAAGTCATTTCCCGATGCTTACGTAAGCAGGGATTGTATCACGTGATCTTAAACGGAACGTTTTCCGAATATTCACGAATGTAGCGACACTTAGGTGGATTATACAAATTACGCTGACACCGCTTACGTCGGTGTTGGGTGAAGCACTGTATCAGCATGGTCTGCTGGTATTTAAACTTAAGATTTTTTGACCTCTCTCTCTCTCTCTACCTATCACGTCCCCGGCAGGACTATGTGACAGGATCAGGCGAACGGACGAGGTGGAGTATGCTTTGTGTAACTATCTGCCCTGGCATTCGGTGTAAGACGAATCCTCAGAGAGACCTCTCCATGGGGAGAGGTAGCCCTGTGGGATGATACTGTAATTATTGACGGGAATATATAAATAATCAAATAAAGAAATGGTAATAAGATAAAGAAATAATTGCAATAAATAATTTCCGTACATTAAACCAATGTATAGTATAATAACCTCGAGTTTAAAGATTTGTGGGAAGAAAACAGTAATTAGCATGTCATATTAAGCAAAGTCATTAATAACAATGTGAGGAGTGTAAACATTAGCTTAAAGATTCTTGGAATGCAGTCAGGTTATAAGTACTTTTGAACAGTCAGTAGGCAGAAATTCTGAAAAAGAGAAAGGTAATGCAATTCTGGGAGTCGGGGAGGTACCGCCTACAGTGTCACATACGGATACTTAGAAGTTATGAAGTTGGAGCGCATGTGAAGTAACGTTGGTGGGGGAGTAAAATATAGGCGGAACTTGAATTAATATTCTAATGTATTCTAATCAGAGACACATTCGTTCGTGCATACATTCGTGACTCTCCCCCCCCCTCTCTCTCTCTTTTGAGAATTAGTCACTTCATCTGGTGATTACTTGCGCTTTATATTAAGCGCTCAGTGACCGCTTGTGCGAATAAGATTTAGCGGTCATCGCGAGGGATTTTGCCGCTAAGCGTTTTAGTTACTCACGGAAATTTACGCTTCTAGTTTCTTATATTGCGGAAAGTTATTTCAAACCGTACAGGTATAATAAGCAATTGTTATAGTTTCGAGTGCTACTTTCATAATCAGTTTCATTGTTTATCTTAAAACGGTCGGCAACTAGCTTCAATAGCTCAAGTATTAGATCACATTACATTTCTCAGTCAATTTAAACTGGTGGTGTCCTTTCACTATGCCCAGGCATACCCTGAGAGAAAGATCACATAGCTATACCACTAGGTCAGCTGCGCACGAGACAATAGAACCAGCTATGAGACAAGGCCTTCGGGGTGCTCAACAACGAAGCAGGTAAACTAAGCGACTTCAAAATTGTCGCATAATCGAGCGGCTTTAAAAAGCAGATAACGACTACTTATCTGATAACCAGAAACTGAGAAGGCTATACTGGAACTCAAATCCAGTAAACCGACAGCACGAGAAAGAAGGAAGGAAGACGATCTACAACAACGATAGCTTAGGCTACACAGAAGCATGCGAGCAGAAAGAAGACATCAGCATCAGTAGACAACAGTGAGTGTTATCAGCTAATCAGGTACTGAGTGTAAATTCATTTATTTCAGTGTATTCATGTAGATGTGGTTAAGAAGTGAAAAAATGTTAGGTGAAAAGAATTCAGTAGAAATAATGGAAGTTCAGGAAGGAGGAAGTAAAATATGGCATGAAATTATACAGAATAGAGCAACAGAAATGTGAGAAAATAATCGAAATGGAACGGGAAACATTAGAAGTCAGCGAGAAACAGTAGATAATTCAGGAATGGGAAGAAATTATTTCAGAACGATGATGTAAATGTTAAGAAGTATGAGTGAGAGTAATAGCATTTAGCAAATGGTACAAAGAAATTAAAGAAAAAGATGAACAATGATAATCAGAAATTAGGAGAAGGGCTAGGAAAGAAATTAGAGAAAAAGAAGAACGTTAATAATCAGAAGTTAGGAAAAGAGATAGGAAATAAATTAGAGAAAAAGATGCAGGGGGATAATCAGAAATTAGGAGCAATGCTAGGAAAGAAATTAGAGTAAAATATGAAGAGTAATAATCAGAAATTAGGAGAACAGCTAGGAAAGAAATTAGCCAAGAAATAGAAAAGTCGAAAAGAAAATTCGTAAACAAGTGAGTGAGAAATCAGAGATGGAAAGTAGGAAACTAAGGGAGGAAGTAACAAAGAAATTGGAAAGAGAAAGGGAATAGCAAACAACGAAATACAACAGGTTAGGGAAGTAGTTAGAAAAGGCTTAGAAAGTAAAATAGAAAAGTGGCAACAGAAAATAGAAAAAGGTCTATGGGAGAAGATAGAAAAGGGGTAAAAGGAATTAGAAAAGGGGCAACAGAAGCCAAGAAAGCAGTTAAAAACTCAACAGCAGCAGGTTTTAAAAACATTCGAGGAGGAAATTAATGGCGAAATAAGACATGCTAGAAGTGAAATCAAAGAAACTAAAACAGAAATCAGGGAAGAAATGATAAATAAAGTTCGCATTTCTTCGACCAAGGGACACAGTCTCATATAAATATAAACCATGATATAGTTCAGTTAAGTGAGGAAGGTAGGATTAAAATTGCTTTTGAAAGAGTTAAGACAAAGGCAGAAAAACGTAGTCCAAAAGGAAAGAAAGAAAACAAGTGGGAAACTGGAACTGAAATAGTAATAAGTAAACATACAGAAAGCAGTGAAAGTGAAGTGCAGTGAACTTAACATAATTAGAATCAGTGATTCGACCAAAATACTCAAAGACAAACTGAAAACTAAATACAAAGAAAGCAGACTCTTGGAAATTTATATACATTCAGAAGAGAAATTAACAATGTAAAGAAAAATAACATAGTAAAAATAGTATAAAGGGTATTGTATTTATGTTAATGGAGGTTATTAACTGTCAATGAAGTATTTGTATGTAATCATAAGTGGTATAGAAGAAGAAATTTGTAAATTATTGTATGAAAACTGAAAGAGTTGCCGACAGGGGTTCAGATAAATTTAAAGTTAAAATTTTATTCAGGCAAACATGTACATTCTTTTATTAGGGAGATCGCGCCGGCATCAGCACGTAATATCTAGAGACTTAGGGACCCTGCCTACATGAGCTTGCCACACCGGATCTGGTCGCCCCCTGAGTCCAATACATCCCTTCCTCCTGCAGGTTCCCAGAATCATAATAGGCGACTACATTTAAGTGCCGAAATTCTCCTCCGCTTCCTGGTAACCAACCGTGGCTCTCATTCGACAGATCGATGATTGATATTCCCTATATAGACCAATCTGGCTGGAGTGTTGTTGTTTTTTTTCCGGATATTTCCAGAGCTTCAGGTAACGTTCCACCCAACTATTAAAATAAATAGAAATAAAAACTATACACACAGGAAAATCGTTTACTAATTAAGGCTGTCTGTTAACAAAATACTTAGGCAATGTCACGCCGCACAGAAAGATGTCATTGTCTGGGGATACACGGGCATCGTTTAATAAAACCAACAGAAAGTTCAATTCAGCGACAACAAAAGTCCGTCTTTCTATTAAAGGAGAACGAAACACAAAAATCATGTTTCTTTCTAAATGAAGAATATGACCTCTAAAATGCAGTGGTACATTTGCTTTCTTACTCCGCCACACTGTTATCGCTGCGCAAGCGAAATAATAACCACCTTATACGTCATCAGAGCCAGCCGTGCGCTGGAAGCAGTTGGGAGATCACAAGTCAGTCATTGGCGCACGTGCAGTAATACATTTTCAAAAATTGTTCTTGTTGGTATTTAAGTTCAAGAGTAGTGTTCTTTGTGGTGGTGTTTTGGTGATGGTGTTATTGAGTCAGCTTAGTAACATTGTGAAAATAAAATGCTTCATTGTTGTGCACATGAGAGAACGGAAACACACAAGCGAACTCTTCACGCGTTTCCAAACAGAGATAAATCTCTCAAAAGATAGTAAGATTTTGCAAAAGAAAATGTTGTTTGTCTGGTTCCGGTGCTCGTTTATGTTCCTTCATTTTAAGGACACGATTATGAACAGACACGTTATTAAAAAATCTGATGTGTTACACTCACATGACTTTCTCTACTCTTGTGCAATCTATTTTTACAAACGCTTATTCTCCATATGCTTTATGTTAATCGAGATATCGAGATGTCAATCTTATTGCTAATTTTCTTGTAGATGCAAGGGGAATATGGTAGCTTTTAAGCGATGGTCAAATATTTTAACGCTGGTTGCTATGCGGCGCATTCCATTCTCTTTGCAAGTCCAGGACATAAAAAAATGAATAACGAATTTGAGAAAAAGTATAAGTATTGGAATATTTAAGGAAATAACAAGCAATATCTCGAAAACGGTTCACTCAACAAAAGAAATGTATATGATATAAGTTGTGTATTTTAACGCGATCTACATTTTTTGTGTAGTAAAATTTTGTCTATCTCTTATGGTTTACCAGTTATGCAAAAGTCGTTCATAATGAAGAATACTTTTGAAGACATTCCCAGAAATTTCGAGATATACATTTCATTTCTCATGACATTATCTTAAACATATTATATTTTCATCAAAATCGTTAGAGCCATTTTTGAGAAAATTAAAATTTTCGTAAAATGTTCCATGTAAAGGGTAGTCTGGGGTGGGGGAATTTTCTTGAAAATCTTCGTGTCGCATCTCTGGAAGATACTGAACGTAAATACCAAGTTTGGTGTTTATCCGACTGTTAGTTTTTGAGTTATGCTGTTCACAGACACACACACACAGACACACACACACACACACACACAGACACACACAGACACACACACGGACATGTTTCCAAAAATTCTTTTTTTGGATTCAGGAGGTCTCAAAACATGTATTTCCGGCGAAATCTCGGTATCGAATTTTTGGGTGGAATGCAATACTTCCCCTACTTACTATACGTAGTAGAGAAAGTAAAAAACAGCTTATGCCGGATGAAAATTTCAGAAGGCCTTTATTAAAACCTGAACTATTCCTAGTATAATGAAAAATGAAGACAATGTCTACATATCAAGTTCTAGTAAGACAATCCTTCGCCATCTTCATCCAAGAGCAAATGACAAAGAACAGGACGATATGAGGCTAGAAGTCGTAAAAATATAGTTTCTGAGCTATGCGATAGTATTACTTCCAATAAGACTGACAACGAAAGCGATGATGATAAAAGTAGTGAAAGAGAATTCAGAATAGAGGTTGATGAGAAAATAAAAAATTCAGGAGTACAATGTGAACTGGGTACTGAAATCACAAGGAAATATATATTGTTGGAACCTGAAAATATCTACGAAACAAGCAATGTTGACGAAGATCAGGATAAGCTGAATGAAAGTTTCTACGAACCTGATAGTTCAGATTCTGATACAAGTGATAACGAGGGGGAGGAAGAAGATACTTTCAGCATATATGGAAATGAAACTACAGTGGAATATTTTATTGTTGCTTGGACATCTCTTCTTTTATTTTTCAAGGTGTGTGTTGTATCTAGAAATGAAGTCAAAACAATTTCTCATTAAAGACACTGTTAAAACAGTGTGTTATTGCGGTAATACACTCACTTGGAACTCACAAAATTAATCAGGAAATAAACCGGAAGGAAATAATTTAATAAAAAGTTCTTTATTATTACCTGTATATTTTTTCAGCAATTTAAGATCCGCAGATCACTGGGTTTGGCAATTTTTTCAAGGCGTACATTCGATAAAACGATTCTAAACATGGCAGCACCAGTTAGAGCATTTTGCGTAAAAATCTTTAGTATGGCTTCCTTCAGAAGGGAAGTAAAGCCGGTGGTCCTGTGATTTACGGCACGTAAAAGAACCTCAAGCCTGATAAAGGGGCCTCTGAGCAAAGTTACCGGTCTTTCACGTCCAATATAGAATGGGACGCTAAGGACCATAGCGGTTAAAGAGCGTCCATAAATAAAAAACAAAAAACTCAACTCAATTCAATTAGAGCATTTTGGATTCCAGAAAGAAAAAAGAATTCATTAAAAGGTTGTGGTATACCTATATGGTTGGGAGGGGATGGAAGTATGACTCCCCAGGATTTTCAGTCAATATTTAGTCTTATTCTGTCATGGATTTAAATTCCCGCAAAATTATTGATTTTGAACTTGTTTAAAGAGTTATGGTGAAAGGTGAGTTGGAAAAGGCTGTTTATGACATAATGATTAGGCTTGCAAAACAGTAAATGTGTAGAGTTGAAGTTTTTTTCTCCGGCAGACATCTGTTAAAAACTCAGTATCCGGAAGGTGAACATGAATTTGGCGTATAGCATTTGTCTAAAAGTCTAAAGAAAAAAATTAAAATGAATATAAACAAAATACCCAAACCTGATGGCATGGAAAGCCAATATAAATAAACATTTATGGTGGACTGCGCAAAACTGTAATGAAAACGGGACCATATTAATTGAAAAATTCACATCAATTTTTCATAATATAAAAATGAACATAAATGGCTAGAAAACGGTGAATGAAAACCTTGTGAACATGGTGAATTGTTGGAAGAAGTCCAAAGAAATACATTATGGTTTAAAGGCGAATCAAACGCCTATCATGCTCTGAAGAGAATTATTTTGGATAGTACCTTCCTTAAAGATTTGGCTTATATTCAACATTATGTACGTACTGGCAGTTTAGAAACCTATCAGTGTCTGCGTCTCAGATATGCTCCGAAAAGAATACATTTTTATATAATGGCCTTCAACTTAGATCCATGATAGTAGCGCTAGATCTACATTTCAATGTAAATAAAAAAATGACTGGTGTCAAAGCTCAGTACTCCAAAGCATCTGGGTCTTGGATCATGAAAAATAAATATGAGGAATCTAACGAAGAAGGAAATTGCTGGTATGCGTGAAATAAGAAAATATCTGCACGCACATTGTGTGGATCTATTAGCGGACGCAGTTTAAAAAGTTATCACAGTCTTCGTCTTAAATATGCTCCGAAAAGAATACTTTTTCATATAATGGCCTTCGTCTTAGATCCACGATAGCAGGCCAATCACAATTTCATGTAAATTAAAAAAAAAATAATGGTGTCAAAACTCAGTACTCCAAAACATCTGGGTACTGGATCATGAAAATAAATATGAGACATCTATCGAAGAATGGAAACTGCTGATATGCGTGAAATAAAACAAAATATCTGCACGCACATTGTGTGGATCCATTACTGGATGCAGCAATTGATCTGTCACTACAAAGGATATAGCTGCCACATTTCGAGCTCCATTAGACTTCTACTATTGAAGCACTTCTTACGTTTTCAGTCAACATAACAAGGTTGGTCATAGACATGTTATACAGTTTTAAAGAATAATAATAAAATTTAAGAATTACCATTTTTAATTTGTGTATTTATTAGTGAAGTTTGTATTCTACATATACTACACTGGTTTCTGGAAAACCATTTCTAATACCAAGCACTGCACATGATGGTATGAAAACTTTTTCTGTGTCCAATAGCGGTCCAAGAATTAATCCACGCTGTAAATAATATTGTTTGTAGAGGAATATCGCCGGGTCTTATTATCAGGATTGTTGGCGTGAGTAATTTCTTTTTATCTCAACTTTTTGTTTTTAATACTAAGTTATTTCTCACAATATTCAAAACATTACGATTTATAACTAATTTATGAAAATTAGGATGCTTTGTAATACAGACAAAATCACCCGTCACCAATTTTGTGTTTTCATAGTCCGAGCAACACGAACTTTCCTCGACGTTACTCATAGGTATACGTTCCACTTACACCAATGATGGAACCAGCACGCTTTCGGTATTCACACTAACTGTGCCGGAATCGCTGTCAGAATGGTGTAAATCTTCAAAATCGCTCTTTTTTTGGTTCAGCTGTGATGAAGGTTTGTTGTTGTATTGTTATTATTTGCCCCACGCTTGGGGGAGCCAATTTGAAGTAGGAGTTGTATAGTAGTTCTTATGTTGGGGAGCCGAACACTTGAAGTAGTTGCAACCGCACGTACGGTAAAAACTTTCCGGTAGCCTTCGCCCCAAGTTTAAAAATATTAACTTTGTAATTTGACTGTTTCTTTAAATATTATATATTTATGTTTGCCTCGGCTGCTTCAGTATTTATTTTTAGAGACTTGAATGTCTTAGCAGGAAGTAGTGCGACTGAAGAATGTAGGCTTACAAAGATTGTAATTTTACTTCACTCCTTTTATTAATGCTTGACACGCTCTAAATAACACTTCCTGATATAGAGAGAGAGCTGACAGATTTATTTTATTAATTACTTGCCCTTTTTAACACGTAAACTATATTTGTCTCACACAAAATACGTATTAAATTTCTCGAGGACACATCTAGCGTCCGGTTAGGAACACTGTCTGCAACCAACGCGTCCAGTTATGAGCGCTGTCTACAAGCAACTGACTTGATTTCTACCGCCTAAATTTGTAAATTGCTGTATTTCAAGTCTCTGATTGGCTATTCCTAATCCAATAGAATACTTTCATTTAACTTAAGCTTTCTTTCTGGTTGTTGATTGGCTATTTTATAAACTGTCTCACAATTTGCATTATTGTTGCTCCAATAATGACTAGTAGCATTATTAAACTTTCTTACTCATTATTGCCTCAAGGTCACCTCATTGTTACCTCATTGTTAGCAACTTTTAACCTATTATTCTCACAGCTCCTACATTATTAAATTACGTAATACATTCACATAAGATTATTGAACATGTACATAATAATATAAACATTAATACAATGACTGTTACATAATTTTTATGTTATTTTATACACATATTGCTTTTAAGGTGGGCTGTTATTATATTTTATATTATGTAATTTAACTGAAATCATTTAAATGTTAAAAATACTGTCTCAACATTTATTTACAGTGAAAGTTTTAGGTGTAATGCAATATCTACTTCATCTACTTAGTATAGGTAAGAAGTAGAAAAAGTAAGAAGTTACATTTTTTTTGTTTTGATTCTTATTTTTCCTTTTATTAAGCTTAATGTGCTTTAATCAGTCGGTCATATTGAACGGTGAATAAAGTGGATGAAATAATGTTCAAATGAGCCCTGGGTCCATAGACATTCGTCTTCTTTGGGCAAGGAAAAACCTCGAAAATACCTTATTCAGGTAATTCATCCTAAATGAGACTCGTCCTAACTCATCGTCTTAAATTTGTGGCAGATACCTACCCACACACCACCAAGACAGGCGTTGTAATATTATACAGCTTTTTAAAGGATCTTTAAGGAATATTTTAGGGTATGAAAAATAGTCTCTTAATCTCATTTGAATCAGACAAGGACCTGAATTTTCCGGACTTTAATCATTTTTTCTAATGTAAATGCACGTATTTCACGAAACATAAGAATTTCAACTTGGTAAACTTTTGCTAGCAAAGAAAGGCGGTTTATGACAATAGTAATTACAGCAGCACTTGGCTAGGAGTTTACTTTAGCTTTAGCAGCAAACATAAACTGCCAGAATTAAAGTAGTTTTTAACCATCGGACACAGAAGAAAATCTGCGAAAACAGAAATTATATTTTATACCTTAAAATATTCCTAAAATAATCATTATAAGGTTCTTTGAATATCAAGTTATGACTGCAACTTTATTTGTTTAAACAATGATAACACAATGTTTACTTCGTTATATCCGTCAATTCACGTAGAAAGTTCGTAACCTGAGAGAAAGGTCTGTAACATTAGCCATCGAATTAAAAGCAGCGGATAGAACAAGAAGGCCATGAGATTTCTACCTATCACATTTTAATTTTTAGTTTGCGGTTTTGTTAAGTGAAATAGCTCATTTGATAACTAATAGACAAACTAGTTTGGTGCATATTCATTCAGGACAGAACTCTTTATTATATACAAAATACTTAAAATGCTTGTCGACCCAGTTAACGTCACAGACAAGTTGTTACACGTACATTCGCGCATTCAAATCACCGGGTTTTACAGCTCTTGGAGCTACTGTAGGCATGCACCAGGCCTGTTAAACAAGTGAGCGAAGGTAAATCACGACGATGAGTTGCATTAGACTTTGGAGAGGTGCTGAAAGGCACCTGTATTATCTCGGAACGGTCAGCTGCAGGGTAGACACCGGTAGCTGACTCACCGTGATAGTCTGGCAAGGAAACACACTCAAACACTCTGCTGAATATAAAGAAGCAAGGGAGATCCTGCCGATACCGGGTGAAGTTGCGATCAATTGAATAAATAAAGCGGCGTGAGGAAGAAAGTAAACCGGTGAAAACACCTACACGGCAGAGGATGAATCACATTTCCTTTGTCTAGTTAGAATAAAGAAATGCTCTTGTTCAATGCTTTGGGAAGGGGAAGATATATATGTACTTTTGATCCTGCTTAATAGTAGTAGTGGTGGTATTTATTAAGTATTTAGTATTACATTAATTGCATAACACATCGCATGGGTCATAAGACCGTACATGCTCTCTAGAAAAATACCTGGTCTGTATACGTGACTTGCAGTATCAACCAGAAAACAATTATTTTTTTTTATAATCACCGCACTATATACATACATATAACATTGAAAAAACACTCTGAATCACACACTCAAACACACACACACACACACACACACACACACACACACACAGTCGCGCACAAGTACTCAAGCACCACATATGTTTAAAGAAAAATTACATAAACACCTTATCTCTTAGTACACGTACTTCCATTAAGTATGTGCCCAAGCTTGGCCAGTTTTGGCTGTTTAGAATCATGTCCCAGCATGCTGTCCTCCGTCTGTTGGAAGCCAAAAATACTTCCGGTAATAGTTTTTTCCTAATACCCTCCGTCTGCACGCATGCTGCCAAAATATGCGTCCAGTCTTCTTGTTCCCCGCATAATGGGCAAATGCTCCTGCCATCGTCATCAACAATCTTGCGAGCTTTCAACCCTCCCAACCTAAGCCATGCTATTCCAGTCCTCTGTTTTATACTCAATTCCAAAATATGTTTCCTTACCCCACCTAGTTTTTATTTAATGTTGTAGCTCCAATGTTGATCTTTGTCTACATTCAGATTCTATTTTCTGCCTGTTTATATCGCATAGTCGTCTTTTGACCTTTCTCACGGCACTGTGTGTATTTTCATTACCCCTTTGCCAGATATCATTTAATCCATTTTGGATGCTCTATGTTGTTCATTTGATGACGATAACATATTGCTCTCAGAGTTGTTTGATCACCTTTAATTATTCGCAGCCAGTACCTAACTACGTTTAGTTTAGCAAATACAGCATCTTCCCAGCATCCTATATCCCGAAGAACTCCGTAGTTTGAAGTACCCCTCCCCAACCCTAGAATGCGCTTCCAGAAATTGCATTGTATTTTATTTACATTATCCACCCTCTCCCATCCCCACACTTCACTGCCGTATAGTAATGAGGACCTAACCATTGCTTCATACGTGGTCTGTAATGTTTTTACTGGCATATCTGGTACCCGTGTCAGTATCCTTAATACTTCAGAAAGTTGTCCAATCCCTTTGTGTTTTATAAACTCCATGTTCTTGTTCCATTTTCCGCCCATATCAAACCTTACTCCTAAGTAATCGAAGTGTTTAACATTTTGAATTTCTTCCTCCCCATAGGTCCACTTTTCATGTTGGCCGTACACATATCCATTTTTAAAGGTGACTGTTTTAGTTTTAAGAATATTTACCTCCATACCATTGCCTACAGTATTGTCGAAGAGCGTTTAAACCAGACTGCAAACGCTCTTCGACAATACTGTAGGCAATTTACACTGTTTTGCATAGAAATGGCTTTGGTTAGATGATCATGCTTATTATATGAAGGTGTATAAACAGGAAACTGTTTAAGAAATAATCTAAATATATAACTAATTGTTATGCTGGTCATGATCTCATAGGACACGAAACATTGGGCACTAACATTAAAGCCAAGAAATGTTGGGAAAAAGAAAAAAGTAAAAATGAAGAAGAAAAAGAGAGAACAATAAATTTCAGCTTATTCTTTTAAAACATTTATTTTTTAAAATACCTACGTTTTCCTCCTACTATTTTAAAATCTAATTGCATAGTGATAAGAGCATTGTTCTATTACATTTCCTTTTCCCCCACATTTAAAATGTGCATCATTGAAATTTACCAGAACTGTTTTTGAATGTGTGTAGAAAAAAGTTTTGCTTTCTCATATATTTAACAGATTTTAATGGTTGAATTGTGGCAAAAAGTAAAAACAATGAAAATGCATTAATGCAACTGCTACACATTTCTCAAATGAAGTGAGCTAACATGATTTAACATTAATGCATCAGATTTCAGATACATATTAAAGGAAACAAATGCATTGTAATTGATTTACGTTTCTGAAAAACTTTGATAATAATAGTAATTTTTACAAAGAAATAATGAAATCTGATAAAAACTCAAACGAGGTAGGCTAGAAAGTTAAAAATTGATATAATGATTAAAATTTATAATACAGTGAAAGTGGAAAGTACTCCAGGAAATTTGTGTAAAAGGGGTGTAAGCTAGAAATATTTCCATTCCCTGTGCTTAATCTATGCTACTACTTAATTCTAAGAACCTTTAAACGCACAAAAACGAATACTTCGGTATTTAATAACGCGAAAATGTGACAAAGTGAATATTATTTTAGTTAGTCTTATAATATAATTTTTGCGTAAGTACCTTTTATGATTTTTATGTTTTACCAGTTGCCGTGAATTTAACAATATGAGCAAAAAATCACAAACGTTTTAAATACAATTCATGCGTTACATTTCATTTGTGCTGTCAGTGCTTATAGATCAAAACTTAGTAACAATAATTAGACAGATTGGACAGAAGATAAAGGCTAGAGAAAATATTCCTAAGTAAAGAAAATCTGAGGTGCGAAAAATTCGCCTTGGAAAACACGTAGCTTAAATTCCAAACTTGGCAGGTATGTAATTGTGCCACTTTTCTGTAAGCGACGGAGAAACTCGCTTTGTTCGATTGCCCATCTATCCGTATGCATGAAATGATTGGCCAGTCGCTGTAAGTATGGAGTTGAGTTTTTATTCATGAATTTGAAGACAATTTATGTTGCGCATTTTAAATTTGGTTAAAATCGCTACAAAATTAATGGTAGTTTAGATGGAGATATTCCTACGCAGTTTCTATTTCTAAGCGAAATACTACAAACTACTGGAGTTGAATATACACATAAATGTGAATAGAATTAGTCGACATACTCAATATTTTGTTTGAAATAGTACCAAATGAAATACAGTTATGATAACGAGTTTTCAAATCGAATTGCAGCTAAATATTTCCAAATTAAACCTAAGGGCTTTGAAACTTTGCTAGCTAAAATAAAAAATGCAATGAAATATATACGTAATTGACTGTAAACGGGTTGAGGAAATACCTAAGCTGTTTCTCTGTTTCTTTTTCACTCTTACTTAATGTTTTACAATTAGAAGCGGAATACACGGTAATGGAATTCGAGACATTTACCCAAACAATTAGTGTGTTTATAGACCCCTATTTCAAACAGCTGCTGTGTTTGTACTCTTGTTTATCACGCGTTAGACCGAGATTCGATTAACGTCGTATATTAAAAGTTTAATCTACCTTATCAAGGCTTAAATAAGCTTAAGGCATTTCTAATTATCTGCAACTGGACTGAAAGACATAACTATGCTTTTTATTTTAATTTTATTGACATGAACTGAGAGTTCCTAAAGCATTTCTATCTATCGGCATTCGCCCAGAAAACGCTAGGTTTGTCTGGATATCGCTTAAGACATATTCACGAATTAAAACAGTGCAAAAGCGCAAGTAAATATAACCTCGAGGATTCTCATATATTAAAAAACAAACAAAACACGCTATAACACAACTTACGGTAAATCCCCACTCAGATTTGCAAAATGCAAGTGACTGCTGACGTATCCAATACAACTGCACAGTTGGTACTATTTAAATGACGAGAGAACAAGTGAGGGTGTTAAAGAATGTTAACAAATGCTAAGCGAATAGTCTGTAATCAACAGAGTGGTTTATATGAAGAGTCTACTATACGATGTTTAAGATTGTTTCCTAAAATGTCTACCAGAACGAAGACACAGAATGTTTCGAAAGCACCTAAATTGTAATACGACGCTGTTAATTTTTCATATGGGCGCACGCTTATACCTTACTCATAAGAATACAAGATTGTAATCACTACAATGTGTCCCTCCGGAAGTATTTTTGAAGTGTTTAACGTCGCTATTAACAAATCAAGTCTGCAGCGAAGGTAAATTAAATTATTGCATGTCCACTGAGCTGAGAGGTACCCAACTTTAATAAAATAATAGTATGAACATTTCCTGCGAAGGCCTACCCGGACAAGAGCCAAAGGCCAAGCCCCCTCCTAACCCAGGGTCAGCGCCATCCGAGCGACTCTCCAACGGTGGGGGTTTCCCATGAGTCCAATACCTTGTTTCCTTGCCCCGCGCTTTCGCGAGATTGGAAGTAGAAACGCCACTTAGGCCCGTCACCCTAAATAGGGTGACTACCGAAAACCTCGGTAGGGCCGACAGCAATCTAGCATGCCGTCTACCAACTCTCACTCATGGTTGGTGCCGGAAAACATCGAGGCGTCTCGCAACCCCTCTTGGGCGGAAAAACCAGCCAGACGTACTCAATAACCCATATGTATCGGAAACCACTGTCCCGCCGAGTCCAGCCCAATCCGAACAACTCCCTACCGGGGAGTTCGGCCCAGCGTACTTCTAGAAACGTCAGAATACCACGGGTGCTAGGGGTCCGCAGCGCTCGCACCACAGCAGCTGAAGGGGTCTGAACCCCTCCCCTCAAACCCGGAAAAAGAATCATATCCGAGAAACTCATTCAAAACGGTTGGCCCTCCGACTTAGAACGCAGACATACTACAGCCACACAACGCAGGTGTAGGTGAGAAAGTTATCGTGACTTTTGCGCGATGGTATATTTTCTGCGGACATATTATCTACACGCTGAAAGCGTTTATAAAAATTAGCTAGCTAGCTAGCTACATAATCAAACTGTAATACCCACTCATTGTCTATGATGAGTTGCAAGCAAAATGACTGTCTTATGTACCAATTAAAGTCAGCAGCAACGTTTTTATCCTCACTCAGAAGTTTGCATCAACCCAGGTTTGTTGTATTTTTACATTCCCTAGTATTGTATTCCACCCAAAACTCTATGTCGAAATTTCACTTGAAATACATGTTTTGCAGTCCCCTGAATGCAAGAGAAGTAATTTTAGATAAGGGTACACGTGTGAATGAACAGCATATTGGGTAGGCAGTGCAATGACAGTTATCAAGAATTCAAAATCGCCGGCATTACACTAAATTGAAGTACTGTCAACCTTACAATGTTGATTACTAGTTTCAAGCCAGTCAGTAAATCCTATTTTTTGAATCTTGTTATAAAACAACACTTTTGGATTAATATGTAATCAACGCACTCAATGAACGCACACGTTGAACACAAAACCCTCTATGCAACCAAGGATTATTTGCTTTAAATTCAACAGTTTACGTACCTGCAAGATAATGTCTCCGTCGCCAATGTAACAGCTGCAATTAACACCAACCACTAAATACCATGAGTATATTTTAGAAACAGATGCTAGCATTGATGTCAACTGAACAAATATAACCATAGAGCACTACATATAATGGGAACTATGTTCGCTGTTGGCATTTGGTGAATTCCAATAGCTTGCGTTCTCTATATCTCAAAAACGCAATGCTACTAATAACTTGATATACGTTCAGTATATTCCAAAGATGTGACACGAAGGCTTTGAAGAAAGTAGTTCCAGTAGTTTATTGTTATTTTCTCGAACATGTAGACTAAAATACATATGTTTAAGGCATTTACATGACAAATAAAATCTATATGTTGGGTTTTCTAGAAATAGCCTGTGAAGTCCTCCCTATTCTATAGATAGTTGTGCATTACTGATAAAACATAAGAGATAAAAACTTAGTACACAAAATATGTAGATTTCTTTAAAACACGCATTTTATATCATCAAATACCTTTTTTAGACAGCTGGAATTAAAAGTAAAGCTTTTAACACGAACCAGTCATATTAGAAACTGAAGATCATATCACTCAGTGGAATAAAGGTTTTGTAACACTCAATTGTTACAAACCGACCGAAATTATACGTATATTACAGACCTTGTATCGATCGATGTAATGGTGGGTTATTTGAATGGCTCAGAAATGGACTCTTCCAATGAATTCAACCGGTTGAGCCAGTATTTTTAACACTTAAATAGTTTTAGTCTAATTATATAATATGTAAATTCAATAACAGCCCGCCTTAAAGCAATATCTGTATGTAACAATGTATAAAAAGTGTATATTACAGTCAATGTAAATGTTTATATTATTGTATTCATGTTCAATAATGTTATGTGAATGTATTACTAATTTAATAATGTAGGAGCTGTGAGAATAATAAGTTAAAAGTAAACTTGAGGCAATAATGAATTTGAAAGTTTAAATACTACTAGTCATTATTGGAGCAACAATAATGTAAATTTTTAATGACAGTTTGTAAAATAGCCAATCAACAACAGAGAAAGCTTTAGTTAAATAAAAGTATTCAATTGGATTAGGAATAGCCAATCAGAGACTTGAAATACAGAAATTTACAAATTTAGGCGGAAGAAATCAAGTCAGTTGCTTGTAGACAGCGCTCATAACTGGACGCGTTGGTTGTAGACAGTGTTCCTGACGCGAGATGCGTCCTCGAGAAATTTAATACGTATTCGTGTGAGACAAAAATAGTTTACGTGTTAAAAAGTGCAAGTAATTAGTTAAAAGAATCTCACAGCTCTCTATATCAGTGAAGTGTTATTTAAATCGTGTCAAGCATTAATAAAACGAGTGAAGTAAAATTATAATCTGTGTAAGCCTACATTCTTCAGTCGCACCACAACCCTGCAAAGAGAAACATGTCTCTAACAATAGTACTGACGCAGCCGAGGCAAACATAAATATATAATATTTAAAGAAACAGTCAAATTACGAAGTTAATATTTATTTAAACATTTGGGGCAAAGACCACCGGAAAGTACATTTGCGGCGAAGGCTACCGGAAAGCGGCTACTATATGTGCGGTTGCAACGATTTTCAAGTTCGGCTCCCCAACAGTCGAAATATAATACATCTCCTTCAAAACTACTTACTTCAAATTGACGCCCAAAGCGTGGAGCAAATAACAACTTAAAAATAACAATACAACAAAATAACATCTTCACGTTTCCAATCAAAACAATGCAATAAATTATATTATCAATACCAAAGCTACTTCCTCTGCGCATGGAATTAATATTACAAATTGTAACAATTGCACAATCAACATTATAATTACAACATAATAATACTGTTAAATAAAATATGTTTATTAATAAAATTATTCTTGTACTTATTCTGTTGACTTATTTTTGCCACAGCCTTTTATATATTATAGAAAGTTATGATTGTTGTTGTTAGCAGTGATGCTATAAAGGTCAAACAACAATAGACTAGAGCTCACCATTGTGCATGGCCGAAAGTATACTGTTATTTCCACATAAACTTCCACATTTAATATTCAGGGCAGTTCTAAAAATAGATATGACATCAAATGTAAGATATATAAGGCTTTCAATAAATAATGTCAGTGCCAAAATTACTATATGGAAGTGGATCATGGTGAATCAACATAAAGTACTATCCACGGACAAACTAATACAATAACTCATTAATGTAATAAGATATCTAATTCACAACTTCTCAGCATCAACACATTAATAATTTCTTTCTTTAATATTTTGTTCTAAGTTTTACGTGTTATGTATTTTCTTTGCTAATATGTATTGCTATGTATAATAATCAAGAGGATGTTAAAACACATATATTCATAATGTACACATGGTAGAGAACAAGTATATAACAAGTATATAGTGTTATAACATATAAAATATAATATGAGGGGGAAATGCCATTGTTAGCTATATAACCAGTAATATAAAATTACGAGAAATGCAGTAGTATCTACGTAGGCATGTAACGAACTTTGGATTCATAATTAAGGTGATGAAAGTCTGTACGTATATATAAGTAACATAAACTATTATTGGATGGTAGCACCAATCAGTTACATTGATACATGCCTATAATTCAAGTACGTACGTTAAGAAGAACGGTTGGAAGGAAACGCTAACAGAAGCGTGTCAGTGTTCGAGCAGGAAGGTAGACGCTAAAACTACGTATTTAAAGTCTACCAGTTATACATATTTTATAATAACAAAGGTGACAGTGAAATGTGAATACAAGTGAAATAATTAACAGAATACGTGTGTGCAAAATACGAGTATTTTAACCTTCTCCATAGCCAACCCTGACAAGACACAAGTACTCTCCGACACCAATACAGCAGCCGTGGCACAATTATAAAATAATAATTACAACATACTAACACACACAAGAATACAGATACACGATCATCAAGTTTCAATTTACGAGAAGCGCAAAATACATCACAAGAGAACGGGCATCAAGGCAACCTACAGGTACGTAACACAGCATCATCATCATCATCATCATCATCATCATCATCATCATCAACAACATAGTGGGGTCCTACCAAGGGAACCGCTACAATGGATTATGACAGAGAAATACAAAAGAAGACTCGAAGTAAATGAAATGAAGTTTTTAAGACCAGTGGTAGGATATAAGAGATCAGATCATAAAGGTAATGATAATAGAAAATAATTAAATATGTACAATCTGAATGAAAAAGTTAAAGAATATAAAACTAAGTAGATAAGTAATCTTCAAAGAATGAATACAGAGAGGTACCATTCCATTTAAACCAATAGGGAAAAGAAATATTGGAAGACCAAATAAAAGGTGGCACGAATAATATATGTAGATTGCTACAGACAGAAATGTCTAATGGGTGAAGGAAGAAGGATATGATAACAATACATGTTAAAGGTTATCTTATTTTGCTCGTAGAACTGCTACACTCCCTCGTTCCGCAAACATTCCTACTCGCAAAATAAAACTTATCACTTGTATCATAAATAACTATTTTTGTGTTACAGCCACTTTCGAAATATTTCGTTGTTATTGATTTGAGGTTTTCAATACTTTTTTTCATTTTCTGGCATGATTACTTTCATCACTCTAACTTGAAGTAGATTGAAGAATAAGTTTTAGCAAGAACAGTTTGTAGAAGCTATATTAAAATAAATGATAATGGGTTGAGAACGTCATGTGAATGTAACACATTTTATTTTAAAGTATACAGTCGAATAAAATATTGCACTATATGCCTTTACGAAGTAAAATAACCCACTGCTTTTGTTGTTAAATTTACTCCTCTATTCCCTAAAACTCGCTATCCCATATATCGCCTTGTTACACCATGCTATTTCCTCACAGAGCATTGCAGAAATCATATTTTTTTTCTCTCACGAATAGGCTATTCAAACATTAAGCTGCTAGTGGCCCATAACCTCTTCAGATAATTAACAATAAAAGAGAGATTGCGCACGGAAATAAACGCCAAATCTAATGTCGTGGTAATCTCTCCTGGGTGCTCAGGAAAAAAATAAAGTACTTTCTAATCTTCGCTTGCAGCTTCCAACCATATAAATATATTTCACCATTTTCAATGCACAGCAGATTTTCAATATATTTTTCAAAAGTCCGTAATATACAAACACTTGTGACACACATTTTAATCAGATTTATTGTTTTCACTCGTTTAGTGTGACACCAAATCACTGTAATCAAATTCTCCTTTGGCTTACATCACATTTAAATTTATTTAACAGATTGCATCACTTAAAACCGCATCGGATGGTTTGTTTCGTTATTTCATTTTACAATAGCACTAAAATGACATTTACAATATTTGAGAATAATGTAGAGAGGATTTCAATCCTTATAGTGCTACAGTTTAAACAAAAAATTCAGAAAAAATGAATTAAAAAAACAGCAGCATCGGAAGTTTTAATAGTTGTAGACTATATTAGGCATATATGTTAAAATATATAAAAAATATATGCAGTTAAGGTTATATACAACCTTATAACACCAGGGTTGAACACTCTTTCCATACTAAAGCATTCACGACCATTTATAAGAATAGTTGTTGAATTATACTTGTTGAATAAATTACCACGGATACAAAATCCAAACAGAGATGCATTTTAACCTTCTCCCAGTATAGGTAGGGATCAGTGATTTGTACTAGGGCCAACCAACTCAATTACGTTTGAAGTATCGTAGTTGTGTGACATAACACCGTTTCGAGGATTCTTTGGCAATGTTTGAGGACGGAAGGGAAGAGTCGACTTTGTGCCTTACAATCACATAGGTGCAAAGTACAACGTACATTCCTCTAACTCAGCTAGTCCTTCGAACATGAGGCCATCAAGCATCCTATAAACAACCGTAGAATACCATACTGTGATTTCCTAGGATACATCCACAAGAAGATCACTCAAATATGGAAGCAGCATTGGAGCAGCTCATCTACAAGTAAACTGCATGACATACTCTCTTCGCTCTCCTAAATACCCAGTGATTTCCCTTCCTCGCAAGAACCAAATTGCTCTCACACGATTACACATAGGGCACACAGCCATCACCCACTCTTACCTTCTATCTCATGATCCTAAATTGTTATCACTAGGCTTCGGGCATGACTTTAGGTTAAGTTAACCTCTATTATATTGCTACTTTGTTTACAAGCAAGCGGAGAGGAGGGGCAGTAGTCTCGTGCGCTACACTACTACTACTACTACTACTACTACTACTACTACTACTACTACTACTACTACTACTACTACTACTACTACTACTACTACTACTACTACTACTACTACTACTACTACTACTACTACTACTACTACTACTACTACTACTACTACTGAGTGTGTCTGTGCTGAGTGCTGTATACACTATAGGTATAGGTGGACACAGAAGTAAGTACACGGCTCTGTAGTAACATAAGCTTTTATTACAAAGTATAAATAAGATGAACAAAATAATAAATCTGTGGCAGATGAAATAATCAGTTTCATGTGTGCTTTACATACCTGGACAACTATTAGGTACAATAGATTACAATATATTTTCTGAATGTATCAAAACCTAAACGTCTTCTCAAACTCAAAAAAGTTTATATCTTGAAAAGCTCCGTTCCGCATCACATGATGTTACTAGTGCAAAACGAAACTGACGAACGTCACACACCTCTGGGAAACGCATGCATTTTCATTATTTAGAATAATCTTATTCTTGACATTTAATAATAATAATAATAATAATATTATTATTATTATTATTATTATTAGTAGTAGTAGTAGTAGTAGTAGTAGTAGTAGTAGTAGTAGTAGTAGTAGTAGTAGTAGTACCTAATACGGCCCATAATTGCATATCCTGGTTTTTTATCTAAAACACTTCAGTTTCTGCTACTTCAGCAGCAGAACATTTGTCTAGTTCTGTAAAGTGTTGTGTCAAATTATCGGCAAGTTTCAAGAACTCTGGTATTGCCATCTATGACAAAGACAAATAAAATGTGCTTAAAGTAGACTCACAAGGACATTTCATAGCTGTACATTTCTCCAGAAACGTTTAAAAGCAGAATTTTGCAGCTTATTAAATGGGATGTTTGTGCTTACCATCATGTCAGACGAATCCCTGCCAACTTCGCTTTGGCTACGTGAGTTCATGGTTTCTGATGTGGATAATATATCCTCACCGCTTCATTTCTACGAAGCAACGTAATATTTTATGAGTGGTTTTAGATTTACAGTGTCTTGCAATAAAATCCCTTCTCTTTCCTTTGATTTCAATCTGGCATACTTTAGAAAATACATTTTCCCCTCTTACATCAAAATACTCACGGCTATATTCATTTACAAGCAAGACACTCTTCTTACTGGTTGTTTTCGGCATGTTTTGTCAGCTATCAAGGGCCGGACTTCTTAACTTCAGAACAGGCTATATATACTGATCGCTTGCTTAGAGTGAATAACTTCAGAACAGGCTGTATATATATATATATATATATATATATATATATATATATATATATATATATATATACTGATCACTTGCTTAGAGTGAATGACTGGTAGTGCTTCGGGCGGGGGAGGTCTCAGTGAAACCCTGTGCGCACGTAACCGTTTTCCAGTCAAAGTGCAACGAAACAGCAACCGTGTCCGAAGCCTAGTCATCACCATACGAGTGCAAGATGAGATTCTGAAGTTCCGAACAACATGTATGACACCATCAGCAATCCAGTGTTTAAAGAAACAATATACACCTAAGATATACACCAAATTATAATGCTGTCTGATTAATGTACATTTACAATGTAATTTATTATATGGTGGTTTGTATCCTTGTGGAGTCGCGATATGACCAACGAGTTCAAGCGACTTAAAATAAATTTAAATTTAAAAAAAGGTAACTTCACGTTTCCCCTTGCCTCATTGCCCTCAGTTGTTACCGAGGTACTAGTTGAGCCGGAAGCGAGAAGAGACTTGCTTACTTTTTTTTTGCTTTGGTGGTCTGGTGTCGTAGATTTACGGCACGTAAAAGAACCTTAAGCCTGATAAAGGGGCCTCTGAGCAAAATTACCGGTCTTTCACGCCCAGTATAGAATGGGACGCTAAGGACCACAGCAGTTAAAGAGCGTCCATAAATGAAACTCAATTTAATTTTTAATTTTGACTTACTGACGTCACAGAGCATTCAGTTGGCTGACTCTGTTTTAGAGCTTCCGCATTTAGCAAGTGTTGACCACACTGAAACACTTAAAACGTGCGCCAAACTACTATTATTAAGGACAACATTTTTAAACATAGGGGTATCTATACATATAATTAAACTGTAACAAAAAAGTTCTGGTAATTTTCGATATTAGACAAATAAAAGAAAATGTAGTTTTTAAAAAATTATAGGTATGTAAGTATGTATGTAGGCAGGCAGGTAGGAAGTATAGGGGATATGGGGTGGTTGGGTGGGTGTGTAGATACCTTTTTCATTCAAGACGCCTGTACCGACTACTATGAAACCTGCTACTTATTACATGTTTTAGATACTACAGGAACAGTCTGTATGACATCTTATTACATTCTCCTAAGGGTAGTTATAATAGAGTAGGACATCAAAAACTTTAAATATCTCGCTTATTATTGAAGGCTGTGAAAAGCGCAATATAACAAACATTTATCAGCATAACTTTGCTGACAAGTTTATAAGTTACAAAATCTGACATTGATGAGTTTTTAAGAAGTTAGAAATGTTTCATTACTAGTGAGGTACACAAACCCAATTGTTTATAACTTCTGTTGTTTTTGGGTTACTCTCAGGACGCTGACCAGGGTTGGAATCCAGATTGGGTAAAGCTGAGGTTTTCATGCAGACATTTGTTCAAACCTTAGAATTGATATTAGGTAAATGCAAACATTTGGAGACATTGTACCAGCTCTAGACCTTGTCAGTTCAGTTTTCAAGCTGTTCATAAAGTAATTCTATTTATGATGTAAAATATCAGTGAAATGCTTACGTCTACAAAACCTTGTTTGCTTGGTTTCAGCATTCTCAAAGTCAAATTGTCTACGTTGAAGTGGTTGTGTTATCTTTATTAAGGTACACGCCGGAAGCATTTGAATATAACCTTGCTTGAATATGACATCATAGATACTGAAACCATGCTTTTCCACATGTCTTCTCCTGTTTACTTTTCTTCTTGTTATTTTCATTCTATGGAAAATACCAGTGTGGGTAAATATGATTTCTCTAGTTACGCTTACTAATAACTGCATTTATGATTTAAATCGTGAATTTTAAAATCCTGAATAACACTTTTACCTGGCCACATAGATCCAGAATAAAACATATGTCTAATTTTGACTCTTATAAAAAATAACAAAGTTTAAAATTTTCTTTTGTTTTTTACAAAACACCTGACCTGTTATGAAACAGGTACAAATTTGGGGTTGAATTAATGATTAAAATTGATTTATAAGGAAATGGAATATATCGGAAATAGAAGATTACAAAAGATATGCTATACAAATGATTATTTAAAATACAAGAATATTTTAAAATATAGGACAAATATTCCATATATCAGTCCATTGTACACCTAATAGTTTCAGATATTTAGTGTAAATTTAAAACAGGTTCCTATGGAACCAAAGAGTGGACCTGTAACCTCCCATGACACACAGTTCAGCGATATGGGGTGAAATGGGAGAGGATGAAATATTCCTACTCCTTTACCCTCAGTATTATTATTATTATTATTATTATTATTATTATTATTATTTGACTTATAACCAGCATGTAAATATAAACTTTTCAGCGATGAAAAAGCGCATTGATCAAAACCAGACGGTAATTTTTCAGATTACTGTGGGCAAATAAACAAAATTATGGGTTTTCTCTCTTTATAATTGGTGGATATTCATGACCTGATTTGTGGTGAAGTTACTCGACATGGTTTTCTTATTTTGTTTCAGGTAAGCGTCACAGACTCAAGCGTATTTACAGAAACAGCTAGCTGCAACTGTAAGTCACATTTTTCTTGCATTCAGCATGTAACTACTGAGGAAGCAAAGATAAGATTGAGCACCTATCACACGCTGTTGATAATCCTAGTGGACTTGGAACCGAAAGTGGAGATGCTTTTGTATAGAAATCATCATGTAAAAACTTGGATTTTCTTGTACTTCGTTATGGGATAGATGTTTTATCTGCGCGTTTTCCCCAGAATAAATTATACATTCCAGCTTTTCTTTAGCTAACCAGAAATTAATAACTATACTTTTGTTCGGTTTATTTAAAAGGCGGGGGGGGCATGCTACCGCCCGACGGTAAACAGATTTATTGCGCTACCAATCTCACTGCTTCTCTCAATCTCACAGTATGATGCGGATGACAGCTTTTCGAGTGTCATTCTCCCAAAACATAGTGCCCTTTGATTAGCCAGTGCTAAGCTCTCATGACACATCGATGCGCAGTCCCATCTTGTACAGGTGCCCTCTAAGAGCGTAGTGTCCTGTAGGAAGACCATGAGGGTTTCTTTCTGCCTTAATGTTAGTAATTCTCGCGGACTGCGTTGAATAAGAGCTTTAGTGTGTCTGCACTATAGAGTTCCATACCTCTTATTTTCCCTGAGTATCCATTCCCTGTATCCTGTACAATGGGCTGGGCGTGGTGATCTGGTTCCCGGCCACGGAATATGCCCGGGTTTGATCCCCCATGGGGGTGCGGATTTTAAATCCCGGGTAGAGGACCGGTGCCACTCAGCATCGTGAGGAAAGTGAGGAGCTGCGATAGGCTGCGGTCCTGGCCTCGTGAACCAACTCTCCGACTGGAGGATGCACGATCCCCGTATCGGTTGGATGATGACCCACCTCTGCCGTGCGTACGTGGGTTTAGACCGGCAGGGCAGTTCGGGTTGGCAATTCCAGGCCCTTCGCTGGCTGTAGCGCCACAGGATTGTATTTTATTTATTCCCAATCAGCCAGTTTAACTGGTCTTAAAACAGCCATAAGGCTCGTTCAGGTCCAATAATGATATCCCAGTTCCTTTGTTTTCGGCCTCGTCTGTTCCATACATTGCTTAGAATGCTACGTTCCTGTATCTACTCATTTCAGATGAGCCGAGTTATGTTCAGCGTGTTCATGAGAGACTTCCGGCACGTATAACCATGTTTAGACTGATATAGATTAATAAAAATGAAACATACAGCACTTTGAGTAATCGAGTATTTGTAAATTCATTGTAAGCGCGAAAACGAAAAAAAAAAAAAAAAAAATGGTGTGTAACGCTAAAATTAATATTTCTTTGTATACAGATCCGTGATTCTGAACTTTGATGGTAGCATATTCTCTTCTAATGCAATATTTTGTCTTTTTTTAAAGGTATCTCGCTATCTGTTAGACTTTCTACTACACCGTTATCTCGTTTTGAGGAACGATCCGCATCTCATATAACTGGAAGCATTTTTAAAACTATTACCACGCAAGGGCAAATAATTTACAACATTCAATCAATTAGCTTCTATACATGATCTGTACTAATATAATAAAGAGAAAAAATGTGTGTGCGTGTGCATATTTGTGTGTGTTGGTAGGTGTGTGGGAGGTAATCTTGCAAACCGCTCAAGCGAGGTTTATAATTCGTTCACCATTGAAAAACATTCTTATTTTATCGTAACCCCCCCCCCACACACACACACACACAAAATTTTCTTTCTTAATAGCATCGGTATAGATTAATTTTATTCTTGGAATAATCTTAATAATTGTATTTCTCATAAATAATTCCACGCGTGGTAAGATTTTTATATGCATGGATTAATAAGCTGCTATGTAATGAACAATTTTAAGTTTTAAAATGCCAAAATAAGCTTAACCTACGATTTCTGCATCATGCAGAAACTATAAACTTGTACCATTCATTCAAGTGAATCCCCTCTGTAACTGAAGTTCACGCAAAAAGGTTGTTTTGCCAAAACTAACGCCTCAGGGTCATTTGTTTTGGTTCTGTAATTCCCACATACTCCCCCTCTATTTCATACTGATGATTGCCCCTCCCCTTCTTCGCATTGATCTGAAATGTGTTGATGGACCCAAGTTTCAACTGTCTCATACAACAAGAACAGGTCTAGTAGCCGTCTAGGCCCTTTCTCTTTGCTGAGCGGATGGTTATTGTTGAGAGGTGGGGGGTCTACGGTTGGCAGTGTTGCGGTAGAGAGGTCGCTCGCCTCGTATGTATGCTGGCTGCACCATTACCAAGGTAGAACAGTATCGTGCCGGTAACCAATCACCTCATTCCGTGATTCCCGCGGAGAATCGGATCCTCTTCATCGAGGTCTCGGCGGTGTTTAACTCCTCCACGTGTCACATCTCGAGCCGGAAGAAGCTCTCGGTCCACCTGCTGCAGTGATAAAAGTTTTCGCCGCGCCGTCTCGGCGAATGAGTTCAGGAAACTGGTCAGTAGAAAGACCGGTACTACAGCGTGATAGTCTTATTTTGTACCCCCGCGTCGCGGAACAGATGCGTCCGAAACATTCCACAAGCTAAGTGTCTGTGTAGCGAAACGGTGGCAATTTTCACAAGTAGACTTCTTTTAGGGACTGTACACAAATTACTGGTCGTCCCTGATCATGCTAGGCACCCAACAGGTAACATTGGCGACTAGAAGGAACTATCTAGTGAAGTGCAGTGTTGAGGAAATACATTTGTTTGAAAGCGTGTGCTGTTACGAGTGAATTCTTACTGAATAATGGACTGGTCGTAAATTCAAACTAACGATAACGTTCCACCACTGTGATAAAATCTCGTGCTTCGACTGGAATGGTCCAAAAAGCTGTTCTTGGAGTCAGAACGCCTGTTTGCTTCGGGCTCCATTTGTCAACTGTTGCAGATGTCATCTAGAACCTGAAGAAGCATCGACATCATTTCATCATGTTGAACTGCTCAGATACAGAATGCATCCTCCATCATCAGCATTACTACGAGCATCTGCACATGTTGCAGCAGATGCAGCATCACCTTCAGGATCATCGCGAGCATCATGGTGAGCTTTTTGTTTTCAGCGGCATGTGGTAAAACCGAAGGTCACCGCCTCGAGCATAGTTTACGGTTATTCTTTCGTAGGCACGAGAAACAAACAATAGAAATAGCAACATCAACTTAACCGCTTGTTGTCCTTTAACTGTGTTGCTTGAAAACAAACAACATATTCCTTTATCTTTTTAAGTTTGCTTCACTGTTTTAGATACTATTTAAATTACATACTGTTTCTATTACGCTTGACGAATAAAGATAATTTTAGAACATTAATGTTACCTATTTTGAAGAACAAACCGCGAAAATGAGCTATTTTAGAAATGCTTACTTTATGTTTTACTTTATCTACAGCTAATCTAATGTAGAAATATTGCATTCATGTTGCCTTCAGTTGAACAAAGAAGCAATTGTAGAGATTTCAGCAGGCTTTGAAGCTCCTTAAGGTGATACAACTGAAATTTTCGAATTCTAAGAAATTAAAAGTTATGAAAATGTACTCATATGTTAAATATTCAGCAGAAATTCCTGTACCGCATTTGAACAGATTGCGCCTACTAGATCTAAATTTTTATTAGTATGTGTATTATTTAATTAATTTTAATTATTATCTGTAGATAATAGTTTTGTTTTTATAATCTGACAATCTGTAGAAATGCTTCTAAAATTTGTGCCAATAAAGGATATTCTAGCTTTTAATATCCTGTAAATAGTTTTTTCTCAAGAATTTTAAAATATCATTATTAAAATGACAACAAATGGCAAAATATTGCCTTTGCCATTAAATACATCAAAACGTACCAAAATGTTTTGGAAATAAAAGCACCGTACAAGTCTCAATTCTTACACTTTCTACTACAATCTCCAAAATTTGTAACCTTTCTCGTCCAAAAATATTATGTAACACACATTTTCCACAAAGTAAAATATTTAAAACAAATCAGCTGAGAAATGAGACAGTAAAAATCAATTTTCTTCTTTAAAGATGTTGTACCTCGTTCTTAGAAATTGTCTCCATTAATTTGGCAAACGTGTAAGGTGACACTATTTTGGGATAGGAAAAGCACTTAACCTTTTTTTATTAAGGAAAAATGTCATTTTAGGTCCAGATTCTTTAAATGTGGGTCATAATTCACTTTAAACGTAATCAAAAACATTTTTGTTTTCTCTACTACGTATAGTAAGTAGGGGAAGTATTGTATTCCACCCAAAAATTCGATACCGAGATTTCACCGGAAATACATGTTTTGAGACCCCCTGAATCCAAAAAAGCATTGTTGGAAACATGTCCGTGTGTGTGTCTGTGAACAGTATAACTCAGAAACGAACAGTCGGATAAACCTAAACTTGGTATTTAGGTTCAGTATCTTTCAGAGATGCGACACGAAGGTTTTCAAGAAAATCCCCCCACCCCAGACTACCTTTTATATGGAACATTTTTCGAAAATTATAATTTTCTCAAAAATGGCTCCTACGATTTTGATTAAAATATCATATGTTTACGATATTTTCATGACAAATAAAATGTATATCTCGAATTTTCTGGGAATGTCTCCAAAAGTATTCTTCATTGTGAACGACTTTTGCATAACTTGTAAACCATAAGAGATGGACAAAATTTTACTATACAAAAAATGTAGATCGCGTTAAAATACACAATTTATATCGTATACATTTTTTGTTGTTGAGTGAACCGTTTTCGAGATATTGCTTGTTATTCCCTTAAATTTTCCAATACTTTATACTTTTTCTCAAATTCGTTATTCATCTTTTTTGTCCTGGTAATGCAAAGAGAATGGAATACTCCACATAGCAACGAGCTCTTAAAATATTTGACTATTGCTTAAAGCCTACCAATTCCCCTGGCATCTACAAGAAAATTAGCAATAAGATTAACAGTTCGGTATCTCGATTAACATGAAGCATATGGAGAATAAGCGTTTGTAGAAATAGTTTGTACAAGAGTAGGGAAAGGCATGTGTGTGTAACACATCAGATTTTTTAACAAAAAGTCTACGTCTGTTTGTCAAGTGTCTCTTAACAGCTAACTCAAAAACGAAAAATGGTGTAAATATAGAATTGCATATTTAAAATCAAAGACATTTCTAGATTTCAAAAAGTAGATTTCCAGGAAATTTTTCACAATTCCTTAACCTTCTTCTATTCTTTCCTTAAAACTATTTCCAGCGATAAGAATATAATAGTTTCGGGATAATAACATTACAAAACATATATGTTGATTTTCGTTAGAGCTTGCAGTTTATGTCAAATAACGTTTTACTGTATTAGTTATTTTCAAAATATTCACTGTTGTGCTTCTATTTCTTCCCCGAATTAAAAGAATATATATGTACTTTGAAATGTTAAATGACCCTGTTTGTTTCTCACGAGGTTATGACTAGCGTAATATATAGTGTTATTTTATGACTGCATGGTGTAAGCAAGAGATGTTTTACATACTTGAAATTATTCTTAATCAGCTATTTATCGGTTTTAATGAGGCGAGGTACAGACTCACTATGAAGTGCTAATGGATTGGGAAAGTCGTATAACTGTTACACATCGGATTTTTATAGGTTTTTAGAGGCCATTTAAATGTCGCATGCAGGCCTTTTTGATACGCTCCTTTCCTTTACACATAACCTGTTTTCGAGGTTCTGATTTCTAAATATTTTCCAGAATACATCTCTGATATTAGTGTCTTTATCAGAATGAATTGATAAACGAGTTGCTAAGTGCTTCACGAATTGTTTTCTTTTATTTAATAATAATAATAATAATAATAATAATAATAATAATAATAATAATAATAATGCATAGTAGTAGTACAGAATTAAAACGTTTAATTATTAAAAACTATTTGAGATATACCTACTAAAATGAGATGTAATATTATTTACAAAGTTTCATTAGATAAGAAAACTGAATGATTGTCTCTCATATTTACTTTCTCTACTACGGATAGTAAGTAGGGAAAGTAGTGTATTCCACCCAAAAATTCGATACCGAGAATTCACCGGAAATACAAGTTTTGAGACCCCCTGAATCCAAAAAAAGCATTTTTGGAAACATGTCCGTGCGTGTGTCTGTGTGTGTGTGTGTGTGTGTGTGTGTGTGTGTGTGTGTGTGTGTGTGTCTGTGTCTGTGTGTGTGTGTCTGTGAACAGCATAACTCAGAAACGAACATTCGGATAAACACCAAACTTGGTATTTAGGTTCAGTATCTTCCAGAGTTGCGACACGAAGGTTTTCAACAAAATCCCCCCACCCCAGATTACTCTTTACATGGAACATTTTTCGAAAATTTTAATTTTCTCAAAAATGGCTGTAACGATTTTGATTAAAATATCATATGTTTAAGATATTTTCATCACAAATCAAATGAATATCTTGAATTTTCTGGGGATGTCTCCAAAAGTATTCTTCATTGTGAATGACTTTTGCATAACTGGTAAACCATAAGAGATAGACTAAATTGTACAACACAAAAAATGTAGATCGCGTTAAAATACACAATTTATGTCATACACGTTTTTTTTTGTAGAGTCAACCATTTTCGAGATATTGCTTGTTATTCCCTTAAATTTTTCAATACTTATTTTCTCAAATGGGAATTCGTTATTCATTTTTTTGTCTTGGATATGCAAAGAGTATTAATCTGTGGCAAAGAGAATGGTGTTGCACATAGCAACCAGCTATTAAGAGATATGTCTATGCTTAAAGGCTACCGTATTTCTATATTGCCCTTGCAAATACAAAACAAGGGGAACATAGTAGGCCTAAAGCGATAGTCAAATATTTTTAGAACTGGTCGCTATGTGTAAAATGTAACTTTCTGCAAATGTTTATCTCGATTAATATGAAATAGATGTAGAATAAGAGTTTGTAAAAATAGTTTGTACAAGAGTAGAGAAAGTCATGTGAGTGTAACACATCAGATTTTTTTAATGTCCTGTACATGCAAAGATAATTGAATGCTTCACGTAGCAACCAGCTCTTAAAAGATTTGACTATCGCTTTCTGTTTCTGCAAATGTTTATCTCGATTAACATGAAGCAGGTGGAGAATAAGCGTTTATAAAATTAGTTTGTACAAGAGTAGAGAAAGACATGTGAGTGCAACATATCAGATTTTTTTTTTAGGTTGGTTGGCTTTATGTGTAGTTCAAACACCAAATCACATTTAGGGTGAACAAAATGTGCCTAATATTACTTTAAAATCTGAATGCTTTTTAGAAATAGCAAATGCTGAAATGCTGCATTTATAGGACACACTACCGCCTCTGTGGTGTGGGCGCGAGTTAGTGTGTCTGCCTCACATTCAAGAGGCCCCGAGTTTGAATAACGGTTAGGGTGAGTTACCCGGTTAAGTTTTTTTTTTTTAAACCGGAGTTTCCCCTTATCTGAAAATATGAATGTCCGCTAACTTTAAGCTCCGTGGTCTCCGGGCTCATTTGAGCATCATTTCACCTATATCATTCAGCGTCCGATATCACCTAATCTGTTAAAGGACGCTGAACTAAAGCAAAACAAAACTTGTAGGACACGTGTAATTTAACATTTTGTACGTAGTTTGAAGAATTTTTATTCCAAGATTGACATAGTGTATCGAAAAACACACATTTACCAAATTACCAATATTTATTTTTACATCTCTCAGATCTGCCCATGGATATTCTAATTTGTTTGGACTTTTATTTCTTCTATTTTCATTTTGAAGTGTCTCATGTGAATTAGTTTAAATACAGCAGCAGGAAGTTGCATTATTACTTTCTCTACTACGTATAGTAAGTAGGGGAAGTATTTTTATTAGCAATTGAATATTGGAATTGGAATTACTTTGTAAAATGGCTTGGTACTAACTGCGAACATGGTTATAAGGGTAGGAGCAGCTTGTTAACTAATTTGTATACAGCATGTTAAAAACATTGGTGTACATTGAACGTCTCCTGGATGGTAGAAGAGGTAGAGACCTCTCAGTTATCATTTAGACTCTTCGTTCGCAGATGTTACAAATCGGTTTTCGTTTTTGAATGGATACGGTATGTGAGAGATATTAAAGCTGTCTTCTATTTAACTGAATGTACAATTGATTCCTGTGTATAACTCACTGCCTGATTCGCTCCAAAACGCCTGCTAATATTGAAGCTTCAGAGCTTATTTGACAAACAAATATCCAGTAAAGCAACATGTGACGGTAACCTTACAAGGTTGCATAAAACCAAGGTTTTAAACCAAATGTCTGTTAAAGTCTCCGTTGTGATACATTCAATATTGAATTACACCACATCCAGTTAGTTCTTCGTTTGAACTAGCTTCTTGTTTGCAGTCTATTTTATGTTTTGGCATCTGAGAAGCTGGTATTTCCAGTTTCTTGCATCTATTTCCACTGGTTCCACTGTTGCCTATTTCATAATGTCTTTTCTCTGTCTAGAACATAGAAAAACAATGATAATTGGATAAAGAGCTGAGCACTGTAGTAAACTGGAACATTGGTTATTACATTTCTTAACCAAAACTTCTCTCAAACTTTAAGGGTGATACTATAACCAAAGGCTAAACTCCTCGCAAAACAAAGGTAATTGCGGATTTGAACCCAGCCTATTTAAAAGGAATTGGTAATAGATTATGAAGCAATGGTATGTTCTCCCATATTCATCCCATCTTTTGCTCCACCATCTACCTTACACTCATCCTTTCTATTCAGCGTAATGCACTCCTCGAATTTAGGCAACTGAGTTGGAAATGTCTTCTGTCTCCTCTGTTGCGAGCTCAATGCCTGATTAGAATTCAAATTAACTTCAATCATCAAGTTTAAAATCGACATTGACTTTCTGCATGAAAATACAAATTGATCTTTTACTCTAATAATACGTCCACGCTCATGGGTATCAAGCCTATGTCAGAAGGGCAAACCCTTCAGTTTCAACTAAACCGGTCACCATCATAATCTGGTACATAGACCCCTAATACTCTGAACATTAGCTGAGATTTGCTTCAAAACGCTTCATCTACTTTTTTAAAAAATATTAGTAACATTTTATGCAAAAAAGTATCATATACCAGGTGCCTCTAATAAACGACTGTCAACTTTTAACATATCACCAGATTGTTTCTGTGCCAGTTCCGACAGAACATATTAATACTGCTTAATGTAAGGGTTAGGCTTTAAACTAATAATGAGTCCTTTGTCTTTTGAAAACAAAACAAAAATAAACAAAATCAGCACTGTTTTCTAGGTAACAGTGCTACAAGGTTAGAGAGAATGCAGCTGCTTATAACTGGGGCAAAAAATCTATCATAATTATGTATTTATCTGAAAGCAAGGAAGCAAGGTGAGGAAGTTAAATACTTAGTCATTGCAATTAAAAATGTTCAAGGAAACTTATGGTTGCTGTGCTTACATTGCAGTGGTTTTCTTTTTGAATACCTGCAGAGTGACTTAGCACTTTATTAATTACGGTTGATGAAAGTAGAAATTAACCTCGTTATTTCTTTATCGTGATGATGCCTTAATACGTTTTAATTACAAATAAAAAGTCTTAAAGAAAGTATAATAGTATAACAACAAATACAAATATAATATGTAAGTAAATAACAGAAACCGCAGCTCTGCTCGCGTTATTGTGTTATATGGGAGATTTTTTTCTCTCTCTGCCGCTTTCTCTGTTTCTCCCTTCCTACCTTCTCCTCTCCCTATATCTGTTTCCACTCTTTCCTCCCTCCATCGCCTTCAGCTCTCTCTTATTCTCTTTCTCTCTCTCTCTTCTCGCTGAAATTTACATGTCTTAATGTTTTAAAAATCTCCGTGGTAAACGGTTTACGTACACGAATAATAATAATAATAATAATAATAATAAATTTCTTAACTTCTTAAATTTTACATACTATAGAAATTTTGTTAAACCACGTATTAGGTATTACGATTACAAATTGTTGTCGTTTAACATTTTTACAAAATTTAATAATCAGCGAGATATTTCAATTCTAATTTTGAACCCCATTCGACCCACCCCCCTTTGGGTAAAGTAATTAAGTTGCCATATAGCCTATTTTCTAAGTGGGACATAAGGTGTTATATACATTGTTTCATAACAATCGGTTCATTTTTGCCTGAATAGATACATAAACAGATAGGAAAACAGAGTCAGACAGATAGATGCGTGGATGTACGGACAGACAGACGTATAGATGAATGGACAACACCAATAGATTAGGAATAGAAATCACAAATTTGGCTATAACTCCGCACCTGATGTAGTATATACACAGTGATATTTATTGGTTTATTTTAGGGGTTTTATTATACGTTGCAATTCATGTTCTGCAACTGTTAATGCTGCTTTTTGACATGTTGCTGGACTGTCCAGTCTTTGTCATAAATTTCGCTCATTCACAAAAAGTCGTTAGTATGATATAGTCAAAGGTTTTGTGTTTAAGATCTGGAACTCCATTTGGTTCTTAAATACTGCTGCACCTATTTAAGAAATTTTATAAAACGGGGTACTGAGAAGGATGCATACAAAAAAAAACTGACAGCGGTGTTCGATGTGTGCATGTACAATGAGGTGATGAAGAGAATAGAGCGGAACAAAGAGACCAAATAGGTTCAAGAGAAATCAAGTTCCTACTCAAAATGAGTATTTCTGGCACCTTGAAATACTATTGGAAGAAGTGGGCATAATTTGAGAAGAAAGTATTCTGGCACTAGTATCTAGCAGTTCATCTCCCATTGGCCCTGGCGACATTCCAGTAGTAAACAGAGAAATTGCACAGCAGGAAGGGAAGTAGGCCGTAAAGCCGGCTGTGATAATGGGCAACATCTACAACAACATAATTTCATGTTGTTAAGACAGGAAATGAATTGTTTCCCAGCCAAGTAGCACTCTTTCTGAGACTCGTTGACCGGAATCAAAGGGAATAGTGAAAAAAGGTGTCAACATGAAAGTGTTTGTTTAAAATGAATTCATATTTTGGAGCAAAACTCTTCAGACAATTCCAGAATTTGCAAAATAATGTGGTGAATTAAAGTCAAGAAGATGTTACAGCAGTGACATGCATAGTTGAAGCAGTTGATTACTAGAAAGAGGTTGCTTTTCAGGCGAATACAAATGAAAGAGTTAGCACGCATGCAAATATTGTTTTAACAAATGAGTTTTAAAATGTTTTGGAAAATGAGTAGCAAAGCGTTTGAAGTGTTGCCACCTGCTGTACCTATCGAATTCTGAATTTCGTTTCGTCTGCAAATTGTTCTAAACATATGTTAAAACTGGTAAGGAAAAAAGAAGAAATGTTGATATTATGCCTAATGGCATGTACAACTTTTTCAATTTTCTTGCAAGAATTATTCTTGTAAAATGGTGACATAACTATCCAGATCCTCGTAAATCCGATGTAGAGAAGGAGTTTTTTTTCACCATTGAATTGGTATCAAATTTCCCGTTGTCCCACCATGAAACATAAACCTGCTAAATACTTAATCTTTTCACAGTGGAAAACGAAGTACAGTAGACGATACCTAGTAAACATTCCTTTGGTTTTTGTACCCATTTTGGTATAAGGATAAAATGATAACACTGCTCCACTATGAAAGGTTACAGCTGTGTCATCCTGAATATTCGCGCAAATACGTTCCTATAAAAATACCTTAATTCTCGTACTTTGTTTCAATTATGCGTGTCAAATTTACATAGGATACTCGCTGATATTTTGTGTCTTTCTGGTCGTAGCATGTTGAAGGAAGGTTTATGTAACTTTGGAGCCATACACGGTCTATTCGGTCCCACCTCCTTAACGAAATCACCTAGAAGGAAAATGATCTATGTTCGTATATTATTCACTTTCACTTAGCGCCGTTTCATCCAACCAAAGCTTTGCTAGGAAGTGTACAAAAGCCTTATGTTCATACTAATGAGATACCATAGTTTTTCCCTCAAATCAACCGTTTCAGAACCAGTTATTTTGTAATTACTTTAACATGAACCTCAACAGTTTTCACAGTAGATGTGGCATGTGTGGACTTCTCCAATTGATTTCGAGGAATTTTGGGGAAAAATTGCATGCTCTCAGCTATAAAATGCTGTAAAATGCACAATGGTGCAGAATGTTAACTGAAGCAGGATAGCAGCCATTTGAACACCAGTTTCAGATGTCATTTTTCCTGCGGAATATTATAGTGCTATTCTGTATAATTTGAAATTTCTTGTTAGTATGTTAAAGATAAACGCAAAGAAATGGTTGAACAGGAAAACTTAAACAAAAATTACTTCCGAAATTGTTAAAGTGATATCTTCAAAAGGTTGACGATCGTCGATCAGTCTGCTTGGAGGGAGCATCCATTCACTGGGGGGTGACTACATTTCCAGAATTGGTTATTAACGTTGTTCCTTCTCCATGAAGCCCTAAGGACCGCCAGAAATGTTTCGAAAGCCAGCTGTTGCATCTCGCATGTGAAACGTTATTCCGAGAAGAGTAATTTGTGTTGCACGTAACGCTGCTGCATACCGTGCGTGCACACCTTTTTGTATTCAAATGGCGTCCATTCTTGTGTCAGCTGGCCGCCTCCTCACAGCTGTTGCTGATTGTGCGTGAAGGGGCACACCAAAACTGACTCCTTGCAGAGGCTGGTCAACCTGGAAGAGAATCACTAAAGCGAGAACTCCAATGATGTCTACATTTAGCTTGGAATAATGTAAACAAAACGCATTTGTAACTGTTCTTCCGCTCTTTTTATCGTGATTGGTCAAGGGCCAGCATCATGTACTTTCAACACACGCGTTGCGCATGACAAGTACACTGTCCCCACAAATGGCTTTTGGAATTCGGATACACGCAATCTTCGTTCACTAACACACAGAAACATCAATTTGGTAACGATGAAAACACGAATCTTTCAAGTTTTCTCCTAGTACTGCATCACAACCGCAAACTGGGCACTTGCTGTACTGATACATGAGAAAGAATACGCTCTCTTTGAGCAGATGTCACTGACTCCTGCCGGATTCAAATGATGATTTCAAAACCATCGGAAGTCCAGTCATAAAAAGGAGCAACACATTTAAAATAACTGTACAAGCTACCACTATTTAACCCCTTTGTAATTCATTATTCTTAGAAGCAATAAATAATCAATGGATGCTCCCTCCAAGCAGATTGATCGACGACCGTCAACCCTTTGAAGACATCACTTTAACAATTTCGGAAGTAATTTTTGGTTAAGTTTTCCTGTTCAACAGTTTCTTTGCGTTTATCTTTAACATACTAACAAGAAATTTCAAATTATTCAGAATAGCACTATAATATTCTGCAGGTAAAATGACCATCTGGAGTGTACAGCTAGGTCCAAAATAATGGAATGGACTAAACAAGACTCTGTAAAAATGGTAATTTAATTAGCTTTTTGGTAATTTATTGTTAATGTACTATATTTTCTTTAACATACATTTCATATAACACTCTTTGTAACAGTCTAGCAAAGAACGGTTCCCAATTTTAGAATAATTCATCTAGGTTTGAATTATATAATAAAATAAAACATCTTTCAGCAAAAGAGTTCATGGTTTGCAACATGTGAATGAACAAATCTAATGCTTGATTATGTCAATTTTTTTTATAATTTCTGAGTTACGCTTTCAATAAATATGCAGAGTTAATGCTAAGTGTAAAATGTGTAAGCATTATTAACGAGTTTTCTATGTCTGTCCTCTTGTACAGCTGTATTATTTTATGGAGTTTTACACCTGCAAAGAACTGGTTAATGGATTATAGCATTAAAGATTAACAAAATATTAAGATGCATGAAATTATTCCTAAAAAGTGTTCACATGTGCTAAATAACGCAATAGTAAGTTATTTATATTTTTTGAATGAGCAAAGCTGTCATTTCACAGTTTACATGTCTCGTGAGTTTAACATGGACATTACTCCGTCAATAGGTGCATAATTTATATCTAGACAAAATATTCGTCATTGCATTCATAACATGAACATTCGGTGCCACTCACGTAACTTGCATTTGCGTATACTTAAGAAGGCAAGGATAGCTACTACTTTGTTTGTGCTGCTTTCTCAATATTTCTTTCTTTCTTTTTTGTAGTGTTTAACGCCCGTTCTTACTTGACATGGTACTACAGGCGGTGGAAATGAAATGCAATGATAATTATTATTTAGAAAGGAAGTTTGGGAAGGAAATGTTGAAGACCTAAGTTTGGATTTTAAACGCTTATCTTGTTTTGCTTTTTTTTGTAGTCTTAGGAATTATTTTGGATACCCACATCTTTTACATCAGTTAATTAACTTTCAATGACGACCACACTTTATTTCAGTGATGGAAATCTAATATTTATATCTTATTTAATGCCAAATAGTTTTAAACTAGCCGCTGCTATCCTTATAGAGCTCTTCTAATTGTATAAGCGTGTTGCATTTTACAGCTGGAACCTATGATTTTAAAATGCATACGAAAACCCAGTTTTACAATCTTTTTTCATATAATACGAAATGTGCCGCTACATTGATAAAAACTACCCAACTTAGCACTCCACTGTGCTTGGAAGCACAATGTTATTTCGAGATGATGCGAATGTGTTGAATTTTTTAAGATCATTTGTTGGATATCTGATGATCCATCTAATACAGAGCATTGTTCGCAATCTATGGTAACAAAATTAAGACCCCCTTATGAAAAACCACGCCTCCACCAGTAGTAATGTTCTATTTGGTAACCTTTAGCTTGAGCTATCGATCTGCAGCATAGCTTCCACTGGAGCAAACTACTACGAAATACAGGGATGCCCAGTTTATTCCATTTCTTCTGAAAGCTTTCCAGAGATCATCCAAAGTTCGCACCCATCTGTTTCCAAGGGCTCTTTTCAGTAACCCAAATGCACAAAACTCCATCAGTAATGCATCAGATGACTTAACACGGATGTCGCCGAAACGTATGGAATGTATTCTCATTTCTCTGTCTATGTTTCCAAAATTTTGTAGGTTGAAACAGACGTATGGTTTGATGCCTTATCCTGATGCAACCAGACTTTATTTACATCTGCACTATAGAAAGCAAGGATTTCTGCATGGAAAATTGGTATCAGGACGTTAGTCTGATAATATGTCGAGTTCATTTTCACATTTTTATGTACACGCGAATGGTTAATTTGCCATTGTAACTGTACCTTGCTATTTCCATGAAACCCTTGGGGAGATTTTCGTTAGTTTCCTTATACCAATTTTCAATTTTTTTTCTCCCCTTGGTCCGTAATATATACCCCAGGGTTTGTTGCAGTCACTTTTCACCAGCTAGGTATCGTTCATACAGCTTTCTGCTGTTAGTGGCGCGTTCTGCATTGTGTTTAGGCAACAGCTTATATCCCCGATTCTTATGACTTTTCTAGATTCAAATCCAGGTTGATTACGGTATTCACAGTAGTAACAGAGATCCTTAATTACAGTGCAATGGCCCTCTGAGTTGCAGGATTTGGTCCAGAAGCATGGACCTTCACCTTCCAAATTATCTCCAGGGTGCGACTGGTGGCCGATCGTGGATTTCCCTGTTTCTTGCCCTTCGGAATAAGTTCTGATGTGGCCTTGCCTTTTTTATTGAGTGCACACGAGATCACTCTCTTGGTTATGGTAAAACTTCGCCTCTTGCACTGCTTAATAAACTTAGAATACAATTATTTTGCATCGCAAAGGGCAATAATGTACCCATCTTAGAATGGTTCTATTTTGACGCCATTTGATGCAGCAAGAATAGGACCACACAACTGAGCAAACACAGTGATACATTCATACTGCTGCACTTTCATTCGGTTCCACATGTTTCAGCGTGGAGCTATTATGCTCGTCTGTTATTGTACCATAGATCGTGAACAACCCTCCGTAGGGAGGTGAACTATAGTGATGGTAACGAACATCAGAAAAACAGAAGAGAGCCGGTCATGGTTGTCATAACGATAGTGAATTTCGTTGTTAGTGTAATAATTTTCAGACCTAACCCTTCCTTGATTTTATTCTCGTAAGAAGGTACATTAAAGAAAGGTCTGTATGTTACCTTTCTTGCCACAAACAACACTATATCTAGGAGGCATATCACAGTAACTAAACTACCACGCTAATGTGTCTGGGAAAACGTGACTATGGTCTTCTTGATGTTTGGCAAGTTATTAATGGAGCTAAAACTGAGCATTTACAACCAACTGAAAATTTTATCTCTCATAATGTCAATAAATGCAAAGTAATACAACCAAGTATCATCTGTGGAGCTTGTTGCCATTTTCGAAAAATGGGTCATTAGTGCTGATAGCTTGTAGGCTCCCGTATTTGAACCATAATTGAAACCAAATGGTGGCTTATTACATACATATACTTTTAATTGCCAAACAGTTATGTGATAGGTACAAGTAAATTTAATAATAGTGCAGATCTGAGAGCAGTTATGGCTCCTGTGATGAAGGATAAGCCTTTCTATATGTAACTACTGCTAAGATGTACGTTAAGTTTCCAATTTATAAGTATTAACCTTTGCTTTATAGATGAGAATATAAACAACACTAATTTTATAAGGTATTATAAACAAAAGCAATTTCCAATTTGCTGTGTTCAGTTCAGTGAACGTCTTTTCCGGTTAGCCTTGGTTTTGTGCTTCCTGCCCTCACTTCTTTTGGGGCTCGAACGGAAAGCCACGCTGCCTAGCTTCCGAAGGTCTTCAATATCTGCTTAACATGTACAACATTCGCCGGTTTTTGGCCACAGCTCCTTGCTGGCTGAGTAATTATCACTTCTCTTTATTCCTCACTCACCACTGCCTCGTCGAACCAGACAGGGATTTCTCGAAATTTCGACACTAAAAGGTTCCGCTGCAACCAAATTCCAGCTAGCGTTTGTGGACTTTCGCTCCAGCAAAACATAGCTCCTATAACAGCGGGAGTGCATAAAAAAACAGATTATTATTATTATTATTATTATTATTATTATTATTATTATTATTATTATTATTATTATTATCGTATTTTAATAGCCTACTTCTGAACGTCCGCTAATTCATTTTTATCATTTATAAGTTACTTTTCCCCTCCTAGAATAAGTTACACGGCTTCACTATATCAACATGCAAAACTCCCTTGTCACTTTGAAATTAAATTTGAAAATTCTCAATTCCTTCCAAAGTCCTCCCTAATCATTCTTCGACTTAATTCATTGTTATACGATCTGATCATTGCTGATTTTAAAATGGTTACAGAGGAAGTTGGAATGTAATAACGTGCAACTAAACTTAAGTAACTAAAGCAAGTGTCTCTAAAATAACTTTTTTAGACAGCATGGCCTAAAAGTAGAACTTCTAACACAGTGCACACTAGTGCGATAATCTTTATTGTAACAAACTTTGGTTTCAAGTCCAATCACATGGCAATCCCCCTTTCTATTTGTACACGTTTAATGAATTGGTTTGATTAGGTTTTACTTTTTATTGTGTCTTTTTACATGATTAATTTGTCATGATACTAGCATTATCTGTTCACAATACAAATCGTCATACTTCAATTCGTTGTAGAGTTAACCTATACGTTATATTGACAACCTTCTGCTTTCTTTGATCGTTATTCTTTTATCTAGTATTACCTACAGAAAGATTAAATGGCGGAAATTATGAATTCAGAAGAAACAAATGGGTGAAGTTACAGAAGCGGCAGAAAGAATAACGCTAGAACTATTTATCCCCCAAAAATTCCAGAAACCAATATGATACAGCATTTAATCGCTTCATTGGCTGGTGTAAGACAAAACATGTTGAAAATAATTTCACCGAAAATGACTGCTAGCGAATCAACAACATCTGACATCTCCTTTTTTGTCATTTCTCTTTTTCAAGAACCGCGTTCTAAACGTAATATCAAAAATAAAACCCCACTGTATCATAATCTATTATTTTTGTTCAGTTCTCCAATATTTGAGTAATCAACAAAATATATTAATAATTTATTACACTTAGAATGTGTATATCAATTTAAGTGTAATTAGCATAAAGTAATTTCACTTTTGTTCATTAGCGATATTTTTATTCTTAAAACATAATTAATTTATAGTCTCTGGAAAAAATAAATACTGGATGATTATAGCTTTTCGATACATTTTTGGGAAAACAGACAATTCGAAGCAATGCAACGAGTTAATTCTTAACACGTGGTTACTGCATAGTCAGCACATGTGTGTATTAAGAATGCTGAATGCTGTTAAATTTAAAATATAATTTTTCATGCTTTAGGTCGTTGTTATGCATTATATATTACCTGGTGATTACGATTAAAATATATTGCACTTAAAGTTTAAAGCAGTTGTCCTGAAGTTTGTCGTTCCTCCTGCGATATCACAAAGGGCGCTTTGGAAGCAAACTCTTCATTACCTAGACAATACTTCGAAAGGCACCACAGTTAAAAGTAAAGTCTAAATAACTCTAAAATAAAAATTTAGCATTTAAAGTAGGCTTATTCAAAAAATCTCTGTAGGTATATAATAATTATTACAATTCCGCCAAGTTTTATTGTTTTGCTCTACAGTTTATCAAAGAAAATGTATCCAAAGGTGCTCTTTTGGAAACAATTTTTTCATATAATCTGTCATTAAAATTTCCATCACGAAATGCACTACATGCAACTGATACTGCTACCGATGCTGCTGTCAAATAGTAAAGCATGAAGTAATTTGATCTTAGTTAATAGTTTCCACGTTTCGCCAGCGACAGTGAGTAGTGCCTTACCAACGACCACAGGGCACTTCTATTTCGTATGCACAACAGTTCGTCACTAGTGCACTCATTTCTCATATGCTAATTTCTCTTTAGTAGGTAATCCTTGACTCGGTAATCAGTGCCATGGATAAGAAGAAAATTGCTACATGGCCAAACAGGCGGATAATCTGCAGAGTAATTAAGTTCCCTACACCTTCAGCAAAGGATACAGAGCATGATGCATCAGCAACACCACGTATAATTGCTGCGTTCATTAGGAACACAAGAAATTTATAGACCAAACAGCAGGCTGTTCATTATTAGAAGATAGTAGATGTGCCAAAATCATACGACTTTCTCTACCCATGATCATTTATTCTCACACCTGTTTACAAATTACTATTCACACAAAAATATGTTTTTCTTTCCTTCTACTTCCTATAAATCAGGACAAATATTAGGTAGATATGGCTTTATACACGTCTTATTGTAGGTGCATAAGAGCGTAGAGGAGGCTGAGATGACAGTCAACTGTTAAACGAGCAGGTTGTTTTGGTATTACTACTAAAAGAACAACCAATTAACATTTTAAAAAATACTACTTAAAATACCGGAAAATTTAAATGAACAACGGCGAATAAGTGCTCGTAATGGCACAAAATAAATTATTTGACATAAATGGGTTTTCCTATAATACGTTTTGCTTATTCATCATGGTTTTCCAGATTAAAATGCAATAAAAATGAGGCATTCATAGACCGCTTACGCAGCATCGAGATATACATTTTATTCGTCATATCATCACAAATACAGATATTTTAATAAAAGTCGTTAGAAGCATTGTAGAAAAAGTGTACACTAACGAAAACATTTACCTATTGGGTTCTTGGGCGGGGGAACTCCTTAAAAATCTTTGGCTTGAATCCTAAAAAAATATAACAGAAGTAAACATGAAGTGGTGTTTTCCCAGTTTTCGATTTCAACTTTCACTGTTCGAACACATGCACACGTACCTGAGTACGCCAAAGTTTTTCTTAAAAAACGGTTTTGTTATTCAGTGAGAAGATGGTTTGTATTGTAACTTGTTTGCAACACGCATTGAGCGTCAATTTGAAGTAGGTCGCATTGAAGGAGTTGTATTATATTTCAACTGTTGGGGAACCGAACTTGAAATTCGTTGCAACCACACGTATAGTACCCGCTTTCCGATAGCCTTCGCCCTAAGTTTAAAAAATATTAACTTTGTAATTTGACTGTTTCTTTAAATATTATATATTTATGTTTGCCTCGCATGGGTGTCTTGGCAGGGTGTGGTGCGACTTAAGAATGTAGGCTTACCCAGATTATAATTTTACTTCACTCCTTTTTATTCATGCTTGACACGATTTAAATAACACTTCACTGATATAGAGCTGTGAGATTCTTTTATTAATTACTTGCACTTTTTAACACGTACACTTATTTTTCGTCTCACACGAATACGTATTAAATCTCTCGAGGACGCATCTCGCATCCGGTTACAAACACTGTCTGCAGGCAACTGACTTCTAGATTTGTAAATGTTTGCTATATTTCAGTTTCTGATTGGCTAAAATAGTCCAATAGAATACATTCATTTAACTAAAGCGTTTTCTGGTTGTTGATTGGCTATTTTTATAAACTGTCACAAAAATTACAGTATTGTTGCTCCAAGAATGACTAGTACCATTGTTAAACTTTCAAATTCATTATTGCTTCAAGGTTACCTCATTGTAACCTCATTGTTAGCAACTTTTAACCTATTATTCTCACAGCTCCTACATTATTAAATTAGTAATATATTCACATAACATTCTCACACATGGATACAATAATACAAGCATATGCAATGACTGTTACATACATTTTACAAATTATTACATACACATTGCTTCAAGGCGGGCTGTTATTGAATTTATATATTATACAATTAGACTGAAATCATTTTAGTGTTAAAAACACTGTCTCATCAGGGAGACTGAAAATCCGTGTTTCTGATCAAATCTCAACATCCACTTTTGGATACTCGTAATATATCTCATCTACTTTAGGTAAGCGGTGGGGAAGATTAAATAATTGTCCTTGAAAACGTGTCGACTTCCATAAAAGGGGAGTACTCCCTAATATACCCGTACTATCGTTAATTTAAAAAAAAAAACACGACTTAGCTCCTCTCATCTTTAAAATGAGACTTTTCAGGCTCTCACATTTCGTTTGCTCTATTTTTCAACTGGCATAAACATTTGCGTAGCTGCTCCGCCGTTCTCCGAATTTTTATTAATACAGCTTTCTTTTGTCTGTTACTCTCTTCCCGATGAATAGTTACTACAGGATGAGTCACCTAAAACCACCACCGCAAATATATTTGAAACAAAAATAGGAATTGAAAAACGACTTTCACAGGCATGGTATTATTTTTGATGCAATTAATACATTAGAAAATGCCATTAAGAATAACGTCCGTTGCATTGCAATAGGTCAGTTACTTCCCGAGAAATTGTAACGTGAAGTTGACGCTTGAGATACAACGAAAGAGGTAAACCCTTGCTTATTTTTCATTTTTGTGACTGGAAATCCTGTGTTTTTCCCAGAGTAATTGACAACAGCGGAAATAGCTCTAAGAACAGCTTTTGTCGCATTGCAATATGTCAATCAGTTCGCGATTAACGGCAACGTGAAGTTCGCGTTTGAGGCTCAGCGACGAGGATGAACCTCACGATGTGCAACTGATGTGCGTTTCGTTGTATCTCAAGCATCAATCTCACCTTACAATTTTTCGGGATGTAATTGACGTATTGCGATGCAACAAGCGCCATTCTTAAAATGATTTTCCATATTATCAAAAATAATGCAGGGTTTGCATTTAAAAATAATAAGTTTATGTTCAAAATCAAATTTGCTTACATTTTTTAATGGTTTACATCATCTACTTTAATAAGCTCCTCCTCTGCCTCCATGCCTGTGAAAGTCGTATTTCAATTATTTTCGTTCCAGAGATATTTGCGGTGGAAGTTTTAGGTGACTCATCCGGTATAAGCATTCCATTTTATTACACTATAACTTCTTAGAAGTTGCGAGATCTTGAAACATTGTTATCAGACAAATGGTCTTACGAGTTGACTTAAGTACCTACTGCTATTGCGTTTCTTACGTGTTGATATGGTAGTCGTAGAAATACCAATGCATAACAACGATGGACCCCAGTCATGGTAACGAAATCAGGATTTTATCCCAAACTCCTCTAGAGTCAAACATTCGATGTTACTTCACTGGATGCCTGTCGTATCTTGTAGCACAGTAGGTATTGAAATAGAGGAGGATTGCAATAACAAAAGAATCACTGGGAGGATTCGATTCTGGACCCTTATTTTGGCCGTTACCTCGCTGATTACATTCATATTCTCTAAGTCAAACGAATCTCTCCTAAGCAGGTTCAATTTTCATATACACGGATGTATCATAATTAATAGCGCAAAATGAAACGGTTGAAAGTGTATAGTAGAAGCAAAAACGTTCCAGTAAATAGGGTTTCGCAAACGAGACATGTGCAGGATACTTGCAAATGTGTGATTATAAGCTGCCACTGACTTCATTAAGTAACATCGTCCTAATTAGTACAAATGAATTTTAAAAGTAGATTTTTCGTTTAATAATGGTCTTTCTAAGTTGCTCAAAATTCACTCATAGCTTAACTTAACAATTCTACTTTAATATGTTACATGTTATTAATACTGTACACTCTTCTCTGTTAAAGGAGGTGTCCAAAGTGTCGTCCTTGCATCTGGATGCAATATTGCAGTCGTCTCTGTAGCGAGTTTCTTAATTCTTTCAAACATCCCTAGATCATCTTGGAGTTCTGACACACGTAAAATTATCTCCTCTAGTATTTCAACGGTATCAAAGGGAGCGCTGTACACCACACTTTTGAGGTGACCCATACAGAAAAATCCAAAGGATTGAGATCAAGTGATCGTGGAGGCCAAGGTACGGGCCCTCTCGACCTATCCATCTTGGATCATATCTTCACGTTAGATGTCTTCTTACGGTAGCAGCAAAATGTGCCGGTGCTCCATCATGCATGTACCACATACTCTGGCGTTGTCCAGTGGGGAACATCCTCAAGCATTTCACGTAGTGGCGGCTTTTAACCACTCATTCGCAATAATAAATCTCGTTCACGGCTTGTTTGCAGATCCATGTTTAATGGAACTTTTTTGTTTCTGTCATCGTATACTTTCAACCGTTTCAGTTTGCGCCATTAATTATTATGCATCCTGTATATTGTACACAAAATACTTATATTTAAAATGTATTTTTAAAACGATATTGTCTCTGCTATTTTGTACTGATAAATCTTCAGCACTTCACAGACAAAAATCTTAACTCCTACACACTTTGGAGTAGAGAGGTAAACTTAAGCGCATCTTTTAGGAGCGCATCTTTTTTATATATCTTTTATATATATATATATATATATATAAAGGAGCATCTTTATATATATATATATGCGTTTCCATTTTTGTTTTGAAAAACATTTCTGTGAATGGCATTTTCTGGCCTAAATGACCCGTTTTCTTTAAACTATTGAAGATAGCTAAATTAAATTTTAGGATGATAAAAGTTATCTCTAAGTGGTGTTGTGGGCCTACTTTGGTGTTAATGATATAATTTTTCATTTAAGAAAACAATTGCTGATAAATTTTAATCAAAAGATGGTATAATTGAGAAAAAAAATATTTCCCTTTATCGCTTATCCTTTACCAGTTATACAAGATTACAAATTTCCTTCCGAATGAAGAGGACTTCAAAGGCTAATCCCAGAAAATTCAACATATGCACTTTATTTTTCATGTAAATATCTTTAATGTATGGTATTTTAATCAAAAGCGTTAGATAATTTGTTTTAGAAAATTAAAAGTTTCGAAAAATGTGGTAGTTTGGGGTAGTAGGATTTTCTTGAAAATCTTCGTGTCGCATCTTTTGAAGGTACTGGAACTTAAATACCAAGTTTGGTGTTTATTCAGCTTTTCGTTTTTTAGTTATGTTGTTCACACACACACGGACCTTTTTCTAAAAATTCTTCTTTTTCGTATTCAAGGGGCCTTAAAACATGTATTTCCATTGAAATCTCAGTATCGAATTTTGGTTGGAGTGCAATACCTTCTCTACCTACTTGCAGAGAAAGTAAAAATAGAGCAGTGAACTTAGAACACATCCATCTACATGTACAAAACTAAGTCTGATATCTTAAATAATTTCCAAGATAATGGATCATGAATTTAGCAGATTTAATATTAGCGGGTTAAGGCTTTTAATCTACCTATACAAATAACAGGTGTTAATGAAAATCCCAAAATTATATTTCGAAGTTTTGTTTATAGGAGTGCACGCGCGTGTTTGTGTGTGTGTGTGTGTGTGTGTGTGTGCGCGCGCGCGCGCGCGTGCACATGCAACATTCCTTATGTTCAAAGTAATAGTGTGCATCGAAATATTACTCTTATTATTGAGTTGTGTGAAGGACGTTACAATTTATCATTTGCTTATGTACTTAAACCGGTTAGAGACAATACGATTCTCATCTTTTTAATAGCCGTTTGCTGGTTACCTCAGGAAACAATATAGGCAGTTCAGAGGTAAAACAAACGCATGCTAGAACGCATATACAAGATTTGTATAGTATTAAATCGTTTATTTATATTTTCACTTTCATTAACACGCTAGAAGATGCGGTTTTATTGTCGCTTTATTATCATGGTTTTTATTATCATTACACGTGAGTAGAACAGAAAGAAAAGGGGATAGGTAGACAGGGAGAAAGTGGAAAGAGGGAGAACGAAAAATGTAGAGAATTGGAGAGGGAGAGGAAAGGGAGTGTGAGAGGGATGCGGCGGGAGAGAGAGAGAGAGAGGGAGAGAGAGAGTGAGAGAGAATAATCTCCGCAATTAACTCAATAACGTAAGCGGAGAGTCGGCCTCTACTACCAATACAATATTGCCAAGAAATAAGACCTCATAATTTCAGAACACGAAGAAAAGAAAGTTCGTAAACCCTCAGAATATTTGAACAAACTTTCACAGCACCGCAGAGTAAACCGTTTGCCTTATTGTGGTGAAATATTCAGAGCAGTGGTTCTATCCGGTTCGCGGGAGCTATTTTCACATTGAAGATACCATTGATTAATTGTACCTATGTATTTAAACTTCTTAAACAAAATTCATCTTCATCAGCGTCTTACAAAGAGTAGGTACAACGACATTAAAAATCTGATGCGTTGCACTCACATGTCATTCTCTATTCTTGTACAAACGCTTATTCTTCATCTACTTCATATTAATCGAGATGAAAATTTGCAGAAACTATCTTATTGCTAATTTTCTTGTAGGTGCAAGGGGAATATGGTAGGCTTTAAGCGATAGTCAAAACTTCATTCTCTTTGCGAATTCCCATTTGAGAAAAAGTATAAGTATCGGAAAATTCAAACAAATAACAAGGAATATCTCGAAAATGGTTCACTCGATAAAATATATATGTGACATAAATTGTGTGTTTTAACTAGATCTACATTTTTTATGTAGTAAAATTTTGTCTATTTCTTACGATTTACCAGTTATGCAAATGCCATTCAGAATGAAGGGGACTTTTGTGCACATTCCCGAAAATTCAAGGTATAGATATATCTCATTTGCCATGAAAGCATCCTAAACACACGATATTTTAATCAAAATCGTTAGAGTCATTTTTGAGGAAATCAAAATTTTCGGAAAATGTTCCATGTAAAAGGTAGTCTGGGTTGGGTATATTTTCTTGAAAATCTTCGTGTCGCGTCTTTGAAAGATACTGAACCTAAATACCAAGTTTGGTATTTATCCGACTTTTCATTTTTGAGTTATGCCTGTTCACATTCACTCACACGCACACAGGCTTTTCTAAAAATGCTTTTTTTGGATTCAGGGGTCTCAGAACATGTATTTACGGTGAAATCTCGATATAGAATTTTTAGGTGGAATGCAACACTCCAAGTTTTGCTATTAACATACTGCAAGAAGTTGGTTCTTTCTGCGAATTAGCTCCTCAATGGACAAAAAGCATTATAAAATTTACACGTTAAAATTATGACAGTAAATTCGTTTACACCTGTGCAAAATCGTGAGTGTTTGCTGTATTGCATGCTGCACTTGCTCTAGGTTTCATAAGCAAAAAGTGCATGTTCATCAAAGTACTCGGTCGTATTCAGGAGTACCCGGAAGTAAATGGCATTGGTGTTTTATTACTGCACCATGGCGACAGTAGCTGCAAGTACGTACAGACAGACATTGAGAACCGCAAATGTTCGCACTTAATCGTGCATTTTATTAGGCGCATCGGCTACGCTCGTAAACAGCTTTGTTATGTAGTTACTTGCTCTGTTTGATGTTCTGGGCTGTATAATCAGAATGGATGCAGCTGCAGTTCACTGTGTTAGTATTAGAAAATAACTTACAATAGCAATAATTCTACTGAAAACGCTCATATTTTCTATGATACTTGCGACCTAGCAGCTACAGGTGGTGAAGGTTTTGCTGGTTATTCTATTCAACTCAGTCATTATGAATTTTACGAATTAAAAACCTCCTAAGATTGTAGATATTACTATCACATGTAAATATTTTGGAAAATGTAGAAAGTTCTTATAGCCAATCACGAGGAATAAGCTAATACAATGGTTATTTCAAGCTTCCAGATAAATCATCCTAACGAGTGTTTCCCCAACAGATAATTCTACAAATTTCTGGACATGTTTACTAACGGACATTTTCCGTTTTTCCTTCAAGCAATTAAATACGCCACAATGTTCATCTCACAAGTGATGTGAAATAGATATCTTAATGTGGGTTGACATGATCCTGGCAATTGACAGTATCGTTAACAAACAAAATATGGGTGCGGGATTAGCGGAAGTGCCGGATTATCGAATGAGTTTGAAATTTAGCTTCAACACTTAGGGACTACACTGTATTAAATCCAAAGATACATTCGTTTTCATAGAAAACGTAGACCTTGAGTGTGTACATATATAGTAATATCACTCACTATGAAACAAACATGTCCCGAATTTTTAGTTGCTACAATGATTCAACTTCAGCACCAGCAATGTGAGAAATCTTCATGCTCTCTCCTCCTCCTCTTCTTCGTCACTTTCATCATTACTTTCCTGCATGCTTTTGATTAGTTCGTCATCTGTTAAAGTTTGGTCTGCCTCACAGTTTTCTTCACTCAGCCAGTTAGTAACATCATCAATTTCTCGTCCTCCTAGAAGCTTGTGGAACATGCCAATGTACAAAGTGTCAGCAATTGATGATTCGGAACTGACTGCTCATCGCTGTCTCTCAGTACTGACTCTAACTCCGCATCAACGGATGACTACACTTTTCTCCAGCAGATATCTTCCTGGAGTACATTATGCAACAACCAGAGACATGCAGTATCGATGTAGTGGTTGTAAAGCGGTTCCGATAAATCATGGCGCCGTCGCGTTTCATCAAATCAGGAGAGCTCCACTAGATGAGGTTCCTAAACAGGAGATCTGTGGTTCAAATCCTGCCAGCAGCATATTTCCTGACTGAGTTTTTTTTCCCAGGTTTTTCTCAGTCGTAACTGGCGAATACTAAAACTTAGGCTTGGAACACTTCCTTCCCCAATTATTTCATTTCATGCATTATCAGTGTCCACCATTTGTGTGCAATATGCAGTAAGAATGAATGTTAAAACACCACTAAAAAATACCAAATGATGAATGATACTTTATTTATTTTCGGCACTGAACCCAATGTGGCCGGACTACTTAGGGTGATTTAGCGAGAGTTTAGTGTATTATTATTATTATTATTATTATTATTATTATTATTATTATTATTATTATTATTAATGTGTGTCGTTATAATGTACTTTATTTGCTGGGAAACCTTACACATTATTTCAGATTTGTTGTTGCTTGCAATTTGTACGGTGCGGAAGTTACTGAAAAACATTACTGAAAATAAAGTGTTTATCACAATTCAGCGGTGCTGAAACTGTATACAGTTTTGTACCGCATTAGAAGACAATGTTTCCAATATTATCTTTATAAACTACTTCATAATATTATTCCATCTAAAGCGTCTAAAAATCACATTCGAGTGGAAACTTTCTAAAACCCTTTTGTTGGTTATTTCTTTGGCTACATTGGTATTAAAGCTCACTAATGTGTGCTAAATGTGATTGTAGTTCCTTTCGTTCATATTTGCACACGAATTCATTGATCATTCGAATAAAGTCTTCTTCTGTATATATATTGTAAGCACTGAATGAGTGGTATTAGGTGTGATTTTAAAACATGTTTTAATTTTTTTTAATGGACAATGACTCTTACGAAAAATAATTAAGATGTTTACATACATATTTCTGGTGTACCCACATCATATTCATGGCATTTCTCTTAACTTCACTGTGTTAACGGCGATATTAAATACAATGATGCATTGAAGCACCTCAGCAACGAGTGTTGCCTTGTGAATTCTTACATACTCCGGGCCGAATGGTTCTCATCGTTAGACTTGAGTGTTAGCACCTGAGGCACTGCAATTTTGAGAAAGTAGGGATGCTATATCCCGTTTTGGAAAACATGCAAGAGGGCATTCCCTCACAAACAGGGGAGAGGTGTTACCTGATTATTTCGTTGCTTTCTTTTTCTTTTAAGCCAGCAGGGCCACGCCTAGCTTTCCGGCCTCCACCCCAAGATACAGATTCGATTCCAGTTTGGACCTTGCTTTATGACCTCGTCGACTGAAGTTGTCACGATCTCACATTTATCTCCAGGGCCGCAGAGACGCTTGAAATTGCTGTAGGGTGATTAATAACTGCTATCCATCAAGAGCAATGCATTCTACTTTGTGTTACAGAAAGTTATATTGCAAAGTTATTTAATTTTGTGTAAATTTGTCATTTACCTTTTAGGCACACACAGGAGAATTCAGTAAAGCAGTCATTTTCAACATCCGCATTAATATAAAGGGGGTGTGGAAGCATTTAAGGAATGCCCGTATATCCGTTCATGAACAAACATGCGCTCTATATACCACTACCACCATTCGATACATGTAACCGAGATCGTTAAAGCACGGATTCGCGTACAGGTGTACAGGACATCTGCGGTTCGAAACCCCCCTGGACCGTCCTCTCTGACTGAGATTTTGTCCAGGATTTCCTCGGTGTTCATAAATGGCAAACTGCGCTGGAACGTTTCCTTCCCAAATTTCCTTTCCCAAATTAAAGTTTTATTTATGGACGCTCCTTAACTGCTGCGGTCCTTAGCGTCCCATTTTATATTGGGCGTGAAAGACCGGTAATTTTGCTCAGAGGCCTCTTTATCAGGCTTAACAGGAAGCCATACTAAGGATTTTTACGCCCGAGAAAATCCATCGTCCTCCGCCGTGTTTGAACCCGCGACTTCGAGTATTGGAGGCTAGCATGGTAACCACTACACAACGTAGGACAACTTCACTACCATAACGCTACTGCTAATGTCACAGAAGTTACTAGCACCAACAACATTAACATTACTGCTGCTGCTTCTTTTGATACTACTACTACTACTACTACTACTACTACTACTACTACTACTACTACTACTACTACTACTACTACTACTACTACTACTACTACTACTACTACTACTACTACTACCACTACTACTACTCTACTAATACCAACACCACCACTACTACCACCATTATAGTTACTATTACCACGCTGCCATCACCACCACTGCTAATGACCAGCACTACTACTACCACCATCACCACCACAATCGCTACTTCTAACACCACCACCACCAGGACCACCACCGCTATTACCATCACCACCTGTCGTCCTCCATGATGTAGTGGTTACAATGCTATCTTCTAGTTCCCGAGATCACAGATTCAAACCCGGCAGAGCGCAATGGATTTTTTCGGGCGTAAAAATCCTTAGAATGGCTTCCTTCGGAAGGGAAGTAAAGCCGGTGGTCCCGTGATTTACGGCACGTAAAAGAACCTCAAACCTGATAAAGAGGCCTCTGAGCAAAATAACCGGTCTTTTACGCCCAATATAGAATGGGACGCTAAGGACCACAGCAGTTAAAGAGCATCCATAAATAAAACTCTATTTAGTTTAACCATCACCACCACTACCACTACTGCTAATGACCAGTACTACTACCATCACCACTACCACCACCTCCATCACCTCACTACTACCATCACCACCATCACCTCACTACTACCATCACCACCACCACTCTTACCATCACTGCCTCCTCCACTAACTTACCACCACTGGTAATGACCAGCACTATTACCATCACCAGCACCACTGCAACCACCATCACCACTAGCACTATCTCCAAACACAACCACCGCTACCATCACCAACACCATTAGCACCATCTCCACCCACCACCACCACCGTTCAGATGTCGGTCCGGGTGGCTAAGTTGGTTAGGTGCTGGCCTTCTGATCCCAAGGTCGGGGATTCAAACCCGGCCCAAACTAATGGTTTTAAGTGTGCTTACAAGCGACAGTCCCATGTCTGTAGATTTACTAGCATATAAAAGAATTCCGGAACACTGTCGGCGCTGATGTGATCCTGGCAATTGACAGCGTCGTTAACAAACAAAATATTTTTTTTACCACCACCACTATTACTAGTATTATTATCATCATTACTGCTGTCTTTACTATCATGACGCTACGCTACTGTCACAGTAGTTACTAGTACCAATAACATTAACATTACTATTGCTTCTACTGTTCTTAAGAAAGTTTTTTTCGTCTATCTAGTACTTGTTAATCAAGATAAACCTTTGCAGAAATGTCTCTATTATGCATTTCGTTGTAAGTAAAAGGGGGATACAGGATGCTGAAGCGATACTCAAAAGTTTACAAAGTGTGTGGCTATATGCCGTCTTTGAAATTCCAGTCTTTGCATGAAGAAAGAAAAAAAATGCTACTTGGCACTTGTTAAAAGCGTATTTAAAATTCATACCAATAATAAACAATATCTCGGAAATGTTTAATGATACAAAAAGTGATTTTATATAAAGTGTGCTTTAACGAGATCTACTTTTTATGAAGTAAGTTTTTGTCTATCCTCTAGGGTTTACTTTATACGAAAGCACATAACATTCGTACAGCATGAAGAGGATTTCACAGGCTGCTCGCAGAAAAATTAACATACACATTTTGGCATACAAATATCTTAAATGAATAGTATTTTAATAAAATCGTTGGAGCCATTTTTGAGAAAATAAAAAGTAACGATAAGGTTTCCATGTAATTTTCTTGAAAGTCTTCGTGTTGCGTCCTAGAAAGTTGCTGAACTTAAATTCCAACTTTGGTACTTATTCATTTTGTTTTTGAATTATTTTGTTTACATACCTTTTGTTTTGGGAGACCAAAACCGTGTATTTCCTGTGAAATCTCGATATGGAGATTTCGGGTGGAACGCACTTAGGTAAGTCGTAGGGAAAGTAAAAGTGGAAATGAGAAGGACTTCGCACAGGTCTGTGAGGAAGGATAAAAAATATGCACTGTACTACTATTAAGCAGTTGCAGGTGGCATCCGGAGGTACATGAATACGAATTAAGGGCATGGTTGACTAAAGCTATGGAAATTTGGCACGTTGCATTAAGCAGAGTTATTTACATGACATTCCTACTTACATATCCCCCATACCTACATCTAATTCCGTTATATCCATTGATATGTTAGTTTTCAATTATCTCGGAACTAAAGGCATTTGGCATGAAGCGTATATCCGTTTGGCGTTCATTTGTTTTTCAACGAACCTCTTTCAGTGTGCAAATTAATTTGTTTGTAGCCGCGCACTAGCGTTCAATCGATTCCAACAAAAAGGTCATTGAACCAACGACAGAAGTTTTCAACACAAGGTTCACATTTGAGTCATCCACTGTTCTAAGCTACAGAGCGATGTTTTGATCAGCAGATAAGTGACAAGAAATGTACGTACGTCTGTTTCACATTAAGTGTCCAGAACTTTCTCCCGTTAGAAACCGTACCTTACACTGCGACTAATGTCCTACAACTGTGATGTGAACATTCCACGTGCTCACTGTTCAGATTCTGCGCTTCTTCCTCGTCATTCCGCACATGCCAATCAAGTGTATGCTGCTATGTATAAAAATATAAAAATAACTACAGATACTGGCTTTAAAACCACGAAAGATTTATTAATAACTAACTCCGGTTTCATGCAAGAATACAATTTCTCGTCCGGTTAACAAGAACTGACGAACCGAGCAAAATATTTCAAGGGTAGTGCCTGTAGCTCCCATTTGAGAGATCGCGGGTTTAAATCACGCGCGCTGACCAATGTCATGGGATTTTTCTTGGTTTCTCCCAGACCCAAGGAAAATACTGAATTGGACACACAATACTCCCTCCTAAATATAACCGAGAAAAGTAAACGGTACAACTATGACCATCTATGTAGGATCACGCTGTGTTCCCATCCATAGAATAATCAACAGCAATAAAAAAAAAATAATGGCACAAGTAGACGATGACGCAATTGAGGTCGCCCCTCAACAATTTCCCCTAGCAGACAGGTAGAACAGGACGGAGACCACACAACTATGGTCTTTTGTCTGGCACACGTTGAATTATGCGTGTCAAGAACATAGAGGCAGCCGTCGTGGTAGTACGTAGATGTTATCCCGAAAAAGAAGCTTATTGAATAAAGACATTTTATTTTACAATCTAATCTAAAAGTAAGACAAATTATAAAGAACCTTGTATTAACTAAATGAAGTATGCATAAAATATTATTTCAAAATATTCAATAGTAGGGTATACAACGGAGGGGGACACTTCGTGTAGTACAACCTACAGAGATCTATTGTGGCTACCACCCGCCCAAGAGAAGGAATGAAGTGAAAGAACCACAGGAGACTACAAGCAGCAGGCAGACAAGCCACAGAAACGCCCGAAGTCCCTAACATTGCCTGACTCGAAGACCCGACCCACTACTAGAGCTACTCAGAGAGGGTAACTCGTACAACCAGGCAACCCTCTGGTGTCCATGGAGAATACTCTTTCCCTGGAGCAAGCATCCGCGTCATCTGTTCGGCACTGCCTCGCGCCACGAAATCTGGAAGTACACCTTAAACATGAAAATGAAACGGAGTTAAAGGAAAATAAAATCGGGGTAGAAGAGAAACCACCACAGCATTCCCTACCGACTATGAAAACCACGAAAAACACAAGGTCCGAGTAAGCAGTCGACGGGAATCGAACACAAGACCTCCCGAATGCGAGCCTCACACTTTACCGAGGAGCCAACACGCTCGGTAATTTGAATAGTAAGACAAAGCTTCTTTTAAAGGCAAACATTCATTCGGATCTAAAATAACAACAGAAAATTGTACACTAGACAAGACAAAATATGTTTGTATTTAAATTTAAATATATTTGGGGTGCAACACATAAAAAATAAATTATAGAAAATACCGAAACAATCACAAAGCAAAATTCGAAGCAGTAAGTCAGACATTACAAAGTAACTAGTAACCCATTCTTAGCAACAGGGAATGTAGATTACCAAGACGAGCCAGAAAACGCCAAAGAGACGTACAAAGCCAGAATAGAATATTTGCGATTTTCTGAAGTGCAAGGGTAGCAGAGGAAGGCTTGTGCGGACCTACTACAAGGTATATATGGTCATTTTTATGTATCAGCTATAACTGCGTTCTACGCCTCGGACGGCATTATCCTCTCCTGCCTTTTATTTCTGGCTATCAGCGTGGATAGCGCAGTACTATGCCGTTATCCTCTCTCTTGACATTTTCCAACGGCCATGAAGACACGCAGATTTCATCTGTGGGTGTATAAACATTCAGCCCACACAGTGACACAAAGCTTTGTTCAAAAAGGTTTAAAGCTCGATAAATTTTCTCTTCAAATTATTCAGGCGTTTTGAACTGTGTTAATAGGCTTATTATTACACACTGCAGCATAGGCAGTGACAGTGGTGGTACGTGAAATGAAATGATAATTGGGAAAGAAAATTTGGGAAGGAAACGTTCCAGGCCTACGTTTTAGGGTACTTCCCCGACATTTGTCAGTTATGAGGACTCAAGAAATCCTCGGGAGGACGGTCCTGGCGGGATTTGAACCGCAGACCTTTCGCTCACGATTCCATGTTTTAACGACCTCGGTCGCCCCTGTCTGTGTAATCAGGCTTAAAAGCATATTCAACAAAGGTTGATAAAGCGGTCTTACTCCAAATGTTCACATTTTAGAGAAAAAGCAAGCTGTTTCTGTAGCAGAGCATGCAATACAAAAGCTCTTATGACTACCGTTCTCTCCTCGTTAACATTCATACAGATTGTACAGTTTTAATCTCTTTCAAGTTAATTGTTATGCATAGAGATCGTTTCAATAAGTACAACGTATATACGAGGCCTGTCCCAGAAGTACCCGACCTAATAAGGAAAACACAAAAATTTTGGGAAAAAACATTTTTATTTCTCTACATAGTCTCATTTCAGCTCGATACACTTTTTCCAGCGATGTTCAATACCTTCGATACCCTGTTTATAGTGAGAACCGTCGAGTTCTGCAAAATAGCCACCAACTGCAAACTCCACCTCTTCATTGTTGGCAAATCTTTTACCACCAAGTCATTTCTTCAACTTTGGAAACAGAAAATAATCAGAGGAGGCTACGTCTGGCGAATAAGGAAGCAATTCGAACTTTAACTCATTGATTTTGGCCATGGCGATAATGGATGTGTGAACTGGTGCATTGTCTTGAACTTTCTATTTCGCTAAATACGGCCGTTTTAGCTTGATTTCATCATTCAAACGTCGCATAAGTTTGCATAATACTCGCCATAGATTGCTTTTCCTTTTTGAAGATAATGAATGAAAATTATCCCACGTGCATTCCAAACAACTGGCACTATGATCTTGCCTGTAAATGGCCCTGCAGGCCCGATTATCCTTTCAGTCCACTGTTTTGACTGTTCCTTCGTCTTAGATGTGAAGTGATGAACCCATGTTTCATCCATGGTTATGAATCGACGCAAAAGCTCGGCTTTATTGCAGCGAAACATTGCCAAACACTCGACTGAAACATCCTCACGACGCTGCTTTTGTTCCATTGTGAGTAAACGCGGCACACACTTTTTGAAATGTCTACGATGTCTGCTAGCTCGCGCACTTTCAGTCGGCATTCATCCAATACCATTTTGTGGATTTTCTTCACAATTTCTGGCGTGGTCACCTCTTTTGGTCGCCCACTGCGATGTTCGTGTTGGCAGCTCGTACGGCCTCGCTTAAACTCTGCCATGCAATATTTTACTGTTGTAAACGAAGGAGCAGACTCCCCCAGAGTAGAATCTAGCTCAGCTTTAATATTAGTTGGACTAAGACCTTTCAAATGAAAGTATTGCATCATATAACGATGGCCAGTTTTATCCATGATTACAAATTCGCTGAGAGAGTTCACCATTAATGGCTGTCCAAACCATTACTAAACAACGTAGCAACGTCAAACTTCAAACTTAAGCTTTATAAGGGTGGTACGTTCTGCCATAGTCATTTGTTTCAAACAACAACCGCTATATATACGTCAGGTCGGGTACTTCTGGGACTGCCCTCGTATTATATGCAACCTGCAATTATAGTCTTATCTGAATACATTACACTTTTGCTAAAATAAATAAGTATATGCCGGCAGCTGTGCTTCTTTTAGCGTGCTTATTTGCCTAACCAGTATTAAATATTACGTGTCAAACAATCGCAGATATACTGCAGAAAACTTAAAACGGAACAGTACGGTGTAGTTGCGAAAGTAGAATAATACAGGCATTTGGCGGCTCCATATGGTCAAACAGATTACTTATCCCTCAAAAACAAGAAAATGGGACAGAAGAGCTATGATTCAATGCTCACGCCATGGTAATCCTAATTTAAAAATTTATTAATTACACTAACATGATTTATCGCCCGAGTCGAAGAGGCAAAAACAATATTAATTTCGATCACATATTTATTGAAATACTATATTGTATCTGGAGTTGCAGAATAGTGTTTATACGTTTAATACTGTTTCGCTCGGAGGATGATACCACTAATATTCTTGTAAATTTGTCCTATTTACTAAAAAGATCGTTACAATATAAATTATTTGTAAGTTTCATATATGCTGTGCAAATGTATCCAATCCAAAGCTCAAAGCAAGAAAGAAGGCGATAGAAAAGTCAAACTCCTCTGAGGGATTTGAATCCAAGAGACCACTTCGATATTCTGAAGGATACGCCACTTTGATCCTAAATGAAGACAGACCTTGAAACTCTACTATAGCTTTTTACTAGACGGACTATGTTGTCGCTTGGTAACTTTGATTGTATGTTATAGCGTTTTAGAACGACGTTAAGTCTCTTTTAGGCATTATAAATGACACAAGGCATGTTGTGTCTACGTTGAATATACATGCTGTAGTTCACCACAGACTTACTGTGACTGTACCACAGCCAATTTGGTTCTGTAGGTGTGTCTCTTATTGGTGATAGTCATAACTCATAACGCTTCTTTTTTATTGATTTTTAATATTGGGTCCATGTGATAGGTTGTTCTCTCAGTGGAAGGACCTACAGATAGTAGCAATGTAGTAAAGCTTACAAGTTAAAAGTTGATGTAATTTACTAGAAAACTGAGCAGTAGTAACAGAAGGATCTAAAGCTTTGAGATGGATTTTAATCCAGGGTAACTTGTCTTTCTTAAACAGTTTTTTCATTGAGTGTAAAGCGGGAGGTAAGACTTAGGTTCCATAAACGGGGGGGGGCTGGATATATGAGCGCGGGTGACAGGAATACAAGCCTAAGACAACAAGCAGTTATTTATGCATGATAGTATTTATCTCAGAGTCACAAATGGAAATTGCTATTAAACATCCGAACATTTTAAACATATGCCACAAAAAGCAGTTGCATGACCTAAAATGGTCTGCGTTTCTAACCTTTACTTATTTGCATTTACATGCAGAGCAACAAAGGTGGAAATAGTCTAACACATTTTACAGAAATATCGACATGATGTAGCGTATATGTGTGTGCATTGTCACGTTGGACCCATTATTGCTCTGCAGCATGACATTTTTGGGTATAATTATTTCGATTGGGGTTTGAATTTCGTCCGACGCGACATCTCAACCCACCTCCTAGCCAGAGGTGGAGAGAGGAAAGGGGGTGAGGGCAAGTAGTGTTACTAGCTTTCTTTGTCTGGTGGCGTCAGTCACTAGCGTGGGTCAGTCGTGTGTGTCTCTTCAGGGCGAGTGGCTGTGTATGTAGCGTGTGTGTCTCGTGTGAATGTGGAACATCTCCCTCCAATGTTTGTTCTGTAATCTTTTGTGAGCGATGTAGAGGCACTATGTCAAATATCTAATAAACCACCGGTAATGTGAAATTATGTGTATTTTGTTATGAATATCCCACATCTGCTCTAAAATGTGCAGCTAAGATCCTGGTCCTCTCGTTGCCAAGGCAGCTACGTCTCCCAATATTTATGCCGGGGTAACTAAATTTAATAACTAGCTGCAAAACCTTTTGGCCTCACTCCGGTATATAACAATATATACCAAGGTATAGGTTCAACTAAGGGAGACACCTCTTGCACCGTGACCTACAGAGATCCATTGTGTCCACTGCGCTCCAGGAGGAAAGCATGAACTGAAGGAACCACACGGCAGGCCACAGGTCGTAGGCATACAGGCCACAGAGGCGCGTGAAAGCCCCTAACAGTTTTCCAAGCTCGCAGACCTGTTTCGCTGCTGGAGCCGCCGAAAGAGGGCGATGAACGACCCAGCAGTTTAACAGTCCTTTGGTGTCTACTAGGAATAATCTTTCCATTGAGCATGCATCTGCGCCATCTGCCCGGCACCGCCAGACCCACGAAACGCAGAAGCACAAGGGGAAGATGAGAAGGAAACGGAATGAAAAAGCAATGAAGGAAAGGAAATCGTGGTAGAGAAGAAACCACCTGTCGACTCATGGGTAAGACTGGGCGGTCGCCGGGGATCGACCCAAGACCTTCTGAATGCGAGTTGCAAACGTTACCGCGGCGCCCCTCGCTCGGTTGTCGACATATCCATGTATTTGAGGCCTGTGATATTGTATTAAAAATAATGACAAACTGTCCGCTCAGAAGGTTAGTTGATTTGGGAGAAATCATAGAAACCTGTGCCCGGAAGGTGATCGACTTAAGTATTTATGTGATTTATACAAATAGATGGTCTGTTGGACACATTAATTTTTATATTTTTTATTACTTTAATGGTTTTAGTGCGTGTATTTCTGGTGAAATGTTATGGCTAGATGTAATGCATCCTCTACCTTAAGTAATGGGCAAGACTGCCAACAGATTCCACTCCACAGGTCCGTTGTGAATCTGATATAGCTTCTGTATAGCAGTGCTGCCCAATTAAATGAAACGCACGTTTTCCAGAGCTGTGAGAAGTGTGTTAGCAAAATCAGCTGATTGTTACACGCCATTGAACATTTCCCACGATGCTTCAGTGATTGACCCATCAGAGAGGCTTATAAATACTCTCTCTTTGTGGATTTGTTGGGTTGAAAACAAAACAAGGCCGTTATGGGTTCGAAAATGAAAGAAAAAGTGTAAAAGAAATGGAAGGTTTTAGAAATGTTATACAGTAAAGCATTTATTAACCACCAACTTACCTTAGAGAGTGGGTTGCTAGTTGGATAAGGCTAACAACGCAGTTTATGAGTAAACCATTTTAGTTTTGAAATAAAAACGAAAATTATAAAAATGTGTACAAAAGTCATAAGTATAACTTAATATTCTCCTGGTTGTGCGCGGCGCGCCGGTAATATTGGTTGTAAGCTGTAGAGGTTTCATCAGTGGTACAAGCTTTAATCAGTTACGGCTCTGTACATAGATATATACTTGAATAATACCGATATTTACAACCAGTCGTGGCGTATTAGATGTATTTCTTGCCATTTACACACAGACCTTCTGCGTTTGCTATATTAGATTCTGCTGTGGAAACACAGCCTCCTATGTTAGCACTGATGATGAAACGTTGCCAAATACAACCGCTGAGAGCTTAACTATTGGCATTAGTTTCGCGAGATATAAAACTGGAATTATTTAAAAATGGTGAACATAGAGAGCACGAGCAAATGTTTCCTTGGTAGTGAGGAGTCCACCAGCTTTCTCCAGTAAACGAAGTTTTTGCTTCATTCATAGCTGATCGTGACAACTAGTCTGTCAAGGCCTGGGGTGCGAAAACGCGCTCACCATGTGTCTTAGTGACGCAGTATTCCAAATATTAGACTCTTTAGGATTGCCGATAGAATATATCACCAAAACTAAAGATTATGATGCGTATTTATTATTATTATTATTATTATTATTATTATTATTATTATTATTATTATTATTATTATTATTATTATTTTGAATTCTAACATATGAATGGTCAATTATAAAAATTATTATTTAATTTTATATTTTGAGAGAATGAGTAATTGGTTTTAAAAATTTTGCAATAACTGCATTTTACTGTATTACAAACAGAACATACTTAAACTTTGTGTATATTGGAGCTCCTTACAGATTTCAGACGTGTCTTGCTTTCTATCTAATTCCTGACAGTTTGCACCAAAATTCATGTTAATACCAATTCTTTGCCTTCACCAGCTCTGATGATATTCTGTTCTTGTCTTCGTACACAAATAATTCTGTACATGGAATATTACACACTTTAGATTGAGAACGAAGTTCATCTTCTTCCTTCGCTAGCCAATCCGTGAGCTTATCATTTGTCACTCATTACGAAAAGAATCCTCCCCCCCCCCGGATTTATACCGAACAAATTCCGCACTTGGGACTGCACTGCAGATCTATAAGAAGTAAGCTTTGCTTGAAGGAAGGGAATACCGAGTGTTTCGAATCCTAAATCCTTATTATCATTAAGGTTTCGTTAAATTAATGCTACAGACTTATTAATGACAATATTTCGTTGAAAATCGAATATTTAACTCATGTTTATAGAGCACGTTTTTAACATTCAAAATTAACGGCGTTATTTCCGTTTACTTAATTGGTCATTTAGCTACCTCTGTGGTGTAGGGGTGACGTGTCTGCCTCATATTCAAGAAGTCCCGACTTCGAAAGGGGCGGGGCTTCCGATCCCTTCAGCTGCCGTAGTGCGGGCGCTGCATACCCTGAGCACTCGTGGTACCTCTGAAGTTACTAGAAGTACGCCGACCCAAACATTCAAGCCCCTCCCAAAAGGGAGTTGTTCGGATTGGGTTGGACTCGGCTGGGTAGTGTTTTCCGAGACCCATGGGAGACGGGTACTCTGTGCAGGTTTCCGCACTGGCGGAGTTGTGAGACGCCTCAACGTCCTCCGGTACCGACCTGGATAGCCGGTAGACGGTATGCTAGATTGCTGTAGGCCCTGCCGAGGTTTTCGGTAGTCGTCCTTTTCGGGATGACGCGCGTAAGTGTCGTATCCACTTCCTCCTCGCGTAAGGTATTGGCCTCATGGGAAACATCCACGGTTGGAGAGTAACTCGGATGGCGCCAGCCCTAACTAAGAAGAGGAGCTTAGATTTCGGTTCTAACCTCGGTAGACTTTCGCTTACAACAAAGTTCGAATTTCGTATAGGGTGAGTTACCTAAGTAAGGTTCCCCCCCCCCCCCGCAGTTTTCCCTTATCTTGAGAAGATGAATTTCGGGTAACTCTAAATCATTTCAAAATGTTTCTTCGATATGATCTACCGGGTTAAAGGACGTTAATCATCAAAGCACGCAAGAAATATGCCATTCTGATCGCTAATTCATCCTTTGACGACAAAGCCCCCCCCCCCGGCCGCCAAAAAAAGAAATTCTTCATTGCTACATAACATATATATTGTTTGTTAACGACGCTGTTAATTGCCAGGGTCACATCAGCGCCGCCGGTGTGTCGGAATTTCGTCCCGCGAGTAAATCTAGTGACATGTCACCACTTTCAAGCATACTTAAAGAGCGCGTGTCTGTCTACTTGGCCGGTAAGCAACCCTACGACAGACGTCCACTTTTATGTTCTTTTAAAACTAATAATGAGTCAATGTTCACTATATTACTAACTGAAATTTCAAATGTAATTTCTCCGAGCAGGAGTTTTCTATCGGCCGGAGGTGGATCCATAACACCGAGCAGTCCTGGCGGCATCCGGTGATCTGACAGTCTTGGCACTGTTAATGATTTACTTTTAGCTAAATACATGGAAATGAACCAGGAGTTGTTTACATTTGTTTAGTTGGCTTTCAACCACTGCTGTTCTTAGTGGAAAAGTTGTAAACGTACCCATAGATTTAATTCTCAAACATACATAAATGTGTCAAAAAAAAGTATTCCATATGTTTCATAGCTCCTGAGGAAAAAGTAAGATGAAATTAAAATATTTAACATTATCAGAATGCGAAGACATTATAAATCCCTTTAATTTATTGTCTACATGTTAATTATAAAAATGAATATTCATGAACTTGCAAGATTGTTGACTTCTCGGGATCGGTGATGCTGCTGGGAGGGTCACATCAGATGCGAAAGCTATGTCATACTGCGCAAATGGATGCAAGTTACGAAATCTAAAGCGAACACATAAATTGCGGAACACACTGTTAACGTGGGCGCAACAATAGCAGTGTGGTAAATGCGCAAGTGATATACTTTCTCCTCTGAGAAAGGGCGGTAGGCGGCAAACTGGTAATTAGTTAAACAGTCGTGTTACTAAACCATCTTACTGAGATAACGCGACTGCTACACGTCGTACAGTAGCATCTCATAACTTCGCACTTTCAATTAGTTACGTTGGTTACGCAGTCACGGTCTAAGGAGTGCTTCTTACGCGCCAAGAGAACTTCTTCGTGCCTCAGGCGCGGAACCGCATTGACAAAAAACAGTCAACTGTTATTCATCTTCACTCTTAGTGAAAGTTTGCTGCTCAGCGTTTGTCGAACTCGCCTCCTTTACAGAAATCTTAAATTAGAATTGATTACGGCGATCCTAGCAAAAAGATCCTTGCGGTTTCGTAATTATGTGATCGTTGAATGGTTTAAAAGATACACTGACTTTGTCTTTAGATCTTCTAAAGTTTCTGTAGCTTTGGAAAAGATGAATATCAAAGTTTAGATGTCCACAAATGAATGTATGGCTATTTCATTAATATATTTGGTGAAATTGTAAAGAATGTATATACTACTTTGTACGAGGGCAGTCCCAGAAGTACCGGACCTGATATATATATATATATATATATATATATATATATATATATAGATAGCGGTTGTTGTTTCAAACAAATGACTATGGTAGAAAGTATCACCCTTATAAAACTTAAGTTTGAAGTTTGACGATGCTGCGTTGTTTAGCAATTGTTTGGCAGCCATTAATAGTGAACTCTCTCAGCAAATTTGTAAACCTGGATAAAACTGTCCATCGTTATGTGATACAATACTTTCATTTGAAACGTCTTAGTCCAGCAAACATTAAAGTTGAACTAGATTCTACTCTGGGGGAGTCTGCTCCTTCGGTTACAACAGTAAAATATTGGGTGGCAGAGTTTAAGCGAAGCCGTACGAGCTGCCAAGACGAACATCGCAGTGGTCGACCAAATGAGGTGACAACAGAAATTGTAAGCAAAATCTACAAAATGGTATTGGATGACCGTCGACTAAAAGTGCGCGAGCTAGCAGACATTGTAGGCATTTCAAAAAGTGCTGTACATCGCATACTGACTGAAAATTTAGGCATGAGAAAAGTGTGCGCAAGATGAGTGCCGCGTTTACTCAGAATGGAACAAAAGCAGCGTCGTGAGGATGTTTCAGTCGTGTTTGGCGATGTTTCGCTGCAATAAAGCCTAGTTTTTGCGTCGATTCATAACCATGGATGAAACATGGGTCCATCACTTCACATCTGAGACGAAGGAACAGTCAAAACAGTGGACTGAAAGGATAATCGGGTCTGCAGGGCCATCTACAGGCAAGATCATAGTGTCAGTTGTTTGGGATGCACGGATTATCTTCAAAAAGGAAAAGCAATCTATGGCGAGTATTATGCAAACTTATGCAACGTTTGAATGATGAAATCAAGCAAAAACGGCCGTATTTAGCGAAAAAGAAAGTTCAAGACAATGCACCAGTTCACACATCCATTATCGCCATGGCCAAAATCAATGAGTTAAAGTTCGAATTGCTTCCTTATGCACCCTATTCGCCAGACTTATCCTCCTCTGATTATTTTCTGTTTCCAAAGTTGAAGAAATGACTTGGTGGTAAAAGATTTGCCAACAATGAAGAGGTGGAGTTTGCAGTTGATGGCTATTTTGCAGAACTCGACGGTTCTCACTGTAAACAGGGTATCGAAGCGATTGAACATCGCTGGGAAAAGTGTATCGAGCTGAAAGGAGACTATGTAGAGAAATAATATGTTTTTTCCCAAAATGTTTGTGTCCTCTTTGTTAGGTCGGGAACCTCTGGGAGAGCCCTCGTATCTGCATGAAAATGGAATAGTGTTGAAAGCGTGTAGTTTACTTAGAAAGACATTTTGCTTGTATTTAGTGAACTGGATGCAAAATAAAATCATTTTCTCTATATACTTGCATTGTTTCTGTCACCATACACTTACAGAGATTACTTAAAAAGTTCCAATCATATATATTTTTACTCGCCCTTCTTTTTATCTATCAAATAACTTTCTCTAAATCTATATCTTCTGCAGAAAGGGAACCCATTAGTACCATTAAGACTACTGGAGAAATGTATGTACATTCATAGCGATGCGCATTAGGAAACAATGTGTTCAAAAGGGAGAGGTAAAAACCGTTGTTTAGTCGTCCTTGTCCCTACGGAAGGAAAGTAGGGAATAGCCCATTGGGATAATGTATAGTAGCGACTAGTTCCCGTGACCTCTACGGTAGTAGAGAAGGTCCAATAGGGGTGCTGGAAACTGGCAGTTTGGCCAGTCCTGGGAGGTAAGTCTCTGATCAGGCCCTCAAAGTGCGGGTGTTTGCAAAGTGCTGGCAGCTCTTTCTGTAAAATCTTCAAGTTAGTACCTTTCCTGTTAAAATAAAGAGGAAGGACTCACTTAAGTTGGTGCAGTAGTGTGGATAAATTTGGCTTAGAAGACGAACAGGGAAACGATAGAGCACTATGGTGGAAAGGAATCAGAACCAACCGCTGAAAGGTGGACATCTGAATTCAGAAGAATAATAGGTATAACAATTTTAATATCCATATTTATCCATATTAATTAAATGTACAAAGTATACTTCTGCAGTTTCTGTATATTTTATATAAAACTCGTACCTGCGTTTCCAAAATCTTGTGTTTTAGGAGCACATTTAATGACAATAACAGTGCACACAAAATGACAATAAATGAAAATTAAAAAAGAAAGTTTCGAGGTAAACGACTATCAGTTAAACCGAGAGAACTGCGAATTATGTAGAGAAAATTGTGGAGGGATGGGACGCAGGAGGAATGGGACATTCAGTTTAATAGACAAACTATATTGAAATTTCCATCAAATTGATTTTAAAAGTTGGCAATACTAACTGTCTGTCACCTACGAACAAATGGTGGATGTCAAGCTGTTGGAGTAGTGTAAATTTATCTGATTTGCTAAGTATTTCTGACAATGTTATCCAATTTTATCTCAGAGTTTAACCAGTACAAATACTTAGTCACTATAAACTATTTATAGATAAACTAAAGATATTTAAAAATAAAAATACAAACATGGGTCTGTTGGTTAGAATTCTTTTAGTCCAAGATGTTCCGTGAGAGACTGGTAGATGCAGGTTTGGTAGATGTGAATGCAGGAGGACTGGGGCAAAATTTCAATGGGTAATTTTGTTTCCCATACATCCTGCATATAGGTAGGTAAACATTTAATTCGTTTTCCGCCCTTTTCACAGTAAAATGGGTCACTTTTGGGGAACGAAAACTGAAAGAGTCAGAAAAACTGATTAGAAATTAAAGCTGCATTTGAAGAAATTGAACCAAATTAAATTAAATTGAGTTTTATTTATGGACGCTCCATAACTACTATGGTCCTTAGCGTCCCATTCTATATTGGGCGTGAAAGATCGGTAATTTTGCTCAGAGGCCTCTTTATCAGGCTTGAGGTTCTTTTACGTGCCGTAAATCTACGACACGGGACCACCGGCTTTACTTCCCTTCCGAAAAAAATCCATCGCCCTCTGCCCGGTTTGAACCCCCGACCTTGTGCACTAGAGGCTAGCACGGTACCACTAGTCCACGGAGGACGACAGAAATTGAACAAGGCGTATCAACAAGGGGAGACGCAAATTTAGGGAATTTTCTGTCATCTCTGCAGCGTTATTGAGAGAAAAGAAAAAAAAAGTTTATCACCACTGATGACTTCAAATCTAAAGAAATTTTGTACCATAAAAGGTGTTTAATGTTGATCAACAAATACTTTTGGAAAAGTATTTTATTAGATCATCAGAAAATTCTATGGCTTAGCAATGAGCAAGCAAGGAAAGTTGCCTACCATTACGCATTAGTCGTAAGCAGTAACAATATTCCTGAGGCCTGGCAGAGAGAGCAGATAGCTGGAAGAAAATGGCTAATTGGTTTCATGTCTAGGCACAAAAGACTCAAAACCAGAGAGCATTAATCTAGGCAGAGCAGCTTGCTTCAATTAGACAAACTTAGATAGTCTCTATGGCAACCTTAGAGAAGTGTACCAGCAGTTTGGTTTCCTGCCACAAGATACATGGAATGTGGATGAAACTGGTGTAATCACTGTGCATACCCAGCCAAAGGTGATAGCTACAAAGGGTTCAAAACAAGTGGGACAGACAGCCTCGGCAGAAACAGGAAAGCTAGTTACAATCTGCTTTTTCATAAATGCACTGAAAAACGCAGTGCCACCATAATTACTTTTTCTTTGAAAACATTCAAACAAGGACAATTCAATTTAGGCAGCCAGTCCTGGCAGATTAGGACCGGCACATTCCTTTAAATGGATGACAAATGAAAACTTCCTGAAAATCCACAAGCACTTTATTAAACATGTGAGGTGCTCCAAAGACAAGGGAGTTTTATTGCTTTCAGACAACCATGAGTCACATTTTAATGTTTATCACTTCATCATCACAAATGAAATAGTTTATGCGCCAGAAAAAGACATTATTGCTCATTTGCCAAAATCTCATGGAGATTCCGAACCAGATACAAAGATTTTGATATATACCTTGCTGTTTATACATTTTTTCGTAAGGCTTGTGTTGTTTTGAAAATTATAAATAATTTGTAATACTTACCATAGTATTGAGAGTTAGTGTGTTGTAATCCCTTTGTGAGTCAATGTTTCATTACATTTATAACAAAGATTATTAAAATAAAATGTTTTCAAACACACAGGGAATTCCCAATATAGCTTTTGTATTTACAGCATTCGTTAAACGCTGTCCCATTCTCATCCTTCTTGTATAGTAGGAAGGAAGGGACATTTGACACTGTGACAAAAAATTACACATATTGCCCAAAATAATATAAATTTATTAACTTTTGTATAGTAGGTTAGTACTATATCAGCTTATAAAATAGCAGCGTGTAAAACACTACACAAAATAGGAAAAAAAAATCAGAAGTGAAAAATGTCACATCCCTCCGCACTCTCCTTATGAATCCTGAAAACGTTATATTAGCTTCAGTCATCAACAATGAAAATTAAACTAATTATGACGGATATTTCACTCGTGTGCCAAGAAATGCTAGAAATAGATAGAAATGCTTTGCCTTTAGACCAATTGTTTTGATTACATAATTTTCATTTTATCACCTCGATGTGCGCTTTCTTTCCTTTTAGCCTCCTGTGTTATCATGAAAAATGTTTCAGTTTCGACCTCAACTGTTCGGCTGTTAGCGGAGATTAAAACGTCAGAATGCGCATTTGTGGATATAAATATATTCATATAATCAGGCAACAATATTTTACGTGTGCATTTTTGTATATTTATTTGTTTTATCGTTTTATTCGTGAAAATTAAAATTAAAATAAGTGACATCTTCTTCTATCCCAGCCTCGCCGAAATGGGAGGGGAAAATGAGACACGAATTAACCTGAGGTTGCGAAGGTACAAAAAGTGTGTGTACATATAATGATGTCCAGCGATTCTTTACGAAATAGGCTACACTTTTAATTCCAAATGAGCAACAATCGATTACATACAATTTAGGTTGGAAAACACTGAATTACCCAACTATTACTATAAATTATTGTTTTTACCACATTTAATTGATCATGAAAACACTAATTTTTCAATCTTACTGTACGACTCGTCTGTACACCTCGGCTGTACTTTGACCCTTAAGGTGGCCAATATGTGAATTTTCCGAAAGCCAAAGTACTCCACTGAATTTTTAATTTTTTTTACCAGATCTTATGTCTATATGAAGAAGTGTGATCGCAATGTTTGGTACGTATATGTTAAGTCGTTCCTGAATTATTCGTTTTGAAGCAAAAATTTAAACTATTTTATAAAAAATGCCGCTTACGATGCAATTTTCATAGCTTTTACACAGAATTTCCTATTTCTGTAGCTAGAAGATATATTTGCTAGGAAATTTACTTTCGAATTCATTGCATTTTATGTATGTATATATATATATACATATATATTTTTTTTTGTTCAATTGGAGTTTCGGCTTTTCCAAACAAAATGTGCTTATCGAGCTTGTGTGAGTTTTTTGGGTAATACATTCGCAACACACTAATAACCTCATAGTAAGTTTTAGTTAGCACATGCTGGGGGAACTATTTCTGAAGTTTGACTATGGTAACTTAAAAATTTCATTGTAGGAACATTTCAAATGCTGAAAATTGCCTAAAATATTACAACTGAGAAAAATACATTGAAAGTTTTGCTCATATTAACTGGCCTGAAATTCTGAAACTTTGTAAAATAGTGTATACTTATTTAAAATCATAATTTAGAAACTGTTTAACATATATGTAGAAACGTTTCTAGAAATTTTGGGAGAAAATGTGAAAAATATCAGAAGAACTCTCAAATGCGCCACCACATCCTCCAGTCAGAGTTATTTAAATCCTCACAAAATACCCTTATTTTCAATCTGGTAGCAAAAATATTTGCATGAAAACGTTTCTAGAGAATCAAACATTATGAGAAGCTAAAAAGCCTGCATTAAAATGTTCGGCCTTGTTTTGCCTGATTTTTACCTATCGGTCTAAGGGCCCAGGAAAAAAAATATTTTATATTACACTCAAATTATAAGATAATCCAAAATGTTGATACTTTTAGGCCTATTGTGTGTGGTTTTTTGTGGCAACACCGAATCTTTTATACCCAGTGTGCATGAACATCCTAGATCAAGCTTATACAAGGGGCCACATAAGAAACCCGTATACTTCAAATGTAAATGAATGAATGGGACAAAGTAACCAGGATCAGAATTTATGTTGGTCAATTATTTTTTTGAAGGTCATAGTTTTCAAATACAAAGTTTAAATAAATGCATGGAACTTCCATGAACACATATATAGGCGTGTAAAATAATTTGAAATCCATACGGTCATTTGCTTTTCTATTACTGATCAAACTTTAAACGTAAAGAGTAGAAAAGCGTGTGCCAGAGTTTATGGTATATGTATAGATGTATCCTGTAAGTGCGAGGGAGTCTAAACTAAACGGCACCATCCATGTTAGAACTGCAAGTTATATGCATGGGGCCGAGTGTCGGTGCTGTTGTAATGAGTATGCTTTCATACAAATGAATTGACAATGTAATCTCCATATTAAACTTGTGGAACTCAAACTGAAAAATTACATGTAATTAATTAACGAATACAGAAGAAAATATAATTATCTTTCATTTACTGCAGGCAAATACTTAGCTTAATTTAAAAAGAAATTAAAATCCTATCCGACCATTGTTAAATCTGCTAAATTAATTACTTGTCTCAGAAACTATTTAAAATACCAGACTGAAATTTTTAGAGGATGTAGATTCATGCCTTCAATAGGTTTGTATATTAAGGAAGATCGAGGTTTTTTCTTAATTATACCATCTTAGATTAAAATTTATCAGCAATTTTTTTAAATAACCAGGCATGTTATTAACACCAAAGTAGATCCAAAACATCACTTAGGGGAGGCTTTTATCATCCTGAAATTTAATTTAGCTATCTTCTATAGCTTCTGAGAAAACGAGTCATTTATGTGACAACATATCATTCACAGAAAAAAACTGTTGAAAGCAAAAATGGAGAGAACAGATTCGCATACATTTGAAGAAAGAAACACGCACAGAAGCAAACAGAAACTACCATACTTAATAGTAGTATCAGTTTTAGAGCAAAACTTGCCCTTAAAGATGGGCTGAAATTTATCTCTCTACTGCAAAGTGTGCAAGAAATAGGATTTTGTCATATGAAGTGCTGCAGAATTTACAGTACAAAAAGGAATTTTGCAGTACCATTTTTAAAAATATATTCAAAATACATTTAACTACGGTGCCTATAATGATATGATATACACACATATATTATCTCTTATATATCAAATCAAAGAGGAAATTCCAATTAAGTAGACTGCACAAAAAAATTAAAAGGTTATTTTTTGGCAAATTTCGCCGTTTAGGCTTCCCTTAACCGAGTATGTCCAATGACGTCTTGATTTAGCTCCAGGTAAGAGAATGCTAAGGAACACATTATAGAAACCCTTATTATTGTTATTTAATATAGCACAGGTTTGACATAGCTATTACTTTATAGCGTAACTCTCATAAAATCGCTATCATCCAGATAGCTCGTCATTCAGGTATGACGAGTCGTTAATTTGGTGTTATATAAAGCTCATTGCATTTTATTACGTCATCCTAGTCCAATAAATTATTCTAACATTGGAGAAATAGCATTTTGCTGAATGCATTACTTTGGTCTAACCTCCACTACAGAGGAAAGTAATGTAAACGCATAATTACAATAGCTATTTGTTATTCGTCCGGTGTTCTAGTTATTTACTTTATCTTACCTTTTACGGAGGTACGTACGTGTACCCTAACTCAGTCTCCAATTCCGACATATATACCGGCTCATAAAACTTGTAGCTGTATTATCTTTGATAGATCCTGTATTTAATGTTCCATTCACTTCACTGGCTCGATATTTACTTTATCTAAGCTTTGCTCCTCCTCGCTTTCAACATTTCCACTTAAATGCTGAAAAAACATAACATGGAAAGCAGCACTCTCACTTGATGATTTGCTTGCCATGATAGGCGTGAGATGCAGACACGGTGCACAAATGAATGTCATACAGCTGAGTGATGAGCGAGGAAAAACAATAGAAATGAAGCTTGAGGGAAACTTTCCAAGGTAAACACAAAGGTAAGACATTTCTACAATTGCAGAAACTTCCAGTATTCTCCTCGCAACAAATGTAACAGTCTCAAAAATAGTTGCTTAAACTGCATTATCATTGCACTTTCTTGGCCTTACAGAGTATGGGAACATACATTGTAGTGAGTTTTACAGTTTCAGTAGAACTAGTTAAGTTTGCCATATTAGGACGCTGTGCATGTAATAGAATCGAAATATAACGAGAGCTCCTGATTTTATCGATAAACCCTACTCGTACTCGTGGCTTGATCTCGGATGTTTTTACACACTGTGATTAAAAGATTCAGCACTGCCACAAAAACCAAACACAATAGGCCAAAAAGTAGCAACATTTTGGATTTATCTTGTCCTTAGAATATGATATAAAATAATTTTTTCCTGCACCAAAGTAATTCCCTTAGGGAGACCGATCGGTAAAAATTAGGAAAAACATGGTCGAACATTTTAATGTAGGCTTCTCACAAAGTTAGATTCTCTTGGAACGTTTTCGTGCAAATTTTTTTGTTATCGCATTGAAAATGAGGAAATTTCGTGACGATCGAAATAATTCTGAGCGGAGATGTGGTGGTGTATTTAAGGGTTCTTTCGATATTATTTTTTCCCTAAATTTCTAGAAGCGTTCTTTTTTTGCCCCATATATGTTAACCAGTTTATAAATTAGGAATTTTAGATAAAAATATACATTATTTTATAATGTTTTAGAATTTCAGGCCAGTTAATATGAGCAAACTTTTTCTCAGTTGTAATATTCTAGGCATTTTTCAGCATTTAAAACGTTCCTTAAGATGAAATTTTTAGGTTATCGTAGTTAAACTTCAGAAATAGTTCCCCCAGCATGTGTTAACTAAAACTTATTATGTAGTTATTAGTTTGATGCAAAAATATTACCTTAAATGCTCACATAAGTTCGATAAGCATGTATTTTTTGGAAAAGCCCAAACTCAGAATTGAACAAAAATACTTTTTGAAAATGCAATTCCTTTGAAAATACATCTCTTCTAGCTCAGTAAGGTACACAAATAGGAAATTCTGTTAAAAACTATGAAAATTGCATCGTAAGGGGCTTTTTTTTTAAATAAAATAGCTTAAATTTGTGTTTTGAAACGAATAATTCAGGAACCAATTAACACAGCGATCACACACACTTCTTCATATACACATAAGATCTGGTAAAAAGTTTTAAAAATTCAATGGAGTACCTTGCTTTTGAAAAATTCACAGATTGGTCCCCATAAGGGCCGAAGTAGCCCCTGTATACAGTAAGATTGAAAAATTAGTATTTACATGACGAATTAAATGTCAAAACAATAACTTATAGTAATAGTTGGGTAATTCAGTGTTTTCCAGCCTAAATTGTACATAATCGATTGTTGCTCATTTGGAATTAGAAGTATAGCCTATTTGTTGGACATCGTTATATGTACATACACATTTTGTAGCTTCGCAACCTCAAATTAATTCGTGCTTCATTTTCCCCTCCCATTTCGGCGTGGCTGAGATAGAAGATGACGTCACCTATTCCAACTCTTGTCTGCGAAATAAGTTACAATGATGCTTTACCTGCCCATCGCTGTGTTGTTGGGAAGTGTTTTACTATACTGTTTATCCATTTTAGAATACGTGTTAACACATATCGAACTGACTGCTGGAATTATAGAAAATCAATTATGATGCTGATTTTTTATAGAAACGTAATTTGTGGAATAGTTATACAAAGAAATTATAATGTATAGAGAAACTTGTGTAACTGTTAAAGAGATTTTATACGTTTTATTATTATGAATATCACCATAGTTATAACATTATGGTTTCCTGAGTTAAAGTATGATGCAAAAATTAAATATAGTATCATCAGTTATACCGACCTAAAAAAATGTACTAATTACGAAATTATATGCCCATCAGTGAGTGTATTTTGTCTTCTAAATCCTGATAAATGCACTTCAATTCAGGAAGGTTATAGATCCATTAGTGGTTAAGAGACGGGCTAGTTAAAGGGCAGTAAAATTTGGGTTAAAATTTCATTTTAGTTAACATTTTCAATTCTTCACTTTTATGTCTAAAAATTACTCTGTCATTTTCTCTTTCGTAATGTGTCATTCATTTTCTCTTATTTCCGTTTTAAAACCATAATGGGAATGTTATAAACCTGAGAGTCGTATTAAAGGAGTTAAAACATACCCCTGTCGTTTAACCTCATACACGCTCTATGTATTCAGATTGACAATGGGACTGACCAAAGTACAGCAGAAGCAGAATAAATTAATGAAAATATCAATGGAGGATAAAAGAAAACATGACTCAAGGTGTAACAGCTAGTGCAGTTATTTTTCGAAATTGGTACATATTCTAAACATTTAACTGCTGTTTTCTGAATTTTCGTTTTTCTGATATATAATTTTAAATAGTGATTGCTAATCGGTTTTTGTCACATTCTTCTCGAAACTTCAGGATGTGTTGACATAATATATGTGAGATACAGGTTTCTCTGTTTAGACATTATTACAAAAAGGTCCGCGTGCGCCCTTGTAGTGTCTGTGTCTATGAACGAACTGAATAACGAAAAGTCGGATAAATACCAAACTTGGTATTTAACCGAATATGCCATACGAAGATTTCAAATAATACTCCCACTCCAAACTATTTTTGTTGTTTTTTAATTTTCAAAAACGATTCTAAGGAGTTTACTTAGAATATCGAATGTTTGACATACAGCCATGATAAAGAAAATGTGTATCTTGAATTTTAGGTGAATATTCTATGAATTGCAGATTGAATTCTGTATAATTCTGAATAGCTAATAAAACATGAGAGAGAGAGAGAGGGAGGGAGAGAGACAATATCCCACTGCAGATAAAGCTAAAGAGTTCGTTAAAATACGGAACATGTGACAAATAATGTTTTTTCGTAGCGTTAGCTATTTTCAAAATATTCCATATTAGTTTACAACCTTCTAGCGGGCATGCTTGAAAGTTTATTCTTTGAAAATTTATAATCGGACGACCGAAAAATTCAGTGTCATACCCGGGATTTGAACCACGGATTTTCCGGTTTCCGTCTGGTTACTCTAACCACTGAGCCACGATTACAACATGCCGGCATGACATCAAATTTCCCAACTGATTCGAATTTTTTCCGGTAAACCACAAGGAGTTCTAAAATTATTTTAGTTGATATAGCCCAAGTCACGGGCTTCTAGTTTTAACCAATTAGGTAAATTAATTACGACTGTTTCTTTCTCTCCATCGCAAGAATTTGTAACCCCAAATAAATATTTGAATGCCTATGTGTTGTGTAACTAAGTACATTCCTGGGCAAAACTAAATATCGTAACGTTACTCGAGAATAAAGGAATCACTTTTTATATGAGTAGTATAATATATAAGGTACATATGTAAATTTGTGACCGGTAGAGAAATTCATGTGGATGTATCACGTTAGATTTTTAAATTATGCATGCTTGCACTGCCTACTCACAAATATTCAGAAAAATAATAATTTAATAATAATTTAAAAGTGAAAGTTCGTTTATTTAAGGCACTATAAAAAGTTATTAAACAGTTACTTTCTTAGACACTGTTTGAGCTACAAAGTACAAATCTAGTATTACAAGTAGGCCGCGGACTTTTAGTTCGAAAAAAGTGCATTTGGTTGTCTAAAGCAGAGTGTTTAAGTGCTTAGCTACATAAGCTACTTAAAAGATACATTTAAGCTACATAAACCCTAAAATAGTTCCTAAAAGTAATGGAGCAACATTACTGTTCATTAAAAACAAAGAAAATCTGATGTTACTCTTTGTGATGTGTGATTTTCTATATCCTCTGTCTTTATCAGTGGGTATACAAACTATTCTTACTAAAGCTTATTTTTCTATCTACTACATTTTAATCCAAATAAACCTTTGCAAAAACAGCTACATGCACATTTTGTTATAGATACAAAGAGAACGCCATATGTAGTGGTATTATTAATGTTGTTTATTTATTTAACATTATTGTAGCCCACGTTGTGGTAGCCAATTTGTAGTAACATTATTGTAGCCCCACGTTGTGGTAGCCAATTTGCGGTGGTATTCTTTATAATGTTATTACTTGTGTATGTGTTTACTCAACGTGGTGAAGCCATCTTGTGACGTCATTCATTTGTTCGGTTTGTAGCTCCATCTAGTGTTAGCAATTTGTGGTAGTATTAGTGTTTGAAAGAATTTTTATTTTATTTTTTTATTTAATTCTGTTTCACTGTCCTCCGGCTAGCTATTATGTCTCGGTCGAACATGTTTCTTGATCAGGGTTGTGTAAACGGAAAGGAATCTTTTATCCAAATATAACACTGATGAAGAAATTTGTTTTACACATTTATTGTCAAACACGTTAACTATCACATTTATACATTGATCTTAACACTCGCCAAACTGAAACTGTTATAATAACTTCTTACTGATCACTTTTAATCCACGTACTTCAACCTTTTGTATAATTAACCTTACAACACTTTAGATTATTCATAATTCTGCTGCGCGTAAATTGTGAATCGATACCCGACGTTTGCCGTACAAATACTTTCGACGAACTGACTGACTGAAGACGACGTGTAGTGTACACAGATTTTTGATGAACTGGCAGACTGAAGGTGACGTGTAATGTACTAAGAATTTTGATGAACTGGCCCCAAGCTACCTCTAACCTACCCTATTTATACTCCTTCATCCAGATACGCCTAAAGATTATAACTGAGTTACTATTGGCTAATAAAACGCGCCAACATTAGCGTCTATTTTAATATCCAATGAAAATTATGAATACGTATGCTCTAGGGAAACATTCCAGAAGGTTCTAAACGGAAAAACGCGCCAATATTACGTAACTTCCTCGTTTCCAATAATGATAAACAGCTCACCCCCTCGCTGCATTATTGCGCGCTATTGTTGACAGTTTCAGTAAGGTCGTATAAACTTACTTATCAACAATAATTACAGTCAAGAAACATCTCAAATCAATGTCACATAAAAATGCATATTCATATTACAATCATTATTTACATTTAAGTAATTTGTTACTGCATCACATACTAAAATGTTTAAAAACTGGACGCTATATGCCGGTCTTAAATCCCATATTGTTTCCATGCAATAGCGAGAAACAACTGAAAATCGATGAAACTAAAAGAATGACAAGTATTGAACAATTCAAACCTTTAATAATGGATATCTCAGAAATGGCTTATGTCACAGAAAAACTTATTGTAAGTGAATTGTGTATTTTAAAGAGATCTACATATTTTTGTATGGTACATTTTCGTCTATCGCTTAAGGTTTACCAGTTACACAAGATTATACAAATTTCTTCCGAATGAAGAGGACTTTACAGGCTATTCCCAGAAAATTCAAGACATACGTTTTATTTTTCATGTAAATATCTTTAATGTGCGATACTTTAATCAAAACCGTTAGAGCCATTTTTTAAAAAATAAAAATTTTCCAAAAATTTTCCATGTAAAGGGAGTTGGGGTGGGGGATTTTCTTGAAAATTGAAGTAGTTATTATATCTTTACGTTATTTACACCACGCTTTGGGCGCCAATTAGAAGTAGGTTGTATTGAAGGTGTTGTATTATATTTCAACTGTTGGGGAGCCGAACTTGAAGTAGTTGCAACCGCACGTATGGTAAAAAGTTTCGGTGGCTTTCGCCCCAAGTTTAAAAATATTAACTTTATAATTTTTAACTGTTTATTTTAAATATTATATATTTATGTTTGCCGCGGCTGCGTCAGTATTATTGTTTTTAGAGACATGAATATCTTAGCAGGGAGGTGGTACGACTGAAGAATGTAGGCTTACACAGATTATAATTTTACTTCGCTCCTTTTATTAATGCTTGACACTATTTAAATAACACTTCACTGATATAGAGAAAGAGAGCTGCGAGATTGTTTTTATTAATTACTTGCACTTTTTAACACGTAAACTATTTTTGTCTCACACAAAATACGTATTAAATTTCTCGAGGACGTGTCTCGCGTCCGGTTAGAAACGCTGTCTACAACCAACGCGTCCAGTTATGAGCACTGTCTACAAGCAACTGACTTGATTTCTACCGCTACATTTGTAAATTTCTGTATTTCAAGTCTCTGATTGGCTATTCCTAATCCAATAGAATACTTTTATTTAACTAAAGCTTTTTCTGGTTGTTGATTGGCTATTTCATAAACTGTCTCAAAAATTTACATTATTGTTGCTCCAATAATGACTAGTAGCATTATTAAACATTCTTACTCATTATTGCCTCAAGGTTACCTCATTGTTAGCAACTTTTAGCCTATTATTCTCACAGCTCCTACATTATTAAATTACGTAATACATTCAGATAACATTATTACACGTATACAATAATATAAGCATATACAATGACTGTAATATACACTTTTTATATATTGTCACATACACATATTGATTTAAGGTGGACTGTTATTGAATTTATATATTATATAATTAGACTGAAATAATTTAAATGTTAAAAATACTGCCTCAAAATCTACGTGTCGCATCTTTGAAAGGTACTAACCGAAATACCTCGTACCAAGTGTGGTATTTATCCGACTTTTCGTTTTTTGAGTCATGCTGTTCACAGACACACAGACACTCACACGACCTTTTTCTAAAAATGTTTTTGTTTTATTCAGGGGGACTCAAAAAGCATATATATATATATATATATATATAAAGTTAAAATGCAATATAGAACACGCATTGGCCTATGCTGAAATACATAATAAATATCAAGCGTCGGAACAACCAGTGGCTTCAAACATTCAGTATATAATTGGATTAAAATAAATTATAAAAACCCTCTCTAAGTTTCCCAGAGAAAAGCTAAAGCGCTTCTCAGTCATTATTGCTTTATATGCTGAAAAAGAATGTTTTACATCAATGGATATGACATCATTTTAGACACATATGGAATAGTTATGTTGCATTCAGGTTAAATGTGCACTTTTCAGGATTTTAAATGTAAAATGGGCTAAAATAGGCTGTTTTAGATGCTACAAAATCAACAGTTTCTAGTTTAATTAGGTATAAAACCCATAAGCACAATTTTATCTGCGATTAGAAACTCAGAAAATGAATAGGTTGTCACCTAAAGGTCCGTGGTCTAATTATAAGGTTGACACAACTAGTAGATAAAATTTTGAAACTATTTCGTTGCAAAATATGAACGATGAAAAACTTATAGAATATAAAAATAAAAGTGTTGCCTTAGGATTCTGTCATAAAATTAACAACAACTTAAATTTTGTCGAAGTTTATTTAGAAAATGAATTAACAATAATGTGTAATAAAATTAAATTTCTTGGAATCTGGGTTGATAGTAACCTTCACTGGGGAATCCACATTGATGTACTATCTAAAACATTATCCCAAACATGTTTTGCATTATATACCCTTAAAACGTCAGTTAATCTTGAGGTACTTAGGTCTACTTTGCATATCTCCACAGTCATTTATCATATGGTATAATATTCTGGGGAAAGTCCAGTTATAAAAATAAAATCTTTATAGTGCAAAAAAGGACAATCAGAATAATGTTAAACCTTTGCAGCAACACAAGCTACAAACCTTACTTCATACTTTTACATATCTTGACTGTTCCTTCGCTATACATTTTTTAAACTCCGGTAACAATGCATAAGCAGCAAAATAGTTTTAACACAAATGCTGATATTCATGACTATAATACAAGAAATAAATCTAAACTGTACATTACAGGTCACAAAAGAACCCGACATGAAGAAAGTTTATAATTAATGACATTCAATTGTTTAATAAACTCTCCACATATTTAAAAAATGTTAAAACCCTAATAGACTTCAAAAAAGATTTGAAAAAATTCCTAATACATGTTTGTTTTTATTCAGTGGAAGAATATCTAGAAGTGAATTAGTTTATAAGCTTTCTTATGGAATATACTACGTTTACAATTCCAAAATTCAGTTTAGGTACCTACACATGTAATAAATTAGTATTTGTGTATAACATCTAATTAGACTGTTTTTGTACTAATAATTGTTTTGTTGATGAAGCCAATATTTCTGTATTGAAATCAAACGGTGAGTAAATTTGAGTAAAATATATAATAAGCGAAACCTACTTTGTCACTTTGAAGGCAAATACACTATGCACCTTTTCTTCGCGTAGAAGATGTATACTTAATTTGATTTAATGAAATCGGTCAGTATTTTGCAGGCATGGTCGATTTTAGTGACAGATGGTTAAATTATGGCACCTGACACACCTGCGGCTGTACTTGTAAGTCAGGTCAGAGTTGGAAGGCTTGGGTTTTCCAGGAGTAGTTTATAAGTTCAAGGTTTCTTACTGGCAATGCAACGCAAGTGAATACTAACGTGTTTTACAGAAAAACTGACTGAGACGGTCAATAAGGAGGTGACCAACAGGTCGTTGAATCGGTTATTCTTGAGAGCAAGCAAAGAAAAGTGGTGATCTGGCTTGTACTTAACAAACGCATATTGTGTCCTATAGTAACTCAGGTTGTCTTGAGCTAATCACAAATTATGCTCCTTCCAGAATCCCTTCAGTTTGGACCTAAAGATGAAGAGTAATTAGAAATTTATTAGGAATGCACACGAAGCTTCCGTTTAATGGTAATGTAACATCAAGAACTCAAACAGACAATCAAGATAAGCGTACATGATAATTATTAGATTTAGCATCTTTGTTTTATACGAATGGGATTATTTGACAACTTTCGCCCTGATACAAAAATAATAAAATGCACTGCCATAAATTGTGCATAATGTTCAGTAATATCTTAAAAATATAATCAAGATCGACGTAAAATGTCAATTTTTTTGTGTGTTTATTACAAGAAATAAATTACCTTTCAACACTTTCTTCTTCCCTTTAAACTTTCTCTACCACCTACTTATTGTAAGTAGAGAAAGGTTTGCACTCCGCACATTTATATATCGAGGTTTCATCGGAAATACATGTTTTGAGGTCCCTGGATAAAAAGAAACATTTCTAGAAAAAACCACGCGTGTATCTGTCTGAGAACGGCATAACTCGAATGAAACATGGGGTGGATACCACAACTTGGTGTTTTAGTTCAGCATCGTCTAAGGATATGATAAAAATATTCAAGAAGATCCCCCACCGCAAACTACTCCAAATATATTCTTGTGAAATTAATCTTTTACCAGATATTCGTTGTTATTGATTTGAGCTTTCAAATACTTCATATACGTTTTTGAAGCGTTAAGTCATCTTTCATTTGTTTCGCATTTGTAATGCAAAGAGTGGAATTTCATAGCCACCATTAGCGAGCTGCTTTTTAAAGACTTAACTATCGCTTCAGCCTTCTGGTTCCCCCTTAATATTCATTCATTCATTATCTGTTTACCCTCCTCTTATGTAGGACTTACACCCCCAGGACTTACAAGCGGGTGCCTGGGGTCAGAGGCCCGTCGAGGAGCAGACACTCATGGATCGGACAGAGCAGCCAGGATGGGTGATCAGCCCAATGCCTGGTATGGGATGAAGGAAGTAGATGAAACGAAATGTCGGTGAAATGGATGAAAGGAAAGGTGATGATGGAGCAGTTGGTGGAATGAATGGCGGGGGAAACCGGAGAACCCGGAGAAAACCCGCCCAGACGCCGCTTCGTCCACCACAAAGCCCACATGCAGGTCCCTGGGATTGAACCCGGGCTGCCTCGGTGAGAGGCGAGCGGTCTAACCGCTCGGCCACGGCGCCGCCCTCCCCCTTAATATACCTATACAAAAATGGGTAATGACAAATTTCTGTAAACGTTTGTCTCGATGATATGGAAAGAAACACGTTTTATAGGAACAGGTTTAAGAAGGATATAAAAATAAACGATAGTCATACTAGAGAAAATGTTGTGAATGAAACACGTCAGATTTTTGGAAGAGTAACTGGAAGATTTGCAATTACGGAAGGTGACAGTGGTGCCACAGGTCCAGCGATGCAGTCTGCAAGAACTAATCAAAGCAACAAGGCACTTCATATGGACAAGAGTATGTCATTCATAGTAATGATAAATCTTGCAAACAAGCACAGGTTTGTTTGGATTTATGTCTAACCTCTATTAACGAATTTTAATTACGTTTAATTCACCTACTATAGTCCTAATATACATGCTAGCCTCTAGTTTCCGAGGTCGCGGGTTCAAACCTGGCGGAGGGCGATCGATTTTTTTCGGGCGTAAACAATCCTTAGCATGGTTTCCTTCGGAAGGGATGTAAAGCCATGGTCCCGTGTCGTAGGCACGTAAAAGAACCTCAAGCCTGATAAAGAGGCCTCTGAGCAAAATTTCCGGTCTTTTATACCCAATATAGCATGGGACGCTAAGGACCACAGTGGTTAAAGAGCGTCCATAAACTCAATTTCAAGTTTTCCTATCATCCTGTGGAGGGCTCTGTGAAAAATTTCTGTTGAAAGCTTATATATGCTTTTCCATCTTGGCTTCTTTTGTAGTGTGTTGTTACGCGTATTATAAGTGTTACTCTTCCGAACGCTGTAATCCTTCAAAATGCTAGATAACACGATATTTTCTCCTACTGAAAATTTTACTCTTCGTTTGGTCATGATTTCTCCAGAAGTGTGACATAAACAAACTTTCGGTCACGTCTGGTGCTATTGGTGGATATCAACAAAGATTCAAGAGTCATCTAGCTGATGCTTTGAATTAGACATTGTCTAAGCAGTGGAAATTGTTACCTGGGAGGGGCGTTCTAAAAGTTCTCGGCTTGAACAAGAAAACACAAAAACAAATGTTTTCTTTTTCTCTTTTCCTTTTCAACCTTGTAAATCAATACGACTCTCCAGCCTTTTACGAGGTCGACACTGAAATTTTTTTAGAAAAGCAAACAAGGATTAGTTTTAAAAATTTTAATGATTTTATTGTTTTTCAAAATATTCGCCTTTAACGTCAGTACATTTTTGCATTGGATAAAACCACCCCCTAAAGCAATGATGCCACTATTCCTGAGCCATTTCAGAAACCAGGTTTATATACTGTTCCATTGCTTTATCTGATGACAAAAAAGCGATTCCACGCATTTTATCTTTAATTTTTGGAAACAAAACGAAACCACAAGGTGCTAGCTCAGGGCTGTATGGTGGAGGGTCCTTTGTACTTGAGGGCATTCCAGATACTCATTTGTTTGTTTTGTTGTATGCGAGGATGCATTGTCATGATGTAACATTATTTTTCCTTTTGGGCGTTTTTCACGAACTTTTTCAAGCATTTGCGGTAAACAGACATTTGTATACCAATCGGCAGTAGCGTACGCCTATCTTCTAATGCTATAGTGCAATATGACCGTGTTTAGAAAAAAAACAAAAATAACTAGCAACCATCTTCTTAATAGCACTGCGAGTTTGTCGAACTTTTGTAGGCTTAGGCTCTGCTCGAAAGACTCATTGAGCCGATTGATTTTTCTTTTCAGAATCATAACAATAAATCCATGATTCATCACAGTAACGATATTCCAAACCAAATTTGAACTGCAGCCTTGGAAGTTTTCCAGAGTTTTCTGCACCAATCACTATATTGTTGTTTTGATCGGGAGTCAGTTTATGTGGAATCCATCGACAACAAAGTTTTCTCGCTGTTAATGTAAAATATTTTGGATTTGACTCTTACCAATGCCCAATGTCGCCTGAATAAATTCATAAGATGTCCGTCGATCTTCTTCAAACATTGCTCGAACAGCGGCAATATTTTCATCAGTAACCGATCTCTTTTGAATTCGCTGTACCAATTATAATTGTTGCCTTAGATGGGGCTTCTTTGCCAAATGCATTTCTAAGCCGATCTTCATGTTGTTTAGGCGTTAATGACAATTTAAATCGTAAAAGAATCATAGCTCGAAAATGTTCTGTAGTCAAATTCATTTTTGGGTGAACACAAAATCTTTAATTGCTGATAAGATAATTAACAAACTATTAGAATAAATCGAAAAAACTACATGGCAATCAGCTCACAAAACATTAGAAAGAAGCTGTAAAATATAAACAAATTTCATTTCTTTTTAGAAACATGGCATTCTACAAATTTCCAGTATCGACTTCGTAATACTCTCAGTAAAGTAAGATTTCTCCAACTGTATAAAATAAGTGCCTTTTTCAGATACACCCTCATTATTTGCCATAAATCCTCGCCCACCCAGCCACAGTTTCAGATTTGGGAACAAAAAGTAATCCCTGAGAGCTCAATCCGAAAAATATGGCGGAGTGGAAGTGCTTGGAAGCGAAAGTCATGCATTTTTGCAATAGCAATCCCATACGTATGTGAAGGCGCATTATCATGACGAAAAAGAACCTTTTTCGCAAGATATATACTGAATAAAATGGTTCAATAAAATTGGTACTGTAGTGAAGCGTAATACTCCTCTGTGATGATTATTCTCTTCTGGAGGAGGTAGTCTATGAGTTTCATACCCTGAGAATCTCAGAAAAACCGTAGCGATGATTTTTCCTACAGATGAAACAGCTTTTGCTTTCTTTGGTGCACTTTCGTCTGTTGCCACTTACTGTTTGGACTGCTCCTTCGTCTCTGTCGTGTAGTGATGGATCCATGCTTCATCATCTACTGTTTTAAAGTCGAAGAAACTCCCTGAAATTGCATTTAAACAATCCCAAACACTCTTAAAAATGTTCATTCGAACGCGTTTTTGGTACATTGTTAACAAACGCGGCACCCATATAGCGAAAACTTCGTGTGAAATGTAGTGGTCACAGCTGATCGAGATCTTTGCAATGTCAGCCAACTCGTGTACTTTCAATCGTAGTGGTTTTGGGACGCTCTGAACCGCTCGTCATCTTTAATGCATGTACGACCATGCTTAAATTCAGTAACCCACATTTTAAGCATCGTAAAACGAAGGGGAAGAAGCTTTTAATGTGGAATCTAATTCCTTTTATATTTATGTTGAGGTTAAACCCTCAAAACGAAGGACTTTATTACAGCTATTTCAGTTTTAACCCATTTTGATGAAAATGTTAACGCTATTTTATATACAGGAAGGCCACCAAGTGACTACTGTTAATGATAAAATTGAAATATATTCCAATTAAGAAAATGTGTCGATCGAATGTAAACTGCTAACTTAGCAACAGTATTTATTGGTTATGTGTTACCGTGAGGATAAATATCATTTTGAGGTGCCACAGTAATTACTAACTTACTATCCGCTGTTCCTTATACGCATCTAATACTTTACAGCGCGTCCCTTGTTACTGTCGTCACCAATTCTGAAATGTTATTTAGCGGTCATTGTTACATTTATTCATATAGCTGCGTCGTCCTATTTCTCTCTCTCTCTCTCTCTCTCTCTCTCTCTCTCTCTCTCTCTTTTTGCCGTGCGAGAGCTAACGGAGGGGTATAAATGCACATATAGTAGGAATAAAGTTTTTACATGTGAAGACAAACATTTTTAATTATTTCTAATGGTACTTTGTTCATTAAATTCATAATAGTTTCAAGAAGAAAATTCCTTATTTATTGTAGTTTTAAAATGTAATAAAATAGTACAAATGTGATCAGTTTTTCAACTTTAATACTGTATAAAATTAAAATCAAACACTTTAACAGTTTACTAAAAAGATTGTATTTACTAGTGAAATGCTTCATTGATAAGTAGTTGTCAGTTAAATGTTGTCTTAAATAGGACCTCACCAACTGTTTGCTCTTTGAGTGAAGCAAAGAGAGTAACCTTCCTGTTGCTCCCGCTGGATCACCTACTGTGCAGTACGTATAAACTTCAACTGCGCGGAAAACAGGAACAGATAATTCGTTTAGTGAGGTTAAATTAAAATTAAACTGACTTTTATTTGTGGACGCTCTTTAACTACTACCGTTCTTAGCGTTCCATTCTATATTGGCGTGAAAGACCAGAAATTTTGCTCAGAGGCCTTTTTATCAGGTTTAAGGTTGTTTTACGTACCGTAAATCTACGACACGGGACCACCGGCTTTACTTCCCTTCCGAAGGAAGCCACGCTAAGCGGCCATACTCCGCCGGGTTTGAACACTACACCTCGGGAACTATAGGCTAGCATGGTAACCACTACACCACGGAGGACGACTTCAGTGAGGTGGCGGTATGCAACATTTTGCGTTTGAAATATATAATCCACAGTTCATATGTTTATATACATATTGTAGATTCATGATTGTTAGAATAATTGCTCTACATATTATGTCTCTTACACTAGTATTTATACTTCTGATATGAACATATGCATACTTTCATAGGTTTGGTAGTCGCAGCATAAACAGTTGCAAAAATAATGACAACTATTATATTATTACGTAATAAAACAGCAAACTCCTTAATTTGGTCATTACCGTTGTAATCGCATTGTAATGCTACAGCATGAGAATGAATTTGTAATGAAAAACCTTCACATTTATGGCAGTGAATATTAACAGGCATCTTGGTAATTAATTGGTATTTAACATAATTCTATGAAACAAACTTTCACATTTATAGCAGTGAATATAAAAAGGGCTCTTGGTAATTAATTGGTATCTAACACAATTCATGCAAATTACAACGTACTTGAACGTACGTAACTGAAGCGTTACAAAGGAACGGGAGACCCACCACTGTTGTTAGAAGCCCCTCTTTAACTATCACGTGTTTACTACAGTGCACGGAGCAAGCCTGCTTGCTCTAGCACAAAATAAAGCGAGTGACGCCTGCCTTAAAGCATGAATGGAAAGTCGAATCTATACTCTTTGCGGCAGAAATATAGTTCCTCAAGAGAGCTTAGGAAAGTAAGTTCTCGCCAGCAGAAAAGAAAAAACTATAACTCGTAATAAAATGAAAAGCACACAAGTTTGCAAATATAAGTGTCTAGTTTTCTGCACTGCTTTTGGGCAGTTAGTGCAATACAGCACGTGATATTTCTCACACTTTAGTTCACAAAGTTTACAAACATACTTATCCATTACAACATGAAAATTACTTATGTAGCACATTTTATGACGAAGCCGTGCACGGCAAGTCGCGTTACGATGTTTCTCATGCAATGATTTGGTCCTGTTCAGGTTCTGTGTATCATGGCGCTTGTAGCATAGATGTGCCAAGCTGTATGTTAATAAGTTTCACATAGAATATGTAGGAGTGTGTGTGTGTGTGTGTGTGTGTGTGTGTGTGTGTGTGTGCGCGCGCGCGTGCGCATTTGCGCTTTTTAACACTAAAGCGAAACCACCGTTTGCTTATATTCAATTGGCTATAAGAAACATCGTATACTGTGGGCGTAGAATACAATAATACCTGAAGCTTCATTGTGTCTGGAATTCGAAGCTTTCAACGCGCCAACAGAAAAAGTCAGCAAATAGCCTTCTTGCTATTGCAATGTTGCCAGCTATGAAACCAAACACTCTGATAGTTGCGGCACACTTCTAGATACAAGTGGATATGGTAACAATAGAGCAGTGGTCTATTCTCTTTTTTTCCGCAAGCAGAAAGTGGAGGGTGGCCTTGGGGTGGCCTTACACGAGGAAATGAAACGTGAGGAAATATTTACCACACCCAAAAGTAGACCATCCTCCCGTAAATGGAAAGGGTTTCGACACATCTACTCTATAAGCTTTCGTTTATCTGGAGAAATAACTCGTTAAGGTCGTGGAGACAAGAGATAAACTCTGTACGTGACAAAAACACTTGACGATATCGTTGCTACAGTGTGAAGGCATTCATCTTCCCACAGAGAGATGATTTGTTACTATCTCTCCTTCTCTTACTACAGCGTCATCGCAGAAACTGGAAAGTGACGAAGTTTATGTAATACTGTTGAATAAGCAGTTAATTAACTCAAATTCGCGGAATTAAAAGCCATCTCCAGTCTCGATGAACGGAAAATGTTTTGTATTACGTAAAAATATTAAACATATGATGACAGTTGTATCAGATGAAAACTATAGTTATACCGATACATAAGAAATAAGATCGGCATAATTGTGACAGTTTACAGAGGCGCAAGTACCTAATTGGCGCCCAAAAATTCGGTATTTAAGTTTTATTGATTACACTTTTTGAAGACCCTTAAATATAAAAATGTCGATGTGCTATATTCGGATGTTTTACAAACCACTATTACAAAAACATATTTTTCTATTTATCCTTGTTAATCGAGATGAATGTTTGCAGAAATGGTTTCATAACACATTTAGTTGTGCTTACAAAGTGGGATATACAGGATGTTGAAAGGACAGTCCAATACTTGAATGACCACGAGAAACAAGCGAATGATGACTTTAGCACTTAAAAAAGTGAAGTATTTGTAAAATTCAAACCATTTACAATAAATATATTGAAAATGGCTAAGGACCATTCACATAGAAATATTAAAGCAAAGCAACATGCACACAAGAACTTGTGGCCAGGTTAATAAATGGGGACATTCACAATGATTTTCGTTAACATGAACATGAACCCTGTCGCCAGACGCAAATTCCAAACCTTGCAATCTCCAAGCTTTCAGATTCGCGTTAATGAAATTAGAGAAAAAACAATTCTGATGTGTTACACTCACATGACTTTGTCTACTCTTGTGCAAAATATTTTTACAAACGCTTATTCTCCACATGCTTCATGTTAATCGAGATATCGAGACGTTAATCTTATCGCTAATTTTCTTTTAGATGCAAGGGGAATTGGTAGGCTTTAAGCTATAGTCAAATATTTTAAAGAGCTGGTTACTATTGGAGTATTCCATTCTCTTTGCATTACCAGGACAAAAAAAAATGAATAACGAATTCGAGAAGAAGTAAGTATTGAAAAATTTAAGGGATTAACAAGCAATATCTCGAAAAGGGTTCACCCAACAAAAAATGTATATGACATAAATTGTGTATTTTAACGCGATCTACATTTTTTTGTGTAGTAAAATTTTGTCTATCTCTTATGGTTTACCAGTTATGCAAAAGTCGTTCACAATGAAGAATACTTTTGGAGACATTCCCAGAAAATTCGAGATATACATTTCATTTGTCATGAAAATATCTTAAACATATGATATTTTAATCAAAATCGTTAGCCACTTTTGAGAAAATAAAAATTTTCGAAAAATGTTCCATTTAAAGGGTACTCTGGGGTGGGGGATTTTCTTGAAAACCTTCGTGTCGCATTTCTGGAAGATGCTGAACCTCAATACCAAGTTTGGTGTTTATCCGACTGTTCGTTTCTGAGTTATGCTGTTCACAGACACACACGGATGTGTTTCCAAAAATGCTTATTTTGGATTCAGGGGGTCTCAAAACTTGTATTTCCGGTGAAATCTCGGTATCGAATTTTTGGGTGGAATACAATACTTCCCCTACTTACTGTACGTAGTAGAGAAAGTAATAACACTCGCATTACGCTGAAACTGAAAAGAGAAGAAATGGAGTCATTTGAGAGAAGTTAATTACTTTATATGAAAATCATCGCTGCCTTTAGACAAATAGTATGAATGTTACAAATATAATTTGATAAAACAAAACAAATATTTGCAAACAGATTGCGAATGTACTGAATAGGTTTTAATTAGTATTGCTACGGTGTCTTTCCACGTTCTGTGAAACTTTGTAGGTTATAAACTATTCCATTTTCTTTCGAGTATGGAAAAATATAATGTAATGCAAATTAATGTAGTTTGTAGAAACAAAATGCACTGCTGCATCATCGTCAGTAATCGCAGTCTGCATTTTAAGTTGCTTTCATACTTCCAGTAGTCTTGCTTTGACGCTAACGTTTTGTTGGCATTGAGAATGGCAAGGCGATTCTTGTGTTCATGTCATGCGTTTTTGTTCTCGCGCTAATGTTAATGTTTATGCCACAAAACATTATTGGAATATAAATTCTGTTTTAACAGAGCTACATATTTTGTGCAATAAGCTTTTCTATATCGCTTACGATTTATCAGTTACACAAAGTTCATTAGGAATGAAGGGGACTTCACCGGCTAATTAGAGAAAATTCAAGATATATATTTTTTATTTGTTATACAGATATCTTAAACATAAGATATTTTAATTAAAATCGGTAGAGCCAATTTAGAAAAAAAAATAGCAGCACGATAGCTAACAAACAGCTTCAGTTCAAAATAACGATTATACCCAAAACAAACTATTCTCCATGTAAAAGTTAGTTTGAAAGGGGAGGGTGATTATCATACAAATATTCGTGTGGCATTATTGAAAGATACTGTTCTTAGATACCAAGTTTGTTTCTTCTATAATTAGCTGCTAGAGAAGATAAAAGCATTTTTTAGAAAAGGGTCACTGTGCGCGTGTTTGTTAACAGCATAACTCAAAAATGAAAAGTCAGATAAACAGCAAACTGGGTTAGATTCCATTTAAGTACGCCAGGCAAAGAGCTTCAAGAAAGTCGCCCCTCTTAAAGCAACCCTTTAAATGCAAACTTTTTTTTCTTCCTCTTTCTCAAAAAATATATAACCGTTTGGATTAAAGTGGCGTATGTTTCAAATATTGCACTGGAATTTAAAATATATACTTCGATTATACTAAGTATTTGTCAACAGCTTATAATGTCCTCTTCAATCTTAGTGAACCGTAATTTGGAAACCACAAGAAATAGACTAAAACCCACTAAGCAGTAAATGTATACCGCTTATTAAACTCTACAGCTTGTGTCAAATAACTTGAAGTAGCGTTATCCTTTTTCCGAAATGTTCCTTGTTCTATGTTTTGTTCTTTTCGCTTTTGTTGCTGGAGCATGTATATAAATCGCCATTCAGTTCTGTTATTTATAAACGATTAACAGTTTTAAAATTTATAAATGTGATTTTATAAAATATCACATACATGTGAACGGAAGAAGTGATTTGTATATTTTATATCGAGTATTTTAGTGGAACAAAATACTCAGCGCGCGATGGAAATTTCAGAAAGTTCATCCTAAGTAACCCTGAAAGCAATGACCGTAATAAACCAAACGAGTGTTGGGACAAGGAAAGTGTTTTTTATGGGCTACATTTCGTGCCTTTCCGTCACGAACTGAAATAACATTATCTGTGTCTGTTTCGTGTGACAAAATACTCCACAAGCTTCCATAGCTGCCTTCAAAAACACTGTCCATAGCTAGATAACATTACGTAGATAAAACAATACTGATAAAAGGACTTGACAACTATCTTGTAGAATCATCGTTAGGAATTGTGTTTCGATGTAAACAAAACAATGCTAGCTCAACTGTGGTGTTGGGGTAGAGTGCCACCTCACATACAAGAAGTACTGAGTTCGAATCTCGAATAGGATGAGTTATCTGGATAAGATATTTTACGGGGTTTCCTCTTATCCTGAGAAGACGTATGTCGGATAACTCTAAGCTCTAGGGAGTCTTCGCCCATTTGAATATTATTTCCACCATTCTGTTCATTCACTGTCCGATATGACCTACCCGCTCAAGTAGAAAGGAAGAAATATGCTATTCAGTTGTAAGCTCAATGGTGGATAGGTAATTTAGAAGTATGCGTCTCGAACACGAGTGTAATGAAAGGTAGGATTCGTTTTAAAACAATACAGAATAAGTTATAAATCTACGTGGTAGAGTGGCTAGCGTTCTGGTTTCACAACCCAGAGGTCCGGGGTTTGATACCCACCTGGGTTGTTTTACTTTTTATTATTTATGGACGCTCTTTAACTGACGCGGTTCTTAGCGTCCCATCTATATGGGCGTGAAATACCGGTACTTTTGCTCAGTGGTCTCTTTATTAGGCTTAAAGATCTATTATGCGCCGTAAATCTACGACACGGGACCACCGGCTTTACTTCCCTTCCGAAGAAAGCCATGCTAAGGATTTTTACGCCCAAAAAAATCCACCACTCTCCACCGGGTTTGAGCCCGCGACCTTGAGAACTAGAGGCTAGCATGGTAACCACTACACCACGGAGGACGACGCTGGGTTGGGGAATGTCTTTAATTGGAATCATTCCCTACCCTCTGCGGATAGAGGAAGTATGAATGCAGAAATTAATGCGACTGTGTTTCACTGCAAAAATGATGATGATAAAACACACCTGCTAACATCATGCTTCGGTATGACTAAAGAAGCTAAAGGAAGTTGTACCAATTAAATAAATAAGTACGTGCTTTAATAAGATTTGAAGGATTAGCTGACTCATACAATACGTATATAATACAGTGCGATGCTTCACACTGTGACCATCGCACGGCTGCTAGCGCACCGGCCGCTGCAGTCCGGACTTCGCCGAAACAGTTATAATATTCCCGCAACCACCTCACGTTCTCATAGCTACAGTTACGATTACAATAATAATAATAATTTATGTTGGAAATTTTGTACTTCTCTATCCGCATAATCCTGGCATCTTCTCAGGAAATTTTCATTCATACTCGAAAGTTCAATATCCGAAATTGAGTGTTTTCTCGCTTGTTGCTTTCCTTTGTTCTTCCATGTATGGTGATTTGCAGCATACACCTTATTTTTCGTGTGATCTCAGAGTCGGGTAAGTTTCTGTAATTGAATGTTGCGAAATGTCAATATTAGAGTAATTGACTCACGCTTAGTATTCTCCTCTGACGAAGCAGGATTCCATTTATATGTTTATATTTCGTCGCAAAATAACAGATATTGAAGAACAGAGAAATCCGATTTTACACAGAGATTCCCTTGCATGACGCGAAAATTGGTGTGTGGTATGCAGTAAATGCATACAGAATAATAGGACCTTTATTATTTTAACAAACAATAAATGCAGAAAAGTACAGGAATGACTTACTCAAACCATTTTTTTGATCAGTTGACCGACGTTGAATGTCGTTTTTCCAACAAGACTTTGCTATCGGGCATACAGCTGATGAGTCATTAAATTTAATTGAGGAAATTTTTGTGATAGGGTAATTAATAAAGAAGTATGAACCTCGGATCACCTGATTTAACTGTATGTGATTTTATCTATGGGGGGTAACTTGAGGTATAAGATATGAGCAACAAACTCCACACTTTGGAAGAACTAAGAGAAAACTTCAGGCGAGAAATACACTCAATTTCGGATATGGAATGAAAATTTCTCGAGAAGATGCCAGAAATATGCAGGCAGAGAAGGACAGCATATTCAACATCTCTTATGAAAAGCTATGTGCTTATTATCATTGTTAATATGGGAACGTGTGGCAGTTCCGGTGATATAACTATTTCGGCGGAAGTCCAAGCCGCGGCGGCCGAAGCATGAGCCGCCGTATGGTGGCCACAATGTGTATAAAAGCATAACGTTTTGGGATACTTAACGATTCAAAATAAAATGCATTAACTACATAAGACTGTAATACTAGTGTTAGGAGTCGACTTATTAAACCTTACAGAACTTCACTGAATAAAATATGTAAATACTACCTAACACCTTTACAATAAATATACCTACATCTAAATCTTACTTAACACATAGCATAAGTGAAACACTTTTCAAGCCGGAAAAACTGCCTTTAAATGTTGCTTTTAGCATGTATAAGACTTTAATATTATATAATTAGGTAAATAGCAAGCAATGATATTTAAGCTACCACAAAGGAGGCTATGTATTATAGTCAGACAACGGTTATATTACATTATAGGGAATAGGGCATACAACATAGGGGGTCACCTCGCACAGTGCGACCTACGTGAGATATATTACGCTACCATACCCTAAGAGAAAGGGATGAAGTGAAGGAACCACAGGAGGCTACAAGCCGCAGGCAGACAGACCACAGAGACGCGTGAAAATCCTTAACAGTTCTTGGTTCGAAGACCAATCCCACTACTGGAGCTGCCCAGAGAAGGCACGAACGACCCGTTCAACCAAACAGCCCTCCAGTGTGCACGGGGAATACTCTTTCTTTGGAGCATCTGTCCGTTACCGCTCTACACCACGAAACCTAGAAGGAAACGGAATGAAGGGGAAATGATGGAAACGAAATCGTGGTAGATAAAAGCACCCAGCATTCACCTACCGACCAGGAATGAATGAATAAATTAATGAATGACGGGAATCGAACCCGGACCTCCCCAATGCGAGCCTAACAAGTTACCGCTCGGTATATCATATTACTTTACGCAGTAATATGTAACATCTTTAGAATAATTAAAGGACATCACATTTGCTGTCAGCTTAAGCACCATTGCTATCCACCACTACTTTCGGGCATCTATAAACTGAATTCAACTTTCAATGAGGAAGCGATACGATGAGGAAGCGATACGCTGTTCATAGCAACTCCGCTGCCTGCAGGAGCCGCGACCTTGCGTTTGTTTACAGAGAGCCACTACCACAACGGTACCTCTACATAGACCTTCCAGCTCCTTTGGCGCCTAAGTTACTGAGAGCTACAAAGTTTACAGTGAGAAGGAGAACATAAAGCTCAAGAGTGGGATCGACTCTAGATCTGTAGGCAATTCCACCTTATTATTAACGTTGGTAAATGCATTTAATGAGGCGGGTTTTATAACGAAGACATCTCCATGTTATCCGACTCATGATTTAAACAAATTTATTTGTTGCGGAATTTACAGTTGAAACATCACAAATATGGTAAATATGTGCTAAATCAGCGTGTTTGTTTTGTGGCAGAAATAAAAGTTTTAGCGGTGGTAAAATATAGTATTTTAAACTTTTGGGATAAAATAGTAAAAATCATAAAGCCTTGCAGTTATTTTGTACCAACTGCAACTATATTTAAAATTCAAGCACAGGATTTATGACATTTCAGCTCCTTATTGGCAGTTGGCAGCAGTTCACCTAAAACGGTAACTTTTCGGGATACTATTTAACTAATATTGTACGGTTTCAAGCTTGAAATATATAAATACATTTCTTCAAACTCTATCTAAAAACTCAACTTCATACATGGACGAATTTGCTTAGAAATTGTAAACTTGTAGGAATCACCATTTAAACTAAATCACATTTTAAATTAATTTTCTACTAATGGTCACCAAATTAGGGATGCATCAAAAACTTATCTTTAAACTTTTGTATATAAAATTGATGCAGTAAACACAAATACACAAACATTATAAGTAATACCACCACAAATTGGCTCCCAAACGTGGGGCTCAATAAAATAAAATAAATAAACATATACAAGTATACCACTTCAAAATCTCAAATCCACACATGAGCTATTGCGTCCCGCAGTAGTAAAAGCACCTGAAAGTGTGTCCGTAGAATACATTAAAACCTTAGGAAATGTTCATTGATAATTCAGCTGCGAAATTTTGCACAATTATTAGTCAAGAGGTCTTCTTTCAATATAGCATAGGGACTAGTGAATAGTCCGGAGCGAATGTTCAATTTGTCTTGCTATGCTTTCCGAGATATGTTTCAAGATACGTTGAATAAGAGACACTAAGTGCCATACCTAAGTGTTACATAACTGATGTGGTTAGTTTCAAGGACATTGAGAAGTTCTGTCGATTTAAGTTAGCAACAAGCAGCGGATATCGGCCTCTAAATGGAGTATTGCTTGACAAACCTAAACCCAACAAAGACTGCATCACAATTTTTGATCTTTATGCTATTTTAGTAGCAAGCTTCAATACATAAAATAAACCGATTGCGTGTATTTTAGCGTAAACTGAACCGCTTGCTTTGCGGTATAATAATTTCTCCGAAACAAATAAAACCGGTTATAAATTACCTACCAACTTGTTAATGTTTCCGAAGAAACAAGGATTTACAGTTAAAATTAATAATATTGTGTTTTACCCGAAATTTAAAAATATAATTAAAACATTTATAACAAAAAGTGTTAGTTTTAACATAGGTTTTCTTTAGATGAAACAAAATGAATACGATTATAATCACAGCAAAATAAGAGTATAAAGTCATTCACTGATTCCTGCAAAGTTTTACATGATATTGTTGTTGATGTTTACTGTCGATCGTATAAATTAAGTGTAAAGTTTTAAGGCAAAAAATCTAATGATTCAAGTTATAAAAATTTTGATGTGATACATTCACATGACTTTCTCTTCTCTCTATCTGTATATACAAACTATTCTTACTAATGCTTATTTTTCTATCTAATACACTTTAAACCAAATAAACCTTTGCAGAAATAGCTATATTACACATTTCGTTATAGATACGAGAACAGCGATAGTCAAATGTTTAAGAACTGGACGCTATATGCCGGCCTTAAAATTCCATACTGTTTCCATGAAATCGCGAGAAACAACTGAATGTTGACAGGGCTTTAAGAGAATAGCCAACCGATGAGCAATTCAAACTATTAATAACGGATATCTCAGAAATGGCTTATGCACAAAAAAAGTTATATGAAATAAATTGTGTGTTTTAAAGAGATCTACAGTTTTTGTACAGTATGTTTTTCTCTATCGCTTAACGTTTACCAATTATATAACATAATGCAAAATTCCTTCTGAATGAAGAGAGCTTCACAGGATATTGCCAGAAAATTCGAAATATACGCTTTATTTATCATGTAAATATATTTAGTATATGCTATTTTAATCAAAAAGTTAGCCATTTTTTGAAAATCGGAAATTTCGAAAAATGTTCCAGTAAAGGGTAGTTTTGAGGTGGAGGGATTTTCTTTAACATGTTACTGTCGCATCGTTGGATTTAAATACCAAGTTTAGTATTTATCCAACATTTTTTTGAGTTCACGAACTTACGGGCACACACACACACACACACACACACACACACACACACACACACACACACACACACACACACACAAGGACCTTTTTCTAAAAATGCCTGTTTTTAATAGATTGCTTACAAATGGTTTTGGTTTTAATTTTTCTGTTTAATTCATATATTTTAAAATGCAGTCATATTCTAAGCATTTTAGCATGTGTTTAAATTATCTGTTGACTCAGAATTTTAAATTTAAATTATTTATATAAACGCCTAATTTTCTCAGTTTTCTAAGGACGAGAACACTGTACTGGTGTATGGCACCTTTTAAAATGTCATTATAAACCTATAAGTAATTCTAGTAGTAAAAATTGCTATAATATCTCGCAAATGCAAACGTGGTTCTAAACATAATAGCATTGGCGGTGTGGGGCATTTGATCTCCCTAAGTAAATATTTAATGCTGTAATTTTAGCCAAAAGAAGTGATTCATTATCAATAAACTTTATGAAGTTCTCGCACATATTCGTATCTTTCCTACACAAGATTATCAGAGTTGATTTTCATTACAGAAAGATTTTTATCCATGCAGATTAAGCTTAATGGCAGCTGATGATTATGACTAAACAAACTTAGGTATAACAAATTTGAGGCAGTATTTTTAACACTTAAATGATTTCAGTCAAATTATATAATATAAAATTGAATAACAGCCCGCCTTAAAGCAATATGTGTTTAAAATAACATAAAAATCTGATGTGCTACACTCACATGACTTTCTCTACTCTTGTACAAACTATTTTTACAAACTCTTATTCTCCATCTATTTCATATTAATCGAGATTAACATTTGCAGAAACGATCTTTTGACATGCAAAGAGAATTACATTTTACACATAGCGACCAGTTCTAAAAATATTTGACTATCCCTTAAGGCTTACTATGTTCCCCTTGTTTTGTATTTGCAAGGGCAATATGGAAATACAGTAGCCTTTAAGAATTGACACATCTCTTAATAGCTGGTTGCTATGTGTAGCACCATTCTCTTTGCCACAGATTAATACTCTTTGCATATCCAAGACAAAAAAAAATGAACAACGAATTCCCATTTGAGAAAATAAGTATTGAACAATTTAAGGGAATAACAAGCAATATCTCGAAAATGGTTCACTCAACAAAAAAAAAAGTATATGATATAAATTGTGTATTTTAACGCGATCTACATTTTTTGTGTAGTATAATTTTGTCTATCTCTTATGGTTTACCAGTTATGCAAAAGTCGTTCACAATGAAGAATACTTTTGGAGACATTCCCAGAGAATTCAAGATATACATTTTATTTGTCATGAAAATATCTTAAACATATATTACTTTAATCAAAAACGTTAGAGCCATTTTTGAGAAAATTAAAATTTTCGAAAAATGTTTCATGTAAAGAATAACTTGGGGTGGGGGATTGAGAACCTTCGTGTCGCATCTCTGGAAGATACTGAACCTAAGTACCAAGTTTGGTGTTTATCCGACTGTTCGTTTCTGAGTTATGCTGTTCACAGGTACACACACGCGCGCGCGCGCGCACACACACACACACACACACACACACACACACACAGCCACACACACGGACATGTTTCCAAAAATGCTTTTTTTGGATTCAGGGGGTCTCAAAACATATATTTCCGAAGAAATATCGGTATCGAATGTTTGGGTGGAATACAATACTTCCCCTACTTACTATATGTAGTAGAGAAACTAAAAATATTTGTAACAGTCATTGTATTAATGTTTATATTATTATGTACATGTTCAATAATGTTATGTGAATGAATTACGTAATTTAATAATGTAGTAGCTGTGAGAATAATAGGTTAAAAGTTCCTAACAATGAGATAACAATAAGTTAACCTTGAGGCGATAATGAATAAGAAAGTTTAAAACTGCTACTTGTAATTATTGGAGCAACAATAATGTAAATTTTGAGACAGTTTTTAAATAGCCAATCAACAACCAGAAAAAAGCTTAAGTTAAATAAAAGTATTCCTTTGGAGTAGGATTAGCCAATCAGAAGCTGAAATAGGGCAAATTGTACAAATTCAGAAGGCAGTTGCTTGCAAACAGCGTTCCTAAACGGACGCGAGATGTGTCCTCGAGAAGTTTAATACATATTCAGTGTGAGACAAAAATAGTTTACGTGTTAAAAAGTGCAAGTAATTAATAAAAGAATCTCACAGGTCTCTATATCAGTGAAGTGTTATTTTAATCGTTTAAAGAATTAATAAATGAGTGAAGTAAAAATTAAAATCTGTGTAAGCCTACATTCTTAGCCGCACTACTCCCTGCAAAGAAATCCATGCCTCTAACAATAATACTGACGCAGCCGAGGCAAACATAAAGATATAATATTTAAAGAAACAGTCAAATTGCAAAGTTAATACTTTTAAACATTGGGGCGAAGGCTACTGGGTACCATACGTGGTTACAACTGCTTCAAGATCCGTTCCCCAACATTCGAAATACAATACAACTCCTACTTCAAATTGGCTTTGCATACGTGAAGCAACAAACTACTTCAAATGTTTAAATGATGGGAATTTTTAGGAAAGTTACAATAAAAGCAGTCGAATCGGATAGAAATAACTTACTGAAAATCGTTTATTACTCCTTATTTTATTGAAAAAGCTTAGATATACCTTTCGAGGAAGGGATATATAGAAAAGATCGAGATTGAATGAATCTTAGAACATCAGTTTCACGGAAGCTATTGCTTAACAGTATTGATAGCAGTTGGCTGCATGCCGGATATGTGTTGCCGGACACGGTCGGTAGTGACCATGATTGTCAAGGAGCTGCCCTCCCCCCACCTCGACAAACCTTCGTTAATCGTGTTGCAAACCACATGCAGTTGTGGGAGTCTATGGCCCCCTTACTAACTACCGAAGGTCGAAAATCAGTTATCACTACAAGGTCCTGGACACAAACACATTGTCACGCGGCTACCATTGCCAAGTTCCCCCTATCATATAACACAAGTGGTTCAAAGGAACCATTCAGTGGTCTAACTACACGAAAAACAGTCTGTTCGGAGATGTATATCCGACGGTCCCAAGAACCATAATCGAGCGAGGTGGCGCGGGAGATCCAGGGTTCGATCCCCGGCGATCACTCATTCTGACCCATGGGTTTACCGTGGTTTCCCCAGGACGGTAAGCGAATGTTGCTGTGGTTCATCTTCTACCATGACTCTCCTGTCCCTCATTTCCTGTACCCATCACCTACTTTGGCACCTATTCCGGGATTGCGGTAAATACCGTTTTATAGTAATTTGGTTGAATTTAGGTTTTAAGTAAAAACACTTAAATTAGGTTAAGGGACGATGCTCTACGGTGTTCGGCGGGTTGTGGTTGGACGGTGGCTGTGGTCTCTGTAGAGGTTTCTTCCCTGGCGTCGTTGCGGGACTGCTTAGTCAGGTCTTGCCTCCGCCGGTGGTTCCGGTGGATTGTGGGTGGGCGACATCGGATGCTTTCGATCTGGAAACGTTAGGGACTCCGTCCATGCTTAGGCGCGTCGTCATCTGTATCTGGTCGCCCATCGGGTTTCATTCTTCATCCCCCCTCCTTTCAAAGGTCACGGTAGAAGCAAAGAGGACCGTTGTGGCTCACTTGCGGTGCTCTGCTCGGTTGCTGGGACACCACTGTCCGTACCTTTACCTTTAACCAATAACCTTAAATTTCAGACTAAAATCTCGTATGCTATGAAGCCAAAACCTCTAGATATGTTTCGCTTTCATGCACTCCTTACGAAGTGTTCCGCAGGTAACTATAGTGTGTGTATGAACGTAATTTGCAATTACCAAAGATATACAGGATGATTTATGAAGAACTGACACATTTATTTCTTTAATTGTTTCAAAACAAGTTATGCTAGCGACAACTTATTATACCTGAAATGCAGAGGAATTTTGGGAAATTATTTACCTCTATAGCAAATGTTGAAAATGTCCTCCATCCTGCATAAGGCACAACTCAACACGTCGTTCCATGTTACTGGCCACTCGTTGGAAGACTCTGTTGTCAATAGCTTGAATCTCCTGTGTAATGTTGTGCTTCAGATCATTCAATGTCTGGGGGACGTATGGCATAAACCCTGTCTTTTAAGTAACTCCATAGAAAGAAGTCCGGCGATGTCAAATTCAAAGATCTCTGTGGCCACAGGTTATTGGAAATTATCCGGTCGTCAAAGAAACTTGCAATTAGTGCCATGGATTCATTTGATGTATGGCATGTAGCGTGTTCCTGCTGAAAATACCCTTGACTCAGCTCTACATCGTCTAGTTGCTCAGCAAACTCCATGAAAATCCGTCGGTACTCTGCAGTGTTCACATTGTTTAAAAAAATTAGTCCCACTATTCTCTGTGCGAATATTGAGCACCAAACTCCGATTTTAAGCGGGTTCATGGGTGCTTCATGAATAAGTGCTTCAGGTGGATTTTCGTTGGCCCAATAGCGCGAGTTATTTTTCACATAGTCAGATAAATGGAGCCATGCTTCATCTGTGAACCATGTGATGGACAATATGGCAGGGTTTTGCACAATGAACGCCTGAAACCAACGACAATAACTCAGTCGTCTATCCTTATCTGGTTCCTGTAACTGATGGACAACCGTAATCCTATACGGCTTTAGTCCTGCACTTTTCACAGCTCTCTTGACACAAATTAAGTAGCTGTATCCTGTCTCCTGCGACAAACGTCTTAATGATTTTTTGGGTGACTGATCCAGTCGTGCTCTTACGTCAACAACAACCGTGGGAAGCCTAGATGAACGAGTATTGCCTCACCAGAGATCCAGTTGTTTCCAATTTGTTTATCATTCCCAGTATTGTGTTTCTTTGGGGAGGATTCCGAACATCAAATTCTCTCTGGTATGCCCTTTGAGTATCTGTAATTGAATTCGTAACACAGTATTGCTTTACAAGGAAGTATCGTTCATTTAATGTGTACTCCTTTTTCACGCTGACTAGAACAAAATCTCAAAAGCAGTTGCCGACAATAAAACTAACAATTACGAATAAAACATGAACATCTGCGAATCTAGTGACAGACAATCGAAACTCCAGAACATTCTGCTTATCTTGGTGCTAAAATTGGACATGGAGTGAATTTCGAACAGAATTAAAGAAAGAAATGTGTTACTTCTTCATAAATCACCCTGTACAATAAGTTATACAAACTTTACTTTCTCTATCGCCTATGGACCTTGTAGGTAGAGGAAGTATTGTATTCCACCCAAAATTCGATATCATCGACATTTCCCCATAAATACATCTTTTGAGGCCCCTTGAATAAAACGTTAGAAAAAGTTCCGTATGAGTGCGTCTGTGAACAGCACTACTCAACAACGAAAATTCTAGTAAATACCAAACTTTGTATTTAAGTCCAGCATCTTCAAAAGATACCACACTAGGGAAATCCACCACCCAAACTATCCTTTACATGGATTTTTTTCGAAATTGTTTATTTTCTCAAACATGCTCTAACGATTTGGATTTAAATACCACATATTTAAGGTATTTACATGACAAATAAAATGCATGTCTTGAATTTCTGGGAATAGCCCGTGAAGTCCTCTTCATTTGGAACACATTTTAATATAATTCGGTATAACCGTTAAGAGAGAGATAAAAATGTACTGCAAAAAAACTGTACATCACTTTAAAACACAATTTATTTCAAATAACTTCTTTGTGGTATCAACCATTTCCGAGATATCGGCTATTATCGGTTTGAATTTTAATGTTTTAAAGTGCTATTGCCGTTCAGTTGTTTCTCGAGACATCGTGATTTCCTCTATTCACCTTGTACCTACAACAAAATGTTTGATGAAACTATTACTGCAAAGGTTTATGCGAGTAACGTGAAGTAAACTTGCAAATAAGCTTTCGTAAGAATAGTTTGTAACACTACGTATATAAAAATAAAGGATAGTAGATAGGGAAAATCATGTGAATGTAACACATCCGATTTTTTAAAACTGGTTTCTTAACATAAAGGATGAAATTCTGATTGTTATTTATTTAGTGATTGAAATTGTGTTGAATAATTCTAACAGAAGGGAATATGAGATTTATAGCGAAAAACTTTGGGAAATGTTGTACAGTAGTGGACGGCGAGTAGTATGAGACAGCACTGTTTCAACAAAATGACGTAACTAACAAACCCAGGTTTCTCTTCCTATCATCGAGCTTTACCTCATCCAGGATGATTTTATAGCCCCGTTTGTGATTTTGGAGCTCTTTTGCTCTGTACGGAGTAAGTTGATCAAATCATTCCAGAAAACATAAGCATTGTACTCATTAGCAATTAGTTTATTTACGATATTAAACATTGCGTAAACGAATTCAGTTCGATGGAAAACACTACAGTTTGTTTTAGAGTCCAAGAATCGTATGTGAGTATTACTGGGCTGTAGGTTTGTGAAGTCGAGAGGATTCGGCACCGGTCCAGGAATGAGAATATTGTACCGACGCCCCGCGAGGGGACGCTCCGGGAGGAAGGGATGAGGTTAAAGAAGGCACCGGACGACCGGAACCTGCCGTTTCCAGATTGAGATGCCCTGGCAGTCGGACAGGCAGACCCGGATCCCCAACCCACGCAGGGTCCAACGTCCTCCCAAGGGGTGGTCCTTATAACCTGGCAACCAGTCGAAGGCCGAGGGATGGAGAAATTTCACAGAGAGCACTTTTCACCTGCCACGCTGCACCGAATTACCATCGCCGACACCTCCAATCCTGAAATAGACCAAACGGGGTGAAGGATGAATAAAATGATTACTGGAACGAAATGGAGAGACATGAAATTCGGGGGAAATTCAGGCATTCGCTTAGCAATGTGGGAACTCGGAAGCACCCCCGAAAAAAAAAAATGGATCAGAGTTGTTCGGTAGCCTGGGATCGAACCTGGAGCTCCCGAATGCGGGCCACATATATGAGTGTTTAATCGGTTAATATGGGACAGCACATAATCTCAGAATTTTTAACATTTTCTTTCTTACAGGAAGAGATTTTATTCACACAACACATTTTAAGAATTTGTTGCATCGGTAATATACCATAGAAATTCTGTGTTCGTAGCTAATTTTCTTTATTAGCGTCCTATTTAGGTTGGTGAGGCCTGACTTATTGCACCGCTAATGCAAAAGGGCCACATCACGCAACTCAAAGCTTTAAGATAGTTCAATAGTGCTCATATAATACGGATTTTAATTCGAAGCAAAGTGCTATTTTATGGATTTATCTTATTAAATTGAAGGCAAAACAATAGTCAGGAAGCTTGCCATGTTGTATTGGTCATCCCTAAACAATCTTTTAAGTGCCATAAGTAATTAGTTGCCATTTAGAAGTGTCTGCTTTGGCCCTTCTGCAGATGTCAAAATAGAGAAAGAGGAACCGAATAATGCGTATATGTCAGATTTAATTTTTTACGAATTGTGTATCTCTTGCATTGGGGTACTTAGGTATATTGTCTACCTTTTAATACTTTTGCCATCTGTATTGGGCATGTTATCCAGGAGATATCACCGGTTAGCTTTAGTTTTGAAATAAGGCCGAACATAAGGAATAAAATAAGATATCACGTGCTGCTCATGCTAAATTCGGACTGGGAGTCTGTTCATGGAGCAACTGAAAGAAAAGCAGAACACAGCAGAGCAAAACCGTTTCACCAAACACTTCTGCAAGGAAACGATTATTACCAAAGGATTATTCATTAACATAGAGAGGATACAAGTGAAGAATAAACAGAGTGCGTGATTTGCATGCAGTGAATCATTCCAAGAATAAATGTGGCTTGTATTAGACTTAAACTTATTGACGTTAATTACACATGCTACAGGTATAGTTAGTACGGAAACGAAGAACAGTTTCAGAAATCACTTCAGATTCTGCCCCAGTATTTGTTTGAATGCTTTTGTGTCATTTATTATTTCGTGCATAAAGGACTCTTACAAGATTGCGCATTCCAAATGATAAAATAATAAAACAATTTATTCAAGATAATCCCTCTATTACAGAGGGTAATCATCAATGAAAAGGCGTAGATGCAAGTTTTATTAAAATAGGAATTATATATATTTTTAATGTGTAATAAGTGTGTTAGTTCCTATTGTCATATACGTTTTCCTATTTTTGATAGTATAATTGGATAAAACCTCTCTCTCTTCCCTCTCTGTCTCTCTCTCTCTCTCTCTCTCTCTCTCTATATATATATATATATATATATATATGTGTGTTATATATAAAGGAGATGTTGAAACTGGCCACCGTCGTTGTCCATAGATTTTTGGCACCACTTTAGGAAACTATCCATCACTCGCCATAGTTCACGTTGAGAAATGCTTTTCCTGGAAGATATTTTATTTTAATTCCTTCAGGGTGTGTGGGTTTATCTGGCACACTTTGTTTTAAGTTACTCCAGAGATAGAAATCACAGGGGGTAGGTCGGGGACCGAGAGGGCCACAATTCTCTACTTATAATTCTGTCCTCAAACACACTTTCATTAAGTTGTTAAGTAAAGCCTTTAAAAGTAGCTTTAAAAATTGTTGTATGGTTTCATCCGCGCCTTTCTATGATAGCGGCAGATGCGCCGAGGACGCGGAGGAAAAATACAGCGCAGCCGGTTCGTAGTCTTTTGGCTCTCTCTGTATATAGACATATGCATGTATATAATGTCACTATCACAGCAAATAATTTGTAAATGTTGGGCATATGTAAATGTGTATATGTAAATATAGGACGTAATATAGCTTTAGCTGTACATCTCTTTTACGCCTACGTTACACAATAATGAACTTCTTTATCAATTACTGTTTTGTTTCGCAATCCATAGTCCTAATGTAATGCAGGAGACCATGGGATGACCCCAGAATAATTTTTTTTTATCTGATAAGCCTGAAAGTTTGCATAATGCACTTCCCAAAGTTCTTAGCAAGTGTACTTCCCTTTACACACACACACACACACACACACACACACACACACACACACACACACACACACACACACACACACACGTGTGTGCGCATGCGACGTCCTTCCCAACTCACAGCCTTTTTCTTAATTTTTTTGTGACAATTGGTTCTCAAACTGTGCATTTTCGGTGAAAAATATGTATAGAATTTTTGGTTGTAACGCAGTGCTCCTTCTATATACAATACGTAAAGGGTAGAGAAAGTAATACTGCTGTTTTTAAGCTCAAAACTGTATAGCAAGTAACATTTTGTCGCTGAGAGGGAATCATGAAATAAAGATATACATTTATTTAAAAGTGATAAAGTGGAAATAACAATTCAAAACAGGAACAAAATTCTGGTTTTAAATATATCGAAATGTAGAGATTCCGTATTTCAGTTTTTGGCGGCAGGCTAACGTAATAATGCCTACCGCGTCTTCGAAAGCGAAGCTTTAAAGGCACAGACATGGCGGTCTGTAAACACATCAAAAGCCTAGAAACTTTCATCTCTTCTGAGAAAATATACTTTCGCAATTTCCCCGTTCATTGTATTTCCTCTATCTGAAATGAGTACACGACCCTCTATGTTCAGAAACAAGGCCGCAGAGCAAGTATTAAAATGAGTTATCTATTTTAAAACCGGCCATCTACCCTCGAAAACATGTCCTTCTTTTCCGTTCTTAAATGACGAAAGAGACAGGATTAAATTTACATGCGACCTCTAGTACGGCTTGGAAAGACACCGAAGAAGTTCGAAACCTGCACGCTTTGGCGCATTGTGGTCTTCTGAAGCACTTCTGCTGTGTAAAGCAAGATGCAGCGTGTGTCTTATGTTGAGTGTAATCCTGTAAGGAAAAGAATAGGCATGTAACGCAATTGTCATCCTGGTATTATGCTGTAGTTCGCTGCTTCTGAACACCCATTAAAATGCAGAAATGACAAACCTCGAGGTACACATTTGTACAGTGTGTAATTTTAGCGAATTCCTTGACAACCTTGAGCGACGTTACAGGTTCATAACAACTCAAGGATAGGTACTTCGGAAGAGGTAGTGCAATTAAGTGGAACTTTTATAACTGTACTTAAGCAATACACCGCTCATTTCATGTGACTCACAGTAGTTATCTGCTGAAGAGATACAAGTGGTTGAAATAGACCCTTCGTGACGGGAGGTCTCTAAATTATCACTGTAGAAACATTGGTACGTTCAAAACCCTTGCTCTGATTCAGCCAGGAGTGACCTTTTGTCTAGGACAATTGCTGATTTTTATAGCTTATTAATTTGCCACCCACAATATTACATTATGTTTTCTTTTAATTTCTTTCATTTGAGGTATAAGAGGGCAGATCGATAAGTCAGTGACTTTTTACAGAAAATAACAATGTTTTCAAAAATCAATTTTATTTATCAACATAGTGTCCTTTCAATTCAATACACGATGTTCAACATTTCTCCAATTTTTTTAACCTTTCCAAAAAAATATGATTTTTTCGAAGTCTGCAAAATATGAGGTTGTTTTTACCATGATGTGTTCACTGGACGTGAATTTCTTCCCAGCGAGCCAATTTTTCAGTTTTGCGAAGAGGAAGAGTCGCTCGAAGTCAAATCTGGAGAATATGGTGGGTGAGGTAGCAGTTCGTAGCCCAATTCCACAAATTTTGCTTTGGCAATGGCTGAATTGTGTGTGGGTGCATTATCCTGGGGAAAGAGAATCTTTTTCTTCACCAAATGTGGTCGTTTCTTTAATTCCTTGTGAAACTGATCCAGCATTGCGGCATAATATGAACCTGTGATCGTTTTACTCTTTTCCAGGTAGTGGTCACCCTTTGTGTATCCCAAAAGACAGCTGCCATGATTTTTCCTGCCGACGGAATGGTTTTCACTTTCTTTGGAGCAGGTTCGTCGAAGGATTGCTTTGATTGTGTTTGGTTTCAGGTTGATAGTAATGGATCCAAGTTTCATCAACCGTGATATAACGCCGTAAAAGCTCATTTGTGTTGCGCTGGAACATGCTCAAACATCCCTGTGAAATGGTCACACGATTCCGCTTGTTCTCAACTGTGAGCAGTCGTGGCACCCATCTTGCTGACAGCTTTCTCATACCCAAAGATGTGCAGAATGTTATAAACCCGTTCACTCGAGATGTTTACGGTCTTGGCTATCTTATGAATTTTCACTCCGCGGTCTTCCAACACAATATCGTGAACTTTGTTCACCATTTCTTCTGTCGTGACCTCAACCGGTCGTCCTGTGCGCACGGCATCTCTTGTGCTCGAAGGGCCGCATCAAATTCTGTAAACCACTTGTGAACCATGCCATGTGATGGAGCAGAGCACCCATAATACTTTTGCAGCTTTTCTTCCGTTTGCATCACCGTCTTACCACGCAAAAAGTAGTGCTTTATCAGAACATGAAATTCACTTTTCTCCATTTTTTACGAAGCAACACACATCTGCTTATTATAGACGCTCTCAACAATGTTCTAAGAAACAAATGACGACGAATTTCTGCGATTATACCCAGAGTATATGTAATACTTGGGTGCAAACAAGAAACCTGTGATTACAACGCTATCTCTCCTCAAAGTCATGGACTTATCCATCCGCCCTTGTACAGATCTTCGAAGATAAACTGAGGTATAGAGGGATAGGTGCATGCATGTAGGGTAATCTAAAACAAATCACTCATCCGATTTTGATAATTACTTTACCATTGATAGAGCGTATTCTTTCTGGCGGACATGGGCCATAAAACACTTTTTAATTTCAATTCACAAATTACTAAAAGCCTATACACTAATATACGAACAATTGGAATTATAAAAGAACATACTTACTTGCGGCTTTGACTTTTCGTTGATGTAACCATGGAGTAGAAAATAGTTATTGTTACTCTACAGAAAATGCATGTAAAATAAGACAAACGCCGCCGATATTTCATTCAAAAAGTATATGCATAGGTAATCACGATTTAGCAACTAGGAAAACAGTAGACGCAGTGAAACAAAATAGAATCGAAACTGCTTATAAAGCTACGATGCGCATTCGAAAGTAATGCCAAAATGTTTTAGTAACACTCATGTAAGAAAGTTTTGTTTTATTTCCTTTGTTCTTATGTTATAATTAAGTTCGTTAGCAGGGCAATTTAAATAATTGAATAAAGAGAGAAAATTGCTAACATTAGAAGGCGATGTTTTATATTAACTACTGAGAAGATTAGTTTTCTCGATGGTCACAAGGCTGTGTATGTTTTCCAAAGAGGTTAATTTGGTGGCCTGGGAGTGGGGAATCTTCATATTAATCAGCTTCACCTCTGTTTTGTTGTATATGTTAAGGGCTTCTGTCTTATGTGAACACGTTCGTGTTATTAAGTAATAATAGGACCAAAGAGAAGGTACAACTGTTTAAAATTTCACCTGCTGTGATTTATCTAAAAACTAACTCGACCATGATTCTTCCACTGCCAAATGTTACTTACAGCTATGTAGCATTTCAGAACGTGGAATACTGTCGGGGAAGATTAAGGAAATCAGACTTTCCGCCGATGTTTCATGTCCTTTTTGGTGAATATTAGTCGATTTTTGATCCGCTATTAGCTGGGGCTGTAAGAAATGGATATATAAAGGGTAAAAGGGACAATTCACCATAAAAATGTTTTAGATCATTGTACAATAATTTCATAAAGAACAGGGAGAGGCAAATGAAATTGAGTAAATCGTCATTCAAGTTTAAAACTTATGTACTATCGGGTAAGCCAGCTAGTACATAATAAAGCAGAGTGAGAAGGATATGCATGGACACGAAGTGTAGTAGTAGTGGTGGTAGCAGTAGTAGGGATTAAATTTGGCTTGAGCAGAGAGTATAGGTAATTCAACAAGGGGTAAGGTGAAGGAAGTATAGGAGGCTACAGGCCGTAGGAAGACAGGCCACAGAGACGCGCGGAAGTCCCTAACATTTCCAGGCTCGGAGACCTGTCCCATTGCTGAAGCCGCCGAGAGAGGGCTTGAACGACTCACCAATCAAACAGCCCTCTGGTGTCCATGGGCAGTACCATATACCACTAAACCTAGAAGAAGAATGAAAGGGAAATGATGAAAAGGAAGTCGTGGTAGAGAAGAAACCACCCCAGAATTCGCCTGCCGACCTCAGGGAAACTACGAAAAGTAGTTAGAGTGGGCGGTTGCCGGGGATCGAACCCGGGTCCTCCCGAAAGCGAAACGCATACGCTACCGCATCGCCACCTCGCTCGGTGGGCTTGAGCATAGAAGCATATGCTTTACGTGGGCAAGGGAAAAATAGCACTACATTGTGTAACAGAGTGTAAGAAAACATAATTATGGAGGGAAAATGCAACTACTGTTAAACGGACATCTCGTTAATGAATAATAAATGAAAATCATTTTTTAGGAAAATCGAAACCGATTTTATCATAAATTGCGGAAAGTTTTTAGTTAAACAAGGGAAAAATGGACCAAGTCAATCAAGAAAGAAGCTAAAGAGAAATAAATAGTGGGAAAAGTTTCGAATCTACATGCATCACCTCAAGATGATGAGACACATGTAATCCATAGAAAATACTAGATATATCAAGTAACTCTATCCATAAAGGTAGGGGATGTTATAGAAATCATAAAAAGTAAAATTAAAGTACCGAAATTGAATTGTAAATACATATAGTAAAACTCTATGTTTATATTCACATGATTTTCTCTACTTAATGTAGCTTATTTTTATATCTCTTCTAGACAGCAATTTTTATATCTCTTTTTATTTTTCTATTTTTTCTTTCACATTAATCGACACAAACGTATGCAGAATGATTTCCTTAGGTACACGTTTCGTTGTAGGTACAACAAAGATACGAGAGGCTGAAGCGATAATAAAATTTTTAAAAAGTTTGTCGCTGGCTTTGTCGTTATATGCTGGCTTTGAAATTCCAGTCTTTGCATGACCACGAGAAACAAGCAAACAGGCTTTAAAAATCTAATGTGATACATTCCGTGACTTCTCTCAAGCTTATTTTTCTATATACTGCATTTTAATCAAAATTAGCTTTTGCAGATATAGCTACATTGCACATTTCGTTATACATAGGGACAAACAAATGAACAGCGACGGTCAAATGTTTAAGAACAGGGCGCTATATGCTGGTGTTAAAATTCCATAATGTTTCCATGCAATCGCGACATACAACTGAATGTTGAAAGGACTAAGAGAATGAGCAAGAAATGAACAATTCGAATCTTTAATAACGATATGTCATAAAAGCTTATGCCTTAAAAAACTTATTTTAAATAAATTGTGTGTGTTAAAGAGATCCACATTTTTATGTAGTATCTACGTCTCCGTCTATCGCTTAGCGTTTACCATTTATACAAGTTTGTACAAACCTCCTTCCGAATGAAGAGCAGTTCATAGGGTATTCCCTGAAAATCCAACATATGCATTTTATTTGTCATGTAAACAACTTTCATATATGGCATTTCAACCAAAATCGTTCGTTACTTTTTGCAAAATCGAAAAAAAAACGTTGCAGCTAAAGAGTAGTTTGTGGTGGGGGTGTTTTGTTGAAAATCTACGTGTCGCATCTTTGGAAGATATTGAACCTAAATGCCAAGTTTAGTATTTATCCGACTTTTCGTTTTTGAGTTAGGTTGTTCCAGATACACTGACGGACATGTTTCGAAAGGTGCTTTATTTTGATTCAGAGGGCCTCCAGACATGAATTTCCGGTTAAATTTAGGTAAGGAATTTTTGAGCGGAATATAATCCTTCCTCTGCTTACTACACGTAGTAGAGAAATTAAAAGTACGTTAGAATGTTGTAAAATTCAAACCAATAGCAACACTAGTCTCGGAAATGGATAATGCCATACGTAAATTTGTAACTTCGTATGACCGATAAATCATAAGCGATAGACAACGATATAATTCCACAAAAAAGTTTATCTCGTTACAATATGTAATTTAGGTGAGACAAAACTTTTTGTGGCGTTAACTACTTCGAAGATATTTGTTGCTATTAGTTTACATTTTCAAATACTTTATACTTTTATAAAGTGCTAAGTTACCATTCGTTCGTTTCTGGTGTTCACGAAAAGTGTGGAATTTTAAAGCCATCAAATAACGTCCCATGTTTTAAGATTTAACTGTCACTTCAGCCTCCTGTGTTGAAGATGAAGGGCTTATAACGAAGTACGTAATGAAACCACTTCTGAAGCTTTTGTAAAAATGGTTTATAGAAAAGTGCATAGAGAAAATCATATGTAACACATAAGACTTTTTACAGATCTATGAACAAAATAAAAGAACTTCCCGAGTGCTCAAATACGGCCCCGATCCGAAGAGCTCCAAGTTACCGGTCTTCGGGGCAAAAATATTTTCCCAGGCACCTCCATTCAAGCAAGATTCGAACTGCAGGCCTCTGCACTGCTGGGCTGAAAGACTATAGATAACAGCATAAAGGGCTTGTAGAGTAGCAGTGAAAAAGTAACAAGGAACATGCCACTTATCCGAAACTGAGATTTCGTGTTGCAAGGTTAGCTAGTTGAAGTGGTTTGCTTCTCAGAAATTAAAAGGGTTTCGGCCGAAAGTATGTTTAGGGCAATTTTCGAGCTGTGGGTCTTTGGCGCGTTGAGGGATCGTAAGAAAAGAAGCCAACGACATCGACATCTGATGAGCAGCTCAAGCGCCCAGCACAAAACCAACTGATCGAAATTTCTTCTCGAAAACGTTCCTAATATATCACTTTGGCAAAACCGTTTCAATTTCTGAGAATTATATCACTTCAGCCAGCTATCCTTGCAGCCCGGACAAAAACCGAGCTTCAAGCCAGTGGAATATTCCTGGTTAGATAAGAAATGACCGAGCAGGATGGCTCTGGCGGCAACGTCTTAGGCTCGCATTCGGGAGGTCGTGGTTTCGATTCCTGCGACCGAAATTCCTGATCCATGGGTGTTTTCCCCGGGTCGCTAAATGAATGCTGGGGAGGTTCATTACATCCCCGAATTTCCTGTTCCTCCACTTCACCTCAATTCTCATTTCATTTCACCTTTCACCTGCTTGGCTGTTTCAGGGTTGCAAGTGTCGGCGGGAGTCTCGGCATTGCTAGGCAGGGGAATGGATGGTCTATGTAACACTTCCTCCCCCGGAATGGGGGTGGGCTCCGAGTCCTGGACCCCCCAGTGGGATGTGCAAGCCTGCAGGGGGGCCGGTTGTACCAGCTGCCATTCGGGGAGTTTCAGCCTGGAAAAAGATAGGGACTCTTCCTAGTCTGTCCGCCCTCTGCTTCCTCTCACCTCACCCCTCCTTCCTGGGGTCGCCCCATCAGGGGCTTAGGCACAAAAGATCTTCATAGATCGAGGTGCTAAGTCTCCCTTTGTACCTAGTCTTAGTCTTAGATAAGAAATGAATGTTACATCTAAGCTTTTTAATGACGAGGATGGTGGTGTTAATAATACTGATGCTGATATTATAATAATAATGATACTAATAATATACACAATACGCTTACGTCTATCCCGAAGAGACAACCAGAGTTATATCACATCTAGCTCGCTGGAGATTATTCTGCAGCGTTGTTACAGCAAGACAAACTTAGATAATTGCTTGCTCACTTCACTTCCTTACTATCTAGGTCAACATACGTGATCATCTCATTAGCGTCTCTCATTGGCTCCTTCGCTGCTTACACGCAAAATGAGGTGCCTAATAAACGAAAAAAAAAAAAAAATCTTAGCCTGTCGACTTTCGTGCGTTCTTCTTTCGGGAACCCCCGGGCGTAGTTAGTAACTTGTTTTGGTGCTGACATAAATTGCTGTTCGTATTTGTTTCCCGCACTTTAACAGCTCTTATCGCCCTTGAAGCCTGTAATAAGTTCGGTCTATTATCGGGACATTTCAGAAATAGGAAATAGTGCCCTTATCACCGCTTATAAATTCCTCTCTCGATGCTTTTATTCGTTGTTGTCAATCAGAACAATAAAATGTATTTCATGTTTCAGATCTGCTGCGAGCGTATGCTAATTACATTGACAACAATTATATGAAATTTACTTTCAGAATTACCCTCAGAAGTAGCAGTATAACTTGTTCCTATTAACACCTTCACATTAATATACTTTCCCTCTTGATCTTTTTAAATAAAAACTAATCAGGGTTGTCAATACAAGCTATTAGAATCCCGCTAGATATCCTTCGAAAACCCACAATTTTCCAGAAATATCAGATAGTAATGGAGTGCTGTTTCGCCGCGGCTCAGACATTTCTGGCATTTTCACAGGAAATTTTCATTCACCCTGGAGAGTTCAATATCCGAAATTCAGTGAATTTCTGGCCTGATGTTTTCCTTTAGTTCTCACATTATATGGGGGTTTGCTGCATGCAACTTATTTTTCAGGTGATCATTAAAGTCGGAAAAATTGTAAGGTCTGTAATTGGATTTTGCGAAATGATAGATTAATTGACCCGCGATTAATATTCTCTGACGAAGCATGGTTCCATTTATAAGCCTATGTTTCGTCGCAAAATAACAGATATTGCAGTACAGCGAAAACCAATTTTACACATGAGATTCTGTTGCATGACGCGAAAATTGGTGTGAAGTAAATGCATACAGAATAAATATTAAACAAAATATCTGATTTGTTGCACTCACATACTTTCCCTACTCTTGTATAAACTATTGTTATAAACGTTCATTTTCCATCTACCTCATGTTAATTGAGGAAAACATTTGCAGAAACTATCGTATTGCTAATTTTCTTTTAGGTGCAAGGGAATATGGTAGGCTTTAAGCGATAGTCAAATCTTTTAAGAGCTGGTTGCTACGTGGAACATTTCGTTCTCTTTGCATATCCAGGACATAAAAAAACGAATAACGAATTCCCATTTGAGAAGAAGTATAAGTATTGGAAAATTCAAACAAATAACAAGGAATATCTCGGAAAATCTCCACAAAAACAAATGTATGTGACATAAATTGTGTGCTTTGAGATCTACATTTTTTTGTGTAGTCAAACTTTGTCTATCTCTTACGGTTTACCAGCTATGCAAATGTAATTCAGAATGAAGAGGACTTTTGGGGACATTCCAGAAAATTCAAGATATACATTTCATTTTCCATAAAAATATCCTAAACATATGATATTTTAATCAAAGTCGTTTGACCCATTTTTGAGAAAATCAAAATTTTCGAAAAATGTTTCATGCAAAGGGTAGTCTGGGTTTGGAGATTTTCTTGAAAATCTTCGTGTCGCATCTTCAGAAGGTACTGAAGTCATGTTTGGTGTTTGGTGTTTATCCGACTTTTAGTTTTTGAGTTATGCTGTTCACAAATTGACAGACAGACGGACATACACCGAACATGTTTCCAAAGATACTTTATTTGGATTCAAAGCACCTCAAAACATGTATTTCCAGTGAAACCTCGGTGTCGAATTTTTTGGTGGAATGCAATACTTCCTCTACCTACTGATACTAATGGCCCAACGCAGCATTTTCTGTAAGTGAGTATTTTATAGTGATATGGGTAGTTTTTCTCCCCTTACACAAGCCAAACTCGGATATTTAACGCATATACTCATTTTTAATACCTTATGTCATTTACTAGCCTTTTTCTTCAGTTGCTCGCACCCAAGGGCAAATTTGAATTGTACGAGGGCTGATCAACAAAGACTGAGACTGATTTTTTTCTGTAGCTTCCGTGATAGTTTCGTATCTGTAACATAAATATTTGAAAAGAGCGGGTTTTTATGTATAATGTTGGTAGGCGGCAGCACTCTCGTATTGGTAGGTTGGTAGTAATGCTCTATTTTGTAGACCCTACGTGCATTTCGCATACCAGACAATAGAGGTGAAGATTTTTTAAATCGATTATCACCGGTGATGAGTCATGGCTGCATCATTATGATCCTGAAGGAAAACAAGCCAGCACAGTGTGGAAATCGCCAGGTTCTCCAACACCAAAAAAGGCAAAAGTTTTTCCATCTGCAGGGAAAGTGATGGTGATCACATTTTTTTACTGTAATGGAATGATTTACCAGCATGCAGTTCCCCCTCACACTACTGTTACAGCAGCATACTACACGTCAGTATTGGCTACACTGAGGAAGCACATTACAAAGAAACGACCAGAGCTTCTCGGACTGGGTGGCGACTTCATCATGACAATGCACGGCCTCACGTCGCAAATCTAGTCATGCAGTTTATGGCTCGATTCAACATTACCTGTATACCACATCCACCTTATAGCCCCGATCTTGCACCCTGTGACTTTTTTTATTCCCATCACCAAAGGCAAAGCTTAGGGGTATTCGATTTGAGAACTCTGAAGCAGTGCTCAAGAAAAGTGAGGCGATTCTCAATGACCTGACAAAGAATGGTCTGCAGCACATGTTCAAGGACTGGTAAGAGACGCTATAAAAAGTGCATTGAAGTAGGAGAGGACTACTTTGAAAAAGATCATGTAAACATTGAATTGGAGTAATAAACATCTGTGAAAAAAAATCAGTCTCAGTCTTTGTTGATCAGCCCTGGTATAATAGTGGCTTGACTCAAATTTCCTATCGTTAAATACCAACAAAAACACCTATGTATCATCTGTTAGTCTTAAACTTCTTGATTCTCTATGTATATAATTATGATTGCTTTGTAAATAACTGTAAATGTTCTGTTATAAACAAATCACTTCAAACAATGTAATTATTAATGATAATGAAACAACGGGACAAACGCATAACATATGAATGCAACAGCTTCGTCATAAATCTACTTATATTGCAAACATATTTGCCTACTGATATTTATCTTTGGTTCAGTGCACTCTGTAGTGATAACGCAGTTCGTTTATCACTATCATTATGCCTTTAATATGTATTAAAAATAAGATTAATTAAAGTATATGTATGAACAAATTTATTGATTATCCAACAAAGCTTCTGTTCTCAGAATTCACCAAATTTATTACTGTACAATGTTTTGTTAAATCGTTTTTTGCTAATGTTTATACACACAAATCGGAATAAACGTCCATTGTATCGCCATGGTTACAAAACCAAACGACGTGACTGTGGCCTGTGTGAACTTTAATGTTTCATAACTGCAGCCTCCAACCACAGTGGCAATCTTGTTTCAAGGTTGCCTACACAACGTAATGACAAAAGGATATCCAGATTTGCAACAGTAAGAAAATAATTTACACAAGGAGCATTATTTTTGTATATTTTAAATTGTATTAATGATTACTTTATTGCAATACTCTTGTCTTGAGTGTTAGTTGTTAATGAAAGTTTTATGGCAAAGTTTGGTTTTACAATTTAAAATTAATGTTTTGCCTTATTGCTTTTATCGTCGCAAATTCTAATTTAGTTCATTATTATTTAGTAATATTAGATTTTCTCTATATTTGTAGAGAATTTCCAACTAATATTCAGGTTATGCTAAAAATTAGCTATTATTGTTTACATTTTACATAGTATTCTTCTAGAAATAAATTAAACTAAATTATGATGTATAATTTCACAGTATAAGTGGAATTGTATCCACTGCCCTGAATTCTTTCCATTTTCTTCAAATGCAGTTCTACCTAAAAGTTCCTTGTTTCTAAGTCTTCAGACTTGCTTAAATATGTGGAATTCTAATCAATAAGTGAATGAAATCTCATTAGTGACGTTTCAGAATTGTAATAAAAACTGGTACATTAAGAGTAGGTTTGCAAATAAACCATATGAAACATACTGATAATAGGAAATGTGATTTGTAAGAGATAATTCCCAATTCCTTTACAGTACGTTATCATGCTTGTTTTATGTCTGATAGTGCTGCAGTAACAATGGTTGCAGTAGTTTTCACGTAAATGCGCAATTCCATTTAAAACGTATGCTTTGCTAATAGCCTGTAGATGAGCAGCAATATCATTATCTTAGTTCTCAAATTTAATTGACACATTCTTCTTTTGTGGAGTTTATCTTTTATGTCAAATATGACCTGCTTATCGCTATTATTTACTTGAAGCATTTTTATTCTGCAGTCAAAACATTAGTATCTTACTTTCATATCCCTGGAGATGTAACTGATCTGGACTATAATAGAACGTTAGTGTACAGTGTGTGTGCGCGCGCCTGCTTGTGTGTGTATATGTATGACGTATGACCAGAAGCGGAGCGGACTTAGCACCTCAACCTAAAGAGATCTTTTGTGCCTAAGCCCCTAACGGGACGCCCCGGGAGGGAGGGGTGAGAGGAGACAGGCCGGAGCAGAGGGCAATGTCCCTACATTTTTCAGGTTGAAACTCCCCAGTGACTGCTAGTACAACCAGCTACCTCCCCCTGCAAGTTTGCACGTCCCACTGGGGGCCCCCGGGACTCGGAGACCGCCCCCATTTCGGGGGACGAGGTTTTACAGAGAATACCTTTTTCCCCTGCCATGCAACTCCGAGACTCCCGCCCACATTTGCAACCTTAAAACACCCAATCAGATGAAAAATGAAGTGAAATGAGAGAGGCGGTGAAATGGAGGGTCAGGAAATTTGGGGGAAGTAATTAACCCGTCCAGCATTTACCTAGTGACCCGGGGAAACCCCAAAAAACCCATGGTTGCAACGTTTGGCTGCGGGAATCGAACCCATGGCCTCCCGAATGCGAGCCACATGTGTTACCGTCTGCTCCATCTCGCTCGGTGTATATTTAGACATGCGTATCTGTATATGTGTATATTTTTCTGTGTGTATGTATGTGTATGCTTGTATGCTTAATATGTGTGTGTGTATGTGTGTTTGTATGTGTGTGTATATGGATATGCGCGACGTATGTATGTATGTGCATGTATGTTTATGTGTGCATGTATATGTGTGCGAGAGAGAGAGAGAGAGAGGGTGGAGGGAGAGAGTCTTTTCACCCAAGAACGGCCAAACCAATGTCATAAACTTTGGTATATAACATATCTTTTGTTCCACTTAGAAAATGGTCTGAATGGCATCTTAATTACTTAGCTTAAAGGGAAGTTTCGAAATATTATTATCCATTTTTGAAAAGTGTTACGCAACAAAAGTTTGTAAGTATATTGTTTCTGTCAAGTTTTTCTACTTTTAAAATCTCGACAGGATGAATTTTTATGAAGCTATACACTTTTTGATCACTATTATTCGTGTACGTAAAACAGTTATAAGAAATAATATATTTCCGAACGCATAACAAGCATAAGGGACCGGCATAAGCTTGTGTGTGTTAAACGTTTTATTGTTTTGATTTATTAACACTTCAGAAGAAGTAGTTTTTTATTGTCAGTTTTCAAAATATTGTGTTACATGTAAGTTGCACGGAGAGGTGCGAGGGAGAGAGGGAATGTGGGCGATGGAGGGAGAGAGTGGGAAAATGAGTGAGAACAAGTGAAAAGGTAAAGAGAGGGAGCAAGACGGGGCATAGAAAGGGGAAAATAGGGAGGGAAAATATCATGGGTAACGAGAAGAGAGGGGAAGAGGGAGAGAAAATGAGAGATGTTTTGAATAGTCTTTAACGCCCGCTCTTACTACATATGGCACCACAGGTGGTAACACTGGTGATGTATAAAATAAATGATCATTTGGAAAGATAATTTAGGAAGGGAACGCCTAAGTTTAGGGTACCTCCCCGTCATTTGTCAGTTATGAAGACTGAGGAAAATATGGGGGGGGGGGGAGGAAACGCGAGCTGAGCTGCGGTTCTTCTAAAAGCGAATAAAACAACTCTCATAGGTCCTAGCAGCATCTGAAATTAATGACAGTTTACTCGTCCCTAGCAAAGCATATTTATCTTGTGTTTAAATTGCAAAGCATTTTTGCTCTCTTAAGTACATCGTCACTTCTAAACTTACCTCGCCTGGCACTCGAAGCTCCGTTCTTTCTCAATTGGCACGTGCATTCTAACGATTACCATTACAAGATGTCCGAAATGTTTGCCTCATTCAGTCTTTGAACTTCTACTTATATGCTGCTCTCACTGAATACATACACTTCTGCTCTGCGAAATATTTGCTAATGGCAGCATGGTGACAGGCACAATCTGGAAAATCGCGAAGAATACACGCCGATAATAAAGACTCCTCAAGAAGTCAGAACATGCAGACTTTACCTCGTCTGCATGTCTTATTTCTATAATTCCGTTTGTAAGTTTTCAGTTCTGATAAATAACTGAGTGTATAACGCTGGATCTGAAACATTCAGTTGCTTTTGTGTGCTATTTGTTATAGCTCAAGAACGAAAAAACCGATTACTATAAAACTTGGCACACGACAGATCATATCCCAAATAGACGATAGACTATATGATGTATTAATTGTTATTTTTATTATTTTTTATATTTTCCATAAATTGATTAAGGGAATATCATGGCTCACCTACAATGCTGTTCATTCGATTTAGTTTTGGTGTTAAGGATAGCCACAGATGTCTTTGCGCGATAATTTAAATGGATCTTAATTCTACAAATAGTTCACTGAAATAATATATTGCATTATAAGATCAATAAGTAAACTTTACAGAATCGTTTTAAGTTATTAGAAGTTTTTAAAAAGAGGTAAGAGGGTTCTTTAATTTCACAGAATCTTAAAAATCACAACTTGCATTTGCTAGGGCTGTTTCACGAATAAATTGAGCTAATAAAATCCATACAATAGGATGAAATTTCAAATGCTTATAATAAATAACAATTGGACCTTAAAATACTGGTCATTGCAGCTATGATTTAATGCATGTCAGCATACTGAATACACTGTATTACTGAACATAAATGAAAGGTTGTAATAAATCGTTATAATCCTATGTGTTTACCTTTCTCGTGTTGGCTATCCATCTGTTAAAGTATTTGGGTGTCTGCTGTGTTGGATTTGCTTTTCCAGTTCACAACCTTTCAGTTGGCTTCCTATTTCAAAAGCCATTTTGTCGTTTAAAATTTAGCGTTTGTTTGTTGCAAACATGTTTGTTACACCTGATCGTAAAGGAACATAGTGTAATTGTGTATCCATAATACAGTGCTTTTCTTTAACGCTGTGGCCACCGCCCGGCGACTCGCGCGCCGACCCTACAGCTCGGACTTCCGCCGAAATAGTTATAACATCCGCGCAACCGTCTCACATTCTCATAGTTACAGTAATGATAATGGGCACTGTCTTATCATAAGAGGTGTTGGAAGTGTTAACCTTCTCTACCTACATATTTTTAACATATTTTAAGAAAAGTTTCATTTACTTTCCAGAGTTCAGTGTCTGAAATTGAATTCTGTTTTGGTTTTCTTCCAGTGTACGAGGTTTATTGCATACACTTTATTTTCCACATGATCATCAGAGTCGGCTAGATTTCCGTGGGTGTATTTTGAGAAATGCCAATAGTAACTGAACTACGCTTAATATTCTTCTCTAACGAAGCATGGTTCCAATTACATGGTTATGTTCCATCGTAAAATAATAGATACTGAATCATAGATAAACCCGATTTTACACGCGAGATTCCCTTGCAGGACGCGGAAATTTCTGTGTGTGATGTGCAGTAATATATACAGAATAATAGGGCCCATAGTTTTTTTTTAACAAAGAATAAATGCAAGAAGAATGACTTACACCATTTTGTTCAACAGCTGACCACGTTGAATGTCAGTCTGGGCTCTTACAGTGCATGCAGCTGAAGAGTTATTAAATTTAATTTCGGAGAACTTTTAAAGTAGAGTAATTAGTAAAGGATTATGGCCCTCAAGGCACCCTGATTTAACCGCATGTGATTTTCATCTATGGGGAACTTGAGAAATAAGGCATATGCAACAAACCATACATTTGAACAACTAAAATAAATCATCAGACGAGAAATTCACTCAATTTCAGATATTGAACTCTTGTATCTAAGAACGTGGGACGGATATAACTATTTCGGTGGGAGTCCGAGCTCTGGTGGCCGGCGCATGAGCCGCCGTACTTTGGAATGAAGAAGTTTTTTGGAAATCTTGTCGTATCCTTGGAAGGTGCTAAACTTAAATACCAAGTTTCGTATCTAACCTACTTATTTATTTTGAGTTATTCTATTCACACACTCACACACACAGTCGTCCTCCGTGGACAAGTGGTACCGTGATAGCCTCTAGTTCCCAAGGTCGCGGTTCAAACCCGGCGGAGGGCGATAGATTTTTTCGGGCGTAAAAATCCTTGGCATGACTTCCTTCGGAAGGTAGTAAAGCCGGTGGTCCCCTGTCGTAGATTTACGGCACGTAAAAGAACCTCAAACATGATAAAGAGGCCTGAGAGCAAATTTCCCGGTCTTTCACGCCCAATAGAATGGGACGCTAAGGTCCATAGTAGTTAATGAGCGTCCAAAAATAAATCTCAATTTAATTTAACACACACACACACACATACACACACATACGTGCCTTTTTTTTAATACAGAAATCTCGGTATCGCATTTTTGGGTGGAATTGCATTACTTCCTCTACTTGCTGTAAGTAGTAGAGAAAGTAAACACAGTTTTAAAATTATGTTCTAAATCTCTTATAAAATCCCTTTTTAATAAAGTTATGGAAAATATGATTATTTCTCATATTTTCAGGAAGAGTTTCGTACACGCGAAAAACGAAAGCGAAGACTTCTAAGAGGCCGGAACAATATCAGCATCCAGAAAGCAATTTTGAAAAATACAGAGATAATGAAGTTAAGAGCAGTCATTTGCAGAAGGGAAAGTTACCAGCACAGAATGAGGGCCCTTAGGTGTTAAACATTCCTTAATTGTTTGCCATATAACCAATCACGCGAGATGGAAATCGCGCTGTTTTTTGTTAACGTGTAGAACTCACACCATGACCTGAGAGAACAGGTTTCAGGTAGCCTGAATAAGGTCATTTTGTAGATCAGCTGCATGGGCTTGATACGCGTGTAACATATATCTACTGCAATCTAGAACACTGCGTTAACCGTTTTCTGATTCCAGATCTGCAATTCTGTTTCGAAGAAGGAAAACATTACTTATGTCGGATTCGCTATTCCACCTCTCCACTTTCAATAAACGTCCAAAGCAGAGCCTGCCGTCTCCATTCTAAAGCTTTCGTTTTGTTCTGTTGGGGAAAAAATTAGAAGTCTCACATACCCTGAACGTGTTTTAGAAACTGGTTATCTTATTTGCTTCCCGCAGTGGGTGTAATTTCTTTTCCATCTTTAATATCATTCTACCTATGCTCAAGTTCTTTGTAGCTTTCTTTTCGTTCGGTTTTGAGTTTTGTAGGAAACCATAAACAATATTAAGTTCGTCAGTTTGGAGGAAACAAGGCTTAGATTCAGAGTAACAAAATATGCCGCCGCAAATGTCACTGTTATTACAGCTGTTAGTTACAAATTTATCACCAAAAGGACTAGGATTTATTTGCTAATTCACTAAATATGACACTCCATAAAGTATTCCTCGCCACTTTAAAAAAAATCTGACGTGTTACATTCCATGACTTTCTCTACCTGCTATTCTTTATTTTTATATGGCATCTACAAACCATCCTTGAAAATCCTTATTTTGCTATATACTTTATATTAAGTGAGGTAAACGGAAGTCGCCAGTCAAATGTTTAAAATCGCTGGCCCTGAAATTCCATGGTCTTTGCATGACATCGCAAATAACAACTGAATGGGAGAGCACTTAAGAAAATGATAAAAGTATTGCAAAATTCAAAACAATAACGAAGAATGTTTGCGAAATGTCTGATATAAAATTTACTTTAAAATAAATTGTATGTTTAGAGGTGTGTAAGAGGTTTATATTTTTTGCGTCACAAGTTTCTGTCTGGCTCTTATGGTATACGAATTGTTTCATAATGAAGAGGACTTCACAAGATATTCCCAGAAAATTCAAAATCATTTGAGGCGTTTTTGAGAAAATAAAATACAACGAAAAATGTTTTAATGTAAAGGGTAGTTTGGGGTGGAGGAATTTTCTTGAAAACATTTTTGTCATATAGTTGAAAGATAATAAACTTAAATACCAGTTTTGCTATTTACCCGACATTTCAGTTTTCAGTTATAGTGTTCACACACACATACACACACACACAGGGACCTATTTGTAAAAATTGGATTCTGATGTTTCAAAACATGAAAGTATTTCCAACATTGAATTTTTGGGTGGAACGCAATACTGTCTCTATTTACTAGGTACGTGGTAGAGAAAGTAAAAATTCTAGCAACCAAGAAAAGGGTGAGAAAATGCACATTTTAATTTGCCTAAAGAACTAACTATATTGGAATTTACGTGTTCTGGCATTTTCCATGCTGTATTTTATAACTCTTATAACCTTTTTTTTAAAAAAAAAATAGCATCGATTTCCCCATTTTAATTACGTGGCATCGAATACAGGGTGAATCATATAAAACTTGCACCGCAAATATTTCGGAAATGGAAAGTGCTATTGATGTGTAGTTTTCACAGCATTGATTGGTAGTCAGGGGCTCGTACATTTAGCCTATAAACAGATTTTTAATAATACTGAGAAAGTGTATTTTTTGAGCAAACATACAATTTTTTAAATGGAACAATGCCTAGTTACCTCAACAGAATAAAGGTAGGGTAAATTTGAATGTCAGTGGACTTTGCTGCAGGATTCTAGTGCAAGTGGTTTACGAGAAATCTTATTTTGAAACTTTTACGCACCGATACTTGTACAACCTGTGGTAGCACAAACTAAAGAAAAACAAAAGGGAATTACAATACTTCTGTGGATTCTTGCAAGTAAAGAGAACATAGCCCTAGTTTTGCAGCTCTTAATGGAGAGAGATGTAATAGGGATGGAACCTATGTCGATGGAGCATGCGCAGTGCACATGTCTGACTTATGCCACTTTCATGTGCGATTGTGCGGGAACTAATTTGCGGATCTACTGCAACGGCAGCCAAAGCATTAATTTCTGCTTCTTCTCCAGTCACTTGTTTGTTTCTGTTGCGTTTTCTAGATGTTACAGTACCCCTTTCACGTAATGAGTTGAAGAGGTTGATAAATAATTGCCGAGATGGTTGACATCTATTGGGATACGTTTCCGCATACATCGTACAGGAACGAACTGCATTCTTCCTACACTCTCCATACACCATGAGCATGTGTACGTCTTCTGCATTAGTAAACCCCATCTTCCACTCACGACTTACTGCTTGAACTGTCACAAACTAACTGACCAGAAAGTGGCAATGCAATCAATGAACAGAAAACACAATGCAAACAAACATAACAACATCGTACCTAGTAACTAAGCAGGTTGAATGGGACAAACAGTTGTCGGGGTGGTAACTTTTCAAAATACGATTTCTCGTAAACCACTTGCACTAAAATCCTGCAACTAAGACCATTGACATTCTAATTTAGCCTACCTTTATTCTGTTGATGTAACTAGGCATTGTTCCATTTAAAAAATTGTATGATTGCTCAAAAAATACACTTTCTCAGTATTATTAAAATCTGTTTTTAGGCTAAATATACGAGCCCCTGACTACCAATAAATGCTGTGAAAACTGCACATCAATAGCACTTTCCATTTCCGAAAAATTTGCTGTGTAAGTTTTAGGTGAATTCACCCTGTATGTGCATTTAGTATAGCAACATTTTTCATATAATGCCTGACCATGTACCGACATGTTTTAAACTGACGGAGAAATGTGTTAACTCGTAAAAACTGAGGTGTTATTGAGGAAGATTCAATAAATACGTTGATAACTTTATTCCTTTGACATGTTCTTCCTCAGTCAGAGGAAGAACATGTTTTAAAGTGGAGACGAATAATTTCTAGAGTCACTGTATCCACATATGCAGATACTATATTTCTGACAATAAAGGGTAATATGCGTTTAGTATGGTGGAAAGCACATTTGAATTAGAAACAATATGCAGCAAACTTGACGATGGTTTGCAAAACGATGGATTTCAATACCATATTCTTACTTAAACCTTTTGATAATGTTTCCCCTGAGATTTTTATTGAAAGGTTTAGAAAAGGGTGGGGGGAGCACAGAGATTTCTCTTAAACTGTTATATTTCTATAATACTCGTAAATGCAACGTCTAAAACTGATCTGAGAAACGTATATCGCGGGGTAATACAGCTGGACTCTGTTCTTGGCCCTTTCCTTTCTGTAACCTACATGAATGACTTACCAACCCATGCGTTATAAATACCGACACAGGAGGTCGAAGTCGATTCTGGTTCCAAGCTTTCGGGAGCGATGACAGCCTGCAAGATAGTCGCCATTTATATGTTTGGTTGCCCATAAAGAGCTTTACAAGTGTTGCCGCCAGGAAAGCTTTAAATTAAAACTAAAATGTGAACATACAATATTGGAATATTTCGAAAATGGCTAATACGTTACCAAAAAAAAATTATACTCATAAGCAAAGCATAATGCTAATAAAACTAAAATTAAATACTTTTTAAAAATGTCAAATGTAATATTTTATCAGGATGATTTTACAAAAGAAATTAACAATGTTTTCAATGATTATTCTACATGATGTGATGTCATTGAGATTTTTAAATGAATACTTTTTTTTTGTATTTCTTTGATGAAAAACTTTATTTATTTCATAAAAAAATTCGGTTGCTATGGAAACATTTTTGTTTTTAACTTGTATTATAGATTTCGTGTAAGGAAATTGTTTAATGTGTTATCACTCCAAAATATAATGTTTTTAAAAGAAGCCGAAAAGATTGGAATTCCTATGATGCTAGGATTTGGTGACAGAAGACGTACATACATAACAAGAAGTATGCATACTTTTCAATGAAACTCATCCAAATCGACAACCTATTTCATAGGCAATCGTGGGAATAGAGCCGAAATGAAAAGAACACGAACATGTCAGAGAGTTATTGTCCGTAGTGTAGTGGTTACCATGCTGCCCTCTAGTTCCCGAGGTCATGGGTTCAAACCCGACGGAGAGCGATTGATTTTTTCGGGCGTAAAAATCTTAGAATGGCTTCCTTCGGAAGCGAAGTAAAGCCAGTGGGCCTGTGTTGTAGATTTACGGCACGTATAAGAACCTCAAACCTGATAAAGAGGCCTCTGAGAAAAATTCCCGGTCTTTCACGCCCAATATAGAATGGGACGCTAAGGCCGCAGCATTTAAGGTACGTCCATAAATAAAAACTCAATCTCATTTTACATGCCAGAGATATCAGAAAGTCCCGAATATCTAAAAATATTAGGTAAATTTGACGCATCCAAGCATTTTTGTAAAAACTGATTTAGTTTTAGTTTAATTACTATGAACTGTTAGGTCGTTTTAAAAACCCTGTTGAGCATATATTATGCATTTTAAAGACTATTTGCAGGAAATTAAGAGTATACATTTTATTCGTAAATTCAATATCACAAACATATGTTATTTTGACCAGAATCAATACATCTGATTTTGAGAAATTAATTACGAAAACATTACATAATAATGAGTAACATTACGAAAAATGTCTACATGCATGTGAGGCTTGTGGTAGAAATAATTTCGTGAAACTCTTCCTTATAGACTTATGAAGTGCGGTGTTCATCCGATTTTTCATTTCTGTGTTATGTTTTTCACGCGCGCGCGCGCACACACACAAACACACACACACACACACACACACGACGCGCGCTCGTGAATTTTATCAAAGATTCTGATTTTTGGGCTCAGGGTAGCTGAAGACACAAAATTCCGGTGAAATATCGATACAAAATTCCCTACTCTACTATAAGTAAGCGGTAGAGAAAGTAAAAAATATGCCCTTGAATAAGAATGCTATTATTGATATCAGCAATATTCGGTATTTGCTTACACTTACTCTCATTGGATGCCATGCACAATCTGTTTATAAACCAGTGAACGAAATGGATACTTACCGGCAATGATTCCGATACCCTAAACAATTGCCGTGCTCTAACACGCTCTGGATACCTGCTCGGTCACTTGATTTACTTTTTGCATTAAACACATTTTTTCCTGAACACTTTCATCGAGTGTCAAGTATCAACTCTCTCTTTTCGATCTAGCCACGCAGAAGTTAGCGGCCAATTAATGCATTTTCTGAACTGTTGAATAGCTAGGCATGCGAAACCTCGCCCACCTACACAGATTGTCATAGAAGTAGCTTCCTGGTGAAACATCTTTTGTACCTCGGCTCACGTCGGTATGAAACAGATGCCTAGCGGAAAATGTCAATGAAACGGCAGTATTTTAGAAAAGGTTGCTTCAAGTCCTTTGATTGTAACCACCAAGTTATGATTAGGACCTGCATTTTGATCACCTAAAATGTTTGAAGAATGACCCTTAACATGAGGCAGTATTTTTAACACTTAAAATATTTCAGTCAAATTATATAATAAGTAAATTCAATAACAGCCCGCCTTGAAGCAATATGTGTATGTAATAATTTGTAAAATGTATGTAACAGTCATTGCATATGCTTATATTATTGTAAACATGTTCAATAATGTTATGTGAATATATTACGTAATTGAATAATGTAGGAGCTGTGTGAAGAAATAGGTTTACAGTTGCTAACAATGAGGTAAACTTTAGGCAATAATGAGTAAGGAAGTTTAAATGCTACTAGTCATTATTAGAGCAGCAATAATGTAAATTTTGAGACAGTTTAAAAATAGCCAATCAACAACCAGAAAAAGCTTTAGTTAAATGAAGGTACTCTATTGGAGAAGGATTATCCAATCAGAGAATTGAAATACAGAAATTTACAAGCTTAGATGATTGAAATCAAGTCAGTTGCCTGCAGACAGTGACTGTAACCGGATCCAAGATGTGTCCTCGAGAGATTTAATATGTATTCGTGTGAGACGAAAAATAGTTTTACGTGTTGAAAAGTACAAGTAATTAATAAAAGAGTCTCACAGCTCTCTATCAGTGAAGTGTTATTTAAATCGTATCAGGTATTAATAAAAGAAGTGAAGTAAAATTATAATATGTGTAAGCCTACATTCCTGTCGCATCACGCCCTGCCAAGATATCCATGTCTCTAAAATAAATACTGGCGCAGCCGAGACAAACATAAATATATAATATTTAAAGAAACAGTTTAATTACAAAGTTAATATTTTTTTAAACTTGGGACAAAGGCCACCTCAAAATACATTTGGGGCGAAGGCTACCGAAAACTGTTTACTATACGTGCGGTTGCAACTACTACAAGTTCAGCTCCCCAACAGTTGAAATATAATACATCTTCAAACTGGCTTTCCACACGTAGCAGCAACAACGTAAAGAAACTAACTTTCTCAAATTGGCATCCATACGTGGGGCAGAAATATTACTACTTCAAACATGATTAAAATTATAAAGCAGCTTGTGTGTTACATTCACAGTACCTTCTCTATCCTGTATCATTTATTAATGAATATATACATTTATCTTACGAAAGCTTACTTTTCTGTCTACTTCATTTTAAACGGACCTTTGCAGAAGTAGCTACATTACACCTTTCGTTATAAATGCAAAGGGAAGAGCGATAGGCAACTGTTTAAGTACTGAAAGCTATACCTGGCCTTAAAATTTCATACTGTTTCCATGTGAGAAACAACTGAAAATCGACAGGAATTGAAAAGAATGATACAGTATTGAGCAATTCAAACCATTAATAACGGATATCTCGGAGGGGGTGATGCCACAAAAAAGAGTTATTTGAAATAGATTGTATGTTTTAAAGATCCACATTTTTGTGTAGTGCGTTTTCATATCTCGCTTAACGTTTTATATAAGATTGTACAAAATCCCTTCCGAGTGGAGGACTTCACAGGCTATTCCGAGAAAATTCAAGATGCGCATTTTATTTCTCATGTGAATATCATTAATATCATCTTCCATGTAAAGAATAGTTTGGGAAAGCTAAATACCAAGTTTAGTATTTATCCGACTTTTTGTTTTTAAGTTATGCTATTCACTAACACCTGCGCGCGGGGACCTTTTTCCAAAAATGCTTTTTTGTATTCAGGAGTCCTCAGAACATGCATCTCCGGTAAAATCTCGCATCGAAATTTTGGGTGGAATATAATACCTCCTCTACCTACTGTGTACATGGTATAGAAAGTAAAAGTGATATAATAATTACAAAAAGTGACCTAGATCTGAGGTGTATTTGATTTATTAAAATTAGTAAACAGAAATTTATAAATTAATTTATACATAGATATAACAATTATACAAGTAGAATAAGATAAGACTAATAATGCGGCATCTTAGAAAATTAATTAAAAATATATTGGTTCCATGTTCTTGTTTGAAGAATCTTACAGGGAAGTTAAGAAAACTGTTTCTGAAACATGTCGTACAAAACGGTAACACGGATTATACAAAATTTATAGCGAATGAAGAGGACTTCACAGCCTATGACAGGATATAATGATAAGACAATAAGCAATCTGATTGCGTTCACTCATTTACGCAAGAAGCAAAAACTCACCTTCGCGGTCCTAGTTTTGGGACATGAATTCATAACTGTAATTATACCTAATCCCCTGACAATTGGCACCTCTCCGCCCACAGATAGCCCTTTGCAGACTAACCAGTAAATAGGAGTGATTTTTTCCAAGAATGTTATAAAAAGTTGTTCTTATTTATCAGTTGAATAGTGAAATTTATGACTTTTGAAAAGTTATCCCTATGTAAAATGTCATTAAAATTAAACTATTTATATACTCAAAGTGTATGCAAGAAAATAAATGAATAAAGACGTAATATCCAAAAAATTGCCCTAAAATAAAGAATGACATAAAATAACGTAATAAATATGCATAATCAGGGGCCCATAATAAGGATTTATGTGCACGTTAGCAGTGCCTTAGCTGCAGCAATTAAAAGATGACATGTCATCAGAATTGGGTTTATGATTTATACGTCAATCCCTTTCCCAGTTTGTTTTCGCGTACAGTTGAGGAATTCTTTGTAGAGATTTTGATTTGTAACATTTTGTTTACTTAGATATGTTTTGGAATAGTTTTAAAAGTTGCTGTTAAATTTGCTAACCTCTTGGTCCATTACTCAGAAATCATTTAAGTTATCAGATTGAGACTTTTACAAGATGTAGATGTATGTCTTCTAAGTTTACTGACATACTATTATACAATAATGCAATTTATAAGGAATATAATACATTTTCTTAATTATACTTTTTTATTACATTTCATAAGCAATAATTTTTTTGAATCATAAGCAACCAACTCATTAACACCATAACAGATCAACAAGAGTATTGGTTTTTATTATAAAAATAATTTAGGCAGCATCAATAGTTTGTGGAAAAACGGGTAATTTATATTGAAAATATATTGAAAAACGCAGAAGAAGATTTTCAAACTAGAAAGGGTGAAAAAACTCACAATATTAAAAAAGAATAGGTATGGAATTTTTGGATGGAATGCAATACTTCTACTTACTATACGTAGTAGAGAAAATAAAAATAGATCGTCGAATGTTAAAAACTCTAAACACCAAATTATTTGTTTCTCACTTATGTATTTTCTGTCTATAAGTATAATTCTTCGTCAGAATATCCAAATTTTCTGTTTTGAAATGTAAGTATTTCATTTTGTTCTTAGTTTTAATTTAAGAATTCGAACAGTCGCTAGACATATACATGCAAATGCGAATAACATAAATTGGCATATTTAGTTGCATGTATATGCTTAAGTCTTTAGCCTCTAAATATGTATAGTATACAGTATCCATTGTCTTGTCTAAATGTGTAATTTTGGAGATGTCATGTTCTCAGCATACAGAAGTATTACATGGTCATTTTACACCACAGTAAGTAATTAGCATTCTTACTTTACACGTATTACTTTCTCTACTACGTATAGTAAGTAGGGGAAGTATTGTATTCCACCCAAAAATTCGATACCGAGATTTCACCGGAAATATATGTTTTGAGACCCCCTGAATCCAAAAAAAAACATTTTTGGAAACATGTCCGTGTGTGTGTCTGTGAACAGCATAACTCAGAAACGAATAGTCGGATAAACACCAAACTTAGTATTTAGGTTCAGTATCTTCCAGAGATGCGACACGAAGTTTTTAAAGAAAATCCCCACCCCCAGATTACCTTTTACATGCAACATTTTTCGAAAATTTTAATTTTCTCAAAAATGGCTCTAACGATTTTGATTAAAATATCATATGTTTAAGATATTTTCATGGCAAATGAAATTTATCTCGAATTTTATGGGAATGCCTCCAAAAGTATTCCTCATTGTGAACGACTTTTGCATAACTGGTAAACCATAAGATATAGACAAAATTTTACTACACAAAAAATGTAGATCGCGTTAAAATACACAATTTATGTAATATACATTTTGTTTGTTGAGTGAACCATTTTCGAGATATTGCTTGTTATTCCCTTAAATTTTCCAATACTTATACTTCTTCTCAAATGGGAATTCATTATTCATTTTTTATGTACTGGACATGCAAAGAGAATGGAATGCGCCACATAGCAACCAGCTCTTAAAAGATTAGATTATCGCTTAAAGCCTACCATACTCACCTTGCACCTATAAGAAAATTAGCAATAAGATTAACATCTCGATTACATGAAGCATATGGAGAATAAGCGTTTGTAAAAATAGTTTGTACAAGAGTAGATAAAGTCATGTGAATGTAACACATCAGATTGTTTTTATTAGTTCTCTACTCTTCACTTGGGGCAGAAGTAATATTCTACTGTAAAGTAAGATCAGGCCATGTGAATCAAATAACAAAACACAACTTTTTAGAAAAGGACCTGCCTACTAATCCTGCTTTTGAGAAAAAAATTGCTAATTTTTTAAATTTCTAAAAAAAAGCCAAAAAATGACTTCATTAAAGCGTCATAAGTTTGTAATGAAACGCAAACATAGGTATCTATGTTATATTCTGAATGTGCAGCAAAATAAGTACTTGTGTAGTCCTTTTCGTGATTGACGTGTGTTTTATAGAGATGACTGAAGAAGCAGGTCTAAATGAATCATCTTAGTAATACTGGTTTTAAAGAATATGAAAAAACACACATTTCCAGTGTGCTTGTATCTGAATAGTCTGTGATAGTGTTCTCGTCAGCTGCGTTCGCGGTGTGAGAGGTCCAAAGAGCACGTAACACATGTCAAGTGATATCAGGTATTAACGTGATGAAACGGTAGGGGAGGAAGTAAAAACAAACGTAAGCCTATGAGAACATTTCGTGGGGACGACTGATATGCAAATTGTACAACTTGAATACTTCATGTATACTTGTAATAAAGAAAATGTTATTGATGAAACGTATTCAAAATCGTGTCTCGTTCTTTTGTATAAAGAGGAAGCTTATTCTATTTACTTACTGTGTGATTTTGGAAAGGGTAAATGATAGATGCATCTTCTTCTTTAATGAATATCCTCCTCTTTGTAGGACTTAAGGCTGGTTCACAACCGCCCGAGAACGGTAACCAGAACGGAAACGAGAACGGGAAGCGATGCACCATGCAAGATATTGGTTCACAACAGCCCGGTAACGAGAACGGGAATGCATATCGGTCACAAAGTGAAAGTCGATTTTGCGCATTTTTTTTTAACTGACCAATGATATTTTTTCACCTACTTCCAATTTAGCCAAGCCAACGTGAAAATTCGATAGAATAAACATTATCTAAATTTATATCCATTACATTTCCGATCCCTCTACTTGTGCCAAGCTTTCATTCCTTTATTTAATGGCACACATTAAAATTGTTTATTGTTTTTTTTTCATTTCCACCGGTTTTAGCTGTTCTTTGTAGCTTTTGCCAGTGTTTTTTTAGGTAATAGCCAGTTTTGAGTTGCATATAAACAAATTACAAATGATCCCTTCACCAGAGGAAGCAACGCTGATTAGATTTGCGGGTATCGGGATGAGGTTAGGAAACACATTTACTACTAATTCCTTCCAGTTTCGTGTTTCCAGCTTGCGACTATAGAGAGCACTAGTGGCTGTTTCATGTCACGGCCGCCTAGAATAATCTCTAGAGTGAAGAGTCTAATATGCACAATAGGGATCTAATATGCCGTGCCCGGGAACGAGAACGAGAAAGTTAAAAGTTGGGCAACTCTTCTTTCCCGTTCCCGGGGCCCGGGAAGGCTTCCCGTCGGTTGTGAAGATTTCCATTTGAATATATGTATTTCAACTTTCTCGTTCTCGTTGGTTGTGAACCAGCCTTTACAGGCCAATGCTTTGCGTCAGTAGCCTGTCGAGGAGCAAGCAAACTCTAGATCATAACATATCCAGGATGGATAATCAGCCCAATGGCTGGTATGGCAGTGAAGGAGAAGGAAATGAAATGTAATGATGAAAGGGATGATAGGAAGATTCGCGGATAAAATTGTCCAACCCAGCATTCGCTTAGCGATCGAGAAAAAAATCCGTCAGTCAGATTAGTCGGTTCCGGGGATTTGAACCCGGGACCTCCCGAATGCGAGTCGCACACCTTTAGATGAATCTCACTAAGGAAACATTTAAATATCAAGAAATTACAGAATTTTTTATTTTTGTGTATATTGGAAATACCCAATTTCTATTTTAAACAATTGGCATAGTATCCATCTCTCTGTGAAACTAATTGGTATATTATGGACGATTTTTCTTTATTTTCTACTTGCCACCTACCAGTAGTCAATAGGACAAGTATTGTATTCCACCCAAAATATTTTATACCAAGATTTCACTGGGAATATACGTTTTGAGGTCCCCTAAATAAAACACATTTTTAAAAAAAAAAATGTCCGCGCGCGCCTGTGTGTGTGTCTGCTGTGTGTGAGCAATATAACTCAAAAATGAAATGTCGGTAAAATACCAAAACTTGGTAATTAAGTCTTCCAAGGTTGCGACAGGAGATTTTAAAAATTATCCTTTCAAACTATTCTTCACGTGGAAAAAAAAGTCATTATTTTTTATTTTCTCAAAAATGGATCTAACTGTTTTGGTTAAAGTGCCATATGTTTCAGATACCTGTATAACAAATAAAATGTATGTCTTGAATTTTCTGGGAGTAGTAAACTGTCAGATAAAGATAAAATCTTACTATACAAAAAGTGTACATCCCATTAAAGCACACAATTTGTGTCAAATAAAATTGTGCCATCAACCATATTCGAGATTATGAACTTTGTTATCGGTTTGAATTTTCAAACAGGAGGCTTGATCAATAGTCAGATCTTTACAAAGCAGGTCGTTATGTGATGGCTTTGAAGTGTCTGTGCACACCACAAGAAACAAACAAATTGCGACTTAACGCATAGCTATTTGAAACTTCAAACCAATAACAACAAATATCTCCGAAATGGTTAATGACACAAACACTTTTATTTGACATAAATTGTGTGCTTTAACAATATCTACATGTTCTGACTATCTTTGCCAATTATAGTAAACTACTGAAATACCTAGCCTTGTCCATGGTTTGATAACTTATCCCTACAACATTTACCCAATGGCCTTGTGTTTCTTTGGAGGCACTTAAAAGGCATTACACGAGATACTTAAACAAAGAGGTAATTAAAACTCTCAGGGTCTATAAAGAACAAATAATAATAATAATAATAATAATAATAATAATAATAATAATAATAATAATAATGAGAAAATACTATGCAAAGGCATTTTGAACAAGCAGAAATACCGCAGTTTGTAATGATTTCTCCTGAATGCAGCTGAATGACGGTTCCATGCTGTCACATTCGAAATGCCTCGTTATTTATAGAGAAAACCTCGTTTGGGAAGAAATAATAACGGTTTAAGTCAGTTTTTTGGGATGCGTATGGGATAATTTTCATTGATTATCTTCAAAAAGAAAAGCAATCAATGGCGAGTATTATGCAAACTTATTGCAGCATTTGAATGATGAAATCAAACAAAAATGCCGCATTTACTGGAAAAGAAGCTTTTGTTTCATCAAGACAATGCACCAGTTCACACATCCGTTATCGCCATTTCCAAAATCAATGAGTTAAAGTTCGAATTGATTCCTCATGCACCCAATTCGCCAGAGTTAGCCCCCTTCAGATTATTTTTTATTTCCAAAGTTGAAGAAATAGCTTGATGCTAAAGATTTGCCAACAGTGAAGAGCTGGAGTCCGCAGTTGATGGATGTTTTGCAGAATTCGATGGTTCTCAGTATACACATTATTGAATACCGCTGGGAAAAGTGTATCGAGCTGAAAGGAGACTATGTAGAGAAATAAAGAGATGTTTTTTCCCAAAAACTTTTGTGTTTTCTTTGTTAGATCGGGTACTTCTGGGACAGCCCTCGTAACGTTGTTCATTCTCAGCAACTAACATACACTTAACTACTAAGAAAACACACAAAAGACAAAATAAATTGAAGTTTAAATGAATATACAAAGAAAAGAATAACAAAAAGAAGTAGTACTTCGACTAGTTTGATGCTGTTGTAATCCATACCCACTGTAACTTTATATGTGACTCAGTTTATGTTTTTATGCTTATAAAATCATCACAAAGAAAAGAAAAAGAACCCCGCTGCTTACAAATAATGAGAAAATACGAATTATGATAAGTGAATATCCGAACATCGAGTAGATCACAGAATGAATGGAATGAGCCTCAACTTATTTATTACTCTAATATTAGCAATGTTTCTAGTACCATAGAGACGTTTGTAGTCAATGCGACTTCTTTGAATGCCTATGTGCTATTTTATAACAATACACAATACATAATCATATGAAGATAAAGAAGAATAAGTAACAGTTTGTCTGCTTTGATGCTGTCGCTGTTATCACAGTCCAATACAATAAGCTCGAAATGTTCATTATTACTTTCTCTACTACGTATACTAAGTAGGGGAAGTATAGTATTCCATCCAAATTTCGATATCGAAGTTTCACTGGAAATACATATTCTGAGCCCACCTGAATCCAGAAAAAGCATGTTTAGAAAATGATCCGTGTGTGTGTGTGTGTGTGTGTTTGTGAACAGTATAACTCAAAAACGAAAAGTCAGACCAACACCAAACTTGGTATATAAGTTAAGTATTCTTCCAAAGATGCGACACGAAATTTTCAGAAAAATCCACCCACCCCAGATCCCAGATTTTTCGAAAATTTTGATTTTCTAAAAAATGTCCCTAATCCATTTTGATTAAAATACCATATTTTAAAGCTATTTACATGACAAATAAAATATATATCATGAATTTTCTGAGAATAGCTTGTGAAGTCCACTTCATATGAAATAAATTTTGTATAATCTTATATAACGGGTAAAAGTTAAGCAATAGACGAAAACCTGCTACAGAAAAATGTAGATCTCTCTAAAACACACAATTTATTTAAAATAAGTTTTTTTGTGGTATAAGCCGTTTCTGAGATATGCGTTATTGACGGTTCGAATTGTTTATTTCTTGGTCGTTCTCTTAAACTCCTGTCAACGTTCAGTTGTTTCTGCGATTGCATGGAAACAGTATGGAATTTTAAGGCCAGCGCATAGTATCCAGGTCTAAAACATCTGACTATCGCTGTTGTCTTTTTATCCATAATGAAATGTGTAACGTAGCTATTTCTGCAAAGGTTTATTTTGATTAAAATGCAGTAGATAGAAAAATAACCTTGTGTAACAATAATTTTGCATACGCACTAATAAACGATACAGGATGGAGAAAGTCATGTGAATGTATCACATCAGATTTTTTTACCAAGCGTTTGTGCTCCTTTACATTTGCTCAATCATAGCCACAGGTGGCATAGCTGTTGTAATTTATTTATATAACTGTGTTATTACTCCATGATCAATGTCAGAGAGGAGATCAACGAATAATATGGGAATTCGTTATTCCTTTTTACTTTCTCTACTACGTATAGTAAGTAGGGGAAGTATTGTATTCCACCCAAAAATTCGATACCGAGATTTCACCGGAAACACATGTTTTGAGACACCCTGAATCCAAAAAAAAAGCATTTTTAGAAACATGTCCGTGTGTGTGTCTGTGAACAGCATAACTCAGAAACGAACAGTCGGATAAACACCAAAGTTGGTATTTAGGTTCAGTATCTTCCACGAAGGTTTCCAAGAAAATCACCCCACCCCAGATTACCGTTTACATGGAACATTTTTCGAAAATTTTAATTTTCTCAAAAATAGCTCTAACGATTTTGATTAAAGTGTCGTCTGTTTAAGATATTTTCATGACAAATGAAATGTATATCTCGAATTTTCTGGGAATGTCTCCAAAAGTATTCTTCATTGTGAACGACTTTTGCATAACTGGTAAACCATGAGAGATAAACAAAATTTTACTACACAAAAAATATAGATCACGTTAAAATACACAATTTATGTCGTATACATTTTTTTGTTGAGTGAACCATTTTCGAGATATTGCTTGTTATTCCCATAAATTTTCCAATACTTATACTTTTTCTTAAATTCGTTGTTCATTTTTTTTTGTCCTGGACATGCAAAGAGAATGGAATGCGCCACATAGCAACCAGCGCTTAAAAGATTTGACTATCGCTTAAAGCCTACCAAATTTCCTTTGCATCTACAAGAAAATTAGCAATAAGATTGACATCTGCATATCTCGATTAACATGAACATATGGAGAATAAGCGTTTGTAAAAATAGTTTGTACAAGAGTAGAGAAAGTCATGTGAGTGTAACACATCAGATTTTTTATTTTGTGAGACCGTGTAAGCCTAAGTAATTATTCTTATATTGGCCATATTCAAGCTATTAGGATTATCGCTGAGAAAGACATACAAGATGCTCTTGGGAGCTTTTATAGGCATAGCATAAAATTAAATAGATAATCTGTGAAACGGGACGGAATTTTGAATTCTAAGTTAGACAGTAATTTTCCTCTTGCCTCAAAGGTTATCTGTGCCAAATTTGGTGGAAATCGGTACAACGGTGTAGAAGCTTATAATGGGAAAAACACGCGCGCGCGCGCGCACACACACACACACACACACACACGCACAATCAGGTATAGGTATTAAGAATGCGCAAAATGCATTCAGAATGAAACTCTGTTCAGGTGAAATCTTGATATCAAATCTTTGGGTGGGATACAGTATTTCCTCTACTTACTATAGGTAAGTGGCAGAGAAAGCAATAAGCTTTAAATAAACAACCCATGGAATCGTTATGAAATGGTAACGGTTAGAGAAACCTACGTGGCTGTTTTAAAGATTGGTTCTGATTCTCAATTTGCAGTCCCAGTAAGGGAGAAGTGCAAGTCCTAAATCTTTAACGTGCATCTATGTAGATAAAAAGCATCATGTTAACTTGGCTAACCAGTCCTTCAAGCCTGAATTACTCGCAAAACTTGTTTCCAGCAACTGATCAGCGATTCAGCGTCTCCAGTCGTAGCTATGCCAACTCAAGAACGGCACTTTCTCGAACAAAACATTCTCTCAATAAGATGATTTCAAGGCTCTGCCCTTCGTAACCTAGACAATGAAAACCATGTATTGGCTCTGCTCTACCTATAAAGCATTACTACTTAGAGAACTGCTTTACGTATCTAAGGCAACGTACGCATATTGGGAATAAACTACAATTATGCGCCATAAAGTTTTCTTTTTTTCTCCTTAGATATGAATTCATTAGTTTGAATAGTAATTTTAACGTATACTTTTTCTTGTGTATTTATCAAAATCTTCTAGTTATTTATTAGCATAGATTTATTTTCAGTTACTTTAACATAATGTGACGCAGCTATGGGCTTCAGTTATCGCATAGAAGAAGCCGACCGAATAGCCGGTTGAAGAAATAAAGCCGTTTTCACGCAGCGTAAACACTAGAAGAGCTAACGAGAGAGAACGGCATTGTTCTGGAAGCTTCTTTCTCCTCGCCTCCCTTGAACATGCCAGAATTTTCTGGAAAACTCCAGCGGCTATATATAAGCAACCGTGCTCCCGAGTCAATTAACCACTGTGCATGGTCAGCAACTCGACAGTTAACGGAATGTGGCGGTAAAAATGGCGGTGAAGGAAATGTATTTAGAAGTAGTGGCAGCACTGCCTTATTCTAAAAAGTGATTAGATGTTTTCATTCAGCCATTATTAACAAGGAAAGCTTAAAATAAAAGTAAAGTATGAACAGGTAATTGTCCACAGAACAGTACGTGTTTCTTTTACAGAAGTGGTGGCAATTTGATCGTAATTATAAGGATGTAAGCCAATTTTTTGTTGAAAACTATCTGCATTCTCAGCTGCCATGCAGGCAAGCTATCTACAAATTAAATCGAAGATTCGAGATGTCAGGTTCCGTAGCTGACGTATGCAATGGCCGTCCAAAAACGGTAACTGAAGGAAAAAATCTGCAGGTCGTTTCACGGACATTCATTCAATCATCCGAAAAATCAGCAAGAAGAGCTTCTAAGAAACTACAAATTTCTGACAGAAGTGTAAGGAGAATGTTGATAAAATGCTACATATGAAACCTTAGAAGCCAAAATTGCTACACGCCCTAAACGGGATGATCCTGAGCGAATTTTGTGAGGGGTATGTGATCCGAAGTGAGAGCGATGCTGTTACAAAACAATTTTGTAGTCCGATGAAGCAAGTTTTAAGTAAATGGAAGAATTAAGAAACATAATTTGGCCTTCTGAAAATCCATGAGTTGTAACTGAGAAAGAATTTATACCTGGAGTTACGGTTTGAGTAGGTTTGAGTAGCGAAGAAGTGTTAGGTCCTTATTCTTCAACCGGACCGTGACTGCAAAGAGGTGTCTTCGAATGTTAAGAAACGAAGTTAGGTAGAATTAGACAACAGCTCTGTCTTTGAAGCAGTACGAACAACCTTGTTTGGCAGCAAGATGGTGCTCCACTGCACTATGGATTATAATATGTCCGTGAAGTTTTGTACGAGGCGTGTTTCAATATTTTGCCGCTGCAGTCGCGATTTTGAGCATGCGCGATCACTTCCTGCATTCATTAGGAAGCCAGATGCAGCTGTGAGCGATTGTCATTTTGATTTTCCTGTTGTTAGAGCGTTTCGAAATGTTCAAAACAATCGAACCATCCGCCGACTGTGAAATCAGGTCAATGATTCGTTTTTTGAATGCGAGGAACGCTACGCCAGCAAATACTCATCGCCAATTGTGTGAGGTTTATGGGGAAACAATAAAGAATGATAATACCCGGCCACACAAAGCCAAACAAACTCAAGATCTGATCGCATCATTTGGTCGGGAACAATTTGACCACGCTCCCTACAGTCCGGATGTGACGCCGAGAGATTTTCATCTGTTTCTTCTGAAGAAATTTCAGCAGAAATTTGGTGGAAAACATTTCAACGACGATGATGCGAAACAAAAGTTTAGATTTAGCTTTCATGTCGGCATCATTCTTTGACAAGGCATACAAAAACTGGCTTCCCGTTGCGACGAGTGCCTGAATAACAGCAGTGACTATGTAGAGAAGTAGTGTAAGGCAATGAATGATAATAAAGTATTTGAAAAATAATGTTCTGTTAGTTTTTGAAAAACTATCAGTACTTACTTTAAATATATGCCTCGTATGATTATTTCGAAGAGTGGATAGAAAGGCGGTGTAAGATCGACTGGCCACCGAAATCACCAGACCTCACGCCATGTAATGTTTTATTGTGGGAAATTTGAAGGACAAAGTTTCCAATATAGAGCCTCTAAACCTACAACATTTACCGAATTTTATTGAACAGGAATTCGAAAACACTTTTAGTAATAATGGGAAATTGTGTGACATCTGCAGATCAGTGTTTAAACGATGTCATAAATGCTTAGGTAACAATGACGACCACTTTGAGCAATTTCTGTATTTTTTTGTATAATTCTTGTAAGCTGCAAACAATAATAAAATTGCATTTTGGGTTAACTGATTTATGCCGTACCTGTGTAAGCGAGCGCTCGCGAGTCAGTGAGTGAGGTAGCAATAGTTCTTGATGCGACATAAATGGCTGGTTCTATTTGTGACAGCAGTTGTGACGTACAGTGATTGCTGCTACTGTGAGAGATTAGACAGGTATGGTGTTCGACGCCCCAGAGAGTGAAGCGGATAGGAAGAAGAGATTGGTTCGCCGTATTTCATTACGCCGTTACGTCGCGAGGTAAAGTGAAGTGACAGTGAACATTGGACTAGATCGGATTAGTGAAGTGGCAGTGAGAATTGAACTAAATAAAATAGTGAAGTCACGGTGAAAACAGGACAGTCACAAATATTTGCTCCCCCCTGCCCTCTCTCTCTCTCTCTCTCTCTCTCTCTCTCTCTCTCTCTCTCTCTCTCTCTCTCTCTCTCTCTGCTTTTGTGATTCTTAGCAAAGCCGCTATGTTACTTGAGTACTTTTATTCTGCCTTTTTGTATATAACCAATACATGATGGTTATGGTTTTCATGCTGTCTGGTAGTGTGGAAGTTAAGGCCTAAATACCTTAATGTTACTACTATTAGTACTACTATTATTACTACTACTACTACTACTACTACTACTACTACTACTACTACTACTACTAATAATAATAATAATAATAATCGTAGCTGTGATCCGTGGCTTGATTTTTCCCTCTGATTTCATCTTTTCTGCGTATCTTCCGAATGCATGACTGTTTTTTGGGTTTTATTTTGATTAGGGATATGATGTTCATGAACTTAACCACCGCTTACAGTTAAAATAATAACCGAAAAGTTTACTTATAGGTCTGCGTGATTATAACCATAGAATACTGGTTATAATCAAACATAAACATTTTATCAACGCAAGTGTAGTGCCAAGGAGAGAACAAGTACATTCTGTTACATAACATAATGAATATACTAAAGTAAAATAATTGCTCCCAAAGCAATATTTCTCATGATTAATTTGCACAAAAAGTTCCCGAGGTCATATTTTTCATTTATACAGCATGGTCATATTGCGGGATTTTCCTTAAGAAATAACTATTGGTATTATTACTCGTTGAACTGTAGGTTTTGTTAACGTTGGCTTTTAATAGCACTGTTTACTGTTAAACACACATTCATACTTACAGACTTTGTAGGGCATAGGAACTTACTCTGATTAAAGAAACATTCCAACGCTGACCTCTCGCCCACAGAGCAGTCTCATGTATATTGTATACAGGTGCTAGCTGATTTATCTGGCGAAGCTCAGGGTTAAACTTTCCTCGCAGGTTCACATGTTTATTTTGTTACCTTTCCACGACGAACATATCACCCTCTTTACAGTATTTTCTTGAATCTAAACCTTTCAAAATGCAGCTTGTGTATTACAGTAGCTTAGGTTTGAATGAAAATGCAGAAGGTCTAGATCAAAAATGTATTTGAAGCTTAAAAAGAGTGATAGATGCAATAATATGTACAAATACAGAGTACATACAATAAATAAAGCTTTGAAACTGCAATAACAGTAGGTGCATTTAGGATACGCAATTAGGCTTTCTTAGTCAGCGTTGATCCAATAAAACCTAGATACCAGGCTTGTATAAAACCGGTGACATTTCCCTATAAGCCCGGTATCTGTGTTCTTAGTGAAGTTTAGGGGTGCAGGGATTAAACCTAGCCCATTACTTGCGTATACGTACGTTTTGGAATGTTCCAGATTGTTATACATTATTCTAAAAGGTCTGTTTAGCATATGCCAGAATACTCTAAAGCAGGGTCTGCCAGCTCATTTAGTGTGACGTAACGGTGCCTCTTGACGTAGTAATTGCTCCGGAGAAGCCTAATAAGGTGTGAGAAGAAAGAAAAAGACAGGCTTATTTTACAATCACTCAAGTATTACTTGGCCCGCTAGTCGATATTTTTCATAGCTGAATTCACCATTTGCCTTGCCTCACCTATCCTACACTTCTCAATCTGCTCAATGAGCCCACCCTCTCTGTGCTAAGGAGCTAGCGAGCCACATTCTCTGACGTCACAGGTCATTCAGTTGGCTGACAAAATTCTAGAGCATTCTACACAGCCTCGCACTCCTTAACCTTATCGAAGGTTACATCTGAACACTGACGATTGTAAAATCCATGGATTTAACATAAACGTTTTCTTTCTTTCCCTCTGACCCCTTCCCTCTCTCGCAGTAGTTTTACTGGGGTATAAAATAATATATGAACTAAGTTTCGTTGAATTGGATTCCGTAATTTAGGGGGAAAGGGACATCAGTCTTTGCTGCCTTTACACATTTAAAGTTCACGCCCTTCCCGTAGTAGCAGAGGCGCTTGGGATGTCCAACAGTCACAGTATTTTTGCTCCAGTAGTAAGTAATAAATATGACAATTTTGGTTGAACACACACATACATGCACACGCTAAGAATACAAGGTTTTACAATTCCGCATATTGAAAGAGACATAGAAGAAATAAGGTTAGAAATAATAGGGAAACCTTATTAGTGGCAGACTTCAGTGCTAGGATGGGGGATTTACAACCAAGAGAGGTTATAATGTGGAATGACGTATGTGCAGGATTCGTGTAAAATAATTATACATAAAAGACAAAGCAAGCATGTGGTAATTAATGCAGAGGGTAAAAGACAGGTTGTGTTTTGTGAAAATAATAGTTTGGTAATTACGAATAGAAGTTGTGGTGACGATACCTTTGGTGAATTAACACCTATTAGTGCGATAGGTCAAAGTGTCATAGATTATGTGTTATGCAGAGATGACATTGTAGCTGTCAATTTTAAATTCAAAGTAAAGAAAAGAACAGGTATTACTGCACATTTTTCTTTGTGGATAGAAACGGGAGTAAAAGTGAAGACATCATTAAAAATAAAGCGAACTGACAATTGGAAGAGAAATCATTGTATTAAATGGAATAGTGATATAGTGAGCATTTTTGTAACATATTGTATTCCAGGGTGGACAAGATTTGTAAGGGATAAATTCCATGATCGGACTTGGTACAGGTGAACAGGCACTAGATACACAAGATATTGAGTTGAAGCTAATACAAGAATATCAATCGGTATAATGAACACTGGTAAAAATTAAAATTAATGTAGCTGCATAAATAGTACCTGAATAATGTATACTTGCAAAGTCCTGCAAATGCGTACTCTTGGGCAACCTATGATGTAAGAGTACGCAACTACAATGTACAAGAGTATGCATTCCCCAAATGTTTCCGTACATAAATAAATCTTCCTATCCAAATTAGGTACACTTTATATTGATGGAATAATCAGAGTAATGAAGTGAACATACCTTTGAGGCTCTTAAAAATGAAAGAACATGTAACTTAGAGGCACAATCTCATATTCTCTAGTTCCCTAGGTTGTGGGTTCAAACCGACGGAGGGCGATGGATTTTTTCGGGGTAAAAATCCTTAGCATGGCTTCCTTCGGAAGGGAAGTAAAGCCGGTGGTCCCGTGTCGTAGATTTACGACACATAAAAGAACCTCAAACCTGACAGAGACCTCTGAGCAAAATTACCGCTCTTTCACGTCCAATATAGATGGAACGCTAAGGACCACAGCAGTTAAAGAGCGTCCATAAATAAAAAGCTCAATTCAATTCACAATCTCAATAATGCTCATGCCACCAATTATTCCACTGATCACACATTATCCAATCTTATTCTCTCCACAAAGTAGACAAGCTATTTCAATCTTCTCAGCCGTTGCGTTAACCACTTTTTCTTCTTCTTATTCTTCTTCAGGTTCTTCCTTTTACATTTCCTGGTTTTTGGATGCCTGTTCCCCTGCAAGAGCTTTCTTAAAGGGAGAGTCTCCAGTTGGCTGTAGCTTCGAAGGAGGATGAATGCCTCTTGGCGACAGGCTTGGAAAGTACTGGTTTGTGGTTTGGTGTGGAGGGGGTTATCATGTTGGAAGGTCCTGACTTCTGGTTTGATTTTGAGGGAGTTATCTGTGGAGGAGCAGACAACTGACTCTCTTCATGTGCTTCACTGTCTTCAGTTGTTATTTGCGGCAGGACATTTCGTGACAGTAGTAGGGGTAAAATCCCCATCATTGAAAACATTCTCGTTGTAAAGCCATATACTACAAGTTTTGAAAGCTTTAACGTCTTTCTCAATTGAGGCAACCCTATTGTAAGCAATTCCAAAGAGTTCTCCAATCTGGTACTGTGTGATGATCCTCCTCAGATGTGATATATGCCATTTGATACATCCTTGAGAATGCCAATTTTAATGGTCCAAAATAAAGTGGTTGCATCTTAAAATACATAAACTGTCCCATAGCTTTAAACATTTAAGAACAAGAATTCACACGACGTGAGACAGGTACAGGAGCCCAAGTGTACCTAGCATACGAAGTCTTCAGCGCGTACTCTTAGCTATACAGTTGGTATCACCAAACGCCCTCGTTGCAAAACATGACTGTGAAGGTTATAGAAGAAATTCTTCTTTCTGGTATACACACAGATTATAACATTTGGTCACATTCACTGTCTCTTTGTTAAACTTAAAGGAAATTGAAAGAAAATATCAAATACAACACAAATGCATTTTTTACCTCAATAACCACAATAATCGGAGTAGATAGCAGTACGTCTTCTCTTTTCTATAGCTGCCTCAACGCATGGAAATTGTCAGTTTTGCCAACAGTCTTAACCGCTAATTTGTGTGCATACTCTTAGACACCTTTCCTCTAGAGGATCTTTTTTTTTTGTTAAAATAGTATGAAGAAGAAAAAGAGTGTGTATTAATATGTATATTAATTAAAATTATAATTAAAAGACTGTAAAATGACCAGGTCAAAAGCAGTCGCCCCCAAGCTGATTATAATCATCTTGACTCCCAATAAACATTTACATTTTCTGCGTACACATTTACATTACGATAACATGTTGCTAACCCCTTTTAATGTAACATTCTCCAGATAGAAAGGACTTGTATCTATAATCTACCGCTTCAATAGTTTGTGGTTGGTACTACTTGAAAACCACTCGTTATCATCATCATCATCATCATCATCGATATCTCAAAATACATTTAATAATAGTTACGCATAAGCTGATGTCATGGAAACATCTTTGTAGAAAAATATTGAGCACGCATATCACCATTAAACTGATTGGAGCTTTCTAATACAAGCAATTTCATAGCCACAAATGAGATTTTGCCATTGTTTCTCATCACGACGAAGAACACATAGGTCAATTGCATGCGGAATCTCTGAGAGAAATTTCCCAGCAGTAGAGGGAACCTAAGAAGTCACTCACGTCTTGAATATAATTATATACCTAACAAATGGACATATTACTGTGTGTCGGTCTTACAAACGTCTTTTTCCCCCATGTAAAATTGATGTCACGAAAAATTATTACTTTGGGAACCTTTTATGGAAGGTTGAAAGAAAATACATGCATTTAGTATTTCTACTAATTCTTCAGTAGAACAGATGATGATATTATGCAATAGATGTGCTTATTATAAGGGCCATATTATTGTAAATTAGTTTATTTTCATTGTTTGGTGACAACCACGCATAAAATACTGTCAATCTAGTATTAGTACTAAAGCGAAAGCGATACATAAAATACACAGAAGAGCTGCTTAAAGAATTAACGGGAAGAAACATAATATTTGAGATCATTAACGTTTCAAAGTTTAGTTCTTATAAATACGTCCCAAATCATGAAAGTCTGGTTCGCAACTGAAAACAGAAACTATTCATACCGTCAGCCACATAACATTGAGATAAGTAAATATTAATAGCTATATCAGCCCCGTTCGCTTATTATATTTTTTTTTACTTTCTCTACTACGGATAGTAAGTAGGGGAAGTATTGTATTCCACCCAAAAATTCGATACCGAGATTTCACCGGAAATACATGTTTTGAGACCCCCTGAATCCAAAAAAAGCATTTTTGGAAACATGTCCGTGTGTGTGTCTGTGTGGTGTCTTTCTGTGAACAGCATAACTCAGAAACGAACAGTCGGATAAACATCAAACTTGGTATTTTGGTACAGTATCCTCCAAGGATACGACACGAAGGTTTTCAAGAAAATCCCCCCAACGCAGAGTACCCTTTACATGGAAGATTTTTCGAAAATTTTAATTTTCTCAAAAATGACTAACGATTTTGATTAAAATATCATATGTTTAAGATATTTTTATAAACCATAAGAGATAGACAAAATTTTACTACACAAAAAATGTAGATCGCGTTAAAATACACAATTTATGTCATATACATTTTTTTGTTGAGTGAACCATTTTCGAGATATTACTTGTTATTCCCTTAAATTTTTCAATATTTATTTTCTCAAATGGGAATTCGTTATTCATGTATTTCTATATTGCCCTTGTAAATATATAGTCCCCTTACATCTACAAGAAACGTAGCAATAAGATAGAGTCTGTAAATGTTTATTTCGATTAACATGAAGTAGATAGAGAATAAGCGTTTGTAAAAATAGTTTGTACAAGAGTAGAGAAATCGTGTGAGTGTAACACATCAGATTTTTTGTAGTGTTTGACGCCCGTTTGACGGCACCACAGGCGGTGGATACTGATGATACATTCAATTTTGGAAGGAAACGTACCTGGCCTAAGTTTAGGGTACCTCCCTGGCATTTGCCAGTTATGATGAATAAGGAAAACTTGAAATTAAAAAGAAAACATTGCTTGCGGGAATCCTATTTACTAATTCTCCCTTAAATACTCACCGCAATAACAAAACCACTTTTCTTGGAATGGCAATAAAAATTAAAATTAATAGGTAACTATTTTAGTGTATTTAGCGCTCAGTAAAAGATTCAAACAAAGCAGAAAAAGAAACAAATGACTCTCTACCCATTCATTACTCACTTGAGGTATCCCATACATATTAATATTCAAGCAAAGAGCACATGCTTTCATCCAATTTGCATTAATCACGATATCTCCCTAGAACTAGTCTGAACTTATGCAGTATGGACTTATGCAATCCACATAAACGATACAGAGACAGGACTCAAGATTGTTGCTGGAAACTTATTTTATTATTAATTATATATATTCTTTACTGTCGCTTCAACTTTAAAGTCGTATCACGACTACTGCAAGATTACAATGAAAATACAATATTTTAAACAGTAATAGTACATACAACATTAAATGCTCTAGGTAGGTGTGCTACACATTGTTATGCAATTCTGTCGCTTTCATAAAGTTTGAAGTTCTTTGTTGTGCTGAATTTAAGGGCGTCTGGTAGGCTGTTGGGAATGTCACATTTTTCTCTGTGTTGTACATAGCGACGCCAGGCTGTAACGAGATGAACTGTGAGGTTGGGTCTGCAGAGGTCGCACATAGGAGGAGGGTCACGGTTGAGGAGAAAATTGCGTTATAGAAGTATGTCCAATACGTAGTCGAGTTAATACAACTTGGTCTTTGCGGATGAAACGATAGTGTTGAAGTTTGGACTCGGAAATATAGACATCGTGTAACTTGCTTCTAGATGTGGCTTTTCATGTTTGTCTCCATTGATTAATGTATGAATGGCTCATGTGAAAAAAAGAAAGAATTGTTAGTTTTCATATATATATGACATAGATGTCGCTTCAAAATAATGTAACATACAACAGTGAATCTTTCAGATATTTATTTATTTATTTAAGTATAGTGTCTTTAACCGGTTAGGTCACATCGGACGATGAATGAAATGGTGTTCAAATGAGCTCGGGATCCATAGAACTTTAAAGCTTCATATTTTCAGGATAAGGGGAAACCCCAGAAAAAAACCCTATCGATAACTCGGAATTCTTTGAAAGTGAAGTAGGCCGCAACTCCTACACCACAAGGGCGGGTTGTTTAAATTGTTAATGTTTTAAAAAGTTATTTGGCATAAACCATGTGTTTTATTTAAAGCTACCTTTCCCCTGCAGTAAATTTTTGCTTATTTCTTAAGGTTTCCTGGTTACATAAAAGGTAATAAAGATGAATAGGCCGTCACAGGCTATTTGGAAAATTCAATGTAGGTACAGTTTTATTCATCATGTAATTACCGCAAATTTGTGATCATTTAATAAAACTCTACAGAGACGGTTTTGAGACAACAATACAACCAAAGGTTCTCCATGTAAAGTGCTTACTGCGGTGAGAATTGTCTTTTAAGATCCTTGACTTGCATGTGCGTGCTTAAAAGTTGCCTGAGGCACGTATAAATTTGGTGTTGGGGTAGAACGCTTTGACAAGTTCAGCGCTGTCTATATTTTGGAGAATGTAAATTAAAGAAAGTCAGGCTTACAGATGCTGAAAAATGAAGATACCCTCAAACATAAGTTTAAAATATCTCGGTACTTCAAAGGATATTATTAGAAACTGATGACGAATCCCATATTCTTTAGAAGCTATGTAAAAGTACTACTCGTACATGTTCATCTAGCTTTACATATAATAAAACTGGTATTTTTTATTTTCTCTATCACGTACCTAGTAGCTAGAGAAGATATTGCTCTCCACCCAAAAAGTCGATACCGAAATTTCAGCCGAAATACATCTTTCGAGGCTCCCTGAATCCAAAAAGAAATTTTTTTAGAAAAAAAGCCGTGTGTGACGTGTCTGTGAACAGCATAACTCAAAAACGAAAAGTCGGATAAATACCACACCATTTAACATTTGACTATCGCCGTTCTCTTTGTATCTATAACAAAATATGTAATGTAGCTATTTCTGCAAAGGTCTATTTGAATTAAAACGGAGTAATAGTAAAAAAAGCTTTTCTAAGAACAGTTTGTATACCTACCCACAATATTGATAGAAGGTAGAGAAAATCATGTGAATGTATCACAACAGATTTTTTTTATTTTTGGATACACATTTATATTAATGTACCTAAATGAGGGACTATCCTGGAGTCAAAAATAGCACTTTTAAATTTGTGTTACTATATATATGTATTAAATTTTCAAGTAAGTATGGAAAAACAGAATGTTATGAGGCATGGTATACAATGTACCTTACATCGCACTTAGAAAATAAAAAATTAAATTGTGATTTATTTAAAGACCATCTTTAACTGCTTTGGTTCGTAGTATCCCATTCTATATTGGCGTGAAAGATCAGAAATTTTGCTGAGGCCTCTTTTATCAGGCTTGAGGTTCTTTTACGTGCCGTAAATCTACGACACGCGATAACCGGCTTTACTTCTCTTCCGAAGGAAGCCATACTAAGGATTTGTATGCCCGAAAAAAAACCACCGCCCTCCGCCGAGTTTGAACCCGCGTCCTCGGAAACTAGAAGCTAGCATGGAACCCCCAGACCTCGGAAGATGACAGTTGGTGGATGGGTTATAAGGTATCTTAATAATTACTTTCCTCAAAGGAAATTGGGCGGGGGGGGGTTCTAAGGGGGAGCAAAAGAAACAAGATTTATTTATTTCTTTACTATGATGTAGTACAAGGCCATCAGACCTAATCTTCCACAACGCCGGACATATAAATAATACAAAGTAGAATAGAATGGAGAATACAATGTTACAATTAAGTATCACAGTGCTGGAAAAAGTAATAAATAATATAAACATTTTTAAAAACCAAGCACTCCTAAAAAATTAGCTCAATAACGGTCGTTTCAAACTAGAATGAAAACAAATAGATAATAAAAACAATATGATTAAACACATTATCTGCATACCACTCCACGATACCCCCCCCAAATGAAATAAAATAGAAGAGAGCGAGAGAGACTATTTGCAGCTTATAAGAAAGCTATTGTGCACTAACAAACTAACACATAAATTCTATTTGCTAAACATTATTCACTAATTTAATTTTAAATGAATGCAATTTCCGGCACTCACTCACATCAACAGGTAGAATATCCCACTGCAACTGTAAGTAATGATGAATATTGCGGCAGTATTTTTAACACTTAAATGATTTCAGTCTAATTATATAATATATAAATTCAATAACAGCCCGCCTTAAAGCAATATGTGTATGTAACAAGATATAAAAACTGTATATTACAGTCATTGTATATGTTATATTATTGTATACATGTGTAATAATGTTATGTGAATGTATTACGTAATTAAATAATGTAGGAGCTGTGAGAATAATAGGTTAAAAGTTGCTAACAATGAGGTAACCTTGCGGCAATAATGAATTTTAAAGTTTAATAATGCTACTTGTGATTCTTGGAAGCAATAATGTAATTTTAGTGACAGTTTATAAAATAGCCAATCAACAACCAGAAAAACCTTTAGTTAAATGAAGGTATTCTATTGGACTAGGATTAGCCAATCAGAAACTAAAATGGAGTAAAATTTACAAATTCAGAAGTCAGTTGCTTGTAGACAGTGTTCCTAACCGGACGCGAGATGCGTCCTCGAAAAATTTAATACGTATTCCTGTGAGACGAAAATAGTTTTACGTGTTAAAAAGTGCAAGCATTTAAGAAAAAACAAATCTCACAGCTCTCTCTCTCTCTCTCTCTCTCTCTCTCTATATATATATATATATATATATATATATATCTCAGTGAAGTGTTATTTAAATCGTGTCAAGCATTAATAAAAGGAGTGAAGTAAAGTTATAATCTGTGTAAGCCTACATTCTTCAGTCGCACCACTCTCTGCTAAGACATTCATGTCTCTAAAAAATTATAAATACTGACGCAGCCGAGGCAAACACATATATATAATATTTAAAGAAACAGTCAAAATTACAAGGTGAATATTTTTTAAACATTTGGGGCAAGGGCCACCGGAAACTTTTTACCATACGTGCGGTTGCAACTACTTGAAGTTCGGCTCCCCAACAGTCGAAATAAAATACAACACATTCTTCAACCTGGCTCCCAAAGCGTGGTGTAAACAACGTAAAAATAAAAATTACTTCAAATAATGATGTTCTGTAATGAGGGACGGATGGAAAAAAGTGCCTGATGTTGACATTGTGTAGTTGTGAGACTGAAAACGTGAAACTAAATAATTCTGTACGATTAAGCGCTTTGTTAATGTTTTAATGTTTATTAGAATCCCAGAAAAAACATGTTTATTTTAGAGTTCAAAATGTTACATGACATGTAAATTGCAAAGGGGTGGAGGGGAGGAGAGTGGGAGAACTGCAGAGAGTGTAAAGAGTGAGAGATAGAGGGGAAAAGGGAGAGATGGTGAGAAAGCGAGAAAGAGGGAGAAGAATCTGTATTTAATGCAATGATGTAAATAAAGCTGCGGGTTGTACCAAAAAGGTTAACCATCAAGATAATTTTTAATTCCTGGAATTTAGGTATCTTCACTTAGCCGAGCAAGTTGGCTCGGCGGTGACGCTTGTGATTTGCACTCAGGAGGTCCTGGGTTCGATTCCCGCCGACCGCATACCCTGACCTTGGGTTTTTCGTGGTTTTTCCCTGGTCGATAGGCGAATGCTGGGGTGGTTTCTCATTTAACACGATTTCCCTCGTTTCCCTTTCTTTCCACTTCCTTCTCATGCTTCGGGTGTGTTTCTGGGCTTGCCCCAAGTAAAGAGTATTCCCGTTAGACACTACAGTACTGTCTGGTTGCATGAGTTGTTCATCACCTGTCATGGCAGTTCCGGAATTGTGTGGTGTCTTCGAGCCAGGATATGTTACGAACTTCCGCGCGTCTCTGTGGCCTGTCTACCTGCGACTTGTAGCCTCATGTGGTTACTTCACTTTATTCCTTCCTCCTGGGGGGAGTGATGGTATTCGCAATAGATCTCTCTGGGTTGCAGTGCGCGGGGTGTCCCCCTCCCTTGTATGCCGTTACCTTATAGCTCCACATACTAATTTTAAAGTAAATCAAATTAATGCTTTAAAATATTATTTCTATGTGATGCAGAAATATTAACTAACCTAATTCATTATATACTGAAAATACACGTTTCACTTAAATATCCCAAGACTTTACGCTTTGAAAGCTAATAATATCGGCGCGAAGTGCAACATTTTTATTAAGTCTTTGGATCTTGCTTTGGCTGTACATGTGTTTGCTTGTAGGACAATCAAAAGATTAATTTACAATTGTTGCTTATTGTCCTTTCATAATACACTATAAATTTCTTTGTATGTATATTGACATTACATAGCTTGTGGTTAAATTGCATAACCTTATGTTCTTGTTTTGTTTCAGGTAAGTCACAATGGCGCAAATCGCTGTGGTGGTCGAGTGAAGCAACTGACTGCAGCTGTAAGTTACACTCTTGTCTCTCTGCATATTTTAAATTAGGACACTCCATTAAGCTAGCGATGACAAATGTAAGATCGTACTATTGTCAGTCACATGCTCTCAACGGTAGTTTAGGATCTAAACTTATTCTGGGTATGTTAGGGATAGTTAAACTCGAAAGTGTAATTGAAAACCTGTTACATAAGTAATCCCCATAATTGTTTAGTACATTTACTCACAGAAAGAGTTTTGCTCCGCAGAAGTTTTCAGGATGTAAAAGGATTCAAAATCTCATCCGGTCGCATAAGCACTTGTTCGGTTCAAACGAATATCTACGAATGCCAAAGCAATTTGTAACAAAATTGCTCTGGCCTTGAGAAGGATGTGGTGGTTCTCTGGCCAAATTCTGAATCTATGGTTGAGGGAACGGAAGAGAGAAGAAAAAAAAACAGCAAGTTTTATGACATTGCAGCCAAAACACTTGTTAGGAAAGGGTTTGTACCTTTTGGATTCTTTTCAAGCTGAGGTATAATTCATGTTCTTCCACTGAAGGCTTCATATATTTAGTGACTTTTACAATTTGGCAATGTGGAAAGAAAGAATCGTGAATATCGTATGCTGTTCAGAAGAGTGCTGTTCGGCAGCATCATGAATTTATTATTTGAATTAGGTTGCACAGTTAAGAGCAGACTAAAATTCAGTTAAAACCTTAATATTGGTTAATTATGCCGTACAGAATGTCATAAACAAGAAATTACGTTTTATTGTTGACATTGTGTATAATATGTGTTCAGTTACTTGAGTTACAGAATATGAATGACCCATACCGCCTTAATGGGACAAGTTTTCTTGTACCTATTGCACAAACACAAAATAATTTGTAGCTCTATCTTCTTACTTTCCAACAGCTTACTGCTATTGTTCTTTCCCCCCTTTCTTTTCCCACCTATAGAGATCTGCAATTATTCATTATTTAAATTCCTTCTGACGTCCGCAAAACATGGATCAACAAATTCCAAAGCGCATTCGCTTCCATAAACAGCTTAATAGGTATCATGCAAATTCATAACGTAGGACATTAAGAGGTTAACAAAGTTTATGTAGGAATGAAATTGACCGGGTGATTGTGCCAGAAGTTATGAAGACTACTTTGAAGTAATAAATTATTGCTGACACGTTATAGGCCTGTTCCGTTTAGAACTAACTGTAATAATAACAATCTATGGCACGACAACCATGATGGGGCGTGGGCCGACCAACCCGACTACCAGCCGCACACCCACATACGCATAGCAGAGACGGAGGATCATCCAGCCGATACGGAGAGATGATGTATTAATTATCATGTTTCAGCCAGCCGGAATGTTGTTTATTGTCCATGACCTACAGGTCGCTACCTATCTTCTTAGTTCCTTAGATTCTTTACGGCGCCGAGTGAACTCCGAGTTGGTACATGGGCTGAAAAATCCATGTGTATTCCATGGCTGGTTTTGATTTAATTATCCCTCATAAATGAAAGGAATGCTCATAAGTACACCTTTGCTTCTATTTGCTTATTAAATTACACCTATTGGGGCTAACCTCCAAGATTTTATTCGGCTAACATGCACTATAAATGCCACGTAGTCTCTTTCTTCTCCTTAGTGCTTGGAAAGTATGTATGGAAAACTGAATGAAAATGTGTTCGCCTTTAAAGTAATTAAACCGATTCTCAGGTCAAAGCCGCCGATATTGCTGTAGAGAAAAGAAAGAAAGAAAGAATGAAAGAAAGGAAAAAATAAAGAAAAAGGGTGGAAAGAAAGATATTCTGCAATAGAGTGATAGCCTACTAATTTCTAAATCCATAGGTTCCGGTTTCGCTTCCCGGTTGAAAGAATGGATTTTACTTTAATTAGAATTGTTTTTTGATCTCAAAGTAGTCTGGGAGTATGAGCATGTAAACGAATGTGCGATTTAAAGCTTAAACACCAAATATGAAACAACGGAAATAAATAAATAAATAGAGTATTTCAGATTTTCTTTAATAAGATAGAAGCATCAGAATACATCGATATGTTTGTAGTTATACAGGATGTTAAAAGTATCACATATTTTAAGATGTAATATTCACAAAAATACTCTGTTCTAGTGGTCAACGTTCTAGCTTTTTCACCCAGAGGTCTCCGGTTCGCTTCCTGGTTGTGGTGGGGAATTGTTCTTCAATCACATACATTCCCTGTCCTCGCAGATTCAAAGTATGAGTAAGGAAGTGAATGTGAGTGTGTTTAAGAGTAAAAAGTAATAAAACCCAATGCTCAGAAACCTAACGTTCAGCGAATAAAAGCATCAGCACCAAAGTCGAAGCCCCCATATGACTACAAAGGTTAAATGGGGTTATACAGATGAAACAAAAACACGCTTAAGATAAGCTTTTGGTTATGAGAATCATTATATGATTTTATAGCAACATATATCATAATAATATGATTTGATTTCCGTACTTCTAATCACTTTCGAATTTTTAAAAAAAATTTTTTTTTCAATTTGTTATTTTCACTTGCATTTTCTGCCTATTAATAGTTTTCTACCTTGAGGAAGCGGAAGATTCCTTCACCTGTTCCTAAGGACATTGAATTTATCTCGATAAGAACAACTTCGTCCTTTGTTCTTTTATGGTTATCTTTCATAACTTCCATACGTTACACAATTATGAGAAGGTTATACGGCAGATGCTGCTTGCAAATCGGGTCAAGATTAACAACTTTTGCTGAATTTTTCTTTCTCTACCTCTGACAAAGGTAATAAAGTAACGACGTGGGACAGATAGTTTGTTAGAAACCGCTATGGGGGTTACAGCATTGTATCTAAGTCTGTTAGAGATAATGGAAAAGAAACCCCTTGGCTTGCTCTGTTTAAAAAGAAAAATCTGATGTGTTACACTCACATGGCTTTCTCTACTCTTGTACAAACTATTTTTACAAACGCTTATTCTCCATCTACTTCATGTTAATCGAGATAAACATTTGCAGACTCTATCTTATTGCTAAGTTTCTTGTAGATGTAAGGGGAATATATATTTACAAGGGCAATATAGAAATACAGGAGCCTTTAAGCACATACATATCTCTTAATAGCTGGTTGCTAGGTGCAGCACCATTCCCTTTCCCACAGATTAATGCTCCTTGCATATACAAGGCAAGAAAATGAATAACGAATTCCCATTTGAGAAAATAAGTATTGAAAAATTTAAGGGAATAACAAGGAATATCTCGAAAATGGTTCACTCAACAAAAAAAATGTATATGATATAAAGTGTGTATTTTAACGCGATCTACATTTTTTTTGTGTAGTAAAATTTTGTCTATCTCTTATGGTTTACCAGTTATGCAAAAGTCGTTCACAATGAAGAATACTTTTGGAGACATTCCCAGAAAATTCAAGATATACATTTTATTTGTCATGAAAATATCCTAAACATTCATTCATTCATTATCTGTTTACCCTCCTCTTATGTAGGACTTACACCCCCCAGGACTTACAAGCGGGTGCCTGGGGTCAGAGGCCCGTCGAGGAGCAGACACTCATGGATCAGACAGAGCATCCAGGATGGGTGATCAGCCCGATGCCTGGTATGGGATGAAGGAAGTAGTTGAAACGAAATGTTGATGAAATGGATGAAAGGAAAGGTGATGATGGAGCAGTTGGTGGAATGAATGGCGGGGGAAACCGGAGAACCCGGAGAAAACCCGCCCAGACGCCGCTTCGTCCACCACAAATCCCACATGCAGGTCCCTGGGATTGAACCCGGGCCGCCTCGGTGGGAGGCGAGCGGTCTAACCACTCGGCCACGGCGCCGCCTATCCTAAACATATGATATTTTAATCAAAATCGTTAGAGCCATTTTTGAGAAAATTAAAATGTTCGAAAAATGTTCTATGTAAAGGGTAATCTGGGGCCGGGGATTTTCTTAAAAAACTTCGTGTCGCATCTCTGGAAGATACTGAACCTAAATACCAAGTTTGGTGTTTATCCAACTGTTCGTTTCTGAGTTATGCTGTTCACAGACACACACACACACACACGGACATGTTTCCAAAAATGCTTTTTTTGGATTCAGGGATCTCAAAACATGTATTTCCGGTGAAATCTCGGTATCGAATTTTTGGGTGGTATACAATACTTCCCCTACTTACTATACGTAGTAGAGAAAGTAAAAATGTGATGTGTTGCACTCACATGACTTTCTCTACACTTGTACAAATACTTTTACAAACGCTTATTCTCCATATACGTCATGTTAATTGAGATATCGAGATGTTAATCTTATTGCTAATTTTCTTGTAGGTGCAAGGGGTAGGCTTTAAGCGATAGCATAATCCTGTAAGAGTTGGTTGCTATATGGAGCATTCTCTTTGCATGTCCAGGACATAAAAAAAACGAATAACGAATTCCTATTGGAAAATTTAAACAAATAGCAAGGAATATCTCGGAAATGGTTCACTCGACAAAAACATGTATGACAAAAATAGTGTGTTTTAACGAGATCTACATTTTTTGTGTACCTACAAACATTTTATCTATCTCTTATGGTTTACCAGTTATGCAAAAACCATTCACAATGAAGAGGACGTTTAGGGACATGTCGGAAAATACAAGATGTACATTTCATTTGTCATGAAAATATCTTAAATATATGATATTTTAATCAATTTCCTTGGAGGCATTTTTGAGAAAATAAAAATTTTTGAACAATGTTCCATGTAAAGCGCAGTCTGGGGTGGAGGGATTTTCTTGATAATGTTCGTGTCCCATCTTTAAAAAATCTGATGTGTTACACTCACATGACTTTCTCTACTCTTGTACAATCTATTTTTACAAACGCCTATTCTCCATATGCTTCATATTAATCGAGATATCGAGATGTCAATCTTATTTGTAATTTTCTTGCAGATGCAAGGGGAATATGGTAGCTTTTAAGCGATAGTCAAATATTTTATCGCTGGTTGCTATGTGGCGCATTCCATTCTCTTTGCATGTCCAGGACATAAAAAAATGAATAACGAATTTGAGAAAAAGTATAAGTATTGGAAAATTTAAGGAAATAACAAGCAATATCTCGAAAACGGTTCACTCAACAAAAAAACTGTATATGATATAAGTTGTGTATTTTAACGCGATCTACATTTTTTGTGTTGTAAAATTTTGTCTATCTCTTATGGTTTACCAGTTATGCAAAAGTCGTTCATAATGAAGAATACTTTTGGAGACATTCCCAGAAATTTCGAGATGTACATTTCATTTGTCATGACATTATCTTAAACATATGATATTTTCATCAAAATCGTTAGAGCCATTTTTGAGAAAATTAAAATTTTCGAAAAATGTTCCATGTAAAGGGTAGTCTGGGGTCGGGGGATTTTCTTGAAAATCTTCGTGTCGCATCTCTGGAAGATACTGAACTTAAATACCAAATTTGGTGTTTATCCGACTGTTAGTTTTTGAGTTATGCTGTTCACAGACACACACACACAGACACACACACACACACACAGACACACACACACAGACACACACACACACACACAGACACACACACGGACATGTTTCCAAAAATGCTTTTTTTGGATTCAGGAGGTCTCAAAACATGTAATTCCGGTGAAATCTCGGTATCGAATTTTTGGGTGGAATGCAATACTTCCCCTACTTACTATACGTAGTAGAGAAAGTAAAAATACTGAACCTAAATACCAAGTTTGTTGCGTATACGACTTTTCGTTTTTGATTATGCTGTTCACAGACACACACCACACACACATAGACCATTTTCTAAAAATGCTTTTTTTGGATTCCGTGGGCCTCAAAACATGTATTTCCGGTGATATATCAGTATCGAACTTTTGGGTGGAATACAATACTTCCCTTACTTACTATACATAGTAGAGAAAGCAATAATAAAATTATACATATATGCATCCCTGGTTATAGCATGAATTGTATTATAAGTATGAAATTATACACATTATTTCTCTGTTGATGTAGTTTTCCTCTTATATTAAAGTAAATTTTGTGTTTTATATATATTAATAAATTGTAATATTATACATACAGCTGAAACATATAATCGTTTGCTATATTAATTAATATTATTTCGGACCTTTAAAACTCCAGGGTAGAAAAAATAATTGCTCCAAATTTAACGTCTTTAGAATAGTTACTTAAATCAATGAATTAGAATGGGATAAACATATGTAATTGGCCGAATCTAGATAACTTTCTTTCAACAAGACACAGAATTAGATCCTTTAAGTACTTCTGATCTTGTCATGGTTTTACTGTAAGTATGAAATTACACATGTGTGTTATTCGTTATTTTTCTCCTGTTGCTGTCCATTTATGTAGCCAAGTGCTTAATGCTCTGTAGATCACAAATTATGCACTATAATTCCATCCTTAAGTGGAGAAAACACTACATTCAAGGAATTTCGGCTATTCCAGCCAAAGCTTTATTTCTCTTATTTTTATATTTATTCAAAAACTTTTATGATTAAATAATCATGAGTTAAATATTGGCATATGATATATCCCATTTTTTTTCTTTGTTTTTGTAGTAAGTCTGTGAAGGTTTTTCATTCTTTCTTAATAATTTTATACATATTGTTTTAAAAGTAATGATTCGAAATGTAGCAATGAGAAGTAAAAATGAAAATAAGCAAAAAACGTTCCAGCAAACATGCACCAGGAAATAATTAACCGGTCATGAGAGGTCATTTTGTTGCAGAATACTACTAGATATAATAAAAGCAGTGAACATTTCTTTATCAGTCACGAGACAATCACAACATTCAAGATCAAACAGAAACCACCACACAAGCTCCAATAAACATTGGTCCACAAATTACCTGTTTACGTAACAGATGTTCCCTATTGGATCCACCATGTGGTATCTCAACTATAAAGTTTTGGGATCGATGCATGGGCAGCACTGTGATGTTCGCACTTCTGCCCTAGTCCAAAATTTGCATTATCTCGGTGACGGTTAATTTGCGGACCCTAGGTATTGAAATTTTTGAGATATGCTTCTTTTAATTCGCCTTTGAAACGCCACAAAAATTGAATGAGGCACACACGGTTTGGTTTGAAGAGCAGTGAAGTTTGTGGATAAGCCAAATGCAGTACGGTACATATGAATATATTTACTGAAGAATTAATTTGTGAATCAATGTTTATTGGAGATTGTGTGGTTGCTTTTGTTTGCAGTTGAAGTATGTGATTGTTACATTAAATAAAACCGCCCTGATTTTGTTGGAATTAGTATTTAGTATTCGGCGGCCTCCTACCAACAACAAAATGTCATTATCTCGCAACTGGTTACTTTCCGGACCCATATTCACTGGAACTCTTTGTTTTTGGGGGGGAGGCTTCACTTCCTTTGCACTTCACTTTTGGATCATTATTTCTGAAACATCCTATATACCTAACCGGGAAACCATAAAACTATATTATCGCATTTACAATTTCCGCGAAGTACCAGTTTTGCGAAGTAACTAATTCCGAAACGTTCACTAATGATTTTTCATAGTTTTCCCCACGTTTTAAGCAGTACACTTTAAAATGCTTTGTTATGATCTCATCAGAAAAACAAACCTCAGCTTCAATCCTTTTTGGAATAGCTGTAGTTTTTACATAACTTTTGATAGTCGAAAAGCTTTTTGTGTCTATTATACATATCTGGTTTTTAATTTTTATGTTAATTTATTCGTGTGCGATATGCTATTCACGCACATTTTTCGGAGTGCCAGTACTGAAAATGCTTCTCACGAAACGTGATTTCAGATTTTTTCATACTTCCTTGGTTCTAGATCAGGAACATGCAAAGTATCCGCTATTATTCTCGGGACTTAAGATGGAAGCCTACAGAAAAAACAACCGATGTCAGTGTGAAAGCGATTTGTGACCTTCAAAATATGTTTTAGCTTTCAGCTACAGGGTGAAACATATGTAAACGAAATCTCTCCATAGTGAACAAGCTTCAAGTGTAATGAGCCATAATATCACATTGTTTTTTTTTCTGGCTGTCGAAACGTAAGCATTAAATTGCAACCTATTTTATTTCTTTCTAAAATGCTGATAACTTAACCTAAAGGAATTTACAATAAGCACTGAAGTGGCCCAGTGAGTTAGGAATACCCATTCTAAACAAAACAGATGAAAATCTTCATTTTGATCCTACAAACCATGTTTAGAATAAAATAAAAAGTTTAAGAATTCGTTTCTATAAACAAGTGTATTACTATGATGAATATTACATAGTAAATGGCAGGTATTCTCTGCTAAGCATACTTAATCCCATGCTTTTGATCTTAAATTCTGTTTTTTCCACGAACTGAAATATATTTGGGGAAACATTAATGACAAATGAACTGAGGTGGTCATAGTGGCCGGGAAAGAGCGGTAATGACGACGGCAGAGTAGGGTTGTCGAGTCTATAACATTGAGTATTCCTTCATTTGAATAATAAAAAGAAATTAAACCTATAAAAATATTGCCTGGTTATTCCTGTCTTTCAACAATAAATTTTAGAACACAGGTTTATTTCTAACAGTATTTCTACAACTGTATTCAGTGGATTTAGAGGCGATCACCATTAAACCCACGGTAAATTTCTCTATCTCTTGTGACATTTGCTGATTACCTGATTTATGCATTTGGCACCTCCAACGCTTTTTCTACTTAAAAATAAAATGCCTCCCTTTCTCTTATCCTCATTACACGCTTTGTCCACCCTTTGCATCCCTGTTAGGTGACCACCAACATTCTTGCCTGTCTCTTTTCAGTGGTAAATTCTTATCTCCGGCTGTGAACTTAAAAATATGCTTTCTTCGACGATTCGGATGAAGCACTATTACATGAAGTGATCTCTCTGTTGTTAAAACCCTTTGAGCCAAAGAAATAATTCTGTGACTAAAGTTATGCCAAGAGACAATAATAGCCTCAATAGATAAACACTGGTGCTCTTGAGCTTATCCACAAGGTGAGCATTATCTTAACGTGAAGCACATACAGGAATTCTCGCTATTGCGTGCTTAAGAAACTCGAAAGGTAATAAACGTTTGACCTTGGAAGACATCAGTATTTTTATGGTGGCATAAACGCCACAGATAGTGCACTAGCACGACAGGCCACAGCAGACTTGCAATGAAATATCGCAAACAGAAGTAAATATCTGGAGAAGGTCAGCAAGTTAAGCGTTTTAAGTTTGCACGTTAAATTGTTGAAATTTTAGCTTTCGTTTACAGTTTTTTTGTTTATTTAGCGGCACAAGCAGTGGTTATTTTAAACAGGTCAGAACCACTTAAATGGAGATTAAATTCCCTAGCCCACCAATGTCAAGTCTGCTAAATTCGTGACCGATTATCTCAGAAAATATTTACTATCAGAATGAAATTTTTACACCACACAGATACACGCTTTCTAAGTTCACTGATCTAGATTTATCCAATAGGTTTGTTTATTAAGTAAAAATCATATTTTCAATAAAATATATAAGCAATTATTGGTTTAAAAATAATTGAATATGTTAATAACACCAAATTAGATCAACAAAAGCACCTGGAGTTTATTTTTATCATCCTACATTTTAATTTCGCTATCCTCAATAGTTTCTGAGAAAACGGGTAATTTAATGCCAAAAAGTCATTCACAGAAAATGCTATCCAAAACAGAAATGCAGAACACAAACTCACATATAATTTTTGAGTGGAATACAATACTTCCCCTACTTACTATACGTAGTAGAGAAAGTGATAAACTTGCGTAAGAATAGCTTGTAGAAGCGATATGAAAATGAATGATAGTGGGTAGAGAAAGTAATATGTATGTAAGACATCAGAACTTTTTATGTGAAGTGATGCAAAATTCACAATACAAAGTGGCAGATACAGTACCATTTTTAAAAATTATAAAGTACATAATACATATAAAATTAAAGTCTGCATAAAAACTAAAAATGTCATTTTGGGCAATTTTCTTCATATAGTCTCTGTTTATGGATTCAGAGTATGCAGTGTACCAAAGAAATCCACAATGTTGTTGATGTTAAGAGCGCTGGAGATGCTGGCTCACTCCTCAGCAAGAAATGGAACAGACTTGAAAAGTGTCTGAAGTAGAGAGTCACAGATCTGAGACCACTAAAGAGTAGTGATGGGTCGAGTGCGTTACTTTACCGGAACTACTTCCAACACTTCCACTCCGCAGTCGGAGTCGTTTCAAGGAAGTAGTTCCAGTTCCTCTCCGAGGAAGTAGTTCCGGCCTCTGGTGGAACTAGTTCCATTGGAAGTACTTCCACTTCCTCATTCCGGAGTATTGGTGAAAATACTTCCACTGTTTTACTCCGGAATGACTTCCCCTAGTCTATGAAGAGGAAGCATTTCAAATATATTCAACGGGATACCACACATGTCTTTAACAATTAATGTCTTCTGTCACATGAGCAAGTGTTTGTGATTTAATGGCTTGTAGTTCTGCGCTAGTATGTTGTGTTTTTATCCCTGTTGTATAATGAACTACAAAGTAATATTGGTAATATCAATGTAGTGATGTAGACCCAACGTACATGAGTAATTTGTAATTCCATTTGCTGTAAAGCAAATATAATTAACGGAACGCTACACTGGCTTTAAGACTGAAACTTATGCCTAGATACTTAGTAAAATATTGTTGTATTGCGTGTTAAACATTTAGGTTATGAACAGTGTGGAGGTAAATTCTTTTGCAATAAATGTAGTTTCAGCAAATATAAAACATTACTTTTGGGAAATTAATTTAAATATACTCATAATCTTTAGGAGCTCCTTTTTATGTTATTGTGAAGCGGAACATTTTGAGAATTTAATAAAAAGTGGTATGGTCCGATTTACATTTATTTTATTTATCCTTCTGAACCGTAAGTCTGCGGGACAAAGTTTACTGCCTTAAGGCAGTTTAATAGTTTAAATTCTTAAGGTATTACTCTAACTTTGTGATGAAAAAAAACTAGGTTATCAAATACAGAATAATGCAAATTACAAATTGGAATTAATTGTTCTTTCACACAAGCCGTGTGTTGGACAGGGTTGGAAAGGTAGAATCAGATGACTGAAACATTCAATGCCAAGCCGGGATTTGAACCACGGATCTTCCGGTCTCCGTCCGGTTAAATTAAAAATTGTTCGTCTTAGCTACAGCTGTATATGCAGAATTATCAGCTGTTTTGCTGTTAGCGACTACTAACTACGTCATGGCACACAGCCAACAACGAAGCGGATAAGGAAAATGCGCAATGTAGAGTACCAACATTTTCAACAGAAATGAGGTTGGCGAAACTGGAAGTAATTTATCAGCTTCAGCTGATTTAAAATGAGGTTATGTGACGTATGGCAATTCATAATTAAATACTATTGTAGCTTTGTCCTAATTATGGTGCTTTCAAGTTTTTTCTTGTTTCAAAACGTTATTTTGCTCACAGCGACAATGTAACAAATGAAAAATATATTTTAAATGGCTAATTAAGCATAATTCGTGCTGTTCACGTAAAGGGCTCATATTAATTTTAAGGCTAAAACTAGCAATCAACATAAAATGTTGCTTTAGGGAGTTAAAATGCAATATTTGACTACAGACATACTGCAAAATTATATTATAACTGCTACATACGTGCGAAGTAGTAAGCGCACATGTAACTAGAAATTGGAATTCTCTCATAGAAGCATAATCGGAATTAAATGATTACACCAGAAAAAAACAGGCTTCTGCGTGCTTTTGAAATTCTGTACATAACGTTCAACTTACTGCAATATTCCCTTATTAAAATCACGACTACATGACGTGGAAAGTACGAGCAGATGAAATATAACTAAAAAAAATTGTTTTTTCTCGTGGAAGCATAATTGGTATTGAACCATACATCGGGGGGGGGAGAAAGTTTATGCGTATTTTATAGAGGTCTGTATTAACGTTCAACTAAAGAGGTTCATTGCATTTGTCATATTCAATAGGGCATTTAACATCAATTTTGCATAAATGACACAAACCCGAATTCATCAGTACTTGAGTCAGAATTGACTTAATTTACTTAAACATTTTTTCTCAAATTGCAACGTGACGCAGGCTGCATTAATACCATCTCATTTACCATAAAGGAAATGATATCCAATGTCATGGCGACTTCTAAATAATACCTACGCATAACGCAATACTGGTTAGGTATTGTACTGCCAATGGAATTGATGGAATGATGCAATTGGAAGTGGAAGTAACTCCGACGGAGTTGGAAGTAAATGTCTTGGAAGTACTCCGGCGGAATGGAAGTAACTCCGACGGAGTTGGAAGTAAATGCCTTGGAAGTATGTGGCGGAGTGGAAGTAAAACTGTTCTGGAAGTAACTCCGACGGAGTTGGAAGTGATTGGAACTAAGGAAGTGCCAGTTCCGAATAGTGGAATGGTTACTTCACACTTCCAAAGGAGGAACCGTTCCTTTGAAACGACTCCGACTCCTTCGACCCATCACTACTAAAGAGTGCAGGAATTGCACAGTCTTGGAAAAACGCGATGCATTACCACCAATAGTTCCATGCTCTTCTTAATGCAACCCAGACATGTCCATAACTGTTTTGGGTGCAAAGGTGTTGAGTGAGAGGTAACATATTGTAACAAATGGGAACACCGGTTACTGCGAAACACACTTTATCACTTAGACACTGAGCGTAACACTAACGTTACACTTACCGAGAGGCTCAGGCAGTTAACCTCAGGCGGTTACGTCTGTGTCCCGCATTCGGGAGGTCATGAGTTCGATTCCCGTGGCCGACTTTCCTGACCCATTGGTTTTTTTTCGGGCCTTTCCCGGGTCACCAGGCTAATCTGGGAAGGATTCTCACATTCCCCGAATTTCCTGTCCCTCCATTTCATCTCCATTTTCATTTCAGTTTACCTTTCATCCGTTGGTTTCTTTCAGGGTTGGAAGTGTCGGCGATGGTGTTTCGGCGCAGCGTGGCGGGGGGAAAGAATGCTCTTTGTGACTTTCTCCGTCCCTCAGCTTTCGGCTGGCTGCCAGGGGTATCCGAACCCCCTTGAGGTGTTTTGAACCCTCCCTGTGCGCGGTGTAGTCCCCGGTCTGCCTGTCCGTCTGCAGAGTGTCTCTATCTGAAAACTTGGGTACCCTGCCATTCCTGTGCCGTCATTCCTGGTTCTAACCGCCCGATGTCTCCTCTCGCCTCATCCTTTCTCAAGGGACGGCCCCTTGCGGGGCGTAGGTACATATCTCTTATTTCTTCGCTCCGTATCCAATCCAATCCAACGTTACACTTGAGTGACTTTAGGCACACTCGGAACTCAACACAACTGGTCCGTCGAATCAAATCACAATTGAACTGCTGAATCACGACTGACAACTGAACTAATGGACCACATTTCACAACTAAACTGTCCTGTCCACTTTTCACTTCCTCACTCCTTGACTAACAGAACTGGATGTCTGTTCGTGCAAGAGCACCCCTTTAATTAGGCCTCGCATACAAAGCGAAAGGTTCTAGAAAGAGAAGCTACTAGAGTATGGCAAAATGAATTTTCTCTAATAGGCCAGCGGCACACAGTGGCTATTGTTCCGACGGCAGGTCGAAGACCCCACCCAGGTGCTGGGCCGAGAGGCGCTTACCGACTGCCCGCAGGTAGTCGCGCCTGTGTTCGCAATATTTTTGAAACCATGGGATCATTAAAATTTACCAAGTTTGAGAAAAATGTGACAAAATAAAACAAATTATTTTGTGCAACACATTTATGTAGGTAACACTGAATAAAGTTTAGTTGTGGAATCCACTAAAGGGTGATTTTAATCCAAGCGCTACTTGATTTTATAAGGTTATGTGTTATTCAAGATAGAAGAACAAGCGTTGTGCTACTTATGGCGGTAAGGTATAGTGCTGATACTGATTATGTCTTTCAATAGCAAACAACAGCTTTGGAGTGAAAATCTTCACTAGAACGTGAAATTTAATTCAGAAATGTATTTCAAAGAATTACTAAAGCCTCAACTACTAAATGTATTTCCCAATATGTAAATTGGGATTTCTGATAAGCTGAAGAATATTGTTTCGTTTAATTAACTCAAGTCACTAGAATCGATAATGAAACTTCCATTTTTGCAATTCTCAACTCTGTCTCGAAAGAAAATTTATGTATTATTACTAGTTAAACCCTAACTTGTAACCGTAAAATATTTCCTCAAATTGATTTGGGAAATAAAATGAAAACTTGCTGGTCATTAAATACTACTACCGTATTGCCACGCACAGTAATTCATGTTACCTACCAATCGACTCTGCTCGATTCTTAATTACAGCGCTGCAGTCATTGTCACCAGCACCATCAACCAGGATTTCAAACGAAAACGAACTGGGCGCCCTCTGGGCAGACATTTTACAACCTAATTACTTCCTCTACCACTTTCCTATAGTAGGTAAGAGGAAGTATTGCATTTAACCGGGTAGGTCATATCAGACGATGAATAAAGTTGGTGAAAGTATACTCAAATGAGCCCAGAGTTCATAGAGTTTAGATATACCCAATACTAATCTTTTTAAGAGAAACTCTGGGAAAACCCTTATCTGGGTAGCTCACCCTAACCGAAATTCGAACTCAGGACCCTTTGATTGTGAGGTAGACACACTACCCCCACACCACAGAGGGGGCAAAGTATTGTATTCCAACCAAAAATTCGGTGTTTAGATTTCACCTGAAATATACGTTTTAGAATCCAATGAACGCCCCAAAAAATAATTAGCGGTCAGCGGTAAACAGTGGCTATTGTTCCGACGGCAGGTCGAAGACCCCACCCAGGGGTGTGTATGTGAATATCATAATTCAAAAACGAAAAGTCGATTAAATAACAAACTCTGCTTTTAAGTTCAATGTTTTCCAAGGATGCGACACAAAGGTTTTCAAGGAAATCCCCTAACCTCATACTACCCTTTACTTGGAAACATTTTCGTTATTTTTTATTTTCTGAAAAACGACTGTAACGACTTTCACCGACAGTTCTTGTTTAATATATTGACATGAAAAATAAAATGAATACCTTGAATTTTCTGCGAATATCATGTGAACTTCCATTTATTTGAAGTGAATTTTGTATAACAGGAAAGAACAAAGACAGACAAAAGCATACTGCAGGAAAACTGCAGAGATAATTAAAATACACAATTCGTGGCAAATAAAACATGTTTTCGTACCGTTAGTGTTCTCGAAATATTCCATGTTGCATGTTTGGGCCCAGTGGGCATGTTTGAAAGTTTGCGATTCTTCCTTTATTTCCTCCCCTTTCTTTTCTTCTCATCGCAGTTACTTGTTACCACAAATACATTTGAATACTGTTTCCACATGTTAAAGTTATGTGAATGCATAACATAGATTTTGTTTTAAAGGATCGATTTAAGAAAGAAATTTATAGGCTAATCCGTAAGGTTCATCTTAAACGTTTTATTATAAAACACAAGTGCTCTTTTGGTTCTTAGAATATTGGAAATCATTCATTTAAAAAGGAAAACTTAAAAGGAGAGGAGAGGTCCTTGGAGGCGTGGCTGCTGAACTCCGAAAGAGCAACAGGAAGTAAATCAGTGACATTCACGAGGACACGCGTCACAGAAAGCCTCACAAAATATATCGCGATGGATACGATATTTGGATTACATTTCCAACAGGCACACTCACAAGATGTCACAGCAACTATTCAGTTCAGAAGCGAATGCCACATGTGTTGTTGTTTTTTCTGCTCCTTTATTTTTATTTCCAGTATTTATCAGCGATTAAAATGGTGGAGGTGTATACGGATCGCCCTGTAGTACACAACGTCAAAACCTTCTTCCTCAACAAGCAGTTCTTGGGGACCTTGAAATGCGTAACAGGCGAGGGAATTTCCCCAACTTCAAGCAAACATCGTTTACAGAAAAACCTGAATCGTTTGTCCAAGATTATAAACATTGTAAGCATCAATAATTTAAGGTATCTGGTTATTTATATCTTCTTACACGACGTAATTAACGTGTGAGATGTTGGTATTCCCCATGGCCAGCGGGTTCAAATACTTCCTCGTTACACCGATGTTCTGGTCTGATTCAGCTGTTACCAATTTGGCACAGCAGCTGCTTCCTCAACGTGGTCTGGGCTGATGAAGATAACATTACGTTACGCAGTCAAAAGTGTACTTCTCGGGGTAACTGACTTCTCAACTCGTGAATAAAAACCATAATTTCTTTGCTATGTTCGTTTATATAGAAAATCCATCAAGTGCTGCAAAATTTCAAGCTGAAATTTGTAAACACTGAACTTAAATTAAAATCTGGGAAAGTTACCGTCCAATCGTTTAAGGATATTATCGTTTAAAAATTATTGATCACCACGCTTTATTTAAATGTCAGAGTTTAAACCCTATATTGGGTTCCAGGAAGATGACATACGAGCACGAGGCTTTAAGACTTTTAATGATGTGAAGAGAAACAAAACAAGTTATAAATCTGTGTTCATGAAAATTTATTTATGATAAAACTGATTTATCATTAAGGAACGGTACAGTGTGCCACTCTCTTAATGCAGAGCATAACAGGAAGCTGGCATACAGAGGGCGACAAAAAATGTATACACGCTTCAAGCAAAGAAAACACTGTGTTAACATAACAGCTGAATTCACGCAAACAAAATGATGAGCACTAATAAGCTTAGACTTGTACAGTTACATCAGTTGCTCAAAATGCCCACCATCGGCGTCGATACGCTTCTGAGTACGTTGAACTACTGATCGAGCAACGTTTGGGAAAGTGTCCTCAGCGATTGCAGCACATTCCGTTTCAATTTCTTCCCGAAGTGCTGCCAGTGTAGCTGATTTTCTAGGTATATGCCATCCTTAAGGTTCCCCATAAGTAAAAGTCCAACGGATCCCGAGAACACGGTGGAAACTCAATCGGACCTCTTCGTCCAATCCAGTGCCCTGGAAGATTGTTATCAAGGTACGCACGTACATCTGGGTGGTAATGTGGTGGTACACCATCCTGTTGGAAGCAAAATTCCTCATTTCTAGAGTGTATGAATGGCGGGTAAGACGGATGTGCGTATCATGTTCAACTACACTTGACCGGTAACTGTTCCTTCAAAAAAGAATGGTCCAATTAGACCCTTAGATCACAACTACACCAAACGTTAATTCCAGATAAATTAACAGCCTTCCCCCCCCCAAAAAAAAGAACATGTGGATTGTTTGCACACCAGTAGACACAGTTATGCCGTTTAACAGTTCCGTTCAACTTAAATTGTGCCTCATCGGACCAAACAACTTTCCCTACATCCTTGGGATGAAGACTTTCAACTTTGCTGTTTCAATGATACGACGTACGCTGATTCTGCTAATCCCAGTCTCACGTGCACTTCTGATTTCCGCGGTGAGTGCTCAAAACGTTCCAAAACCATAGCCGAGGAAGCGGGGCTTGTTGCTGTGCGAGGTCTCTCAGATCTGCCCTAGTGAGCATTGCATACGTTTTACCATGAGTCTCAAATTTGTCTCGAATGCGTGCAATTGTTACTCGCGTTGGCGAATCTGTTCTGTACACACGTCTCCATTGGCGTTGAACATCAACAACATTCTCGGTTTTTCAATACGGCTTCAAAATTGCTCTCCGCTGTTCAAGCGATACTCTTGGCTGCATTTTGTTTTAACATAACGTAATGTGTCACATCTATTCAAGAACATCATACGACAATCTTAACTTAATTTGTTCATTGTTTATTTACCTGTCGCCAACACTAGAATAACGTATGTAAGTCGCATGTGTTTACAGAACATCATACTACACATTACTGTTGTTTTTCTGTCCAACTTTAAAAATGCATTAAATGGATATCTCCTGTCAAAGTGTTTATACATGTTTTGTCACCCTCTGTATTCAATAGAACCTGCTGGAAGGTTGGTATTATGCCTTTATCTTTCTTACTCTATGCAGCCAGTTTTTGTTTAGTATATGGCTTAGAAGTACCAATTTGATATGTTAAATGTTAGTATATAGGGGTAGGATGTCCAATGGAGAGGGACACCCCAGGAAGAAGGGATGAAGTGAAGGAACCACAGGAATCTACAGGTCGCAGGCACAGCCACAGAAACACGCTGAAGTCCCTAACATCCGTGCCATCGTAACCTAGAGGCACACCCGAAACATGAGAAGGAAACAGCATGAAAGAGAAATCAGGGAGAGAAAATCTTAGTAGATGAGAAACCATCCCAACAATCACCTACTGGCCAGAAAAAATCACGAAAAGCCCAAGTCAGAGTGGGAGCCAACGGGAATCGAACCCGGGACCTCCCGAATGCGAGCCTCACACGGAGCAAACTCGCTCAATAAATGCTAGTGTATAGTTCAAGCCGTTAGTGAAAATGAGTAACTTTCCTGAACATGGACTCGTGATCGCGAGGACCACGGTTCAAATCCCTCCAGGACCGTCCTCCCTTAATGAAATTTTTTCCAGGTTTCCTCATTCTTCATAACTGGCAAATGTCAGGGACGTACCCTAACTTAGGTCTGGAAAGCTTCCTTTCCGAGTTTCATTTCATGTATCGTCGATGTCCACTGCCTGTGGTGCAGTATACAGTAAAAACGTAAGAGTGTAGAAGGATGTAGCATGTATTATCTATTGCTCTGAAGAGAAGTTAAAACACATAACTAAATCTACCACTTCCACCCAGATTCATCTAATGAAAAATATAATAAACGATTTGAATTCAAATACGTAGCATTTTATTTTTAATCGGATGTTTTTAATCATCATAGTCCGAAAATAGCAAGAATACATAGTGTAATTATGATGGATGTTTTTCTTTCCAATTTTATCTGTGTTATAAAATTGTTTTATTAAACAACTGTAATTTCAACAAAAGTAATAGTGAAATGCACGCTCATAACACCGAGAGTAAACATAATTTGCACACTGAACCCTTTAACACTAAGATAATTTACTTAGGAATGTACGTAATTGTGGCTTATCTGTTGAATAAATAACCAAACCGATACAAAAGCTAAACAAGGAAACATTTTAGCAGACAGTCAATAATATATCATATTTTGAACAATTCCATGTGTTTCGTGGATGCTTTTATATAATTCAAATTAATATGCCTTTTAATGCAATCTTAAGCAAACTACACGTTAATAAATTCAGGAAACGTGTAAGAAAGTTTTCTTCTATGTTAGTTGATTGTAGTCCCTAAGTCTCTCACGTCTAACCACTGAGTTAGAGGGATTAGGGTGGTGAAGAATGGCACATACCTCTTTTCTGTTTGAATACCTCCAAAAGGTATCATTAAGAACAAAATTTCATCTTGTTTTAGATAAATGTTTCCCAGCAATGCCACCCGTTCTTCAGTTTTGAAAGCACAAGGCGAAACGTTTTTTATTATTTTTGTTTACTTATGGATGCTCTTTAATTACTATGTTCTTAGCGTCCCATTCTATACTGGTCGCGAAAGGTCGAAAATGTTGCCTATTTATCAGGCTTGAGGTTCTTTTACGTGCCGCAAATCTACGACACGGGACCAGCGGCTTTACTATCCTTCCGAAGGAAGCCCTGCTAAGGATTTTTACGTCCGAAAAAATCCATCGCCCTCCGCCGGGTTTGAACCGCTAGCATGGGTACTAGACGCTAGCATGGTACCCTTATACCACGGTGGACGGCAAGATGAAACGTGTTCTGACATGAAAAGCAATACATAATTGTTCCATATATTTTGGCAAGGAGAAAAACTGGGAACCTGTTTGCAAGTAGAACACTTAAAAACGGTATAAAATATTTTGTGGGCTTCTGCACAAAATCTTAATTAAAAAACGAAAAGTCGTATAAATATAACTTGTTTAAAATTCAGCATCTTTCAAGGATGCGATATAAAGATTTTCAATAAAAACCTCTCACCTCATACAACCCTTTATATAGAAAAAGCTTGGTGTCTTTTTACTGTCCCTAGCGATTTTAATTAAAATACAGTATGTTTAAAACATTTACATGACTAACAAAACGAATATTTACAATGAATTTTGTATAACTGCTAAACTATAAAAGATAAACAAAAACTTAAAATATATTCGCTCAAAACCTTACTTTTCTATCTACTTCGTGTTAATCGATACAAACATTTGCAGGAATAGTTTCAACATTACACATCGCATCATAGTTAGAAGGGGACATAGAAGCCTGAAGCAATAGCTTTTTATAAGGGGGTCGTTATATACCTACTAGTTCTTTCCATAACATCCCGAGAAACAACCGGATTTTGATAACACTTCAAGAATGAGGAAAGCATTAAAACATTCAATCCAATAACGAGTATCTCGGAATTGGATGATGGCACAAAAAAAGGTGTTTGAAATATATCGTGTGTTTTAAAGACTTCTACATGTAGGTAATCTTTTGTCTATTTCTTATGATTTAATAGTTATAGAATTACAAAGAGTAATGAAATCAATATAAATTCACTGGCTGTTTACAGAAAATTCAAGTTATATATTTCATTTGTCATTCAAATATCTTAAACATATGATATTTAATCAAAATCATTATAGCTATTTTTGAGAAAAAAATAACGAAAAAATGTTTATGTTTGGGGTGGGAGGAGTTTCTTGAAAATATTTGTAACGCAACATTGGAAGGCGCTGAACTCTGAAATGATCAAAAATCACCTTTTTTGTTTTAGGCACTAATAAAATCTCTATTATTTCCAGTTTCAGAAAATATACATACTTTTTTAGGGTTAAGAGGTTTTTAAGGCGTTTAAATACCATTTAAATGCTAGTCTGCATTCCTTTAAAGCTGTCATGCAACGCCCCTTTTTAGAGCATTTTTTGTCTTTCAACAATGAACGAGCAGTTCAGCAATTAATAAAAGAGCCCAGGACAAGAGAAGGCTATCAGAAAATCTGAAACAATCCAGGAATGAAGGTGCAGGTGATTATGGCCCTGGAATGTACTGATGTGTGTCAGAATTTTAATGTTCAAACTTTAAATTCAGTTTTCTCAGAACATTTTTGAATACTTAGGTACCTTTTTCTCAGAAAGTATGAGAGGTAGAGAGCTGAAATTTTCAGTGCATGTAAACAACACATAGTTAAACGTTCTGAACCACAATCATAATTTTATAACGCACATTAGTGATATTAAGAAAGCAACAACATTGCAAATTTTCCACATTTTACTTTTCTGACTTTGCAAATAATTGTTTTCCAATTTCTAGTGAACTGATATACAAAATTAAATAATTGAGGTTCAGAAGATAGCTGATTATACTAAAAACAAGCATGCAAAAGGGCTATTCTGTATGGCAAGTAGTATCAGAGAAAAAGGTACATGAATTCACGCGTTTCAAGAGTAAATATTACTTTTCTGCTGAGTGAAATAATTTTTACGGGCTCAAACTACATAAGCTCGTATCAATGCAAACAATCACTTGAAATAATTGCCATGATTTTTAGAATAATTTATAAAACTTTCAGGAAAAACAATTGAGAACTTTAAGAGCCTTGGTAATTTAACACACTTAAGATGTAATTTCCATTTGTTCAGATACCTTGTCCCCTTAAACACAAGTGTGGTATTTAACCGACTTTCGTTTTTGAGTAATGCTGCTCACACACACGCGCGTGATTGCTTTCCTGGAAATGCTTTTTGAGGATTTAGGGATCCTCAAAACATGCATTTCTGGTGAAATCTCAATATCGAATTTTTGGGTGTAGTGCAATACTTACATTTTTAGTAAAGAAGAACAAACTTTATAACAGCATAACCAGTAATATCCAAGTGTTTAAACACATGTAGAATCACATACGGAGAGTCCAGGAGGTCGACATTCAAGGCATTCTTAGTATTAAACATTTGATATGAACTTGTCGAAAATATGATCATGTATCACTAATACATGCTATTTTACGCATGTGATGGTTAACGTTTTGCATAAATTTATTGCATCTGGTGCCTATAATCTTATTTGACTAGCAGTTCAGAGAATCGACGATGATCAGAGCCAGTGAATGCCATTGCTTCCAGAAGACAATAGAGCAATACATTAGAGAATTTCCGCAATAAACCTAGCGGAAACACTCAAACAACTCAGTTTCATTGTTGCGGTAAAGGACGTTCATGACAAAAGAACACTTCCGGTCAATACAGCAAATGTAAAATACTGCCTCTGCGGTGTAACTACGCCGCAGCTTCAATTCATTTGTTGGCGTTGTGTATGTTTGCTACATCGGCTGAAGAGCAATTTCTCACATCTCTTGTCATATCGTCTTTAAACACTAAATGGTTCTCCTACATTCCTACAAGATTTCGATGAATCACAAATTGCATTAAATTTTTAGTGGTTTCCCCCTCCGCCCGAATCTGATAAGAAGGTTTACAGCCGCGGCAGTCTTTTCGTCGGTCAATAAACCATACTTTTCTGCCCAATGGCAGGTTGTTAATGTGCAAACTCAGAGTCCTTTCTCACTCGTTTTGGCGTTCTTCTTCGTTGTTTTCGTATATGAACAATACGCACCACCAACCACGTGGTATTTTATTCTGCTCCTAACCTTTTTGCCATTCAGTATTCCTATCAGCATTTCTTAGCAAGCAGTTTCTCCTCATCCAGTGTTCCAGCCAGTTTCTTTTACTCTTCCTGTTCTATGGTATTGTTCTTTCTAAAATCCATTTACAGCGCTCTTCACACCGACATGGGTGACCGAGGTCGTTAAGTCACAGATTCGTGAATTGTAGATCTCCGGTTCAAATCTAGCCCGGACCGTTTCCCTCACTAAGGTTTCTTCCAGGTTTGCCTCGGTTCTCATGACTGTCAAGTGCTAGGGAGGTAACCTAAACTTAGTTTTAAAATATTTCCTTTGCAAATTTGCTTTCCCGATCCACCAGTGTATCCAGTTTGTGCTGTCGTATTAGTGAGAATGGCATTAAACGTTACTAAAAACGAAAAACAAAGGGATTCACAGTCCCATTTTAGTTATTTCTTCAAGAAAACACAGGAAAATGTGATTTTTCAAGTAAATAGTTACTTAGTAATCCTTAGGGGATTTTCCTTGAAAATCTTTGTCTTTCAGTCTAGCCTTTTGTGTATAACGAGTGGATATGTGTAACATGACCAGACCTTGAAGCAACTATCTACGGTTTAGGAAACCAGTAAGGGCGTGTAACTGCTTCGCATACAATGGCACGTTTTCAGTCACGTGCAGTAAACTAGAAGATATTTCCTCGCCTCCTCTGGATCATACCGCAACAAACTAGTTAGGGTGGTTTTCTATGACGATGTTTCTCACCGGTTTCCCTCATACGTGGCTGTAAACATATCGATTTTTCTCTCGAAGACTGCTGTATATCTCAAATCATTTCACCTGCAAGGTTTATTATACTGCTGCAGCTCCCTTATTGCATACTTGCAATCTCTCTTCTACCCCTTCCTCCCTCTCAATATAACTGGATATTATGCGATGTTTTGAAAACCGATAATACTATTGCGTTTTCTGGTAACAACTGAAGTCTAAGTAAAGCGTTTAAATTGTGCCTGTAGCTCTGCCTATTATGCCATCAAAATTACTACTTCCTGTGGAACAGATCCTTTCTTATCTTCTCGGATAGCCAGACTGCACTTAAGGCTCTTAAGCCTAAACATGCTCATAAGCTTGCAGAACAGAATGAACTTAAACTCATCTGGGTGCCGAGGCATAGGGGCATAGAGCGAAATGAAAACGGTGATGAACTTGCAAGACAAGAAGCAGCTTCACAATTTATTGGGCCGGAGCCGGCTCTAGAAACATCTCAATGTTTAGTAAGAGAGGCTATTAAGAATTGGTCCAGAGTAGATCATAAAACCTGGCTTAAAACTCCGGAAACAAACATGATAAACTATTTATTAGAAAACCATGTAAGAATAGTTGAAAGTATACTTAAATGTAACAGACTTCAGCTGAGAATAATATAATTATTGCATTTCTCACAGGACATGCTCCTGAAACCAACTTAATACGATGGGAGTGTTTCAGAGTAACTTAGAACGCAGATTGTGGCAATAAAGAAACTGAAACAGCCCAGTACATTGTATGGTCCTGTGAGGTTGGCCTACAGCAGATAATTTGATTTTGGGAAAATGTTTTTAGAACCAGAAGAATTTGAAACTATATCTGTTATAGCTGGTAAAGGGTGCAGTACATAATGAATTGGCTTTAAACGATACAGGTAACACAATAAGTCCAAGGCTAAAGTGTGTCCGGAGCAATGACGGAAATCTGTATCGAATAAGACAAAAAAGCCTTAGGGACCTCGTACTTCATTCCTTCCTCGCAGGGATCATATAAGACACAATGGTCTTACTGAGATCGTCTAAGTGCGATGTTGAGGACCAGTGGCTGGAACCCCCTCCATCTGTTTACCCTACCCTACCCTATCCCAACCTATCCCATCGTATGTTACCTATACCGAGCGAGTAGGCTCCGTGTGAGGCTCTCATTCGGAAGGTCTCGGTGCGATTCCTGTCGACCGTCCACTTTGACCTTAGGTTTTTCGTGGTTTTCCCTAGACGAATACTGGGGAGTACTTCTAGGTTTTGTAGTGTGAGGCGGTGCCGTACAGATGGTACGGGTGCGTGCTCCAAGTAAAGAGTATTCCCCGTAGACACTAGAGGGCTGCTTGTTTGACGGGTCGTTCATCACTCTCCTTAGGAAGCTCCAATTGTGGAACGGGTCTTCGAGCCAGGAACTGCTAGGGACTTCCGCGTGTCTTTGTGGCCTGTGTGCCTGCGGCCTGTAGCTTCCTGTGGTTCCTTCACTTCATCCATTCCTCCTCGCGGATGGTAGCCGCAATAGATTTCCCTTAGGTCACAGTGCGCGAGGTGTGCCCCTGCGTTGTATACCCTAATATCCTTGCCATCCCATCCCGTGGTTTCCAGAAAACGGCAGTAAAAGATGCAGAATTATAAGTGTCTACGGCTTGTGCACAGAATAACAGCGAAAAATTGGTGTCACTCCCTGAATGCTCATCTTCGAGAAATGTTATACTTTTTGTGCCACTTACTATTGTAGGTAGAGAATGCATTACATTCCACCCAAAAATTTGATATCAAGATTTCACCTGAATCCAAAAAGGCCGCAACAACTAAGGGAAGCAATTGCACGAAGAGAAACAGTCTTCGTGGGAATCAGCAACCTAGGGTCAGCTAGAAAACTGTCACAACATTTCAGGACTCGAGTGCTTATCTTGTCAGTTACTTGCGAAATGCCTTGCATCGCTTACGGTCATACTCTCTTTAGCCCTTTAGGTACAAGGATATACAAAAATAAACCGGGCAATGTTTTTGTTGAAGAAGTGAAAGCATCCTAGATATTGAAAATATGTTTTCGTGTAAAGCCTGACTGTAGAATCACTCACTTGCTTTTAGTATTCGCATATTTATTGTGAATGTGGTAGAGGACAGACACTGCTAGTTGAGTGCTTGCAGTACACATATAAGGAATGCCACCTTCCTCCGCATTTAGGTAAGCTCTAAACGTAATTTTTTTGTTTTGTTCATATTTAGATTGTAGGTATCTTAAATAAGCAAGTACGGTCACCCCGGCCCTCTCAATTGGAAATCGATTTTAGCAGCTTTCTTTGCTTTCCAATGAGAATGAGTGTTAAGTGTTTGTGTAATAGCTTTAATAGCTTGGCACCAATAAACACATTTTATCCATCCATTCGCCCGACCACGAACCTACTCGTCCATCCATCTAAGATACGTAAGCTAAACAGCAGCCTTAAGATTAGTTAGAAGAATTGCATCGATTGCATATAAATCATTAGTCGCTTTAGGTTTATCAACAGTACAGTCACTAAATCATGTATTACTGACACTGATGTGACTCTCATTGCTGTTTCTCGTCCTGTCTACATTACTGTCTCCTTTACCGCTGGCGTAAAGTAGAAAAAGCATTCCATGCAAACCAAAAATTTGATATCAGGATTTAACAGAAACGTTTAGAGGTCCCCTGAGTGTGGTCTGTTTATCTGTCTCTCTGCATGCACGCGTGTGTCTGAGTCTCTTTAACCAGCATAAGTAAAAGACGAGAAGTCGGGGAAGTAACAAACCTAAGACCGACATTTTTTTAAAAATACATGGCAGGTGTTTATGCACTTCCACTTCTTGATCAAATAACACTTTGCGGGGCGATTTTTGGTTAGTTTTACTTTCTCTACTACGTACAGTAAGTAGGGGAAGTATTGCATTCCACCCAAAAATTCGATACCTAGATTTTATCGGAAATACATGTTTTAGTCCCCCTGAATAAAAAAAAACCATTTTTAGAAAAAGGTCCGTGTGTGTTGTGTGGATGAGTGTCTGGTGTCTGTGAACAACGTAACTCAAAAACGAAAAGTCGGATAAATACCAAACTAGGTATTTAGGTTCACTATCTTTCAAAGATGCGACACGTAGATTTTCAAGAAAACCCCCTCACCCCAGACTACCCTTTACATGGAATATTTTTTGAAATTTTTTATTTTCCCAAGAATGGCTCCAACGGTTTTGATTAACATGTCATGTGCTTAAAATATTTTTATGACAAATGAAATGTATATCTTGAATCTTCTGGGAATGTCCCCAAAGGTCCTCTGCATTCTGAATGGCTTTTGCGTAACTGGTAAACCGTAAGAGATAGACAAAATGTGTGTACACAAAAATGTAGATCTCGTTAAAACACACAATTTATGTCATATACATTTTTTTGTGGAGTGAACCATTTCCGAGATATTCCTTGTTATTTGTTTGAATTTTCCAACATTTTTTTTAATGTCCTGGCAAAGAGAATGGAATGCTCCAAATAGCAACCAGCTCTTAAAGGATCTGACTATCGCTCAAAGCCTACCACATTCTCCTTGCACCTACAAGAAAATTAGCAATAAGGTAATTTCTGCAAATGGTTATATCGAGTAACAGGGAGTATACGGAGATTAAGCGTTTGTAACAACAGTTTGTACAAGCGTAGAGAAAGTCATGTGAGTGTAACACGACAGATTCTTTTAATTTTCAAAATATCTCTATCTGGTGTGAATGCCTGACTTTGGCATATACGTATTATAAATAAAGGATAATATGTTGGAATGGCTTGCGAAATCCTTTTTTCTCCTTGAGAAGTGTAAACATACAATTTATGTCAAATCGCTCTCGTAGTGTTAGGCTTTTCCGACTATTCGATGTTGTTTCCGCAGATTGAAATTTCCTTTCGTTAACCTTCTAAAGTAACATGTTAAAACATGGGATTCTTCACAGGAAATCCTTTTTTGGCCTTGAGCTTATTATTTAAAATGCTTGTTCCCCCACCGTGTTATTTGCACCAGAACTTATAGTCTAAGTAACTTAAATATTGCTAGGTAAACTGTGAGTAATGTATAGTAGATTGAAGATCATAGTTTATGTAAAAGTAAACGGTGAATGTTAATTCATAACGAGAAAGTTTTTTGTTTAGTTTAATGTCTTTTAACCGGGTAGGACATATCGGACAATGAATGAACGAAATGGTTTAAATGATGCTCAAATGGGCCCGGCTTTCACAGAACTTAGAAACCGACATTCGTCTTCTCAGCATAAGGGAAAACTACGGATGAAAACCTTATCCAGGTAACTCATCCTAAGCGAGATTCGAACTAGGGGTCTTTGAATGCGAGCAGACACGCTACCCCCACAACACGGAAGTGGAACTTTTGTGTGCAGTTTAAGATGAGCATTAGCATAGGAAAAATATTAATTACCCAATAGCTATTTTGTTGTACACTGGAGGCTGAGGTAGGAATCAGCATTTTGCTATCTAGATAGCTCATTAGCAACAAATTTAGGAGAATTGGCGTTTCAAAATACGCTTCTTCAATGTAGAATAACTAACGTAAGCGAACATGAATTGTATTTACTTGATGTACATATTAGTTCTTCTAAGTTCTGTCCTACATTATTTCTCGGTTATAATAAATCTTCACAGAAATGGTAATGCGATGAAAGCCATTAGTCATTTTTCGAGAAAATAAAAAAATTTAGTACGAAGACGCCTAGGGATAGGAAGCACACCTCCAACCCGGGATTTTTGGGAGAAGAGATGAGACAGAAGACCCGAAGGGCGAACTGGAGGAAGACGACACCCGTTAAGGATCGGCGCTAGCCCACGGAATCGTACCTTTAAGGAGTCCTGCACGATAGCACTAGGCAGGCGTGGCAACCAGGGAGTAAATCTTTTCTCAAAGCAAATTCTATCGCTTTGCCGTAGCGCAACAGCCTGTTGCCTGGACCTGCAATGCCGTAACCAGACCACTGGGAAATAAAAAGAAGGGAACAAATTCTGTAATTCACCGCAGCATTCATCTACCACGAGAAAGAAGGTAGGGAACCAAAAACAAAAGTCGGGGTGTCCAGTCCAACGGAATTCGAACCCGATACCTCCCAAATGGTAGCCACAAGTATTACGCCTGTTCCATCTGGGTCAACTATAAAGTACTTACTTTTAGATTTGTGCTATTCACATGCACTTAAGCGATACAACAGCTATAAATTCACGCATTCGTATGTGTCGTCCTCCGTGGTGTAGCGGTTACATGCTAGGTTCTAGTTCCCGAGATCGCGGGTTCAAACCCAGCGGAGAGCGATGTATTTTTTCGGGCGTAAAAATCCTTAGCATGGCTTTCTTCGGAAAGGAAGTAAAGCTGGTGGTTTCGTGTCGTAGATTTACGGCACGTAAAAGAACCTCAAGCCTGATAAAGAGGCATCTGAGCAAAATTACCGGTCTTTCACGACCAATATAGAATGGGACGCTAAGGACCACAGCAGTTAGAGCGTCCATAAATAAAACTCAATTTCAATTTCCATTCTATGCACTCGCATATATTAATACATAGTTCCACATTACGGTCCAGAGTTATAATACCAGCGAGAAAGAAGTTTTGGGCGGCTGATTTGGAAAGAGGTTTGAGGAGAATAGTCATTGGGGTCAGTATAACAAAGAGATGAAATAAATGACAGAAGCATATGGCAAGGTGTCATACGAACACTAATAAACTTCAGCTGACAGGAAATAGAATCGGATTGTAAAATTAAACCTTATCTAAGTCTTGCAAACGAAATAAATTTGAATTAGGATAAACAGGCGTATATACTTAACTTAGGAAGAAAGGAAAGATCAGGAATGGCAAGTGTAGACTAGGAGCCTGGAGGGCACAAAAAATGACTGACGATTCTGGCAGGAGAATCTGCCCATTCTGCGGTTTGGATGAAGACTGGATACACATTTTGGTGGAATGCTCCCAGTGGGAGAACCAGAGAACAATTAAACTCAAAGAAAAATTCTTAAGTCCATCTATAAGGAGACTGGTATGTTGGGATCTACTAGCTAACCAGAGGAACAGCGAAAACATGGATAATTTCCTGGCTAAAGTGCGCGAAGCCAGATCAGATTTGTTGAGTTAGTCAAGAGGCAATTTATCTCTATTGTTTTGTTTCTTTTTTCTTTTTCTTGTTTCTTTTGGTTACATTTAATTTAATTTGTCTTAATATGCATTTACGGTTAACCCATTCGCTAAGTATTTGTGTAATAACTTTAATAATTTGAAAGCATTAAAGATACATTATCTACTTGCTTTTATAATTTCTAACTCAGAATGCCTGAAGTAGTACGTTTTGAATAGCTAAATAAAATTACAATCATAGGGAAAATAAATATTAATAACAGAAGGAATAGTATTGAAAAAGACTGGGAAGCAAATATTATTAAACGTAAAGAAGGGTTAGACAGGGCCATCAGCGGCCGGAAACGGGTGGTTTTTCCCTCTATTGTTAAGTGCCCCGTTAGGTTGCCTGGAACGTAGATGTGTAGAAAAGGGTCAATGTTCCAAAAGCAAGATAGCTTTAGGCATCCAATGAAAGAAGCTAGAAATCAGGTGATAGTGGAATGGGGAGATAGAACGTTTGAAATAGAGAAACAGGAGAGTTTAGAAGACACACTTGGTCGTGGTAGTTCCTTGGAGATGGTTCTTAGAAAATGTGTCGGTGGATAGGTGTGATGATATGAAGCGTAGCAATAAGGAAATGCGCGTGGTGTGTCGGCGCAATAGCAGGAATCAGATTTTAAAACGCTGACGGGAAATAAACGAGCAGGAAAACAAAACAGTCGTATTCACCACTAACCCGAGATCCAAATTACATGCAAAATCCCTGAGCGAGTACCGAACCCAGGACCCTTCCTGAAAATCCCGTGCCGCCAAATAGCCACGTACCCCTGCAAAGAGGAGAAATACCGCCGCAAATTGGCCGCCCAGCGTGGGTCTAGAATAAAACTGAAGGAAATACCACTGCACGCCTTATATCGTTTTTAGTAAAATAGTGATGTGCATCTTTTGGGTTAAATGCAATAGTTTTTGTAATATATAAACTACAAACTATGTCTCCAATAATTTTTTGAACTTAGGGCTACTGGGGTTTAAGCTCCATCTGGCGCTCTGTAGACCTGCTCTGGAGGTCTTACAGCGACCTCGATGCGTTTACATGCGAGCAAGAACTGCAACACCGAGCGAGACGGTTCCGCGGTGAGGCTCGCATTCGGGAAGTCCTAAGTTTAATTCCCACCCACTCTGGTCTTGGTTTTTTCGTGGTTTTCCCTGGTCGATAGGTGGGGTGGTTTCTCGTTTACCACAACTTTCTTTTCCTCATTGCCCTTTCATTCTCATGTTTCAGGTGTGCTTCTAGGTTTGGTGGTGTGAGGTGATGCCGGACTGATGGCTCGGATGCTTGCTCCATGAAAAGAGTAACCCATTGGACACCAGAGGGCTGCTTGGTTGAACGGGTCGTTCATCGCCCTCTCAAGGCACCTCCGGTAGTGGGACAGGTCTTCGAGTTAGGAAGTGTTCTGCGGTCTCTGTGGCTTGTCTACTTTTGCTTGTAGCCCCCTGTGGTTCCTTCACTTCATCCCTTCCTCCTAGGGGATGATAGTCCAATAGATCTTCCGTGGGTTGCAGTGCGCGAGATATCCCCCTCGTTGTAAGATATTCTATCGCAAGTGCCACGAAAAGCAAGGCATTGAAGGAGATTATTCCAACCCTAGGCTACATCCTGGTAACAAGGAAATTGTGTGCCATTTCTGTCTTCCACGCTTGTTTATAGGTAATTCAGAGAAATGGAAGACACCTGTGGTGCTAGAACATTCGTTATCTTATCACTGCAATTACAGTGTTACAATCTTTACATTATACATTAAAATGAGGATGTAAAATAAGCAAGCCTACATCAGGCAACCTTCAGCTGATTCCCTAACAATTCGCGCACAGAGCTTTTCGCCTAAGTAACGTTAGTAAGATAAGGGTATATGTTTCTTTATGGGCTGTATTGAACAACGAGCGATTTATGCTGTTATCACCTCTTTTTGTTAACTACTTGCGACTGTTGCAAGATAGCAGTTCCGATATTTATGAGACACTCCATTAACCTTGTGAACAAACACCTAAGTCACCATTCCAAACACAGCTTTCCGTACTGTAAACAAACAGTTTATAAAAAGCTAGAAAGTTCTAGTCCATACCGGTATTGGTTTGCTGTTTTCCAAAGCGAAGAATCTTTACAGCTGAAGACCATATGAGCTGCTTCCTTTGAAAGTAAAACATTTATGTGCAGATTTAAATGACGTTTATGTACTATCTTTCAAGAAAGTAAATGTTCACTTTTCGCGGGTCAGTATCGATCAGCGTTCCGTGAATAGGGGATGTGAAAACTACATCGGCCGTGGTCGTAGATGTATACTGTCGTGGTCGCCAGTTTAACCTGTCACTCATTTCGAGGATGTCTATGGCTATATTAATCCAGTATGGAGAAACATGGACTAAATATCAGAAAACAAGTTGCAATTCTCTTGCTGCTGAGCTATTAACCACATGGCATTGGTAAGGAAACGAAAAACACGTGGAATGATGATTTTAATAGAACCAAAATCTATGTTATATATAAGCCAGATACCAGCAACTGGTATTGGTAAATTGGTAAATCGCAGGCTTGTTCAAATATGCCCAGGGTTCAAGGTTCGAACTCCAGCATGTGGTCATACATTTTATTCCAACTTTATCACCCAGTAAGACGCAGTAATAAACAAATTTACAGTTCTCCTGCAGCTAAGTTATTACTATATGATAAAATCAAGATTTCGTTTTTGTTTTCTATTCGTTGTTTCGACAAGTTACTTGTTTCAAGAAATACATTATCTATAAATTTGAAATGTTTCAGAAATTAATTTATTTCTTTATATGTGGCGTGGCCTCAGCTATGATGTAGTAGTCGTTTAGTTTGCTTTTTAAACATCATTGTCCTTAGCTGTCGCCTTCTTTATGTTAGTTATAATAAGTGGAGTAGCTATATTGTAACTAGTAATTACACGTATATCTTTTCAGTTTTATGCATTATACTCCATCGAATTATACACAATTATGTTTGTAGCTGTAAGTTTGCTTTTCTCAACATGAGAATTGATCAATTTCTTGTTATTTTATGTATTAGCTTATTGTTGTGATCAGATGCATTGTATACAACATAGACGTTGCTTCTATTAAAATCATCATTACACGTGTGGACCAATGCCATGTTAATAGCTCAGCAACGAGAGAATTGCAACTTGTTTTGTGATATTTAGTCCATGTTTCGACATACTGGGTTAATATAGTCACAGAAATCTTCGAAGTTAGTGATAGGTTAAAATGGCGACCACGACAGTATATATCTACGACCACGGTCGATTTAGTTTTCATACCCCCTACTCACGGAACGCCTGAATGATACTGACCCACGAAAAGTGTACATTTACTTTCTTGAAAGATAGTACACGTATATCAATGGGAACCTAAAATGGAATAAAAATCTTCTCTCTTAGTGTTTTTGAATTGCTTACGCACCCTTGCTTAGTTAAACACAGGGCCTTATTATGTGGTAAACAGTAATATTATATTTTACTAATAAATGGCATCAATTGTTTGTGTTATGCTGTGTTTACACTTTTGGAGAAAGATTTTAAGTTGAGTAAATTGAAGTCACTATGAATCAGATGTACTCATGCTTAAAGCAAACCTCTTTTCTTTAAAAGTTTTGCATCGGGGTGTGCTCACGAACTGCATAATGTTACACGTTAACCTAAATCCACTACAGTCTTCCTTATGCTCACCTTGTATTTCTCTTTAGTGCAAAAGCTTATTCATGAGCGTATATGTTTCACAAATTTTAAGTCATACACCCCTCTAAAATCTCGGGAAAAAATCCATCAATTAGTTGTAGCCATTTGAGATCTGGAATAGGAAATATCTTAAATGTTCAACGTTTGAAGTTTCTCCACGTCTCGATGACTTTAGAGTGTATGCTTTAAACTGGAGATAAATCTCGATGAGAAAAGTGAACGTATTTATGAATATGTTTCTCCTATTTTTGATAGATTTGTGGAAAAATACTTTAAGGTGCAGGGACGTTTGGCAACAGCGTGCTTTCCCTTGTAGGTAGGCGAGAAAATAGCACCTTCGGTTAAGGTCAGATCCGTGCTCTCTGTATTTCCGACGTCATTGCGAAGTTATTGCTGCCTTGCCATTGGCGGTTAATTCAAATAGCAATTCTTTCGTGCGTTTTCAGCGAAATGTTTAATTAAAGCAACTATAACTATGAAGCTATGAAAGTGTTGGTGAAGCAATAAAGATAACAAATTTATAAAAGTAAAATGGGCTCTTACACCTTGGAATCCTACCACGCAACTCTCGCCGTCACAAATTTGCTCTATGATTGTCGATCAACTGCGAATGAACGACTATAATAAAGTCTTCGAAGAGGTCCCCTGTTTAGAATTTAACTGTAGCTCAAGACAAATTGCCTATTCCAGAAGGGGGAAAAACAGGATTCATAATCGACCCTACCCTTAGGTTAAAAAAGCTTAAAGGATAACAAGCAGTCAACAAAGAGAAAAGGGATATTTACATACCTACAGTCCCATACTGCAAGGCAAAGTATGGTATTAGTAATATCGAAGTATTAGGTCTGATGATCGAAACTCGAGCACAATACCTCTAAGTTTTTTAACGGGTGGAAAGTTTGGATTGAAGAAGGACAAAATTAAATAAATTATTATATCTGCAATGAGAGGATCAGTTGACCTCCGAAATCATTTATAATAATAATAATAATAATAATAATAATAATAATAATAATAATAATAATTTTAGCATCTAAACGGTTTATATTTCCTTGCTAAAAGTTGTATGCTATATAATATAATTCTCTATTATCATATTTAGCAGTCATTTTACACCTTTTAGTTTTCCTTTTGAGTAACATACTAAGTAAAAAAAATCTGATGTGTTACACTCACATGACTTTCTCTACTCTTGTACAATCTATTTTTACAAACGCCTATTCTCCATATGCTTCATGTTAATCGAGATATCGAGATGTCAATCTTATTGGTAATTTTATTGTAGATGCAAGGGGAATATGGTAGCTTTTAAGCGATAGTCAAATATTTTAACGCTGGTTGCTATGTGGCGCATTCCATTCTGTTTGCATGTCCAGGACATAAAAAAAATGAATAACGAATTTGAGAAAAAGTATAAGTATTGGAAAATTTAAGGAAATAACAAGCAATATCTCGAAAACGGTTCACTCAACAAAAGAAATGTATATGACATAAGTTGTGTATTTTAACGCGATCTACATTTTTTGTGTAGTAACATTTTGTCTATCTCTTATGGTTTACCAGTTATTCAAAAGTCGTTCACAATGAACAATACTTTTGAAGACATTCCCAGAAAATTCGGGATATACATTTCATTTCTCATTACATTATCTTAAACATATCATATTTTCATCAAAATCGTTAGAGCCATTTTTGAGAAAATTAAAGTTTTCGAAAAATCTTCCATGTAAAGGGTAGTCTGGGGTGGGGGGATTTTCTTGAAAACCTTCGTGTCGCATCTCTGGAAGATACTGAACCTAAATACCAAGTTTGGTGCTTATCCGACTGTTCGTTTTTGAGTTATGCTGTTCACAGACACACAGACACACACACAGACACACACACACACACACACACACAGACGCACAGACACACACACGGACATGTTTCCAAAAATGCTTTTTTTGGATTCAGGAGGTATCAAAACATGTATTTCCGGTGAAATCTCGGTATCGAATTTTTGGGTGGAATGCAATACTTCCCCTACTTACTATACGTAGTAGAGAAAGTAAAAAATCTGATGTGTTACACTCACATGACTTTATCTACTCTTGTACAAACTATTTTTACAAACGCTTATTCTCCATCTACTTCATGTTAATCGAGTTAAACATTTGCAGACTCTATCTTATTGCTAATTTTCTTGTAGATGTAAGGGGTATATATATTTACAAGGGAAATACAGTAGCCTTTAAGCACATGCATATCTCTTAATAGCTGGTTGCTAGGTGCAGCACCATTCCCTTTCCCACAGATTAATACTCTCTGCATATCAAAGACAAAAAATGAATAACGAATTCCCATTTAAAAAAATAAGTATTGAAAAATTTAAGAAAATAACAAGCAATATCTCGAAAATGGTTCACTCAACAAAAAACATGTGTATGACATGAATTGTGTATTTTAACGCGATCTACATTTTTTGTGTAGTAAAATTTTCTCTATCTCTTATGGTTTACCGGTTATGCAAAAGTCGTTCACAATGAAGAACACTTATGGAGACATTCCCAGAAAATTCAAGATATACGTTTTATTTGTCATGAAAATGTCTTAAACATATGATATTTAATCAAAATCGTTAGAGCCGTTTTTGAGAAAATTAAAATTTACGAAAAATCTTCCATGTAAAGGGTATCCTGTGGTGGGGGGATTTTGTTGAAAACCTTCGTGTCGCATCCCTGGAAGATATTGAACCTAAATACCAAGTTTAGTGTTTATCCGACAGTTCGTTTCTGAGTTATGCTGTTCACAGGCAGACACACACACACACACACACACACACACACACACACACACACACACACACACACACACACACACACACACACACACACAGGGACATGTTTCCAAAAATGCTTTTTTTGGATTCAGGGTGTCTCAAAACATATATTTCCGGTGAAATCTCGGTATCGAATTTTTGGGTGAAATACAATATTCCCCTACTTACTATACGTAGTAAAACGAATAAACTGTTCGTTTCTGAGTTATGCTGTTCACAGACAGACAGACAGACAGACAGACACACACACACCCGGTCATGTTTCCAAAAATGCTTTTTTTTGGATTCAGGGGGTCTCAAAACATATATTTCCGGTGAAATCTCGGTATTGAATTTTGAGGTGGAATACAATACTTCCCCTACTTACTATACGTAGTAGAGAAAGTAAAAACTGACGTGTCGCACTCGCATGACTTTCTCTACTCTTGTACAAAATTTTTACAAGCGCTTATTCTCCATATAATTCATGTTAATCGAGATATTAATCTTATGGCTTATTTTCTAGCAGGTGCAAGGGGAATATGATAGATAGGCTTTAAGCGATTGTCAAATCTTTTAAGTGTTGGTTGTTACGCGGAGCATTCCATTCTCTTTGCATGTCCAGAACATAAAAAAAACGAATAACGAATACCCATTTGAGAAGAAGTATAAGTATTCGAAAATTCAAACAAATAAGAAGGAATATCTCGGAAATGGATCACTCGACAAAAAAAATGTATATGGCATAAATTGTGTGTTTTAACGAGATCTATTTTTTTGTATACAAAATTATTATCTATCTCTTACGGTTTACCAGTTATGAAAAGCCATTTACAATGAAGAGGACTTTGGGGACATTACCAGAAAATTCAAGATATACATTTCATTTGTCATGAAAATATCTTAAACATATTATATTTTAATCAAAATCGTTACAGCCACTTCTGGCTCTATCAAACATTTTCCATGTAAAGGGTAGTCTGGGGTGAGGGATTTTCTTGAAAATCTTCGTGTCGCATATTTGAAAGATACTGAACCTAAATACTAAGCTTGGTGTTTATCCGACTTTTTGTTTTTTAGTTATGCTATTCACAGACACAGAGACACATACACACGGACCTTTTTCTAGTTTTGCTTTCCCTACTACGTATAGTAAGTAGGGGAAGTATTGCATTCCACCCAAAAATTCGATACCGAGATTTCACCGGAAATACATGTTTTGAGACCCCCTAAATCCAAAAAAAAGCATTTTTGGAAACATGTCCGTGTGTGTGACTGTCTGTGTGTCTGTCTGTGAGCACCATAACTCAGAAACGAACAGTCGGATAAACACCAAACTTGGTATTTAGGTTTAGTATCTTCCACGGATACGACACGCTGGTTTTCAAGAAAATCCCCCCCAGATTACCCTTTACATGGAAGATTTTTCGAAAATTTTAATTTTCTCAAAAATGGCTCTAACGATTTTGATTAAAATATCATATGTTTAAGATATTTTTATGACAAATAAAATGTATATCTTGAATTTTCTGGGAATGTCTTCAAAAGTATTCTTCATTGTGAACGAATTTTGCATAACTGGTAAACCGTAAGAGATAGACAAAATTTTACTACACAAAAAATGTAGATCACGTTAAAATACACAATTTATGTCATATACATTTTTTTTGTTGAGTGAACCATTTTCGAGATATTTGATTGTTATTCCCTTAAACTTTCCAATACTTTTCTCAAATGGGAATTCGTTATTCATTTTTTTGTCTTGGATATGCAAAGAGTATTAATCTGTGGGAAAGGGAATGGTGCTGCACCTAGCAACCAGCTGTTAAGAGATATGTATGTGCTTAAAGGCTACTGTATTTCCCTTGTAAATATATATTCCCCTTACATCTACAAGAAAATTAGCAATAAGATAGACTCTGCAAATGTTTATCTCGATTAACATGAAGTAGATGGAGAATAAGCGTTTGTAAAAATAGTTTGTACAAGAGTAGAGAAAGTCTTGTGAGTGTAACACATCAGATTTTTTTTTGGATTCAATGTGCCTCAAAAGATGTATTTCCGGTGAAATCTCGGTATCGAATTTTTGGGTGGAATGCAATACTTCCCCTACTTACTATACGTAGTAGATAAAGTAAAAATGGACTGTTGACATTCAAAGATTATCCTTTGTAGTGTGTTTCAATTTTATTAATGTTTTTACTGTATAGAATTCGTTTATAATTAATTGTCTGTTTTACTTTGCCCTTGATGACAGCCCCAAATACGGAGACTTGTTAGTGTTATTGTTTCAACAAATAAAGTAACAAATTAAATAGGTGTAATGAAGTAAAATAAATAAGTTTATTTAAGCATTGAGTAAATATGCTATACAAGGAGGGGGGCCACCTCGCGCACTGCGACCTTAAACAGATATCTTGTAGCTACCACTCCTAGGAGGAATGAATGAATGAATGAATGAATGAATGAATGAATGAATGAATGAATGAATGAAGGATCCACAAGAGATTACAGACCGCAAGTAGACAGCCCTAGAGACGCGCAGAAGTGCCTAATGCCTAATGTTTTCTGGCTCCAAGTCCGGACCCACTACTAGAGCTGACCAGAGAGGGGGATGAACGACCCTCACATCCAGGTAGCTCTGTAATGTCCAGAGAAATACTCTTTCCTTGGAGCAAGCATCCGCGCCAACTATTCGGCACCGCCTCACGCCACGAAATCTGGAAGCACACCTGAAACATGAGAAGGAAATGGAATAAAAGGGAAACGAGGGTACAAAATCGTGGTAGAAGAGAAACCACCCCAACATTCGCCTACCGACCTGGGAAAACCCACGGTCAGAGCGAGTGATTGACGGAAATCGAACCCGGGTCCTCGTTAATGGGAGCCTCACACGTTACCGCGGAGTCAACTCGTTCGGTTAAACGGAACTAACCACTAAACTATCTTATTTTTATTTAAACATTCAATAACAGCAGATAAAAACAGTACTTTTCCTAAGATGTGAACGCTTGGTAAGCGAGCTGCGATAGATACCACAGCTGCCTGAGGCCGTGTGTGCTCAGTTATACAGACCGCTGTTGGAACATCGTATCTGTAAATTACGATTTGTACGAAACAAAACTGCTGAATTGTGGCACTTAAGAAAGTAAGTGAAGATAAAAAATAACAATACGGTTTAATTAGTGTCTTATTGTTTTTTCTTTCTTTCTTTCCTTCTTTCTTTCTTTCTTTCTTTCTTTCTGAGGCCTGTTAACAACTTGATCATATCACGACCATACATAAGTTTACATCATATAGTGTACAGAGTTTATATTATGGAATTAATAATGTTACACAATTTAAAATTAGGTTTTTAATATTACATTTGAAACTTTTGTTGCAACAAGCAAAGCTGTTTCCTTCAAGGTCCTTACACGCGTGTATGTGAAGCGTTCTGTTGAAGGATGCTAGCATCTTTGATTAAATATGCGAAATTTTTAGGATATTAAATAATTTTATAGGATTAAATCATAGGACCTTTACTGCCCACTCATGCACTTACTACGTAACCCAAACAGCTTTGTACTGCATCGGAGTGAAGTAAAGGACTGGCACCGTTGTCAGGAACCGTGTTGTATTTTCTGGAGGAACAAGGAAAGCAGTGTGGACCCCGGTATGAAGTACAGGAGGTGGAATGAGTCACGGAAACCAGCGCAGCCTTCAACAGAACACCCATGACAAGACAAACTGTTCCGCATCTCCTTGACTCCCATACACCCAGGAGTTAAGCTGCATGTAACACCGGCGGCCTTGCATGCACTGCATGTTGTAGGTGTTCCTTAGCTTGACCTTGGTCGAATTTCTGCTAAAGGTTCCCGATTGTTTTGACGTTACATCCTTGGTTTGTCCGACAACAGCAGCGTATTTATGAACCGCCGACCGTGGCCTCTGGTAGAGGACAGCGTCGCTTCGGTTTGCCTTCGCCTACCTAAGCTTGGGACATCGGTATCACCTTCGTGAGTGCTTATGTAACTGATGACCACCAGGTGTATTGTGTTCCAACACGAATCATTTCGTTGGAAACAATAATACGAGTTGCTTTCTCCTATTAAGATCACTAATTTATTCTGACCCATGTTTCCAAAATCTGTATTCCTTCCATAGAATTCTGAGAACGTTATATAGAGCTCCATCTGCTAAGTGCATACAGCATAAACATTTAGTCCTGTATCTTTAGTGTCTTTGAAAATACTAACTTAATAGTTTATATCCCTTATCTAATGAAAAGAAATATTACATTCAGCACAAAAATTCCATATAGAAGTTTACCAAACCTATATGCTTTGAAAACTTTCTAATAAAAAACTCATGCATCACAATCAATACGAATTTCTCTACTCATCAAGATGTCACATACTAATTCCTTATCCATATTCTAGATGGATGGATGGATGGCTAGGTGGATAAAGTATGTTTATTGGTGTCAAATTATTGAAGTTATTATAGAAACGCTTAGTGCAGGGCTATACATGCATATTTAAGACACAAGTTACAGGTGACAAAAAGAAGGGAAAGAAATAAAACTTGACAGATAAATTGCCTCTGACTAACTGAACAAATCCGATCTAATTTCAGCGCACTTTAACCAATTGTCCATATTCTGTCAGTTCCTCTGATTAGCCAATAGCTCCCAACATGCCTATCTCCTTCTAACTGGACTTATGATTTTTTTTGTGAATTTAATTTTTCGCTGGTTCTCCCACTGTGCACATTCTGCTCCATATATACCTAGTTTCCATCCCTATTACAAAATGGATAGATACTCATGTCAGAACCGTCAGTTATTTTCTGTTTCCTCCCATTATAGTATTCATATAGAAAGTGATCCTTTCATTCACATACGATATCTTGGATATATGGAGAAAATGACGCAACATTTCGCATGTCGTTACCAAGGTTTTAGTTACTAATGAACTAATGCGGGAGAAAAGAAGAATCGCATAAAACGCTTTGTAGATGCTGTATGATATTTCAACCCCAAAAACGTAAAGATGTAAGAAGAAATATCGAAAATGATTAACGCAATAGAAAAAGTTGTGTGACAAAACAATGCGTTCTACGTTTTTTGTATAGTAACTTTTGTCTCTCTTATGGTACACAGTTGTACGTGCAGAATGAGGAACTTCACAGGCTATTCACAAAAAATTTAAGAAATTCGTTATATTAACTATTCAAATGCGATAAACATGGGATATTTTAATCCAAATAGAGCTATTTTGAGGGAATAAAAAATAATTATTTTTTTTTCCATTCAAGCGTAGCTTTGTAGGGGAATTTTCTTGAATGTCTTTATATCATATCCTTAAAAGAAGCTGAACTTAGAAGAAGAACACTGAGTTTGGTATTTATTACAATTTTAGTTTTTTATTTACGTTGTTTTCTCTCTCTTTTTCATTCGCACACATACGGACTTATTTCTAAAAACTCCTTTTTTATGTTTTAGTGGGCATCAAATCGTAAATCTCGATTTCGAATGTTTTGAGTGAAATTTAATATTTTGTCCATATGCCATAGGTAAGCGTATAGAGGTAGAAAATAATACCAATGCGTAACGACCTTTTCTACTTATCGTTTGTTTCATACTTATTCTCCGATTTATTAATATTTAAACTTACTTTTCTACATACTTCCTTTCATTCACGATAAACACCATAAATAGCTTACGCACATGTTTTTATTGTAGATACTCAGGGTGTACAATGAAGATGTTATATTGTTGTAGGAGTATTTCAACTGTTGGGGAACCGAACTTGTAGTAGTTGCAACCGCACGTATAGTAAACAGTTTCCGGTAGCCTTCACCCCAAATATATTTTTACTGTTTCTTTAAATATTATATATTTATGTTTGCCTCGGCTGCGTCAGTATTATTGTTAGAAACATGGATGTCTTGGCAGGATTGTGGTGCGACTAAAAATGTAGGTTTACACAGCTTATAATTTTACTTCACTCCTTTTAATAATACATGATATGATTTAAATAACACTTCAATGATATAGAAAGCTGTGAGATTCTTTAATTAATTACTTGCACTTTTTAACACGTAAAAACTATTTTCGTCTCACACGAATACGTATTAAATTTCTTGAGGGCACAATTTGCATCTGGTTAGTAATACCTTTTGCAGGCAACTGAATTGATTTCAACAAACTCGTAAATTTCTGTATTTCAAGTCTCTGATTGGTTATTCCTAATCTAATAGAATACCTTCATTTAACTAAAGCTTTTTCTGGTTATTGATTGACTATTTGTATAAACTGCCACTAAAATTACATTATAGCTTCCAAGAATCACAAGTAACATTTAAACTTTCTAATCCATTATTGCCTCAAGGTTACCACATTGTTACCTCATTGTTAGCAACTTTTGGCCCGTTTCTCACAGCTCCTACATTATTAAATTACGTAATACATTCATATAACATTATTGAACATGTATACAATAATATAAGCATATGCAATGACTGTTACATATTTTACATACAAATGTACAAATTATTACAAACACATATTGCTTCAAGGCGGGCTGCTATTGAATTTATATATTATATAATTTGACTGAAATCATTTAAGTGTTAAAAACACTGCCTCAACAAGCAAGAGACAACTCTTTAAAAGATAAGTTGGCATTACACTCGCCCTTATATTACTCACTCATTACACCACTACTACTACTATGGCGCAGCAGTCCATTTTCGCACTCATTGCACGAGTTCATGAAAAACAAAAGAACGACCACTTAACATTTTGAAGTTTACTACTTAAGATAATTAAAAATTTAAGCGAATAACTGTGATTATTTCGGAAATGATTAATCCTCCGAAAGAAGTAAATTTCACATATATCACCTAGATAAGAGTGAGTTTAAAGTCCACGCAAAAACTTAAGGGGGTGATTCCTGACTGGAAATGGAGCACAAAAGTTCATATCACTTTGTGTCCGGAAATGCATAGTTTCCACAATAGATGGCACTCAGTGTGCGTTTTCGGTGTTGCAAGTAGTGTGATTTAAGAACGAAGAAGCACAAAGGTTCGGTATTCATTCCAGGAACAATACCAGATGGTGTTCGTGTATGGCCAAGTAGATGGAGAGGCAGCACGTACCCTGACAGACAGCACCGCCCACATTACACAACATTTGGAGCCATTTTGCGGCGTTTGTGTGAGCATGAGTCCTTTGAGACAGACGCGGCCGCGGACTGTACGTTGTCGCGGTAACTTCGTGTTATCTTTTTTTGCTAAGTGCCTGTTATTGTTTTATTATTTTGCATTTTGGGTTCATTGTGCTCCGGCTAGCTATTATTATAGGTCGAGCAAATCTCTTAAACAGGGTGTGTAAACGGAAAGGAGTTTTTACTGAAAGATAACACTGATAAAGAATTTGTTTTTACACTTTTATTGCCGTCACACTTTATTCATTTCACATAATTATTCTTGATACGCCCCCGACTGAAACTTATATTTTTTTATGTTACTATAATCACTTATTTGCTGCACATTATTAATTCGCGTATTTCACATTCTTTTAACTAACTTTACGACGCGAGATATTCTGTTAAACTGTGCGACGTGTAACCCGCGAATGATTCTGATGAACTGAGCGACCTTTGTATGATTCTGTTGGACTGCACGACGTATTACCTGCAAATGCTTCTATTGGACTGAGCGACGTTTGCCTTGTGAATTATTCTGTCAAACTGCGCGTTACCCGTCTCTGGCACGGAATTTATACTCCCTCACCCGATATGCCTAAAGATTATAACCGAGCTGCTATTGGTTAATAAAACGCGCCAACATTAGCGTCTATTTTTTTATCCAATCAAAATTACGAACACATATACTCTAGGGAAGAAGTTCCCTCCATTTCTAAAGAAACGCGCGCTAATCTGACGTCATTTGTTTGTCTCTTCTAATTGATCAACAACTCACCCCCTCGCTCATTGTTGCCCGCTCTTATTGTCAGTTTTAGTGAGGTCGTGTAAACTTATTTCCTAACAATGCTTATAATTAACAAACATCTCAAATCAATGTCATACAATAATGCTTATTTACACTACAATCACTCTAGCATTTACATTGTTGTGATATAAAATACTGCCACAACGTATACCAGATGTGGAGGAACATGTCTCCATGGTATTGAGAGCAACCCTGGTACAAGCTTCAGGCAATTGGCCCGCCAAGGACAGTTATTTGTATCCTACATGACAATGTGATTGCAGCACGATGGAGCGCCAGGCCACTTCCGCATAAATGTTCGCCGACAACATCTTCCTCAGACGTTGGATAGGACATGAAGGCCCTGTTGCATGGCCTGCTCGATCACTGGATTTCAGTTGTGGTGGCATCTAAAAAGCACTGTGTACGGTATGTTCCTGACGTTCAGACCCTTCAACAGCGTGCCCACGTAGCCTATGACGATATTCGAACACAGCCCGGAACATTCGAACGAATGAGGCAATCCATGATGCGACGTGTGAACGCGTGCATTGCATCTCATGGAGGCCACTTTGAACATCTGTTGTGACTTGGATGGGATTCAGGCCATGTGCTGTGTGCCAGGGCTCTTTGTTTGATGTCGTTCTTCAGTGCCTTCTACCGTGGAAACTATGCATTTCGGACACAAGGTGATATGCACTTTTGTGCTCCATTTCCAGTGAGGAATCGCTCTGTATATTCTAAACAGCTGTACACTTTTCTCCGCAGCAAGTTTTGGTGTATCGTTTATATTTTCCCACGTACGGAAAATTCAAAATATATTTTTATTTATCATTCCTATAACTCAAATATGGGAAGAAACGATACAGCCTGGGAAATAATCACATTCCTGTTAATCCATTCAAAAACTGAATGGCGAATTTCTCTTTGACAACGTTTATTGTCTGAAATAATGATTTCAACGTCATGTTTATGCATCATCTTAATAAAAATAAAATCTGCAATCAACAAACACTATGTAAGTTTATAACCCCTAGTACTCTAAAATGATAAGGGAGCAGTTTATTTTAAATCACATAAAAAGGTATCCTATTCCAGGGAATATTTAACTCTGAATAAGTTTATCCACTGATTATCGTAAGCATTCTGTGTATTGCCTTATGCTTTCTTTGTGGAATACCACTATGAATTATGACACTTTCTCACAACTGGAAGCCATAAAGGAAATAGAAGAATGTATTAAGAAAAATCTGATGTGTTACATTCACATGACTTTGTTCACCAACTCTTCTACATACTATTCTTACAAAAGTTTATTCTATGTGCTACATGTTAATCGAGATAAACATTTACAGAAGTGGTTTTATTACATATTTCGTTGCAGGTACAGCGGGAATACAGGACTTAAACGATTGGCAAATCTCCGCTATGTCATGGCTTTGAAATTGCATGACCACGAAAGAAACGAATAGCGGCTTACCACTTGTAATAATTATAAGCATTTGAAAATTCAAACCAATAACAAAGAATATCTCGGAATGGTTAAAGCCACAACAAATTTTATTTGACATGCATGTGTGATTTGACGAGATTGTTTTTACTAAGATTTTGTCTATACAAAGGTCACTCAAAATGAAAAGGACTTCACAGGCTATTCCCAGAAGTTCAAAGGTATGCCTTTTATTTTTCATTCAAATATCTTAAACATATAGTATTTTAATCAGAATGTAGTTAGAGCTGTTTTTGACAAAATCAAAATTAACGAAAACTTTTCCAGGTAAAGGGTGGATTGGGGGAATTTTCTTGAAATGTTTTGTAGCACATCCTTGGAAGATGCTGAACTTAAATACCAAGTTTGGTATTTAACCGACTTTTCGACTTTGAGTTATACTGTTCACAAACAGACTTTATACACACACAGACACACAAACCTTTTTCTACAACACTTTTTTATTCATGGAGCCTCAAAACGTATATTTTGGTTAAATTTCAGTTAGAAGAGAAGTTTTGGTGGAATGCAATACTTCCTCTACTTACTATAGGTAAATAGGAGAGAAAGTAAAAATTTCAAATCTCTTTTCATATATGCCATTTCTTCGTAATATTCATAATGTTCACTGCTGTATGTTTAAATTTCCCTAGATTTTTATGTACGGTATACATTTATTTAACACGTTGAAAACAAATACTACTCTTTCGTTGCTCACGAGCTTGTGTTAATACAGAATGGCTTGTGTTGTGAACATATAATCTTTGTGCATGCAATGAATTATGCATTACTTGTTATTGCATCACAATCGGTACCTTATCCCAAACAAAGTTGCGTATTTCTTGTCTTTTTATTTCTTTCATCTGACCTCCATTTTTCCCTTATTGTTAATTAATGTGATTGATCTAATGTCATAGTTTGCTAGGAAGTGCCATGCGTGTAATGCCGTTGTTACATAACCTGTCAAGTCAGAGTGCCACATGCGATCGACATGTCTTTTGCAACTTTCTCTGCATTCCGTTATATTTTCATTTAAACGTAAAAGGAAGTGTCTTGGAATTGCATCAGATTTCGTTACTTTTAGGATCCCGGCGGACCTCAAGAGTGACACGGCCACCTGGGACGTATTCAGGTGACAAATAAACCCGTTGCCACAAATCCTGATGTCCTCGCCAAGTCGTTGGCCTTAGGAAGGCACCCAGCAGTTCAAAAACTTCTGATACAATGGAGAAAGGGAAAGTGTTCCCATATCGGAGGTCGATCTCAGGAACCTGTAGGTCTGCCCTGCCTACCTTTGTTTCTTTTTCTGCCCTTATCTACTAATTATACCTAACTTTACGCTTATTTTTATTATAAGCCTTGAAGTGACCTATATTTCCATTTTCTCTGTATGTATATACATAAAACGAGTCCGTAGTATTAAATTATGTGTGAATTAAGCCGTCATTAAGCTTTTGATTTGTAATTGTACTTGGACTTCTGAATGAAATATCTTTAGATTGTTTGTTGTTTATGTTTTATGTTAGATGATTCATTTAAACAAACTGTCATGAATAGAGAACTGCAGTGAGGTTCTTTTAAAAGCACGGATAGCTTCAGATAATTTTCATCAGAAACACAAACTTTCAATGTATTGTAAAAATTCAAGAAGTACGAAAATATGTTTCTGTGTTTTCAAGACAAAAGTTCATTTAATTTTGGCAATGTTTGTCCACAGCATTCCACAGAATGTTAATAACAGTTAATAACAATATCTGATGGGTTATATTCGCATACTTTGTTTACCCACTATGGTTTATTTCCATATTGCTGCTATAAACTATTCTTATAAACGATTATTTTTATATCTGCTTCATGTTAATCTAGATGAACATTTGCAGAATGGCTTCATTACATACTTCGTTGTAGGTACAGAAGGGATAAAGGAAACCGAATGAATAGCCATTGCTTAAAAGCTGATCGCTATATCTTTCCAAGATATCACGAGAAATAACTGAATGCGACAGCACTTCAAAAAATGACAAAAGTATTGAAAAATTCACACCAGTAATAACGGATGTTTCGGAAGTTGCTGATGCTATAGAAAAGTTTATTTGAAATATATGGTGTTAAAGAGTTTTTGTAGTACCTACGCTTTTGTCTATCTCTTATGGTTTACCAATTATACATAATTAATTCGCAATGAAGAACACTTCACAGAAAATTCAAGATATTCAATTTATTTGTCATGTAAAGCTGAACTTCTCCCCAAAATAAGGAAACTCGAGTGTTTCTGCGAGTCAGCTTTATTCTGCAATTATGGTATAAGAAAAATGTTCGGGAAAAAAGCATACATAAAAACGTTATTTTAAAACTACGGCTGATGGATGCTCCTCGTTCACCACTCCATTCTTTCTCCGGCTTCATTATTTTTGTTGATTGTGTTATAATACCATTTATATAACAGTCAACTGTTGTTTACAGTCTGTTAGATATTTTGTAGGCTAAATCTGCAACGTAGTGCCTTACGAAGAAACTTGTTTTACCTTGTTTTCTAGCTTTCACAATTTTGCTATGCAGTTTGTTTTTTTCTAAAAAGGTAACCTGAACATTTGTAATTAATTAATTGTAAATCAATATATATTTCGAATCACTAAGTTTATTTAAGTGCCCTTTCAGTGATCTGTAAACCTTCAAAATATCAGTATGACTTGCCTTTTGCTAATACTCTAAACAACTCCATTTCAAGAATTTAGGTACCCATATGTGCAGAATTGCAATGTTTCAGGGCTAACTTTTCTTCACGATGCAATTGTTTAAGCAATTTTAATGTTGAATATATTGACTTAAACGTATTTTGTTATCACAAAATCCCCTCTCGTGCTGATTTAATTCCGTTCCCCTGGTAAGGCATTGCTGCAACCACCCTCAAAGGTACCACTGCATAACCGGCCAAGTTAAGTTAATAAAAGCTAAATCCTGCTGCCTGAGAATTTCATCCACTGGTAAAAGATACAATGAAAAGACAAAACGCTGTCAATAATTCAGTCACTAGCAAAAATTTTGTCACAAAACGATTCTAATGAGAAACTAATACACGGCCAGGAATTACCCATCAAGCTACAAGTAAGGTTACAAAATGGGTTGATAAGATTTAGGACCAACTATTATTTCCTCTTTAATTCCTTTCATACTAATGCACTTTGTTTTTGAAGATAACTGCGCAAAGTACTTAATAAAATTAATGTTATACTAGATGATCCGTATGAACAATTCGCACAAGTTTGATAAATATCTAAATAGACCATACATTGCCGTTCACCGCCAGTCCAAAAGCTTTGGTATACCTATGTGCCTTGGTGTATTTTACATTATGAGGCGTGTTTTTAAAGTAAGTACCGTTGATTTTTTAAAAAAATAACAGAACCTTATTTTTCAAATGCTTTATTATCTTACACCTTACATACTTCACATAGTCACCGCCATTATTCAGGCACTTGTAACGGGAAACCAGTTTTTGTATGCCTTCGTCAAAGAATGATGCCACCTGTGATGAAAGCCAAGTCTACATTTCTTGTTTCACAACATCATCGTCGTTGAAATGTTTTCCACCAAGGAATTTCTTCAGATGAAGAAGCAGATGAAAATCGCTTGGTGCCAAATCCGGACCGCAGGGAGGGTGGTCGAACTGTTCCCAACCAAATGATGTGATCAGATCTTGAGCTTGCTTGGCTATGTGTGACCGGGGATTGTCACTCATTATTGTTTCTCCATAAACCTCACAACATTGGCGATGAATGTTCGCTGGCAGGAACATTTCTCGCATTCAAAAACCGAATCACTGAACTGACTTCACAGCTGACGAGTCGTCCGATTGTTTTGAACATTTCGAAACGCTCTAACAACAGAAAAACACAAAGTGATGATCTTTCACAGCTGCGTCTGGCTTCCTAATGAATGGAGGAAGTGGTCGCACATATACAAAATCGCGAAAGCAGCGCTGCAGCGGCAAAATATTAAAACGGTACTTACGAGTACTTTAAAAACACGCCTCGTACAAGCGTGGGGGTTTTAGGCTGCGTTTTGTGGTAGGATGTTTTGTAAACCTAGACATTCTTCAATGCTTTATTTACTTTTAACGGCAGCATTGCATTATATCTTAGGTGCTGTACGGGCACTCCTGACATACCTGAATACGCTCTGAATTCATTGATTAATCCTTAATGGATAATCGTATTCTGATTCATCTATTGTAATTCGCGTGTCATTCACGCGACAGGCGTCTATCTTAACCATTACACCAAGGAAGTCATAATGATTATGACCTACAAAAAAATTAATACCATACGGCAATAATCAGGATTGCATTGCAGTTTTATCTCATCTCTAATGACAATAAAAGCCAAATGAATCAGCTGATTTATTTTCTTCCATCGGGTTGCAGTCCGGTACGTATATATTTGCTCGCACTGTGTTTTACATTTAGCTAGCAAAGTTACAAGCGTTTCGGAAACATTCGCTTCGGGAGCACTCAGCTATCGATAAATTATGGACTTTACATTAGATTTTGATATCTTAAATGCAAATAATGTACAGTTTTTACATTCTCTACTACGTATAGTAAGTAGGGGAAGTATTGCATTCCACCCAAAAATTCGATACCGAGATTTCACCGGAAATACATGTTTTGAGACCTCCTGAATCCAAAAAAAGCATTTTTGGAAACATGTCCGTGTGTGTGCCTGTGTGTGTGTCTGTGTGTGTGTGTGTGTGTGTGTGTGTGTGTGTGTCTGTGAACAGCATAACTCAAAAACGAACAGTCGGATAAACACCAAACTTGGTATTTAGGTTCAGTATCTTCCAGAGATGCGACACGAAGGTTTTCAAGAAAATCCTCCCACCCCAGACTACCCTTTACATGGAACATTTTTCGAACATTTTAATTTTCTCAAAAATGGCTCTAACGATTTTGATTAAAATATCATATGTTTAAGATAATGTCATGAGAAAGGAAATGTATATCTCGAATTTTCTGGGAATGGCTCCAAAAGTATTCTTCATTGTGAACGACTTTTGCATAACTGGTAAACCATAAGAGAAAAACAAAATTTTACTACACAATAAATGTAGATCTCGTTAAAATACACAACTTATCTCATATACATTTCTTTTGTTGAGTGAACCGTTTTCGAGATATTGCTTGTTATTCCCTTAAATTTTCCAATACTTATACTTTTTCTCAAATTCGTTATTCATTTTTTTATGTCCTGGACTTGCAAAGAGAATGGAATGCGCCGCATAGCAACCAGCGTTAAAATGTTTGACCATCGCTTAAAAGCTACCATATTCCCCTTGCATCTACAAGAAAATTATCAATAAGATTGACATCTCGATATCTCGATTAACATAAAGCATATGGAGAATAGGCGTTTGTACAAATAGATTGTACAAGAGTAGAGAAAGTCATGTGAGTGTAACACATCAGATTTTTTTTTATTATTTTTGGACAATTTAAAACACAAACGGTTTCAAAATAAGCCAAAAGCTTGGTAAATGTTTCAGTAGAATGCCGTAACTAACGGTCTCAAGAATCCCCATCTGAAATACACAGTGCCAAATTAAGCGTTTCATATATAAGATATTTTTAAGGAAATCGGCATTATTAAATTAAAATTCAGGATTTAACACAGTGAGATTGAAATCAATAACTTATATAATATTTACTGCCGTTCAGGATCACTTCTCCATAATGTTTTTACGAAGAACAACTTAAAAATCACATACATTTTACGAATAAAGGGTAAATATGCTAATTACTAACTTTTTCATTTTTATAGACACAAAATAATATAATATCATGAAACGGTGCTACGTAAAAACACGGAAAAGCACGTTCATTTTTACTTTCTCTGCTACATACATTGTAAGTAAGCGAAGTATTGTATTCCACCCAAAAATTCTATATCTAGAAATATATGTTTTGAGCTTCCTGAACCCAAAAAGGAAGCATTTTCAGAATAAGGCCTATAAGTGTGTCTGTGAACAGCTTAATTCAAAAACGGATAAATACCAAACCTGATATTTGAGTTCAATATCTTCCAAAGTGCGACACGAAGATCTCCCCACTCCAACTACTCTTTACATGGAGCACTTTTTGAAATGTTTTATTTTCTAAAAAAATGGCTCAAACAATTTTGATTAAAATACCAATTATTAAAGATATTTTACATGACAAATAAAATGTGTATCTTGAGTTTTTCTGGAAATAGCCTATGAGGCGCTCTTCAGTCAGAAGGAATTTTGTATAATCTTGTATAACTTGTAAACGTTAAGCGATAGACGAAAACCTACTACACCAAAAATATAGATCTCTTTAAAACACATAATTTATTTCAAATAACGTTTTTTGTGGTATAAGCCACTTTCGAGATATTCGTTATTAATGGTTCGAACTTTCATTGTTTAATCGTTCTTATAAAGCCCTGCGAATTTCAGTTGTTTCTCGAGGCTGCATGGAAGGAGTAAAGGTGACCGCAAAGCACCCAGTTCTAGAGCATACATCGCCATTACCATAGTGTCTGCAGCAAAATGTGTAATGCAGCTATTTCCGGAAAGGTTTATGTCGATTAAACTGAAGTAGATAGGAAAATAAACTTTCGTAAGAATAATGTGTATACCCACTGATAAGCGATAGAGGCTAGATAATATCACGTGAATGTGACACATCAGATTTTTTATTTTGTCGTATTACTGTATCTACTACGTATAGTAAGTAGGGGAAGTATTGCATTTCACCCAAAAATTCGATACCGAGATTTCACCGGAAATACATGTTTTGAGGCCCCCTGAATCCAAAAAAGCATTTTTGGAAACATGTCCGTGTGTGTGTCTGTCTGTGAACAGCATAACTCAGAAACGAACAGTCGGATAAACACCAAACTTGCTATTTAGGTTCAGTATCTTCCAGAGATGCGACAAGAAGGGTTTCAAGAAAATCCCCCCACCCCAGATTACCCTTTACATGGAACATTTTTCGAAAATTTTAATTTTCTCAAAAATAAATCAAACTATTTTGATTAAAACATCATATGTTTAAGATATTTTCATGACAAATGAAATATATATCTCGAATTTTCTGGTAATGTTTCCAAAAGTATTCTTCATTGTGAACGACTTTTGCATAACTGGTAGACCATAAGAGATAGACAAAATTTTACTACACAAAAAATATAGATCGCGTTAAAATACACCATTTATGTCATATACATTTTTTTTGTTGGGTGAACCATTTTCGAGATATTGCTTGTTATTCCCTTAAATTTTCTAATACTTATACTTTTTCTCAAATGGGAATTCGTTATTCATTTTTTTTTGTCCTGGTAATGCAAAGAGAATGGAATACTGCACATAGCAACCAGTTCTTAAAATATTTGACTATCGCTTAAAGCCTACCAATTTCCTTTGCATCTACAAGAAAATTAACAATAAGATTAACATCTCGATTAACATGAAGCATATGGAGAGTAAGCGTTTGCAAAAATAGCTTGTACAAGAGTAGAGAAAGGCATGTGAATGTAACTCATCAGATTTTTTTCTTTCTTCTCCCTCTACTTTTTACACTGTACTGTACTACTCGGCTACACATCTTTTCTTTCCTTTTCAGTTGCATTTTTAACTACATGTTTATTTCGAATGATTTTTATACATTTCACATCTAATCATCACTTTGGTTTTGAAGCAGCTGCTCGATATGAATTACTCATGCAGGACCTGCAGTTGATTTAACTAATTTTACTTTCTCTACTACGTATAGTAAGTAAGGGAAGTATTGCATTCCACCCAAAAATTCGATACCCAGATTTCACCGGAAATACATGTTTTGAGACTCCCTGAATCCAAAAAAAGCATTTTTGGAAACATGTCCGTGTGTGTGTCTGTGTGTGTGTGTGTGTGTGTGTGTGTGTGTGTGTGTGTGTGTCTGTGAACAGCATAACTCAGAAACGAACAGTCGGATAAGCACCAAACTTGGTATTTAGGTTCAGCATCTTCCAGAGATGCGACACGAAGGTTTTCAAGAAAATCCCCCCACCCCAGACTACCCTTTACATGCAACATTTTTGGAAAATTTTAATTTTCTCAAAAATGGCTCTAACGATTTTGATTAAAATATCATATGTTTAAGATATTGTCATGAGAAATGAAATGTATATCTCGAATTTTCTGGGAATGTCTCCAAAAGTATTCTTCATTGTGAACGACTTTTTCATAACTGGTAAACCATAAGAGATAGACAAAATTTTACTGCACAAAAAATGTAGATCGCGTTAAAATACACAATTTATGTCATATACATTTTTTTTTTTTGAGTGAACCATTTTCGAGATATTGCTTGTTATTCCCTTAAATTTTTCAGTACTTATTTTCTCAATTGGAAATTCGTTATTCATTTTTTTGTCTTGGATATGCAAAGAATATTAATCTGTGGGAAAGGGAATGGTGCTGCACCTAGCAACCAGCTATTAAGAAATATGTATGTGCTTAAAGGCTACTGTATTTCTATATTGCCCTTGTAAATATATATATTCCCCTTACATCTACAAGAAAATTAGCAATAAGATAGTCTGCAAATGTTTATCTCGATTAACATGAAGTAGATGGAGAATAAGCGTTTTTAAAAATAGTTTGTACAAGAGTAGAGAAAGTCATGTGACTGTAACACATCAGATTTTTTTCATTACATTTAGCTGGAATATCTATTTAATTCTCCATTTTCATTTTCTTTTTAGTTCCCCCACTCCATATCATTGCTATCTTTCTCAACGTGAGCAGATAATTTGTATCATCCGTCGACGGACTGTTTATAATGATCTCGCAGACCAAAGGAAGTGCCGCATTAAAATGAAATCATCAGGTGTTTTCACGGTCGACTTCAACAAAAGCATTTCTCAGAAAGAAGTTCTATCCGGAGATTACGGCCTTCTAACGATGTTTCTCTCCCCACGCCGCTTTTGTTATGTAAGGCCTTAAGTGTTATCATCACAAAACCACACGAGAAAACATTTCCATCGATAGACGTGACCAGGAATGCAGACAGATGGTGCGAAGAGTGTTTGTTATGTCTGTGCTAGTCACAGGATTTATGTTCATTATTCCACTGCATTTTATATGTCAGTTAAGGATTTGTATGACTTCTACAGATGTAACCAGTTAGGCTAAAAGATGGCCGGATGCGCTGTGCGCCATTCATTAGTATTATTTGGCAGTCTGAATAAATGCCCTGTTTGTGAACAGAGGAAGTCAACATGAATGCTAATAAAAACACACATCCCACCTTTGAGTCAGCAACTTCTAAGGGTGTACAGACTTACAAAAGTAAGAATATTGCTGCTTACATGAAAGGAATGAACTCCCTAACATCTCTGGTCCAGGCTACATTTAGGGGCATAGCCATATTCACCTTTACATAGGTGGAACAAGATTAAGTTGGTTTGCTCCGATGATGAGACGTATGGTCAGTAGAATATTTCTTGTCACTTGCATGTCTCGCCCCGTTTGCTCAGTAGTAGATTTGCGAGTTCGTATTTATAAGTTTGTGGTGTATGAATGCAAACCTAATGACCAGACCTGTATTTATTTTAACTCAATAAATTATACCTATTATTTATTTCTAGCTGTTGGTGGCAATTCCTTTGTACACACAGAATGTTATGCGGATCGAAAACGCACAATAATTTTTTTCTGCCTTGGTATTGCATCTGGAGTGTTGCAATTTCACACAGATATAGTTTGAAGTTTTCACTACACAAGGTATTTTTTTTCTCATGTGCAGCTCTAGCGAGAGAAGCGTGAACTACGCAACAAATATGGCGCGCATGTTACTGTCGTCCACGTGTGAAGAGCAGAGATTGTGATTAGATATTTGCAGGCCAAAGGGCATAAACCGAGTGATATTCACAGGGACATGCGTGGCGTGTATAGGGATGATTGTATGGACCGTAGCAATGCTTCCAGCTGCTGTGCATTCTTCCTACAGGGCCGTGTGAACCTTGGTGATTCGCCACACTCTGGGAGGCCGGTAACAGCTGCAACCCCGCAGAATGTCAGAGGCATTGACGTGGCAATTTTGAACGGCGTGTGCAACTGAGAACCTTATCGCAACAGTTCAACATTTCCTATGGTGCAGTGTACGATGTTGTTCATGATACGTTGAAATTTCGTAAAGTTATTGCTCGCTGGGTGCCTAAGAACCTGACAGACAACCACAAGGGCCAGCGAATGATGACGAGCTTGGATCACCTAGCGCGGTACACCGCAGAAGGGCATGTATTTCTGAAAGGAATCGTCACTGGTGATGAGTCGTGGGCATACCACTACACGCCCGAAACCAAGCACGAAGTATAGAGTGGAAACATGCTGGTTCCCCTGTGAAGAAAAAATTCAAAGTGACTCAATCTGCTATGAAGGTACTTGTGACGGTGTTCTGGGATATGCATGGTGTTGTATTGGTGGATTTTTCTGGACACGGGACCGCTGTGAATACTGAAGCCTACATGAAAACTTTGGTGAAGTTGCGTGGTGCCCTTCGTGACAAATGCCATAACATGAATGCTGACGATGTTGCTGCTGCTGCTGTTCGTTAGAAAATCGCCAAGTTTGGTTGGGAGGTGCTCCAGCACCCAGCATACAGTCCGGACCTTGCACCGTCGGACTTTCATCTGTTTAGTCCGATGAAGAAATTCCTGGCCGGCCAACGCTTTGTGACAAATGCGGAAGTGAAATCAGCAGTCCGCAGATGGCTATACTCCAAGGAAACGGACTTCTACGAGCAGGGCATATTGAAACTGATATCACGTTGGGAGAAATGTGTTGAGAAACTTGGTGACTATGTCGAAAAGTAGGTAAAAGGTGTAAGTTCATTTGTGATTTTCGTTGTTTTAACTATTAAACTTTTTATAAACAAATATTATTATGCGTTACTTTTCGATCCGCCCTCGTAGCATACAACTGACAAACTTTCAGAGTTTACAGAGGAATTTTTTCTTTCCGTGTTGTATCTTTAGTATTACATTACCATTAACATGGTCAGATAACCCAATATCAATAGTAGATTATGATACAACTGCTAAAAATAAAACCACTTTCAATACTTGTGGCGTAACTATTTTTGGACAGCACTCGAATTTATAAAATATCAATAATGTTATATTGATTCCGTAAACTATCAGAGATCACGTTTAGAACGCGTACTTGAAACAAGAGAACTGGCGTTAAAAAGCGACGTGTCAGATGTTTTGATGCTTTGTTGATTCGCTAGCAGTCATTTTAGTGAAATTATTTTCACAATGATTTGCCTTACACCAGGCAAAGAAGCGATTAAATGCTTTATTATATTGCTTTCTGGATTTTTTGGGTAAGTACTTCTGGTGTTATTCTGCTGCTTCTGTCATTTCACCTCCATTTCAGTTTTTTCTTAATTCATAATTTCTGCCAGTTAATATTTGTATAAGTTATACTACATAAACGAATACCGTTTTAGATCAAATAAAGCGAAGACTGCCTATATAACATATAGGTTAACTCTACAGCAAATTGCGATAAATTGAAGAAGATTTATACTGTGAACAGATAATGCGACCGCCGTGTCGCATTAACTTAATCGTGTAAAAATATATTAAGCATGTGCAGGTACAAAGGGCAATTGCCATGTGATTGGACTTGAAAGGTTGGTCTCAATGAAGATTATCGCCTACTGCGATAATCTAAAGCTTTTAGCTCGTGTGCACTGATTTAGAAGTTCTACTTTTAGGCCATGCTGTATAAAAAGTTATTTATGTGCCATAGGAGTTAGATTAATGATTATGTTCCGAGGACGACCGGGTTACAAATTGGTTTTTATAATGCCCATGATTTTATAAATGTCCGAGGTCATAATCATTTCCTTGGTGCATACAGTAATTTTATGGTATAATTATTGGATAAATAATGTAGAAAAACACTGTAAATAAATAAAACTCGATTCATCAGTTAATTTTTTCCTAGAAAGCAGTATCTAGAGTCTCTTCATTTAATAAACCACAGCTCATTTGTTTCGAACAAAATGGAGGAATCCGGTGAACCAGCTGAAATTGTAATCGAAGCTAAAGAACCTGCAGATAAGTTTCTGTCAATGAAATAAAGGTGTTTTTAGTCAGGACTTCTATTAATGGTAAACAAGGATCGTTAGTGCAGGCGAAGAACATGAATGAGGATGTATTGTAGGACTCACACAACCAAGCGTTCTTTTGATCATTTTAAATTTGTATCTCAGCTCTATTAATTGTTAATTGTGTGGCAAGAACTTAATGAATATATTTATACAGAGTACAATGATATTAATAGATATTGTTAGAGACTAATCACATGTGTGTTTTTTGTATCGTATTGTTTTTTTAAAATTGCATAAATTGAATACATTAAAAACAATTTTTTGTATCATCATGCTAAGTCCTTTACGCCGGCGCGAGCGTAAAAAATCCTAAATTTCCTTGAGCATAAAAACAATTCTGTAATATATCTCGTATTTGAACAGTAAATGTTCACTAACAAACCAGTGCGTCATAAAGCATTTAACAGTGTTTTATTAGCTCTACAAAATTATCTGGCGAGTTCAAACCAAAAACAGAATATATCTCGGAAATGCTTAATGCCACCAAACAATTATTTGATATAAATTGTGTACTTTCATGAAATCTAAATTTTATGTGCACTTAAGTTTTTGTCTATCTCTTACGGTTTACAGGTTAAACAAATTTCACACAGAATGAAGAGGACCTAACAGGCTATTCCCAGAAAATTCAAGATATGCATTTTTTTTCATTCAAATGTCTTAAACATATGGTGTTTTAATCAGTGTTAGAGCCATTTTTGAGAAAGTAAAAAATACGGATACTTTTTCCATGTAGTGGTAGTCTGGGGTGAAAGGATTTTTTTGAAAATATTCGTGTCGCATCCTTGGAAGACATTGACTTAAATACTAAGCTTAGTATTTAACCGAATTTTCGTTTTTTAATTATGCTCACACACAAACACATACATGTACTTTTTCTAAAAAATGTGCTTTTGGGTTCAGGGAGCCTTAAATCGTGTATTTTCGGTGGAATCTCGATATCGAAATTTTGGGTGGAATACAATACTTCCTCTATCTACTATAGGCATGTAGTAGAGAAAGTAACAATGTGTGTATTTAATTATTTTAAGCCAGATTCTTGAGAAAATTTTACAACAGTTAAGCAAATTTTCTTTTTGATCTCCACTGTGTTGGTCAAGGTTTCTGTCTTAGGCTAACTTCACACGTTAAGAAGCAGAGTTTATCTTAGGAATGACTCACAATCTCAATCGGTTCTAAGTAATCCAATTCACACATATTCCACGTTACAATGTAATTATTTATCTTAATGTAGAGACTCGGAGGCGTGTCTTATCTTAAAGCGTTAGTTCCATTTCTCGAATGCTGGCGTTGTAGACATAGTGATTAATACAATGACTGAGACATGCTATCTTTTTTTTTCCAATGAATGATTAATCATACGCTCTTTCTAAAGAAAAACTGCATTTCATGGACAATCAATATGCGGTATACTCGTGGAGGGAGAGCATAACTCGCAGTATGTCCGATATTAATACATGATTTAATATATGAACTCTGGTGATACTGATAATTATCTTTTGTTTTAGTTGTTACTCTTAAGGTTTATCTTTATTTCTTGCCACGGCTGCTGTTATTTAGGTTTTGGTAGAGCTTGTATAACTTTGCAGGGTGTGATACGGGAAGGAAGGTAATAAGTAACAACTCTAACAATAGATTAAGTTATTGAAGAACACTATGCTTTAATGGCACACGCATTTACTGTCTTAGTAATAACCTACACAGTTCTTAAGTTAGTTGGAGCTGTAGAACGGACGAGCCCTACCCTGTTCGTAAGCCAAACTTGCGGTCGCTGAGCAATCAAGTATTTTATACGTGCTCTAGAAATAATTGCATTATTTATCACACGTTCCTATAGACCTTTAAATCGATAACCTTTCACCGTTCCTACTACATTATAAGAAGTAAATAATATCGCCTGCTTCCGAGAGCTTACATGTATCTTATTCACATCGCAGCACTTTATACTCAACCGCCCTGGGTGATGGAGACGCTAGAAATAACATTTCTTCCCTTAAAGATTTTAAACATATTCTTCCTTAAAATTTCATTGTCTGTCTTCGTTCAGCTTGGAACCTTCCAGAAGACTTACCCGGCTATTGTTCTACTTTTGCAAGCATGTGGCCTCTCTACAAACATATGTTGTGTTCGCTTGTCGCATTTTCTATTTCACAAAGACACAAGGTCTGGCTTTTATGACTTTCCCGTACAAGTCCTTTTCGCCTGGGCCCTAATTCTAACACAAAGATATGTTTGTCGGCTTTTAACAAGGGTTTCACAGCTCCAGCTACACTTGCACGTACATAAAACTTAAGCCTTAACTTCTATTTATACAACAAGTATTTTTCTTATTAATACCGTTTCACAGTATAATTCACATTATTATATATATATATATATATATATATATATATATATATATATATATATATATATGGCGTATATAACCATAGTTACTGTCTAAATATGTGTACTAAATAATGTTTATAAGTGTTGTTTCGCATCATCGTTAATCCTATCTACGCTTTATGTTAGAAAACAAAAACAATGCATTTTCATCTTAATCTTATAAATTAATGAATATGTGCAGAAGAATCTTTTTATGCCCTTTACCTTCTTAAGAAAATTTGATTGAAATGTTTGGTTTTAAGGAGCAGAAGCAAAAAAAAAAAAACAACAACAACAAAGACGTTCCTTAAGAATAACTCAATTTACCTATACCCTCAGATGGCAGTACTTTTCATGATATGCTTATAGGAAAAATCTGATGTGCTACACTCACATGACTTTCTCTACTCTTGCACAAACTATTTTTACAAACGCTTATTCTCCATATGCTTCATGTTAATGGAGATATCGAGATGTCAATCTTATTGATAATTTTCTTGTAGATGCAAGGGGAATATGGTAGGTTTTAAGCGATAGTCAAATATTTTAACGCTGGTTGCTATGTGGCGCATTCCATTCTCTTTGCATGTCCAGGACATAAAAAAAATGAATAACGAATTTGAGAAAAAGTATAAGTATTGGAAAATTTAAGGGAATAACAAGCAATATCTCGCAAACGGTTCACTCAACAAAAGAAATGTATATGACATAAATTGTGTATTTTAACGCGATCTACATTTTTTGTGTAGTAAAATTTTGTCTATCTCTTATGGTTTACCAGTTATGAAAAAGTCGTTCATAACGAAGAATACTTTTGGAGACATTCCCAGAAAATTCGAGATATACATTTTATTTGTCATGACAATATCTTAAACATATGATATTTTAATCAAAATCGTTAGAGCCGTTTTTGAGAAAATTAAAATTTTCGAAAAATGTTGCATGTAAAGGGTAGTCTGGGGTGGGGGGATTTTCTTGAAAACCTTCGTGTCGCATCTCTGAAAGATACTGAACTAAATACCAAGTTTGGTGTTTATCCGACTCTTCGTTTTTGAGTTATGCTGTTCACAGACACACAGACAGACACACACACACACGGACATGTTTCCAAAAATGCTTTTTTTGGATTCAGTGAGTCTCAAAACATGTATTTCCGGTGAAATCTCGGTATCGAAATTTTGGGTGGAATACAATACTTCCCCTACTTACTATACGTAGTAGAGAAAGTAAAAATGCTGTAATTCATGTAATGGCAATGAAAATATCCAGGATCTATGGTCAAAAACGACTTCTCATATCATAAATAATTCTTATGTCATTATTACTTATTAAGAGCTATCACAAAATATAGAATAAACTTTGATAGTGTATTAATAATATTGAAAATATACTTGACTCATAAGCTCTTTTTCCTACCAACACCTGTAAAGTTACATACAACCAATGTTTTGAACTGTTCATGTAAAATATTAGCACAAATAGATGTAAGTTATAACCTGAAATGTATTGATGTCTAATAAAAACAGGCATACCACGTTTATATTTTGCTTTGACTATAAAATGACTTGTATGCTATAGCTGGATAACGGACTTGTATGCTCAAGTTTTCATATACTGGCATATATATATTTTTAGATTTAAAAATATGCATTAAAATGTATAATTTCTAGATCCATTCAACACTGAATGTGTTTCCGTAAATGTTTTCTAGCAGTTTGATTTGCGGGATAGATGATTTTCTCCAGGTACTAATCTTCGATTCTCAGTCATGAGTTTGTGCACCTAGGATTAGGGTTACGCTACGGAGAGGACACCTAGCACCTCGACCCACACAGGAATTTTTGTGCATACACTCCTGGAAGGAACGGATGAGATGAAGGAACTGCAGGTGGCGTATGGGCTGCAGGACGACGCAGGCAACACAGACGCGCAGTTACAAGCTTGACTCCATCTGACGGGGCCGAGAAGAAATTCCAACACACAAGCCATCTGCCCCATCTGTCCGCAGCCGTCCGACACACAGCCCCGAGCCAACCTGTAACGTGAAAGAGGAAGATGAAATGAGAGGGGAGGGAAATTCGGGGAGTCAATGAGCCTTCCCAGCATTCGCGTAGTGACCCGGACAAATCCCCGAAAAAACCCATGGGCGAGGAAGGTTGGCCGCGGGAATCGAACCCACGACCTCGCGAATGCGGGCTACAGACGCAACCGCCTGAGCCATTCCGCTCGGTAATTTGTGTACTTACTGCACGCGTACATTCAACAACTTATAGAAGTATTTTTGTATTTTTCATTATATTACAGCGTATCGCGAAACGATTTATATCTATATTTATGAACTCGTATGAAAATCGATTAAAGTATTCAGATGTTCAGTTAATAATCTGAAAACATGAAGTTTGATGTGTAAACGTTGGGTCATGACCATTACATCTAGCAAGTGACCCCATTGTTTTTAGTGCTTTCCTACAGCAGAGATGATAAAGACATCATTGCACACTGAAGAGCATCCCATGAAAGAAATAAGGTCGAGTGGTACTATCCGGATGAACTCTAAAGCAGACTGTCACCTTTGTTTCTGTGTAGTGGGCGTTCATGCAATTCGCGATGGTTGTTGGCGACCCAGTTTCGGTAACTCTACCTGTTTACATAACATGTGCTTCATCTGATAATATAAACAGCATACGACACAGCGACATTCAGAAGGTATGATTTACATATATTATCATAAACCTGAGTTTAGTCTTTAGGTATAGGCGATTCAACGGAGTGGGATACCTCCCGCGCTACGACCTACACAAATCTATTGAAGTTCAACCATCCCCAGGAGGAAGGGATAAGGTGAAGGAACCGCAGGAGGCTACAGTTGGTAGACAGGCAGGCCACAAAGACGCGCGGAAGTCCCCAATATTTCCAAGCTCACAGATCTCTCCTACTGCTGGAACCACCGAGAGAGGACGATGAACGACCCACCAAACAAGCAGCCCTCTGGTGCCCATGTGGAGTACTCTTTCCATTGAGCATACATCCGCGCAATCAGTCCGGCACCGTCATACGCCACGAAACCTAGAGCTCACCTGAAAGATGAGAAGGAAACGGAATGAAAGGAAAATGATGGAAAGAAAATCGTGATAGAGAAGAAACCGCCCCAGCATTCGCCTACCGATTCCGAGGAAACCACGAATTATCCATGGGCAAGAGTGGGCTGTTGTCGGAGATCGAACTCGGGACCTCCCGAGTGCGAGTCGCGCACGTTACCGCGGCGCCACCTCGCTCAGTTAGTTCAGTCAATACGTGGTTTGATTTGTAGCATCAACTATCGATTAAAATGTAGTAGGGGCGGAACAATTCAAAACTCGTCATTCTCTGAACAACTATGTTAGTTTTTTCATGTTTGTTAAAGAAATTGCCCTTAAATTTTCGTTTTTTGTTTCGTTTCCATCATCTGGTATTTGCCCACATTATTTTTTGAAAGCCTCTAGTTCCTGAGGTCGCGGAAGGCGATCGATTTTTTTCGAGCGTAAGAATCCTTTGCATGGCTTCCTTCGGAAGGGAAGTAAAGCCGGGGGTCGTAGATTTACCGCACGTAAAAGAACCTCAAGCCTGATGAAGAGGCCTCTGAGCAAAATTACCGGTCTTTGACGCCCTATATAAAATGGGACGCTAAGGACCACAGCAGTTAAAGAACGCCCATAAATAAATTTTAAAAAAATTAAAAAAAACACTAATTCATCCGGTGTTTAAGTATTTCTGAGCTACACGTTAAAACACGTTTGTAGAGGGCAGGGTACGCTGAACTGTTAATTTTCGTGAGCAGATATCAAGAATTTCCAAGAAAAGCTGTTTATAGTCATGTTGCCTTCATTCATATAGAATAGCACCGTCCATTAGAAGCAAACGGTCGCCTCATGATAGTCTTTTGTTCCAGGTAGAATGCTGCCAGGCATTTCCGTTATAGAGGCGTGTGAATCCTCTGTAGCGAGACGTTATCGCTGTATATGTAATAGCTAATACTGTACACTTATGTAAGTGCTTTGCAGGAACTTGGAACATGCAAGTAAATTGACCTACACTTGACCTACAGCGCGAGGACAAACACACGTATGTGCCAAGAAGTTCAAACTTGTTCCGTTAACTGCTTCTCTGGCTGAATTTCCTAAACTGCAAAGCACCTGCTATTCTCTATAGCCTATAAACACGTCATAAAATACTCTTAATGTGTAACAGTTAAGGAATTTTTCTATCCATTATGTTCCATATGGGGTATTCATATAAAATAGCGGTTGCTCAACCTGACGTTTCATAGGTGGTTTAACTTCACTTTACTATCCCCGTATTTCTTATGAAATTATTTTACATTGATGAAGATTTTTATGGTGGATCTTTCCCTTTGCCTCATATAATTGTTACTTCGTAAAGTTAGTGATATTCCTAATAATAACACATGAAAAAATATCTGATGTGTTACAGTCACATGCGTTTCTCTACTCTTGTACATACTATTTTTACAAACGCTTATTCTCCATATGCTTCATGTTAATCGGGATATCGAGATGTTAATCTTAGTGCTAATTTTCTTGTAGATGCAAGGGGAATTGGTAGGCTTTAAGCGATAGTCAAATTTTTAAGAACTGGTTGCTATGTGGAGTATTCCATTCTCTTTGCATTACCAGCACAAAAGAAAATGAATAACGAATTCCCATTTGAGAAAAAGTATAAGTATTGGAAAATTTAAGGGAATCAATATCTCGAAAATGGTTCACTCAAAAAAAAGAAGAAAAAAAATGTATACGACATAAATTGTGTGATTTAACGAGATCTACATTATTTGTGTAGTAAAATTTTGTCTTATCTCCTACGGTTTACTGGTTATATGAAAGCCATTCAGAATGAAGAGCATTTTGGGGACATTCCCAGAAAATTCAAGATATACATTTCATTTGCCATGAAAGTACCTTAAACATATGATATTTTAATCAAAATCGTTAGAGCCGTTTTTGAGAAAATTAAAATTTTCGAAAAATGTTCCATGTAAAAGGTAATCTGGGGTGGGGGGATTTTCTTGAAAACCTTCGTGTCGCATCTCTGGAAGAAACTGAACCTAAATACCAAGTTTGGTGTTTATACGACTGTTCGTTTCTGAGTTATGCTGTTCACAGACACACACATGGATATGTTTCCAAAAATGCTTTATATGCATTCAGTGCACCTCAAAACATGTATTTCCGGTGAACTCTCGGTATCGAATTTTTGGGTGGAATGCAATACTTCCCCTACTTACTACACGTAGTAGAGAAAGTAAAATAACTTGATGTTTACAGAAATGGGTATCAAAAATCGGTGAATGTATTTCTTATTTCCTTAACCTTCTCTGCTGAAGTCTTAAAACTCTGAAAATGACATATACCATTGAGGAAGGTGGGACAATGGCACGTACCTAATTTTGTACCCTTGATAATAGCTATTTACTTGCAGCAGAATAATTAAACACCTAGGATAGGTTTCAGCCTGAAAGCAGAACTCATGACTGAAATATTTAAGTACCCTCAGTAAAAATATGGCAGCTGAAATATAAAAATTTAAGAAGATGCGCTGCGTACCATTCCACACCCAGGTTGGGTAATAGTACGTAGGTAATTAATTATGCTTCTGAACCACACATCATACTCCGAAAGCATACCTAACTGTAATCCTGAAATAATCCAATGTAAGAAACCCATGCCCGTAATAGTTTATTAATGTTTATTAATACGTTAAAACAATACAAAATATGTTTTCCACAAATTAAATTAACTGTTCTTTATAACTTCTGGAAATATCTTGTTAAATTTAATTTCCTATCTAAGGTAGCGGTCACATTTGAAGTTTGCTGCAGAATCGGCTGCACTGCAGTCTGCATGAACTCACCCAGAATACTGTAAGCATCGATATCACAACTCTCCATAGCGATCAAATTCACCACAGAAGAGACACACCTCAAATGTGTCATTTGCCTGGGGCAAACTGGAGACTAGTTCACGAGTGTCAACATCCTCCAATCCATCATCTTGACACAGTTTCGCTTCTTTATCAATTCCATCTTAGGAACTGCTTGAAACAGCCTCTTTTTCGTCTTTTTTTGTCGTTTTGCCTTTACAACTTCCTTTCCTGCTGCTCTGAACATTTCTTCTTGCCCTTCCTCACTTCCACTTCCTCCAACATCATTTTCCTTGGAGTGGCCATCAGAATTTCCTGAATCTGTTTATGCTTTGATTTTCTTGATCCTGATGGATTTTTTGTCATCTTAGATATTGGAGAAATGTCTGAAATAGAATGGAACGAAGTCTTCCTCTGAGAATACATCTGTCTTTTTAAAGCAAGAAACAGTTTTATTAATTCATGCCACCTTGGTGTAGGCAGCATTAAATAAAACAGAGATCTTCTTTGCATATTCTTTGATATGGATGACTTCTCATGAACAGGGTACGTTCTTTGTTGCAAGCAGCCTTAAGTGGTCCATAGAAGGAAACATCTAATGTAATCTATGGATAGTGTGCGATGGCAAGGACATCACTATAATGTCATTTTCTTTGCAAAGCATAACTCATTAGGGATTTGTGGCAAGAATGACCATCCATAATCAAAAGGGTAAGGCTTTCAAGTAAAGACTGTGTTTGTTCTGCGAAATGTCTCAGCCATCTTATAAACAATTTATCAGTGATCCAACCTGACTTTGAACAGGAATAAATGTTTCTGGGAGCTCCTCCACGTGTTAATGCAGTCGACATTCTCACCCGGAGAAAATAAACATGTGCAGTATAAATATCCCTATAGCACTCATTGCACAACGCACAATTATGTTTCTGCCACGTTCTAAGCTTGTAGCAGCTTCTAGTTGTTTTTTTCCTTTTGAACCGATGATTGATGGGGTTTCTGTACCGTAGAAATTACCGTCTCATCGACGTCGTAAATCCGTGATGATGTGGAATTCATACTTCTCAGCAACAGTCAAGATGTTGTCATAAACTAGTTGTATCTCTTGTTTATTAAATGCAAGAATTCTGTTCATACTTGTTGGCTCAGGTTTCCGCAAACTTAGATGTGTATGCCGCCTCAAAATTCCCTGTGCCCAATCTTTCCCAGCCAATTTTGTTTCCGGCTTGAAGCCATGTTTTAACTTATTTCCTTCAGCAAATTCATAAGCAATTCGTCTTAGTTCTATTAAACTCACGCCATAAAATAGTTCCGCCAAATTCAGCAGAAGGTCAGCAAGTTCTTTATCCTGTTGTTCACTAAAGCAGTTTTTGTGCCCATTTTTGGACCACCCGTAGCCCCCGTCTTTAACCGTTTCTGATGTGTAGCCTCAAGAATACCAAACTGTCGTTCAGCTTCCCTCTTATTTCTTTCCATTTCTAACTGTAGCAGCGGCTTATAAGCAGACAATGCTTACTCTGTCCACGAAGCTTTAGAAGTTTTTCGGACATATTTTGAACAATCTGGAAATAAAACGCTTCTCTTACTAAGAGCATCGAAAACTTCACATATTTGTTATCTTGCAAACCTCCACAAAAAATAAACAAACAAACAGCTGTTAATTATGCGAGGGGTAATGGTACGCAGCACGAGACACCATGACTCGGTCTGCGTGCCATTACCCCAGGTTGAGCCATTTTATTTTCTTCCCCTTCACAGTGAAACAGACCGTATAACGAAGGAAAGCAAGCATTTTGTAGCCCACACTTCATATATGTCATTAGTTACTTTAGCTGCACATTTAAAGAGCAGTTTTCTACTTACCTTGTTGAGAACCTAGAAATCTTCTTAGACGAATTTGCAGCAAAACAGAATACCAACAACTCATCAACCGTCTGACACTGAAACAACCAACTTACTGCGGCTAGCTTGGGGAAAATGTCACAAGATTGTTATATACCGGGGTGAGTCTAAAAGCTTTTGCAGCTAAATTATTAAATTTAGTTACCCCGGCATAAACATTGGGGAGCGTAGCTGCAGTGGCAACGAGAGGACCAGGAACTTCAACTGTGCATTCTAAAGCAGGCGTGGGATATTCATAACAAAATACATTTAATTTCACATTTACTATGGCTTATTGGAGGGAGATGTTCCACACACACATGATCCACGCACTCTTATATACAACCACTCGCCCTGAAGACACACACGTCTCACGCTACTACTGACGCCACTAAAAAAAGAAAGCAGTAACGCTCGCTTTACCGCCTTTCCTCTCTCCAACCCTCGGCCAGGAGGTGGGGAGATAAAGATGCTGCATCGGACGGAATTCAAACTCCAATAAAAATAGCTATACACAGCAATGTCATGCTACAAAGCAATAATGTGTCCGACGCGATGCTACAAAGCAATAATGTGTCCGACGCAACAATGCACATACATATGCTACAATATCACTGCACTCACTTAAATCTTGACAGGAAGCACCCAAGTTTTCACGATGCGTCCCATTCACCGCTGCGTGCCAATACCCCTTTTTCCCGTAAGCAATTTCTGCTGGTGAAAGTTATCCAAACGGTCGAATAATTTTTTTTAGATATTTACAGTAAAAGAAAATTTTGAGTTTTGTAAAACAAAATCGTAAATTTATGCATGGCGTTAAAAATTATGTGTGGTTGTTTTGTGGCAGAGATAATCCGGTAGCACTGATAATATTTATTATTATTATTATTATTCTTATTATTATTATTATAATTACTATAAATATTGTCCATACAGACTAACTTAAATATTGCATTGATTTAAACCAACTGTTCCTCAAAGTCTTGCGTATAAAATCTTAACACTGCGATTCCCTTGAGAAGTCTTGGTTGTCTGCGATGTAACCCAAACTTTTCTTCATAGTCTTCATGCATCTTACGCTAATAGACGCTCTGCAGTAGAAAACCTCCCTAAAACAGTTTCTGGTGAAAAATAAGAAATACAGTATAATTTGGTAAATCGATTTAAAAGGGATACATAAGTTGGAAAACAGGAACACATATAAAACAGGCAAAGAACGGAAAGTTAACTTCTGTGAGCAGCTACGAAATGTCACTACTGGACTGTGGAAGAAGAAGAAGAAGAAGAAGAAGAAGTAGTAGTAGCAGTAGTAGTAGTAGTAGTGCTGTGGTGGTCGTTATCGTGGTGATAGTAGTAGTAGTAGTAGTAGTAGTAGTAGTAGTAGTAGTAGTAGTAGTAGTAGTAGTAGTAGTAGTGCTGTGGTGGTCGTTATCGTGGTGGTAGTAGTAGTAGCAGTAGTAGTAGTAGTGCTGTGGTGGTCGTTATCGTGGTGGTAGTAGTAGTAGTAGTAGTAGTAGTAGTAGTAGTAGTAGTAGTAGTAGTAGTAGTGCTGTGGTGGTCGTTATCGTGGTGGTAGTAGTAGTAGCAGTAGTAGTAGTAGTGCTGTGGTGGTCGTTATCGTGGTGGTAGTAGTAGTAGTAGTAGTAGTAGTAGTAGTAGTAGTAGTAGTAGTAGTAGTAGTAGTAGTGCTGTGGTGGTCGTGGTCGTGGTGGTGGTAGTAGTAGTAGTAGTAATAGTAGTAGTAGTAGTAGTAGTAGTAGTAGTAGTAGTAGTAGTAGTAGTAGTAGTAGTAGTAGTAGTGGCAGTGGCAGCGGCAGTAGCAGTAGCAGTAAACAGTCCGAGCTGCATCATATGGAGAGCTAAGCGCGAAAGTAATAAAGCAAGCCGCGACTGTAAAATAGTGATCGGACGTTAGGCAGCGTGTCTTCATTTCGACTCCTTTCCACGAAACCTAGAAATACATCTGGATTCGGTATTTGGCTGCATCCTACCGGATATAGAAATCATAATTATTTAAAATATTTTAACTGTATTTAGGTTTCGACCATCCCATTATTTAGGGTTTACTGTTACTTGAAATCACTTAAAAAGACAAAGTTGACTAATATTTTAGGTAAACATTTTGTCATATTATTACCTCAGATAAACTATAGTTTAGTTAATATTAAGTTCTCTTTGTGGCCAAATAAAAATTAACGAACATATTCACGTAAAGAGTTGCTTGAAATAAAGGGAATTGCTGAAACCTTTCACCTTTCACCCACCCCTCAAAGATCACTGACTACCGTAGTTGTACGACTTTTTTTTTAGCTATGCTGTTTCCTTCAAAATGTGCATTTCTGCTGAATTCCTGATATCCAATGCAAATATTTCCTCTACTCTACCTAGGAAGCACTGAAAATACGAATTCCCTTGTGCGACTTTATTGCCCTTGTGAACGTTTTTGGAAAAGAATCTCAGGTCACGTTCCCACATGCTATAAGATTAACGATGGACTGTGGGTCAACAAACCGGTTTAGCCTTTGCAAAATTTCTCAGTTTTATAGAGATTTCGTGTTGCATGAATATGAGTTGTCACTGGCTACTGTGCTATAATGTATGAGGGCAGAGTATGTGGAATAACGACGAGGGCAAGGAAGTCGTGCAGGCATTTCTAAACGGAACTGTAGGGATAGCGAGACAGTTCCTGGTATTGAACCAGACGTGGGATTCATGAGTAATGCGTGTTTTAATGTCCTCACCGTGAGAAGACTGGGTGCATAAGTTCATGCTACATGGGAGTTCAGTTATAGCAAAAGGACAGAAAGAAAGTTGGCACATATAGTGTATGTACAATCAATACAAATGATAATCTGTAACATTTTTACTTTCTCTACTACGTAAAGTAAATAGGGGAAGTATTGCATTCCACCCAAAAATTCGATACCGAGATTTCACTGGAAATACATGTTTTGAGCTGCCCTGAATCCAAATAAAGCATTTTTGGAAACATGTCCGTGTGTGTGTGCCTGTCTGTCTGACTGTGAACAGCATAACTCAAAAACGAAAAGTCGGATAAATACCAAACTTGGTATTTGATTTTAGTATCTTCCAAAGATGCGACACGAAGATTTTCAAGAAAATCCCACTACCCCAGACTACCCCTTACATGGAACATTTTTCGAAAATTTTTATTTTCTCAAAAATGACTTTTAACAATTTTGATTAAAAAATCATACATTTAATATGTATGAGTAGGATATATAGGAGAGATCGAGCGCAGTTTTTTGCGTTTATATGGGAAAGGATAGGGAAAACGAGGCTAGATGCGACGGTTCAAGGAGGAAAATGCGTTTATATGGGCGAGATAGGGAATACGAGGACTGACGCTAGGCTAGACAGTGGTAGGAGGGGAGTGCGCTTTATATGAGAAAGATAGGGAATACGAGGGGAGGTGCTAGGCTAGACAGAGGCTGAGTAGAGTATAGTTTATATGAGAGGTATAGGAAAACGAGGGGAGGTGTTAGACTAGACAGAGGCTTGAAACGTAGTGCATGGTTTATATGAGTGGTATAGGAAAACGAGGAGAGAGTTAGACTAGACAGAGGTCGAGGAGCAGAGTATGGTTTATGTGAGAGATATAGGAAAACGAGGAAAGGTGTTAGGCTAGACAGAAGTCGAGGAGTAGAGTATGGTTTATATGAGAGGTATAGGAACAGGAGAAGAGGTGTTAGGCTAGACAGGTAGTGTAGCAGTAGGAATATGGACTTATATACAGGAGAGATAGGGAATACCAGGGCTGATGCTAGGCTAGTCAGATGCTAAAGGAGGGAGGGATATGCTTTATACGAGAGAGATAGGGAACACAAGGAAAGATGCTATACTAAACAGGACTTGAAGGGTAGAATATGAGCGATTAGCGAACCGAGGAGAGGTGCTAGTATAGGAGTTTTTAATGATGGAGTAGGCGTTTATATGCGAGAGATAGGGAATACGAGGATCGATGCTAGGCTAGACAGTGGTAGGAGGGGGAGTGCGCTTTATATGAGAGAGGTAGGGAATACGAGGGGAGGTGCTAGGCTAGACATTGTTTGAGGATAAGAGTATACGTTTATATGGGAGGTATAGGAAAACGAAGGTAGGTGCTAGGTTGAGAGAGTCTTTAAGGAGGAAAATGGATTTATATGAGAGCAGTAGGGTATACGAGGAGAGGAGTTAGACTAGACAGAGGTCGAGGAGCAGAGTATGGTTTATGTGAGAGTCATGGGTAAACGAGAGAGGCGTTAGGCTAGACAGAGCTAGAGGAATAGAGTATGGTTTATATGAGAGGTATAGGAACAGGAGAAGAGGTGTTAGGCTAGACAGGTAGTGTAGCAGTAGGAATATGGACTTATATACAGGAGAGATAGGGAATAGGAGGGCTAGACTTGAAAGCGACTTTAGACGTGAACTTAGTGGAAAACTGTTTCATGTCAATGTTAGAACGCTAATTCTAGACATGCCCATCACGTAACCTATTCAGGGAAAAGGTGACTCGTTCAGGGGAAAAAGGTGACTGCTCAGGGAAAAAGGAGGCCCACAAAGGGAAAAAGTTGACTAGCAAAGGGAAAAACGTGACCAGCAAAGGGAAAAATGTCACCAGCAAAGGGAAAAAAGGCGACCACCAAAGGGAAAAAGGTAACCTGCAACGGGAAAAGCTAACCCACTAACACTAACAGGTAAGTAATTCAGGTAGTATCACAGGAGGCTAGATTCCAGGGTTGGGTATAGCATAGTTTCATATTTCAAGGTAATTCAGAGGGTATCGTAGGTATTTAGGATAATTCAAGTAACATAGGTGTTTAGAGTAATTAAGCAAGCATTACAGGAGGGTAGGTTCCAGGGGTTGGTTATAACCTAGCTTCGTATTTCACAGATAGTTCAGGTAATATCGTAAGTATTTGAGGTAATCGACAGAGCTTCACAGATATTATTGATAATTTCGATCAGAGATTTGTATCACAGCTATTTAAGGTAAATGCAGATGATTCAGGTTGTATCAATGGTATTTGAGTCATTTTAACAGGTAATTCAGATAGCATCACAGGTGCTCGTGCTAATTTAGAGCAGGAATTCGTATCAGAGCTAGTTAAGGTAATTTCACATGATTCGGGTAGTATCACAGGTATTTAAATCATTTTCATAGCCAATTCAGCTAGTATCGTGAGCATTTAAGCTAATTCAGCTAGTATCACAGGAGGCTAGATTCCAGAGGCTAACTGCATCATAGCTATGCATGATTTCACAGCTAATTCAGCTAGTATCGTAGGTATTTAGGCTAATTCAGGTAGTATCACAGGAGGCTAGATTCCAGGGTTGGGTATAGCATAGTTTCATATTTCAAGGTAATTCAGAGGGTATCGTAGGTATTTAGGATAATTCAAGTAACATAGATGCTTAGAGTAATTAAGCAAGCATTACAGGAGGGTAGGTTCCAGGGGTTGGTTATAGCCTAGTTTCGTATTTTACAGGTAGTTCAGGTAATATCATAAGTATTTGGATAATCAGCATAGTTTCACAGATGCTCGTAATAATTTCGATCAGAGATTTTGTATCACGGCTATTTAAGGTAAATGCAGCTGATTCAGGTTGTATCAATGGTATTTGAGTCATTTTAATAGGCAATTCTGATAGTATCACAGGTGCTCGTACTAATTTAGAGCAGGAATTCGTATCTGAGCTATTTAATGTAATTTCACACGATTCGGGTAGTATCACAGGTATTTAAGTCATTTTAACAGGCAATTCAACTAGTATCACAGGTACTCATGGTAATATAGAGAGTAATTCGATTATAAAACTTTTCTCATCCAACGTTACAACAATTTATATACTTTTTTCTAAATCTTACAAACTTATTATATGTTAAACACTTATTGTTCAATGCGGAGAGGGATAAACTGCATATTGGTTCACAAATTGAAAAGCTTTACGTCAACATACCTTTATTTTAGTTCGTTATAGATGTCTCTCCCCTTTTATCTAGGCTTGAGACTAGCACTAGGATTGCTCCTAATGGCAGGGTTACCACCTTCCCTTCCATCTTCTTCTTTCTTCATCAGGCGCCAGCTATCTGCATATACAGCACACAGATACCTTCTTTTTTAAGATTGTAGACTCACTAGAAAATCTTTATCTTTAACTTACATTCTTTTAAGCACTGTTTGTAATGGCGTAATGTCCATACGCATATGTTGTTATCCCGTCCTCAGCAATAATTCTTTTATCATCAAACGGAGTCAATGCAATTTTATTCACTTGTACTGTAGCAAGGGCATGCTTTCGTGATAGGATCAGATTCATAGGTGTTCTGATGATTTCACTGGTTTTAAGACAGTCTGTATAGCTGTCAAACGAAATGTACTGCTTAATAGCGCTACGTTTTATACCTTTAATCTTTTTTATCATTGACCCTTGAATATCTAAGGCATACATCTTAGGACGTAGTCCAACAAAGCGTAGGATGATTTTGCTATTAGCCTCATCTTTAAATTTTCCCAATACCTTCTTGTTCTGAGTAGAGTAACATATATGGTTGGCAGGGTAATCAGCTGTATCGAGATGCTCAAGAAAACGTAGCTTGTCCTGGTACACATCTTCAGTTGTTACACGATGAATGAACGAATCAGTGTCCATATACATAAGCTTCAGGTTTTCAGCTCCATAATAAGGCAACAAAACGTCGTAATGATAGTTATACATTAATGTCTTGGAGATGTCCAACACACTCATACCAATGTATATAGGCTTGTTGAATACAATCTGACGAGAGGCCATATGTACAGCAGCTAGATTATCAGCATATATCGTCCTGTCGATAAACGTAGGCTTGGCGATCAGCTTCTCTAGAGTTTTTTCATTGGTCACCAGTCGTATATCCATACGGTTACGCAGGTTCTCCATAGTTTTTCCAAACATAGCGTTGTTAAAGAGTTTGTAGAGATCCTTCTCGAAATCATTTGCAGCTTGTTGTCGTAGCCTGTTGTTAAATTCCACATAAGGTTTCAACCAGTGAGACTGTCGGAATTGTAGCACACGATGGATTTTTGTTAGTCGTAGTCCATGACTAAGAGCTTGCTTCAAAGCCATGTAATGCACTACATACTTCTTTCGAGGTCCAAGATGAGGTATCAGTTTCTTTGTAGATGATTCCAATGGTTTCATACACTCTGGCAGGAAAGGTAGATCGTTGTGTAGATCGTGAAGTTCTGCAGGATACTCGATGTCGACTTCTAATATGTACCCATGAGGATCATCTTCTTGTAGTGTTTCTAAGTTGATTTCTTCAGGCGACACCCACTGAAATCCACCAAAAGGAAGGGCGTGACACATTGCCCACCCATATTGGTTATTTGCGTCCTCGTATGTGATAAATTGGGTTGGTCTCGTCGGATCAAACTTCTCCATATAAGTGTTATTAGCCTCAGCATACCGATGAGAAACTTGGCATAAACCTCCTCTTATACCTGATTCCACCATGAGTAGTTGATCATAATCTTGTAACAGCTCTAACTTAATTCCAGTATACAGCAACATGGCGTCCCATGTAAGACCTGGAGAGGTAAAATAATGGGCAGGATCAACTTTGTGTGTTTTAAGGGTTTGCTCTCTGAACGTCTCAAAGACGTCAGCTAGAAGAAGTACATCCGAAGTTAAGTAGAGATCGCTGTACTCTCCCAGGTTTCTCACATTAAACAGCTCCCATACATTTCTAGCATGATCGTAGTCAGCATCAGTAATTTCTTCTTCATTTAATCTATTGTAGAAGGAGTCCTTAGGAGGCAAGCAGCTCTCGTTCAGGGCATCCCATGACGTAACAAAATCATATGGAAATACACCCTTACGGGTCATCAACTTCAATTTGTCTTCTCCAAAGTACTTTAGCGTTTCAGGATACGAGGTTAGATTTTTTACCAACTTATCCAAGCTTGTACTGAGGAATCGGAAGCTATCCACAAATCGAAGCTTTATATCTCCTACATACTTGGTGAATGAGATATAGCTTTCTTCAGAGTTAGGAATTACCTCCACACGTTCACTTGTACAACCCAGCTCCTTAACAATGAAATGAGAGTCATATCCGCTAAGGTTATGCATGAAGACTGGTATATATTTAGGTGTTTTGCAGGCTAAATTACATTCATTATGAAGACTTCCACGATATTCACCGCTGATGTGATCATGGTCGCGTACTTTATAGTTCTCTTCTGTAAAGGGTTTTCTACACAAGTAGCATGTCGTAGAAGACTCGAAATCCTTTTGCTGTTGATCCGTAAGTTTCAGAGGCTTAGCAGATTTGTATATATTACCAATCATTTTTGCAAGAGATGTCAGGTACAGCATAAACTTCTGAGCAGCATCAGCACCACGATACACATAGGGATGCTTAGGAAGATCAGTTTCGAGATGTTCAACACTGGATGTAGGTTTCACGTAAACACAGAAGCTCATTGGTGTGTGCTCTTGATAAGGTGTTGTATAGGAAGTTTCAGGATTGGGTGTACACGTATGGCATGGAGTGAGAATACTCTCAAAATCCGCATAGATGACATAAGGTACTTTCAGCATCCTCTCAACATTTTTAAACTGTACAATTGATTTCTCCTTGGTAGGCATAACTACCCTTGCAACACCATGTTGAATACAGACGGTTGCATGTTCTTGTAGTTTTTCCTGTCCACTTCGTCCGCTCTGGTCATCAAAATGTGTAAAGCAGCGCTTACAAGTATAAACCCGTCCATTATGGTTAGTTTTCTGGCGTCGAACGAGTTTCTCAAAATTCTTTATATACACGTAGTGATGTTTTCCACTACTATCATTCAATAGTAGCAGGTCGCGATGTTCAGGTAGTTCAATATCAGCAACCTTTATCGGATACACTTCATGCTTCTCATCCAACCCGAAAACGTTAATAGACATATTGTTAAGCTTCTCAAATTTAGGTATTTGAGAAAGTGGAGTAGGGTAGGAAACACAGCTGAAGTCGTACTTGTCTTGAAGTTGTTTGTATTTGTTCACACGCTGTGCATTCTTCCCTATGAATTTAGCTAATACAGAGTACATGAAACATTTCTCGTCGGTAAAGTTCTGAATGTTTATACACGCTTCTTTAGCTCCGACAGATGACGGTAGTGGTATGTAGCTACTTCCTCGTAACGGGTTGTACTTGTTGATACGAAGTCGAACTCCTTCCACAGCAAGCAAAGCCCAGCTGCTACCCTTAAGCTGAGACTCCTCCATTTCAGTCACCAATTTCTTGAATTTCACTTCCATCGTTGACTCCAGATCAGTTTCCAGGAAAACAGCTTGATTCCGTGTTTTAAATGTTTTGTCACAGGTTTCTCCAATACTGTTAACAAATCGACACTCAGCCAGCAGATTAATTTTAACACTCTTATGAATGCTAAGCTCTTTATGCACAGCCTGGATTATACGTTGTTTTGCCTCTTGCAGATACATATTTAGGTCCTTAGCTGATTCGCATCGTATAAAATACGATTTCAATCGTCCTTCGAATGAAGTTTCGTATTCTTTCATATCACAGTCCTCCATTGTTGACAGTAACTGATGTTTAGTTGGCTCCAATCTTCTTTTCTTCTGAGGGCTGCTTATTTCACATATATCTTCGTGTCGCTGTCCCTTATAACAATCTTTGAAGGTTACATTACAATGTTTACATTTGAAGAGCTTCTTGCAGCTCATCTCGTGTCTTCTCTTGTCATAACCTCGGAGAAACTTCTTCCCACATTTTCCGCATGCATATCCAGTAGCGCTTGGAATAATATCCTTATACGCTGAGTTATTCATCTTTATTCTTGATGTAATAACGTATTAATCGCTGATCAATGAAATGTAGACCTCTTCACCTTGACACCACTTTAGAAAGCTGATTATTCTTGGAGAGAACACGATGTTAACACCTCAAGACTAATTAGCACAATGAAGTCCAATGCCCTAGATCACCATATTTATAGAGGGAGCACGAACCTTTTAGATCAATCATAAACTCGCTCCATAACCACCTGTATATGATCGCTCAACGTGTACTAACCCCCCAGCCATATAACCTCAAGTCTAGAGACAGGATGTTTATGACGTCACACCCAGAGACAGGATGTCTGGCAGCATCAAACACGTTTAAACTCGTCTCATAACTACCTGCTTATGCTGTCACACCAGCAAGAGAAGTATTCCCACACGCTCATTCAGACATATATTTCAAATTGAAGCCCACCACCACCATCACCACCTATTGTACCAAGGTTAATTCAAGCTGTATTATCACAATACTTAAAAGTAAAAGCTTAAAAGGAAACCTAGAAGATTTTCCCCCTTATTTACTTAATTATTTCATGTTTTTATTCCCTTTTCAATTCTTCCTTTCCATCTTCTCACAGAAAGACCATTACATTTCACTACAATCATGAGAAAAACAATTTTTCCAGAGTTACACAGATTCTAAGCTTCTAAATCGAACCCGGTAATACTTTTAATAAATGTATTTTAGCTCCCCAATATCAGCATCTACCATTTAATCTTTACTCGAACCTGATATGATCCATAAGCTTGAAGATATATGAAATCACCCTTCGGGATTCGATCTGAGTACTTTAAAGTAATATTTGTCACGATAACGACATTTAAGGACTAGATACTCTTGTTTGCGTTTACCTTGACATGTTTATCTAAATTAAATTACGAGTTATTAAATTTTTGCAAGTAAATTTCATTGAATCGGTATTCGAACCCAGAACACCAGGAACAAGATAATTTATAATATTAGTCTGACATGTTAAACAAAGTTGTATGCAGTTACATCATCGATCTAAGTGATATATTCTAGTGTACAGAGGAAAATTAAGAAAGTCATTAAAAAATCGGGAATCGAACCAAGCACAACTGATTGGCAATTATATACAGCATTAATCACCCAGTACAGAACCTATCAATCATGCTTTGCTGCACTCCTCTACCTCACTTAGTTCCCGAGATAATGAAAATTTAAAAATTAAGGATCGAACCCAGGACGTCAGGTATCTAATTACACATTTACAAGATACCACCTAATAACATAAACGCAATAAAGTTTATTTGGCGTCTTTATCTTAATTGGTTTAGGAGTTATTAAATTTATAAGTAAATTCCATCGAATCAGTATTCGAACCCAGAACACCAAGAACAAAATAATTTATAATATGAGTTTGGTATGCTTAAAGGTGCTGTATGTAGTTACATCATCAATGTAACTGATATTTTCTAGAGTATAGAGTAAAATTAAGGAAGTCATTAAAAATCGGGATTCGAACTAGAGACAACTGATTAAAAATTATATACAGTATTAATTACACATTATAACAGCTATCAAACATGCTTTGGTCCATTCCTCTAGCTTTCTTAGTTTCCGAGATAATGATGTTTTTAAAATTAAGGATCGAACCCAGGACACCAGGTACCAAAATATACATCCACAAGAAACTAGCTAATGACATTAATGTAATAAAGTTTATTTGGCGTCTTTATCTTAATTAGTCTCTGAGTTATTAGAAGATGAATTTGCATTCACTCCTAGGATTCGAACCCAGGCATCCCGGTCAACTTGGAACAAGGTCCTAATGACGCGGCGCATTCCAATGAATTGATTAGTTTTTATCCCATTGTTCTATCTCTTTTCATTCAGGAGATATAAGCGATTAAACCGTAGAAATATAATGGGCGGAGCTTGCCGGCATAGATCAAAGAACTTTATCAGATGTCGGCATCTCTCTGTGGGCTCAAGTCGCCATTATATCTCTACCTGAATGAAAAGAGATAGAACAATGGGATAAAAACTAATCAATTCATTGGAATGCGCCGCGTCATTAGGACCTTGTTCCAAGTTGACCGGGATGCCTGGGTTCGAATCCTAGGAGTGAATGCAAATTCATCTTCTAATAACTCAGAGACTAATTAAGATAAAGACGCCAAATAAACTTTATTACATTAATGTCATTAGCTAGTTTCTTGTGGATGTATATTTTGGTACCTGGTGTCCTGGGTTCGATCCTTAATTTTAAAAACATCATTATCTCGGAAACTAAGAAAGCTAGAGGAATGGACCAAAGCATGTTTGATAGCTGTTATAATGTGTAATTAATACTGTATATAATTTTTAATCAGTTGTCTCTAGTTCGAATCCCGATTTTTTAATGACTTCCTTAATTTTACTCTATACTCTAGAAAATATCAGTTACATTGATGCTGTAACTACATACAGCACCTTTAAGCATACCAAACTCATATTATAAATTATTTTGTTCTTGGTGTTCTGGGTTCGAATACTGATTCGATGGAATTTACTTATAAATTTAATAACTCCTAAACCAATTAAGATAAAGACGCCAAATAAACTTTATTGCGTTTATGTTATTAGGTGGTATCTTGTAAATGTGTAATTAGATACCTGACGTCCTGGGTTCGATCCTTAATTTTTAAATTTTCATTATCTCGGGAACTAAGTGAGGTAGAGGAGTGCAGCAAAGTATGATTGATAGGTTCTGTACTGGGTGATTAATGCTGTATATAATTGCCAATCAGTTGTGCTTGGTTCGATTCCCGATTTTTTAATGACTTTCTTAATTTTCCTCTGTACACTAGAATATATCACTTAGATCGATGATGTAACTGCATACAACTTTGTTTAACATGTCAGACTAATATTATAAATTATCTTGTTCCTGGTGTTCTGGGTTCGAATACCGATTCAATGAAATTTACTTGCAAAAATTTAATAACTCGTAATTTAATTTAGATAAACATGTCAAGGTAAACGCAAACAAGAGTATCTAGTCCTTAAATGTCGTTATCGTGACAAATATTACTTTAAAGTACTCAGATCGAATCCCGAAGGGTGATTTCATATATCTTCAAGCTTATGGATCATATCAGGTTCGAGTAAAGATTAAATGGTAGATGCTGATATTGGGGAGCTAAAATACATTTATTAAAAGTATTACCGGGTTCGATTTAGAAGCTTAGAATCTGTGTAACTCTGGAAAAATTGTTTTTCTCATGATTGTAGTGAAATGTAATGGTCTTTCTGTGAGAAGATGGAAAGGAAGAATTGAAAAGGGAATAAAAACATGAAATAATTAAGTAAATAAGGGGGAAAATCTTCTAGGTTTCCTTTTAAGCTTTTACTTTTAAGTATTGTGATAATACAGCTTGAATTAACCTTGGTACAATAGGTGGTGATGGTGGTGGTGGGCTTCAATTTGAAATATATGTCTGAATGAGCGTGTGGGAATACTTCTCTTGCTGGTGTGACAGCATAAGCAGGTAGTTATGAGACGAGTTTAAACGTGTTTGATGCTGCCAGACATCCTGTCTCTGGGTGTGACGTCATAAACATCCTGTCTCTAGACTTGAGGTTATATGGCTGGGGGGTTAGTACACGTTGAGCGATCATATACAGGTGGTTATGGAGCGAGTTTATGATTGATCTAAAAGGTTCGTGCTCCCTCTATAAATATGGTGATCTAGGGCATTGGACTTCATTGTGCTAATTAGTCTTGAGGTGTTAACATCGTGTTCTCTCCAAGAATAATCAGCTTTCTAAAGTGGTGTCAAGGTGAAGAGGTCTACATTTCATTGATCAGCGATTAATACGTTATTACATCAAGAATAAAGATGAATAACTCAGCGTATAAGGATATTATTCCAAGCGCTACTGGATATGCATGCGGAAAATGTGGGAAGAAGTTTCTCCGAGGTTATGACAAGAGAAGACACGAGATGAGCTGCAAGAAGCTCTTCAAATGTAAACATTGTAATGTAACCTTCAAAGATTGTTATAAGGGACAGCGACACGAAGATATATGTGAAATAAGCAGCCCTCAGAAGAAAAGAAGATTGGAGCCAACTAAACATCAGTTACTGTCAACAATGGAGGACTGTGATATGAAAGAATACGAAACTTCATTCGAAGGACGATTGAAATCGTATTTTATACGATGCGAATCAGCTAAGGACCTAAATATGTATCTGCAAGAGGCAAAACAACGTATAATCCAGGCTGTGCATAAAGAGCTTAGCATTCATAAGAGTGTTAAAATTAATCTGCTGGCTGAGTGTCGATTTGTTAACAGTATTGGAGAAACCTGTGACAAAACATTTAAAACACGGAATCAAGCTGTTTTCCTGGAAACTGATCTGGAGTCAACGATGGAAGTGAAATTCAAGAAATTGGTGACTGAAATGGAGGAGTCTCAGCTTAAGGGTAGCAGCTGGGCTTTGCTTGCTGTGGAAGGAGTTCGACTTCGTATCAACAAGTACAACCCGTTACGAGGAAGTAGCTACATACCACTACCGTCATCTGTCGGAGCTAAAGAAGCGTGTATAAACATTCAGAACTTTACCGACGAGAAATGTTTCATGTACTCTGTATTAGCTAAATTCATAGGGAAGAATGCACAGCGTGTGAACAAATACAAACAACTTCAAGACAAGTACGACTTCAGCTGTGTTTCCTACCCTACTCCACTTTCTCAAATACCTAAATTTGAGAAGCTTAACAATATGTCTATTAACGTTTTCGGGTTGGATGAGAAGCATGAAGTGTATCCGATAAAGGTTGCTGATATTGAACTACCTGAACATCGCGACCTGCTACTATTGAATGATAGTAGTGGAAAACATCACTACGTGTATATAAAGAATTTTGAGAAACTCGTTCGACGCCAGAAAACTAACCATAATGGACGGGTTTATACTTGTAAGCGCTGCTTTACACATTTTGATGACCAGAGCGGACGAAGTGGACAGGAAAAACTACAAGAACATGCAACCGTCTGTATTCAACATGGTGTTGCAAGGGTAGTTATGCCTACCAAGGAGAAATCAATTGTACAGTTTAAAAATGTTGAGAGGATGCTGAAAGTACCTTATGTCATCTATGCGGATTTTGAGAGTATTCTCACTCCATGCCATACGTGTACACCCAATCCTGAAACTTCCTATACAACACCTTATCAAGAGCACACACCAATGAGCTTCTGTGTTTACGTGAAACCTACATCCAGTGTTGAACATCTCGAAACTGATCTTCCTAAGCATCCCTATGTGTATCGTGGTGCTGATGCTGCTCAGAAGTTTATGCTGTACCTGACATCTCTTGCAAAAATGATTGGTAATATATACAAATCTGCTAAGCCTCTGAAACTTACGGATCAACAGCAAAAGGATTTCGAGTCTTCTACGACATGCTACTTGTGTAGAAAACCCTTTACAGAAGAGAACTATAAAGTACGCGACCATGATCACATCAGCGGTGAATATCGTGGAAGTCTTCATAATGAATGTAATTTAGCCTGCAAAACACCTAAATATATACCAGTCTTCATGCATAACCTTAGCGGATATGACTCTCATTTCATTGTTAAGGAGCTGGGTTGTACAAGTGAACGTGTGGAGGTAATTCCTAACTCTGAAGAAAGCTATATCTCATTCACCAAGTATGTAGGAGATATAAAGCTTCGATTTGTGGATAGCTTCCGATTCCTCAGTACAAGCTTGGATAAGTTGGTAAAAAATCTAACCTCGTATCCTGAAACGCTAAAGTACTTTGGAGAAGACAAATTGAAGTTGATGACCCGTAAGGGTGTATTTCCATATGATTTTGTTACGTCATGGGATGCCCTGAACGAGAGCTGCTTGCCTCCTAAGGACTCCTTCTACAATAGATTAAATGAAGAAGAAATTACTGATGCTGACTACGATCATGCTAGAAATGTATGGGAGCTGTTTAATGTGAGAAACCTGGGAGAGTACAGCGATCTCTACTTAACTTCGGATGTACTTCTTCTAGCTGACGTCTTTGAGACGTTCAGAGAGCAAACCCTTAAAACACACAAAGTTGATCCTGCCCATTATTTTACCTCTCCAGGTCTTACATGGGACGCCATGTTGCTGTATACTGGAATTAAGTTAGAGCTGTTACAAGATTATGATCAACTACTCATGGTGGAATCAGGTATAAGAGGAGGTTTATGCCAAGTTTCTCATCGGTATGCTGAGGCTAATAACACTTATATGGAGAAGTTTGATCCGACGAGACCAACCCAATTTATCACATACGAGGACGCAAATAACCAATATGGGTGGGCAATGTGTCACGCCCTTCCTTTTGGTGGATTTCAGTGGGTGTCGCCTGAAGAAATCAACTTAGAAACACTACAAGAAGATGATCCTCATGGGTACATATTAGAAGTCGACATCGAGTATCCTGCAGAACTTCACGATCTACACAACGATCTACCTTTCCTGCCAGAGTGTATGAAACCATTGGAATCATCTACAAAGAAACTGATACCTCATCTTGGACCTCGAAAGAAGTATGTAGTGCATTACATGGCTTTGAAGCAAGCTCTTAGTCATGGACTACGACTAACAAAAATCCATCGTGTGCTACAATTCCGACAGTCTCACTGGTTGAAACCTTATGTGGAATTTAACAACAGGCTACGACAACAAGCTGCAAATGATTTCGAGAAGGATCTCTACAAACTCTTTAACAACGCTATGTTTGGAAAAACTATGGAGAACCTGCGTAACCGTATGGATATACGACTGGTGACCAATGAAAAAACTCTAGAGAAGCTGATCGCCAAGCCTACGTTTATCGACAGGACGATATATGCTGATAATCTAGCTGCTGTACATATGGCCTCTCGTCAGATTGTATTCAACAAGCCTATATACATTGGTATGAGTGTGTTGGACATCTCCAAGACATTAATGTATAACTATCATTACGACGTTTTGTTGCCTTATTATGGAGCTGAAAACCTGAAGCTTATGTATATGGACACTGATTCGTTCATTCATCGTGTAACAACTGAAGATGTGTACCAGGACAAGCTACGTTTTCTTGAGCATCTCGATACAGCTGATTACCCTGCCAACCATATATGTTACTCTACTCAGAACAAGAAGGTATTGGGAAAATTTAAAGATGAGGCTAATAGCAAAATCATCCTACGCTTTGTTGGACTACGTCCTAAGATGTATGCCTTAGATATTCAAGGGTCAATGATAAAAAAGATTAAAGGTATAAAACGTAGCGCTATTAAGCAGTACATTTCGTTTGACAGCTATACAGACTGTCTTAAAACCAGTGAAATCATCAGAACACCTATGAATCTGATCCTATCACGAAAGCATGCCCTTGCTACAGTACAAGTGAATAAAATTGCATTGACTCCGTTTGATGATAAAAGAATTATTGCTGAGGACGGGATAACAACATATGCGTATGGACATTACGCCATTACAAACAGTGCTTAAAAGAATGTAAGTTAAAGATAAAGATTTTCTAGTGAGTCTACAATCTTAAAAAAGAAGGTATCTGTGTGCTGTATATGCAGATAGCTGGCGCCTGATGAAGAAAGAAGAAGATGGAAGGGAAGGTGGTAACCCTGCCATTAGGAGCAATCCTAGTGCTAGTCTCAAGCCTAGATAAAAGGGGAGAGACATCTATAACGAACTAAAATAAAGGTATGTTGACGTAAAGCTTTTCAATTTGTGAACCAATATGCAGTTTATCCCTCTCCGCATTGAACAATAAGTGTTTAACATATAATAAGTTTGTAAGATTTAGAAAAAAGTATATAAATTGTTGTAACGTTGGATGAGAAAAGTTTTATAATCGAATTACTCTCTATATTACCATGAGTACCTGTGATACTAGTTGAATTGCCTGTTAAAATGACTTAAATACCTGTGATACTACCCGAATCGTGTGAAATTACATTAAATAGCTCAGATACGAATTCCTGCTCTAAATTGTGATTGTTATAGTGTTGTATTTGTGTCCCCACGTGGTGGATAATATTTCTCACGTAATGTTGTTTACCTCACGCGTGCAGCCATATTGTGTGACGTAATTCGTCGGTCGCCTGCTAACTCCATCTGGCGTAGCAATCTATATGAATTAGTTTTAAGGTTATGTATATTGTCTTCCGGCCAGCTATTTAGGTAGGCATTTAATTCTTGCAGGGTGTGAAGCGGAAAAGGAATCTTTTATCCAAAAATTACTAGTGAAGAAATGTGTTTTATACTGTTTTATTGTCGAACACGTGCACTAACACTTTCACAGATTTATCTAGATAATCGCCATACTGAAACTGTTTCTAATAACTTCTCACTTTTAACTCACGTACTTCAATTTTTGTATATAAGTGACTTTGTAATATTTTAGATCTTTAATGATTTTCACTGCGCGTAACTTGAACTGAAGGACCGATTGGCAACATGTAGTCACGTATTGTACTTTGATGAACTGAGCGGCCTGCGGGAGATGATGTGTAATGCCTCGTGAATCTTGCCGAACTGGAGGACGATGTGTACTGTGTCGAGAATCTTGCCGAACTGGAGGACGATGTGTACTGTGTCGAGAATCTTGCCGAACTGGAGGACGATGTGTACTGTGTCGAGAATCTTGCCGAACTGGAGGACGCTCGCTTTGAATCTACACTATTTATAGGCTTACCTCAAGATACACCTAAAGATTATAAATGAATTACCATTGGCTAATAAAACGCGCCAACACCAGCGTCTATTTTACTATCCAATGAAAACCACTAATACATATTACCTTTATAGAATGTTCTGGAAGCTTTTTTTACTGAAAAGGCGCGAAACATTACGCAACTTCCCGGCCCCCGGCAACGATAAACAACTCACTCCCTTGCTAAAGTATTATTGCGTTATTGTTGACAGTTTCAGTAGAGCCATATATTATTATTTACCAATAATAGTTACAATTATTAAACCTCTGAAATCAATGTTACATAAAAATACATATTCATAATAAAATAATTATTTATATTAACGTAATTTGTGATACAAATTACCGTCTCATATGCCCCACTAGAAACATAATTATAAATATTTATAACCTGTTTTGAAATTTTATAATCTTGTTTTTAGTCTCCTAAATCTTGTAACACACGCTATCACTTTCACTTAACACTTCACACGCGTTTAACACACGACATATGTTTTATCTCGCCACTACTTACTGGCTTTGGTTTAATTTGTTTTGATATTAATCTGTCGTTACAATAAATTTTTTTTTTTTTTTTATAGCAAATACTTTACCCTAAATTATTTAACTAGTGTTACAAAAAATGGTTTACTTTCTTATATTGTTACCAAAAATTTATCAATTCAAGAATTTTTTTTGTAATTACCATACATATTTACCAAAATATTTACCCTTTACATATATTTACATCTCTTAAATCTAGATAATGCTTTACATTTTCTGTTTACTACACAAGTATTTGTTTTAAATTATTTTTACCATTTTTGTTATTTTGAATTTTATTTTAAACAATACTCTCAGAATTGCACTTACGTATCTTTACTTTAATATCATATTAATTTTCAATCTTTGTATTCTTAATTTTTTTAATTCTTGGTATTGTATTTACGTACTTTTACTTTAATCTCATCTTAAGTTTCAATCTTTGCATTCTTAATTTTTTTTAAATCTTGGAATTGTATTTACGTACTTTTAATTTAATATCATCTTAAGTTTCAATCTTTGCATTCTTAATTTTCAAATGTTGTTACAGTTACTAAAAATTTAAACATTTCTCTCTCTTTTTTTTTTTTTTTTTTTTTATAATTTATTTCTCTTTTCAAATGACATATATATATTTAGTTAACCCTCTTACGTTCCAATACATTTCTTTGCAAGTCATCTTTACCTATCCAGCATTTAGTTTACATCTCGTTACTATTTACCCTCCTGGATCGAATTGTGTGTGGCTAAACATTACTCGTAGCCGTAACCTAACCTTCAAATTGTTCATGAATAACCTCTTGTATTCATATGATATTTCGTTCCCTGATAACATTTGAAAATAATCTACAATTTCTTGAACAACACATCTTTTAACAACTTTCATTTTTAATTCTTCTGCTATCTCTTTACTTTGAGAATACTCTGACAAATCTGTACTAAACTGTACTGGACTGGAGTTTTCATTTTGAACATCTTGGTACAATTTATTTCTTTGCATTACCGATTCATTCTGTATTTCTGATATTTCCCCTCTGAAATTAAGTTGCACCTCATTTACATCTACATTCCTAACCTCTTTTATCTCTCTTATCTCACTTGAAATACTACTCATTTGACTTCCTAACTCTGTGCATTCTACATTAACCTCACTTTTAGTATTAACCTCACTTTCTTTGTTATTTATTTCCCTGTTCATGTCTAAAATTTTCTTTGAAACTTCACATATTTCACTTACTATTACTTCCTCATTTTCATCTCTTATTTCTGGCATACTACTACCTAGCTTCGTAACTTTCTTTTCACTTTCTTCACTACTTTGATCTACTTTTTGCTCTAATATCTCACTCCTCCTACCAATATTTTCAATTGATTCCCTGTTTTGTTCAAAGCTCTTACCAATATCTTCCCTTAATTCCCTATGATCTTTGTCTATAGCTTCTCTCATCCTCTGAGTTAATCTTTGTCCTAATTTCTCATAACTCTTTTGCATATCTTCCCTTACTTGATCTACAATACTCTTACTAAGATCTTCCTTTAATTCCCTATGACTCTTTTGCATATCTTTCCTTAATTCCCTATGCATATTTCTCAGCATTTCCATCATTATCATACTAGTATCAAGATTAACATTTCCTGCTATCCTATTCTCACTTTCTACACTAACATTTTCATCTTCAAATCCCAAAAAATCTGGGCTATTTCCTGTACTTTGTATTGGATCACAGCTAACTGTTACACTATCTCCCTCCATAATTATTTCCTCCGTATTATTGGTAGCCATTGTTTTTATTATCCTACCGCTCCTAAGTCTCATTTAATTACCTTTTTGATGCTGTCTGATGCTGCAGCTTTGATGTCCAGCGTTCTGCCCCTTTCTCCTAGGTTTGTATGTCGCTTCTGCGTTGTGTTGTGATGAATCTACGTTGTCTCGATGTTTTTGTAGTTGATTTACCCTGTTGCATCGTAATCTCGGAATTACGATCGAAGTCAATCGTCCCTTTCGTCTCTGGAATCTGCGTCTTGTAGACCATTTCACCGCTGTATTCCTGGTTACTTTGCCTTCCTTTCCTAGTCACTTCGCCTTCCTTTCCTAGTTGTCGCCCCACGTTGATGCGCCAATTTGTAGGAGTTATAGTGTTTGTCGCCTGCTAACTCCATCTGGCGTAGCAATCTATATGAATTAGTTTTAAGGTTATGTATATTGTCTTCCGGCCAGCTATTTAGGTAGGCATTTAATTCTTGCAGGGTGTGAAGCGGAAAAGGAATCTTTTATCCAAAAATTACTAGTGAAGAAATGTGTTTTATACTGTTTTATTGTCGAACACGTGCACTAACACTTTCACAGATTTATCTAGATAATCGCCATACTGAAACTGTTTCTAATAACTTCTCACTTTTAACTCACGTACTTCAATTTTTGTATATATTTAACTGTATAATCCTTTATAAGATTTCTCGTACTTCTGCTGCGCGTAACTTTATGAATTTAGAGACCGACATGAGAATCTTGTTGAACTGGGAGCTGACGTGTTACGTGTTGAGAATCTTGTTGAACACTGGGGCTGACGTGTTACTTGTTGAGAATCTTGTTGAACACTGGAGGACGCTTACCTCAGACATGGCTTATTTATAGACTTGCCTTAAGATACGCCTAAAGATTATAAATGAATTACCATTGGCTAATAAAACGCGCCAACACCAGCGTCTATTTTACTATCCAATGAAAACCACTAATACATATTACCTTTATAGAATGTTCTGGAAGCTTTTTTTACTGAAAAGGCGCGAAACATTACGCAACTTCCCGGCCCCCGGCAACGATAAACAACTCACTCCCTTGCTAAAGTATTATTGCGTTATTGTTGACAGTTTCAGTAGAGCCATATATTATTATTTACCAATAATAGTTACAATTATTAAACCTCTGAAATCAATGTTACATAAAAATACATATTCATAATAAAATAATTATTTATATTAACGTAATTTGTGATACAAATTACCGTCTCAAAATTAGTACGAGCACCTGTGATACTATCAGAATTGCCTATTAAAATGACTCAAATACCATTGATACAACCTGAATCAGCTGCATTTACCTTAAATAGCCGTGATACAAAATCTCTGATCGAAATTATTACGAGCATCTGTGAAACTATGCTGATTATCCAAATACTTATGATATTACCTGAACTACCTGTAAAATACGAAACTAGGCTATAACCAACCCCTGGAACCTACCCTCCTGTAATGCTTGCTTAATTACTCTAAGCATCTATGTTACTTGAATTATCCTAAATACCTACGATACCCTCTGAATTACCTTGAAATATGAAACTATGCTATACCCAACCCTGGAATCTAGCCTCCTGTGATACTACCTGAATTAGCCTAAATACCTACGATACTAGCTGAATTAGCTGTGAAATCATGCATAGCTATGATGCAGTTAGCCTCTGGAATCTAGCCTCCTGTGATACTAGCTGAATTAGCTTAAATGCTCACGATACTAGCTGAATTGGCTATGAAAATGATTTAAATACCTGTGATACTACCCGAATCATGTGAAATTACCTTAACTAGCTCTGATACGAATTCCTGCTCTAAATTAGCACGAGCACCTGTGATGCTATCTGAATTACCTGTTAAAATGACTCAAATACCATTGATACAACCTGAATCATCTGCATTTACCTTAAATAGCTGTGATACAAATCTCTGATCGAAATTATCAATAATATCTGTGAAGCTCTGTCGATTACCTCAAATACTTACGATATTACCTGAACTATCTGTGAAATACGAAGCTAGGTTATAACCAACCCCTGGAACCTACCCTCCTGTAATGCTTGCTTAATTACTCTAAACACCTATGTTACTTGAATTATCCTAAATACCTACGATACCCTCTGAATTACCTTGAAATATGAAACTATGCTATACCCAACCCTGGAATCTAGCCTCCTGTGATACTACCTGAATTACTTACCTGTTAGTGTTAGTGGGTTAGCTTTTCCCGTTGCAGGTTACCTTTTTCCCTTTGGTGGTCGCCTTTTTTCCCTTTGCTGGTGACATTTTTCCCTTTGCTGGTCACGTTTTTCCCTTTGCTAGTCAACTTTTTCCCTTTGTGGGCCTCCTTTTTCCCTGAGCAGTCACCTTTTTCCCCTGAACGAGTCACCTTTTCCCTGAATAGGTTACGTGATGGGCATGTCTAGAATTAGCGTTCTAACATTGACATGAAACAGTTTTCCACTAAGTTCACGTCTAAAGTCGCTTTCAAGTCTAGCCCTCCTATTCCCTATCTCTCCTGTATATAAGTCCATATTCCTACTGCTACACTACCTGTCTAGCCTAACACCTCTTCTCCTGTTCCTATACCTCTCATATAAACCATACTCTATTCCTCTAGCTCTGTCTAGCCTAACGCCTCTCTCGTTTACCCATGACTCTCACATAAACCATACTCTGCTCCTCGACCTCTGTCTAGTCTAACTCCTCTCCTCGTATACCCTACTGCTCTCATATAAATCCATTTTCCTCCTTAAAGACTCTCTCAACCTAGCACCTACCTTCGTTTTCCTATACCTCCCATATAAACGTATACTCTTATCCTCAAACAATGTCTAGCCTAGCACCTCCCCTCGTATTCCCTACCTCTCTCATATAAAGCGCACTCCCCCTCCTACCACTGTCTAGCCTAGCATCGATCCTCGTATTCCCTATCTCTCGCATATAAACGCCTACTCCATCATTAAAAACTCCTATACTAGCACCTCTCCTCGGTTCGCTAATCGCTCATATTCTACCCTTCAAGTCCTGTTTAGTATAGCATCTTTCCTTGTGTTCCCTATCTCTCTCGTATAAAGCATATCCCTCCCTCCTTTAGCATCTGACTAGCCTAGCATCAGCCCTGGTATTCCCTATCTCTCCTGTATATAAGTCCATATTCCTACTGCTACACTACCTGTCTAGCCTAACACCTCTTCTCCTGTTCCTATACCTCTCATATAAACCATACTCTACTCCTCGACTTCTGTCTAGCCTAACACCTTTCCTCGTTTTCCTATATCTCTCACATAAACCATACTCTGCTCCTCGACCTCTGTCTAGTCTAACTCTCTCCTCGTTTTCCTATACCACTCATATAAACCATGCACTACGTTTCAAGCCTCTGTCTAGTCTAACACCTCCCCTCGTTTTCCTATACCTCTCATATAAACTATACTCTACTCAGCCTCTGTCTAGCCTAGCACCTCCCCTCGTATTCCCTATCTTTCTCATATAAAGCGCACTCCCCTCCTACCACTGTCTAGCCTAGCGTCAGTCCTCGTATTCCCTATCTCGCCCATATAAACGCATTTTCCTCCTTGAACCGTCGCATCTAGCCTCGTTTTCCCTATCCTTTCCCATATAAACGCAAAAAACTGCGCTCGATCTCTCCTATATATCCTACTTGTATGCCAAACGAAATGTATACCTTGAATTTTCTGGGAATGTCCCCAAGAGTCCTCTTCATTCTGAATGGCTTTCACATAACGGTAAACGCTAAGAGATAGACAAAATTCTACTACACAAAAAATGTAGATTTCGTTAAAACACACAATATATGTCATATACATCTTTTTTGTCGAGTGATCCATTTCCGAGATATCCCTTGTTATTTGTTTGAATTTTCCAATACTGATACTTTTTCTCATATGGGAATTCGTTATTCTTTTTTTTAACTTTTATTTTATGTCCTGGACATGCAAAGGGAATGGAATGCTCTACATAGCAACCAGCTCTTAAAAGCTGACTATCGCTTAAAGCCTACCATATTCCCCCTTGCACCTATATATTCCCCTTACATCTACAAGAAAATTAGCAATAAGATAGACTCTGCAAATGTTTATCTCGATTAACATGAAGTAGATGGAGAATAAGCGTTTGTAAAAATAGTTTGTACAAGAGTAGAGAAAGTCATGTGAGTGTAACACATCAGATTTTTTTAAAAATATAATTACATCAAAATCTTTCAAAACAATCCCTTTGGAGGATCCCATTCTACCGCTGTGGTAGAGTTTGAGTATCGTTTATTTGTGCTTTGAATTCTAATGCTGACACCGAAGTAGGTTTTTTAATTTGACGAAAAGGCCATACGCAAGTGATTCACGTCCTACTTATACGCTGGGTGAGGAAGTATATTAGAATTGCAATCGGTCCGGTCGGTTCACCGGTATTCGATTCTTGCATTATTTTGAGAAACCACCAAACTTTCTACTTCTAAACTACTCATTTAAGATGATTTCGATAAAATTTTTACATTTTGGTGAAAATCTTTAGAAATAAATTGCCTTATTGAAAGTTAAACACCCTTCAATGAAATAATTTTCCCAGATTGAGGCTTTCTTATTTCAAGTTGTCAGACGTTGTCTTTTGATTCGCTTTCGTTGCAAGCATAAAATTACCTGCAAGGAGTTGCTTTCGCTTTGATTCTTTTTTCATTTTCACTAGCCCTTCACCTTTTACAATTTGCTTCGCTAATTGCAACATGACGGCAGATGTTTTACGGCAGCGTTGCATAATGCCAGCTCACTTATACATGGGGCGCTGCAGTTATTCTCTTCGGGTGTAGATGGCAGCATAATTTTTATTTTGTTGGTCTTCTGTCTCATCAGAATGAGTGGAAGGCGTAAAAAAAAGCGACAAAAACTGCGCGAAACCCTGAGATTTAAGAGGAAAATACTGAATGTGTGCCTTCAATTATTAAAAAACTCAGTTACACACCTGAAAACAAACCTGGATAACTTTGTGACTCTCGAATACCTTTCTGTCTTCTAAACCAGAGACCGCGACAGGAAATTTTTCTTATTATGAGAAGACAGAATATCACCTCAGTTCTATGAATCCGGAGCTAATTTGAACATTTATTTCGTCCAAATCATTTGCTATTTCTGCAGTTCGAACTATTGTTATAGTAAGTCGTAAGCTCTTATTAAAAATATAAAACGAAAGAAACTATTAACTCACGTAGATCCGAAACTTTGCTGATGCTAACCGTTAAATTATGCGATTCTCTCGATCTTCGTCATCTGCAACGTATCTGTTTACATCACGTTCTCCAGAACTGTATTTCCTGGAGGACTCTAAAACCGAAATGTATTCATTTTATAAAAATGCATTTTACGTTGATTAAACATGTAGGTTAAAGTAAGAACCAATAGGGAATTTCATGAAATGCATGGAATATTTTGACCTCTGATGTACAACATATTTATTGTATTAATAGCTGCAATTATTTCTAATTTTAGCAGCTGTTATTCCCTTTCTACTACTGGTGTCAGCCATTAAAAAGAAAGAAAACAAAAACAAAACTCGTAGCAGAAACATTCCCTGCTCGGCAATAAGACTAGACTGTTATATGAAATGCTAAGAAAAAAATCTAATGTATTAAAATCAGCGGCACATTATACTACTATGATTTATTTGCATTTACACTTTTTTAATTGCTCGTTAAAAACTTATTTTTTGTCTACGTTCTGTTTTCCAAAGTGGTTTGAATACACATTTTGTAACTACGTAGAAGCATACAGACATTAGGATTACACAAATGTTTAAAAAGGCACTTCTCTATATGATGGTCCAAATAATGTATAGTGTTTGCTTGGACTAATGAGAAGAAGACATACATAAAATTCAAAAGTGTGTATCCTGAAATCTTGAAAAATTCAAAACAAATTACACGAACTATCTTGTAAATGGCTAGAGCCACAAAATTGTATTTAATCAAAGTATGAATTCTACAGTTTTACTTTCTCTACTACATAGAGTAAGTAGGGGAAGTAATGCATTCTAACCAAAAGTTCTATATCGAGATTTCACCCGAAATACATGTTTTGAGGGCCCTGAATCCAAAAAAGCATTTTTAGAAAAAGATCGGTGTGTGTGTTTCTGGGAACAGCATAACTCAAAAACGAAAAGTCGGATAAGTACCAAACTTGGCATTTAGGTTCAGCATCTTACAAAGTTGCGACACGAAGATTTTCAAGAAAATTCCCCCAACCCTGACTACCCTTTACATGGAAATTTTTTCGAAATTTTTGATTTTCTCAAAAATGGCTCCAACGATTTTGATTAAGATATCATATGTTTAAGGTACTTTCATGGCAAATGAAATGTATATCTTGAATTTTCTGGGAATGTCCTCAAAAGTCCTCTTCATTCTGAATGGCTTTCATATAACTAGTAAACCGTAAGAGAGAGACAAAATTTTACTACACAAATAATGTAGATCTCGTTAAAGCACACAATTTATGTCATATACATTTTTTGTCGAGTGAACAATTTCCGAGATATTTTGTTCTTTGTTTGCATTTTCCAATATTTATACATTTTCTCAAATGGGAATTCGTTATTTGTTTTTTTTATGTCCTGAACATGCAAAGGGAATGGAGTGTCCCACATAGTAACCAGCTCTTAAAATATTTGACTATCGCTTAAAGCCTACCATATTCCCCTTGCAACTATAAGAAAATTAGTAATAAGGTGTTTATATCGATTAATATGAAATAGATGGAGAATAAGCGTTTTTAAAAATAGTTTTACAAGAGTAGAGAAGGTCATATGAGTGTAACACATCAGATTTTTAAACAGTAACTTGTGTTTATCTCTTATAGTTTTCCAGTTAGCCGAAATTCTTTAAAATGCAACACTAACAAGAACTGCACAGGGTATCGAGAGAAAATTCAAGATGCTTATTTTATTTCTCCTGTAAATGTCTGGAATATTTTATAGTTTAATGAAAATGGTCACAGCATTTTTGATAAAATAAAATAATAACAAAAATTTGTCTATCCAAGGGTTGTTATGGGGTGGAAGATCTCCTGAAAATCTTCTTGTTGCATCCATGAAAGATGCTGGACTTATACAAAGTTTGGTATTTATACCAGTTTTCGTCAATGGTTATGTTGTTCACGCATATAACGAACGTTTTAAAACAAATTATTTTGGGGATTCCAGGGGCCTCAAAAGTGTAATTCTGATGAAATTTTAAAAATAATTTATGGATAATTATATTGCTTCCTCTGCCTACCATTCTGCAGTACAGAATGCACTAGGAGAAAATTAAAAAAATTACTTGATATACGTTCCTGCGTTTCATTTATTAAATGAGCGATTTCTTCTCCCAATCTGGGAAATGGTACTAGGATAGCTGGTCACTAATCCATGTGATATAGCGAGATTCATAGCAGTCGCTTCGCGTTTATTTCGTTGTAAGACAAAGGCATACATACCCGCTAACCGAGATTTTCTTTCCTTTTGAAGTTTTAAAAGTTAATTTAATTAAATACCTTAAAAAGATTAAATTAAATTCATTCTACAAAAAGTACAAATTAATTATAAATCTTTTTTCTTGAATTTGAAGGGTTTAATTGGATTAATAATGATTTTTTTCATTAATGTAAATAGAAGCAAACATTTCGAAAACGCTGTTTTATTTCAGTGTTAAATCTAATTGAACTTTATTTGTGGACGCTCTTAAACTGCTGTGGCCCTTAGCGACGCATTCTATATTGGGCATGAAAGACCGGTAATTTTGCTCAGAGGCCTCTTTATCAGGCTTGAAGTTCTTGTACGTGCCGTAAATGAACGACACGAGACCACTGGCTTTACTTCCCTTCCGAAGGAAGCCATGCTAAGGATTTTTACACCCGAAACAAACCATCGCCCTCCGCCGGGTTGAACCCGCGACCTTGGGAACTAGAGGCTAGCATGGTAATCACTACACCACGGAGAACGACTTATTTCAGTGTAGTTCATTATACAACCTAATAGAATTAATTTTTTGAACTCCAAAATAAGTGAAGTTTATTACTTTATAATAAATTTATATATTTTATAATAAAGTATATTATTTTATAATAAACATGGACATGAAATTGATTAACCTAGAGACCGTGTTTGAAAACCCAACAGCTTCAATTTTTTTCTGCGGCAAATTTTGTACACAATATATACCATAATTTTTTTCAGTGTAGATAAAAATAGTTTTCAGTAAGAACTTTCACATATTGTAAGCGTTGGTTTCCCATTATATCTCCCTCGTTTCTAGCAGATTTTTTAATGTCCTCAGCGTCACTTTATAAGTGATTTTGAGCACCTCTGTTTAATAGTTTCTTCTTAAATAATGCATGAACAATAAATAAATAATACTATATCTAAAGCTCTCTGCGCGCCTAGTGTCTGTTGATAGGCAACTTCTTCAGCCGTCCTGTTTGACGGGACAGCAGGAAAATTGTTTCAGGCGCTTGGATGTGTTACAAGGTCTGTCCACTCACTTTTCAAAATATTTCCCTTTTACGGTCCACAACAGAATGCTCTCTGGCCCAACATATGGTCACTATGCATCAATATATTTAAAAATAACAAATGTTTTAGTTTTCTAATTGTAACATTTACCCTTTAGACCATCGTGAGATGATAGGTATTTGATCAGTTAAATTTATATTCCATTTGTTTTTGCTGTTATTGTTTTGCTCAAAATGAAGTTATATATTTAAATAAAACTAATAGGACCGTTTACTGATTAACCAAAACATACACTAAAATGAAACAATGTATGACTAACAAATAGTCCGTTTTCCTCTGCAAAAGGGAAACAATTAAACGCAGAAATTCACTGTTGTGCGTGACCTGCTTTGGAATATATCTACGTATTTAACCAAAAGTTATCGTAATAACATATAATTTGTAACTACCACTATAGGTTCCATTACAGTGAAGTGTATGTTTTATAGCAACCATTGGGGAGGTTAACCACTAGTATAAATTATTTTGGGATTTATTTCAGTTTTTGCAATCAGAAACTACTCAATACATTCATATTTTTAAATGCTTTTTGTTTCATTCTCAATCTTTTATTGAAGCAGGGATGTAAAACTTGAAAATAAAGTCAAAAGAGGAGAAGGAATAAATTATGCTTTCGTAATTCACGGGCAGAGGTGTATATGAGCATATTTTATGTGGGCACGCAATTATCGTGTTTAGTTATGACTGCCTGATCTAGTGTTTTAATTAAAACAAAGCAATATGCTAGGGTTTTGAATACCTAAATACGAAAGGACCACCACTTTCTCGTTTTTTTAGTTCTTTCGCACTGGCCTTGTGTTGGCTAAATGTGTAAATCCATTGCAATGAACATTTAAATTTGATCCAGATTTCCATTTTTGTTGCTTTTCTTTCTTTCCTCTCCCCCTTTTTTACTTTCTCTACTATATATAGTAAGTAGGGGAAGTATTGCATTCCACCCAAAAATTCAATACCGAGATTTCAACGGAAATACATGTTTTGAGACCCCTGAATCCAAAAAAAGCATTTTTGGAAACATGTCCGTGTGTGTGTGTCTGTGTTTCTGTATGTCTGACTGTGAACAGCATAACTCAGAAACGAACAGTCGGATAAACACCAAACTTGTTATTTAGGTTCAGTATCTTCCAGAGATGCGACACGAAGGTTTTCAAGAAAATCCCCCACCCCAGATTACCCTTTACATGAAACATTTTTCGAAAATTTTAATTTTCTCAAAAAATGGCTCTTACGATTTTGATTAAAATATCATATGTTTAAGATACTTTCATGACAAATGAAATGTATATCTCGAATTTTCTGGGAATGTCTCCAAAAGTATTCTTCCTTGTGAACCACTTTTGCATAACTGGTAAACCAGAAGAGATAGGCAAAATTTTACTACACAAAAAATGTAGATCGCCTTAAAATGCACAATTTATGTCATATACATTTTTGTTGTTGAGTAAACTATTTTCGAGATATTGCTTGTTATTCCCTTAAATTTTCCAATACTTATACGTCTCAAAGAGAATGGAATACTCCACATAGCAACCAGCTCTTAAAATATTTGACTATCGCTTAAAGCCTAGCAATTCCTCTTGCATCTACAAGAAAATTAGCAATAAGATTAATATCTCGATATCTCGATTAACATGAAGCATATGGAGAATAAGCGTTTGTAAAAATAGGTTGCACAAGAGTAGAGAAAGTCATGTGAGTGTGACACATCAGATTTTTTTTATGCCCTGGACATATAAAGAGGATGGAATGCGCCACATAGCAACCAGCTCTTAAAAGATTTGACTATCGCTTAAAGCCTACCATATTCCCCTTGCACCTACAAGAAAATTAGTAATAGGATTAACATCTCCATTAATATGAAGCATATGGAGAATAAGCGTTTGTAAAAATATTTTGCACAAGAGTAGAGAAGGTCATGTGAGTGTAACACATCAGATATTTTTAGCTTTGCTGCAGTTATATAGACGTAATAATCTCTGAAAATATTTGTATTTTGCTTTTGTATTAGATCCATGAATTTTTCGTGTTATTCCTCTAAAACCACGAAGTGTATTTAAGTATGTATCTTAATTTAACGTGTCACCAAACTAATCAGTGTATACTATTTTCATTTATATAGAGAAATTAACTTATTTGCTACATTTCACAGTAAACAGTATTAAAGGATATATGTACACACTTGCTCTTTACACTATACTACGTAATAAAATTATATATTTTCGTTTTAAAATTTGCGCGAAATGTATTATAAAATTTATTCCCTTAAACATTTCACTTAATATTAAGGAATTTTAATTTCTTTGGAATCTCCGGTGGCCAATGTCTTTAGATGTGTTTTCCAATTAAGCTATGTTAGAAACCATTTTTATGTTTACGCTAATTCACTTCTTTTGTTTGTTTCAGGTAAGTTTCAACAGAATTACAGTATCGGTTGGTAAGAATCAGACATCTTACGTCCGGGTTTCTAAGGGTATGTATGTAAAATTAAATATATCCTTGAACATGCGGCAGTAATTTTCCCGTAACATTTAGCTGCTGTAGGACACACCTTGTATCAGTCGGGAAATGAGCGTTGCATGGCCGAACACGAAGACAACCTAAGGTAATCGTTTTAATTAACAACTTCTTCCATACGACAGGCGTATCTGTGTAACCAATTATATACATTATTAGTACGCGCAGGAAATCTGGATATCCTCTCTCTTCTTCTAATCTCTAATTTGGTCACTTAGTATATGATTCCACCTGTTCCTTTGAATTAATTTGAAACTAAAAACTTCCATAGCACGTCACTCAGGACATTAGGAAATCAGTCTTTGGTGTTGGAAGGGGAATATCAAGGTCAGAATGCTAATAAATAACTAATTTATTCAAGTAAAAAAAGCAAACATGTCCTCAAACCTTGAAACTTGTGGAACATATATTCCTTCAATCCAACTGCTGTTATATTATACAAGATTTACCTTCCCACAAACCATGGTATACAAATAGGAAGTAGAACCAGGCTTAAGCAAAATCGAAGGGAAGTGGAGCTAACAGATTAAATGAAACTGAAAATAGAGGTTGTAAGGGAAACTGAAGATTATAAACAGTTTTACCTCTTATAGTTTGAATTGCAACACTGTTAAGACATTACCTGTGAAAGGGACTCATAATACTAGTAATTTTACTATAGTTAAAGTTCAGTCATTCCAAAAGTAGTTTTACAAACTCAAGTGATCTGCATAAACATATTCAGGGAGTTTGTTTCAGAATGCATTGAATTATTAAAAATAAAACCAAGGTACGTTATCTGTTCTGCTTCTGTACATATCTACCCATTTTCGTAAATCAAATATACGTCTTCCCATGGATTACACACTGCAACTTTCTTATTTTTATGTAAATATAAAGATGAACTTTTTTGAATTAATACCAAGGTGCTGTTTGACCTCCTTTCCCCATAAATAAATCTCCTGCCTCTAAGGGTGTAAGATATACAACGGAGGGGAATATGAACGACTCGTACAAACAAGCAGCCCTCTGCTTTCCACGGAAAGAACGGGAAGTGAGAGAAATTATGGTAGATGAGAAATCACGTCAGCATTCGCCTGCCGACCTGGGAAAACCACGTATACCCAAGGTCATAGTGTGCGATCGACGGGAGTCGAATCCGGGACCTACCGAATGCGAGCCTCACACGTTACCATGGAGCCAACTCGCCCGGTCTCTCTAAGGAATACTAAAACAATAAGGGCTGGTTGTACGAGTTCGATATAAATCTTGGAACAGCTAAACTTGGAATACCCTAACTAGAGTATAAACGATGTGACGATTGTATGACACTTCTTCTTAAGGTAGGTATACCACATTAGCAGATTTAAAACGAATGCTGGCTATATTGCAAGTAATTCATGGTCAGCTAGACGCACAAACACGGCCAGCGCTAACTTCTGTTTTGCTGAAACTTATGTATCATTTTGCATTTTTTCGATTACCTGCAACGTTGGTTTTTATAATGACTTCAATCACAAAAATATTGCGGTGATGGGTGAATAAATATTGTGAATATAAATTATGTCATTTTCCCTTTAAATGTGGTGGATGTGAGTTTCAATGGAAAAACATAGGAAGGATAACTTCTATGCCCAATGTAGCAGTTGGTTGGTAATTCCGGTGCAGATTTGCGCGTTTGGCAGCCTTTAGCACAACCAGCAATACAAAAAGTTGTAATCTAATGAAGGTTGCAACACATTTCAACCATGAAACTATGTTTTGTATTGCGATCGAACAGCATTTCCTGCCGTACATCTCAACTTGAGCGTTACTTCCGGTGCTGCAGAATTACTGTAGTTCGTTGGCACATATAGCCTTTGGGCAGTTTCATCATTTCCTGTAAGATAAAAGTATCCCAAGTACTCGACCGCACTCGAATTGCATGTGCTACACGTGAAGATTCAAATAGTAAACAGTGAGTTGCAGTTGCTTGAGTGACTTGTATGTCTGTTGACTAAATATTCTTCTGAACGAGGTGTGCTAAAGCGGTTTGTGCTGAACTATCAAACAGATACATTCATTATATTATTTACTTTTGTTACGTTATATATAGTAGTACAGGAACTAACGGTCGTTTGGCTTTAATGTATTCAGAAAAAATATTTTAGTAAAAGACATCACTTACGTTATTTCTCCACTTTAAGCATTTGTTATATCTGACCACGAGCTCTCAAATTCCTGTATTGCAGTCGGCTACCTCCTGTCCATTAACCCAAGATGTCCGGACACAATTTTAACAAAAATTGAGTTTTATTTATGGACGCTCTTTAACTGCTGTGGTCCTTAGCGTCCCATTCTATATTGGGCGAGAAAGACCGGTCATTTTGCTCAAAGGCCCTCTTTATCAGGCTTGAGGGTCTTTTACGTGCCGTAAATCTACGACATGGGACCACCGGCTTTACTTCCCTTCCGAAGGAAGCCATGCTAAGGTTTTTTACGCCCGAAAATAATCTATCGTCCTCCGGCGGGTTTGAACCCGCGGCCTCGGGAACTAGAGAATAGCATGGTAACCACTACACCACGGAGGACGACACGATTTTATCAAGCAAAGAACGAGAAACTTTTAGGCAAAAATCTATAAGTAATCTAGGGTTACATCCTGCACTATTTTACTGTCCACTTGATTCTTCAAATCATGTGTGATGAGTGACGGACGAGCTTTGTCATGCACATTTGTTCGTCCATTGTTGAACAATTCACACCATTTTATTACATTTCTTTCGTTCATTACTATATTACCTACATTTCCTTTAATTGACGGTAAATTTCCACAGGTTTCAACTTGCGAGCATTCAAAAATCCAATACCTCTCACCTAAGAATCGGTGGGGCTTTGTATTATACAGCTCGTTTTGAACAATTAATGCCCAACTTAGGAGGTACTGCCTTAATAATTATATTGCTACATGCTGGGTAGTGGCCTAAATGTTCACATGAAAATTAAATTAATTTCTAATACCCAGCACGCACATTGAGGGGACGTATACTCACTTGCCTGCGGAGGACCGAAACGTGGTGTGATGGTTAAGAGGAAGGCGTGGGGTTTTTCACTGTACAAAATCCATAACACAAATCTACTTACACATTACTAGATTTATTTCCCAACCATTTGGGGTTCCTACATTATTAAATATGAAAGGCGAGAGGAGATGTCCACCGATCCAAAAGCCGGCTTGCACACACGATCCACTTCTCACGGAATCCTAACTAAACGGATGCTGTATCCCCCCAACACTTGTGGCTAGCAAAGCTGCCATCCAGGAGTGACGTAAACAACAATGTGTTTGGTAATAACAATATAGAACAAGAATATGTCTGGCATGACAATGACATTGTAATCCTTCCAAATTATTAATACGCCACAATACCCAATGACTGTAATGTTTTAAAGCGTACCGGTACACAATAAAAATTGTGTTAAATGGAAAGTTAAAATCAATAAAATAAATCTTAATATTTACATCAGAAATTGCAAACAAAAACATTTGGCAGGTGGTGTATTTTATTACTTGGTATTTCAATGTTTCCTATCGTATCTATCTAAATAGACCAATATAGTAAGTAATAACGCTATTTATGAACAACTACATACTTACCTATAATTTTATAGCTACTTTTATACATTTCCAAAATTCTAGTGTTAAGAATTATCATTAGACGCCCATAAATGAATAATTTTTGCATTAACATGCTTAGTCGATGAGTACGTGCTCCATTATATTTAACAATTTGTTACGGAGTCCATTCACGTTCTGCATATGAGATGTATATCTTATAAATCCTTGCAAAATTTACCGTGACAAGAATGCTATCTTAATAACCCACCTATTGCAAGTGCACGCTCTTCCGTAATCTGTAATTATACAAGAATAAGTCGAGTAGGTTTATAACGGAGAACAAGTATGCCGTCGCTTTTCTCAGAAAGGCGCAGAACTCTATTTTTTCTAATAGTGTATAACGCCCACTCTTACTTCATATGGGATCACAGGGAGTGACGCTGGTGATACATAAAATGAAAACTGGGAAAACCCATTTTGTAAGGAAACGTTCCAGACCTAAATTCAGGGTACCTCCTCGGTATTTACCATTATGAGGCTCGAGAAAAACCCGGTAAAAAACCTCGATCAATGAGGACGGTCCTGGAGGTTTTTGAACCGCAGACCTCCTATTTACAAGTCCGCGCCTTAACGACCTCAGCTACCCGTGCCGATACTGTTAGATGATACGCTGCAAACTGCTTATTCATATGACTCGGGAGAACAAGGCATTTTTGCGACACCTACGTTAGAGTACTGCATACAGTCGATATTAATGATATCCACTAAACAAATAACGTTTACCGTGATTAGAGAGTAAAACTGGGCTTACAAAGAAGCCATGAACATTTTGTCGAATACGCTGGGCATTATTAATATAACAATGAGCGCCAGGAGTATAACACCTTATTAAGTTGCAAATCTTAGCTAGTCGAAAACGATAATTTATTTTACTGTCCTCTACTATACCTATATTTAATCTAAAATTTGTCTTCTTTCCATACACTCATAGCATTGGCTTCCTACTTGACATCTAACGTTTCTCTCTCTCATTTCTGTAGCGAACTTATAAGTTAAGGCATGAAAGGTGGTCACTTCACCAGCCTCACGCACACGCACACTTCATGTTACGGTTCGGAGGAGGATCTCTGTTGTCAAGGCTAGCCTAGCCTCTAGCATTTGGACCCTAACATGAGATTTCGGAAGCTTTTGGACTTCAGGAAATTCGAAAGTGGATGGATGCACATCACCTGGAGAATGTGAATCTGTCAGGATATACGTTTATGTTGTAAATGCCATTCCAGCCTGTGCAGCAAAATTTGTAGATTATCGCACAATAATTACTAGGGACGGCACTTTGTCCCAGTTCGCCGCGAGGCTCACTGGTACTGGAGTATAGAGTACCTGTGTTTATCGGTAGATAAGAGCAGTCCATCGACAGCTCATTCTCCGACGCAGCACAAACAGGTTGTCTTTTCCTTTCGCAGTGCAGTATACCTTTTAACCCATGTCCTCCGGGATGTCAATACAGGCAAGTAACCACCAACATAAAATACGTTCACGCTGGGACAAAGTGTCGTTCTTGGTAATTACAGAGTAGTGGTAAATGCCAATATATTCTAAATCAGTCTTGGCGCATAGACCTTATTAGGATGTCAAGCATAACAATTAATTAATTAATTAAACAATTGAACACAAAACTAATTTAAATGAATGTTTAAGATAATTTGGATTGAGGTACCGTGCTAATCGTCCTCTTGGTGATGGAATACATACGGATGAGAATACATCTGAAAATACTGTGACAAACAACGACTCCCAATCTTTCTACTTTAGTCATTAAAAAAACAGCATAAAGTGTCTTCTAGAAGTCCAGAATTCTTATTCAGTTTGCTGCTAAGAAGGAAAGGAAAGAATTAATTTGAAACTCTTTGGTTTATCGATATAAATAGTGTCACGTATCTAAATAAATATTGCATTATATTACTCATAACTAGAGATACATATTGAAGATCGCGAATCGCGGACGTTTCCACTCACTTGGCCACAAAACAAGTTACTATTGGCGGGAAAACAGAATTGTATTGTGAGTGTGAGGAAAATAACAAGAGGATTAATTATGTTGCTATTAGACGTTCACTGAATAATTACTTTATTGTCTTATATTGTGATGATTTCGTCACTGTGTCCGCCCCCGGTTGAGGAAGAGACGGGCTTTGATCTGCTCGCTAGTAACATCTGTTTTCAAGAGTATTAACCGGTGAGAGCTCCATCAACATTCCTGCGCGTGAGAATGAGCATGAGCACTCATGAAGCACTAACTTTCAACAGTTACTAAATATAACATATCATTACAATAATAGTGTTGCCCAAATGACTCGTTCGTATTTCAGAGTAGTAAGTGTTTTGTACCAGCCAACTAAATGTTTTGCAATGTAAGACAACGGGTCTCTCTTGCTCCTAGCATAGAGAGACGAACTAACAGAGAAGTGTAGGGCAGGCAAGGCAAAATGTCAAGAGTTATAAGCGGAAGTATAGTGGTATATATATATATATATATATATATATATATAGAGAGAGAGAGAGAGAGAGAGAGAGCGAACCACCTCATATTCAAGGAGTCCTGAGTTCAAATTCCTTGGATATGGTTTTTTTCGGAGTTTTCCCTAACCTCAGAAGAAGAATTCGAGTAATTCCAAGCTTTACTTATCCCAGGCTCATTTGAGGATCATTTCCCCATTTTATGCATTGATCGTTCGATATGACCTGGCGATTGACATTAAATACCACTACTACTACTACTACTACTACTACTACTACTACTACTACTACTACTACTACTACTACTACTACTACTACTACTAATAATAATAATAATAATAATAGTAATAATAATAATAATAATGTCACCCTACCTTCTCTTTCCTCCAGAAAGATCTCCTACGGTACACATGCCCTGTTGTGTAAAACTAGTTTACTTGGCTGTCCTTGTTTTGGATTAAGAAAGACTTTTACATTTTAATTACAATTTATTTCCGTTTCAATTGGTCCAAAAATAAGCGCTAAGAAAATCCAGTTTTCACGTAATATGCCTACACAATGATGGATTTTAACCTGTTGCATACAAAATTGACTTGGAGTGCTGGACGTTTTAAAACAAATTTAAATATTCATCGAAAAAAATAATTTATTACATATAGGGTGCTCTCAGTGTAGTTTGAGGCATTATTTTTAACACTTAAATGGTTTCAGTTAAATTATGTAATATAAATATAATAACATCCCGCCTTAAAGTAATATGCGTACGTAACAGTATATAAAAAGTGTATATTACAGTCATTGTAAATGTTTATATTATTGTATACATGTTCAATAATGTTATGTGAATGCATTGCGTAATTTAATAATGTAGGAGCTGTGAGAATAATAGGTTAAAAGTTGCTAACAATGAGGTAACCTTGAGGCAATAATTAATAAGAAAGTTAATAATGCTACTAGTATTCTTGGAGCAACAATAATGTAATTTTTGTGACAGTTTATAAAATAGCCAATCCACAATCAGAAAAAAGCTTAAGTTAAATAAAAGTATTCTATTGGATTAGGAATAACCAATCAGAGACTTGAAATACAGAAATTTACAAATTTAGTCGGTTGAAATCAAGTCAGTTGCTTGTAGACAGCGCTTATAACTGGATGCGTTGGTTGTTGACAGTGTTCCTAATCGGATGCGAGACACGTCCTCGAGAAATTTAATACGTATTCGTGTGAGACGAAAATAGTTTTACGCGCTTAAAAGTGCAAGTAATTAATTAATCAAAGAATCTTACAGCTCTCTATATCAGTGAAGTGTTATTTAAATTGTGTCAAGAATTAATAAAAAGGAGCGAATTAAAAATTATAATCTGTGTAAGCCTACATTCTTCACCCGCATCACGCCCTGTTAAGAAATTCATGTCTCTAAAAATAATACTGACGCAGCCGAGGCAAACATAAATATATAATACTTAAAGAAACAGTCAAATTACATAGTTAATATTTTTTAAACATTTGGGGCAAAGGTCACCGGAAAGTACATTTGGGGCGAAGGCTAACGGAAACCAGGTACTATACGTGCGGTTGCAACGAACTTCAAATTCGGCACCCAATAGTTAAAATATAATACAACTCCTTCAATACAATCTACTTTAAATTGGCTCCCAAAACGTGGAGCAAATAACAACGTAAAAATAAAAAAATAACAATACAACAAACATAACAACTTCAAGTTTTGTTCTTCTCTGCATACTAGGCCATGCATTTCAGCAATTTTTCTCCTGCACTTTTACAGCACATGTACTTAATATTCCCTTTTCCTACTAATGTTGGTAAGTGTACGGAATTTGTTATTAACAGTAGTATGTTTGTATGTAGTAACAGTAACAGTAGTATGTCAGTTAAACATTTTATCATCACAATCTACCACACTTTCTTGCAATGCAAACTCAATATGTAACAAAAAAAACATTGTAAAAGACTTGAACTATTTTAACTTTGTTGTCATTGATTATATATTGAAAACTATTAAATTACGTATAGTTACGAGGAAACCTAAAATTACCTACTAACTGCGGAAATACAATCATTTCAGTAGTGTGTACTTGTACTATCAGCAAAGCAAAGAATTAAGCTGGGTGTTGGTGAAATATAGGCAAAACGTTTCTCATTCAAGTTCAGATATATGTATACCTACTTTTTAAGGACGCATATATGGAATGTATCCCTGTCCCTAAGACCTTATGCTCGTGCTAACCTCAGCGACGGATAGAATCAGATTTGGTGCCGAAAGTAGACCACAATAAAAGAATATTCAATCACAAACCTCCCAAATGAAATGAAAACAAGATATATATTGATAAGCAGTAAAGTGCGCTTTATGAGTTGGAATTAACCGTCCTAATTGTTCGCAAAACGAGCACCATTGTGCGGAAAAGACCCAAGAAAGCAGTGCTCCCATAAATATTAAAGCAAAGGAGACCGCCTGTCATCAGGGAAAACGCGTCAGTAATACAAGAGGACTTTACAACCTCGTATCATTTATCGGCACGGTTTATACTAATCATCTGGCTGCTATCTAATCAACTCAATAGTAAAGAAGTACGAACTGTCAGAGAGCAAAATGCAGATACAGACTTTCAGGATGGCAAAGATGTCAACATACACTACGTGATCAAAAGTATCCGGACACCTGGCTAAACTGACGTACAAGTTCGTGGCGCCCTCCATCGGTAATGCTGGAAGTCAATATGGTGTTGGCCCACCTTAACCTTGATGACAGCGTTCACTCTCGCAGGCATACTTTGAATCAGGTGCTGGAAGGTTTCTTGGGGAATGGCACCCCATTCTTCACGGAATGCGGAACTGAGGAGAGGTATCGATGTAGGTTGGTGAGGCCTGGCACGAAGTCGGTGTTCCAAAACATCCCAAAGGCATTCTATAGGATTCAAGTAAGGACTCTGTGCAGGCCAGTCCATTACAAGGATGTTATTGTCGTGTAACCACTCCGCCATAGCCCGTGCAGTATGAACAGGTGCTAGATCGTGTTAAAAGATGCAATCGCCATCCCCGAATTGCTCTTCAACAGTGGGAAACAAGAAGGTGCTTAAAATATCAATGTAGGTCTGCGCTGTGATCGTGCCACGCAAAACAACAAGGGATGCAAGCACACGACCACTCCATAACACCACCACCTCCGAATTTCACTGTTGGCACTACACACGCTGGCAGATGACGTTCACCAGGCATTCGCCATACCTACACCCTGCCATCGTTTCGCCACATTGTGTACTGTGATTCGTCACTCCACATGTTTTGCCACTGTTCAATCGTGTAATGTTGACGCTCCTTACATCAAGCGAGGCGTCGTTTGGCATTTTCCTGCGTGATGTGTGGCTTATGAGCAGCCGCTCGACCATGGAATCCAAGGTTTCTCACCTCACGCCTAACTGTCATAGTACTTGGAGTGGATATTGATACCGTTTGGAATTCCTGTGTGATGGTCTGGATAGATGTCTGCCTATTACTCTTTACGACCCTCTTCAAATGTCGGCGGTCTCTGTTAATCAACAGACGAGGTCCGCCTTTACGCTTTTGTGCTGTACATGTCGCTTCACGTTTCCACTTCACTAGCACATCAGAAACAGTGGACCTAGGGATGTTTAGGAGTGTGGAAATCTCCCGTAGAGACTTCTGACACAAGTGACACTCAATCACCTGACCACGTTCGAAGTCCGTGAGTTCCACGGAGCGTCCCATTCTGCTGTTTCACGATGTCTAATGACTACTGAGGTTGCGGATAATGAGTACCAGGCAGTAGGTGGCAGCACAATGCACCTAAGATGAAACATGTATGTTTGTGGGGGTGTCCGAATACTTTTGATCACATAGTGTATGTGTAACGTCTTCACTGCAAACTGAAACGTAAGAGGTGTAGTGGCAGGTAAAAGACAACATGTCGCACAAAGCGCTCTAATCTGTACACTTGTCATAAATCACAATCTGCCCTTGAACGTGCTATACACAAAACGTCACTGGTACAATACACTTGAAGGCGGGACACTACATTTTAAACAGAGAAAGATTCCTTTCAGTAATTAGCCACCTGCAGAGGTGAATATCAATGAGATACTCACGGAAACTCTGTGATAAAGCCATAGGCAGCTGCTACATGCACTGTTACGAAACACATTGTATTATGATGTGCACATTGTCTGGTTTTCCTCATTAGATGAACAATTATTAAGGGAGATGTAACCCGTTTTGCCTTAATAGTAACTCTGTCTGCAGTGTTATTTTTAAGGACTTGTTCAACATTTTTCAAATATCTTTTCAAACTTTTTCTTACATCACACACAAAGATTATACCAACTGATTACAGTACACACACACACAGGCGCGCACACACACACACACACACACACACACACACTTTTAATGAAAAATTGTAACCTCAAAGCAAGATGTAAAATATAAGAAAAACAACTACGGTGTCGAATTATAGAAAACAAACACATTAAAACGACCACAGCAATAATTGTTTTTATCTGGGACCATTTAATAATGGCTACTTATTTATCTATCGTCATATCATCATGGTAATGTATTACTTACATGTCGTTCTTAATATTCAAAACGAATTCTGAAAAATATATCATTATTACTAGTAGTACTTATTAATAATATTAATAATAATAATTATCTATTATTATTATTATTATTATTATTATTATTATTATTGAGTAGTAGTAGTAGTAGTAGTAGTAGTAGTAGTAGTAGTAGTAGTAGTAGTAGTAGTAGGGTAGTAGTAGTAGTGGTATTACTCACTAATAACACATTTCTTACAATAAAATAATGAATACCAGATAGTTATAAGTTGAATTTCACTAACATTGTATTGTTAATTACGTGCATTAATATCACGTTGTATAATTGAATTTGAGATGGTTGTTAAGTAGAATTTCCCCAACAAGTCTTAATTGTTACATTATCTCTCCCATCAAGAATATTCAAAGAAGGGAAATTGCCATCACAATCACTCATTATTGAAAACAAATAAGCCGGATTTTTCTTGATTCCAGTTAATCTATTCCATTCTGCTGTAATCGTAAACAAATTAATATCGTTACATTAGTTCTATCGTTTCTACATCAATCTTACTATAATCAACGGAATAATAACTAGACTTTTGTTTACATTGAATCACAGAGTATCACGATAATTACTGAATAGTGATGCGTTATTTATAAATCAACCATCCTATCGTGAAACCAGATAAGGTTTTGGATAAAATATGGTAGTAAATAAATGAATTCGACGCCATTAAAATTAAATTGAGTTTTATTTATGGACACTCTTTTACTGTTATAATCCTTGGCGTCCCCTTCTATATGGGCGTGAAAGACCGAACATTTTGCTCAGAGACCTTTTTATCAGGCTTGTGGTTCTTTTACGAGTAAGTCTACGACACGGGACCACCGGCTTTACTTCCCTTCCGAAGGAAGCCATACTATGGATTTTTAAGCCCCCAAAAAATGCATCGTCCTCTGCCGGGTTTGAACCCACGATCTCAGGAACCAGAGACTAGCATGGATTCGACACCATAAATTCGTGTTATACATATATACATGCTTACACATATGTATATATTCCCATAAAAATATACAAGTGAATTTAATGCATATTATTCTTGGTGCACTTTTCTGTGATTCCTTTGAGGTATAACACCAATTTTTAACAAAAGCATTATAAAAAAAGTTTTCCCAAAGCGTGATAAACAGAATTATTGTGTTAGGGCATTGGTTTGTTGTGAAGTTATAATTATTTTTAATAACAGAAGGTATAAAATGTTAACAAGCTAATTTCCTTAGAAACTCCTAATATAATTATACCTACAACTTTCCAGGTATACACATGCTTGCGTAAACTTTGAAGAAAACAAACCAGTTTGAACTTTGACATAATACCATATCTCATATTTCAAATTTTGACTTCAAACATTATATCCCCTGGTGAATTGTTGAGTAAATCATTATAATTGTTAGTGAATATGAATTCAATTAATTACTCGTAGTTTTCAGCCCAAAGGCAGCTCCTGTACTACAGACCTAGATCCTCATCAACATTCTCTTTTTTTTGGCGTTTCTCTTTGTCTCTGCAAATGAACCATTTAACTGGTGAAACTTTACCGCACAGTAAAGGTTCTATAAAGCCACGGCAGTACCAACATTAAAGTATGGGTGTGAAAACTGGGCAATTAATGAAGTTGCTATATTCAGTAGCAGGCTATGGGTTGTTAGATAAAAAGCACAATGAAGAAATAAGAGCAGCATTAAGCAACTACAACCTGACAGAAAAAATCCAAAACGTACAACTTAATTGACCTAATCACATTGAAAGAATGCCAGCCAACAGATTCCCATACGTTTGTCGACCATTATCAAGATGGGGAGACAATCTCTTGATGTGGCAACAGGTCAAGACCCTAAATCCATGAGGTAGAAGAAGAACACGACTATCGTCTGGTATCTTATTTTGCCACACACGCTTTCTAGAAGTATTTCTTAGAATCCAATATCTCAGCCTATTTGTTTTCCAAATCTACATTTAAAATCCTTTAATCGTATTTTTTCCGGTTCTTGCTAACGTTTTAGTTTTCGTACTATGACCGAACGGATGTCTCAGGCGGTAACGCCTGGGTCCGTATTCGGGAGGTCCAGGGTTAGATCCCCGGAGACTCCCATCCTGACCCATGGGTTTTTCGTTGTTTCCCCGGGTCGGCAGGCGAATGCTGGGGCGGTCCATCTTCTACGCCCGAATTTCCTACCCATCATCTTCTTTATCACCTGTTTAAGGTTTTAGGACCAAGCGACGATGTTCGGTTGGACGGTGGCTTGCTCTCTGTAGAGGCTTCCTTCCTGACGTCGCTGCGGTACTCTTTAGGTCTCACCCCCGAACGGGCTCCATCGGATAGAGGACTGCCGGGTGTTGGTTGCTTATGGGTAGGACCGAGCAGCGCCGAATGTGTTCAATCTGGAAATGTTAGGACTCCTTCCATGCTTGCGCCCGTCGGCATCCGGATCTGGTTGACCTCATCCTTACCTCCCAGAGGTCAGTTGAAAGCAAAACGGTCCATTAAGGCCTACTTGCGGTGCTCTGCCCCGATTCCGTGGTCCCCTCCGTGATATGTACCTTTACCTTTTCAGTACTACAGTGCTACATCCCATACAAAACATTTCTTCTGGACTTTAAGTAAACAAGGGCTTCCGAATGCCGCAAGTAACTTTTACTTCTAAGAACATTAAGTAGACTAGGTCGTTTAGTGAAAGGAAGGTCTGCGGTATAAGTCCCGCCAGGTTTTTTTTTTAGGTTTTCCTCCTACCGCATAACTTGGCAAACGCCGGGGAAGTACCCTAAACTTACGCCTGGAAATTTTCCTTCCCAAATTTCCTTTTGAATTACCATTTCACTTCATGTATTATGAGTGCTTGTGATGCTGTATGCAGTAAGAATGGGCATTAAACAGCACAAACATAATCTTATGACTTTTCTCACACAATATACTTAGGAAGGTGATAATTTGCCAACGCACATCGTTACAGGTGATGAGACATGGGCGCCTCACATCACTCCTGAATCAAAGCAACAGTCCATGGAGTTGAGGGACACAACATCCCCGTGAAGAAGAAATTCAAACAGGCGATATCCACTCGCAAGATCATGTGCACGGTTTTCTGGGACAGACAAGCTGTTTTGCTGGCTGAATCCTTGCCCAGGAAGCGACAATCAACAAAGGCATCTATTGTGAGACACTACGAAAGCTCCGCCGTGTAATACAAAACAAAAGGCATAGAATGCTTTCGTGTGGAATCCTTTTAGTTCATAACAATGCCAAACAAACTCAAGAGCTGATCGCATCATTTGGTTGGGAACAATTAGACCACCCTCCCTACAGTCTGGATTTGGCACCAAGCGATTTTCATCTGTTTCTTCATGTGAAGAAATTCCTTGGTGAAAAAGATTCAACGACGATTATGTGAAACAAGCAGCTTTCATCACAGGCGGCACCATTCTTTGACGAAGGCATACAGCAACTAGGCACATACAGAAGTAGTGTAAGGTGTAAGGTAATGGATGATAATAAAGTATTTGGAAAATAATTTTTTTTTTAAATTATCGGTACTTACTCATAATATACGTCTCGTGCTATGTATGTGGTAGAGAATGTAAAAATGAATAAATTCGATATTTTTAATGTTTGCTTATACCTTCATTATAATTAAACGTATACGCTAGGAGGGAAAATACCTGTTGATGTGTCATTGTGACAGCTTGAAAGGTATGTATTGAGGTCAAAATTCTGATCCAAGTTTTTTTTTAATAGGCGCATCACGCTCTACCCATCTTCATCCCTACAACGTTACACGATCATGCCAGTAAACTATCCCCACACTCTCTGTATCTACACCCAACAATAACACTTTACCTTCCTTCTTATTTCCGTGATATTTTTCATCCATTAACTTTTATTTCCCGAAGTTCACCTCAGGTAAGTAAGATAAAGCTGCATGAGAACTGGGTGAAATCAAACGTACTTAGACACTAGCAGCAACCTTACGGAGAAACCCCACTCTTGCGGCAATGTTGTTCCACGTGCGTAGCTTTAAGATGATGTTGAATATCGTTCTTTCATTGGTGTCATTAATATGTGTGCATGTACAGATGAAGCGATGGGACCCGCATGTGGGCTTTGTGGTGGACAAAGCTGTGTCTAGGCGGGTTTTCTCCGGGTTCTCCGGTTTCCCTCGCCATTTATTCTACCAACTACTACATCATCGCCTTTCCTTTCATCCACTTCGCCATCATTTCATATCACCTACTTCCTCGCTCTCATACCAGGTATCGGGCTGATCACCCATCCTGGATATTCTATCTGATCCAGAGTGTCTGCTCTTCGGCTGGCATCTGGCCCATGCACTCACTTGTAAATGGGGTGTAAGTCCTACATAGAATTTTATTAATGGGTTTAATAGCGGAGGTTTCCCTTCTCATTGATAGCGCAGGATTCCCTTGACATTATCCCCCACAGATGTATTTAAAGGAGATTAAATCAGCTTGATCCAAGGAAGCTTTTTTTCTGAAGTTATAATGTAATATGGAACTTGAGGCAGTGACTGGCATTGAAATTAATTATTAGACGCAAATGAACATAAGAAATAATAAGTTAATACATCTAAATCAAATTTACTTTCTAAGTCAATTATGAAAACTTTTATGTCCAAGCATGTGTGGCGTTGATTTTCCACAGAAATACAGTTGAACCTCGCTTTATACGCAATTCACTTTGTCGTTTTTCGCTTATACAGTATTTTAAATTTTCTAGGAACCGAATTTTGCTCGGTTCTTTTTAATAAGTTGCGTTTCTCTGATCCCCATGTACGAAATACATTAATTTACTTATTTATACGTTATGTTTATGCTTTGGTAAAATACGAGGGGGCATCGAAAAGTAACGCACAACAATTTATTTACAAAAAAGCTTAAAACAACAACAAAAATCACAAATGAACTTACACCTTTTATCTACTTTTCGACATAGTCACCAAGTTTCTCAACACACTTCTCCCATCGTGATATCAGTTTCAATATGCCCTGTTCGTAGAAGTCCGTTTCCTTGGAGTATAGCCATCTGCGGACTGCTGATTTCACTTCCGCATCTGTGGCAAGGTTCGGACTGTATGGTGGATGCTGGAGCACCTCCCAACCAAATTTGGTGACTTTTCTGACGAACAGCAGCAGCAACATGGGGGCGAGCATTGTCATGAAGAATTTTGACATCGTCAGCATTCATGTTGTGGCGTTTGTCACGAAGGGCACGACGCACCTTCACCAAAGTTTTCATGTAGGCTGCAGCATTCACAGTGGTCCCGTGTTCAGCAAAGTCCACCAATACAACACCATGCATATCCCAGAACACCGTCACAAGCACTTTCCTAGCAGATTGAGTCACTTTGAAATTTTTCATCACTAGGGAACCAGTATGTTTCCACTCCATACTTGCCTGCTTGGTTTCGGGCGTGTAGTGGTATGCCCACGACTCATCACCAGTGACGATTCCTTTCAGAAAGTCATGCTCTTCTGCGGTGTACCTCATTAGGTGATCCAAGCTCGTCATCATTCGCTGGCCTTTGTAGTTGTCTATCAGATTCTTAGGCACCCAGTGAGCACTAACTTTACGAAATTTCAACGTGCCATGAACAATATCATACACTGCACCATAGGAAATGTTGAACTGTTACGATAAGGTGCGCAGTTGCACACGCTGGTCGTTCAAAATTGCCGCCTCAATGCCTCTGACATTCTGCGGGGTTGCAGTTGTAACGGCCTCCCGGAGCGTGGTTAATCGCTAAGGTTCACACGGCCCTCTAGGAAAAATGCACAGCACCTGGAGACATTGCTACGGTCCATACAATCATCCCCATACACACCACGCATGTCCCTTTGAATATCCCTCGGTTTATGCCCTTTGGCCCACAAATATCGAACCACACCTCTTTGCTCTTCACACGTGGTCGACAGTAACATGCGCGCCATATTTGTTGCGTAGTTCACGTTTCTCTCGCAAGAGCTGCACATGAAAAAAAACCCTGTGTAGTGAAAACTTCAAACTATATCTGTGTGAAATTGCAACATTTCAGCTGCAATGCCAAGACAGAATATATATATATATATATATATATATATATATATGTTGTGCGTTACTTTTCGATCTGCCCTCGTATATTATGCATGATTTCTATCTACTTTATTCTTGCTGTCGCGGTATAAAACAGTAATATATTGGGAGGCATCAATAATATCGGAACGCATTATTGATGCACACGTGTTAACAATACGGTCCCGCTAGGTCATTCTTCGCCAAGTTGTATCTGAGGATGCCGATGGTGACGGTGATGAAGAAGTAGACCAAAGTAATGAAAGTGTACCCGGTGTTTTTGACGCAATTCAAGTTCTAAAAATTACATCTTCGCGAAGTGTAAATGACGACAGCATTTCTGTGATTAATGCATATAATCCATAGTATATGATTGTGTGAAAAAAATAAAAAAGCAAAGAAAAATTATCCATTTTTAAACCAGTGGTTTTTTTTAGTATAAATAACGGTACCGGTACGAGGGCGAAAGTGAACATATTTAGAATGCGATGTTTCTAAAAAAAAATGATTTTTTATATTTGACAGTTCATTTCTAATCTTTTGCGAGCTGATTGCCGTGTAGTTTGTTCGATTTGCTCTAACAGTTGTTAATTATTATCATTTAAAGATTTTGTATTCACCCAAAAATAAATTTGACCAGAGAACATTTACGGATTATGATTTTTTACAACTTTAAATCGTCATTAACGCCTAAAAATGTGAAGATCAGCTTAGAAATGCATTTGGCGAAGGAGCCTCATCTAAGGCAACAATTTATAATTGGTACAGCGAATTCAAAACAGATCGTTTTTTTTTTCTTAGTGATGAATTTCGTGGAGGATGCCCAAGAACTGCTGTTACCGATGGAAATATTGCCACTGTTCTAACAAAGCTTGAAGAACATCGATGGACATCTTATGAATTTCTTCGGGCGACATAGGGCATTGGTATGAGTCAAATCCAAAACATTTAACATCAATAGTTAGACGTGAGAAAACTTTGTTGTCAATGGATTCCACATAAACTGACTTCCGGTCAAAACAACGCATTGATTGGTTCAGGACAATTCTGGAAAAATTCCAAGGTGGCAGTTCAAATTTGGTTTGGAATATCGTTACTGGTGATAAATCTTGGTTTTATTGTTATGATGCTGAAAATAAAAGTCATTGGGCTCAATGGGTCTTTCGAACAGAACCTATGCGTACAAAAATCCGAAGAATTCGCAGCGCTGCTAGGAAGATGGTTGCTAGTATTTTTCTAAAACGGGCATATTGCTACTATAGAATTAGAAGATAGATGTACCGTTGCTGCCCATTGGTACACAAATGTCTGTTTACCCCAACATTTTTAAAAAAAAGTTCCTGAAAAACGCCCAAATGGAAGAATAACGTTCCATCATGACAACGCACCGTCGAATACATCGAAACCGAGTGCCCTGAAGATCAGCACCATGGACCCTTCGCCATACAGCCCTGACCTAGCACCTGGTGATTTTTTTGTTTCCAAAAGTTAAAGATAAAACATGTAGAATCGCTGTTTAGTCATCAGGTGAAGCAGCAGAACATTATAAAAACTTGGTTTCTGATGTTCCTCAGGAAGTGTGGCATCATTGCTTTGAGGATTCGTTTCATCGAATGTAAAAATGTATTGATGTTGAAGAGGAATAGTTAGAAAAACAATAAAATAATTTATACCTTTAAAACTAATCCTTTTTTGATTTTCTATAAATTTTCAGTGTCGCCCTCGTATGCATATAAGTACTCTAAATTGATTATCATGTTTATTATTTATGTGTTTATTTTATTTGTGGACTTCTTATGTTATGTAATACATAATTAGCTTGAATAATAATCTAATAAGGCAATTCCTTTCCCATAAGAAAATTCAGTTTTACGTTTTCTATCTGTGCATTATTTTAGCCATGTTGAAACCGCATTACCTACTCTGTATGTGACGTTTGCATGATGTAAAATTTTCTCGGAGGTAGAATTTTGTGACGCACGTTCGGAGGGTCCAGGTTCTGAGAACTACTAGTTAGGTGATGAAAATCAAATGACTTTTGAAAAGATTTGAAGAGAAAGCATCACTTAGGCGAGTTTATTTACCCTGATGCCACCGATAATTTGTAACGGGTGAATCTGAGTTCGAACTCCCAGAACCGATTGCAAAAGTACTTGGAATATAAACCGTTCATCACATTGGTCATTTGTATGCGACTACCACTAACAGTAGGGACTTATGATCTTCACTTATGCATGGGCACTCAGATTGTAAACCAGGAGGGAGGGAGAGAGAGAGTAGTGGTGGGTTATAGCGTTGATTACGACGCACCTTCTCTTCTGTCAGAGCAGTGGTGTAAGATGTTTGTAATAATTTGTTTCGAACTGATTACGTGCATGTTCGAGTACTTGTTAAATACCTCATTATACACACTGATTGTAGTGTGTACATATCGAAATTTGTAGATGATTTTCGATTTAGGTTGAATAATCGCTGCTTACATTTTTAATGATCTAATCCTGAAATGAAACACCATATTTAAAATCGTGTATCTGTATGTGTGTTTGAATTTGTAATGAATATACAAAACTGTAGCGTTAATTTCTACTTTCTCTACTACGTATCGTAAGTAGGGGAAGTATTGCATTCCACTCAAAAATTCGATACCGAGATTTCACTGGAAATACATGTTTTGAAGCCCCTGAATCCAAAAAAGCACTTTTAGAAAAAGATCAAGAAAATCCCCCACCCCAAACTACATGGAACGTTTTTTGAAAATGTTGATCTTCTAAAAAATGCCTCTAAGGATTTTGATCAAAATATCATATATTTAAGATATTTTCATCTCGAATAAAATGCGTATCTTGAATTTTCTGGGCTTGTAGAGCTTGTTGAAACACAATTTATGCCATATACATTTTTATTTTGTGGGGTGAAAATATTTCCGAGATGTTTCTTGTTATTTGTTTGAATTTTTCAATAGTTATACTTTTTTCTCAAATGGGAATTCGTTATTGGTTTTTTTTGGGTTTTTTTTTGTCCTGGACATGCAAATAGAATGGAATGCTCCACATAGCAACCAACTCATAAAATATTTGACTATCGCTTAAAAGCTACCATATTCCCCTTGTACGTACAAGAAAATTAGCAATAGGATGGTTTCTGCAAAGGTCTATCTGGATTAACATAAAGTAGATGGAGAATAAGCGTTTGTAAAAGTAGTTTTACAAGTGTAGAGAAAGTCATGTGAGTGTAACGTCCGATTAAAGGGCGTTAAACTCACAAAAAAATAAGGTTACCTATTATCCCAATTTATTTTGATTCGATTTTTATAGATATTCTAGTAATTTCTGGCCCTTGATCTTACACAGTACGGCAGTTAGCGAGTCAACATACTGCGACGTTATAAGTATATAGTTATAAGTTTATGGTCATGTTTGTATCAACGTCAAGGAATGTGAAGGATTGCATTAAGATAACATGAAACAAGCTTTATGCTTACGTTATGTTTATGTCTTAAGTTTCATTGCGAATGTGCCCTAACACAGGCATACTGATTCCTACACCAGGAGCATATAGCGACGGCACTCGAAGAACATTCAATGGAGAAACTTAATCAAGCGGAATGTTTTAGAGGACAGCTACGCCGGCGCCACGCAAAACAAAGGCGTACGTTCTTTGTTTTTTTTTCTCTCTCTCTCTTTTCAAGGGCCAGGCCTGTTGGAAACTAGCATTTTACAGGCAATGAATTTCAAAACTAAAAAGAATAAAAAAACTATAAAAAACAAAACCGAATATATTGTTACATCTGATTATCTGAGTGCATAAATACTACATTTCAGTCACAGTTTTATCGTGGCATGATTTGGCATAAATGAGCAATATGTCCAATTCGAGAGGTTCACACTTGAGGTCACTATTTGCGAAGTTGTTTGTTTTGGCGCGATAGAATGTGTCCGGAATAACTAATGAGCTGTCGGAAATTTGTTGTTGTTATCACAACCTCACACTTCACCTTGAGCAAGTCTTTCATAGTTATAGTTCATTTATTAACAACTGACTTTTGTATTGCTATATGTGTATTGCTCGTTTACAGCCTTGGAAGAATACTAATAAGCTTCAGTAAGTTTACTTTTTTCAACAAACTGACGGTAAGGGTGCTCAAATAATATCTGCTTCCACTTATTCCTAATGTAGAGAAAGCTTAAAACATTATGAAATTTCACAGAAAATAAATATTTTTGTAATTTATTAATGAATGAATGAACGGATGAATGCATGAATAAATAAATTAAAGAAAATCATCATATTAGAAAAAGCATGTTTGTAAGTATGTTTGTTTTCCGTCTTAGTAATAAATAAAAAAATTCTGATGTCCTAGACTTACACAAGTGTCTCTAAGCGTTACATAATTCACATATGTCAGTTAGGGACGGAATAATGGGCGGCTCGAGCAGCTTAGAAAATACTCTAGCCGCAGACCACTTTGTTCTCCATTGACACGCCTTATAAATTACACATTTTGTTAAAAAATTATTCCTCTATCCGGGTTTCGTAATGCATATCACAATTTAGCACAGAAATGATTGCGAAAAGAGCTATCAAAAGTTTATACGTAGAGGAGAAAGTTCCAAAGTCGTAGTAACGAGCTCTTGTGAGGAAAAAGAAGAAGAAGAAATTGCAAACTTTCAAGCTCGTTTTGTCAATGTTGCACTTGCATTTTGGAAAATATGTGTAAACCTTCGACATGGAACATTTCTAAAAAATACTTGACACAAACTCAATAACTTAATCGTCTCTACATTTTTCTGTAGCAATATTTATTTACCTCTTATGGTATCCTGATTACAATATATATACACATACATAACATACATATATAAATACATACATACATACATACATAAAGTTTTATTACTCATTTCGTCAGCTCATACATGACATTTTAGCGAAAATCATTAGAGCGGTTTTTGAGAAAATAAAAAATAACGAGCAATTTTGCATAGTGTAGTTTTTGGAGAGATTAATTTCATGAGAAGCTTCCAGTTACATCTTTGAGGGATGTTGGATTTAAATAAGAAGTGTAACGCTCATCTTACTTTTCGCAGACACACAAGCGCGCGCGTGTGGACCTTTTGGGTTAATTGGACCTCAAAATGTGTACTTCTGAGGAAATCTGATACATAATTTTTCGTTGCAATACACTACTTCGCTCTCCCTACCATAGATAAGCGGCAGGGAAGATAGAATCTAAAGTCGTGTAAACACCAAATTTGGTAATTAACTTAGGTGTCAACCGAGATTGCAAGACTAAACTTTTGATTGGGAGCGTTTCTTAAAGCAACTCTAGTGATTCTGGTTAAAATATTACGAACTTAAGTAACCGAATCCATAATAATAATAATAATAATAATAATAATAATAATAATAATAATAATAATAATAATACTTTGAATTATTCACAAAATATTTTTTAATCCATTTTTATTCTTGAAGAATTTCATATAAATTGGAAACCTTAAAATGTAAATAAAACTTTTTACTTGAAGCTAAATCCGGTTAAAGTATACAAGTAAACTTTTGTGACATTAACCATTTAGGAAACATTAATAGTTTTGCAAGTTTTGGGCTGCGTATATCATGATTTTAAATATTGATTAATATAACTTGACTTGTTTTATTAAGAGCTGAATCTAGTCTCAATATTTTAGCACATTACTATTAAATGAAAATCTAACATGAGCTGAATAGAAACATTAGAATTAGCAGAATCTTTATGAATGAGTAGAGAAAGTAATTTTACTGTAAGACATGTTGATCTATTGTCAACTTATTCCATGTTTTCAAGATAATAGTATAAAAATACACATTTTTATAGAGCGTATTCTAATTCTGTTAACATTTTAGAAGATCTACGGGGAATGTCTACCTTAGCACTGAGAATATCTCGTTGGAGTTTTCATACAACAACAATAATGGCTTCATAACTCCAGTATACAAGCAAAATTGTTTGTATGACAGCCCACATGAAATTATCACAAATCACTACAGCAAGACGAACCGCGGATCTTCGTTGTCTTTTGCCCGCTCATTTATTACTCAGCGAGCATGTACGCAGGTATCTTCAAAGAGCACTGCAATTTGTGGGCGTATCCAATTTACTTCGTAATAAAAATAACTCATTTAGTACACTAGGTATAGAACTAAATGCAATATAAAATACTGTTGGGAAACGTTGCCTAAATTTAATCCTCGGTTTAGCAGAAAACAGCCCGTGGGGTTAGTGTCTTGCAGGTAACTCATCTCACGAGAGAACGCGTCCATTGCACGGTCTGTCCAAGCAGTAAATCAAAGAGAAAAGATTTATTCCGCTAAAACCAGGATAGTTTCAAGGCTATCGGGTTCGACAGAGTTTGGCGACCGGGGTATTGTTGCTAAGGTAGGGCGGTTTTCGTTAGTATTATTAATGTGGATGTCCTCGTATACGTGTACACGTTATAAGGAAAAGTATCGTCGTTCGTTAAGGAAAACGCGTCTTACTGGTAATGCCAGTAGTGGATGCTATCACGACTTCAAATTGGAACATATATCTTATGACAAAACACAATTACTTATTTGCATAGAAAGCCAGACAAGGGGAGAAATAAAATGCTTTGGTTTTTCTTCAGTTTTTCTTCCCTAAGATATAACTTCCAGATGTTCAGGTATATTTATTAAAGGATGCAATTGAATTTGTGAGACAAAATATTAGCATACAAAACCTCATTTTATATTAATATTTTCTCTTGATTCTGTTAATGAATGAGGTATACTCTAACCATTCCATATTTGCATGTTTAAAAATTTTGTTCATATTCATAGTTTCTAAGCCATTATCCCTTTTCTGAAAATAAGAGAAAAACGTTGTATGTACACACATAGAATTGTTATTCTCTCTTCTTTTTTCTCTTCTCCTCCCGTCTTCTCTCTTCTCTTCTTTTCTCTCTCCTTGTCTTCTCCTATCCTCTTCTAGCTTCACTTCTCCTCTACCCTCTCCTTCTCATCCCCACTCTCAGCTCTATTCCTCTCTTCTTTTATCCTCTTTTCGTCTCCTCTCTTCTCTCCTTTTTTCCTTCCTCTGCTGTTCTCTTTTATTCTTTTGTCTTCGGAAGATAAAGGATTGTATTGTCTGAAGTTTCTTTACTTTTTAAGTGTACATTCCTGGTAATGAATGTGTAGTACTTACTCCCTAATCCTTATACAAATAAACAGGGTCAGGGGTTGCTAAAAAGTATATATAATTGAACTGAAGCCAACATTTATGTGAGGTAGAGCTTTTAAGTAGAGCTTTTGAAAGCTACTCTAAAGGATTAAGCCAGGAAAAGTATGTTTAGTTTGTTAAAAAGCTTTATAAAATCCGTATTAGAATATTGCACTCAAATTTAAATTCCGCAGTGCTTATAAGTTGAGCCCTTCCAATTACATAATATGAAATTATTACTTTTACTTGCATTTCCTTTGAATAAATGTGCTTCCCCGACATTCGCTGGTATAAGGAAAAGTTCAAGAATCTGGGTCACGACAAACGATCCCGTCAGAAGCTGAACTAGGTACTTCCCGCTGCAGAGATAAGTTAATCGCCTTGTCTATACATAACCATCCATTAGGATATAAAATGGACATAAATGCAACCACAGAATAAAGTTTTATTACGTGCAGAATTCCTGAAAGTTTATACATTTTAGTTTAAACCTGTATAAAAGAAATGTTTCAATGCAAGCCGATTAGACAAAGGATAGATGCATTATAATGATACAATAGGCGGGAACGTATTGACTGCTTGAACGGCAGCCATACAGTGTTAACTCGAGAACTTGAAGACTTACTTTTGTTTCCATTGGTGTAAGAAATAAACCAGTGTATAGCTTCATTTAAGAACAACCAGCAGTTCGAGAAGTTAAACTGAAAAAGAATATTTATGTTCTATTTACCATACAACCACTTTTTATAAATGCAATTATTGTATTTGACCATTAAAATTAAAACACTTCCGTCTTGTAATTACAAATTTCATTCTAGCACGCCCATCTACGAATATATTAAAAGCCAATGTTATGAAATGTTATCCTGGGTTATCTATATATCACAATACCGTAGCTGAGGTGCAGTCCCGCTCGGCCGATAAGCCATCGCTTCCCGCCGGCCTGGCAGTACGAGTTCCCGATGTTTAGCCCAATTATTCTCTCACCACAAACTGCGCATCATACCTCTACTTTCTCCTGATGCAGTAAATTAGGTGTTTCGGCAATCCAATGTCAGCAGTTTTGTGAATTTACATACCTCCAAAAATGAAACCACGCTTCGTCTAAAAAGGGAATGAGACAGGATCGATTTCTCCGACATCTATTCACGAAATCTAATCCTCACACTGGATCATCCGTTTGAAGTTCCTCTGTCACTGTGTATTTATGGATTTTAGACCAAGGAACTTCGTAGCCCTTTGTGCGGAACCGCAAGAAATTCCGTTTGCTGAGAAAGACGGCTGAGAGATTTCTTAGGGGAATTTTCCAAGCTTTGACCAATGTCATCAAGAGTTTCTTATGTGAGCTCTGTATGTCGCCTTCTTCCTTCTTATCAAGAACTCTTTCCGTCCCACGACTTAAGACTCGAACACCTGGGAAATTCCCTCCAAATGATCTCCTGACAGCACGAGCGGATTCTGTATGGACATACCTTAAGTGTAATAAAGTAATTAGGGCTATTATTTGGCATCACTCTCACTTCACTTATTTCTCTCACTCAGAAACAGAACAAACTGCGTTGCGAGACCTTGAATAAACCAATAATTATCTTCGCACATCACTCCCCTTCCGCCCACACAAGCAAGCACGCTGCTATTATCAGCTGAATCGCATCACGCAGCTCCCGTTCCAAGATATTTGGATGGCCAATTATATCATATACATTAATTCCCATTTAGAGAATACATCAGGTAATTTATAATAACTTTCAGCTGAGAGCAGTTTTTTTATGGGTAGGAAACCAAAGCATTAAAATATCTGGCTTATAATTGAGATTGTTTAAAAGTTTAATGTAATAGCTGTTTGTAAATATGACAGTTCTGAAAATAACTGTTATTCATTAAATTTATTAAGATCTCATATTAATATTTCGTTAGTATTTTTCATGTATGCAAACCGTTTATCACGGTCAGCAGGTGCCGATCGTATAACAAACGTGAGGGGGAGGAGTAGGTTTATGGACTATTAAACATTTTACTTGTGTTTTAATTCTCATTAACCTCAGGAGGGAGCTTTTATTACCGGTTTTCAAAACAACATGGTATGTACAGTGTCTAGAAAGAGGAGGAGAAGAGAGGGTGGAAAAAAAGTCCACAATTAGAGTAGAAATGCGGGGGAAGTCGCGGGTTATGCTAGTAAATTAAATTAAAATGCTATATATTACTTAATTCTCTTTCGGTTTGGTTACGTTACCCACCGAGAAATTTGCGTTTAAACGACGTTACATAAACGGCTTAATGAAAACACAGCGAAAGAAAAAGTGTTGTCATGGGGATTCTGTATATCACTAGCGGAACTAGTTTTACCTGTTGTGTATAATAGGGCAAAAAACGTGGCGATCCTTGTAATATGTTATTAAATTTCTAGGTCATGCCGTGGCTAGGTGCAACCCTATACACCTGACAGACAGTCTGGCACGAATATGAATTACAACCATTCCTAGCAGCTGAGGTTGGCAATGATAAACCAAAAGAAAATGACAAGGTCCATACATATAAAATGCTTCCTGCAAACACGTGCACATCTATACACATTATGCAATTTCTCCTTAGGTTATGTTGAAATGAATCAAGTTATTGGTTTATCAGCCTTTCTGTTGATTTATTACCTGAATTTATCTCGGTGTTCACTACATTATCGGTGCATTTTTAGCAAAGGATGTGATTTATCTGAGGAAACACCTCCAACCCCAGACGCTGACTCCATCAGCCCCTAAGTTCCCCATTTGTTGTGTTCTACTGCATTTCTGACTTGTTCTAATATTTCGAATTTTTATATTTAATTTTTGATTCAGCTTTTAATGCCCTTCATTTCCCAATTGCAACAGTTTTATCATTTCCTGTAATTTAAAACCCCTTCATCAAATTGGTGCTAAAATAGCTTGAGCGAATGCTATAAGACTAAAAAACAAAGTGGAATGGTCCAGACGGTAACGTCTGTGGACCGCATTCCAAAGATTCCGGGTTCAAATCTCGTGAGTCGACCAATCCGACTAGTTTTTTATTTTCTCTACTACGTATAGTAAGTAGAAGTATTGCATTCCACCCAAAAATTCGACACCGATATTTCACCGGAAATACATGTTTTTGAGGACCCCTGATCCAAAAAACGCTCTGTGTGTGTGTGTGTGTGTGTGTGTGTGTGTGTGTGTGTGTGTGTGTCAGTCAGCCTGTCTCTGTGCGTAGGCATGTCTGTGAACAGCATAACTAAAAAATGAAAGTTCGGATAAATAGCAAACATTATATTAGGTTTAGTACCTTTCATGGATGAGATACGAAGATTTTCAAGAAAATCCCTCCACCCTCAACTACCCTTTATATGGAAAAAGTTTTCGAAGTGTTTTATTTTATAAAAAATGGCTCTAATGATGTTGATTAAAATACAGTATATTAAAGATATTTACATGACAAATAAAATGCATATCTTGAATTTTTTGGGAATAGCCTGTGAAGTCCATTGGAAGAAATTTTGTTTAACCTTGTACAAATGCTAAACGTTAAGCGATAGACGAAAACGTACTACACAAAAAATATAGATCTCTTTAAAACACTCAATTTACTTCAAAGAAGTTTTTCTGTGACATAAGCCATTTCTGAGATATTCGTTATTAACGGCTCAATTGTTCATTACTTGGTCATTCTTAGGCTTTTCAGCATTCAGTTGTTTCTCGCGATCGCATAGAAACAATATGGAATTTTAAGGTCAGTGTAAGCCGTCCATTTCTTAAACGTTTGACTATCGCGGTTCCCTTTAAATTTATAATAAAATGTGTAATGTAGCTATTTCTGCAACGGTTTATTTGGGTTGAAATGTAGCAGACAGAAAAATAAGCTTTAGTAAAAATAGTTGGTATACCCACTAATAAATGATAGAGGGTAGAGAAAGTCATGTGAATGTATCACATCAGATTTTTTATTTCGTGTTTTCCCTCATCAACAAGGTAAATTCCGGCCTGGATACTTAATACTACCAGCCAAAATTCCACCTTCAGTATGAAACAATAATAAATCATGAAGAAAGATGATAAAACGAATGCTTTGACTTCTAGTCACAGATAATGAACGCAGGTAGACTGATTGGTACCCTAATGACATCTTCCCGGCACGTGTGAAAGCAGAGGTACAGTTGCTATACACGTGTCTGTGAATACGCGTCGAGGCTGCCATCTGCTCGTCACCAATCAAAGGTACAGTTGCTGTTCACATGCATCTGTGGACATGTGCCGAGGCTGCAATCTTCTCATCACCAAGCAGAGGTACAGTTGCTGTACACATGCCTCTGTGGGCATGTGACAAAGTAAGATGGTATGATACAGGGATGAGACCTACGAGGGCTAGCTGTCCGCTACACGCCGATTCACAAGGTAACTCTTAGCAGATCCATCGCGATATGACAACGTAGTTATAGTTAAAGCGACGTAAAATAATAAATAGAGAAAAAAATTAAAGAAATGCTACATTTAATTTTTGGAGTGCCTGGTACACAACTGAGAAATGGTGGAATATACGAGGGCTGTTCCAAAAATAATTCACACTGCGCGTGTGCTGCCATCTCCATGAAGATGCTTGGTTGTTTGTTACCAGTGAACATTTACATTTTTAGTGTGGGTCATTCTTAACAAGTTTAACTGAATCATTTCAATTCATTGACGAAAGCTACTGAAAAAGACAATGAAATCAATAATATCACGAGATGTGTCATTAAAACTGAAACTTTACTTGAACATATACTGAACGAAATCTATGAGAGAAATACACGGCTAGTTTATAGTAGATCGTAGAAAAATTTCTCAGTGGTCTAAACATGTTCTTGGTCTGCTACTCTAGAAGATCATTTAATACCTCAAAAGTCCGAAGTCATCTAAGCTTCACTACAGAGTTTATTGTTGTCAGTGTTTTGTAAGAAGACAACCGGATGTCTTGTAAAGAGAGCCTTCAATTTGGTACCCAACACTTCAATACATCACATTTTAACTTCACAGCGAGCCGATGAGGCACGTATTGACCGATTACAATTGGGAAATCTCCCTCATCCGGCCAACAGTTTAGAAATGAATCACACCCATAACAATGGGAACTTTCATTGTTAGCGTTTTAGAGCGTTAAATCTAAATACAGGCGTGTTCTTATGCATCCAAAGAGTTAAACTTCAAAGATAATTAAATAACGTCCAAATGCTACCACCACTTTGGGAAACAGTCAACTTATGATGTTGATGTAACAGATTGAAACAAAAATAAATAACTGAAACAGTAGCAACTAAATAAGTCCACGTATTATTTCTGAGATCACCATCTTATGATGCGAGATGCTATCCTGCTTTGGATAGTCGGGGGCAGGATGTCTAGGAAACAGTGGACGAATGGCCTTCAGCTCGCCCGCGCACTTAGCTGGTAAGGCACGCTAGCCCCTCTGCCCGCAGAGTTAACATAAATAGGCGTGATGCACCTTCACGCTAGATTGAACATTTGCTTATGAAATAAATATAATAGTGAAGCATCGTCAACGAAAAATACACGAATCGCAATAAATAGTACTGGTTAACAGAGTTGTGCTTACCATGACCCTTCTTCCTGTGTAACCTGATACATCATACATCCAGGGGCGTACGTAAAAGCGCATTTGAAAGCGGGGAGACTGAAACAGGAATAACTGATACACACGGAGTCAGTCATACCTTCTAGCACTGGCGCATTGAACATGTTATATTGTCTAAATAAGGAATTTGACAGGTCGGTATTATCAGCAAACAACTTTTAAGTGTTTATAGGAGCAAAAGACATACAGGAGTGCATACAAACTAAATTCACTAGCCAGGACTCCTACCGAGTTAGGTGTGTTAACCATTAGATTATTGAGAAACCCACTTAAAAGTTCCACTTTCACTATTATAACCAGTGCTTTGCAACCATCTAGCACGAACTACATGTGATTAAACGTGTGCAGATAGTAAAATAAGCGCAGCGAGAAGTTTATTAATGTTGCCAAACAACGAATGGAATGATAATTTTCAAAATGTATTAGATTCCCTGTCATCCCCCAATACTTAACTGTGTTTTAATTTGTATAGTACCTGTTTATTATCGGATAAAGTGTGCGTATATTAAACTTGTAAGTATAAAATATTTACAACAAATTAAAAAATGTGACTGCAGTGCTTCTATGTTAAGGTATCTGGGGAAGGGCTTGAGCCCCTGACGCCCTCTGCGTATGTCCCTGCATATAACCCTCATGTCACATTTCACGTGCTCTGGCAATATAAGTTTTCAGGTTTCAACCCAACATTCAACTTTTGTATAAGCAGTTAACGACTGCTGTATGATTGAGAAGTGAGGTTACGGTACGTATTATCACTTTTTTGAGGAAAGGTGTGAAAAAGACAACATAATGGTTGTTAAACAACTATAAATACGTATATACAGCTCCAAACTAAGCCTTCTTCATTTATTTCGACGTGTCATTACAGAAAGTATAATTCGAATATTTGCTAACAGTTCTAAAAATGAAACAGTGGATGGTTGACTAAATCAATGTAATGGTAGCTAATTCTCTTATTACTCCTTTAATATCAAGGCACGACTCCTAGCTAATTGGTTGTATTAGCACTGTATGGTACATTGAAAGGAATCGAAGGATTTAAATAGCCCGAAAGTACTTCATATGTAGAAACGTAAGGCACTCGAGTCCTACTCGTTTGGGACTATTATTTTACAGCGGTTAATGGGAACCTAGTATTTTATATTAAATGAACGATTGAAAGAAAAATTATAACGATGTTGGATATTAGTTTGCGTGTAACATTAAACGTATTTGTTCCTTTGGAACTTCTAGCTCAACAACCTGTTTGCTCAAACGATGATTTTCCTTGTCCTTGACCTCTTGGTGCTTTCTTGCAACAATCAACAAGCATATAACTAGCGATGATCCTAATCCTGAGATGACTCAACCTGCAGCGGGATACACGTATTCCCGTTGTCCTGCAAGAGCAGATTGTGTCTAAGCTGTTCTGTCTGCAAGCCTGTAAACACATATGTACAAACATCCTCGTCTTTTAATTTTCCTTGTTGGCACGCCTTTGAGATTCAGCTTTTAAGATTTATTTGAGGGTATTACCAAACCTTGAAGAAATACATACTGGTTGCGTCACTTAAGGTAGTAAACATTCGTGCCAATGCCTGCGGAAAAACAGAATAAAACATTCAGCAAGACAACTTGAACCATTGTTTCTATAATAGATTACTTTGAATTCTGAAGCGTTCATAAAATACGATGAGAAACTCCACAGGACACGAAAAATTGGAAAGGTAGGCGAGGATACATTTTAGGGACAAATATTGAAACTGCCTAGAATTGGGGGAGTCCCCGGGAGGGAGGGATAAAGTGAAGGGAGAAATCGGACGGCCGGAACCAGGCAGGAGTGGCGACACAGAAATGACAGGATCCCTACAGTTTCCAGATTGAGATGCCCCGGCATTGGGATCGGCAGACCGGGGACTTTATAACCCGGCACCAGCCGAAGGCCGAGGGACGGAGAAAGTTCACAGAGAGCATCCTTAATCTCTGCCACGCTGCACCGAAACACCATCGCCGACACTTCCAACCCTGAAACAGATCAAATGGAGTGAAGGAAGAATGAAATATTAATGAGTGACAGGAAATTCGGGGGATGAAAGAAACCACTCCAGCAATCGCCTGACGACCTGCGACACTCTTGAAAAAAACTATGGGTAAGAATGGGCGGTTGCCGGGAATTGAACCCGGTACCTCTCGAATTCAAGCCACAGACGTTACCGCCTGAGCCGTCCCGCTCAGTTGAAACTGCCCAAATCAATTAAAAATAAAAGTAAGATAGAATGCTTATGTGATAATTATTTTTCCCATGGCCATGTATAAGCCAAGGGTGTTGCATCACATTTGAAAACGTTTGGCGCAATAGCCGGTACTCGAACCAAAGATATTTTGCTTTCTGTGCCAAGCTCTGCTCCTCGTGACCTTCAAATCCCCACCCTAACAGACTACATCCTGTCCCTATCCAAAAAGTTTTACGACTCCCTTCCTCACAGCTTCAATGCACTCATCCGCGGCCTCGGGGAGTACGACATCGACCCCGGGGAACGCTACAAACACCCCAGACTTGTGCTTAGCAGGCACTAAATTCAAACCAAAAAAAATAATGACTACAGACACTTTTCCATAATCACCACAAATACAAATATCCATCACAAACAACCCAGAAACACTTTCCCTAAACACAAAACCTTCCCCGAACCTTAATGAAACCACCGTTATCCCACAGTCCATTTCACTCAAACCCTCTTTCAACCAGTAAAGGACATCAGTCCTGGTATGGTAACAGTCGGGAGACTCCACCTGGACACAGGTGGAACCATCTCCCAACGACACCCCTTGAAGTGCGGAATGCACGAATGTGCATTAAAGTTCCTCACTCCTTCACCTTCTAACTCGACCTCAGTTATTCTGAGATAAATGGTAACGAAAGTAGAAGCTGCAGATCTAGAACTTCAAAGTAGCTTATCATTATTCTCTTTACAGGCACATTATGTGGAAACGATAGTAAAATGTGTAACAATTACAGGACTTTCTCTGCCCGTTATTAATTCACTGGTATTCCATATATTTTATATTATTTATGTAGTTTTTTTCATTTGTGTAGTCTCCTTAAATCCATATGTCTGTGGGGACTGGTGGTGTTATGGCTTTGAACCAAAGGTTTTTATTCACTTCTACCATGAAACTCACAGACATTCACACTGACATGTATAGGTGTACTTCCAGATTCTGTGAATGGTGGTAAACGATTCCAGTTAAAGAAACATTACACCCCCCAGACATGAATCCAACTTCTCTGGGTTGAGAAGTTAATCTAAAATTAATTATTCTATTAATTATTATAAAATGAGGTGAACGTAATGCTATACAGAATGTCTTATATGGGCAACGTTCAACTGTGTAAATCACAAGTTTATTACTTTCTCTACTACGTATAGTAAGTAGGGGAAGTATTGTCGGAATACCCGGCGACTCACACCAACTGTCGGAACCTCTTTTATTTGCACATAATTACGGGGGCAGAGCATGGTACCGAAATCTAAATCACCACATGAAACTAACACGAGGTCCGACGGGGCAAGCTGATAAAGTTCCTAAATCACCTGAAAACTACCTAAATATTCATAAAATCATCATGGGTCAGGAAGGAAGGAACTACCTACATTAAGAATTCAAATAGTATAAGTTTAGATGGTAAGAATATAATATAAATTAAAGATGATACAGTTTACCTTCCTGCTGGACGAAGCGCCATAACTAAAAGCACGTCTGCACTGTTCACTGGTGACGCTAGAAGAGAGCGTCCTACACGCTAACAGAGACAAAACCAGTTTTACTCCCTCTCCTATTACGTCACTACCGGTCTGTATTACCAACTTAACATATCACCATACAATGTTGCCACTCCATATTACAATATTACCACCTCACATGCCACAGTATTGTATTCCACCCAAAAATTCCATACCGAGATTTCGCCGGAAATATATGTTCTGAGACCCCCTGAATCCAAAAAAAAAGCATTTTTGGAAACATGTTCGTGTGTGTCTGTGTGTATGTCTGTGTGTGTGTCTGTGAACAGCATAACTCAGAAACGAACAGTCGGATAAACACCAAACGCGGTATTTAGGTTCAGTATCTTCCAGAAATGCAACACGAGGGTTTTCAAGAAAATCCTCCCACCCCAGATTACCATTTACATGGAACATTTTTCGAAATTTTTAATTTTCTCAAAAATGGCTCTAACGATTTTTATTAAAACATCATATGTTTAAGATATTTTTATGACAAATGAAATGTATATCTCGAATTTTCTGGGAATGTCTCCAAAAGTACTCTTCATTGTGAACGACTTTTGCATAACTGGTAAACCATAAGAGATAGACAATAGTTTACTACAAAAAAGATGTAGATCGTGTTAAAATACACAATTTATGTCATATACATTTTTTTTGTTGAGTGAACCATTTTTGAGATATTGCTTGTTATTCCCTTACATTTTTCAATACTTTTCTCAAAGCCTACCATATTTCCCTTTCATCTACAAGGAAATTAGCAATAAGATTAATATCTCGATTAACATGAAGCATATGGAGAATAAGCGTTTGTAAAAATAGTTTGTACAAGAGTAGGGAAAGTCATGTGAGTGTAACACATCAGACTTTTTTGGTTAGTTATTAGCCCACGAATGAAAATAACAAGAAGAAGACTGACTCTTTTTCAAATATACACACCAAAGTAAACCTCAACTGGGAAAACTTAAACGTACAACTATAAATATTTCAGAAGTAGCCAGTACTAAAAGGTTATTGTACTCGTATATACATAATAGATACATTTTAATGAGCACTTATTTTTTGTATAGTGAGCTTTAGTACATCGTTTATGCTTTTCCAGCTATGCAAAATTCACTGAGAATGGATAGCAGTTAATCGACTATGAAGAATTTAATGACGCATCGACTTGTTGCTATGGTAGCTCATTGGTTAGAGCAACCTGACGAAAACCGGCAGATCCGTGGTTCAAATCCCGGCGTTGACATTGAATTTTTCAGTCGTCTGATTCTATCTTACCACTCCTGTCCAACACACGCCTTGCGCGGAAGAACAAATAATTCTATTTATATAAAGTTCAGTAGATGGTGTAATTTATTTTCATGCCAGTAGGTATTAGTTATTTAGAGAACTAGTTATAAAAGTAGAGGTTTAATAACAAGAGGTTCAAGTTAGAACACGACCGAAGGGTGTCTTCTAAGAGCATCGAGTTACTAAACCTAATTTGTAACGTGTTGCCTGCAGTATTTCATCTGCGTTCAGAGTATTTTAGTATAAGTTGTATATTTAATGAAATTTATTTATTGCGTAAACCATAAGAAAGTGTAATCCGGGCTTCGGAACTTTGTTATATTCTACAATTTTGGATGCTAGTTTCATATGTGAATTTAAAGTAAAAATGGGCGAAGAAGGTTATTTTCATGGTTCATTAGAAAAAATGTTAAAAGCAGTCCAAGATTATTAAAAGCAGTCCAAGTATTAATATACTTCCAGAAAAGTCAAGGAAAAGTTTATTTATGTAATTATATCATTTTTTTTATTTTTATGAGAAGTCGAAAAGCATTAAAGCTTCGAGTGTTTGGAGTGAATTACAAATTGTAATGGTTGTTATATTACAATAACCATCAATTGGAGGACAACTTTTTTCTTTTAATGCATATTATTATCAAGGAAAATAAGATATAGATGATCATCGTTAAAGTGTATTTTACGTTTAGTTGAACCTGTAATTTATGTTTTGTTAGAATATAAAGTATAGGTTTGTTGCGTAGTAACTACGAATTAAAGCATCACTGATTATTAAGCCCTTGTACACGATCAAACTTTTGTCAAATTCGATATTTCACAAGACTTTTCAAGAGTTGTCACCACTTCATAACTTTTCTTGTCAAATTGCTTCCAATGCTTTTATAAAGTATTTGAAAGTCTTGAAAGCAAATAAGGACATGCTCTAAACGGTCAAGATTTCACAACGATTTGTGGCTCTGGCCAATGAAATGCAAGTATTTGCAGTGTGTCACGAAATCTGCAACATGGCTGAAAGCGAAAAGTAAACAAAAATGGCTACCCGGCCAAGGTATGTCGTATGCGAACTGATTAGTTGTACATAAACTAGCCATGTCTGTACATCGAGGGCTCCGTGGATTACCACAAGATGAAGCAGATGAGGGCGATTATGAAGAAATAGTCGCCAGGCAGTTTTCCGAACTAAGTATACATTAATGCAATGTTATATAGTGTGGCTAACCTATCGGTTGGTGTTATTTTCATTGTATTTCACACTCGTAATGTGATTTCATTGAATATAATACGTGAAAGTGCTACATAATATTAGTAAAGAACAATATGTTATTGCGCATTGTTATGCTGTGACGAAATACTAAATTGCTTTGCTCGTGATAAATTATTATCAATGTGTTCTGAAGGGTTTCAATTTGGCGAAGAGATAACTTGTAAATACATATTTTTGACATTTTCAAGTCCTGCCAGGTCTTGTCAAGTCTTTTCCAATCTTGTCACATATTGAAAAATATATGACAGTTTTTCTTATAAACTCTTGAATTGAAACAAAAAGTTTGATCGTGTACAAGCGGCTTTATAGTGGTAGATATAATGTATGATATTTCAATCAACAGTTACTAGTTACGAATTCGTAAGAAAATAATAATAAAAAAACACAAGGACTCCTTTGTTTGAAAATCTCAATCTTTAAGTTTTAAAACGTGCCAGTTTAAATATAATTTTTTTATTTTAAATTTATGCTGTTTACAGACTGATATGGAAAACCAGTATATAGGGAGAGAAAGTAAAAATTGGGCTTAAAAAGCTGTGTCACATTATGATAACATCTGTAACGCTAGTTGACGCTAAGCACTGTTTTCTTTCACAACTTTGGTTTAAATAATTACAAGTGACAACGCGACATTTTTGTGTAAGCAGAATACTGTGAAATTATTTCCAGTCAAAAAGTGGCTAGTGTTATGTAAGACAGCTTAAATTACAAAACACTCATCAAGCTAGAACTTACAGTTAGCTTAAAACATGTATCCACGTGTCTCTTTGACCGCGAGGCAAACTGGTGAATTGAACACTGAAGAAGGTGCTGGATTTTACTGTAAGGTGTTCACTTACCCGTGCTGCTTATATCGGACATGGTAATTTGTTTCATGTCACTATCAAAGTAAATAGACATCCATACGAGGAACATATGACGACGCAATCTTGCCCTTGACAGTGCAGTCATTGCGAACTCTTCTACCGGAGAGTCTCATTGAAGCAGAAGACAGACAATGAAATCGTGTATTCACGGGATTGTAAACAAGGTTTTAAAATCCTTGGAAGAAATATTCCTGACATTGAACTCGGTAGAATGTAGTAGTAACGTGACTAGAGGAATACAGCTGAACGAAATTAGGAATAAACTCAAGGCTCTGTAATGATCATGAAGTGTTAAACGACTGCATATCTGCCAATACGATTATAATAATTCTTTATGTATAACTTGGAGCAGTCCTTTATGAAAATGCTTTTCCTTGATATTAAATTATCCCCCTTCCTATTTATCTATTGATTTCATGTGTGCACATCATTGGTTTGTAGCCTTACCGAAGCTTTAATGGCGCTGTGATCGAGCAGTGCACAACATTTTCCTGTTTCTACAGAATACAAATCAAAACTAGCATCATCAGACAAAAGACTTTCAAAATAGTATAAATATTTGAAACGCTAATTTCAAGAATGTGTTATCCAGGAAAGCATCTTCGTCTTTAATGTTTAAAAAGCCTTTACATGACGTTGAATGGAAAACAACGTTTGTGATAGAGAAAGTAAAATACCTATTCACATTCTTTCATGAAAAACTTGCCCTCGATCACACAATGGTTGATAACAGCGCTGTTTTTTCAAGCGTCTCGGTGAACCCGCGGGCAAGTTTCGTTTGAGATTACATTCAGACTCCCATTCGCAGGACTTTTATGACCAACTTCGCATCTACAACAGGTTTTTTTTAACTTATCTCTTTATAGATATAATACTTATCTCTCGTAACTAAAACATTTGCAATTTCCAAAGCGTTCTCAGTGCTCTGCCATTACCAAAAAACTTGGTAGCTCAAAGTCCATCTGCGTCATTGGAAGCCCAACATTTTCCATTGAACGTTTTGCTGGACAAGAAGGTTGGAATAACAAAACATGTAAGTTTCTGGAAAAACCACCAATGAAGTTATTTAACAGACTGGTTGCTGACTTTGGCCCTGACCTTGCAACCGAACGTCACCAAACACCTTCCCTTCTGCCGAAACAAAAAAAAATCCTGAAGAGACTGCGGTTAGATTTTCCTCACCACTTGCGTCACAGTTTGAATGGCAATTCCTGGAATGTTAATCTGCACACACGAAAGCTGAATAAGAGTTCGTAAACTCATTGATATCTTTCGAAGTGTCGTAGGTGCATTTCAAATTATGTTTAGCCTTAAGAGAGGTGCAGTTTAACTGGCGATCCGTCACAGCCATGCCTTCCGAAGACCTTTAAAACACGCATGTGGTATGTGTGATGCGCTTAGTTCTTTGTTTATATAATTACTAATTCGTCGTATGTACATTTATACAGTAAATGCTCTGTAGTACTGTAGTACAACCAGGAAGTTCGTCCAATAAAGATCTCCTTTAAATAGCTGGCTTTGTAGAACTGTAAAATGACTTTATCTCATAATGTTACTTTATGTTTACCTTCTTCAAAATTGTGAGGTAAATATGATGTTTCATCCAGTTCATATTAAACGTGGGATTTTCTAACACAGGATGCTCAAACCAGAATCCCTGTATTCTACACTCAGGTTTGAGTTTAGCACTCCAATGTTGCCAACCATTTTTCATTCAGATCTGTTGGTCATTAAATATTTGTAAAGGAACTGGATAATTCATTTTGGACAACATTAAAGGAAGAAAATAATTACTTTTTAAATTTTTTCAGAGCAAAAATTCTCAAACATTGTGTTATCGAGAAACAATTACAGTTTTGCTTTTTTGCCTACTTAGATACATAAATGCGAAGTTTAAATGTTTGCACGTGTGTGTCAATAGCATATGAAATGTCTCACCATTTTTGGCTTTTTAAAAATGTTCCTCGTCATTCAATTTATGACTAATTTCTTCAGTTATCAGTTCTTTGGAGGTACACAATAGATCTAAAGAGCCTTATCTTGATATAAATTATATTTTTGAATTTAAAATGTTAATTATTACTGCTTAGGCTGAATGGTTTTTAGAAACCTGAAAATGTTATACGTTGTATTTTTCAGGAAAAAGTTTAATAATACAACAAAATTTAATCTTTGATTTTAAAGAAATATATTCGAATAAATGATATACAAAATTTCAAAGTTTGGAATTTTCACAATTTTCATCCTGGGGATCGGATTTCACATATGACTTAGTTTTAATTGAAAATTATTTTTTGTAAAGTTAGATACATAGGAACTGAATCTCTTATGTTGAAATAACCAGTGACAAAATGTTCAGCTAATTGGTCCGAAATATGTACAACATAACAATTTCAGTATCGAGTCTAACCCTTAATTGGACACAAGCCAAACGTTTAAAACTGTATCTTCTATTTTAAATTCCTCAGTTGACATAATCAGCAACACCCACTATATAAACAAATATAAATATATAGGTATTTATTCATTTCTTTAATTTCGAGACGTTCAGTGATGTCCCTAATGATACCTATAAAGTGAAAATCGATGCGCCATTTTTGTAACAACAGAAAGTATTTACTATAAATTGGAAAATTATTACTAACAAGTGATTTATTTTATTAATCATATTAGAAATCGCTGTAATTTGCTCATCCGTTCTCTAAAACTCTCATTCAACAATAAAATGCCATTCTTACAACTTGCATCCTAAGTTGCTATTTCGTTACTTATGCACTTTATATACACATAATACAACATGAAAATGTCATCATAAATGTTTTCACTGCACACAGTTGCATCCCAGATGAATGGACAGCATCTTGAGGCTGGATTTGTCATATTAACGATTTCTGTCAAGAATATCTCAGTAAACGGTTGTTGACAGAACCTCACAAATAGTATTAACACGATTGTCAAATGTTTCAACTTTCAACATATCCAACATGGGCTACCATAAATTCATTCAATTTCTTTTACATTGCTCACGGTTTTAGAAAATCAGAAATGTGCACATTCCTTTTTATATCTCAAATATAGACGAGTTTTCCAACTGCTTCCCTCAGTGTATTAGTTTGTGAAATATAATTTTCTATTTCTGAACCTCCTTCTATAATATTTTTATCTATCGACTGATTGTTGAATGGTATCCATTGTATCATGAATCCTATAAATATCATGCCTTCATCTCATTATAATTTTAAATAAACTTAAAGAAATTCAATATAGGGTGAAATAAAGCATTATATGTTACAATCCCAAAGCGTTTTGCGTGGCCTTATTTACATCACAAATGCCAAAAAACGAGACTCTAGGTATGAGTTTCAGATTTTTAAGACAGAAAATGTAATATTCGAAACGATTACTATACACGTTCGGCCTTGTAATATAAATAATGATGATAATGATGATGATAATAATAATAATAATAATAATAATAATAACCTACTATTTGTTTCTACACCATGCGAGTATTACAGCATTGACTCCATGAAAATATTGCTTAGAATATAGGTAAACAAGGAGTCGAAACAGTTTATTTCTCCAGTTAATTCTGATTGTTACATATTGTGAATAATGATTTTAACTTATTTATTACTCACTAAATATAAAAATTAGATTTTACATTAATTCGGTGAGTTTTATGGAAAATTCATCAGGAAAGGATTTGTTGTAGAAATCAAACAGTGGTATTATACTTCGCAATACCTCGTATTCTTACTGTTAATTTGATCTGCTATATTCCCGAAAGTCATGTAGCTAAAATATTTCAAATTCAAAATTAAACACAAACGTAACGATATATAAAACCTCGTTATCAGGTTACCAACATTCATCAACATCTGAGGAAAGCAGAGAGAATTACATGTGTTTCTGATCGACTTAACCTCAAACTTCTCGCGGCGTTGAAACAGATACAAGGTATTTAACAAAGTAAGCAGCAATCGAATTCAGTTGGCATCTTAGAGAAGTACATAATCGGTTTCAAATATTCTTACACACGCTTTCACTTTCAAAGTTAGACTTCGGAAAACTTCTTACATTATCGCTATTAATACTTTAGAAATTTTCTTGTATTAATATTTGCAAAAATCAGAAGAAAATCAGGGAATATCAAACTATCCCTTTGAAGTAACATTTTTAAGAATGTTAGAAATGCCCTTTAGCCATTAGCGACTGGAAGCAGTAGCTTCTTTATCCGATGAAAAATTTCTAAGTTAAATGGTGAAATTTTATACCCCTTTCCCACCTTACAGTTAAGATATTATAAAAATTACTACTATTTTATTAAAAAAGAAAAATAATCCTCTGAAAAAGTATATTGATACTGGAACTCATTTTAAATATTTTGGAAAGGTGACATAGGTTATAGTCACCGGGACTTATCTTCTTATTTATAGTAACGAAAAAATGTTGTCAAAATTGATTTATTAACTTCAGAGGATTGAATGTATGCATGAGTAAATAATTCTCTTATTTTATGCGCAGGACGTTGATGAACAACACAAAAAAGTTTCCTCTGTGAACGTATAAGTGATTTGATGTGGGTAACATCTAAAATGTGGAGATTAATGTGCCATTGGCAATTGTTATTCGGTCATCAGAAATTCATGTTAAAAATAAGGATAAAGTGTGTATTTCAAAGAGAGCAGATTGGAAAATATTTGAACTCCTCAAGGTCAATAACTATTTAAAGCTGTATGTCTATTAACAGAAACAAGATAAATCATTACGTTCAGGGTCTCGTAATTCGCTCAGAAAAGAAATATCGTCTCTTCCCAGTTAATACATTTCCTTTCAGGAATTGGTAAAATAAGTAGCTCATTTCTCGAGGACGACTTGATACAAACATTGTTTCTTTGTACAGCTGGTATTCTTTTTCTGTTTTTCCAAAATAATGACTTATGTTAGTGCAAGAATAATAACTTTTCTTTTAAATCAGAATTGATTTTTAATATACAACAGTGCTATATTTTTAAATGGACTAGTTAGATTTTAATTGTAAGGTTTATATCTTAAACATACACACACAAAACATAAATTCCCGCGTACCAGCCGGGAATCGAGCGCGGAACCTCTAACTTGAGAGGCCAGAGGCTGTTACTCGACCACAGACACAGTCGAAGAATGTTTGTCAAGTGAAATATCCAAAATAAATAACAATTGAAGTTACCGTTCTGTTTTTGCATTACATACTTTGTTATTTTGATTTTGACTTCTATAAAGGAAATTGCTCTAAATTTGAATATTGCTCATATCATTAAGTCAAAGTGAAAAATTGGGCGTATGTTTCCATAATCGAGGAAATGATATTATATATATATATATATATATATATATAGTACCACAGTCCTTTTCAGATGTTTACGTATATTAAATGTCTGTCAGAGAAATAACGTGGGCATGAACATAACAATGAACATTTAAATCTTTTCTTCTTCTTCTTCTTCTTCTTCTTCATTTCAGTCTCACAGTTCCCTCCACCTCTTCCGGGGTCGGCCGACACCTCTCGTTCCTTAGGAAATCTTGAATCTGACGTTCTTTGAACATTTTGCATCCATTCATTCCGATATTTTTAAATTTTATTAATTATTAAATATGTATTAAGTTCTGTCCATATATCTTCTTTCGTATTTGGTCAAATCTTGTGCATCGTTTTGCTTTCCTTACAAAGTAGTGGTGTTGAGACTGTTTTATAGAACTTTAGCCTTGTTACGGGCGAGGAAATGGAAAATTTTCAACAGATTAAATTTAGCTACTTGGAATATAAGAGGTCCTGGAAATAAAGAGATGGATCTTCAAAGAATACTTGCTGATAGAAACATAGATATAGCTGCCATATTGGAAACAGAAAATTTTAATTATCACTAGTAATAAACCAACAACTCAGACGTGTGCCGTGCTCGTCAGATATTTCCCGCCTGAGAAGCGACCCATCAGGCGAGAGAAATTCAAGAGGACAGACTTGCTGCTATCTGTGTCATTTATACATGGAATTTGAATATTGCCAAAATGCATAGAATGCGATTCATTCAAAACTAATATACCCTTATGACTACTTGATTCATTAATCTGTAGTTAAAACAAAATTTCATTCTGCAATTAGATGACGTTTTGTTTTCCTCATTAACGAATTTAGCTTTAAGAACATACGTATTTTGGCGTTTGTTTTTCCAAACCTAAAATGACCGCTGTAGTTTAAAGAAGCAAATATCAATTTTAATGCAAACAATCATAATTAAGTCTTATGGTCTTAGTGGAGTTAAGTAAGAAAAGCGACTCTAAAGAAGGATGAATCTGAAACTGTGATGCCTACTGAAGGTCCCACAGGGAGCTGTCACTGAGATCTAAGCGAAATAAATGCTAATTCTGACCACTTGTTACGAAGGTAAATGAGTTCCTTTGCCTCTGACCGTGACATTTTCTCCAATCTTTTGTTCCCATAAGCAGAAGATATAACTCTTTCTTGGATCAGTAAACACTTCGAGTTTTTCATGAAGATCCCCAGGGGATAATCATAGCCACCTGTTCTATTGGTATACCTAATCCCTAAGCCGACATATGTCAAGTAGTGGGGAATAGAGATAAGATTCGTCTACTAATTGCACCAGACTACAGGATTAAGCGACGAAACCAATCAGAGTCTCCAAGGCTGCATAGATATCATTAATGAACGCGATTGCCTTTATTAGAACATCGATTTCAGTCACAAAGGGCTGGGTAACAGCGTCAAAATTAAGATTTACGAACTATATTTCCAAAAGAAATGAACTCGTATAGAGATTGAAGCAAAAGGGCAAAAACACTTCAGTCCTGCGGGTTTGAGATTATGAACAAAACGTACCATTCCGTTTCCACATCAATTTTATTTTCGTACAACTGAATTCTACGTACAAGGGTAGAGAATAAGGTGAAGTAAGGACCCTATGACTCAGAATTTTGGATTTTTGTTAAAAATTAATAGTGTAGGATCTAATATATATATATATATATATATATATATATATATATATATATATATATATATTAGATTACCTGCGTTAGCGGTAACTTTAAATTAAACTAAATACTTCAAGTTAAATTTCTATCTTCTGCCCCAAAAGGTGAGATACAAGTAATTTGTATTTGGAATGGAAAGTAGTCTAAACAAAGTGCCAGGGTTTCTTTGTATTTTTCCTTGTTTTTTTCAAAAACGATTTTATTCCCTACATAATGAAGTTTTCCTACTCATTTCACATTTTACAGAAAAAAGTCCTGAAGGAAGGAAAGCTTAAGGTTATGGTTTATTGCGAGTGTTTGAGTACTTAATGAGAATTGGAGTATTAATTAATGTGTTTAATAATAATAATAATAATAATAATAATAATAATATAAAAATGCAAGAATGTGCATTCATATTCGCTGCAGATAATATACAAATTTAAAACTATGCTTAAATGTTATCAAACTTGGCAGAAATATTTTATTCGTATCTCGATTAACTTGAAGTAGGTTTATTTTAAGAGGTTGGAGTTGTATTGTAGTTCGACTGTTGGGGAGCCAAACTTATGAAGTAAGTGCCCCACGTATGGTACAAAGTTTCCGGTGGCCTTCGCCCCAACTTTACTTTCCGGTGACCTTCGCCTCTAGTTTAGGAATCAACTTTGTATTTTAATGTTTTCTTTGATTATTATATATATTTAGGTTTGCCTCGGCTGCATCAGCATTAATTTTTAGAAAATCTGTCTCTTTGCAGATGGTGATGCGGTTAAAGAACGTAGGCTTACACAAATTATAATTTTTACTTCACTCCAATTATTAATCCTTCACACGATTAAATAACACTTCATTTATATAGAGGGCTGTGAGATTATTTATTAATTGCACTTTTAAACACGTAAACTTATATTCTCGTCGTAATAAATTTTCGTCTCACACTGGATACGTACGCGTCTAGCATCCGGTTAGGAACGCTGTCTACTAGCGACTGATTTCTACCGCCTGAATTTGCAAATTTCATCTATTTCAAGTCTCTGATTGGCTAATCCTACTCCAGTAGAACACTTTTATTTAACGTTCAGGTTTTTCTAGTTGTCGATTGGCTATTTATAAACTGTTTTAAATATTACATTATTATTGCTCCAAGAATTACTAGTAGCATTATTAAACTTTCCAATTCATTATTGCCTCAAGGTTATCTCATTGTTACCTTATTGTTAGTAATTTTTGACCTATATTCCCACAGCTCCTACATTATTAAATATCGTAATATTCACATAACATCATTATACATGTATACAATAATATAAACATTAATACAACGACTGTTAGGTACATACATTTTATATGTTATTTATACACATATTGCTTTAAGGCGGGCTGTTATTTTTTATATTATATAATTAGACTGAAATCATTTAAGTATTAAAAATGCTACCTCAAACTGTGTGAAAGTTAACGTTCCTCTTTAATATTAGTTTCATCCCAATCTCTTCTCTCAGGGAAATGCAAAAACAGCAATTAACCCGATGCTGTCTGTCCCTTATCACTTAAAACATTATCCAGAAATAGCGAACTAGGTGTTCCAGTGCCCTGAGAGAAAACTAAAATAAATTGAGTTTCATTTATGGACGCTCTTTAACTGTTATGGTCCTTAGCGTCCCATTCTATATTGGACGTGAAAGACCGAAATTTTGCTCAGACGCCTCTATCAGGCTTGAGGTTCTTTTACTTGCAGTAAATCCACGACACGGGACCACTGGCCTTATTTCTCTTCCGAAAGAAGCCATGCTAAGGATTTTTACGCCCGAAAACATCTATCGTCCTCTGCTAGATTTGAACCCGCGATCTCATGAAAAGGAGACTAGTATGGTACCCCTAGACCACGGAGGACGACTTCTCTGAGAGAAGAGTTGCAGAAGTACACTATTGGCATAATATTAAGCGTTCATTCAGGGCAGTCTAAATGACTCTATTCGTGTCGGCAATCAACCTGGGAAGCTAGTCAGAAACATTTACTGAGATTTCGAGCAAAAAAGTTCGAAGTCCAACAAAAGTGAAATTTACAGCATAACCAATCGTCGTCGATTGTTTGGCTAATGTGTCAAATACAGGGTGATTCAGGACCTCCGCAGTAAACTTTTGGAACGATAGGTCTCACAAACAGGATTTTTTTGGGGGGCGAGGAGATCTCATACACCTGATTTTGGCTGATGCGTTGTATAGTAGCTACATGATTGAGCAGACAAGATTCAAAGATTACATGAGCTCATTATTGCTGTAAGGGCAATGCAAATTAAATGAAAATATGATTAAGAGAAGCTTTCAAATTGTCTACCTTCGGCCCCATAGCATCCACGACACCTTCGTTCTATTGAGTGATGAACTCCTTAACTGTGCGGTCTATAACAAATGCAGTCAAATATGCGCAGAATCAATTATTCCTTAGGCTCGGTTTCACAGTTTAAGCTTAAGCTTCGAATCGGACTTAAGCGGAGGCTGAAGCTACAATGAAGTTTTACAGTGCGTAGTTCAAGCGAGCTTATATGTGGTTTGGCTTAAATCGTATTGAACTATGGCTTAAACTAAGGAGTCACCATGTTATCTGAAGACGATATTAGTGATGAGGAAATGCAAATTATTTTAACCCATATGCACAACAGAAGATCTAGAATGTTTGGAATGCGTCCAAACTATTCTCACGTATGGGATGACCGAGAATTCTACGAGAGATTTCGTTTAAGTAAGCAGTTGGCAATGGTGGTACCATAAATTATTATTGATGATACAATTAAACATAAAACCAACTGGTAGGAAGCAAAGCTTAATTTGGTATGCCTCTAATTTTAAATGTATACTTCATACTTTTATCGTATACATTATCGCATTCATTGCCATCACATCTACATTTATAACATATTACTTTATGTTTCAGTAACAAGCCCTCTCTCGTCAGAAACAATGCTTCTGTTAACATTGAGGTTGTAGCATACAAGATAAAGCATGCTAATTGCAGAAGTTCTACGTTTTGACTCTGATTTTTCGTCATTTTATACTGGATAACCTACAAATGCTTATTTTAAGAATAGCGTATCGCCATAAACAAACAATGAAAATTCACTCGATGCGCATGCGCAAGTGTTACTAACTTTGCCATTCCGTGGAGTTGTTCAGCTTAGTAAAGCCGAACCTGGCTTCTCTACTGTGAAACTCGCAAAGTTTAAAATGTGAAACTGGCCCTTAGTGTCAACTAAGGAGGCATGCACGACATTCTTCACATGCCCGCAAAGAAAGAAGTCAAGCGGCGTTAACCTGAGCGATCGCGCTGGCCTTGCAACAGGTCCTCCTCTCCCTATCTGCTTCTCCCTGTAGGTATTGTTGAGAAGTTCTCTCACAACATGGTAAGACGGGAGTATGCAGCTGTATGCGGTTGTACTGTTGTATGCAATAGTGTGATCAAACGGATGCGCAACTCGTGGAACGGAGCTTCATAGTGCCGAATTGACTACTCAATCATGTGGCTCCTACACAACGCATGAGCCAGTCGGTTGTTTGACTAAGGCGATTCTCTTTGTGAGATCTATTATCACATAAAGTTTATTGCAGAGGTCCTGAATCATACTATATAATTATGAATATTAAATGTCTCCATGTATTCTTTTTTTGCTGAGAAGGTACTCTCAAACATTCAAACCGCGGGATGTAGAAATTGCTGAGTAGACTCGCCCTAGCTGAGCTTAACCTGTGCGTCTGTGTGTTAAGAAGACAGGTACACCAACCTTAAATATACATTGGTGAATGCTATTTAATAAGAATCTATGGTTCGATTTCGGGTCGTGACTTGCGATTCATTTACCTCCTTGTCCTGATTTACAGTCACTGACCTTCATGGATCTCGTGCCAACAATAAATTGCCGATAGTTGCTTACCGGTTGTAAAAAAGAAGCTGCATAAATCTGTTGATATAACTCATTTCAGAAATTAAAACGAACCTGCAATTAAATACTGCGTGCATTAGAGACGCATGTGCGAGCATGGGCCGGCGGCTCTATCCTAGTTCCGGTAGCAAGCACCTGTTGCAAGAGTTGTCTCATAATCCTCTTCCCTTGCCCCTAGCAACAGCACGGCCAACCAGAGTCTTCCACTTTCCAGTTTTGTTACCAACAAAAGAAAGACGCGAGAGATGTTTTAATCAGTATAAATAATGATGTTACTGTAATCAATTAATAACGTCTTTGACCAGAGTTCTTTATAAGTGCACGATTTCAAACTATTTGGTCAGGTTGAATTGCTTAGGTAAAATAGTTTTTCGATATCTTATTAAAATTTCGTAGCATTCCGTTCCATTACATAAAATACATTGTCCTAATATTTTTAATGTGAAGTTTCTTTACTATGTTTTTGCATTCACTTTTATGGTACAGCATACTGAACACATATTTAAATTTTTTCCCCTAATAAACCATATTTTGAGATGCTGCTTCATTTCCGTTGCGCATCAGATCAAGACATCAGTCGACAGCACGATCGGTGCATTTTCCTTTTGCGCGGTTTCCGAAACCAGGGGGCTCTATGTCTTACTGTTAACTCGTCAATCGATGTTCAACTACCTCGGAAAGTTGAGTGAAGAACCCCCAAGCTCGACCCACAATCAGCAACATTACCACGACACTCCAGTCCATAGAATAAACACCTTCAACTGTTCGTAGGTTAAGAATACCTTGCTTAAAACTGATACGTTTTAAAAAGATGTCACTTGTGCTAAACCTGGATTCAAAGCAAAGCGAGTTATTACATTCCCAGGCTGGCCAGGCACAGACCGACTTGGGCAAGCTGTGGACACTTGGCTTACTTGCCTAATTTGCTTCTTTTGTGCTACACCGTCGGCATTTCAGCTGTAGTTATTTAGCATTAATGTCAGAGTAACACTAATGCGGGCAGGAAAGAGAACTTACTCGCTGAATTTACAATTTTTTAAAGAAACCAATAATTAGTATAATTGTATAGTTACTTGGCTTCTTTTGCAATACAGATATCTTACAAGCAAACTTTCAATTCCATCGAAAGTAGTTATTTCAATAAAAAATGCAAATCCTCTGAACAAAGAGTTTCACTGTTAATAGATATAAAGATAATTGTAAATATAATGTATATTGACCGAGATGGCGAAGGCGATGGTGCTTGTGACTTGCATTCGGGAAAGTTTCATTCTCGTCAGACGGCCATCCTCCCCTTGGGTTATTTCGTGGTCTTCCCAGGTTGGTGGGCGAATGATAAGGTGGTTTATCTTCTATCAAAAAGTTTCCTGATCACTTAATTTCCTTGTCATTCTGTTTCAGGATTGCAGGACCAGCTACAAACGTTGGTGCGCTGTGGGGTAGGGTGAGGCTGTAGAATTTGTTCTTTGGAAACGGTTTCTCCAGGCTCTCCTTTAGGTGCACCGTCTGTCGGGTATTCTCCGAAGGAAGTGCTCCTTCATGGTGGACTAGTGCCGAAATCAGGATAGGCTCTATCTGGAAATTTTAGGGACCCTGCCGTCGCTTAGTACGTCCAGCCTTCCGGATCAGGTCACAATCTTTCGCCTTAGCCTTTCCTTCCAGCCAGCCGCATGCTCCATTGGTCGAAGGCCTCCTCCGTGAGCTCTATATTCATATCCCCAAGTGTACCATTATTCCAGAAACAGGGATAAAATACGTTACAATTACTTAAACGTTTTAAATGAGGATTGAATAGCTAAATTTGGGATTGTGATTTGTCCCAAAGAAACTCATTGGCCTGTTTGATGCCTGCTAACGAATACTGGATCCCCCCTCCAGTGCTGGAGATCAGTCCCTTCGTTACAGGTTTATCTTCCCGTTTTCTTCTTTCTCCTCGATCTTCTATAGCTAGGATGACGAAAACGCCTTCCTTCAGCGAGTCACCAAATATGCAACACGCACTGCATCACTCAGCAGCATGTGAAAAACAAAGGGACAGTGGCAGAGAGGGAACGGCGCCTATGAGTCAAAATGTCTCGCGAGTCCCGTTTTCGCCACCTCTGTTCTATAGGGTTAGGTAGTTCAGAACTATACGCCAGTCAGGTGCGACAGCCAGAACGGGTTCCGCGAAACTTGGCAGGCTTACGGGAAGCCAGATTTGATCGCTCTATGTTGTGTGCTCAATAAGCGTGCATTCCTACCTTGCAGATGAATAAGCTCAGTTGCTTTTCTTGTTGCAGAGTAGCCTGGAGCAGGTAATCTTGAGGTGGAGTATGAGACAGTAACATTTCCTACCTCAAAACTTCACTACTAGCACTACACAAGCCAGTAGATGTCTTTCATCACGCATTCATATTATTGCCTAGGAAAGTGATGTTGAGTACGTGGTGTATCATTCCAAATGATATCTATCCACTCTTCCGTGTTCCAGTGATGTCAGTTTCACCAAGTAAAGCAGACGAAGAACTAAAATCTGCTAATCAGTAAAACTTTAATTGTAACATAGAAGTTCACATATTCAAAAGAACGGCAGTGTCTAAATATACTTGCACGAAGTTGCAAGACATTGCTGATTTCTTTTTAGGCGAACAAAACTCTGTGAGAGTACTAAATGCTTAGTATAGGATATAGAGTATACAATGGAAGGGGACACCTCGCGAGATCTATTGCGGCTCCCACCTCCCAGGAGCAGAGATGAAGTGAAGGAATCACAGGAGACTGCAGATACCAGGCAGACAGACCACAGTGACACGCTGAAGTTGTAACAATTCGTGGCTCAAAGACCCGTTCCACTACGGGACCTCTCGGGGAAGGCGATGAACGGCCAGTTCATCCATGCAGCCCTCTAGTGTTCAAGGGGGATACTGTTTCCTTGGAGTAAGCATCCGCGCCATCTGCCCGGCACCACCTCACGCCACGAAACCTAGAAACACGCCTGAGAAGGAAACGAAATGGAAGGGAAATAGAGGAAAGGAAATCCTGGTAGATGAGAAAACACCAGCATTCGCCTACCGACTATGAAAAACTACAAAAAAAAACAAGGTCAGAGTGAGCGGTCAATGGGAATCGATACCGAAACCTCCCGATTGCGATCCTCATACATTACCGCGAAGCCATCTCGCTCGGTTAGAGTATAGCCGGGTAGGTCATATCGGACGGTGAATGAACAAGATTGTTTAAATGATGCTTAAATGGGCCGGGTGTCTCTAAAGCTTAAGAGTCACCCAATATTCGTCACCTCAGGATAACGGATATCTCCGGAAAGATCTTATCCATGTAGCTCGCCCTAACCGAGAATCGAAATAGAGGCCTCTTGAAATTGAGGCAGATAGCTACCCCCACACCACAAAGGTGGTCGCCGTGAACTTTTCTAAATATCAAAATTTTTCAGAAACGGTATGCTTATAAACTTTGGTTATGTAGCATTGTTTGCGAAATTCATTAATAAACTATGAGAACCCCTTTAGTGGAAGTTATTAAGATGTGACATAGTTATTCACACACACACACACACACACACACACACACACACACACACACACACATACACAATGACTAAAAGTGGTATTTCAGAATAGCCAATTATACACTCATTTACCCAGCATCGATAAATAATAATCAAAATAATCAAAAAAATGTTTGGGTACAGTTTTATTACACGTATATTTGTATTGTGTCTTTCTTCACCAGCAGAAGAATGTAGGAATCTATAACCCCCGCCCCCACCCCGCCTGATACTCTTTGCACAACTAGAAGACACGCATTCAATCTTTCGTCAAATAACGCCGACTTAAGTCACTTAGCCTGTACCGCCTATCATTAACAAACAGGCTTTTGAGATTTAGGATGTCAGATGCTTCAGTTGGTAATATATAGTGTTTCACAGTATTTGCATAACTCTACAAGTTAGAACATTAGTTCTCGATTTGCGGGGCATTAGACCGGCAAGAAACAATACGGAGGAGCGCGCGGTATGGAGGGGAGATAAGCGGTTTGTTAGTTGTTAAGAGGCGTCGCTGTCCATTGCTATAAAACACGGGAATACGTAACCTGGAGTGTTCACTCACTACCTGCTGAAGACGCAATGTTTGTTTGAGCGGAGTGGGATCGCCGAGGAGTTAGAGGAGGGGATGAAGGTGACTTCGGGATTCTTCCTCTTTTTCTCCTCTACTGTCCTAACTTCCATTATCAGTACCTCTTTGGCTCCCGGCTTTCGCACCACATTTGCATTCTACCGTGCGATACGCTGATATCAAACGCTTTATGGTATATTTTAAGTGACGCGCAAACATGAACCATCCGGAAGTTTTTGGAACTCTGATCGCATTAGCTTCCGTTGCAAGATCATACCACGTGCATACAACTTTCACTCTCGTTCAAGAAGACACAGACTGACGTAACATTTCTGAAAGGTCAAGGCGACCTTTTTGTTACTACTGTTACCTGAGTTTGTTTGCATTTCAAACAGAGCACAACAATAGTCCAGTTTTGTGCGAGTGTGCGCGGGTGCTCGCGGTTTATTACATGTGCAGAGGTTGCAAAATGACAGGAATTAGAACAAACTGAGCTGACCTGTGTTGACCTCTAGTCTGTGGTACCAAAGACTTCAAGTGACATTACATAGCAAGTAAATTCTAACAGAATGTGTTGGTGTTTTTTGTGATAGTAGTGAAGTTCGTCGGAAGTGCCGCTGCTGGATTAGCAACGTGAACACTAAACATATCCACGGTGAGTAAGGTTCTTTGCACCATTTCTGTGTTGCCTCCAGCGACCTGAGTCGCAAGTAAAGGCATATTACTTCATAATTATTTACCACACTTGTAACTTGCAAACTTGTAATCACCAATGCAAAATTCCAGATACACCTACATTTCATTGGTTGATCCATAGTTACTTAATTCTGGCAGTATATCGCGTCTAAACTATGCACCTCTAACGAAAATATTGCTTATAGGTCCCACTTTTGGTGTGGATAAAGTCTGATTTGGAGGTTAAGTTTCGTCAGTGCTCAACTAATGTATAGATTTCTGACGTGAAGTTCTTCTCGGACTTGAGGGAGAGCTGGCAGCTTTTAACTCCGGATTAAATGATGTAGTTTAAAATTTAACCGTGCATCTTTCTTATATTCTGTTATACAATTCATATGGCTACATTGTTTTTCGAAGCGTTTTTCTGCCTGAATCTTGGGGTATATTTTTCTTTCTCTTTTTGCTCAAAACGCTTTTTTGGGATGGAGGCTTAAAATTCTTTAAACATTTTAAGAAACAATTACATATAGTTAAGGATTAGGAGCCTATAACTGTATCTTTAGGAAACACTTACAACTTATAACATGGCGTTATAGGTTTGATTATGAAGCAAAACATCAGGCATACACCATCTGTAGTCCAATGGTCAACATGCTGACTTCTAATCTGAGCTGGACTGCATCATGATGCCACAACTGCAGTACAATTTGTTCTAATGTGCTGGGACAGATTAAAACCCTTTTTACTTATTTAAAAAATCTTCATAGTCTACAGGCTGATAAATAATAATATTAAGGACATTTAATACAAAGCCATTAAAATCGATAATTATTTGATGAGACAAATATTTATTACTTTATTTTCTTGGCCGGCTTTGCAAAGTACAAATTTTGCCCGTGATTATCAGGAATATTATGAAAAATTTTAACGATGCTTTTTAAATTGGGCTTTCTGATATAGCTATAATTAATATTAATTGTTGCTGCATATCTAAAAGCTGGAATTAAATAAAGTATAATGAATAATCCAGTACGTCCATAATTTTTACAATAAAATAGAGGATAAAATTATATGTTTTAAAAAATAGAACATTAGTGTTATTTTAATATATAGCAAGATTACAAGCTATGATCCATATTTTGTTAAACATACACAAATTTAGTTATATAGAAATTTAGTTTAAAAAATAACCCCTTTTTTTCGTTGAAGAGATCATCTGTGTATGTTTGCCTCATATTATAAGGAGCTCATTTTCTTAGTAATTGCACCTTATATATTTTGGCAAAAACGTAGGTCCTAGGTACCTTTAATGTAGGAAGTGTGAGGTTTCCAGGAAAGTGTCTGAAAGGGATGATCATTGACAACTGCTTGAAATAGCCTACTGACTTTTTCAGATGGAGGAAGACTCTAGCTAAACTCGCATTCATGCTATTTATCGAATTGAAGCTTGCAGATGATAAGCTCTTCAAAAACGGATAACTTATTATCGTTATTACTCAAAGATCCTCGTCCTCTTTGATCTTTCAGGGCCTTCTTACAATGCCATTGCTTGTAGAATGGTCCTTGATGATGAACCTAAGGGTCTTCAATTTCTTCGTCGAAGGCAAAAGCTAGTAGGAAATAATTAAGGTGAGAAAAACTGCACGATCCTGCACAATATCGCTGCTAGCGCGATGCAGCCTTCAGACAATCGTGCGCCATCCCGATTACGGTTTGGGTGATATTAAAAACAAGGTCCGGTAGAAGATATGGAAGGTAAGGTAATTTCCTCTTGCCTTATCTACTCTCATATAAGTCCGGGTATTGCAGTCCAAAAGCTTTATTCTCTTACAGAAGCCGAAGTAAGTCGAATCTCCCAATAGACGGTGTATTTGGGAAGCGTTATTCTACCAGTAGGCACGTTTCGTACGGTCGCGAATACTTTAAACTCAAACATAACTCATAAAATACCAAGGAAAATGGAAAGCTCTCGCGTCCACAGCAATGAGTCCCCTCTAACAACAATTAAATTACACAACCTGCTTTGAAGAGATTCATAGTTGCGAGATAGTTTGCGGTCACATCATATTTTCGTTCTCAAAAAGGAAACTACTATAAGATTTGTTGATTGCATATCCTTCCCCCCTTTCTCTCTCTCTCTCTCTCTCTCTCTCTCTCTCTCTCTCTCTCACACACACACACACAAACTCACTCTCTCTCTCCATCACTTACATAAAGCAGAGGAAGTATTGCATTTCATTCAAAACTTCGACATTGAGCTTTCATTGGAACTCCATGTTTACAGGTTCCCTGAATAATTAAAAAAAGGTGTTTTCACGAAACGATTTTTGTGTCTATCTACATGTCTGTGTGAACAGCATACTCAAAAACGAAAACTGAGATAAATATAAAGTTTCATACTAAATTGCGTGTATTGAAGTTGCAGGGCGATGATTTTTCTCATCCCACATAACTGTTTAGATTGACTTTTTATTTTCTTAAAATATGACGTAAGAATTTTTATGAAAATATCATATGTGACAGATTTACATGACAATAACATGCACATACTGAATTTCCTGTAACTAACTGAAGAAGTCTTGTTTATTCTTATTGAATATTATGGGAATATCTGAGAAAGCATTAAGCACAAACCAAAGCATACAATGGGAAAACAGTAAGCAACCGTTGTTTTGTAGCCCATAATCTCAGGTGAATAGTACGTTACGATCAAGGTTTATAAATCTTCATAATTGTATATCAAACACTTAACTATTGGGATTAATTGTTTTTCCATATTAGCCGTGTGGAGGACAAGTTTGTGAAGGTAGAATCAGACAATTGAAAAATTCAATGTCATAGCCGGGATTTGAACCAGTGCTCTAACCACTGAACTACCATGGCAACACGCCAATAAGATATTAAATTCCCCGTAAACTACAAGGGGATCTCACATTGTAATGAGATGACATACCCGAATAGCGACTTACAATACTGTATTTATCTCGGACTTCAAGTTTCGACCACTATTAGGTCAATTAATGGAATTAATTGTTCTTCCACACAAGCCGTGTGTTGGACAAGGTTGGAAAGGTAGAATCAGACGACTGAAAAATTCAATGCCATTTCCGGGCTTTGAACCACGGATTTCCCGGTCTCCGTCCGGTTGCTCTAACCACTGAGCTATCATGGCAACATGCTGGTACGACATTAAATGCGAATCAGTTGGGGAATCACTGGCATGTTGCCTAGGTAGCTCAGTGGTTAGAGCAACCGGACGGAGACTGGAAGATCCGTGGTTCAAATCCCGGCAATGGCATTGAATTTTTCAGTCGTCCGAGTTAACTATTGTCTCCGCCTTTTGGTATGCACATACAAAATATATATTCCTGACCGTTGCTTGAAGTGGTTAATAGAGAGTAAATTGAAATATACCTAAGTTTTGTATGAGTAATTTGCAGAATGACTTTTAAAGTAAATATTAATGGATAAAGCAGATCGAGCGATTGTTATACATCAGACGTTTTATTTAAACGGTTCTTTAGGGGACTGAGTAGTTACAGGGCTCTTTCGATTGCTCATAATATAGACATTTTTAAGCCTCTGTATTTTCCAAACCACTAGAGATTAATTAAATTAAATGCTGTAACAATATACAGCTAACCTAAATCAGTTTAATGCATATAGTAGCAAATAATTTACAAGCTAAGTTTAAAGACTTTTGCATTGACTATACACTAATTTTTAATTTCTCTACCATGTACCTAATTCGATACCGAGATCTCACTGGAAATACACGTTTTGAAGCCCCCTGAATCCAAATAAAGCATTTTTTAAAAAATGCCCGAATGTGTGTCTGGTGAACAGCATAACTCAAAAAGGAAAAGTCGGATAAATACCAAACTTAGTATTTAGGTTCAGTATCTTACAAAGAAGTGATACAAAGATTTTCAAGAAAATCCCCCACCTCAAACTATCCTTTTCATAAAACATTTTTCGAAATTTTTTATTTTCTAAAAAATATCTGTAGCGCTTTTTATTAACATACCATATGTGAAGGATATTTACATGTCAAACAAATTTATATCTTTAACTATGTGGGAATAGCCTATGAAGTTCTCTTCATTCGGAAGGAATATCATTGTATATCTAATAAATGTTAAGCGATAGACGAAAACGTACTGCATAAAAAATGTAGATATTTCTAAACACACAATTTATTTCAAATAAGTTGTTTAGTGGTATAGGCAATTTCTGAGATATCTGTTATTAAAGCTTCGAATTGTTCATTTCTTAGCCGTGTGGAATTTTAAGGTCAGCATATAGCGTCCAGTTCTTAAACATTTGACTATCGCTGTTCTCTTTATATCTATAACGAAATGTGTAATGTAGCTATTTCTGCATAGGTTTATTTGGATTAAAATGTAGTAGATAGAAAAATAAGCTTTTGTAAGAATAGTTTGTTACCCACTAATAAACGATAGAGGGTAGGGAATGTCATGTGTATGTAGCACATCAGATTTTCATTTTTTATTTAGCATGTCTCGTTTAAACGCACGTTTCTCAGAAATTGTTTGACCTATGACTGTCGAATTGTTATATGTGATTGCAAACAACATTTCTGACAATTTACAGCACAAATTTGATCAATAAATCACATATTAGTTAAAGAATAGCATTTTCTAATATTTTGTGTAACTTTTTTTTCAATAAAATCATTTTAAAGTAACACCAAGAGACACTGATTCATAATATTTTGCTTGCCATTAAAAATGTACAGTAAAAGTTTCATTAAGAATTCTCAAATGGTTTCTGAGAAAGTGCACCTGATTTAGTGCATACTATACAAAAAAAATTAATGCACAAACAATGAAAAAAAGAGTTTTAAAAAATGGCCTGCAACGTGCGTAATTATTTCCTACTATATGCATTAAAATAATTTAGTTAAATTTATATTTTTGAAAATTTTCGCATAACTATTTGTAATAGTTTGAAAAATACACAGAGGCTTAAGAAATTCTATATTCTGAACACTCGTGGCAACTACGCAGTCCCCACACTAGTTGATACTGAAAAGAGAAGGATTAATACGGAAGGAAGAGTAGATTTAATTTTTTTTCCCCTCATTTCCGAATGCGTGCCTCTTTATCGGAACAGACTTCAGTTTCAAAGCTAATCGTGTTTAACATCCCCCTTCTCAAAATTCCATTTCGAATAATTTTACCCTAGCCACTAAAAATGTTTCAAAAATTGGCTCATTGAATTACACGCGTGTGTGTTATGATTAAGTAGCATTCTTATCTTTCGTTTTTAGAAACTTTTCCTTTATTACCTCTTGTCTTATAATTGAACATAATTAAAACGTATGCAACTATATGAATTTACAATAGTACTTGGTTAAGAAAATTTGGAAACAATATTAACAGATTTCTCTTTTATAACATTGTGTTTCAAAATAAAGACAGAGCTAACTTTACGACGACCAAAATAATTTATTCCTCGACGTTTGAGGCAAATACTTTAAAATTGAGCTTTTCGATGTTAAACTTTAATCATAATGTTGCTCAACATGAACTTCTAAATATAATAAAACTGTGAAGGCCCCACCGAGATTCGAACTCGGATCGCTGGATTCAAAGGCCAGAGTGCTGACCATTACACCATGGGACCTGCTGTTCAGTGTCGTCTGGCAAGAAAATCTTAGCTCTAATTTTTATTGTAAGGCTAATATTTTGAAAGGCAATGTTTATACATAGTATTAAACATTAACTCGTTATATTTTATCTTGAAATAAGGTGGAACCGTAAATGTATCCATAGTGTGACATTTCAAATACATTGCTTTGTGACGGGAATAATATGGTGGCGTTGGTAAAATTCATGACTATGGATATTTTCCGAAATAATAGAAAAGCTCTAAATATTCATAATGCTCTCCATATAAAGTACTAGTCAATTTTAACCGAGTTCAACCGATTTTGAAACGCGTTATCAAATTTTCTTGTATGTATATGCATATGTATGCCTGTATAATTTCAATTATGCTCATGTAGTAGATCGTGTGAAAATCCTAGATTCTAAGCGGTCTTGATTATAAACTACTTTAAACAAAAATCGTAAAATGGGTATTCCTTATAAATTATCTTTAATTTTGTATCAATCTGTATGAAATTTTAGAATTTTCGCTAAACAGGCCACGCTAAACAGTTTCGGAACTTAAAGGCTTAGTGAGTACCTTTATTTATTTTCTCTGAACTAGCGGCAGTCTCATTGATATTGCCTTCAAAATAGAAAACACTTAATGATCTCATTTGTGTGAAGGGCTGTCTGTATTTGGTTTCCAGCCAGAGCTAATGGACAATCTGGTGAATTAAATTTCAATTTATACATTTAATTATTCTTGAGCATCTTGTGCATCCAGGCGCACAAAGCAATACTAAGTGTTCTGTAATGATGAACCCACCTAATAAAAATATGACATGACAATTCACATGACTTTCTCTACTGAGTCTTATACAGACTATTCACACAAAAGCTTATTCTTTTATCTACTTCGAGATAAAGCTTCATTACGTATGAGGGCAGTCCCAAAAGTACCTGTAATGGCGTATATATAGCGGTTGTTGTTTCAAACAACTGACTATGGTAGAAAGCACCACCCTTATAAAGCTTAAGTTTGAAGTTTTTTAGTAATAGTTTGGCAGCCATTAATAGTGAACGCTCTCAGAAAATTTGTAAACATGGATAAACTTTATGTGATACAATACTTTCATTTGAAAGGTCTTAGTCCAACTAATATTAAAGCTGAGCTAGATTCTACTCTGGGGAGTCTGCTCCTTCGTTTACAACAGTAAAATATTGGATGACAGAGTTTAAGCCAGGCCGTACGAGCTGCCAAGACGAACATCGCAGTGGTCGACTAAATGAGATGACCACGCTAGAAATTGTGAAGAAAATCCAAAAAAAAATGGTATTGGATGACCGTCAACTGAAAGTGCGCGAGATAGCAGACATCATAGGCATTTCAAAAAGTGCTGTACATCGCATACTAGCTGAAAAGTTATACATGAGAAAGTTGTGCGCAAGATGGGTGCCGCGTTTACTCACAATGTAACAAAAGCCGCGTCGTGAGGACGTTTCAGACGAGTGTTTGGCGATGTTTCGCTGCAATAAGGCCGAGTTTTTGCGTCGGTTCATAACCATGGATAAAACATAGGTCCATCACTTCACACCTGAGACAAAGGAACAGTCAACACACTGGATTGAAAGGGGAGAATCAGCTCCAAAGAAGGCGAAGACAGTTCCATCTGCAGGCAAGGTCATGGCGTCGGGTTTTTAGGATGCGCGTGGGATAATTTTCATTGATTATCTTCAAAAAGGAAAAGCAATCAATGGCGAGTATTATGCAAACTTATTGCAGCGTTTGAATGACGAAATCAAGCAAAACCGGCCGCATTGTCATGATGAAAGTTCTGTTTCATCATGACAATGTACTAGTTCACACATCCATTATCGCCATGGCCAAAATAAATGAGTTAAAAGTTCGAATTGCTTCCTCATGCACCCTATTCGCCAGACTTAGCCCCCTCTGATTATTTTCTTTTTCCAAACTTGAAGAAATTGCTTGGTGGTAAAAGATTTGCCAACAATGAAGAGGTGGAGTTTGCAATTGATGGCTATTTTGCAGAACTCGACGTTTCTCACTATAAACCTATTGAACATTGCTGGGAAACGTGTATCGAGCTGAAAAGGGACCATGTAGAGAAATAAGGATGTTTTTTCCCAAAAATTTTGTGTTTTTTTGTTAGGTCGGGTTCTTCTGGGACAGCCCTCGTACTTATACATTTCGTTGTAGTATAAGAAGAACACAATTGGCTAAAGCGACACTCGGATTTTTAAAAAGCGGATATCTATGTCATGACTTTAAAATTCCATACCCCTTGCAACCAATAGCGACTTATCGGTTGAGAGAAGCATAAGCATTTGAAAATTCAAACAAATAACTAAGAATATCTCGTAAATGGTTAACGCCACAAAATAATTTATTTGTATTTTATACATTGTGTGCTCGTATTAGAGCACACAATTTATAAACATTTTTTTCTGTAGTAAGATATCTTACGGTTTGCCAATTATACTTCACAGGTTATTCGAAGGAAACTCAAGATATGCATCTTGCCATACAAATATATGAATTATATGGTATTGTAATCAAAATCTTTGAGTTATGCTGTTCACAGTCACACACAAACGGACGCATATAGACCTTTTTTTGTAAAAATTAAGCTTTTATTCAGGGGACTTCAAAACACATATTCCCGGCGAAATCTCGACATCGAAATTTTAGGTGGCTGCTTGCTGTTACCTATTATATGTAGGTGGCAGAAAAAGGGAAACCATTAATCAAAGACATAGAATTTTCATTCCTAAAGGAATATTTAAGGAGATGACAGAGAGGGAGAAGGGAGAGAACAGCACCCATCGCCTTTGCACACTGTATACGGTAACCTACGGTTGGCTGAACGCTCAAGTTAAAGGTCATGTGCACGCATTACATAAGCTCAGCGGCGAGCTAATTGGTAGGCCTGACAGCACCTCGATAATTTTTAAGCATACAATCGGAAATTACAACCATGGTAACTATAAATCAAGCTCAGAGGTTTGTCTTCGGAAGCCTTAAAGGATGCGTGCCTTTTTCGGTTTCATAGGTTTACAGAAATACTTATGACAAAGATCAAGGAAGATCTACACACCAAACATCTGCGTATCAGATTTGACTGCTATATGTTATAAAATATAATGAGCTTTCAATACTGGAGCTTCTCTTGAACTACTAGCGATAAATACCAAAGGACTTTCATAGCTATAGCCGCACCCTTAGAAAGTCTCGGCTTGTTTTTACAATATAGCCAACTACCTTGTGCTTTATATTGTTTTACGGTTATAATCTTCACTTAGTCGATTATAAGCTACCTCGAATGAAAACTTTTCAAAAAGTTTAGCTTACCTTTCACGTTATAATTATGAAGAAAGATGCCTTTACTGTAAAATGCGTTCATTCGTAATAAGAGGAAGTGCACAATTAAACATTGTCCAGGTTTTGAATTAGGTTATTATTTCTCTGAGATATATATATATATATATATAAGCAGATTGCATAGATAAGTAAAATTCTTCAACATTCACGACTATTTACCTTTACGATTAATTAAACAGAAGCTCTTATACACATGTAATGAAAAGCAACGGAGGGAAACAAACAGAACTAAGCTCAACCTAAGGAACAGATTTGCTCTAAACACAGTAAAACATTACTATGAGTAACAGTGGGAGTTACTTAGTTTATGAATAAGCAGCCACATTCGTTGCTAGGGGCTGTGGACTTTACAGATACATTTTGCCTGACATGTATGCTGTTATAATCTGTATTATACCGACGCTTCAGTATTTTGTATCACCAAGTTGTCACCCTTTCATTTCAGCTATCAAGTGCTCTGCTGCTTTCTTTTATAAGAATGTTGTTTTCTTTGCTATACATGACGTTTACCTCATTTACAGAGCGAAAGTGCAATAGTAGCGCCTTTTCTCTTTCGGCATAAAGGATTCTTCCTGCTGTTCAGAGCTTCGGTAGACTACTTGGTCGATCGCAGAAGCAACAAAAGGGGTTTATCACGGCATTTTTATTTCTGGCCGTAAGTAATCACGACTTTAATTTGCAATGAGTTGACTCAGTTTATGTTTCAATCCAGGACTAGTATCTTAAATCTTCACATTTACCTCAGATATTGGGGTTAATTATTCTCATGTTAGAGTTTGTTGGCTGTTGAGTTGGTTGGGGGATCTTGAACCAGTCAGAGAGATCTTGATGTATGAAACGCTTGAACGAAGTATCTGAATCCTTTTGGTATACAAAAAGTCGAATGGAACTGTATAACAGAACAGATGTAAGGCAAGCTATTGAAAATCTGTCTGCTTTGTAATGTTGTACTGCATGTTCAGTTTTGAAATTCTTGTTTTAAAAACATGTGCTAAACGTGATGTCCTTTTTTGGCCTTAGAATATCCATATTTATTTTCTCAGGACTTACCTGTTAACTTACGGGGTAATCACTGGGATAAGAGGAAAGAAATTGTTAGGAACAAAACTTACATTTGGAGAAGCCAACTCTAAAAATGAGCGGTGCCTCGAGCGTATGCAATGCATTCATTAAGATGCCTAAATTGAATTCTGGAACTTTCAATACTTCTAGCTAACAGACATAGCTGCTCTGTTTCAATATTCGGTGTCATTTTCTGTACTCCTTAAGTAGAGGAAGTATTGTATCCAAACAAAAATTCGGTATCGAAATTTCATACGAAGTTTTGAGGTATTCTGACTGCGAAGAAGTATCTGTATATGCGCGTGCTTTTTGAAGCATAATCCGAAATTCGTGAAAGTTTGCGATTCTTATTTTATATTTTCCTGAGCAAGAGGCGGTTACTATATTATCTGAATTTACTCCTCCTTACTTCTAAGAACATACAATGTTGTTTCCCCATGTTATATGTAACTTAGCTCATTGGTGATGCAGAGGGATTTCAGCACTGCGGCCTATGTGACCTTTTTGATGATTGATGAACTAGAAAAGGCGGCCAGATCGGTTTACGGCAAGCAGCAGGGTTTCTTAAGTTTCCAAATAAAGCAGAGATCACCTACGATGCTTCCCCCTATCCTAAGGGTTAGGTTTAGACAGAACTTTCCAATGTCGGGGTAGAAAACTTTCTTCATGAGTCGTATGTTTTCCTATAACGTCATTGACCAATGTGCTTGGTTTTCTAACCCTGAAGATGAAGAGAGGAGTGAAGTGAGAGAAAATGTTGGAAAGGAAAATTTATGCCATGTAGAAAGGAATCCATCGCGGCATTCCCATTTCCCAAACCAGGAAAAAGCAAGAAAATGCCCTTAGGGTTTAAACCTGGGATCTCCCGAATACGAGCTTCAGGAGCTATCCCGCAAAAGTGTATCGTGAATAAGGTAACATGAATAGAAAATAATTTTTATATGAATACTGTAATATATAACGGATATGGATTTTTCATGGGTAGAGAAAGTCGTGTGGTTGTAACACACCACATTTTGCTACCATTATTCAAGTTGTATACAACAGGTTAATTTGATGTATGTTGGTGCTGACGTTTCAAGTAGTTCGCTATCTCAGGGCAATACCTTCATCACTCAGATTAAATACCCACACAAATTACAGCTGTGCTTAAGAAGCGACAGATAAACATTTGGCTATGTCATGCAAATAAAGACACGGAAGCAGACAAAAATTCATGTTGCTGCTACTGGGCTGGACCTTACGACTGTTGTATAAGAGGCATTATTTTAGATAAGAAACATCCTATTTGCACGTGTCTACATGCTTCGTTAAGTGTGTTCATTCTCTTGGCCTTGAGAATTTGTGTACTAAGTATCAGAGATTTTTGCACCATGGTGATGCTGCTTGTACTTTAATCTGCTTAAGGCTTGCTATCTTTGGGCAAAGAATCTACTTGCCTTCAGCTTCTAATTTCAGAACCAATATAAATCTTTTTTCTCTCACAAAAAAATAGGCAACAACAGCTTGACTACACCAGAAACATATTGTAACGTAAAAAAATAGAGGGAGAAAGAAAGAGAAGATGCGTAATTATACTTGATCCGCGCCCTAGTCCAAGTATAATTAGCCGTTAACGTTACCAGGAGCGTTGCTCAAAAAGAATGCTGAAGAGACAGATGGTAGAGCGATTAGTGAAATTCCAAAATCTAGTCACAATTTATTATGAAAGGAGTCCACGGAGACCACCCATTTTACTATAATGCTTAGAGCCACTCATTCTTTTTCTGATGTACGCTGGAAGCCAAGTTTGGCAATAATTTCTAAGTCCGAGGCCGAAATTTAACGATGATACACCAATTTCTAAGTTCTTTAATGCCAAAAATAAGCACAAGATAACGCCGAGCCAACTGGAGAGCCAACTGCCGCCATGAGTCATGTTGGACATTGGGCATTAGCGAAACTTAACAAATAATCCTGAAAACCTTGTCACTTACAAATCACTAATGAACACTGGAAATTGGTATATCTATTTGGCTATTTTACAAGCTTACGCGGAATTTATGTAAGCATAGATCGACAATTTGTTACCATAATACCAAGAAAGAAATAACTCTGCTTATACAAGCTTGCTATGGCATAATTTCTTTAAGTTGAATGTCTTTGTGAATATTGTTTTGCATTTGCGAGAAGAATTCAGTTCTTTGCGGATTTTTCATTATAGTTTTGCTTTCACCACCTCTCAAATAAAGCAGAGGAAGTATTGGCGTTTGACCCAAAAAAAAGTTATTGAGATTTCACCAGAAATGTGCAGCTTCAGCCTTTCTGACTCCAGAAAGCCATATTTTCCAAAAAGTGACAGTCTAATTATATCTCAGTACGCAGACGACGTAGCTATTCTCAGCAAAGGTGACAGTCACACAGCAATCAACACTCTCCAAGAATATGTGTTCCATATAGATGAATGGTGCAAAAAGTGGAGAGTTAAGATGAATCACAAAAGTCCAGTTTAGTTTCATTTACTTACAAAGCGAAAACTAGCAATAACATAATCAAATAATGAAATCATCCCGCAAGCTGAGTCTGTGAAATATTTGGGATTAACATTAGACACAAAACTAACCTGGAATACACATATCTCCTCTTTGGTAACAAGATTGAGGCAAGTCTTCAACAACTCAAATATCTCATCAAAGGCTGTTCAGCTCTACCACTGCATCTCAAAAGACCCATATATTTCAGTCTAATCAGACCTATCTGGATGTACGGGTGCTCAATTTGGGGCTCAGCTTCCAAATCACAAGTCAACAGAATTTAGACCTTCCGGAATCGGACTCTCCGGATCATAGCGGATGCTCCTTGGTACATCCGCAATTCTTCACTTCACACAGATCTTCGTACTCCTACAGTTGAAAGTTATTCTTCAGTCGTCATATACTCGACTATTCACATCCTTCATTGACCATCATAACTCTTTATTGAATGAAATTCTTCAGAACATGCCCGAAGAACCACTGTCACTCAGACTGTAGAGAAAACACCACATTGATCTTCTCCGCTTATAAGCCTTTGTTTTATTTTGCTTTTTATAAACTATTGTTATTCTTTTTACTTTCTCTACTACGTAAAGTAGGGGAAGTATAGTATTCCACCCAAAAATTCGATACCGAGATTTCACCGGAAATACATGTTTTGAGATCCCCTGAATCCAAAAAAAACATTTTTGGAAACATGTCCGTGTGTGTGTGTGTGTGTGTGTGTGTGTGTGTCTGTGAACAGCATAACTCAGAAACAAACAGTCGGATAAACACCAAACTTGGTATTTAGGTTCAGTATCTTCCAGAGATGCGACACGAAGGTTTTCAACAAAATCCCCCCACCCCAGATAACCCTTTACATGGAACATTTTTCGAACATTTTAATTTTCTCAAAAATGGCTCTAACGATTTTGATTAAAATATCATATGTTTAACATATTTTTATGACAAATAAAATGTATATCTTGAATTTTCTGGGAATGTCTCCAAAAATATTCTTCATTGTGAACGACTTTTGCATAACTGGTAAACCATAAGAGATAGACAAAATTTTACTACACAAAAATGTAGATCGCGTTAAAATACACGGTTTATCTCATATATATTTTTTATGTTGAGTGAACCATTTTCGAGATATTGCTTGTTATTCCCTTAAATTTTTCAATACTTATATTCTCAAATGGGAATTCCTTATTCATTTTTTTTGTCTTGGATATGCAAAGAGTAGTAATCTGTGGCAAAGAGAATGGTGCTGCACCTAGCAACCAGCTATTAAGAGATATGTACGTGCTTAAAGGCTACTGTATTTCTATATTGCCCTTGCAAATACAAAACAAGGGGAACATGTAATTCTCTTTGCATGTCAAAGGATCGTTTCTGCAAATGTTTATCTCGATTAATATGAAATAGATAAAGAATAAGAGTTTGTAAAAATAGTTTGTACAGGAGCAGAGAAAGTCATGTGAGTGTAACACATCAGATTTTTTTTATTCTGAGGGCAATCACTGGATTATATCCTCAAATTCTTTGGAATTATTTTGTATGTTACTAGCTCAACTGTAAGTACTAATTTTGCATAATAAAGTTGACTGAATTAAAGAAAGAAAGAAACAAACAAACAAAGAACATTTTTAGGAAAACTCTATTGAATGCGAAAGCAGCACAACTTATAAATGAAAATAATTATAATCTATTAGTTTGGCATTTAAAGATATCTGAGTATGTAATGCAGAAATTTTCAGTCCCAACTAGAGCTTTTCTTGGAAATGTCTTTCGTGATGTGCTATTGTCTGTCTGCTTTAGCTGTGTTTTACAGAGTATAAGTTATTAAAATGATTATTTGTTTTAAACTCACTTTCTCTCTCTTTGGTTTTTTTTCATTTTTGCAACAACTCGTTCGAAAATAACCGTCACTGTGCCGTTCTGTGTGAATATTTAATGCGATTGTCACATCATGAATAAAAATCAAAGTCTTAAATGAACAGTTTGTAGGCTTACTATAAACTGGAAATAGGTAGAGAAAGTCGTAAGATGGTTATTATGTATTTGATTCATCTGTAACAATACTTACGTCAGTCTTTTATCTATTAAGAGCCCCTTTTTCTTTCTTCAATTTTTCTGTCTTTACCTCTTTTACAGTGCGCATTTTAAAACTTTTTCAAAAATCAACAGTAACATTTCTTCTGGGGCATTATGAGTTTAAAATATAGCTACTTATCTATATATTTTATGTTCACTAAGATAAGGGAGAAAATGAATATTATGAGCTGTGTGGAATAGTTAACGTTTATTGTGCAAGTGATATGTACATATTTTTAAGCAATAGCTATTGAAAATTAAAAATTACCGGAGTTCTAATCTCCATTTTACTCATTACGGAACTGTGTCTGGTGGTTATGTTGGCCTATTCTATTTGCTTTGTTGGTTTTTTTATATTTAACGTCCTTTAACCAACTAGATTGGCGATATACGACTTGAACAAAAGAGCAAAATAAATGAGTTCGGTATTTAAAGCGGAAGTTCGTCCTAAGGAATGAACAGAAGCCTCGAGTAAAACCTACACCTAAAATACAGCTTTACTCATTCGAAATCGCCTCCGTAGCATTTTAGACATCAGTCATGTGCCTTCCGAACAACGGAACTATACTACGCCCCGTTATTTTCAAAAAGCGGCATCAGAATGTATCGGATATTGACGTTCATTTACACTAAGAACTGTACCGAAAAATTGTTAACCTTCATAGCCATCCTATCAACATTTGTAAAGAATTAAACTTGTGAAAAATACGTATTATGCTTATAAACTGTTATGTAACGTTTACCACAAACGCAAAAATAAAAAAAATAATAAAAAGAAAAAGCGCTGTTTAGATATTTTGATTCGTGTTTCGCTACACTGGCCGCAAAGCAGACATGTCAAGTTCAAGTGCACATTGATGATTGCCGTGAATATTGTGTACCTGAACGTGGATTGTCTCTACTCACTTGTTCTGACTGCAGGGAGAAGCAGTTCCAGAAGTATTAACCTGACGTATAGCGGTTGTTGTTTCAAACAAATGACTATAGTAGAAGGTACCACCCTAATAAAGCTTAAGTTTTAAGTTTGACGATGCTACGTTGTTTAGTAATTGTTTGGCACAGCCATTAATAGTGAACTCTCTCAGCGAATTCGTAAACATGGATAAAACTGTCCATCGTTATGTGAAAGGTGAAAGGCTTGTTATTCCCTTAAATTTTCCAATACTTAAGTTTTTCTCAAATTCGTTATTCATTTTTTTCATGTCCTGGACATGCAAAGAGAATGGAATGCGCCACATAGCAACCAGCGCTTAAAAGATTTGACTATCGCTTAAAACCTACCATATTCCCCTTGCATCTACAAGAAAATTAGCAATAAGATTGACATCTCGATTAACATGAAGCATATGGAGAATAAGCGTTTCTCAAAATACTTTGTACAAGAGTAGAGAAAGTCATGTGAGTGTAACACATCAGATTAGATTATGATGCCTCAAATCTCGTATTGAATTTTTGGGTGGAAATTCCAATACCATCTCTACCGTGGTAGAGAAAGTGAAAAGAAAGTAGCAAGCCCTTATAATAACTGTGCAGTAGACTTAAAAATAGACACAGGATTTGATACTGTTTGCATCCTGAAGATGATCCCAACTAAGTGACCTCCAGTCGCCATTCAGACAATCTTAAACGTGTACCAAGTTATAGAATGCAGATTTTGAGCTTATCACCCTACTAAAGTGTTATATGGCACTCTTATGAAGCAGATTCTTCCAACAAACTAAGACAAAGTTTTGGCGATAAATATAATAAATAGGAAAGTATAAGTAAGATTTTGATCAGAAGACAGCACTTTGTGTCGCTTGCTAGAACCTGTAACTGACCGAGAGACTACAGGAGACAAAGTCTTGCAAAACCACTAGATGAAATATTACCTTGATTTTGCAGTTCTCAAACAGATGTCGCCTGTTGGAGCAGGCGCAGTAGTAAATAAAGTGTAGAGATTATTGCACTCGATATGCATGCTTTACGAGCAAACGTTCCTTCCTCCACCGGTTGCCTTCCAAAATGGGTATTATACTCGTAAAAACGTCTTTAGTGTGGGCAACGCCTATCACGATTGCGAAATTATATTTTAAAACATTTTTGGACATTAGAAATGATAGAATAGACCAGATTCTGGCTCCCAGGAGATTTTGATGGATATCCAGAGGAAAGCAAAAGAAACAAAAATTATAAACATTCAGGAAGCCTAAGCGCTAAAAGCGTTGCCAGGTTTGAAATTTTATACGCGGTGATCAATTATCTCAAGATGTAAAGCACTAACAAAAGCAATCAAGAAATGGAGAAACTAGTACGCAAGTGAACAGGTTACAAAACAAATAAACAAACAAACAAAATTTCCTGTTGTTATTGGAATTCATCAGTGCCGAAGGCAACTCTAAGAAAAAAACAAGTGCTCCTGGTACATATCAAGCAGAAATGACTCGAAAAATAGTAACATTGCCTAATGATGATATAATAATAATAATAGTAATAATAATAATAATAATAATAATAATAATAATAATAATAATAATATCAGCAGCAACTTCGTTGTCTGTATTAAACGGCTTAAGCATAACTAATTAAGGGTAAAATTATACTGCTTATTCTAAATAACTTTGGTTAAAAACAGAGTATTCATGCAGGAGTAGAAAGGTAAAGGTAAAGATACGTTTCACGGGGCAGAGCACCGCACGCAGGCCAATCGGCCCATTGTGCTCCCAATGGGCACGTGACCCCTGTGAGGGAAGAATGAGGGGACGACCAGATCTGGATGTCACGGGCGCAAGCATAGACGAGGTCCCTAACGTTTCAAGATAGAACGCATCTTACGCCGCGCGGTCTCTGCCCACAAGCCACCAACCTCCAGGGACCCCCGGAGCGAGCTCCATGCTGAGGAGAGACCTAACTGAGCGGTACCGCAGCGACGCTAGGGAAGAAACCTTACAGAGCGCAAGCCACCGCCCAGCCTCAACCCGCCAAACACCGTCCCCTGGTCTTACAACCCTGAAACATATGACAAGGAAAATGATGGGTACAGGAAATGAGAGGAGGGGTGTTGTGGTAGAAGATGAACCACCCTAGCATTCGCCTGGCGACCCGTGGAAACTACGAAAAATCCATGGGCCAGCGTGGGCGGTCACCGGACCTCCCGACCTGGACCTCCCGAATGGGGGCCACAGACGCAACCCCTGAGATATCCCGCTCGGTGCAGGAGTAGAAACTATTGTTATGATTAAATTATATCAGTAGTGTTTCGTTCTCTTTTCATTAGCTTTGAAGCACTAAAGAAAATGTATTCCTTCGATACTTTTGAATGGTCTGCAGCAGTCTACTGGTCAATTCAGAGGTTCAAATGCACCTACATCCTACCAAGAATGAGACACTGAAAGGTGTGTTACCAAAGCTCGCGAGGGCAAAAAGCATAACGAAGCAATGACGGCCTAAATACATGCGATTTTATTAGCATAATATTATATTTAAATACAGGTGAAAATTTGGCAACAAAACATGTGCTTGTTCGTTTCAATTTAAACAGCTTCAGGGTGAATTTATTTGGACTGCGTTTTGTGTATGGAGGAGATAACGTCGAAAGAACTAATTTCGTACATGATGAGATAATAATAATAATAATAATAATAATAATATTATTATTATTATTATTATTATTATTATTATTATTATTATTATTATTATTAACAACTTGTCAATGCCAGTACGTTTGACTTTCGCAAGGAAAATAAATAAACACAAGCTACCTGCTAGCAACTGAATGGTTCTTCATTAGATAAAGGTCTTGTTAGCAGCACAATGAACCCCAGCGAGACTCCACTTGTATCAGACATCTGCAGTGACACCTACACGAGAACTTTGAACACTGAACAAAACCATGTAATCAGGAAATTCCACACACTTTGATCTGTGAACATAGCGGAAGGTTTTCCCTTGGTTTGCCTTCTCGGTCAAACTAGTGCCGCCAGATTTATGGCTACTTTTCCCTGACGTTTCCGACATCTCTTACAAGTATTTAACTATGTTGTTCTTAGCAAAGACAGAATCCCACCTTCCAGTCACGAGGTAGTTAATCGTTCCCTCTAATGAGAAATACTTGAATCTCAGCGAGTGAAAGACTCAACAGATGCCCATGAAATCTATCTTGTTCCAAAGTTTTATTAAAATTGGTAAGAGTGATGACTGGTTTCTTCTCCTTTTCTTAATGACAAACCGTATTCTGTAGCAAACTTCATCTATGTGTTATGGTTTCCCGGCTATATAATGTTTCCACAAAGATGGAAAAGCATACTTTATTTATTATGCCATTACCTCAAAATCACTAATCAGAATTATAAGGATCACATAGAATAAAAGGCAACGGCAGAAGTTAGAGGGTTTTTGTGTGGATAAAAATGTCGCGAAAATCTTCGCCTTGCATCCTTGAAAGACCTCTGTCTTATGTACCAACGGCATTAATCTTAGGTTTTTATTTGTTTATGCTGTTCACATGCATAAGTACAAACCTAAATTATTTTTCATATTTCTTTTCTTTTTACTTTCTCTACCACTTAATTACCTATAGTAAGAAAGTATTGCAGCTCATCCAAAATATCGATATTGAGGTTTCACCGAAAAAACACGTTTTGAAGTCCACTGAATCACCCAATAAAAGATTTTTGGAAAAAAAATATGTGTATGTGTGCGTGTGTGTGAAAAGTATAGCACGCAAAATATCGGATAAATTGCGAATTTCATATTTGAGTGGAGACTGATGAAGCATAGCAGGCGAAGAACAAAAACGTTCTCCCACCCCAAACCATCCTTTAGGTGGAATATTTGTTCTTTATTTTTATTTTCTTAAAAGCGGCCCTAACCATTTTTATTAACAACAACTTTAGGATATTTGTATGACTAATAAATTATATGCCTTCAATTTCCAGGGAATGGGTTGCCTGTGAAGTTTTCTTCATTCTGAATGAATTTTGTATACTTTTGTGTAACTGTTAACCCCTAAGAGATATTCAAATGCTTACAGCACAAAAAGTGTAGAGCTCATCCAAACATACAGAGAGGTTATTCGAGTTGTGGGCCGTAGGAGCGTTGCGTGATTTGGTGAATCGAGACGGCAGCGGCAGAGGAAGAGAGAGACAGCATCATTGCGCTTAAAGTAATGGGTTTTTACAGAGAGCATAAAATAATATTTAAGCAGCATAAAGTTATATTGAAAACTGATAATAATGATGAACACAAATCTGTGTTACTTGAGGTGTTGAAAATGACAGCAATACATTTACGAGATCTTCATTGAAACTCCCGTGAACATCCACAAACTCGCATTTGTGATTCTGGCAACTTCTCCTGTGTTTTATGCTTCTATTGTGTACGATTATCCGTATACACTTTGTTTTTGGAAGGGTTTCTCCATTAATAAAAATCACAAGGCGCCAGATCGGGGTTATGAGAGCGCCATAGCCCAGTACCGAGGGGCTTCTCAGTCAATCGAAGTGATTCGTAAACGGCGTGAGCAGTAGCGCAAAACTCCCTCGCCGGCTTGCTCAGGAAACAGCGTTTCAAAACCTTTGGCATGAAATGCCACTAACTTATAATATTAAGTTTTAATTTTAACTATTGTCAAAACTTATTTTTTTTAAGTTAATTGACACAATGCTAGCAATCATTCTCTCAGCAGGGGTCTGCTACTACTTACAATACTTATGAATCGCTCAGATTGAGTGAGGAATTTAATACTGGGCTGTGTCCCTCTCGTAGCCCCAATTTGACGTCCTGTAATTTTTATTTATGGGAAACGTAAACAACAAAGTGTACAGGAATAACTCGCATAAGTAGAAGATATAAAACAAACGTTTTTAATTTTAAAGGTATTCACTGTAAAATTACACATACGAATAAATAAATGACTGTGCAAAAGCTCGAAGCTCTAGCTAAAACAGTTTCTCATTTAATACAATTAAATGTTTTTAATTAGTGAACAAAAATGCAAATTTTCTAAAACTGCCTTACGCATTCGACTTGTCAGAGAAGTACGGTAGTGACATTTTATAATACTTTAGCACAGTGAAAATAAATGCAAGGATTTGATTAAAGTTGATATTATTAGTTGCATAGAAATAAAGTTTTGTTTTTATGAAGTTGTTGGTGTGACATTTTTCTTGTTTTTTCAGTATATATTGTGAGCCAAGAAATAAAGCAATCATAAAATTAATGCTTGAATCTTTAGATGGCGTATTTTGGATTATGTATGCAAATTTACATACAAATCAGAGCAAAACTAAATTGTAGGGAATAAATTACATTTGCAAAAATGTAAAACAGAAAAAATATACAGAAAGAGTCCAGTGGAGTTAAAAGGGAGTGCACAAGTGATTTAAACATGTCACTGGGCTTTTAAAAATGACGGATCCTGAAAAATGTTTGGCCAAAGTGATTAACAGATGTCTATGAAATATTTATAAGATATAATTAAAAAATCCAAAATTTTATAATTTTCTCCTAAAACCTCAATGCTAGTGTCCCCTAAAGTATCTAAACCAGAAGACAAACAGCCAGAATTACGTCTATGAGTTTATAGATGCTCCTGGGAATGCCATAGGCATACTCCGGAATTGTATTGCTGTTGAGAGAGATGTTTTCAACGCCTCATATAAAGTAGGTTGGTGGTCATCATGATTATCATTTTAAAATATTATTTTATGTTTTTTTAAAATATCATTTTACGTTTTTAGTGAAAAATCTATTACTTTATGCCTCTCTCTTCAGGAGATTATATGAAGCTGTAAAAGTCAGAAAATGTCCTGCAAGTATGACGTAGGAAAGGTTTTAGTCATTGGGCCTTAATATACTTATTTCTCGAGAAATCAATTACGCAGTTCTTGTGTGGAATGCTACATTATACAGGGTGAGCCAAAAGATTCCGAACCGCCTGCGGGGTGTTTTTCCTGTCCGCGTCCTCGTCGCTCGTTGCCGTCGTTTCCTAAAGGGGTGCCAAAAATGTATGGACAACCACGGTGGCCAGTTTAAGCATCTCCTTTCATAAAGTTGGTGAGTAAACCCTTTAAAAGTAGTTTTAAAAATGTTGTATGGTTTCATCCGCACCTTTCTATGATAGCGGCAGATGGCAACGAACGCCGAGAACGCGGGCAAGAAAAGCACCGCGCAGCTGGTTCGGAGTCTTTTGGTTCACTCTGTAGTAGACACTTAGAGGAAATATATCGGGAGTGCGAAATAGCCTCTTTGGGCGACGTCCTTCTCCCAGCACAAAGCCGAGCTTTGCCGGTAATAGGAAGACATATGGACCTCACTCTTGATTAAAATGCTGACCGCGACCTATCGTATCTGCAATGCAGTGTGTCTGTGTTCGTTATATCTACACCGAATTTCCTGCAGTTGTTCACTGGACTAGTTGGAATATCTGAAGACTAGAAGGTTAAGACCGTTATGATCCTGCATGAAGACTTGCAAAGAGGAAGCCAGAAAATAGTTTCGTCTCCAAGTGTCATGCAGCTAAGATTAGCCGTTATTAATGTTCTTGGTTAGCACAAAGCTTTTATAAAAGGATAAGTGAATCACTGGAGAAGAAGAATCCTTTTAGCTTCTAGTTTCAGATAAAAATGAAAGCGTAAAGTGGTTTAAATGTTTCTTTGACTAGTGCTCGAAGCATTTGCATGAAATGTTATCCAACAGGAGCAGGTACGGAAAATATTTTTTCCTATTCTTTGATCGTTAATGCTGTATAGAGCAGTTTAACCAGTTTCAACGCGGCAGTGAACAGCCGTGTTGGGCAACTTCATAGAGGCGGCCTATTTGAGATTTAGGGATACATATTGATTTGTACCTCAGGTTAACTGCCAGGTCAGCATTGTGTACTTACCCATAAAAGTTTCATGTCATGGCATTATTTTCGCCGAGAAAATTTAGATAACTCAACAAAATCGTCGAATACAGAGCCTTCGTGTTGCTTTATGCTTCTGACTTTCAAATTCTGCTGATGAAGACGGAAAAAGATTTTATCTAATGAGCTGTGGTTTTGAGATAGTAATAAAATAAGGTATCACCTCATTTGTACACCGGTTTTATTAGACCTCAGGGCATGATACAACGGAAATACATGTACTAAAGCTTATCTTAAAGGGAATATCACGATAATGAAGATACTGCAACTCTCTGGATGCAAAAAGGGTATAAATTGGCGACGTCAACATTGTTTTACACCAACCTTCCATTTGTTCTGATCTTTAGCTTAGCTATACGTATCCTGAATTACTCAATATGGAGCATAAAAATATTCCTACAGAAGATGCACGTTATTGTACTGAACTGTGGAACTGGTTAATATCCTGCGGTAGAACAGAACAAATTCAGGGAGCCCAGTCGGTTATAAGAATTGTGTTGGCACCTAAACATTTCGGCGATGCACGTGCTTTTGGTACATATTCTACTGCCCCATATTTCATGACTTCCTGAAGCCCTAACTAAAAACTAAACCGTCTCAGTCCCGCAACACTTCGCTAGCCACTATGCGTTCGTAACAATATTAAAGGCTCGCTTTACTCGCCTGCTGCACATCGAAGCACTTTGACTTCCAAGAACGAGTTCCAAGGCGTTTCATTTTGGCTCGCTTGCTTCTGTTTTACAAGGCTGCTGCAGTTTCCCTGTAGCTTCGGACTTCCACATTCGCCACGCCTAAGCAAAGGAATTGTTTACTGAATGAAACAGGTAGTACTGAATGAAACAGTATTAACGTTTGACCTAAACATTAGTTTGTGCCGGAAATTCATCACAGCCTCATACTGTGATAGCTTTGAATATTAAAATGCCCTTAAGGTAGTGCACGGTTTAAAGCAAACTGAATAGATTTCTCTGATTTTTGTTTGTTTTGTAAAATGGTTTCACAATTTATAATTGAAATTTCCGCACTGTCATAATTTTCCTCGTGTAGTAGACATCTGGAAACGCCATGAAATAGCTGTTATCCCTCACTTATTCTAAAACAATTCTGACCTCAGAAGCAGGACCGTGGGCGAGACAAGCCAATAAGGACGCTGCGTAAAAAGCTGTGGAAAGACGATCAATGGCGAGGGTTGCTAGGTAACCTAGTTAACTTTGGAAGTGTTCGAAATCGGGAACAGGTAAACAATTATTTTAATTTACCAGTAAATAAGATGCAACGCTAGAAATGCAACTTAAATTTATCAACCTACTACCAAAAGTTCTCCACCACTAGATGGTTATTGTTCAAAGAACCGGTTAATGTTATGCCTTAACCCTAAGAGGAAGATCGCAAAGTACCGTGACACAGCGGCTGTAGGCCCAAGGTTATTGAGACGCTGGCGCCGGGTGGTCGGAGTAAACAAGATAACTGCCGTTTGCCAGCGTAAATACCGAACGCGCTATCGGAAGATAACTATAATCTTCTGGAAGCTTTTCCTCTCCCCTCCTCCGGAAAGTATGCCGAAGTAGTTCTAGAACGTTCGAGAACCTTATGGAAGGATTGTACTGATATATAAGCGAGCGTTCTCGCGAGAGCAGGAGAGGGCGAGTTAGCGAGCGAGCTAGTAGTGCGTTTCGGTTGCGACATCAAGAGCGATTCTCCGAGCGAGTTGGTGACGGTTGTTGTGGCGTGCACCGAATGTTACTGCGGAGCTACGGGCCGTAGAGGTCTTGGGTTCGACTCCCGATGAAGTGAACCGTCTGATGTGAAGAGGCTACTTCGCGAAGGAAGCGAATTGGCAGTTGAAAACTGCACAAAGTCACATTGCACTCAAAATCATCGAAGGAGAGAATTTTTTCTGTAGTGAACTGAGCAGGATCTGCAATGGGGAGTCGTCCTCCATGCTAGCCTCTAGTTCCCGAGGTCGCGGGTTCAAGCCCGGCGGAGGGGTGATGGATTTTTTTCGGGCGCAAAATCCTTAGCATGGCTTCCTTCGGAAGGGAAGTAAAGCCGGTGGTCCCGTGACGTAGATTTACGGCAGTAAAAGAGCCTCAAACCTGACAAAAGAGGCCTCTGAGCAAAATCTCCTGTATTTCACGCCTAGTGTGGAATGGGACGCTGAGGACCATAGCAGTTAAAGAGCGTCCATAAATTAAAAAAGCTCCGCAATGGAGTAATAAAAAAGTAGGTAAAATCTTTAGTATTATTTGCTTTTTAGGAGCATTAACAAATAATAAATTTGTGTGAACACATACCCCTTAGCATTACTATATCTTAGTGAAAGGATTTTGAATCATATAGAGGATTTGTCCTTGTGTGCTCTATCACCATTTGAGACAGATACGACTGTGATGTGGCTACTTAGGCATATCTTAAAAATCATAAGTTCTCTTTAAAAACAAAAAAATACTTATGTTATACATTCACGGGACTTTCTGTAGGTACTCTCTATCGTTTATTAGTGTGTATACAAACTATTCTTAATAAAGGTTATTTTCCTATCTACTACATTTTTATCCAAATAAACTCTTGCAGAAATAGCTACAGTACACATTTCACAAGAGAAAAGCGATAGCCAAATGTTTAAGAACTGGGCGCTATATCTTGGTCTGAAAATTCCATGCTGTTTCCATGCAATCGCGAGAAACAGCTGAATGTTGAAAGGACTTTAAGAGAATGACCAAGAAATGAACATTTCGAACCATTAATAACGAATATCTCAGAAATGGCTTACGCCACAAAAAAAAATTGTTTGAAATAAAATGTGTTTTAAAGAGATCTACATTTGTTCTGTAGTACGTTTTCGTCTATCACTTAATATTTACCAATTATACAAGATTATATAAAATTCCTTCCGAATGAAAAGTGCTTCAAAGACTACTACCCAAAAATTCAAGATATACATTTTATTTTTCAAGTAAATATCTTTAATATATGGTATTTTAATCAAAATCGTTTGAGCCGTTTTTTAGAACATGTTCCATGTAAAAGGTAGTTGGGAGTGGTAGGATTTTCTTGAAAATCCCCCATTGCATGTTTTGAGATCTCTTAATCCAAAAATAATGTGTGAACAGCTTGTCTCAAAAACGACAATTAGGATAAATACAGACTTGGTATATAATTCAGCATCTTCAGAGAATGCGATACGAACAGTTTCAAAGTAATATTTTCTGATTTTTTTCAAAAGTGGCTCTATTGATTTTTATTAAAATACCATATGTTTAAGGTATCCTCAAGGCCAGGGTAGTCACTGTAGGGGCACGATGTTTAACTCATTCCCTGTTTTCTTCTTCGGTGTGTCCAGCGTCCATAGAGCTTTTATTCTGTTAGCATTGTGTCGCCGTAGTGTCCGACCACCCCAATACACGAAGTTGGAGGGAGAAAGGAGGAGAATGACACCAAGCGTCACAAAATGGCATGACTACTCTAGGCTAATGAAGTGTGGGCATAGCTTTACTTCTGTGTGTAAGTAGCCTCAACATTCTGAACGAATTGAACATAAATTTGTACAGCAACTGGCATACAACAAGAAATAAACGGAAACGTACTACATGCAAGTATAGTAAAGTACACAATTTATATAAATAAATTAATTTGTAGCATTAACCATTTCAGAGATATGCCTTGCTATTGGTTTGGATTTTCCAATGCTTACACCGCTATTCTATTTCTCGTGATGTGCTAAGCGTATGAAATTTCAAATGAAGCCCATAGCGACCTGCTCTTTAAAAAGATGTCTGCTGATTCACTCTCCTGTATCCAACTTATACCCACAACGAAAGTGTAATGAAATCACTTTTTGCAAAAATTTAACTCGATTAAAATAAAGTAGATATAAAAAAAATCTGATGTGCTACACTCACATGACTTTCTCTACTCTTGTACAAACTTATTTACAAACGCTTATTCTCCATCTACTTCATGTTAATCGAAATAAACATTTGCAGACTCTATCTTATTGCTAATTTTCTTGTAGATGTAAGGGGAATATATATTTACAAGGGCAATATGGAAATACAGTAGCCTTTAAGCACATACATATCTCTTAATAGCTGGTTGCTAGGTGCAGCACCATTCCCTTTCCCACAGCACCATTCCCTTTGCATATCCAAGACAAAAAAAATGAATAACGAATTCCCATTTGAGAAAATAAGTATTGAAAAATTTAAGGGAATAACAAGTAAGATCTCGAAAATAGTACACTCAACATAAAAAATATATATGAGATAAACCGTGTATTTTAACGCGATCTACATTTTTGTGTAGTAAAATTTTGTCTATCTCTTATGGTTTACCAGTTATGCAAAAGTCGTTCACAATAAAGAATACTTTTGGAGACATTCCCAAGAAATTCAAGATATACATTTTATTTGTCATAAAAATATCTTAAACATATGATATTTTAATCAAAATCGTTAGAGCCATTTTTGAGAAAATTAAAATTTTCGAAAAATGTTCCATGTAAAGGGTACTCTGGGGTGGGGGGATTTTCTTGAAAACCTTCGAGTCACATCCTTGGAAGATACTGAACGTAAATACCAAGTTTGGTGTTTCTCCGACTGTTCGTTTCTGAGTTATGCTGTTCACAGACACACACACAGACAGACACACACAGACAGACACACACACGGACATGTTTCCAAAAATGCTTTTTTTGGATTCAGAGGGTCTCAAAATATGTATTTCCGGTAAAATCTCGGTATCGAATTTTTGGGTGGAATACAATACTTCTCCTACTTCTATACGTAGTAGAGAAAGTAAAAATGAATAACGAATTCCCATTTGAGAAAATAAGTATTGAAAAATTTAAGGAAATAACAAGCAATATCTCGAAAATGGTTCACTCATAAAAAAAATGTATATGACATAAATTGTGTATTGTAACGCGATCTACATCTTTTGTGTAGTAAAATTTTGTCTATCTCTTATGGTTTGCCAGTTATGCAAAAGTCGTTCACAATGAAGAATACTTTTGGAGACATTCCCAGAACATTCAAAATATACATTTTATTTGTCATAAAAATATCTTAAACATATGATATTTTAATCAAAATCGTTAGAGCCATTTTTGAGAAAATGAAAATTTTCGAAAAATGTTCCATGTAAAGCGTACTCTGGGGTGGGGGGATTTTCTTGAAAACCTTCGTGTCGCATCTCTGGAAGATACTGAACCTAAATACCAAGTTTGGTATTTATCCGACTGTTCGTTTCTGAGTTATGCTGTTCACAGACGGACACATACACAGACAGACACACACACACGGATATGTTTTCAAAAATGCTTTTTTTGGATTCAGGGGGTCTCAAAACATGTATTTCCGGTGAAATCCCGGTATCGAATTTTTGGGTGGAATACAATACTTCCCCTACTTACTATACGTAGTAGAGAAAGTAAAAATGAATAACGAATTCCCATTTGCGAAAATAAGTATTGAAAAATTTAAGGAAATAACAAGCAATATCTCGAAAATGGTTCACTCAACAAAAAAATGTATATCACATAAATTGTGTATTTTAACGCGATCTACATCTTTTGTGTAGTAAAATTTTGTCTATCTCTTATGGTTTACCAGTTATGCAAAAGTCGTTCACAATGAAGAATACTTTTGGAGACATTCCCGGAACATTCAAGATAAACATTTTATTTGTCATAAAAATATCTTAAACATATGATATTTTAATCAAAATCGTTAGAGCCATTTTTTAGAAAATTAAAATTTTCGAAAAATGTTCCATGTAAAGGGTACTCTGTGGTGGGGAGATTTTCTTGAAAACCTTCGTGTCGCATCTCTGGAAGATACTGAACCTAAATACCAAGTTTGGTATTTATCCGACTGTTCGTTTCTGAGTTATGCTGTTCACAGACAGACACACACACGGACATGTTTCCAAAAATGCTTTTTTTGGATTCAGGGGGTGTCAAAACATGTATTTCCGGTGAAATCTCGGTATCGAATTTTTGGGTGGAACACAATACTTCCCCTACTTACTATACGTAGTAGAGAAAGTAATAAGCTTTATTAGCATAATTAGTAGAAGAGATATACACTTAAAAGTAAACGATAACGGTTAAGCTGTAAATGTAACACATAAGATTTTTATTTCTTCAATGATGCACTTAAATAAGTTTATTTAAATGCATTTTAAAAACTAAAATTTCTAAACACTACAGTAAACGTAATGACATTGAATTACAACTATAGGAACTACATTTGTTATTAACGAAACCCATTGGTTTTCAAACCTGGAGCCACATTGAAGATGGCGCTAGTTTCGTTTCCATTACTTTATGCTGAATAAAAATTACAACTTAAAGAGAAAGCTGTTTCGTCTAAAAGAACTACAGCTTCTAGATTTGAAACACCATCAGTCAAAAGATTCAAGAAGTATTTAAAAACCTAATGCAGTAGTTAGCTTATCTGATCAAATTTTGGATTTGGAAGAATCACATTTACTTGAAAAAGGATAGAAAACCTGCATTTCCTTATCTAATGACATTGAAGATTATATAGTTGACACAGAAGTAGCCACCTATGGTTTAAATTAAACTACAGCCATTGATTTGAAATCACAACGCATTGAACTCATAAGAACGATGGATTTCGCTATGATTAGTAACTTCATAACAAGACTATTAATAAACTTAATACCAAACCGGTTGTATATTTAAAAGCTGACAAAGGTAATCAGGCTGTTATTTTAAATATAGATGACTATAATAGTGGAGTAATTCCGTACTGTTTCCATGCAATCACGAGAAACAACTGAAAATCAACAGAACTTACAAAAGAATGACAAAGTATCGAACAAATCCAGCCATTAATAATAAATATCTCAGAAATGGCTGATGCCACAAAAACGTTATCTCAAATAAATTGTTTCTAAAAAGTTTTACTTCTTTGTGTAGTACATTTTCGTCTATCGCTTAACGTTTACCAGTTATACAAGATTATACAAAATTCCTTCCGAATGAAGAGGACTTCAGAGGCTTTTCCAAGAAAATTCAAGATTACATATTACTTGTCATGTAAATATCTTTAATATGTGATATTTTAATCAAAATAATTAGACATTTTTTATAAAATCAAACAATTAAGAAAATATTTCATGTAAAGGATTGTTTGTGGTGGATGGATGCTTTTTAAATCTTCGTGTCGCATCTTTGGAAGATAATGAATTTAAACACCAAGTTTTGTATTTATCCGGATTTTCGTTTATGACTTATGCTTTTCACAGACCCACACACATGGACATTTTCCTAAAAATACTTTTTTTTGGATTCAGGAGGCCTCAAGTCTTGCATTTCTAGTGAAACCTCGATATCAAATTTTTGGTTGGAATGGAATAGCTACTAAGTGCATGGTAGAGAAAGTAAAAATGTAGAAGTGAAACACTTGGAACACATATAAGTTTAGAAAGCTGAATTTGCTGCATCCCCTATCGTCATCTGTCACCGATAAATCAATATCAGAATAAACCAAGTGCCAGTTGCGTAGAATATTCAGAAGTCAAAGTTCGGTAATTCTCTTCATGAACCTCCCTTGCCTCTCCTTAACCTTAACTGATTGTAATTACGTATGCATTGACGTAATGTCTCCGAGGAACTCGGCCAGAAAAAAGCAGTTTGCAATGGAAGAATTTTACAGATGAGATCCTGTGACGTGTTTCTTTTCTGAGTACAGTAAGAATCTACGTAGTCGCGAACCCCAAGTGCAAGCGATAATCCTGTGAATACCTGGCAAATAAAACTATTTTGTAATAGTCAAACACTCCTCAGCCCATTACCATTTTATAGCGATTCTAAAACCTGTGCATATAAAACGCTATTTCTCCTCTTTACAATACTTGAGGCAATCACCGCATATTGACTGTGTAGAAATGCTTTCAAATAGGTGATATAAGAGTGTTCCAAAGCACCCGTATCAGCCGTTTTCCTGTAAAACTATAAGACACTTGTTCGTAAAAACAATATGATAACCAAAACCTATGTAAAGAATCGATTGGTGGTATTTCCATTTTCCGAAACAAACCGGAAGTAGGGGTACTCGTGGTCAACTTTGAAGTTTTATATGAGAACATGGGTTGTTTGTTACTATTTTACCACCTCCTACAGCAAGTACAGGAAGTGCTGCATTCCACCCAAAAAAATTGATATCGAGATTTCACCAGAAATAGACGCTTTGAACTCCACTGAATCCCTTCAAAATAGAATTTTTTTAAAATAAGGTCTGTGTGTTTGTATTTGGAATTTATCTAACATTCCGTTTTTAAATTATGCTGTTTACACACGCGTGCGCACTCACAGAACAGTTTTATTAATGCCATTTTGGTTTCATATTATTCATCCAATGTCGAAAATTACCAGAAAAGTTTCCATTACAGTTTTAATACATTTAGGGATAGATTCATCAAATTCCAAAAGGTTTCCTATGTTTAGAATTACTAGTGGATTTCCTAAAACATTCTGATTTTTGGGGATTGCTGGATTTTTAACTAAAACTGCCTCATTTATTAATCAGATTGAGCAATGCAGTTATGAATGTCATCATGAAAGACAAATAAAACAGTGAGGAATTTCCATTAAGATTTATTTCTGTGAAATGTAGACATAACAAGACTAGTGGGCGTTCCGTACTTCGGACATCGATTCATGCACCACTTGAAGTCTCACAGTCACGAATTTCAGCGGTGTGGGATCAGCAAACATTAATCTACGAAGTCAAGGTTACTCGGAATACGAGCGTGTTCGTAAATGATTTAAGTGGATGGATGAATAAAGCTTGCAAATAGGCGCTATCAAGCTTGTGATTTAGAATACTACTGTTTCCAGAGCAAATGCACCAACTGCTGCGGAACTTGGTGTATGAGCTACCTCTGTACGAGGTAGTTAAAGATTTGTAAACATGAATGAATTGTCAAAATATCTCACTACTGATTTTTTCCACAAAATGCTAGTGTTCTAGATTTGTGAGGTTTGTTGAGATTCTTTATCACAAGAAATACTGTACGATATATTTGAAAACAAAAAAGGAATACATATTCTGTCTAGACTTGCTCTCCATAATACTGAATGAAAGGCACTTTAAAATATCAAAGCTTTGGGATGCTATTGGTTTGAAAAAAATAGGGACTATTACTGCAATAAAAGTTGAATGTGTATATTTTGCAATCAAATGTCAACCATTCACCTTTAATGACTTTTACCTAGCTGCCTTCTTCTTTGTTTCTTTCTTCCTGCATTGCTCCACACTTTTCTGTAGGAAAAAGTAATAATTGGTCCTCATGATAGCTTCTTAGTCTGCACATCCCAGTTTCGGTTCTTGGCTAATCAGAGGAATTGTGTTATTTACTCGCCTCCTTAGAAAGGGAAAAGTATAATATATAAAGTTTTAAAACATAATAAAGCCAAATGACAATCTAGAAAAAAGAGAGAAAATGTTATGTTACACTGACACTACCTTCACTATCCATTCTTCAACAAACTATTATTACAAAAGCTTAATCTTCCATCTCTTCATGTTAATGAAATATAAATTTGCATAAATGCTTTTATTGCATATCTCCTTGCAGATACAAGAGGATTACAGTAATACAGTAGGCTTCAAGCGATATAAGAAGCTCTCTAAATACGGTTCTCTAAATATACAAAAGTCATTCCGAATGAAGATAAATTCATAGACTATTCACAGACAATTCAAGGTTTTCTTGAAAATATTATATCACATCGTTGAAAGATACAGAATTTAAATACTGAGTATAGAGCTTAAATGCTAACTTTGGTACGCATCAGACTTCGTTTTTTAGTTACGTAACAACACATACAAATACACCCACACACATAAACCTTCTCCTAAAAATGCTTTTGGAGGGGGGGAGTTCACGGTGCTTCCAAACATGTGAGATATGTGAACATGTGAAGTCTAGGTATCGAATTCTTGGGTGGAATACAATACTTCCTCTACACTGTAAGTACGTAGAAGATAAAGTAAAAAACGAGTTATCAGACCAGTATTTGTTTCGCCAGACAATGGCTTGGATCAAAAGGCGGTTATATAAATGAAAATTTAATACTTAATCACCCCATAAAAAGCAGTTGTATTATTACTTCTTAAACTCCACATTAACAGATTTGTGCACAGAGAGTAACTGGAAAAATTGAGTTTTATTTATGGACGCTCTTTAACTGCTGTGGTCCTTAGCGTCCCATTCTATATTGGGTGTGAAAGACCGGTAATTTTGCTCAGAGGCAAATGTTTAAGGTATTTCTACGACAAAAAAATATACATCTTGAATTTTCTGTGCATATCCTGTCACGTCCACTATATTCTGAATGAAGTTTGTATACTTTTGTATAACTCGTAAACCGCAAGGGATAGACAAAAACTTGTTATACAAATTTGGATCTCGTTAGAATACACAATTTATTTCTAATAAATTTTTGTGACATTAAAGATTTTTTAGATATTCCTGTTATTGGTTTGAATTACCACACACTTTATGTTTTTTGAAGTGCTAAAGTCGCTATTTATTTATTTCTCGCGGCCTTGCAGAGAGTGTAATTTCAAATGCAGCATATACTAACCCGCGATTGACGAGTGCTATATCGCTCTTACACCTGCAACGAAATGCATGATTAACCTTTATTGCTAAAGAGGATAGAATAAGCTTTTGGTAGAATGGCTTGTAGAAGAGAGGGCAGAGAAAGTCATGTGAGTGTAATGCTTTACATTTTTAGGTTTTTCTTCCCCATTTGTATACTTCTGTGGTCATATTCGGGGCTTTCACTTGAGAAGAAAAGTTGAACTGTAGGTTCTTTTACACTGTTTTCTTTTTATCCATTTTAGCATGAAACAATCAAATTCACTCCCCCACTTTGCAGAACGTAGGAACTGATTTTAACTAAAGACAAACTCCCCCAGCCCAGAATCGAACCTGGGACCTTGGGTTAAGTTAAGAAGCCAGAACCGAATCACTGGACCACACTGGTAGCTATTTTACCAGTTCCTGTGAAAGTGTTCGAAGTGATTTTCTTCCTCAGCTTTCACTTCGTTTATAGATGTACTATTTCTATCCAAACGTTTTTCAGTTTCATAAGATGGAAGGAAGTGTTGTTATAACATTTCAATTCAATCCTTTCATTATAATTATTGGTAGAATGTCGTCTAACACGTAATTGAATCGCAACAAACATTTAGAAGGTATAACTTGTTTTTTGAGCTGTTTCATTCCTTTGAAGACCTTTTTATTGAAATGTGTAGTATTTAACATAACGTTTTGAACGCTGTCGTTCGATGATATCAAGAGTATTTTGCTAGATTGCAGTCTCAGACATCTTGACTAAGCGCTTACACTGCCCATTTATTTTGAAAGAAACACAAAAAGGAAGCTAAAATAGGATGGCAACAGAAAAGTAAATAAACTACTTCAACAGAAAATAGCATATTAATGATAGACCAAACTGGTTCCGCAACTGTTTTAGCTGATCTGTTCTTTGTACCTTATATGCCAAGTGGTCAAATTGGAATTAGTAATCGAAAAAGATAAGGGGTAGAGGGGAAGAATTGATACAAGGCAGAAGAAGGATATAATTATCTCATTTTTATGCTGGAGAGTCTTCATACCAATAAGGAGCACGAAGCACTCATTAAAGAGGTTCAGTATCCTTGTAACAGGATGGCCATTTGTTCTCGAAGTATCAATGTCCAGCCATTTGTCTCTATTGTTGCTGCAACAGAATGACAATCAGAGCATCAGCTTTCATCAAAACAAAAGTAGCCCACCTCTATGGTGTGGGAGTAGCGTCTCTACCTCACATTCAAGAGGTCCCTCGTTCGAATCCCGGTTACCTGGATAAGGTATCTTTCCCTTATTCTGAAAAGATGAATATCGGGGCCATTTGAGTATCATGTCACCCATTACATTTATTCGTCTCACGATATGACCTACCGGGTTAAACTTAAAATTGTTTTATTTGTTTTGCAGTTGTTTTAATATTGATAACAATTATATATTACCATTAAAATGTAATGTGTGTTTAAACTAAAAAGTCATAATCATTCAGGGCGTTTTATATTAAGCTTTCAGCAGCAATAAAAAAAGAACACTTAAGAATTAATTTTAAAATGTTTTGTGATAAAATATGATTTTCCATTAAAATACTAGTCATGTAGAATTAAATATTTATACTTTGTAATTTCAGACAGAAACTAGCATGCAAAAAAATAACATATGTGTAAAGTAGGGTAGGATAATTTTATGAACGTATTAAAACTGTGTAATTAGTTGCATAATATAATTAATAACATATAACTGGAGAAAAAAATTTCTTCTCATTCCCACCACTTATAAATGCTCTCATTTTCTTTCTTTCTTTTCTTCGAGCATGCTACTAGAAAATGGCGCTACCTTTTTCCATCCCGTTATTGTCCTGAAATTTTCCTCAAATGTTTGGCAATAATTTACCTTTTCCGTGTAAATACGTTTGTTCTTCCTATTTCTCAACTTAAGAAACGAATATCTGTACACCTCGATTTCCCATCAGCTTTAGCATTATCTGTCTCTCCCTGAACAAGAAATGTTTTTTAAAGCAGTTCTGCCTGTGAATGGCAGAGCTCAAAAGGAAAATAAATATTTGAAACAGGTCTTTATGTTTTTGTTTGCAGAATAATCGCTCTAATGATTGTGAGCTTTAGTCAACTGCATGGAAAACTACCTATTACCAAAAATCGTTTTTTATTCTGTGTCTCTGCATAAAAGTTTTTCTTCCATACTATTATGTATGTACTTATTCAGTAATTAATGTTTATCAAGAGTATCCTAGACAATTACAAGAAGACGTTAATGCTCCAAGGCTGTAAATTAAGTGGAAATTGGTTGCATTCATAACGTCCCATGTACACTGATATAAGTTAACAAAGAGAAACTAAAAAATCTGATGTGTTACACTCACATGACTTTCTCTACTCTTGTACAAACTATTTTTACAAACACTTATTCTCGATATGCTTCATGTTAATCGAGATGTTAATCTTATTGCTAATTTTCTTGTAGGCGCAAGGGGAATATGGTAGGCTTTAAGCGATAGTCAAATCTTTTAAGAGCTGGTTGCTATGTGGTGCATTCCATTCACTTTGTATGTCCAGGACATAAAAAAAATGAATAACGAATTCCCATTTGAGAAAATAAGTATTGAAAAATTTAAGGGAATAACAAGCAATATCTCGAAAATGGTTCATTCAACAAAAAAAAATGCATATGACATAAATTGCGTATTTTAAGGCGATCTACATTTTTTTGTGTAGTAAAATTTTGTCTGTCTCTTATGGTTTACCAGTTACGCAAAATCGTTCACAATGAAGACTACTTTTGGAGACATTCCCAGAAAATTCAATATATACATTTTATTTGTCATGTAAATATCTTATAATATGATATTTTAATCAAAATCGTTAGAGCTATTTTTGATAAAATTAAAATTTTCGAAAACTGTTCCATGTAAAGGGTAATCTGGGATGGGGGAATTTTCTTGAAAACCTTCGTGTCGCATCTCTGGAAGATACTGAACCTAAATACCAAGTTTGGTGTTTATCCGACTGTTCGTTTCTGAGTTATGCTGTTCACAGACACACACATAGACACAGACATACGGACATGTTTCTAAAAATGCTTTTTTGGATTCAGGGAGTCTCAAAACATGTATTTCCGGTGAAATCTCGGTATCGAATATTTGGGTGGAATACAATACTTCCCCTACTTACTATATGTAGTAGAGAAGGTAAAAATGAATAACGAATTCCCATTTGAGAAAAAAGTATTGGAAAATTTAAGGGAATAACAAGCAATATCTCGAAAATGGTTCACTCAACAAAAAAAAATGTATATGAAATAAATTGTGTATTTTAACGCGATCTACATTTTTTGTGTAGTAAAATTTTGTCTATCTCTTATGGTTTACCAGTTATGCAAAAGTCGTTCACAATGAAGAATACTTTTGGAGACATTCCCAGAAAATTCAAGATATACATTTCATTTTAAACATGGAATATTTTAATCAAAATCGTTAGAGCCATTTTTGAGAAAATTAAAATTTTCGAAAAATGTTCCATGTAAAGGGTAATCTGTGGTGGGGGTGATTTTGTGTCGCATCTCTGGAAGATACTGAACTTAAATACCAAGTTTGGTGTTTATCCAACTGTTCGTTTCTGAGTTATGCTGCTCACAGACACACGCACACACAGACACACACGGACGTTTCCAAAAATGCTTTTTTTAGATTCAGGGAGTCTCAAAACATATTTCCGGCGAAATCTTGGTATCGAATTTTTGCGTGGAATACAATACCTTGTACTATACGTAGTAGAGAAAGTAAAAATATAACAAGACAGATATTATATTTTTACTTAATGCATTTAATTTTTAAAAAGAAACAAAATAAACTTGGTAAACAGCTTTAATTAGTTATGTTTGTTAGAAGACTTTATTTTACAAACTAGTAAACAACTAGTATTTGTACCATGTCACTCTTGTTGCGCAGGTAACATTACTTGGATTTTTAATATAGTTAATTGGATACTTTAGTAATAACATTCAACTGGTCTACATTAAATGGGCTTTTTATTTTCTGTAAATGACAAGTTTATAATAAATAAAACATTCCTCCATTAAGAAAACAAAGTGTTAATCGGACTACCTCACTGGTAGCTCTGGAATTATTCTGCTTTGAAATGTAAAGTCACCATAATGTGGTAATTGGTAGAGAAAGTCATCAGTAAAACTCCCAAGAGGGTCAAGACTTCATTGTATTTTTCAAGGGTGGCCGAAGGTTCCGCAGTATGGGCACTTTCCGCGCATTTCTGCATGATTACACACTCATATGGATATCTTCCTCGTGTTACCGATATCCTTGACTCCTTTTCGCCTCCCAGGCTTTCACTCGTCATGGCTCCATAAGAGATGCCGTCGCAGCTCCACCCAAGTGCCGTTCTTTAAATGTCACCGAGTTATTGACCTGGGGAATCTGAACAGAAAGAACCCTCTGGAGCAATGTTTCCAAAAGGTCAGTGGAGAAACATGCATTGGCTACCTACTCGGTATATCGTAAATGGATTTCGTTAAATACAAACTGTTCAACAGCGCACTTCTTATCAAAGAATTTTAAATACGTATCCAAATTATGTACGTTATGGAGGAAAACAGATAAGTAATAAATATCAACGCCTGAGGTTTTTAAAATAATCATAGAATTAACTAAACAAATGGAAACTATGCGCGCGGCTTGTCAACCCGTAGCAGGTGATGGTGAACGAGTGTTAGGAAGTCCTCAATAAAATCAACTTAGAGCTCTTCATTATCGCTAAAACAATTCACCCTGTTGCAATGAGATGCTGGACTGCCTTCCTCCATTTTCCATACATTTCTGGCAACTTTGATCACTAGGGACAGGAACTTCATGCACTATTAATCCTTTTAATATGTATACTTTGATAATTGTCATAATATGCATATATTTCCATATATAAAGTATAAGAACATACTGACACAAAATTTGTCGTCCTCCGTGATGTAGTGGTTACCATGCTAGCCTTTAGTTCCCGAGGTCGCAGATTCAAACCCGGCGGAGGGGATGGATTTTTTCGGGAGTAAAAATCCTTACAGAGCTTCCTTCAGAAGGGAAGTAAAGCCGGTGGTCCCGTGTCGTAGATTTACGGCACGTAAAAGAACCTCAAGCTTGAATTACCGGTCTTTCACGCCCAATATAGAATGGGAAGCTAAGGACCACAGCAGTTAAAGAGCGTCCATAAATAAAAACTCAATTTAACTTCATATCCTATGTGTGCTCACTTTTACTTTTGGCATGATTACAGGAAAACAAAGCTTCAACATATACAAGCTCCACATCACTGAATTGAAAGACATGAAGTTTCAACTGGAAGACGCTTGTGAACCTGCAGGAATATTTTCGGGTTTGAATTTCTAAAACTGCTAACCGTTGAATATTTTGTAATGCTTCCCTTTGTGTAAATTAGTAGGTTATGTTTTTATAAACCTTAAGAAATACTATACAAAATTTAAACTAAATTTAATATTACGTATTAATATAATCTCTACACTTAAACTCAATTCCGAGAACTCATTAACAGCCGCCTTCATACCTTGAGAGAACGGCTACGATCAGATAAAGCGGGGATTCACCGATGTTACGTGAGCTATTGATTGCGTTGCGTGTGAACTACCGCCAGTATTGCCAAGTTTCAAGACCGACACAGTGACACATATTATTCGAAAATATCGTATTTGTAAATCAAATATGAAGATAAAATAAGTATGGAACATAGGTAAATAAGTAAAATATGCATACAAAATAAGCAAATATGCATCATAATATGTAAGCTGCCGAAATATTACGATTATTAACAAAACAACCAAAATGTGCATTTTATGAAATTGTTAAAAATTTAATAATTAACTAACTTACCAAGTGAGCTTGTTTTCTGATTGCAGAGAAGAAATGTGCATTCCTATTACAATCCTGTCCCTAGTCAGCATCCCAAGCTGTTCTCTCTGAGAAATGTTAGACATTTCTTTACAAAAGTTACTAGTTCATTGAACTGTTTGGTTAGTCCTGCGCAATTTGTGCTTTAATGTGCCCCATAGTCGTAAAATCAGTGGAGCGACGATCCGTGTGTTGACGACTCTGCCATCAAGTCCTATGCGGATCTTCTGCAAGGAGTAGGTACTCAAATAATTGCTGTGGCAGAGGGCTGTGGGTAAGACACGACGCCACATTCTTTCTCCGTGAATTGTGCAAAATTTGGCCATAAAATTAAACTCACATAACTATCACTGTCAATTATGTATTTCCTGAAAAGAATAAAACCTTCTGGTTTCCCCCCTTTCTTTCGTTCTTTCTTTTTACCGCACTCGTGAAGCATTTACGGGTTACCAGCAGTCCAGCATCAGCTGTTCTAAGTATTAGCGCATGGAGGCGATACCATGCTTAATTCCTAAACGAAATAAGATTTCGTAGGCGTTTAACAGAGGCATAGGAAATTCCCATTTGATTTAGAAAACGCTTAAGTGTGTTTTGGAGGGCATTTTCCACAAAACTTCCAATGTGATCTAGAGTATCTGTTTGACGCAGAATTTAAATTAGATGAAAGCAACAAATGTATTAATATGCCATATTAGAATGCAAATCAAAGAGATGGACAATACTTGACACTATAACATTGTTATGAATTCATTGTGTTAAAAATGATGGATTAAGATAATAAATATCAAATAAAAGTTTAGTTAAGCATTTCCAAGGAATGCTTATATTATGAAAACTCAATTAAAAAGTGCATAATGTAAAAAGAATTAACGAAAAGAAAATTCAATAACGTAAAAAGAGAAAATACGTTAACATGAATGAACAAAAACTTGCATTCGCAAAATATAAATATATTAAAGAAAGACTTTATATTATAAAAATGTTATTTATATCAAAGTGTGATTTGTTTGTATATAAATTATTATTTATTTCGTTACACGTAGCAACCACGTTAGAAAGTAAAAAATATTCAATTTTTTTTATTACCTTAAGAAAATTTGCGTTGAGAAGCAGAGATCGTGGGCAACGCTCAAAGAACATTGTTTAAATTGTAACGCATATTGTATTGTTTCATATGCAAAAATACAAAGAATCGGTAAACAAAAGAAAAAATTGGAGTAAATGAAGTTGAAACACAAAGGTAAATATTGTTTTGCATTTATATTATTCAATTGCCTGAAAGAAAATAAATAACTTTTTCAGTGAATATCATTATTATTGCTATTAATTATTTAAATTGCCTTACCATTCCTAAACACGTAATAAAATTATTGATGAGAACAGATCGTTCACGACTGAGCTAAGTGTATTTTAAAATCACTCATAATACACCAGACAAAACTAGCAAATTAAAGTAAAGCTTTCACAAAATTCTAGAAGCGTAACGCACGCTAACATAGTTCAACAATTACTGAGGAGCTCATGGCAAGAATCACTTCTATCACCCCATTTGTAATACTAACTGATTTATTGGAGTGGTAATTTCAAATCAGGCAGTTACAAGTTAAGTGTACGTGGCAATTGGGAGCTTCCAGATCGAGATCCAGAGCCAGACTCTAGAACCCCAGACCACCAATAAACCTGTATCATGTTTTAAAGCTTATTAGATGATTTTCTAAGGTTCTTCTGCTCAACAGTTTTCATTTCGAAATTTAGTAATCTATAGATCTTCGAATTTTAACATCTGGGAACCCGTCTAGGAGTAATCTCTATACAGCCTGAGCAAAATTCCTGTCGGGCTCGAACTGGGTGTATTTGACTAAAAAACAACACATATAATTACTGATATTTTGTTTTCTTAAAGTATAGTTACTTTTGGAAATACATTACGAATATAAGGCTATACCCAGAATAGGAGTTGAAATTCTTTACCATTCTGAATAAACGGACCCGTTTCGGTTGTTAATGTCGTCCTTTATGGTTTAGGGGTGCCATGCTGGTCTCTAGTTCCCGAGGTTGCGGGTTGAAACCCGGCGGAAAGCGATGAATTTTTTCGGGCGTCAACTCCTTAGCATGGCTTCCTTCGGAAGGGAAGTGAAGCCGGTGGTCCCGTGTCGTAGGTTTACGGCACGTAAAAGAACTTCAAGCCTGATAAAGCGGTATATAAATTAAATGAGAAATGCTTTTAGAAACGTAAAGCTAACAGAATCATTTTTGTTTTACTGAACTGAACCCCGAAAGTGGCGCAATCACAAAGACAGACTTATTTTTAATATATTTTATGTACACATAAAATATTATATTTTGTTTAACTCGTCTTTTCCTTGAATACCCTTGAGTGGTAGAGAAGTTGAAACGTGACGGTTATCGCTGCAACCTTGTCACTCATTTTGTAGCGCTATACATCAAAAAGTTGACAACTTCCTTATACTCTGTTGTCTAAACTCTCACATAAACAATGTCAAGCTGTTCTGCTGTGGTGTGAACTAGACATTGAAACCATCACAAGCAAGAATAGACAACTCCTTTTGTTACAACATTCTTTTATTACTCACCAGACAACTAGAAGGTATTCTTAACTTCTGCATTTCCCTTATTAACTTTACGTCCTTCGAGGTTACCTTGGTTTGATCTTCGCGTATAACATGTTATAAGAATTCAAAATAAACCGAAAATGAACCAGTCTATAGAAATAAAAAAGGGAAAAAAATCAATTATTTTAATAACCAGTTCTTCGGGTTTGAGATTTTTGTCGGCCTATCTCCAAGATAGTTATATTACAACTCCAAAACAGAGCCAATTAGGCATGAGAATAGCCATACTTATTGTCTAGAAATGTCACTTTCTGGAATTTCTAGTATAAATATGTTTTCACTTTACAACAACCAGGTGCGGCCATGTTTTATGCCATCTTCTAAGTGGATGCTATTAGCCTAACGTTTATTATAAAATGCAGTGTTATAGCGATAATGGTTGGAGTACCACCTGCACTGCTTGCATCTTCACGGAGTCAAATATACCCGAAAGGCGTAGGTCCTTACTGCTTCTTTAATTCCATGCAATTCAGCTATCATTAATAGCAATTAAATTGGCTTAAATTGATGTTCACATGTTATCTTCCATGATAACTTGGAAAGTACATCTTGAAGTTGATTTTTCCAGTCCTGGATTTCAAAGATCCTGCAGCTTCGAGAACTGGAAAATGTTCCACGCCCACATTCCGTAGAAAGCGCTGGGCTGACGTCAACGGCTGCCACAACCTTGCAAAATTCTATAGAGCATGGAGATAATTACGAGTGGCGTTCCGAAAATAAGTTTCATCATTTTAATTCTTAGAGAAGTAACAGAGCACATTGTCATATTAAATGACAAACCCTTGGCTATTTTTCCATACATCGTCAGCGACATTAATACGTCTGTCGTAACATGAATTCAATCTCAAGAAATCCTCCTAGTACAAATATGTATATGCCCAGCGAATTCAGGAAATTCTCCACAGTCTGACGCTCTTCTCCGTTGCTTCCAAAGTGACGTCCATGTAATGCTGAATTCAACGCAGGTAAAAGGTAGAAGTCCAAAGCAGCAGGGTCAAGGCTGTAGGTTGGATGATTCAATGTCTCCTATACCAGACGACGAATGTTCTCTGCAGTATCCCCTGCTGTGCGGAGTCTTGCATCGTCGTCCAAGTACAAAACGCCTCGACTTAAGCGCCCTGGTTTCTTGCGTCGAATGGTGGCCTTTTGATATCCCAACAATTCGTGAATCATTTGGTCGACTTTGAGTACGTCCAACACCTCAGGTGGGTGCGACATCAGACACAGTTACGCGCCTGTCGGCTAACACCATTTCCTGTACTCTATCGACGTTTGTTGCAGTCGTGGACGTGGAGAAACGCCGATATCATCTTCCACACCCTGCCCTCCTTCAGTGAACCCAGCGCCCAAATATCTGACGGGACATGTCGTCTCCATAGATACTCTGCAGGCGTCGATGAATATCTGAAACAGTAGCCATTCATAGCGCACGACAGCACGCACTTCAATTTAGAACCATATTTCCAGCACAAGTCTTTCTACATGCTGGTTTGCACTCGAATGGACTCCGGCACGCCGGTCTGCTGCTTTTCTCTCTTCTTCAGAATTCAGCGCATGTTCCAGTGCTCCTCTGTCTTCTCACTCTGGTCCTCGAAAAATCAGGAAAGTGTCTTTTGTCTTGGCGATGAGTTTTCTCACTTCGTAATCAGCTTACCTGTGAATTGAAATTACGAAACTTACTTTCAGAACGCCCGTCGTACTTTGAAAATGTTCGCTAGCTTATTTTCATGCAGAGCAAATTGCTTGATCGTATTCTTGCCACTGCGTTTTTTACTCCTAGTCTTGTCAAGAACATCTTCGAGAACATACCATGTGCTTACAAAGTGATTTGGCATATAAAATAATATGTTAATATTCAAACACGTTGGAAATTGGACGATGTAATATGTGTGTATGTACCAGTTGGCCCACACAAGCCGTCCTTGGTTGAAGTTAGTTTATACCGGGTAAAGCGGATGCCAAAAGGTTTGCCTCAGTAGAACTGCAAAGGGGACTCCACATCGACAGAGTGGAGACCGCTAAATGAAAGACTAACGCTTGAAAACGAACACTTTAACTGTTATTACTGGTCCGAGCTCATTAGGTAGAGAAACTGCCTGCTATATGAGGCATTCCGGGTTCCATTCCCGGCTGGGCTCCAGAAAGTTGTCTTTGAACAAAAACATTTCACGGTGTGCCCAAAGTCTGGTGTTTGAATGTGAGGGTATCTTTGTGTGTGGGGAGGGGGGAGTGTAATCGGTTATAATATGAGCAATTCGCTCATTAACAAGAATTCAGGATTGCCGCTTGACGCAATCCTGAGCACGCATGTTAAGTCATGTAGTTCCACAACAGTTAATCTACAATCAGTACAACTATATGACACCAATTGGTGCCGCAAAGCTAATAAGATTAAACAAAATGCAATTGATATTATACTTATTGTCCCTAAAGATGCGTTAGAATTAAAGTATTTTCTATTAGTGCATTATTCATAATACGTACTCGTATGTGCAAAAATATGCTAGTCTTTGTGGACGAATTAATTAAGGGCCTCCCAGGCCCACGTTCTACCTGGAATGATCCATCGTTTCTTAATATTATTTCGGTACGTACAGGCAAATGAAAATGTTCAGAACACAGCCTTTGAGCCCCAGCTGCATTTTGGTGTGTCTGTGCACAGATCGTAACCATATTTGTGTGTTTGTTATTGGTAAACGTTACCTTTTTGTCTGAATGACCTGGCTCGAAATGCATGCAGGCGACCACACAACGCTTATTAGTACGAAATTACGTAAACCCCCAGACAGCAGCATTACCTCAATAACCTTTCACTTTGTACCTGCACTGTTCCCTTGAACAGCAGTGATGCGGCAATTTATTTGCACCTATGTATGCGGGAAACATAAAATTGCAAAGGACGGCTTGTTTGGACCAGCTGGTATATTCGATTGTTTTCACACGAAGCCGAAGTTATAGGGAATTAAAATTATTGTGACAGTTCTGAAATCAGTGGAATATATAAGTAGCTTTTTGCATGCATATTTCTTCTGTGGTACCTGACCTGACTGGAACTTCATTAAGCGTTCTATAATGTTTAAGGGCGCTTACGTGCATCCCCTCCCCGAAACGTGAACCTGAACAACGGTGTGGCAAAGTGTCTTTCTAATTAGAATCTTAGATAAGCAAAAATGCAAATGGCTAAAACGTATTAACATTACAACATAATTCATGGCAACTATGTTTTTGAAACATCACAAAATTTGCATAATGAATGTTAAATACAATTAACAATAATTTTTCCTTAACAAATCTTTATTTGTAATCTTTCCTTTTCCAGGACGACACGAAAACTTACCTAGGCTAAACACGTCTATGCTCTCTGCAGTGTGTATTATTCTCTAAACGGTGTAATTCCACTATCAAGACTATAAAATGCTAGAACATGCCAATAACTTAAACAAGCAGTTGCACTTATTGTATGGAGTAGCTTTCAAAACGTTTCAGAAGACACGACTGTTCAATAAGGAGTGCAAGGAAGAAAGTTATAATCTGCATTGAAAGAAGCCAGATCTTTCTGCGAACCAGCAACTCATCGGACTTGGTGAGAGAACTAGTTTAATAAAGACAGAACAGCGTGAACCGCCTATAAAGCAAACAGCAATATGACCAGCCGCCGAACAAAATTACATCCACTTAAACAAAACTTCCGAGGGCTCTTGTGGTATAGACTATAGCTTGTATTTACGATGCCCCGAGTTCGAATCCTTTGCCTCTGTGTTTGGGAGGCGGTTCTCCTCAATCCTTAGGTATATACCCAATTATTTCAGCATCATGACCCGAAGTTCCACCCACCGCTAAAAGAAGCAGAAAAAATAGATGGTATAGTAAGGCGACCTACATGACTACCTGTTCACTCAAACAACAGCGAAGTGCTCCACATTTCGATTCACTCTATAATAAAAAGATTAATAGTCCAGGAAGATGACCATGTAACTAAGCCCATCTATCAAAAAGTCCCTAAACTAGATGGTGCAGGAAGGCGATTGCAAACTATGGTCATCTCTCCTAGCACGCGCTTGGCTAGGTGGTTCAACGAAGCTTCAATAAACGTTGTGATATAAATAAAGATCACTATATATCATAATATGTCTCTTATGTTACATTCATATGACTTTCTTTACCCACTATCGTTTATGTTTATATAGTTTCTGAAAATTGTTTTTACGAAAGCTTATTTCTCTATCTGCTTATTAATCAACATAAACCTTTACAGAAATGATGTCGCGCACATTTGTTTTAGATACAAGAGGGATAGAGAAAACTGAATCATCAGTCAGGTATTTAACAGTGGCACGCTAATTTATGGCGTTGTAATTCCGTGTGCTTTCCATGAAAGACCGCGAGAAACAAGTGAATCGCGACATCATTTCAGCAAAATTACAAATTATTGAAAAAATGCAAACAAATATTAATTGTATATCTCGGAAATGCCTGTGCCACAAAAATATATATGAAATAAATTGTGGTTTTAAAGACATGTATATATTTTGTGTAGTAAGAGTATGTCTTTGTCTTATGGTTTACCCTTTATGCAACATTATACAATATTCCTTCCAAACGGAGTGGATTTCAAAGCCTATTCCCAGAAAATTCAAGATATACATTTTATTTGTCATGCAAATACCTTTTTTTACAAAATAAAAAAATATTTTCATTTTTCCATGTAAAGATTATTTTGGGGTGGGGAGATTTTCTTGAAAATCTTCCTGCTCCATCTTTGGAAGACACCGAACTTAAATATTAAGTTTTGCTTTTATCCAACTCTTGTGAGATGTGCTGTTCACAGGGACACGTGCACACACGCGCGCAGATCTTCTTCTAAAAATGTTTCTATCTATTCAGGGGACCTCAAAACGTGCATTTTATAACCTCTGTATAGAATTTTTTAGTAAAAAACAATAGGTCCTTCCTCTACCTACTATGCAGATACGTTATAGGAAAAGTAAAAATATCGAGCATTGTAAGAGTTTAAATGTTTTCAGCTTTGTATCTCGGGCCGTTATACGTTTTAAAATGAGCGTTTTTACAGAATGATACCAAGATGTTTAAGGTATTTCTTAAATAAATATATATTATAATAATAATATATTAAAATGAAGTCAGGAAATGGGTTTTATAAAATTTTAGTTTCCCTTTCCAAGATTCTGTAAAACAGTTCAAAAACGTGTATTGTACAGTTTTTTTTCACGGGGGTTTATTCTCAAAATATAAACTATGTGTAAACAAACAAACTGAGGGAAAATGTCCGGGATGTAAACAAACACTATGGCGTTTCAAGCAGTGGAGTGATTACAAATGCTGCACTGTGACAATTAGTATAAAGAGAAGCCAAAGATTTTACATATAGCACCCGTCAAATAATTTGTTACAGTTTTGTTATGTGAGTTGGCAATCTAGGTTGTCTATAGCATATGTAAAATTCACCTTCAGTGCGTGTCTTCTTATACTTTAAAGCCAAGAAAACGCACGATCATGGGGTGAGAAGCACATTTCTTCCAAACAATAAAGCAATTTTGGAATACGCGACGCATTAACTTCACGATGAGGTGTAACATAGCAGCGATAGGAGAACTATACAAGGCTAATTTTATCTAAACGAAACATGAGCTTAAACTTCTTACTTTAAGTTATTTTAAAGTACTTAATGCTTTTCCACAAAAGATAACATTATCTCATAACGTGTTTAGTGTTAAAGCACGTGAACTTCATAGACGAAAGAATGCTCATATCTTGTACATTAAGGCAGTCCTAATGCTGTGAAAAAAATGCTGTTATGAAATGTAAATACACTATCAGAATATTTCTCAAAGTAATAAAGACCGAATAACACAAGACGACGTTTAATACGCAGTTCGAAGTTAAAAAACTCTGATGTGAGACTTTCACATTAGTTTCTCTACACTGTATCGTTTAGTAGGATACGAACTAGTCTTACTAAAGCTCATATTTATGTTTGATTCATTTTAATCTAAATAAACTTTTGCAGGAATAGCTATAGAAACAAAGGGAACGGTGATAGTCAAATGTTTAAGAATGGGACGCTTTACGCTGGCCTTAAAATTCCATACTGTTTCAATGGAACCGCGAGAAACAACTGAGTGTTTAAGGACTTTAAAAGGATGGCTAAGTATTGAAGAATTCGAGTCCTTAATAACGGTATCTCGTAAATGGCTGATGTCACAAAAAATTATTTGAAATAAATTGTGTGGTTCAAAGAGATCTGCATTTTCTGTGTAGTGCGTTTTGATCTATCGTTTAATGTTTACCAGCTATACAAGATTATAGAAAATTCCTTCGGAATGAAAAGGACGTCAAAGGCTATTCCTAGAAAATTCACGATGTACATTTTATTTTTCATGTAAATATCTTTAATATTTGGTGTTTTAATCAAAATCGTTACAACCATTTTTAGAAAATCAAAAATTTCGAAAAATGTTTCCTGTAAAGGGTAGTTTGGGGTAAGGGAGTTTTCTCAAGAGACTTCGTGTCGCATCTTTGGAAGGTACTGAACTTAAGTACCAAGTTTAGTGTTGCTCTGACTTTTCGTTTTTTAGTTATGCCGTCCACAGACACATAGACGCACACAAAGACAGAAAGACACCACACAGACTTTTTTCCTAAAAATGTTTTTTGTTCAGGGGCCTCAAAACATGCAATTCCTGTGAAATATCGGCATTGAATGTTTCGGTGGAATGCAATACCTTCTTTACCTAAGGTAAGTGGTACAGAAAGTAAAAATCGGGAAGCTCCAGGACCCGGAGGTATAACAATGGAACTGTTAAAGTATGGGAATATAGCATTTTAAGAACTTCAAACTAAGATATTTAACTAGGTCATAGGGAGGACACTATTTCGTTATGGACTCTGTCATATATAAGTTCAGTATATAAAATTGGAGATAAGAGAATCTCAATTAATTATGTGGCACCAGTGTTTTGGCATCAGTGCATAGGATACTCAGTAAAATTATCAATATACGATTGAAGTGTCTCGTAACAATAATTTAGCCGAAGAGCAAGCTGGATTCACTACCTGAAAGGCCGTTTAGATCATATTTTTACAATTAGAAGATGATAGGAAAAATATTAGCCAAAGGGAAAGAGCATTATTTTATCTTTATTCACTTAGAAAAGTACCAGTTAATCCTCTTTGCACTGTCCTTAAAGAATTTCGAGTTTCAAATCCCCTCATATTTATAAGGAGATTGTATAAGTGTACAGCATCTATTAAAATTGGCACCAAATATCAGAATTCTGTATCACCAAGCTTTGAAATAAGATTGCGGAATGTTACCAACCTTATTCAAAATCTTCTTAGAGAGACATGAAGAAATGGAACAATTGATGCAGAGGTATGGGCATAAATTTAATAGTCATATGCTGCATTCCCTGCTGTTTGTCGATGACCAGGTAAGAGTGGGACAAGACCAGGACGATATTGAGTATGTGTTTTAAAAATCATACAGGAATATAGTTTACATGGATTGTAAGTTAATCTTATGAAGACCGAATATATGGCTGTTGGAGGGAAGGGAGTAGATTTGGTTGTAAATAACGTAATAATTAGAAACGGTAACCAGTTCAATTATTTAGGTACAATCATAGGCGGTTTTGGTTCCTATGAAAAGTAAATTGACAATAGGATCATCCAAACTAGGAAAGTAAGAAGGTCTTTGAATGATATCTTATGGAATAGAAACATGACGAAAATTACAACAATAATGGAGAGTGGAAACAATAATGGAGAGTGTCCTAATGTATGGATCAAAGCGTGGAATCTGAAAGTTAAATGGAAAAAAAAGTTGAAGAGTACCGACATGGATAGGTTGGAAGTATGAGAGTATGTCGATTACAGTGTATAAGGAATTATGTTAATAGAACAGAAGATACGGTGATAAACAGAATTGCAGAACGTACAACAGCGACAAATCCCGCAACAGGACGAAATCCTCGCTTCACTCATCACCGCCGCTCTCTCTGCCAACACGGAACGACTCCGCCGTCTTGCCGCAATGGAATCCGCTATCCAGGACCTTCACACCATCACCACCGCCTTCTCAACTGCCTTCCAAAGCTTTACCACCCGCTGCCTGCAGCGGTTCGACAGCGTCGACTCAGCCATCAGTGGGCTGGGGGAATCCATCGCCAGTCTGCCACCGACATCAGCACTGCCAGCTCTGACAGATTGCCTGGAGGAGGTTAATCACACGAATCGGTCTTATTAACCTAGTAAAGTCCCTGCACTCGACGATGGCCAAGTGGACATCTGTACTCTCCGGCCTGAAGAGTGGAAAGGAACGAACGAACGCTTATATGATGGCACAAGAAGCCGCTCGCTTCTATCCTACTTCAAGATACAACTACGCACGCCAAAACTGAGCGCACCTCTCGAGGGACACTCAACATTTGAATCAATACAATAAAGACAATCACGCCACAATCCTTTCCAATTCCTTTCCACGAAACTCCCCGTGTGTGGCGACCAGGGCCTTGGTCATGGTCGTCAGCCGGACATTCCCTTATCCACTGCCAGCGTAATAAACTGGCAGCTATCCTACCGCGTACTAACGGGGGAACAGCGTAACCCCAATACCCCTCCTAACTTCTCATTTCTACTCCACGTTTAATCCTATCCTATTCCCGAACCCCCCCCCCCAAAAATTGCAGTAGGGACAATAGTTCTGTGCCGGTGACCTTTCCTCGAGCACTGAAGAGAGTCTATGCCTAACGCCAGGCAGCTGTCTGCCTGCTGGAAGACGTGGGACTTTGCTGATACGACATAAACACACAACACCACACCGCTGCATGACTGGTTTATTGTCACTATGTTCAGATTGCTCTATCATTCTTTTATATTTACACATTAGACACAAACCTTGTCACGCAAATGCATTGTCTTAAACTAGTAGGGGCATTATTAGTGTGATAAACACTCTACACCAGAAATATCACCACCGTCGTTTTCTTCTGCAAGACTTTCCCTTTCATCTTCTTCAGTCTTCTTCTCCTTCGCTGTCACTGTATTCCCTAACTTAGATTACAAAACCTTGTATGACATTTTCAAACAGGCCTTTTTGTTCTTCAATTTATTGGTCTTCCTACTTAATAACGTGTTGACAGGCATTTTCCCACTTTTCCACGCTAATGTCCTCACCATGTTGTTAGCTAGGCTTAATGAATAACATCATCTAGTTTAAAAGGGTGTTCTACCAAGCTACCCATTGCTTTATATCAGCCCAGATGAGTTCTACTACATTAAGACCCGATTAATAGAGCGGTAATCGAGAACATTGTGTGCATGGCCTACAAACTATCAACGTAAATTTTTGGAACAGGCTTTGACCCTTACCTAGGTTGTAAAGCTCCTAACTTAGCATCGTTTCATTGAATGAGTCAAGTTCTGCATCTTATTTTGGTATGAAACGTTGGGGCCTTTTCCAACTGCACACTATGGTACGGTGCGTTATCAATCCCAAAAACAGATCTGGGAGGCAAGTTAGGAATTAGTTTCTCCATTAGCCATTTTTTTGTATTTTTCCCTATCATTTTGTGGTATATTAACTTTTTTATTTTTACATAAAAATTTGCAGAAGGCAAGAACCTCCAATAAACACACCAAAATACACAATATATGCAATCTAAGTTTAATTACAGAAACACAGGGGTGTCATTTAGGGGGCAGGGGGTCAATTGGCCTCCTCACCTAAGTTACAAGAAATAATTAGGTTACACTATTGCTCTACCAAAAGAAAAATTACATCTCTACTTTTAATATAAGTATTTCACCTTTAAGAAATAAAAACTATTTGCTTTTAGGCCAAATATATCATTAAAATCCACATGAAAATTTGTGAAACTGCTCCAAGCAATCTTGCCCCCCCCCATGCAGAAAGTGAAATGACGCTCCTACAGAAACATATAGTAACTAATTTATAAACACAAAGTTCAAGGTAGCATAGTCATAAACAGACGGCTGGCTAGAGAGATGTTACTATATATTGCAGTGAATCGGAGTTGTACAAAGAATGGAGGAAGAGAGATGGTCCAGACGGATACTCCCACAGGAAGAAGGAAAAGAGGAAGGACTCGTCTAAGTTGCTGTGATAATGTGGAAAAAAGTTGTGGCTAAATTTGCAATAGGAGACGGGCAGTGGAACAATACATCACTATGGCAAACCGGAATCGGAGTAACCGCTGAAAAGTGAACATTTGAATTAAGAAGAAGAACAAAGATAGCAGCAGATTTCTGCATCTAGGTATGCCGTTATTGAATGCTAAAATAATAAATTATATTTCCCAGTATTTTCGAAATAAAGAGTTTCACAAATTTCTTATATTTCCTTGACCGTGTATTCGCTGTCAAATGTTTACATAACAGCACCTTCGGTGGAAAATTTCGCAGACTTGAAGGACGTTTATTGCTAGTAGTTGAAAAGCAACCTTCCAAAAAATGAGAGGGGAGCAAAGTTGATCTGAAATCTTAGTTCCCGAACATAACAGTCAATTACAGTACGCCCACATGTGTTGTTCTTAAGTGTCATTATGTTAATCTGATAGGTAAATGTTTTTGGAAGTAATGCACAAGCGTTTGATTACGGAAGTTGTTGACTTGAAGATGATGGCATCATCAGATCATTACTTTCTTTAGCTTAGTTATCTTTCCATCTCGCATCAGCATTGCACACGGGTTCGTTAAAAATATTTCCTCGAATATAGTTAACTCAAGTGGAGGGGGCGTGCTTAGAACTCAAATGGAAAAAGGCGAGTTGTCCTTTGTTGCCTTAATGTCCAATACTTGCTAAACGCTCTTCCATGCTGCTTCAAGCAGATATACGTGTTAGAATATAAGCCCTTAACTACTTCAACAAAAATTAAGCTACAGAATACATAAAGTTACATGGGCGTAGCTTCCTCATCGCATTAGACCATGCTGACAGGCAATGTGAGAAATATGAAGAAAAGTAGAATGAGACTGAAAAATTCAATATCATAGTCGGGATTTGAACCACACATCTTTGGCGTATGTGCTATCTCTGACCAACTGAGCTACCGTACCAACATGCCGGCACGACGTTAAATTTCCCAACTCATGTTAAATCTTATTAGGTAAATCAATGATAATTAATTGTTCTTCAACTATGAAACCCAGGACTTAAGAGTAGTTATTGTCATTGGGGTGTATTATCTCAAAATGAATTTGAGAACGCCTTGTCGTTTACCTGGAAAAATGATAGTCAGTTGGGAATTTAATGTCATAGCCACATGTTGGTACGGTAGTCAGTAGTTTAGAGCAGAAGCACGGTAAGGAGAACCATGGTTGAAATCCCGGTTATGGCAATGAATGTTTCTACTTTTGCAATTTTACCCTACCTACCGCATGTGTGGAAGAACAATTAATTAAAACATGGAGAAACTTCTTGTTATATATTAGCATAAGCATATGCAAAATTTTTTGTATATTCATTATATTTGTGTTTCTTCATCAATTTTAAATCCAAATTTTCTCGAAGTGTTCTTCCTAAATCCTAACTCTAATAATGAAACATTTTTTTTTAATTTTTTAATGAGTAGGACTTGGAACATTGTGGTCCTTAGTAATACAAATGTTCGGTAACTATTGTTCATTTGAGCAATCATCAATTGATATCACTACTTTAGCCATCCTCTCTGTGGATATCAGATTTTTATAAGAGAGGTTTAGTTCGACGAAGGATCCAAAAGTTTCGAGCTAAGATAAAGAACAAATTATATTTGTTACTTTTCTGCTTGTCTGTTCATTGTTAGAATGGGAATATATAGGCTCCTAAAACTGCCAATAAAGACCAAGTGTTAGAAAACTTTCAGGGCTGATGTTAAGAAAATTTTAAGAAAATTATTAAGCCTGTTTAAGAGCAGCTCTCACTTAGCTCAGGCCTTCTTATATATGTCATTAGAATTTATTGTTATTTATTTTACACAGCTAGAAGACAAAAACTCCAAAAGATGTGGTTTCTTCACGTTCCAGTCGCTGCCAGCAGGTGTTAATTATTGACCTTGTGTAAAACGACGTAATTACGGAGGAAACAGCGTGTACCACTTCCTGATACACGTTCGACAGATATCACTTTAGAAGCTTAAGCTGGTTACACAGGTTTTTACAAAGATCTGTTTATCAGCCATTCAATTCAAATGTATCTTTTAACATTCTTAAGCCGAGAAACAAATGCATTGCGAGTATTTTATAGTACGGTCATTGTATTTCATTATTTTCTACCAGCCCTGTGCGAAAATAATGTATGGCACCTCACTGAACTTGTTCTATTTCTGTACCTTTTAATTCAAAAATATTTTCATTTAATATAATGAGATAGGATTTTTACGCAACTGGCGTGCACCATTTATTACATATATTTTCCTTCTCTGCCCTTAAGGAGGTGTTGTTTTTTAAATTTCTATATCGCAATTCTAACGCAAATATATGTTTAATGCATTGAATAATAAAAAGTATCCAAGTTATAAGAAAAATCTGATTTTGTGCTCAAGTCAGCCAACCTTCTAAGATTTTTTTAAATTTATAAATAGGGTCCAATAATTCGGACTTCAAGGGAAAAATTAAATAATAATTATACCCTGAATTTGTACAAAATTCTTTCAAGTCTTCTTTATTCCTTTCTTGAGCTTTAAATGAATGGGGAACAGTAACAGCGTCACTCCTGGTTCCGGCCGCCCGATGTCTCCCTTTGCCTCATCCTTTCCTCCCGGAGCGCCCCATCGTGGGTAGATACAAAATCTGGATTCACTGAATCGATGCCGAATTCCCTCCGCTTCACAGTCCAATCAATCCATGGTTATATCGGATGATTTAAACTGTTTTGTAGTCATTATACTGCAAATAGAACATAATTAAATTCCCAAATTGTATTATTAAATCTAAAACTAAAGCTGGAATTCAAATTAATTTCTTTTCAAGTAAACCAATAATTTATATAAAATATTTCCCCTCAAGTATAGAACATCTTGCGGAAAACAAGCGTTGTGTTACTTCGATACTAAAACTGCAACTTGTAGGAATCGCCCCCCCCCTTTATATACCACCTTAAACATCTAACGTCATATTGCCGGCTTTGCCTTTGGAGCAATTGCTCATCGGCAACGATATTCACTCGTTTACTATTTTGTATCTTTGGATTTTTTTACTTGCTTTTTTTTCTTTCTTTACAAACATTAAATTTACACACACACTTATGCTTTTAGACTCTAAGGAGGATGGGGGAATAATCCTGACTAAAGAAAAACTCCCATTCTCCAACCCGAGAGTCGATTCCGGGACCTCTGGATTTGGAAGCTAGCATGCTAACCACCAGACCACAGAAGCAGTCCATAAGAAATTGTACAGCAGGAATTTAAGGTTAAAACATGTTGCAAAAACAAACGAAGGCGGCTGGTTGTTTTGCAAAGAAGTAAACTTTTGTTACAAGCTAAGAAAACGTTATTAAATCAAACAATTGCGAATTAATCGCTGCATATATTTAATCAAAATATATCTTTTAACGATTAGCCACAAAACAATAGGAACTAATGAGGTATACTTTATAAAATAGCGAAATGGTCAATTACAAACCATGGCAATATAATGAAGCATAGTTATTGGTGGTAAAATAATGAAAGTGTATACACATACGAAGTGCACTTTTGTTTGTCATGTGTTCTGCAGCAATATAATAAAAGTGCACTTTATTATACGAAGACTGCTACTTTCCAACCGAAAAAACAAAAACTGTCACTACCAACAGAAGATAGAGCAATGACGGTGCACGAGAAAATTAACGGAGTGACTACACTCTAGATTTGTGATTAAAATACAGAAAATAGGCGCGCATACTTCCTAAACCAGAATGAAAAAGAGCGTTGTGTGCTGCTTCCTCTCAGCTTATTGCAAAGGGATTTCAACGCGTGATGCAGACACGAACACCTAGCTGATGCAGCTGACTTAATGACGCAGAAAGCGCTGGAATAAGAAACTGCTTGTCTTCCTTTAAAGAGTTGCAATCGAAGTTCATTTCTTCTTCTTCTTCCTCCTCTTCTGTGCCAACGAATGGTATCTTGGCACACAAGAAGATATGTCGAGTATTTTAGTTTATCTTCATGGCTAATGCTTCTCGATCGGCAATTCAAAATATTTTAATTTATTTCATTATTCGTTGTTAAAATATACCCTTCTTTGTTATTTTTCTCCTCTATAGACCAATTTTATCTTTACATTTTCTTTTATGATCCAATACGTTAAGCTCAGCTATGGATCCAAGTGTAAGAAACTTCATTGTTACTACCTATCTTTTCTTCGCTGAATCTGTTAACCATTCAATTTTCAAATAAGTTAAGACAGCCATGGCGAAACAGTGCTTCGCGAGTCAATTTGCGCCTCAGTTGACTCGCGCACTACCCCTCCATAGCTTCTCCCGCCCCTCCAACTCCTACTCATGTCAGCGTGGTCAGTGCTACGTCAAACAGTGGCGGCTATATAGCAATGCCGCTTGCGAAGCAATGTTCGAAGAGCAGAACATTTCATGGAATGGGAGGAGAAGTTCTTCGTTGAGGATGGTGGCAATGCAAAATGTTTAATATGTTCCAAAGCGGAGTAATGCAATTCAACATGAAACGCCATTACAATGTATATCATTCCGAATATGCCAAGTTGGGTCTGTAATTATTATTATTAAACATTTTATTTAATGAGACTTTAATTCTTATTTAAACTAGAGGTAAGATTGTTAATTTTCAATATGTTCACAGGACGCGAAAGAACGCAAGAAATTTTGAAATTGGACTTAATTGGACGTAAACCAACTACAAAGACTCAAACTATGGCAGAGAAAAGAAATTATGCTAGATATATTGTTACCTGTGAAATTTCAAAGGCCTTAAGGCTTTTCAGGAAGGAGAATTTATTAAAACATGTTTAATAAAAATTTCTGGGATTTTATGTCCTCAACAGTTCCATAATTTCCAGTGTTGGCATGTTTTCCGACAAACCATTGCAAAGAAAGTTGAAGTGCTTTCTGCCGACGTAATAAGGCAGATGGATTTGAAAATGGCTAAGTTTGTGAAGTTTTCTCTTGCACTGGACGAGAGTACAGACCTCAATTGGCCATTTTCATTCGAGGTGTTGATAAGGAGCCTAATGTTGAAGAGTATTGGCTCGATTTGGTCCCACTAAAAAGCAGTACTACTGGCGAGGAGATATTTAAAGCTCTAAAAATTTGTACTGAAAGATATTGTTTACAGTGGTCAAAATTAGTATCAGACGGTGATAAAAGTATTTCGAGCAATTTTTATGCTTGGCATTGTCTGTTGTATCAAGAAGCACTTTGTGCCAAGTCAGTTACACTACAATAGTGATGGATTGTGTTGTGAACAAAATAAAAGGAAGTGCCTTGAAACACCGGCAGTTTCGAAATAGGTATACTTAAAAATATTGGAGAATCATTTCAAGATATTAAGTATTTGTGTGATGTTAGATGGCTTAGCAGAGGTGCAATGTTACGTCGGTTCTTCAACCTTAGAGATGCATTCCCCGGATTCTAGAAAGAAAAGGCAACTGATTTTAGCTTTACATTTACATTATTCTCATATGCTTTAAGCACATTTTATTGTAATTTTATTGTTTTCTTATTTTAGGGAATGGAAATTTAGAAACTAAATAACTAGGTCTGCGACTTAGCTTTCTTATGCGATATATGTACGCACTTAAACAAGCTGAATACTACATTTCAACGACGCAATCATAATATTGTTGATAAGTATAGTTCAGCGCAGGCGTTCTTAAACACACTTTCACTCTGGGTAGATCACTTGAAAGAGAGGCAGGTGTACTATTTTCCATGTTTAAATCTCCTTTCAAATTTCTCCTCAGTTAAATTCAGTATTTACATTAGTATTCTCTTAACACTTAAAATTGACTTTTGTGATTACAGATTTCGTGATTTCAGGGTTTTTAAATATATGATATATCAATGTATGTCTATCCATTAAACATAGACATAAGAAAGGTCAGAATCAATCTGCAAAAGGAGCTGATTCATTTACAATCTGACGAAATCATGAAAGTTAGATGCAAGGATTTAATAGGAGTGGAATGTTTTAACATCTTATGCGACAATAAATATCCGAAGCTTCGATCATATACAATTTCCATGGAAGCAATGTTTTGTACAACGTACGTCCGTGAATAATTATTTTCCATGATTAAATTAGTAAAAAGCAAATGCAGATCCCGACAGACGAACGAACATCTTCATGACCAGTTACGACTAGCTGTAAACAACATAATTCCCGATTTCGAATCTCTCATTGTAAACGACATTGGAGAAGCTTAATTTACTTTAAATACAGAGTACAGGACGCCACTGAATCAGTTCGTTCTTTACCACCACCCCGCCCGCCTTTCAAATTCTCCCCCTTCCATAGCTTTGTTATCCAGGTTGCATCAAGGTGCTTCGGGGCAGGCTTACAGTCTCGCCATGCCTGAGTTAAGACTAGGACTATTGTTAATTTATTAACTTTGTCTCGTTTCTTTTAATATATTTAATAAAGTATGTACTTCTGATAATAAGTTTTATTTTCCTCCATGTTTAAGAGCATAGAAAAATTAAAATCGAAGTAGGTTAAATTAAGTTATTTTACTATTTACAACAGCATTTAGTTTTATTTACATTAACATTTACATTAAAATGCCTTCTTATATTCGTTGTTCTACGTAATAGCTATTCAAATTTTGCAAACAATGAGGGACTCCTAACTCGATGCTCAGTTAGAAGTCTGTATTCTAACATTTCAAACTTACTAACTTTGATTTTCGTGCAAATCTGGTGATTATCAAATATACCTAAGTGGATACAAACTACACGTTTCAAAATATACTGCTTATTTCAAGGAAACGTTACTTGAATTAATGATGTCCCTTGTATTATATAGGTCTGTCGAAACAAAATGGCAGTTTATTACCGGTTAGTGTGTACGTTGAATGAAACAAAATTAAAATTATTTATTTGCATTTTGTGCATTGATGAAAAATATTTATTATTAATTGGAAAATAATTATGCAGAGTCTTCGGCTTGTTTGTAAACACCTTACTCCCAAACTGCACCGCCATTGTACCGCTTTTATAATAACATACCGTTTTTGAAAAATAGATATTTTAGCGCAAGACATTCACACTACAAATCATAAGTTTTAAGGCCATAAAACTGTAAGACCATCGTGACATAATTCTTGTCGAATAATTATTTAAGTGGGTGTAAAATACAGATAATTTATTTTAATTTTAAATTATTATACGCAGCTGTCAAATTACGGCGTCTTATTTATTTTTGATAACAGCAAAGCGTTCCTCGGGTTGAACCGTTGTTTGTGTTATACATGTGTGTCGATTAATTTAATTAGTTGAAGGAAGTCAAAATGGATTTGGCAGCACCAGAAGAAATTTTGCAATCAGCGCAGAGTGGCAATCGAATTATTACCAATATAAAACAGTATTGCTGGGTGCAACAAATTTGTCCAACGGTGCAAAGTAAAAAACCCACAAAATAATTCTAATGCAAATGAATTGTTGGTCTGTTCTTAGCAAAGTTTTTTACAATTATTTACAGATTTTCAGGATTATTTAAAAATGATGGACACACGTTTTAAAAGTGATTTAATTCTATTTGTGGGATTGCTCTGAGTATAAAAATTCTCTTTTAACCACTGTATACGTTTTTACCATTTCCGTAGGCTGGAGGAAGTACTATGAAATCGTAAAAGCATTTGTTTGTAAATATTTGCAGTGGCTATCTTGAAATCGATAGCAAAATAAGCTCTAATATTTTAACTGTATCTAATTTTAGTAGAATGTCTATTTGTCTACAATCAGAACCTAAATAATGCTGCTATTAACGGGCATGCCTATTGCAAATAATAATAATAATAATAATAATAATAATAATAATAATAATAATAATAATAATAATAATAATAATACATTAAGAAGCGGTTACCAAAGCTTAAAGAGAAGCTCAGTGATATGACAATATGTTGACATTATTATTTATTTATGCAGTACATAGTGAGCTGAGTTGTTTACGCGCTGACAAAATTTGGCATTGCCACCTAGTTTGATGTATGAACTCTTCGCGGACCTATGAATAATAAGTAGAACAAACTTGAATCCATAGACGTGAGTGGAATCCCGTACGAAGCTGATTAACATAGAAAGTTCAGTTTTTGTGTGACGTCATTAATATGAGGACAGTGGCCACCAGGCCGGTTTGGGTAGAAGGCATATCAAATGGCCTTGACCTCATTGCATGTAGCCTTTTCAATGACACCGTATCGCCTCTAAATCGCCGCGGATTAATCTTGGTGCTGTCCTCAGTCCAACTATTTAACATGCAGCATGTTAAGTCCTTTTTGCACGTGAGTGCTTAGGTCAAAAGGATAGATAAACTGAAGGTTTTTCCATCTAGGTGCAATGATGATATCTTAGGCGGATGTAACACTGGGAAACTTCTGTTCGTTTCTATTTGACCTTGGTTCTAGTTTTATACAAATTGTTCCATAAATATTCTTCAACAACCGCTTTGCTCATCATATCCTGTCAGCTGGTGAGATGCTCCTCTCTTTCTGCCAATCTTACGTGGTATTGCCTCTTCTGGGGAACTGCAAGAATGACATATCAGTCAGTTAAATACTTTTAATAGCTAGCATGTGTGGGACTAATCAAGAAAGAACATTGTAAATGTGCAGATAGTGATAAATTGTGGTAGAAGTAATATGGCAGCTTTGGTAAAATTTAATACGGATAGTTAGAGGGCCCCTAAATTTTGGCAACCTCTCCACATAAAATGTCTGCAATTTTGTCCCGACTTTAACCAAAGCTAGAACGTATAAAAATATTCATAAAATTTCAACTCCGCATACATAGTAGTTAGCTAAAAATCGTAAACTGATAGGAGGTAGGAGATTCTCATACTACCCTTAATTTCGTACCGATTTCAATCTGTTGACATGTTTTGCCTTCTCTACCTCTAGCCTACAGTAGATATTGGAAGTATTACCCCAAAAATTAGATATCGAGTTTTCAATGTAAACACCCTATGAGGTCCACCGAACACACACAAAAAAGGTTTTGGAAAAAGAATGTGGTGTGTATGTGTGTGAACAGCATAATTCAAAAACTAAAATTGGAATGAATACTAAATTTCATATTTGAGTCAGATATTAATTATGCCAGACGAAATTTTTCAAGAAATTTCCGCCATTCCAGATTTTCGTGTTCATGGAAAAAGTTTCTTTATTTCTTCTGAGAAATGGCTCTTATGCTTTTTATTAAAATATAATACATTTTAGATGGCATTTGGCAAATAAAATGAAGATCTTGAAATCGTGTACATATCGACTGAATTTCGTATACTTATGGAAAACTGGAAAATTGTAAGAGATAGACAGAAACTTACATCAGAAATAACGTAGACCACATTGAAATACCAAATTTGTGTCAAACATTAATTTTCATAACGTTAGTCGTTTTCGAAAATTTTATGTTGAATGTTCACCATTCCACGTATTCTTCTGGCGGACATACTTCTTACGATTCATGCTTGCGATTCTTCTTTTTTCTTTGCATCGCTACAGCAAATTCACACTGCTAAATATTTTAATGTTGCTTCCGTATATTACAAATATATCCATTAACGTGGATAGAAGAGTCACATTTCACGTGAGTACTTGAGATAAAACATAACGGATATAATTATGTGAATTTGTATGGTAGAGAATATTGCGCGTGTTCACATAAGAGTTTATATCAGGATTTTAGGGTAGAATATGACTAGAAGCGGAGGGGGACTTAGCACCTCGACCTACGCAGATCTTTCGTACCTAGGTCTCTGAGGGAGCGCCATCGGGAAGGAGGGATGAGAGAGAGGAGAAAGAGGGCGGACGGGCCAGAGACACGACAGGCAGAGGGCAGGGTCCCTACCATTTACAGATTGAAACTCCCCGGATGCCAGCTGGTGCAGCCGACTCACCTCCCTCCTGTGGGCTTTCACATCCCCTGGGGGACCGAGACCCGAAGACCGCCCTTATTCCGAGGGACGAAGGTTCACTCAGACATCTTTTTCCCTTGCCATGCACTGCCGAGAACTGCCGACACTTTACAGCCCTGAATGAGACCAAGCAGATGAAAGGTGAAGTGAAATGAGAATGAAGGTGAAATGGAGGAACAGGAAGTTCGGGGGATGTAATTATCCTTCCCAGCATTTGCCTAAGCACCCGGAAAAACCCCCCAAAACCCCCATAGGTCAGGAAGGTCGGCCACGGGAATCGAAGCCACGACCTCCCGAGTGCGGGCCACAGACGTTACCGCCTGATCATCCAGCTCGGTATCAGGATTTTAACTTCCTACTTGAGTTTTTCCATGCGTGCATACACATGGGCGGAAACGCTAATAAGTGTTCCGCAGTAGCAAACGAATCTAAACAAATGGCTTAACATAAAAAAACGTAGAGAATTTTAACATTTGATGTGCAAAAGATACATGAATATTTTAAAATAAATCTTTAACTAATGTCGTCGTCATCCCTAACGATCCTCATGTATGGCCTATGACCTCTCGGGGCATACCTCATTCCACCCATTTTCTGCTTCTGAGGTGGAGGCACCCAGAGGGCGGAGTTCGTTACCTCCGATGGTAGGTTGATGACGAGGATGGCGGGGGAATGAGAGGACCTACAGAGGATTCCGATCCACCTTGGGCTTTGGGATTACTCCACAAGATCAAGTCAAAGGTGAACTTAAATCCTCACTGACGAGCCGGAAATCCAACCCCGGACGAGAGCCGGAAATGAAACCGCTGCGCTACTCTGGTGCACGTCTTAAACTAATGTTACGACGTTATTTGCAATATTAAGGAATTCTTAAAGGAACTCTTATTTTGCCCTCAAAAGTACAGTATTTTCCTAACAACATGATCTACATTATAGCATATTTTCTAAGCTGTTTTACGCATATAAGTAATCAAAATTACTACATGTTACGCATCTCACCTCTAGCGAAAAATAAACATAACTAAAATAATTGGTTTTCGAGGGAAACAAAGTGTTTGAATGTGTGCATATGCAAGCCCTCAACATTTTAAGTGCTTTAAATATAACACCAATTTTTGAGTTGTACTGGTTTGCCATTGGTGATGCGATATTTGGCTCTTACGAAATGCTAAAACCAAAACAGCAACGTGAAAATGTTAAGAATATTCACAGCTTAGCTCAATATGACGATAACAGCAAAAATTGAGTAATTGCAATGGAATGAAATTAAAGCTAAGAAATACTTTCAGATCATTACTGTAGTCAGTCACAGTCACATGAGATCCCATAATGCAGTAGTGCATTTAAAGTAATTTATACACCTCTCAGATCAGTATTGCTGCTTGTTGAGATCTCGTAGTGTTATAGGGAGGCACTTTTGACAGCAGTTGATAGGATGTTGCATCTTCAAATAGTTATCTATAGAAGTACAGTAAATGGTATATTGCTTATTCTAAAGAATAAATGGTTATATATGAGTACTTCTGAAAGCTTTTCTTTTGGTTGCAGTAAAGTTGAACTGGAATCGCTCCAGTAATGTTGAACTGGAGCGATTACATTATATATATATATATATATATATATATATATATAAAGATCTAAATTAAACAGATGTTTAAAGTAAAGTAAATAATATGTTCAGTAATTAACAGAACTAAATAAATATATGTGCATCTCTTATTAAGCTTCGAAGCGATATTATGACCGTCACTTAAGGTGTTTAGAAACTCATTAATAAGCTAGAATTTCGAAGTTTTTACTTCATACTCAATTACATTCCCCTGCGGAAAAGGTAATTAACATGCCAGTTGTCCTAATACAAGCGAGATCTAACTCGTGTTTTATATGAGTTTCAAAGCAATCACTTCAGCCAAAAGATAACAAACCTAACCAGGTCGAAACTACATTTACAAAATGCTATTGGTTTTAAAGGCTTGCTATGTGTGGTAATATCAGTCCCTTGTCCAAAATAGAAAATCAGCAGAAAACTCTATCACAGTTTTATTACCGGTACTGCAGAGCCGATTCATCGTCCTCAAAATATAGTGTTTGAAGCAACCAGAGTAAACAACCTCCATAATACGCTCTTCGAGTAACGTGTGGTGGGCGCGTATTAGCGATATCACCATACACGGGAAATGGTTTTATAAAGTGCAGAAAAGCTTTTAGACCACTACACATGAAGTGTATTTTATTACTAAGTAGTCACAGCGCAAAATGAGTGTATGAGCTCACTTCGTTGTATTTAACGGAGAAGTTTAGCTTTTCACTTACAGAAACAAATTTCCTCGTTGGTATTTTACACTATCTTTATAGTGATACAATGGATTGTAAAACTTCTTGACTAGAAGACCCGTCCCTCTACTGGAGCTGCCCAGAGATGGGCGATGGACAACCCGTTCAAACAAGCAGTCCGGGGAATACTCTTTGCTTACAGCAAGCATCCGCGCCATCTGCCAGACACCGCCCCACCCACGAAACCTAGAAGCACATCTGAAACATCCAAAGGAAACGAAATGAAAGGCAAACGAGGAAAAGAAAATCGCGGTAGGTGGAAAACCACCCCAGCATTCGTCAACTGACCACAGAAAACCACGAAAATCCCAAGGTCAGAGTGGGTGGTTGACGGGAATTGAACCCGGAGCTAAGCTTATTTACACCGTGAAGAGCTCAAAGACAGCTAACAATAGTTGACAGGACGCTTTTGAGTACACAATTTCTATGCCAAGAAAAGTCGAAGTGTTAAGTACAGATACCCATTAGTAACAGCATTTGATTGGTCGTGCATTAACTCATGGTTGGGGTAGGGAGGAGGTTCATATGTTCTGCAAGTGCGGATGTTCTTAGTCAGTCACAGCAACTAGTTCTTCGCCATGCTGTAGAAACATTTCATTTTCCATTTCAAATAAAGCACTGCAACCGAGATTTGGAACCATTATAAGAGCTAAAATTAGATACGAAGCAACCAGAAGAGTGTACAAAAATCTGATGTGTTGCATTCACATGACTTTCTTCTCACTCTCTTACTATTATTCATACAAAAGCTAGTCTTCTTTCTATTTCTTGATAATCGAGATAAACTTTCATTACACATTTCGTTATAATTATAAGAAAAATCCGATGTGACCCATTCACATGACTTTCTCTACCCCCTATCTTTATTAATGGGTGTGCAAACTATTCTTACTAAAGCTTATTTTTCTTCTACTACATTTTAATCCAAATAAACGTTTGCAGAAACAGCTACATTACACATTTCGTTAGGGATACAAAGAGAACAGCGATAGCCAAATGTTTAAGAACTGGACGCTATATGCTGGCCTTAAAATTCCATACTGTTTCATGCATTTGCGAGAAACAACCGAATGTGACAGGGCTAAAAGAAGGATCAAGTAATGAACCATTCGAACCATTAATAACGGATGTCTCAGAAATGGCTTATGCCACAAAAGAACTTATTTGAAATAAATCGTGTGTTTTAAACAGATCTATGTTTTTTGTGTAGTACGTTTTCGTCTATCGCTTAACGTTTAGCAGTTATACAAGGTTATACAAAATTCCCTTCGAATGAAGAGGACTTCACAGGCTGTTCCCATAAAATTCAGGATATACATTTTATTTGTCATGTAAACGTCTTTAATATATTTTATTTTAATTAAAATCGTTAGATCTATATTTTAGAAAATCAAAATTTTCGGAATATGCTCCATGTGAAGAATAATGGGGGTGGGAGGATTTTCCTGAAAATCTTCGTATCGTATCCTTGGAAGATACTGAACTTAAATACCAAGTTTGTTACTTATCCACTTTTCAGTTTTGAGTTATGCTGTTTATACACACACACACACACACATACACACACACACAAAAGGAGCTTTTTCTAAAAACTTTTTTTTATTCAGGGGGCCTCAAACCATGTATGTACTACCCTACTATGTACGTGGTAGAGAAAGTAAAAATGGCATGGAATAAAGCTAGTCAGAGTTTTGAAAAACCGGATCGTTATATGATACTTTGAAATTGCATGATCTTTGAGAAAAAAATGCTAATTTGATACATTCGCATGACTTTCTTTACCCTCTATCGTTTATTAGCGGGTATGCAATCTATTCTTACTAAAGTTTATTTCTCTGTCTAATACATTTTAATCTAAATAAATCTTTGCAGAAATAGCCACATAACACATTTCATTACGGATACAAAGGGAACAGCGATAGTCAAATGTTTAAGAGCTGGACGCTATATGCTGGCCTTAAATTCCATGCCGTTTCCATGCAATCACGAGAAATACCTGAATGTTGACGGAACTTAACAGAATGGCGAAGAAATGAACAATTCGAACCTTTAATAACAAACATCTCATAAATGGCTTATGTCACACAAAAACACTTATTTCAAATAAATGGTGTGTTTTAAAGACACCGACTACATTTTTACTTTCTCTACTACGTATAGTAAGTAATGGAAGTATTGTATTCCACCCAAAAATTCGATACCGAGATTTCACTGGAAGTACATGTTTTAAATCCCCCTGAATTCAAAAAAGCATTTTTAGAAACATTTCCGTGTGTGTCGTGTATCTGTCTGTCTGTGGTGTGTCTGTGTGTCTGTGAACTGCATAACTCAGAAACGAACAGTCGGATAAACCAAACTTGGTATTTAGGTTCAGTATCTTCCAGAGATGCGACACGAAGGTTTTCAAGGAAATCTCCCACGCCATATTACCATTTACATGGAACATTTTTCGAAAATTTTAATTTACTCAAAAATGGCTCTAACGATTTTGATTGAAGTATCATATGTTTAAGATATTTTCATGACAAATGAAATGTATATCTCGAATTTTCTGGGAATGTCTCCAAAAGTATTATTCATTGTGAAGGACTATTGCATAACTGGTAAACCATAAGAGATAGACAAAATTTTACTACACAAAAAATGTAGATCGCATTAAAATACACAATTTATGTCATATACATTTTTTGTTGTTCGAGATATTGCTTGTTATTCCCTTAAATTTTCCAATACTTATTCTCAAATTCGTTATTCATTTTTTTATGTCCTGGACATGCAATGGAATGCGCCACATAGCAACCAGTGCTTAAAAGATTTGACTATCGTTTAAAACCTACCATATTCCCCTTGCATCTACAAGAAAATTAGCAATAAGATTGGCATCTCCGTATCACGATTAACATGAAGCATATGGAGAATAAGCGTTTGTAAAATAGTTTGTACAAGAGTAGAAAAAGTCATGTGAGTGTAACACATCAGATTTTTTATGTAGTATGTTTTCGTATATCACTTAACGTTTACCAGTTGTACAATATTATATAAAATTCCTTCCGAATGAAGAGGACTTCACAGGCTACTCCCAGATAATTCAAGATATAAATTTTATTTGTAATGTAAATATCTTTAATGTCTGGTATTTTAATCAAAATCTTTAGTCATTTTTAAATAATAAAATTTTTTGGAAAATCTTTCATGTAAAGGGTAGTTTGGGGTAGGGAATTTTCTTGAAATCTTCGTGTCACATCTTTGGAATATATGGAACCTAAATAACAGGTTTGGTATTTATCCAATTTTTCGTTTTTAAGTTATGTTGTTCAGAGACACTGACACATAGACAGACATAATCACGGACCTTTTGCTAAAATGTTTTTTTTTATTCAGGGGGCCTCAAAACACGTATTTCCGGTGAAATATCGACAACGAATTTTTCGTTGGAATACACTACTTCCCCTACTTACTATACATAGTAGAAAAGTAATTAACAGCTACTTCACACTTGGAAAAAATAAATATTTGAAAATTCAAACCAATAACAAAGAATATGTGGCAAATGGACAAAGCCACAAAAAATATTATATCACTAAATCGTGTGCTTTAACGATATCTGCTTCTTTTGTCTATTTCTTGCGTTTACCATTGTTATCAAAGTCATTCAAAATGAGGAAGACTTCACAGACTACACCCAAAAACTTCAAAATGTATAAATTTTATTTTACATGCAAATATCTTAAACACTGCATTTTATTCAAAATCATGTAAGGCATTTTATAGAAAATAAAAAATAACGAAAAATTTTCGCATGTGAAATTGAAATTTGTATTGAATTTTTGGGTGGAATCTTATACTTCCTCTAGGAAAGTAGAAGAGAAAAGTAAAAAGTAATGAGCTAGATAGCATAATCATCTGGAGCGTATGAACGAGGTTTTTCAGTATATGCATAACAATTATTAAGGCATTACACATCAAAGCGATTACAAGTGGTATGCAGTGGTTTCGCAGAAAGCAGAATTGAGGTGAGTAATGTTGTCATGTATTACCTCATAACTCATAACAGAGCAAAAATAGTTGTTGTTTTGTGGTTGACCTTCTCGTATGATAAAATTTTAGAAAGCGTGTCGTTCTCGATTTGCAGATAAATAGATTGCAAGAGATACAGGGCAGAGCACATCTGGATCGGTTCTGATTTAGCGGAGCGAATTCTGACATTAGCCACAAATGCCTGTGTGCAATGAAGGACAAAAAATGCATGCAGATGTAGCAATCTCAGTACTCTATGAACTATCTTCAGTCTGTCAAGTATTCAAGTTCAGTAAAGGACAAGGCCGTGTGCTGAGTGACATTAAAGCAATGTCTTCCAGAACAGAATGGCTTCACGCTCAAGATTATCAAGGAGGCCATGAAATATTTTCTTCTTGAAATTCTGTCTTTCTTCTTTATTCGTTATGTTTCCTTTTATTTTCTTGGTACTGTGCTTATTATTGTCTCTACCACTTATCTAAAGTAGATGGATCGGTGCATCGACTCAAAAAAGTTATAATTTTACCGGAAATACATATACTAAGTTTCCCTAAATTAAAAAGGAAGTTGTTAAAAAAGTTGCTAAGAATAAATCATTACTGCTGAATTTAATAAATATGGTTTATTTTCTAACAGACAGTGCTCTATAATTTTCAGTTTTAATGTTCTAGAGAGTTCTTGATTCGAAAATCGTTCATGTTTCATATACCAATTAATGTGTGATCTAAAACTACCATTGTAGTTTTCAAATCTTGAGGCAAGTGAACTCATCTATTTGGCAACAACGTAATAGCATGCTTCAACATTGTCGGATGTTTGAAACATTTTTTTCCTTTTTTTTTTTTTTGGCGTAGCGCCGGCCTTTAAATCCTAATTTCAAGGGCGTTCCGCTTTGTATCACCGAAACGTCCCAAATTATTTGGCTATCATTTCCTCTTTTTGTGGTGTTTACATTGTTCTCTATGTCATGCACTGAACAGAAATGAAACGCTGACCCAAAAACAGCACGTTAAATGCAGGTTTGCAGTGTTAAACATAGCTCGTATCTCCGTTCTTCAGCAGATAAGTTGACCTCAACAACAGTTTGCCACTGTCTAATAACTAAAAAATACATAATTTCATGTTTTAAAATTATTTATTCACTGTTACTGTGACATCTAGATATTTTGTCGATGTTTAAGGATTAGATGAGTATAACTCCAACGTGGCTTTTGTGCTATTAAATTATGTTCACACATTAAATTCACAGTTTATAAGTGAACTTGAAGTGGTCATTGTCCTTGATGAAACAGATAATTAGTGGATAAAGCTAGAACTGTTGAATGCGTAGAGATATCTTCGGGACAGCTATGATTTATTCTTGCAGTAGAATATCTGAGACAGGTGATAAGAACGATGCGCAGTTAACATAGAGCGATAGATTTCTCAACTTGAAGCAGAATTTTCAGAGGGCAGATATGTAGGTAGGTTTGATCTGTGCGTAACCAACTCCCAACCTGATTGTTGTGACGTAGGTTTCCCAACTAAGAGATTTAAATATGTGACAAGGTTATAGATGTTTTTCTTACATTGTTTTGTACGCTAAGTATGACCATTTCATTTCCTATGCTTCTGTGGCATTTCTTTGAAATGGTTCATAACATCACGATGAGAAATTGAAGTGCGTGTTCGGACAGCAAGATGGTGTCTGTGGATTATTGATATATGTGAATGATATGGAGTCATATAAATGTAACTCGTTACCTGACGATTTGATTTCATACAACACTGTTTCATAGTGTTAAGTCTGTTTGTTGTCTGTCTTAGGGGTGAGTGCCTTGGGAATCGGGGTGGTTTACCTATATAGTGGGAATGAAGAGAAGAAAAGCCTGATGTGATACATTCACATGACTCTCTACACACTATAGTATATTTTTATACCTCTTCCGCAATTTAATGTTCCAAAAGTTAATTTTATTATCATATAGCTTCATTGCACAATTCGTTGAAACTCAATACAGAAGAATAAAGCAACAGTTCAATGTTCAAAGAGGGGTTTGTGCTGACCTTGAAAGGATATACTTTTTCCGTCAACAACTGAATGGTAGTAGCACTTCAAAGTATTGAAAACTGCAAACCAATAACGAACAATATCTCGGAAATCGCTGATCCAAAAGAAAAAGAAGAAAAAATGAAATATATTCTGTGTTTGAAGTGATATACATTTTTGTGTAACAAGTTTTTGTCTATATCTTATGGTTTACGAGTTACACAAAATTATACAAAATTCCTTCGGAATAAAGAGGAGTTCTCAAACTATTCTCAGAAAATTCAAGATATAGGTTTCGTTTGTCATGTAAAATCTTAAGCATATGTACACTATTTTAATCAAAATTGTTATAGCCATTTTGGGAAAATAAAAAATAACGAAAAATGTTTCTTGTAAAGCGTAGTTTGTGGTTGGGGATTTGCTTGAAAATCTTGGTGTCCCGTCTTTGTCAAATAGTGAACGTAAATACCAGGTTTGCTATTTATCCAACATTTCGTTTTTCAAGTTGTTCACACACATATATTTTACATATATTCATTTCGTGTGGTGAGGCACTTGAACTATCCATCTTTGGCCAAATCATTGGCTAATGACTTCGAACGACAAGCTGTTGAAATCATATTTCGCATCCTTGGAATCAAAGGACTTGTCAATGTGTTTAACATTATGAGAAAAGAAACGTCTTCTGATTTTTTAAAAAAAAAGTTCATTCGCAGTTCAAACTAAATACTTCTACACAGGTAAGGACGTTAATTTCATCCCATTGCAGTTTGGGTTATACAAATAATTTTATTCAAAATATTCATTCATAAATTATTTTAGTCTCATACTTATACTAAACAAGCGGTTTGTCGACACTTATTCAGTGACTCGACTTCCAAGGTATTCCCGAAAGATTTTGGGAACTTAATCGGTTGATTTAAAATTGCTGCAGTTGTAGAAAGAAACGCTACGTTTCTGGGTATGGGTTCCTATTCAAACCATATCAACAAGTCTCAGGAGTTCGTAATGTCAATTTTAAAAAATCGTATTAGAAACAGAAAGAGAATCTGAGAATAGTTAGTGTAATAGAATTGCACACAGAATATTTTATACAAGAAGTGAAATTGGCACTCGATAGATTAGATTAGATTAGATTGCATTGCATTTTGTGAGTTCACTAGCAGCCATAAAGGCTTGTGAACATAGAACAGTGAAGGAAATTTACAAAAATTACATATAAACATAGATATTACACAGAATGTAGAACATTTAAAATAAAATAAAGAGGTACTATATGCGTGTCAAGGAAACGTACAATATAGTTACATATATACATAAATATTACATAGAATACAGAACATTTAAAATAAAATAAAGACATATATGCAAAATGAAACACATCAGGTGTAATGTTGTGCAAAATAGAATACTTCCCTACCGTTATAAGGCTAATATTATATTTATAGACAAGAACAGTTATTTTAACGTTCACTAGGCTTGTACCTTTTGTTCGTCTCATCATTTTGTTCTATTTGATTTATAATGCATAGCATTTACTGTCAGTTCTTAATATATATTTATGCAATCAATCTGTGTCTCTGAAAGGATGTCAGAAATTTAGCAACAAATACAATTCCTTATGCTCTTAAAAGCCTATTTCCTGGCTCAATTATTAATGAACGAAATCGCACCATTTCTAACATCTGACTTCGATAACAATCAGCTTGCTTTGTATTCAGCATACCTATGTCCAGATTATGTAACTACTCGGATGTTGACACGCTGCCTCTGTTATCTTTCCACAGATTTGTTTCATTATAAACAGTGGTGTCAACAGTCTGCCAAGAGATGGGAAGATACCAAACTTGGAGATCTTCCTCAGTATCCACACAGCAGTAGCAAGTTGGACGTACTTAGAAAGCTAATTGTTAGGATTTTATCACCTGAAAGCAACCAGTGAAATAGGGCGACCTGACGTTATTGCAAAACATGACAAATGGCAGTTTCAACGATTAAAAGTCTGAGGTACTGTTTTCCTCATAGAACTCAAACCATATACAGAATGGAAGGTGGTCTGTGATCATCCTTGAACAGGGTGACTCTTTGCAATGAATGGAATAAAAAATGTTAGTGGATATTTGCTGTTTTTAAAGTAGCGAAATTGCTTAATATGTATTAACTCTATTTTAAATGAATTTTATGAAACTTAAATACTTCTTCAAATGTTTCTTAGAGGGTATTGAAAGATAAATATTTTCTGCATGTTTAAATACATTTTGAATTAACACAATTCGCTCTCTTGCTGTTATTATTAGCTTTCGAAATTTTTCTCAGTTGAATCTGCATCGTTAGCCACTGTAACACTGTAAGATCGAAAGAAACGCACTTCAGATGTTGTTTATTGCGCTTATGGCTTGTTTTCGAAACATTGGATTATCAGTTACAAAATTGCTCACTTTACAAAATGCTACTCATTTATGGTGAAACACATCGTAATACGGCAATTGTGGCAAGAATTTATCGAGATAGATTTCCAAATAGACGAGCACCACATCATAGAACATATCTTTTCATCCGCCAAATGGTTTTAAATGCAGGAAGCGTATCTCCTCATGTTGAAACAGTTGGTCAAAGAAATATTGCACTAGAAGAAGAAATCCGTCACTTGATGGAAGAAGATCCTGGAAGCAGCAGCCGTAGTATAGCTTCTACTATCGGCGTATCCCATTGAACTGTTTTGAGAACACTAAAAGAAGTGCTACGTCCTTATCATACTCAACGCGTCCAGTATCTCTCTGAAACAGATTATACGCCATGGGTAGCATTTTCCGAATGGTTTCTTCAACAAGGAAGGGACTTTTCATATAAAATTCTTGCAACGGATGAAGCAACGTTTACCAGAAATGGGGAAACTAATTCCAATAACGCACACACCTGGGATTATGGCAATCCACACGCAATAAGACAAGACACTTTTCAGCACAGAGTTTCTGTAAATGTTGAGCAGGAATCATAGGAAACAGGTGAATCGGTCCGTGGATTCTTCCTCGGGTTTTGGCAAGAACCACCTATCTCCAGTTTCTTCAAGAAACGTTACCAGTTGTGCTTGAGGATGTTCCACTGGCAGTAAGAAATGATATGTGCCTATTACATGACGGCGCATCTCCGCACATAAGTAGAGCCGTATGTGGCCATCTACGCAACACCTACGGAACGCTGGATCGCTCGGATGGGCAATAAGATGACCAAGATCGCTAGATCCAAATCCAATCGATGTATTTCTTTGGGGCGACATGAAAACTCCCATATACATTACAGAAGTGCCTGATGTGGAAACGTTGCAAGAAAGATATTTCGATAAGAAGAAAGAATAAAAAACAAACCGGACGTACTTCTTAGAGTGCAGCAGAATTGGATAAAACATTGTGAAGCATGTGTGTCGGCGAGGGGTGCACATTTTGAACAATTTCTCTAAACATTCAAAAGAAGTTCTCATTGATTTTCTGCTCATGTCTTGCTTTAATGATTCACAGAGTTTTATAATTCGCAAAGAAAGGAGGCATAATCTTGTAACTTGCGTTTCTCAAGTTTTTATTTACCTTTATAAATAAGTGTTCCTATTAATAATTTGCGTAATATTGTAAATGCTTCCTCAGTTCCATATTCTATGTGATATAAAGGCTATGTTACAATCATGTGTAATTTTCTGTTTATTTGTATACCATAAGGTTTATTTTTTCATTGCTATAGCAGCAGAAGTTGAAGAATTAAGAATGTGAATCTGTTGAATTTGCTGTGTTGCAATACTGTGCAAAATAAAATAGTAAGTATCTCAAGAACGGAAAGCTTTATGGAAACAGTCATCAAGGAAAAATGCTCAAAACAATGTGCTCTTTTATAGTCTAAAAGATGGATTATGAATCACCTTTCACACAGTATACTAGTGGGATCAGCTTGCATCATTGTTTGGTATCGTTGATGCCTATACACTGGATTAGGTGCAGGGTTTATCTCTCAGTGTATCCAGTGTCCATAAGATTATGCTACATCGGCGCAGTCAATTTCTACTCTGTGTAAGGAACTCTGCACCAGGAACGAAAGTTCAAGCGAATGCAGTATTGCAGTACTTGGAGAGAAAATATCGGTTGGGAATGGTGCAAGATTCAAAGCAATTTGAGCATTCATTTTGTGTTTATTATGCACGCTGTCCTTGAAGTGTTTATTCTAGGAACAGAAAACAAAGAAAGTCTAATGCTGCAACTAAAAATGTGACTACAGACATTCTAAATCCGCCCCTAAAAATGTAAGTAGGTTTGGCAAAATCGGTAAGACCACCCAGAATTTTAAACCCCAAGAAATAAAAGCTTTCAGGTCTGGAATACCTGCTTTGTAAACAAACGTTCGGGTCCCATAAGATACTAATCTGTTAGAGGACAAACCGAACAATTGCACACGCTTCATCTCCAGAAAAGGAAACAAACAGCTTTTGTCAAAGCAGAGGACGAAAATCAAAGAAAAGCTTATTTGCGAACAAAGTAATCGACCGTATATTCGTTTTCAAAGAAGTGGCCGTGCCACTACTTTGCCTTTTGTATCATACCGATAACGGTATAGCAGATACATTTTCTGTAACGCTTAACTAACGCGGAGCATGCAAATATTCTACATTGGGATTTCTCCGGAAATATACCTGCTTTTAGAGGTCCTCTGTACAAAAAGAGTAATAATTGCTGAAACGATGGTATGTGGGTATGCGTAGTGCGCGCGTGCAAGTTTCGGTTGTTCACCAACGAAATAATGTGTCTTATACCTGCCGCAAGGCAGATGTCTGAACACATATTTAATAACCAGTATACTTTATATGACATAAAAAATAACAATCCTGTGGGCCGAGTACTCAAAGGAAAAGATACCCATTACCGAATTTCCAGAGAAAAAGTATCCCATTTTATTTATTTTATATTCGTGAGGAAAGTCCTCAAACATTATCCTATTGCTACCGGCCCTCGTAGCCGTGGTCGCTTGAGCGTATAGCTACGGCGCTCCGCCAATCTGAGGGTCGCGGGTTCGAGTCCCGTCATGCTTATGGGTGTTTGTGTGTGGCTATGTGTTGTATAATTGCGATAATAAGCGGTAACGAAAACAGTAAAAACACAGTATAAACTGGATAAAACAAGGGGAGTTTAAAAAAATCTGATGTGTTACACTTACATGACTTACTACTCTTGTACAAACTATTTTTACAAACGCTTATTCTCCATATGCTTCATGTTAATCGAGATATCGAGATGTTAATCTTATTGCTAATTTTCTTGTAGATGCAAGGGGAATTGGTAGGCTTTAAGCAATCGTCAAATATTTTAAGAGCTGGTTGCTATGTGGAGTATTCCATATTTTGCATTACCAGGGCAAAAAAAAAGAATAACGAATTCCCATTTGAGAAAAAGTATAGTATTGGAAAATTTAAGGGAATAACAAGCTATATCTCGAAATTTTCGAAAAATGTTCCATGTAAAGGGTAATCTGGAGTGGGGGGATTTTCTTAAAAAACCTTCGTGTTGCATCTCTGGAAGATACTGAACATAAATACCAAGTTTAGTGTTTCTCCGACTGTTCGTTTCTGAGTTATGCTGTTCACAGACACACACACACACACACACACACACACACACACACACTCACACACACACGGGTATGTTTCCAAAAAGGCTTTTCTTATTCAGGAGGCCTCAAAACATGTATTTCCGGTGAAATCTCGGTATCGAATTTTTGAGTGAAATACAATACTTCCCCTACTTACTATACGTAGTAGAGAAAGTAAAAATTTGTGATTTTGCGTTTTTCATCATTTGGCCAAACGCGACGTTTAAATGAACGTACACGTATGCAAATAACTCCTGAAATGTTAAAGTTTTACTTTCTGGTAATCTTGTTTTTTCTCGTTTTTCTTGGTTTAAAATAACTCCCACTATGCATTTTTTTCAGCTTCTCTCAGAGCTTATTGTACGTTTTTGAAGATGGATGAGACTTAAAGGTCATTACTTGATATCAGTATAGTTTTAAATTTAGTGTTTTAGTAATACAAATTTATATTTAAAGTATTCCATACACTATTGCTTTTTACCAAGAACAGTGTTAATTTTACACAAAGTCTAATATTTATTGTAAAAACTATTACAGTTCGCGGAATAATATGCAGCATTTAAAAATTTAAGCTTTCCGAATTTTCATTACAAGGGGTATTTCAATTTAGATTCGACTTTTTATCGGAAAGTTAGCTACCTTGGGACACTAAAGTGAGTACCTTAAAGTTAAAAAAATAAACAAAAACATTACTAGTATCTTGAGGGGCATTAAATTTACGATGCACTTAATTTATGGATAACCGCATTCACAGACAACTCTGCAATTTTTAAAAAAAGTGTTTTCTCTCTTACATAGAAACGTTTACCCCGTCATATGTTTCTTTTTTTTTTACCTAACTCAAAAATTACTATTATAATAAACAAATAATATAGAATGGAAATGATAGTGATACAGGTGATGGGGTACAACGTTTCCAAAAAGAACTGTTACGCTTAATCGTTTATCAGTTGCTCCTGTATAAAAAATAAACAGGTACCGATCAGTAAACAGTCGCATCTCTAATAGGTTCCATTCTGCAGATACCTTCAGGATTCTGACTCTGAAGGAGAATCCAGTAATGGGGAATAATGTAAGATGCGCACTATGTGCTGGATTAACGTTTAACAACAAAATGATGTGTCATCAAGTTCGCGCCAAACCGTCACGTGCTTGCGACCACCTCCTTTCAATCTGTATGCGCGACAACTGTCATCCACCGCTTTCGTTCATGTCGGAGACCATTGAGTAAATTTGTTAAATGTATTATTAAGTACTGACGCAATAGTTAGGCCTTTCATTCTTGAACTAGCAAATATGTGTCCCTCAGCGTCCTTTGTGAGTAGAAAAAGGTACTACATAGTACAATCCCATTTTCTTTTCTGTTTGACGTCATATGAAACGGTGCTTACGTGTTAGTAATATCTGCAGTGAATGACACTTTGCCAGCTCTGATTGGTTTATGAACGTGCTGCTGATAATCTGCACGTAGAGTGTATGAACACACTAAGTACATAACCAGGATTAATGGCTTCCTGCACTGCCAAAAACCCACATACAATGACGTCATACGAACAGTAAACTCCTGTACGCTTATTTAATTGCTCATTGTTTAGACGCCCCACTTCTCGAATTAGCGGACATTAACGTTTCTAAGAGATTTCATACGTGTCTTACATGAAAATGATGTTTGTGAGAAGTTCAATATCTCAAAAAACTCAGCTTTCTTTTACAAAAATTATTAATGTTTTTTAATGATTTAAATGTTCAAGTTGGATATGAAATTATTGTTTGTGTATTTTCTAGCCAGAGTGTAAATTTCTTTGTATTGCACGGCTTGTGGTTCAGTTGTATGACGTTATGTTCTTGTTTTGTTTCAGGTAAGTCACAATGACGCAAATCGTTGTGGTGCCCAGGAGAAACGTTTGACTGCAGCTGTAAGTTATACAGTTTATTCTTCTCGCTCTGCATAATTCAAATTACGAAACCATCCATCCTGTGATGATGAAAATTTCAGATAAACTAACTGTGACGTCGGATTACGGGCCCCATCTCCTTACATAAATAATGATACTATTTTAACAATTTAACTTGTTTTAATCTTAACTCCTACATAATTAACAGGACAATTCTCCTCAGAATGCAATAGACAGGTCTAATTACACGAGATTTTCTTTATATTTCAGACGAAGCATTCGCCGTTCTGTTTGGTATTCAGTACTGTACAATTCAGATTGCTATGATTGAAGCATATCTAAATGTTACATCGCAAAGAAAGGTGATGCTAATAACTGTGTTTGACTTGGGACCTTTATAAAATACTTCTATCCATTTATTTTCTTTATTTGTTATGATCAGCAGTTATTTATTATTTTTGTTATTGATCGCACGCTTTGAAAACACGAATCACTCACTACAGTGTAAATAAAGATGCTACATGGCCGATTGAAAAATAGATGATCAGTTTCTTAATAAACTTATATCCAGAAACTCTTTGTTTACCTATAGGGTTTCTGAAATATGGAGGACTTAAGCAGCACGGATGACAAAAGATAGGAGAGAGCTCAGAAAGAAAACTGAAATAGCGTAAGTAAATGGATAACAATTTATTCAACTACGAAGATGCTCAAAATGATTGCCACCAGCTTCGATATATTTTGTGCATCGATGTGTTTGCTAGGACGTAAGCTGCCTGTTTCACTTAAACGCCTCTCCGATCTTGGAATCATTGTATAGGCTCGGTAACGCCTGTTGAGGTGACGTTGTTGACAGACCGGGCAGGCCGATCTTGCATTGCTTCGGGCATTTCGATGTACTCTGCATTTGCATACAAGGCCGCCATTGTTCATTCCCACTTGACCATAGCCACACAAATGAATACTGTAAAGTATGAAACTGTAAACAGAATAACACTGTAAACACTGCCGCTGGCTGTAAATGGTAAAGAACTACTGTGCATCATGTAACAGCTGATGCAGCACCATTAGGTAAAACAACTCTTAATACACGTCTAATGCTTATCGTGGAGTCTACGCTTGTTTACATAGCCATACCCCTTCCCGTTACGGAATTTCTAGCAGGTAAACAAAGAGGTTCTGGACAAGAGGTTCTGCCATTTTGGAAAACTGGTGACCGAAGAGAGATTAGAAATTCTTAATTTATGAGTAGATTATAGGTTAAGAATGTGATGAATAAATGCTTGCGGAGGATTAGTGAGAGTTAGAGATGACTGTAGGATCTGAAGAAGAGAACGATTTTGCACCTCCAAGTAGTGCACTAATGAGGATATTGTAGTGAGCCTGAAGATCCTCCAAACGTTGATTGTTGCGGTATAGATCGTTGCTTCTGAGTTAGATTAATGGACGTTGAGGTTGCGAGGAAAGTAATTAAAGAAGCAGTGGTTGTCTTCTATTTATTAATGCTTCGACTGCTTGTATCACTGAGAGATCTAGTGGTGCTAACAGGAGACAGCTTGTTTAGCTTCTACCATTTTATTTACATGACCTGTCATTTATCAATAGAATTGGCTGCACTTACAATTATTGTAACCTGTACATAGTTTATTCTTCATAATGAGCTTGTAATCTTAGGGAGCCAAAGGTTGGAATGCAGTGCTTTCAGGTTATCTGCCCCCTTGAGGGAGTACGTGTCTACGTTGCCCAATCGGCAGGACTGAACCGTACATATATCGCAGTTCAGTCAACTTGAGTTATAGGTCCACAAGATTACAAGCCTACTCAAAACTGTTACTGCTGGTGATTTATATACAAACGCTTTAAAAACCCTAATGCATTTTTTTTTAAATTGCTTTGTGAACCGAGCAAGGTGGCTCCTCCGTAACATGTTAGGCTGTATTCGGGAGGTCCCGGGTTCGATCCCCACTCTGAACTTGGGATTTTTGTGATTTTCCTTAGTCGACAGCCGAATGCTGTGGTGGTTTCTCGTCCACCGCGATTTCCTTTCCCTCGTTTTCCTTCTCATGTTTAATGAGTGCTTAGAGGTTTCGTAGCTTGAGTCGATACCGGACAGATATTGTGGATGCTTGCTCCAAGGAAAAGAGTATTCCCCCCGTGGACACTAGAGCTCTACCTGGTTGTACGGGTCGTGCATCGCCCTCTCTGGACTGCTCCAGGAGTGGGACGGGTCTTCCGCGCGTCTTGTGGTCTATCTGCCTGCGGAATGTAACCTCCTGTGGTTCCTTCACTTTATCCCTTCCTCGTGGGGGATGATAGCCGCAATAGATCAATCTAAGCAGCAGTGCGCGAGGTGTCCCCTCTGTTGTGTACCCTGTATCCTAATATCGTGCCATATGCTTCCTAAAAACACTAACTCTTCAGAACATTTACGTATTAAGCATTTTATTTAGGAAGGATTGCCCATTAGAAGCTGAATATAATCTAAAGCAGTTAAACTGAATGGAGAGGTTGTTATATTTGAGATCTTTTAACCATCTAGTAGACCAACATTATTATTATTATTATTATTATTATTATTATTATTATTATTATTTAGAAACTCAAAATTTGAAATCTTCGGTTCACCATTTAAAATGCATTGGAGGTGTTTTGCGTTTTAAATAATCTTCACAATCTTAGCACAAAAGGTTTGCATTATATCAACTATAGTTGCCCTTTTTAGTTAGAAGAAATGCCTGATGTTTGAATACTGATGCTGAATCGTCTCTAAAGACTGAAGTAACAATAAATTGTTATCATAATTGCAGTCATAATAATCGTAATTTGTTAGCAGCTTTCATTTCGACCAATGTTGGTTATTTCTCTTCGTTTGTAATTTGTAAAATTAAGTATATGTTCAGTTTCAGCGTGAAAATATTCTAAGAGCATTCTCCACTGAAATTTTAATAAAATTTTTAAAAAATTAACCCTTTATACTTTTTTGTGAAGAAAAATCTCTAAATCTTGTGGATTCTGGTATATTTGTATTTTCGATCATATTTAAATGCCCTTCAGCGTGATTTAAATAGTCAGTTGATAGCAAATTTACAGCTTAATTCCGCCTTCTAACAAACTATTTTTTCATCATTTTTCAATATTGCAAATGTAGCACACGAAGGAGTTTTCATCCAGTCTATTTGAAATTTTCAGCCTAAGATCTTGAAATGCCAACAAATAAATCAAAGGATACTGGTTTTGTTTCGAAATTCAAATAGTTATGCAATTATGGCCTTGTTTTTAAAAATGTATTTGTATTTTTTGTTTAAAATTGTAATAATCCTTGGTTTTGAAGAAGCAGTATTTAAAATTGATCTTTACATTTGTTATTTAAATATATAATAAAATTTCCATCGTGGGTAGGGGCTCTTTCTAAAAGATTCCAGAAAGTTGTTTTATAACTGAAGGGATCAGAAAGTTTAAAAGTTGCTGTTCTGGAATTTAAAATCCTCTTATATATAATTAGATAAAATAATGACAAAAATTGGAGTAAGAGAATTGAAAATCGTGGAATTTAACGTTTTCTATAGAGGCGAGTTCCTTTAAAACGCTTCTTGATAGAACATACGTCACAAGTAAGTAATATACGTGGATTTTAGAGCCTTTAGGTCGTTAAATTTATGATGTTTGTTGCTGTTCTTCCCAGTTCTTGGTAAAGGCTTTCGGAATCATTAGCTGTAAAATAAAATTGGGTTTGCAAACAACTGCGACTAAGCACTTCTGAGAAGGAATAAAATTAAACAGCATTCGAGTTAATTACACACATCGTAATACTGTAGAGGTCATGCACTGCACGTTTTAAGCTGTAATCGCGTTGTTAACCGCAGTCCTTGATGCAACTATTACAGCGGAAGAAGGTTCCTTGGTAACTTGAATTAATATAGCATAATTTTAGAGAGAAATCTAAATTCTACTCTTATAATTTGCTATTTATGATGGGTAGCTTAGTACTTGTATCTGCTGAGGATGCTGCTTAAGCACATAAGCTTATTGTGTTTGGTTTTGCATCTCCTCCTTAATATCAGCTATTTTTAGACTTAGTCAGTCTCCTGAAGTACTTGTTCACTTCTACAGCGTGTCTCACTCGAAGGTCAGTCTAAATACGTACAGCTAAAAAACGGTACAGAAGTAAAATACCTTTACATGAAATGAGGTTGTCACATCCTGCTGAAAAATTTAAATGAAGTCCTTGAAATATCTACAAAGGAAATAACTAATATCGCGGGTAACTTCGAGTGGGACATCCAGCATTATTACTTTTTAACTGCTACGTCAGGTAGGCGGCTTTGACATTTAAGGAAGAGTTTGCTACTCATTAGGTGAAACGTTGGTTTTTTACTTGTTTGCATGTTTTCAGATTATGGATGCAAATAGCGAAAGTGGATTTTTATTGTTTTTGTTTGTTTTGAAAACTCAGTGCTTGCAACTTACGTAATCACACTATGAAATGTAATTTGAATATGTTTTTAGTAAAATCGCTGGCTTTGTGATTTTCACAGATTCCGCTATTTTAATTTTCACCGCCTTAGGAATTACTACCCTGACTTGAATCCATCGCAGTATCAGATTATGTTGACAACTCACTTTTATCGTCACTCGGCTGTTCCCGATAAGCACATCTGTTTTCAAGTTACAAGTATTTTGAATTTCAAAATATACAGGATGTAACAAAAATGTACGGCACAAATTGCGGGACGCATTCCTCACACGGAGACGAAGAAACTATGTTATATGAACATGGGTCTGGAAACGCTTTGTTTCCATGTTACAACTCATTTTCTCCAACTCATTAATCATGGGAAACACACAAGAACAGAGCGTTAGGATCATGGGGAACATGCATTCTTGGTTACGTCTGGTTACGTTGTCATTATCGTAGGTGCACCGCCAGTGTTTTGTTTTACACGTTCCTGTTGCCACGCGACTTACGTCATTGCCTGTTTACAGGTAACATCAACTGTTCCAGTGAGCAGTACACCTTGGCAAGCACATGGGTTATTATAATTGGCGCAACAGTTCTAGACATGTGAAAATATTAATGACAGCTATGAAGCGAGTTACTTACCAGATCAGGAGGTGATCGCTCCTCTGCATGCTGGAGGTGTGTGGGACAGTCAATGTCAAATATCCGCACATCGATTATGCACTGCACTACATTGCGATGCATTGATAAACTTGTAGTTATACAATATTATGCAGTATATTTAAATCCACCGCTGTAAAAAGCGCTTAATATAAAAACACTGTTAATCATCTGCCTCCAATTCCTCCACGCCTGACGGCGCTTACTTTTCTGTGGAATCACTCACTTCATTGCCGTCATCACTGCTGTCGCTACTTTCTGCAGCATTATCCTGGATGAGAATTCTTTCTGTTTGATTTTCTACAATTCCATCTTTTTCGAAATAATGATTCTCAATTTGTTCAACATGTCGACATACATTTTCCCATTCTGGCCCTCCAATTTCTGCAAATTGCTGGCGCCATAACTGCTCCACATCTTTTAATTGAAAAGGATATTTCTGCATGCCACCCATTAATTCGATTGGGTTTAGATCTGGGTGATGCGTGCATTATGGCCATGTTGTATTAATATCTGGTCAAGTATGTATGACTTCTGAAGCGGTTTGTTGGCTTTAATTCGGTTATATAGCTTCGTTTTACTCATGCTTTCATCAAAGGCTATGCTATGTCTAAGTAGCCAAGCTGCCATTTCTTCTTTCAAGGAATTTGAAGTAGGTGATTTGTCAATTTGAGTGTTATAGTAAGAAGCATTGTCGATAACGAGAACGGACCCAGCAGGCATATTAGGTATCAACATGGTGTTGATCCACTTCATGTAATTTTCTGTATTCATTTATTGATGAAACTCTCCTGTTTTTTTTGCGACTTGTAAATGAGACGGGCATTTAGAAAGAAGCCGATCTTTTCAGCAGCATGAACGATGATAAGTATTTGCCCTTTGGTAACAAGTGCCTGCAAACCTAATTCGCTATCGCCACTCCAAATTTTAGATGTCATATGACTGCTGTGTATGTATGAATCATCTTAATACGCCATAGTTCGACCCGCTGATTTGTACCTCTGAGTAAGGCACTCTTCCAGCTGAGATCGTATGCATGCTTTTCTATTAGAACTCTCCTATTTGATTTAGTTTTCTTCCACTTGAACCCTCAATCTTTTATAATTTTGCTGAAATTTGTAGCACCTCCTTGAAAATTTATGCTGTCTTTCAGCTTGAATGAGCAATCTGCTTGTTGTTGGCACAGTCTTTTCTTCCACATAGAAACTGTGAATCGCGCGACGAATGGCGCATTTGTCGGAATCATCTGTTTCTGTAACACGTTTAGGGGCCTTATGCTTCTTCCCAGATGTGTCAAATGGTACTTCTTCATCCGTGTTTTTTTCTTATCATTGATAACTCTGGAAACGAAACTCAGTGAAAAACCAGTTGCTTTGCTACTCTTTCTTTCACTCTCTCAAGGCTTTTGTGGAACTCGGGTGAACATATATTTTCTTCCTTCATCTCTGCTTCTTGCTTCATGAAGTCGAGGGTATTTGCAATTATTTCCCTGTTTTGACTATGTAATACCTTACCACTTAACTTTGAAAACCTAGGAGCTATGGTCATAAACATAACAAATATAAAATAAGCACTATTTAGGTACTGCTCTCTTTGAAATTACAAACAGATGCGTACACTTTCTATACATACTCTATGTGTTATGCTTTGTGAGTAAGTAAAGGTATTATATCGCTTTCTGTGAGTAAGCTAAACATAAACCATTCCTAGGCTCGGCAGCTGGGGTGGTAATCAGGGTCACGACACAGAAGTTTTGCGCCAGCTATACGTACTAGTAGAATTGGTCACAGACTTGGCTCGTGCAATGCACACAAATGCAGAGATGGCAGATGCCCATTTGATGTATGGGTTAGCAGACGGCAATGGCGCTTGCGCTTAACGTTTGTACCGGGAGAGATTTCCAGGACGAAGGTGCCCCCACAGGAAAACGTTTGAAGCCATTGATCTTCTTCTTAGGAAACATGGGCCATTTCAGCCTGATACGCGCGACCGGCGGAGGCCTAGAAGGACGAAGACACCGCAACGGGAGGCGGCAATTCTTCAGACAGTTGACGATGACCCTATGTAGTATCAGTACAAGACAAGTAGCTGCAACAATGAATGTTGACCACGTGACTGTCTAGCGAGTGATACACGAGATGGCTGTATCTATACCATTTACAGCGTGTGCAGGCACTATCAGCAGCTGCGAATGGTTTATGCAACAAAGTGTCAACCGTAATTTTAGTGCAACGGTGCTGTTCGCAGATGAGGGGTCGTTTCAACGAGTTCAGATTATAAATTATCACAATCGGCATGCATGGGCTGAAGTCAATTCTCACGTAACTGTTGAAGCAAGTAATCAACAAAGATTTTCTGTCAATGTTTGGGCCGGCATTGTTGGTGACTGTTTGATAGGGTCTCACGTTCTTACACCCAGGCACAACGGACAAAGTTACCATAATTTCATAGGGAATGTTCTACCTGATCTGTTAGCAGACGTGCGTTTAAATGTGCGACAAAACATGTACTTCGTGTATGATTGAGCACCTCTTCATTTTAGTGTTAATGTCTGTCGGCTTCTAAATAACACATTCGGTGACAGATGGATAGGTAGAGGTGGACCAATTGCCTGGCCTCCACGCTTCCCGGACCTAAACCCACTGTACTTTTATTTGTGGTTGCATTTGAAAGCTCTTGTGTGTCAAATTCCAGTACTAAATGTTCATAGTCTCCGTGCTGGTATTATGGAAGGCTGCGAAACCATACGTAATACTCCAGGGATACACCAGCGCATCCGGGATTCATTACGACGGCGGGTTGATGCATGTATCAATGTTCACGGAGGGCATATTGAACATCTCCTGTGAGAAATAGTTGCATGTGGTATGTTGGTACGTTCTATTCTTGTGTGTTTCCCGTTATTAATGAGTTGTAAGATAACAAAGCGTTTCCAAACCCATGTTCATACAACATAATTTCTTCGTCTACATGTGAGGAACGTGTCCTGCAATGTGTGCCGCACATTTTTGGTGCACCCGGTATAAACAAGCAGTGAAGTGGTTCACAAAAATTGGAGAAATAAAACAACAAATTGTCAATTCTAAGCTCGCGCTGAAAACTCAGTCCCTATCCTTGTATTGCAATATTCTATGAAAGTCGGAGTTAAAAAGTACGCTTTGCTTTTTCTTTAAACGGTTTCCTGTACTCCATAAAAACATATTTGCAATCTCATAGTGAATCATACGGTCTGAATTTTGAAACTTACTCACATTCAAACATTCATTTATTCATTCTTTTTATACTCCTGTTAGTGTAAACAGGTATCAGCTGAAGTTTTTCCTAAGACCTGCAAACATTGTGCTCTTTATTAAAAATAAAAGGTTTAATTCAATTTGAAAAGTGAGGAATATCAATTGTTAGCTACTAAATTATCAATTAGTAAATTAATTGCAATTTATTTTAAACCGTGAATTATGCAGCAGTATCGAAAATTAAGGAATTCTGAAATACTGTGCAAATATGATACAAATTCTAGTTATTTAAAAAACGGAAATATGATGATGAATGGAAAAAGTAACAAAGAAACTACAGTAATGAGAATCATCAAAAGGGTAACGGTATATCAGAACAAACAAAAGAAGGAAGATATTGCTAACTGTAAGGAAATTAACTGAAAAATCAAGAATTCCAAGAGATATTTTGGAAAACGAATTTAATCGAAAAATATTTGGGTGACCGCACCTTACAGAGACCCAAGGATTTCTTCCTGAGTGTCGCTGCCGAGGTTTTAGATAACTGAACTTGTTTTAGGAACGTTGCATTACCTTTTATACATCTAGTATTTTCGTTCTGTTCTGTTGGAACACATCAAAGAGGCGGTTGTAAAACCTGCCACGCAGCCCTTACAGTAATCCTCATTCGCATATCAATGAAGATCCATCAAAAGGCAATGCCGCTGAATAAAAAAGGTCATAAATGAAGACAAGCTACTTGGAACTGCCATATTGCGGCGGTCGCTGAACTCGAGATGATGAGTGTGAACAAAATAAAGTACCCTGTCCTTTGGTAATATTTATTGTAATGACCGTGACCCTTTAATTCAGTTCCGGGTTCAAGTGATGTAGACGTTGGCTAGGAGAAATCACTCGTCATGTAGCCAAGTGACTTGCTGTTAATATCATGAGAAACATCCTGGGATTTAACAAAACCGAATCAAACTTCACGTATAAAACACCTACCCATCTATGAATGCAGTGATGGGCCATTTATCTGCTCACTAGAAGGCTGCATTGAGACATCGTCCCTGGTGACCATTTTTATACGGAAATGTGTACATAAAGAGTTCATTTGCAAACGAAACCCTGACGAAGTTTTCCTGCAAATACCATTGGTAATGGACTCTTTACATATTCCCACAACATTAATTCATTCCTCTTCCACTCTAGTTCATCATGACGAAGCACCGTCTTGAAATCTAATTACAATTATATATCACTAATTAACCGGAACACATTACCTTCCAACATACCGTAGCCAAAATATCATGGAAATTTTTTCTGAAAAGTGTTTATCGACGCAGAATCTGAGGAACATACAAAGGTGTAATTCCACAATAACCTTCTGCTTGAGTGTGCATTCTCTGGGATGTTGCATTTATTAGCTAATCATTTTATAGCGTTTTTGATCTCACATACAGCAATCTTCAGACACTGACTTACCTGACCAAGTAGTAATCACTTCTAGGTTCTTGCATGATTTATTGTCGTGCAGGTCTGCACTTTAAGCCACGAAAACCTCCACTGGTCAAATGCAGAGTTTAAAAACAGTCTATGTAACACTCATAGGGCCTTCTCTACCTGTTATAACTTACTAGCTATTCTACAAATTATGCATATTAGAGCTTTTTTTCTCTCTCCGTTCCCGGTTAATCCTGATAAATGATTGCTAGAAATAGTTGCAGTACGCATTGTGTTGAAGGTGGGCACAGGAAGTAGTTCGATTATACCAGCCTCTGTATTACATCTTCTTTACGTCATTTAACAAACATTTCGAGGTATAGAATGTGGGAAATTAAAAAAACAAACAGACAAAAGCAAAACCTTCGAAATCGTTAGTTACAAATATTTTATTCAACATAAATGGTAGGTTTTAACGAGATATTTGTGTTTCTTTCGGTAAATTTATCCATCCCTTATGATTCGCATTTATGTAAAATTAATTGAAAATGAAGAGAACTTCGCAGTATTCAAGATATTTATCATCATTTCAAACACGCATTATTTTAGCAAGTTGTTTTGTATTTCCGAGAAAACAAAACAATTGCGTAATTTCCAATTAAAGGGTTGTTGCAAATGGGAGTGCCTTAAAAATCTTCGCCTAGAAGCTGACTTAAGAATCAAAAGTGCTGTTTAACAAAGTTTCTTTTTGTAAATTATACTACTCGCAGATTGCACTAAAAATGTATTTATTTTAACTCAGAAATCCTCAAAGTATAAATTTCCGCTGAAATCCCTATATGTATTATTAATAGTTCTCTGATCATAGCTAAACTCTAAGGAAAACACAAATTAATAGATTAGAGGATACGAATGTAATAACGCGCTTCTTATTTGGAATGGAGGGCGTTAAGGGGGTGGCTCAAAAAGGGATTTTACAGAACTTGGGCTATTATCGCAGTATGTACAGTAAAAGTGGTATTAGATACTTTGCAATTTCAATTGCCCATCTCTAAGTCCAGGTTATCTGATCCGCTAAGTGTTAAATATGACGCTACAAAATAATATCAGCATTAGCTAAGTCATTAGTTAGGAAATTAGATCATGTTACTAGAAACAGCTGAAACTCAACGCACATTTGTAAGAGCAGCCAATTTGGATTTACTCAAACCCTGGGTTCTGCTCGATATGGGAATGTATTGAGGGTATGGCAATCTTAAAGCAAGCCTGTATCCTTGAGACGTTCCCATAGGCCTAGCCGAGAGCTTCACTATTCATGTACCGCTAGGATAGCGGGTCATCGCCTTTGTGCGTGATCCATTAGATGTCAGCAGTTATTGTAACACAAATAACATTCGTGTTGCACTCATTAGCCATGCGAAGTGGAGATGGCACCCAGCAAGTGGCCATTGACTTAAGACCTACAAGTTTGGCGTGCTCATAAAACTCAACTGCGGCCATTAACTTTAGAGCGGTCTGCTTTCAGATCCTCATTACAATCCTGTTCTTTTTCGTCATCACTCTTCCTATTTATCCACTACAGATTTTCGAAATAACGTAAAATACGCCGCTCCATTTAGTGTTCTGTGGTGTGCTCATTGTAACAAAGCACCTATACTTGTTAATAATAGTATTAAAATACGTAATAATAACATAAGCGCTCCTGAGAATGATATATGCAACCCAAAGGGCAGCTCAGGCGTTAGCGTCTTAATCTCGCATTTGGGGGTCCCAGGTTCTCCCGCTAGACCGGGGACCCAGACGTGCTGGGTGGATTATATGCTACTACGAATTTTCCTGTCCCTCATTTAAATTCCTTTCATGTTTAAGGCCTGCAGGGACAGGTGCGAAGTATTATGGTGCGCGAGGTGTGTGGGGGATGCACTTTCAGGAGAAAACTGTTTCTTCTGTCCAAACCTATCCTTGCGGATAGGGAGAAGCTTCGAAGTAGCTGCCGGGGTGCTCAGTCTGTACTGTGGTGCCCTGCCGCCATCAGATCTGGCCGCCCCTGTGTTTTCTTGCCTCAACCGTTCCTCCCGGAGGTTTAGTAAGCGCAATAGACCCGCTACAGCCGCATATAACCAAAAGTAATACAAACCCAAAGATTTTATTAACACACCTGTAGGCGAGTGAACATCGTTTCCGATTAATTGTTAACAATAAAATTATTCCAGAGTTAAAAAGCCGCCGATAGAGATGTTAAAGGTGGCATATAAATAGAGCAAAAAAAATCTAATTTCTCACCCACTCCACCCTCTGTGGAAGTTCGAGTCTTTAATCATATAACTTTCGGCTAGCCCACCTCCGATTATTTACAACGATCAGAGCAGAATCCATTAAAAAACACTATTTCTGGCCATCGTTCTTTCATGCTTATCTCCTGGAATTTATTTCATGCCGGTCGTAGAAACAAATTATAAGGCATCTTTGAGTAAAAGTCTTACGGAAGAAAATAACTAATGCGATTTAGGACTGGATCTCCTTTGCTGAACTCAAAGCATTTTACAAATTTTAATCATTTGAATACAGTTGGGACCCAACTCCTTCAAGAGTTAAAGTTTAAAGGAAAATGAAACCATGTCCAATTGCTACCACAACAGTGAAAGACAGTCGTAAAATTCCAAGGGTTGCTTCGAACACGTTGATATAAGGACATTGAAAAAATAAAATATGCACCAATTTGGTAACCGTATTAATATCTGGGGTCTCCTTGCGATAAGTTCAGAGTTACTGCATCGTGGGCATAAATAATTTAATTCGTGACTGCCTCTGTGCTCTGGTAATTAGCGTGCTAGCTTCCCAATCCAGATTCTCGTCAGGAAGGTGGGCATTTTTCTTTGGGTGGGATTATTTTTTATCCTCCCAAGGATCTAGAAATATAAAGGAGAGTGAATGTGTCTAATTTAATATTTAATACCGCACCCTCGCCGCAGCAGGTCCCAATGTTCGGCGAAGTAAGATTGTGGCATGTTAGAATTGTGGAACGGAACGTGCTAAAACATAAAGCCCAAAGGACTGTGAAGAGTTAGGTTGTATCAGTAAACGCTTGCGTTAACTGCAGCTGTAGTTTATTATTATAATACTTGTGAATAATAAAGGTATATGTAACAATTTTAACTGAATAGAAATTTGAGTGGCATTCATGAATTTTCTTGAGAGTATTAATCAATTGAATTTTATAATCTCGTGAAATTCGTAACTTTCTTTCTTCTGAAACTCTATTGTACAATATACAAACCATCACTTCTCTATACATTTGAATCATCAAAATGTAATGTTCGTAAAATGTAAAGTAAAGTATCTGTTCTGAATTACTGAATTAAATGTACAAGACATACATAAATGCTCACAAAATAATTCACAACAGTGAGTGCAGTATCTCTTTGGATAAACTTTATTCCTAATTCTATTCCATATATGCTTTATTGGGAATTCCCAGTTTTTACCCTAATCAAACAAATACCAAGTAGTATACCAATTTTAACAAACAGCCATCACTGGCTCATTTAACTACTGGCACTCCAATACCATGAAGTCACTTTAAATAATTAAATCATGACTCTTACATGGCACAAAATGAAAATGAATTGCTATATGACTGCTATTGAAATGTGCGGTAGTACATACATGAAGAAGGCCTTGGCTAGAATTTTGAATATGCAAAATTGGTGCCGAAAATATTAGACAAACTCGGAGCTAATCCGCTCCCCACCTGAAGCCAGCGACCTTTTGACGGTGTAAACTTTAGGAATTTAGAAGGTACCTCTCGTGAAAGGACTATTTTTCTTGCGCTAAACAGAGTTATGCGGTGTTATGTCAGTTAGTGTACGTTCGTAAAACATCAACAGTACAAACTAAAAGTGATATAAGAAACCTGATGTTTAATACCAAAGTTAAACAGTAATCATTGCTGATGTGCAACCGTTGCCAGAGTAAATAATGCGTTATGAACTAAGACATTAAAGACGGTGTATAAAGGAGGCTGCAAAAAACTTCTTTCGGTTCCTGTATAATTTCGGAACATAAAAGCTAATGATTTCTTTCGAAGTGTCAAAACTAATAGGTCATAGTAGAGTGTACATGGACCGAAGAAATGTTTAGTGCTTCTGTTAGAAATAACTATATGTAACGAAGAAAACCTCCGTTGCTTAATTGAAACTTTTTTCTGGGAAGTCAGAAATACCTGTGCAAAATACTCTCCATAGGCAATCTTTTTAACTCCTTCATTTTTAATTTCGGGAAAAAATGGTTGCTCCTTTCGACTCACCCTATTACATATGTTGGCCTTATAAAATAAGGTACGCCTATAAAGTATGTTATCTATGAGTATTTTGGAGTTGCCTTAAAAGTTAACCGGGTTACATGAATCAGACGAGGTTAAGCGCGCGTTTGGGCTCTCGTAGTAATTCAGTGATAGGAAAAGCTAAAGATCCATGGTTTAAATCCTGCCTGTGGCATTGAATTTTAAATTATAATTCAGCTCGGAAATGTAATTTGCTGACGAAAATTATTATGACGATGATAATAATATGGGGCTATGCCAGTTATGTCCACGCAAATCAGTACGTCAGTTGCGTCTGGAGTTTTTAAAATATATACGTCAGTTGCGTCCACAGCTACCTGCTTAGGTAGCTTCGGTAGGTTTAGGTTTAAGTTCTTCGATAAGACACAGCCAAAGACTATAGAGCACGTTCTGCGACGAGAGCACTGTATAGAACGCTTTCTGCTATGTCCTATACAGCATAAAGGTCAAACTGGACATAACGTAATAGCTTTCATTCTCAGTTGTGTACGATCCATGGATTCGATGACAAGTGAGAAGGGGAAACCTTTATTTGTGATCGATGTTTACAAATTTAGACATCACAAGGATGTGCAGAACAATATTTTGCGTTGGGCGTGCGGCATGAAATCTTGTGTTTCCTAAAGTTAAATGTTAAAAATGAAAAATCTAATGTGTTACACTCACATGACTTTCTCTACTCTTGTAGAAACTATTTTTACACACGTTTATTCTCCATCTACTTCATGTTAATTGAGATATCGAGATGCTAATTTTCTTATAGATGCAAGGGGAATATGGTAGACTTTAAGCGATATTCAAATATCTTAAGAGCTGGTTGTCATGTGGAGTATTCCATTCTCTTTGCATTACCAGGACAAACAAAATGAATAACGAATTCCCATTTGAGAAAAAGTATAAGTATTGGAAAATTTAAGGGAATAACAAGCAATATCTCGAAAATGGTTCACTCAACAAAAAAATGTATGTGACATAAATTGTGTATTTTAACGCGATCTACATTTTTTGTGTAGTAAAATTTTGTCTATCTCATATGGTTTACCAGTTATGCAAAAGTCGTTCACAATGAAGAATACTTTTGGAGACATTCCCAGAAAATTCAAGATATACATTGTATTTGTCATGAAAGTATCTTAAATATATGACGTTTTAATCAAAATCGTTAGAGCCATTTTTGGGAAAATTAAAATTTTCGAAAAGTGTTCCATGTGAAGAGTAATCTGGGGTGGAGGAATTTTCTTGAAAACCTTTGTGTCACATCTCTGGAAGATACTGAACCTAAATACCAAGTTTGGTGTTTATCCGACTGTTCGTTTCTGAGTTATGCTGTTCACAGATACACAGAAACACATACGGACATGTTTCCAAAAATGCTTTTTTTGATTTCAGGGGGTCTCAAAGCATGTATTTATGGTGAAATCTCGGTATCGAATTTTTGGGTGGAATGCAATACTTCCCCTACTTACTATACGTAGTAGAGAAAGTAAAAATGAGAAGGGAAATGTTGTTTGTGCCAGAAATTGAAAATACTGGGACTAACAATTCAAATCTTTCAGAGACGCAACTGACGTATTAACCAAGAAATCCCGGGTTGCAACTAACGTATAACCCCAAAAAACCCAGAGACGCAACTGACGTATAAAAAAATCGCCGGTCACCGAATAATGTAACTGTAAATTGTAGCAATAAAGTAAAACTTGACACTGTTGAAGGCATTTTTCTGAGAAAATTGCAAGCTCTAAATCCTTCATTGCAGCATTACAGGAGCTGTTCTTTTGAACGTTTATGAGTTTTTAGCGCTAACAAGGTCACATGATTTATCGTAGCTTAAGAGCCTCCGTTATATAATTCCTTAGAGAACGCCGTGCTGCCATTACAGTGGAACGTAACCAAAGTGCTATATATTATTAGAATGCATTAGGCATGATACTTCACCTTTGCAGCTACGTGAGTTTCTCATGTTGAGATACAAGAAGATACCTTAAGTGCTCTTAGCTGCAGACTTAGAGGATTACAGAATATTGCATGTAAATCAATGTTTTAATAGGTTTCTGCAACTGAACAAGTTATTTGTCCTTGGCATAAAACCGTGTACTCAATTAATTTTCAATAAGGTGAGAGGGGCAGGTCCTCAGGCACACGCTGTTGCTATGCAAAATGTTGCCTTCATATTTTGTGCACACTCCCTTCAAAAGAAATATTTTTTTTTGCAAAAGGAAAATTTCTTACTTTTGATATCGAAAACATCACGCTACTAGTAAATACAGACTGGTGTTTAATTATCTTACCTTCCACTGAACCAAAAATCACAGGGCAAAGTGCTTCGCTCTATGAACCCCAACAAACGAAACTTGAGTTTAACATACCGTTATGTTTATTATCTATAAATAACTTAAAGTTGAGATTAAAGATCTAATGCAAATGAAAAATATATTCTGCAAAGGAAAACGAGCTTTCTTGCTAAAATTAATATGTCTGTAAAGAAGGACGTAATTTGTGTGTGTGTATGTGTGTGTGTGTGTAAATATGTTACAGAAGTTTTCTATTTTGGTACAATGATTGAAAGGCATGGAAATTATTATTTAATTCATTTGATTTGCTACAATTTTAGGTTACATTTTTACCTGATTTGAAACTGTCATTCAGAGGTGAATTTTCCGTACGTATTATGATTTCATAGTCATTATACAAACTATTCATCTAAATGGTTAATTTTCTATCAACTCCATGTCAAGAATGATGAATACGTTATCTGCATAGGAAGTATTTCTATTGCACAGTTATATTTAATTCCAAGCATGGGACTGAGACAATATTCATCTCTCTTTTTTTTATTAACGGCGTTATGAGAGGAGAAAGAGTTGGCAACTATATTTCCAAATATACAAGGTGAATAACTTAAATTGAGACTGTACAATATCTCCAAAACTAAGCGTTTTAAAAAGAAATGTCTTTGATAAAAGTTTCTTGATATTATGTGGGAAAGCAAATGCCATTAGTTGTGTTTTGTTTGGAGGATGTTATAATGGCATTTTAGGATCAATTTAATTTTTTTAAATGGGAACCTACATGTGGTATGTTGTTTTCTTATTAGAAAATTGTTTATAAAAAGCTGTTTATTTTGTGGTGAGGAATAAGGAAACAAAATAAAAAAATATTGGTTCCCAATTATGAAACGTAACTTGACCCTCAAATGACCAACCACGGATGGTCCAAACATTCATTGCGCTCTTCGTACACAGCTATTCAGAATTTTCATTGTTATTTACGTTGGTGTAAGAACAATTGCAGAGTGCTTTATACAAATGTTGTTTAGTTTTTTTATGAGGAGATAGAAAACAGCATAAAAAGGGTAGGTTCCGATTTAAAAAAAATTAAATTGACCTAAAATGACCATCACAACGTCCTCCAAATAAAACACACAATGTAAGAAGAAGAAGAGGAAGAAGAAGAAGATGACTGGTATTTCGTTAGTCAGATGTCTGTTTTGGTTAGCTGTTAGCTCCTTGAGATATCGTAGAATGATTTGCTCATTCTTAATGGAAAAAAATAGAAGAAGAGAATGTTGTGCAATGAAATACAGTAACGTAAAGAACTGAGCATAAATCGCACAGTTTATGGTGAAATTGTAAGATTAGAACACTGTAGTATGGTCACCGATGACATTAACTTCTTCCACTACAAGGTTAGGCTATAAAGTCTGCTCCGCCGCAAAGTTATCTTCCCATCTGGCTCCTGTTATCCGCTCGAACGTCTACCTTCTGGTTTGTGTTGAAATGCTTGTTTGATCCTATTATCATTCATTCTTTCTGTATGTTGAAGTCACTGTCATTTTATCTGTTAATCTTATATTAACTTCGATTTACTTATTATTCCTACTTAGTAAACTTCAGTATCATAGAGTGCTGTTAATGCTTATAGTAAATTAATATACGATTATGTTGAATCCTATGTGTTAGCTTAGTTTAATAAGAGCAAAGGTAAAAAAAACTGGTATTGTGTTCGTCAGCTCTGTTTTGTTTAGCTGCTGTCCATTCCATTGAAATGGGTAAAGATGGAATACTCTTAATGAAAAAAAACACGTATACCTAGTGGGAGGGTAGTCATTACACTAATTTAAACCAGTTACAGACATCATTATTTGGAACATATTTTGTATTTTTCAGTTTTTCCTATTATAATTTTCTGCTGAGATATTTTAGGTTTTTCGAGAACATAAAATTCACACGCTGGCAACGTTGCAGCGTGTACTGGTATAGAAACGCAGGCAAAGGATTCCCAGCCGGCGGCCTTTGTACCGGTCGTTCGAAAAGACATGCTACATGGGTTTATGATGCGCAGTAGATTAAATAGAATCCAGCCCCCAGAGGAAGACGGTGGAAGTGAATAAGACTCAGTATCTTCACGGCTAGTTGTTCTGCTGTCCCTCTTAAACCTTACCCTCCCGCCCTTCCTGACACCCCTTATGCGTTGGTTCTGCGCAGCACGTGTGTCATGTCATTCCGAACGGGCAGTACAGTAGCGAAACACTCGTTCCCTGCATCCCCTAACCTCAAACACCAAAAACATCTTAGTGGCATCCACGTGCATGTGCGCGTTGTTGCCACAGTTTAAAATAGTTCTTAAAACAGCAAAACTTTGCAGCTGATTTCCACGTGCACAAAATACAATCATGCAGTTTAATTGTCTTGCTTACTTTACACACAACTGCAGTAAATAACTATGCATCGCATAATAATATGTGACAAACGCTTTGGAATATAACAGAGGAAGAGTATATCTAATGGATTACGCAACAAGAATGGAAATGCATGTTAACATATACTAAGAGAAAAGCTTAGAAACTTGTCCGAAATAAACTATAAATTGTTAGACTACCATTAAATAATTAAAATACATTAATATAAATTTATTTTGAAAGGAATATTTACTCCCAAATAAAAGCATCATCTTTAATTATGTTATTTACCCTAATAGATAATTGTTATTAATAAGGTTCTGCTTACTGTAATTATTGTGCGCGGAGCTAAGGTGAAAGCATTTTAATATTGTTTGTCCTGCAACCACAGAATGTAGAAACATTAAGTTCAGAAGATGTAAACAAAAACAGTAAATATGTCAAAAGTTAAAAAAGAAAAAGAAGAAACAGGTGAAAAAAGTAAGGCGAAGTTTTTGTGTCACACTTGGGAGATAACTGCTTTTTTCGTAGCTTTAAAAAGATAATAAATTTGCTTCAGAACACTTTTTATTAATACAAAGCTAATATAAGAAGAAATTGTGTATTGTTTAAGATGTGTAAGATTTATTAGCATGGCAGCTTCTATTTACTTAAATGAATAGCTTTGTTATAAAATGCAAGATAAATAAAAACATTCTGATGTGTTACACTCACAACACTTTCTCTACTCTTGTACAAACTATTTTTACAACTATTTTAAGAGCTGGTTGCTATGTGGAGTATTCCATTCTCTTTGCATTACCAGGACCAAAAAAAATGAATAACGAACTTCCATTTGAGAAAAAGTAAGTATAGGAAAATTTAAGGGAATAACAAGCATTATCTCGAAAACGGTTCACTCAACACAAAAATGTATATGACATAAATTGTGTATTTTAACGCGATCTACATTTTTTGTGTAGTAACATTTTGTCTATCTCTTATGGTTTACCAGTTATGCAAAAGTCGTTCACAATGAAGAATACTTTTGGAGACATTCCCAGAAAATTCGAGATATACATTTCATTTGTCATGAAAATATGTTAAACATATGATATTTTAATCAAAATTGTTAGAGCCATTTTTGAGAAAATTAAAATTTTCGAAAAATGTTTCATGTAAAGGGTAATCTGGGGTGGGGGGATTTTCTTGAAAACCTTCGAGTCGCATCTCTGGAAGATACTGAACCTAAATACAAAGTTTGGTGCTTATCCGACTGTTCGTTTCTGAGTTACGCTGTTCACAGACACACATACACACACACGGACATGTTTCCAAAAATGCTTTTTTGGATTCAGGGGACCTCAAAGCATATATTTCCGGTGAAATCTCGGTATCGAATTTTTGGGTGGAATACAATACTTCCCCTACAAACTACTTTTAAAAAAGCTCATTCTTCTATCTACTTCTTGTTAAACGAAATAAACTTTCATTGCACATTTCGTTGTAATTTTAAGGATACACAGGCTAAAGCGATAGTCGGATTTTTACTTTCTCTACTACGTATAGTAAGTAGGGGAAGTATTGCATTCCACCCAAAAATTCGATACCGAGATTTCACCGGAAATACATGTTTTGAGACCTCCTGAATCCAAAAAAAGCATTTTTACTTTCTCTACTACGTACAGTAAGTAGGGGAAGTATTGCATTCCACCCAAAAATTCGATACCGAGATTTCACCGGAAATACATGTTTTGAGACCTCCTGAATCCAAAAAAAGCATTTTTGGAAACATGTCCGTGTGTGTGTCTGTGTGTGTGTGTGTGTGTCTGTGTGTCTGTGTGTGTGTGAACAGCATAACTCAAAAACGAACAGTCGGATAAACACCAAACTTGGTATTTAGGTTCAGTATCTTCCAGAGATGCGACACGAAGGTTTTCAAGAAAATCCCCCCACCCCAGACTACCCTTTACATGGAACATTTTTCGAAAATTTTAATTTTCTCAAAAATGGCTATAACGATTTTGATGAAAATATCATATGTTTAAGATAATATCATGAGAAATGAAATGTATATCTCGAATTTTCTGGGAATGTCTCCAAAAGTATTCTTCATTGTGAACGACTTTTGCATAACTGGTAAACTATAAGAGATAGACAAAATTTTACTACACAAAAAATATAGATCGCGTTAAAATACACAACTTATGTCATATACATTTCTTTTGTTGAGTGAACCGTTTTCGAGATATTGCTTGTTATTTCCTTAAATTTTGCAATACTTATACTTTTTCTCAAATTCGTTATTCATTTTTTTATGTCCTGGACATGCAAAGAGAATGGAATGCGCCACATAGCAACCAGCGTTAAAATATTTGACTATCGCTTAAAAGCTACCATATTCCCCTTGCATCTACAAGAAAATTACCAATAAGATTGACATTTCGATATCTCGATTAACATGAAGCATATGGAGAATAGGCGTTTGTAAAATTAGATTGTACAAGAGTAGAGAAAGTCATGTGAGTGTAACACATCAGATTTTTGGAAACATGTCCGTGTGTGTGTCTGTGTGTGTGTGTGTGTGTGTGTCTGTGTGTGTGTGTCTGTGAACAGCATAACTCAAAAACGAACAGTCGGATAAGCACCAAACTTGGTATTTAGGTTCAGTATCTTCCAGAGATGCGACTCGAAGGTTTTCAAGAAAATCCCCCCACCCCAGACTACCCTTTACATGGAAGATTTTTCGAAAATTTTAATTTTCTCAAAAATGGCTCTAACGATTTTGATGAAAATATCATATGATTAAGATAATGCCATGAGAAATGAAATGTATATCTCGAATTTTCTGGGAATGTCTCCAAAAGTATTCTTCATTGTGAACGACTTTTGCATAACTGGTAAACCATAAGAGATAGACAAAATGTTACTACACAAAAAATGTAGATCGCGTTAAAATACACAACTTATGTCATATACATTTCTTTTGTTGAGTGAACCGTTTTCGAGATATTGCTTGTTATTTCCTTAAATTTTCCAATACTTATACTTTTTCTCAAATTCGTTATTCATTTTTTTTATGTCCTGGACATGCAAAGAGAATGGAATGCGCCACATAGCAACCAGCGTTAAAATATTTGACTATCGCTTAAAAGCTACCATATTCCCCTTGCATCTACAAGAAAATTACCAATAAGATTGACATCTCGATATCTCGATAACATGAAGCATATGGAGAATAAGCGTTTGTAAAATTAGATTGTACAAGAGTAGAGAACGTCATGTGAGTGTAACACATCAGATTTTTTAAAAAGTAGATCGCTATATAATGACTGAAATTGCATGTTCTTAGCATGACCAAGAGATAAATACAAATAGGAACTTACCACTTGTAAAAAGTATTCAAACCAATATTAAAGAAGTTCTCGGAAATGATTTACACAATTTGACATAAACTGTGTCCTTTAACGAGATTGCATTTTACGCAAAGTAAGATTTTGTATATCTCTTGCGGTTCCCAGTTATGAAAACGTTATTGAGAATGAGAAAGAGTTCACAGGTTATTCCCAGAAAATTCAAGATACACATTTTATTTTTCATGCAAATATCTTAAACATGTGGTACTTTAATACAAATCCTTATAGTTGTGAAATTCAAAACGATAACGAACATTTTTCCACGTAAAGGGTAGTTTGGGGTGGGGGATTTTCTTGAAAATCTTTGAGTCCCATCCTTCGAAGAAGCTAAACTTAAATACCAAGTTTGGTGTTTAAGCTACTTTTATTTTTTGAGTTACGCTGTTCACACACAGACAAATACATACACACACATATACACACCACGGATCTCTAAAAAGTCTTTTTTTTTATTCAGTGAGCCTCAAAACGTGTATTTCCGAAAAAATCACGCCATTGAACTTCAGCTCGGAACATAATACTTCCTAGTTAAAATGGCTTTTTTTCAGACTACGAGTTAACTAACAAATCATGAGAGACAGCAAAGGACTGTATATTTATAGTTAAAAATCAAGTTTTGAGCTTATACGTTTACTCATCGTTGTCGCTCTCCCCTACATGAACCACGAATCTCTCCTGGCTGCCGTCTGCATCGTGACATGTATTTTTTTCTCAATTGTGGTGGCATGCTGGATACAGGATGACCAAACCTGGGAGTCAATTTTTTTTAGTTCCCTCACGTAACAGTTCACATACACTAACATTTAGAGTTAGTGTCACATGTTTTTTCTAACAATTTTTCTTTGGGCCCATATTAGTTCTATAGGGTTAAATATGCAGTGGCAGATTAGGAGATCCAAAACTTCATAGCCGCGAGAAGCTGCAGTCCATCAACTACATACTTTTTGGTTATGTTTGCAGATTTGATTGTTTGTATGAGGACGCTTTTATGGGAATGGCGTTCGGTAGTGGTATATTCCGCTCTTCCCTGAATGAAATAATATCTTGAAACCTCGTGTTCAAGCAAAGAATTTTAAATAAGCTGCCGTGAATGGAAGCTTGCATTGTCAATAATTATGACACATATGGCAAGTTTGCAAGCAGACTATTTAAAAACCATTTTTCGAAAACTGCCGCTGTCATTTCATTATGACTGTCAGCTTTGCAGTCTCCAATGTTCTTGGCTGAAAAGAAAAGGCAATTCGGCAGCCACTCTTCACTGTCTCCAGTATTAATCACCATAATACGTTTTCCATCGGACGCCGGTGACTAGTATACAGTTGTAGGTACCGCCGTCCCATCCCATCTTAACGTCATAAATGTCGAACCAACTCTCATCAAGATAGATGATCTTAAAACCTTGCTATCGCAACTTCCAAAGCCTGTGAAGGAATTGGTATCTCCAAGCTACTATTCCTGTAGGTTCCATTGCCACGCTCCTCTTCTTTAGACGACGAAAACGAAAACCCAACTTTTTTAGCAGTTCGTGCAGTGTAATTTCCTCGTAAGGAAAGTCTGTTGCATTTTTCAGGTGCTGCAATAATTCACGGACCGTTGGCGATTGTCATAAAATCAGTAAACTTCGCACCTGATAAAGTCACAACCGAAATCGTCCACTTTATTAAACTTCGCCCTTTTGTTGCCTAGCTTTTTAGGAGTCACTGGACCTCTCTGGGTAACATTCCGCACAGTTTTTCTGTGCAGCTTCAGGTTTCTTGAGGTCTCCGATATTGGCCCTTGCTTAAATGGTTCTTTTCCACATATTCGTGAACGTTACACACAAAAATCTGGCTTTGCTTATCAAAGCTTTTGCAACTCTTTTCTTCGCGATCCTGGCACTACTGGTACTCGGTAGGGGGTCATTTGCTAGTGCGGCCGGAGGGGTAGCAACTTGGTTCGTTTCCCAAGGCTCCACATTTTAATTAAACTATTAAACGATAATAGGTAACTATTAAACACTGCTAAACATAGAAAACTGCTCTAAGTAAACACTATATAACTTGTATGAACATATAGATATAAGTTTAACTAAAAGAAGGAAGAAAAGTACGTGCGAACAGTCACAGCTGCTAAAATATACTGAAATCGAAGAAACAACAGAAATGATATTACAACAACGCTTTACTTTGTGGAGCTAGTGACAGCACCACATGCTGTAATTGGGGGATGGGAAGATTCTACTAATAGTTTATAGATGGGTTTGTGGTCAAGCTTCAATGCGTTTCGTTCGCTTTGTAGCCGCCTGGGGTAGCGTTACCTGCGATTTCTATAGCGACCGGTAGCTGGGAGCAGGGGTGGGACTCTCCCTTTAAAAACCAGAAGTAGGTCAGCGCGTAAACAGATTTCGCTTTCGCTGTATGGCGCGTAATTCATGAGTGTAGATAAACCTTATCAAGGTACTAATGATTTTAAAAGGCTGGCATCATGTAAACCTTGTGCTGTACTATTATTATCCATTAAACACACCTCGGGCTCTTTTATCACTAAGCCTATGGGTTTCAATGCGTAGTAAGATGTTACTCTAATAATTACTCAACTTCTAGTTGAGCTGACATAAACAGGGTGTGCTTTTCAGTCAGCGACCGTGAAACACTTATTGGACAATGAAGGCATTACTTCTATACTGTTGGTGTAGGCCAATAGCTACCAAGTTGTACTTGTAATTTCTCCAAAACATTATACCACCCTTTCGTCGTGTTTGTTTGGATTAAGGCTCATGTGGAAAACAAAACCGCTAGTCCCCCACTTCCCGATCAGGTATGGTGTTTTGTGTACGCCCAGATACATACTCGTGGAACAAACCAACTAATTTGGAAAATCAATTACTTTTTTCGAAAACGACTGAACACAGAAATAAATATTATTATACCTTTCTGTTTGTAATACCTCTATGAAGTACATATTAGAAGGAGTTCCTTTCCATCCTGTATATATGGTGATGGATGAGGAGAGATACAGGGGGAGAGAGAGAGAGAGAAGAACGTTCCAGGGAGGAATATCAAATTTTAAATTATCAGTCTTCTTGCCATGTATGAAAGCTTACTTCTGCAAAGTTTGGTCGAAATTGGTGCAACAGTGTGGATTTGTATTCCGTACAAACAATTCACAAATAATATCTCAGTTGCTTTAAGAGTGGTGGACGACTACTCATCTTCATGGGCTTAGTGCTAATTGAAACATTTTTTGAACATATATCTCTAGCACATATGTTTGCAAACAACAAGCACCGACGCAAGGTCAGAATTCTGTTGCCATGCTAAGAGTATAATTTGCGGTCAACGCGTGAGAGTAGTGTTAACTAGCATGACCAGACCACAATAATGCCCGAATCGCTAGACGTAGCCTCTTTCAATAAATATTGACTCAGTTCGCCGGGTTACTAACCCTTCTTCATGACGCAATATGAAACATGTTGGCTCAAGTGCGTGTGCCAGACGCAGCTATAAGCACTAAACAGGTTTTTCATCTCTATGGCTTAACTTCTTCGCGAAATATTACGTAACACGACTATGTGATTTTCTTGTAGCATTATGATCTATGAAGAATAGACAACTCGACTCACTTCAAGGTGATCTACGGGTAAATTTATCAGGATCTGTATTTCTTACTCAACTTCCGAATTTTTTCTAAGATTTCGTACGCTAAGTGAACGCAGCATCCAAAATTTAGAGTTTTTGTTTTATACACTAGCGTAATTCGCAGCTCTGTTTGCGTTATTGTGTCAAATGAGGATATTCTTCTTTGTCTCTCCGGCTTTCTGGTTGTTTCTACTTCTCACTCTCTTCCAACGCTGGCGTCTCTGTCGCCACCCCTCTTACCCTCACTATTTCTTCCTCTTTCTCCCTCACTCCAGCGTTGTCATTCCTCTCCCTCCTCCATGAGCAAGTTACATATTGTGATGTTTGTGAAGTATTAATAAAAATTAATACATAAATTAAGATTTAATAGTACAAAGAATGTGTGTTTCTCTTCCTTATGTTTGCAATGCAATCGAAACTAAACTGTTTCTCGTGATAACTGGTGTGCGAATAATAGAAAGGAAAAATCGTTATCTTCTTACTCACTTATCCTATCCAAATTATGAAAATACCAACACTTGTTAGAAACATTATGATTAGAAACTTTTTATATGTGGCATTTAAACAAAAATATAACTGAGAAGTATTGATTTTTTATTTTGCGTCCCGTTAGAACCGTTCCTTTGGGCAAACACAGGATAGGATGGGAGTAGGAGTGGAGGGGGTCTTAGCACCTCGACCTAGCAGATCTTTTGTGCATAGGCCCCTGACGGGCGCAGGATGTTTACAGATTTAAAATTTTCGAATAGCAGCTACTGCAGCCAGCACCCCTCCTCCTCTGACGGTTTATACATCCCTTGGGAGGGGGGACTCGGGACCGGAGACCGCCCCCACACCTGGTGACGAAGGTTTACTCGAGCATCCTTTTTCGCTGTCATGCACACGCCGAGACCTCCCGCCGACACTTGCAACCCTGAAAGATACCAAACAGATGAAAGTTGAAGTGAAATGAGAATGAAGATGAAGTGGAGGGACAGGATATTCAGGGGATGTAATGATCCTTCCCAGCATTCGCCTAGCGACCCGGGGAAACCACCAAAAGCCCCATAGGTCAGGAAGGTCGACCGCGGGAATCGAACCCACGACCTCCCGAAAGCGCGGCACAGACGTTACCGCCTGAGTCATCCCGCTCGGTTGGTCAAAGACATTAAGTTGCCATGTAGTCTATTTGCTAGGGTGGAACAAAGGTGTGTTATTTACCAAGCTTCACAGCATCCAATTTGGGCATTGTTGCGTGATAAGTTAACACAACACACACACACACACACACACACACACACACATACACACACAAGCAAAAAAAAAAATCTGGCTTCAGGTTGGCGCATTATATACGTTAGAATAAATTATTTACCCAAAATCGATTTATCCAAAATGAATATCCGTGTAATTACAATAGATATAACTAAAAAATGAAAAGTTGGATGAATACCAAACTTCCTACATAAGTTCAGTGTCTTTCATAGAAGCAAAACAAAGATTTTTCCCGAAATTTTCCACTCTAAACTACGCTTTACAGGAAAAACCACTGTAATTTTTAGTTCGCTCAAAAATGACTAATAATTTCTATTAAAATAGTATGTGTTTGAGATGTTGACATGGAGAAGCAAATGTAAATCTTAATTTCTACTAATAGGCATTGTACTTCTCTTTGTGTAATTTTCATAACTGAAAACCGGGAAAAAAAACCAGAAAAACGTAGAGCTCGTTAAAATTCACGGTTTGTGACCTTTTCTTTTAGCGTTCTTGGTTTACAAAATGTACCATGCTGCACGTTTTAATTTTCTAAGTGTAACTGTCTCATGTTAAGCAAAAGCTCGTTGCTTAGGGGAATACCGTAACGAGTAGAGAATGGAATGGAATGAGAAGCGGAGGGGATGCGGTATTGATGAACCAGGAGACACGGCACAGCAATGACAGAGTCCCTAAAGTTTTCAGATATGGATGGGCAGACCGAGGACCCCGCCCCACATGGAGTCCAACTCCCCCATCGAAGTTTGTCCTTATACCCCGGCAACCAGCCGAAGGGCCGAGGGACGGAGAAGGTTCTCAGAGAGCATACTTTTCCTCTTCCCGCTGTACCAAAACTCCATCGCTGACACTTCCAATCCTGAAACAGACCAAACGGGGTGAAGAATGAATGAAATGAGCAATGGAATGAAATGGAGGGACAGAAAATTCGGGGAATATAATGATCCTTCCCAGCATTCGCCTGCCTACCCGGTGAAACCTCGAAAAAACCCATGGGTCAGGAAGATCGGCCACGGGAATCGAACCCACGACCACCCGAATGCGGAACACAGACACAACCGCTTAAGCCACCGCGCTTGGTCATGAGCAGAGAAAGTCACGTGAGTGTACCGCATCAGATTTTTATTTACTATTTTAAAAATCTCAAAAAAGCTTTTACATGCGCTTCAAGGAAATGATACCTTCCAGATGACAGGGAAGCGAAACTAGAAGTTGCTCAACTTGTTTCGCAAATGCGATACCGAGAGGTTATTTAGGCAGTAGCATTTGAAGGATGATGTGTATCCCTTATGTAAAGGACGTACATGTTATGTAATTTTACAACAGTCAGCACTGTTTTGTTGAAGGTCAGCGCTTTGCGTTTCTTAAAGTAAATGTAAAACGACGTCATTTAGTAGAGTTAGAAATGGTCGTGGCTTCAGAAATAATAACTGAAAATTAGAGACATAAAATTACATTCCGCACATGTATTTCATTGAATATGTTCCATACTCGAATATTTTGAACTGCTGGTTCCAGGTTACACAACATTTATGCGCCAAAACGGTATACATTTAGAGATGCACCATAAATAGGAAGTAAATAATGCTACAACAAAATCACCGAACATCAGAGGGTATAGAGTATTTTCATATGAAAAATAAAAAAAACTTTACATCTACCATTAAAGTAGACTATACTGCTGCAAAATTTATAGAATGGAAAATAACACTGTGACTTAAAACTGACAATAGAGGTAAACAGAACTGACAAAAGTAATATATTTACCTTTATTCTTATACTTTTTAAGAAAATAACTATTTCGTTTCGACACTTTTGCTAAGTGGTAATCTGTGAAGATGACGAGAAGGTTAAAGAATTTGTTACTCCTGTGTTTACACTTACGATTAAATTACTGCAGCTATATCAAAGCCAATAAAACTATAAAGGAAACTTTATTCTAGTTTTGGTTTATGGATAAATATGTTAGAGTGTATAATGGCCTAGCTACTTTGAAGCCATAATAGTATATTATGCAACGAGACTATAATGGTAGTAATTAAAACGCGAGTATTATTATTAACCGAGGTTAATAATTATCATACGAGCATTTTAATTACCATTATAGTCAAGTTTCACACGACTGTTTATGCTCGACCATGTATCTAAATTAAAGGTTTCATAAGTATTCGTTTCTGGTTTGAGTGATGTGTTACAATCGTTATTCCTTTATCTATGGTTACAATACAATGACCTTGTAGCACCTGTGTCAAACAAAGTTGCTAGCGTTGTGAGACGTACTATGCACAATAATCGATACTTGCGCTGTCACTATGTTACGTGGCCACTTCTGATTGGTCGAATACCAATACTTTAATGAACAGGTATACTTTAATGAGGCCCATTGAAGTATTGCTACCAGTCGTATAAATACTACATTTTCGCATGGTCGAGCATAAAAGTATTTTAAACTATTATTTGTGTATGTGCGTTACGTTTTCACTCAAGTAAAGCCAAAATAGTCTTATGAAATTTGGTATATAATATATCTTAGCTTTCCCACAGAGAATATGCTATATTGCATCTTAATTACTTTCCCAAAATCAGGGGTAGGACTAACGTGACTCAAATTAAAGAAATAGAAATGTCCAGCTCAATAATGAATTTCTCTTTAAACAGTCACACAACAAATAGGTTTTGTTATTAACAAAATTTCGAATTCAGGAAGGTGTACCAATATTTTTCGTTACTATCTTTCGTGTATATAAATCACTTAGATATCTGTGGATCTGCCTCCCCGACCATTTTTTATCAAAGGAAATAGTGTAGTTTCCAATTGCATAACTTTGCAGTAACAGCAAAGAGACGTTTGACTTTTAAATCTTATTTGTATTTTAAAGTGAGGAAAACAGTTTTATTACCGCCTTTCAACACACTACAGGACATGTACTTACATTGCACAGATAGAGACAGAGAGGAGAGGCAGGTGGAGAGAAAGAGAGTGGCAGAGATAGAGGGAGAGGCGGGGATAAACAGTGAGAGAATGGGAAAGGAAGAGAGGAAAGGAAAATAATACCTTCGATACTACTGTGTAGGCCGGTTCCTGCCTTATTCTAAGGCGCGATGCAGCACGTGATTGATTAGCACGTGTGATATCTTCATGCTGCGATGGGAATTTAAACTGTTCTACTGCTTGTACGTCATTGATTCGTACACAGTACGCAGTTATGGTTTGTTGACATTGCCGTAGAACTTCTGAAATTGCTGGATTTTTGTGTAACAGAGCAATTATGGCCTTCATAAAATATATAAGCTGAATGGACTGAACAACTTTCAGTCACTTTAAGATGGCTTGTTCAGAACTGTTTTCGGAATGGTTTCACATCCTGAGCTGCTGTCGACAGTCGAACATGTTCTGAACAAGCCATCTTAAACTGTTTTAACAAGTTCACTTATATATTTATCATGAAAGCATCATCACTATTAATAGTGCTTCTGATTGCAATTGAATATTGATCTTATTTTATAATATTGAGAGGATATATAAGCAATTTATATGAATGAATCAAGTGTATGTTATTACTAAACGGACCTTCATACAACAAGGTAGTGCTAGATCCTTTTTTACTTTTTCTTCTTCATACTCTAAGTAGAGGAAGTGTCGAATTCCACCCAAAAATTCGATACCGAGATTTCACAAAAACACATCTTTTGAGGCCCCTTAAGTAAAAAAGAAGCATAAAGTTTGTGTTTATATCTATGAACAGCGTAACTCAAAAATGAAATCTCGGACAAACCAAATTTGGTATTAATTCAGGATCTTCCACAGATGCGACACGAAGATTTTCAAGAAAATCCTCCACCACAAATTATCCTTTACATGCAAAAATGTTTGTTATATTTGACATTCTCTAAAAGTGTCTAACGATTTTTGTTACAATATTACATGTTTAAAGATACTTCCACGACAACTAAAATACGTACATAGAATTTTCTGCGAATAGGCTGTGAAGTCCTCTTCAATCTGAATGACTTTTGTGTGCAATAATTGATAAACTGTAAGAGATAGGAAAAATCTCACTCTACAAAACAAAAGTATATCTCGTTAAGTCATGCAATTTATATCAAATAGAGTTATTGGTTTGGAGTTTAAAAAACGTATACTCTTTTAAATGGAAAGTCCTGTTTTAATTTTCTCGTGGTCGTGTAAAGAGCATGGCATTTCAAAGTCATTACATAGCGACCAGGTTTTTAAAAAGTTTTTAGCTTTAGCCTGCTGTATCGTTATACCAACAACGAAACGTGTAAATGTATAGTTTAACTCGATGAACAAGTAAACAGAAGAATAAGCTTTGTAGAAATAGATTGTAGAAGAATGTGCAGAAAAGTTATGTGAATGCGGTACATAATTATTTTACAATTTATTACGAAGAATTTGCCCCTTGTAAGAGGCGTACTACAAGTACTTCCATCCTGTGTAATTATACGGAAAGCGAACGAGATAGCTGCGCGAGAGGCCCGCATTAGGGAGGTCCGAGATCGATTCCCGTCGATCACCAGCTACGGTTTTGAGTTTTCGTGGTTTTCCTTGGTCGGTAGGCAAATGCTGGTGTAGTTTCTTATCTACCAGGATTTCCTTCTCATCATTTCCCTTTCATTCCATTTCCTTCTCATCTTTCAGGTATGCTTCTAGGTTTCGTGGGTATGGCGGTGTCGGACAGTTGGCGTGGATGCTTGCTCCAAGGAAAGAATATTCCTCGTGAACGCTAGAGGGCTGTTAAATTGATGGATCGTTCATCGCCCTCTAGGCAGTCCATGGGGTGCGGGACACTTGCACTCAATCATCGCCATACCTTAGTACAAAGTGGTTTCTCACTAATTACCATGTTACCTACCCAAGGACAAGGTTGAAATATCCAATCTTTCTCCATTTCTAATTAAAGAAATTCTATTATTCCATATAGAAATAACTATTATTATTAATGAAGAGACTCTTAGCCGACATAATGTCGTTACCAGGATACACCGCGTGGAGGTAGTCTCTATATATATCTTAGGCTTTTGGATTTTCATTTTTCGTTTTGTTCCAAAAGAACCGTCAGTTTTTATGCACAATATTCACAACCTGGTATGTTTCCTCCTTCAAAAGGGAAGAGATATTACTGCATTTTTATAGGTTGGCAATTACTTTAAGGAAATTCATAAGATTTCCATTTGTATTAAGCTTTATCAATGATTCATTTATGATTTGGTTAGATTTTATTGCTGTTTTTTTCCGTTTCCTTCCCTAAGATTGAGATCTTTTCTATTGCATGTATGTAAATGGTGTCCAGCATCTTCTCGAAGGTGTTTACTAAAGTGCTCTCGAAACTAGACTGCTTAGCTTTCGATTCCATCCTTCAGAGACGTTATTAGTCCTATGCCCTTTTCCTGAGCAGTTCCATACAACTCTCGGAAATTTGTCGTTCTTCAACCATGGCTCGACAAAGTAATCACAGAAACTTCCAAGCTTTTTATTTGCAGATGTGTTTACCTGGATGCATAACCAAGCAACTTCAATCATATTTAAAGGTGCGTGCGCTAATGCAGTACACATGCGAATATGAAGTCGAACTTCTTCATTTTCCCAAGTTCCTGCACTTTCCTCCACTTTTGGTTGAAATGGTAATTGCAACCACAAACTTCACTGATGGGAACAAATTATTATTTATTGATTCATTGATAGCCGTCCCAAAGTCAACAGCCGCTGTCTTTGGATCCCAGTCTGGCAAGCAATTCTTCACAACTGTGAACAATTTGTCGTAACTTTCGAGCTTCTTATTTGGCAGAAGTGCGTACCGCACAGGTATTTTATACATTGGTTTCTTCTAAAGAACTTCCCAGATCAGCGTGGATCGTGAATACCTGCTTAAATTGCTTACAACTCTTGAATGTTCCATCAACAAAAAGGAGGAGGCAGTTTCCAAAATGCTCCTTCCTTTTGCACTGGTAAATACTAAGTTATCCTATCTTGAGGTCCGCAATTGTCACGTATAAACGGAAATTTCTCCGTTGTTCATTGTTAATAATTGTTGACAGAAAGTTGCATCTTCTGCAAGAGGTTGGTCTTGTAGTACATCAAGGTTTTTCTCCCAATGCGATACAGCACCTAGTTACTGTTTGCGTTGGCATAGCAGTCATAAAATCGTAACCACAATTAGCTTTCCAAATTCTTTGCATATTCTTCTTTTAAATGGCTTGATTGGATTCCCTCACGCACTTTCTGGCATTAGCTATTTATTTCTGAATTTCATTTTTTACAACATCCGGGACACATTTATGCAGCTGTTCTCCCAAAATGGCGGTTTTTGTTTGTTTGTCTGTTTGTTGTGAATTTGTTTTTGTTTTTTAAACACGCCCTTTGCAGTTTTTCTTCTTGTAATTCACACAGCGCCAATGAGTGAGTTTTTCTTGTTTGTATGGTTGGCTATACGCATATTAATACCCGTTGTAGATTAATAGTGGGTTACCCTTGCTAGTTTCGGTGAACTCCATGAAATCTACAGAAAACACAGAGAAACAACAGCGCAAAAATGAACTTCAATCTATCACGAACTGACGAAGTAAGATTGACTAACAAGGCCAGCTTCTGGTAACTACAGAGGATTTACACCCTCTACCCCCTACTAATTATCGCTCCACCTTCAAGCAATAATGGTTTCTCAGAACCTGAATCCTGAGTATAAATGTCACCAAGTTGTACCGGGGTGCAAATGTCACGGAGGGCAAGTGTCACAGGTTCGCTCCAGCATGGGGGAGTCTTCGAGCCTATAACTGTTAAGGACTTCCGCGCGTTTCTGTGACCTGTCTGCCTGCGGCCTGTGGCCTCCTATAGATCCTTTCTCCTGGGGAATGGTAGTCATAATGGATCTTGTAGGTCGCAGTGTGTGGGGTGTCCTCCGTTGTATACCCATACCCTTATAGGGAGGAAAAGCACTGATTTCAACAGGTATGGAATTCTGTTTCATCATACTAAAAATGACTTATTTTCAAACAATTTAGTTAATGCTTACGAGAAACCCCTCAATGCCCATGACGATACATGGGAGGAGTCTAAAAGTTAGGAATATGCCCGATAGAATATAATAACCGTTTTATAAAAAATTAAAACCGTGTTCTATTTTTCCGTAACAAGAAACTTTTCTCCAAAATAAAAACTGTTTTAGAAAAAAACTTATTTTTTTACTGATGTCGGATTCATTTCTTTTATCCTATATTTGCTTACTATACATCCCAAGTTTTGCACCTTTTTTGCTAGCGAACTGTTGTCAGGTTAAGACAAAAACGCACGTGTTACTCACAGATGATGTCAGTGACCTACACATACCAACACCTCATAATAATGCTACGCTCGTCAACACAATTCAGCTGTCCATTTCTGCCTTCCTATGTTATTCTCTTGTTTCTCTTTATTTATCCTCTTGCTACTGCTCGTCATTCAGGACAACGTCCTCTTAGCCCCACTTCAGGATTGGCTTTGTTGCCTTTAGCGCACACTTGTGAGCAGAACTCGACGTGATTGACACAAAGCAAATAACGGTATAAACATTTAGGACCTACTCTTAGAAGATGCTTCTACTTTGTCTCTCATGCTGAACGAAAAGTTTCAAACGTCTGCAATACAAATTAAATTGAATTCCTCTTATTAAAAACGGTTATGCCCATTAGATACCTCAAAATTGCCACCCAGTTGGAAAAATGTCTCTAATGAAGTTTTCTGTTAATGGTCATTCTAGAAGTAGCATTTTCCTCCTATTAGAGGCGCAGTGATGAGTCAACTCCGCCAGTGGTTCCTGCAGAAAACTGGGAGAATTTGTTACATAATAACAACAATAATAATAATAATAATAACAATAAGTTAACAGAGAGTTCTTCATATCAGCCAATTTCTTCAAATCTTTAACTCGAATAGTTTGGGACTTTTACGTTACTGATCTATCGGGACAAAGGAAATATTGTATCTTAAGAAAAGGTTAAAGATTTCATCTCTCACAATCTGTTTTTCGACCATTTTAATATCCCCCTATGTGATAATAGATTAGTTACATTTTAAAAACTAAAATCATTATGGGGGTTAAATTCACAATAACTTCAATATTCCTCCCATGGCTATGGTTATTGAAACCAGGATATTTCTGCTCCATTAATCACCCGACTTTACGAAATTACAGCTCCTCGGGATAACGTGTGAGGTTTATACTGAGTATCTTGTCTATGTTTATACACAGCTGCCAGAACTGTGGGTAAATGGAACTATAGTATAACAACTTAGTAAAATCCCTCGGTTTACGGTCTGCGCGAGTGTTCAGGAGGGATAAATCGCCTCCACTCGTCTTTTGCCATTAGCTATTGCGTTATCCAATGAGGTGTCTTAAAGAGGAAGTGGGCTGATACGCTGAAACAAGTGCCACGTCACTGTTGTGAACGCAGCAATTTTATAGTGTCGAAAAGTTTAACAGGATCTTGTTTACATTGTGATAATTCAAAAACTAAAATCCTTACTCAAGTTCTGTAACAGGTATGTGTGATTGGTCTCCCTGTAAAAAAAATTAAAGCCGCTAGTTGCCTTTGTAAAACTCCAATTGAAATAATTTATGTTATGAAAATCAATCAGCGAGGAAAGATAGATGGGGAGTGGAGGCTATGACATACCCTAAAAAGTGTGAATTAACTTTTGGAAGATATCCCGTGATAATACCGCAAGTATGTGAAATACCATCGCTAGTTATGTGCAAACATTTGTTTTCACATCCGCTGTACCTTTGCGTGGTTTGTCACAGCATTTTGTTGTAATGCTCTTGTGTCAGTCCTACCTCAGTTGGATAGTTACAACAGTGGTGTTATTAAGTAATAAACGCTTTTGTGAGAATAAAATAAAATGAAACACAGGCTAGGCAAAATTATGGCATGTGGTGCTTAAGCAGCAACTCAGTGGCGGAGTAAGCAAGGCATGCCCGCCCAAGCCAGTTAAAGAGGGGGAATACGTCATGACCAGGTGAATTACCCCTCCTAAGAGTTTTTTTTCTAAGTATGTTTGAAACCGAAAATGCGTATTTGAACGCAATTCCACACTCCCTACCAATGACAAATTCACATTCGTTAACAAAGTGACTCTTCCGTCCACGTTAGTTTCTTCACGATATGTTTTTACTTAGGAATGATTTCAAATTAAGCAATAAGCGCTTAGTGTATACAACATACATGCAAACAACACTCAAGTGTGGTAACTGGCTATGGAAACGAAAAAAGAAGAATGGCAAACTTTCAAACATGTCCATAAGATAATTTATGGAAGTGTAACGATGTAACAAATATTTTGAAATCAACTAACGTACCCAAAAATATTTTACACAATTTGCTATTTTTATCTGTTACCTGCAGATATTTTTTGTCTATATCCTACGATATAGACAAAATTGTACAAAATTCATCCATTAAAGAGAACTTCAAAGGATATTCACAGAAAATTCAATACTAGCATTTAAATTGTCGCATTAGTATCTAAAAAACAAATTTAATCAAAATCGTTATGAGGAAATGAGGAAATGAAAAATAATGAGAATTGTTCCATCTAAAGAGTAGTTTGGAGTTGGGGAATTTTCTTGAAACCCTTTACCTGGTATACTTAAATGGTATAAAATTTGGTATTTACCTGGGTTATGGATTTTCAGTTATGTTTTTCAGACGCACACCACGCGCGTACGTGCGCGCGCGCGCACACACACACACACACACACACACTCACAAAATCTTTTTTAAAAAATCGGCATTAAGGGGGCTCAAAGCATTCACTTCTTGTGAATGTTCTATCGAATTTTGGGTGGAAATCAACCTACCTACTAATAGGCAGGTGGTACAGAAACTAAAAAGTCACTCGTGCAGCGCAGGTAAGGCAACTAGTTACTAAATAAAACTTGTATCACTAAAACTGGGACATAATTGATCAGTTTCAATAATTTTGAAGTTATTTAGTTTAAAATTTTTACACAGGTTTCTTTTGATTAGGATAACTCATATGCAAATTTTCAATTTCATATGATACTTCTAAAATATTAAAAAGTTTATGAAAGTTAATACAAACTATTAATAGAACTTTGAATACTTCTTGAATACTTTAATTCTGCTTTTTTAATCTTTTTTTTCAACATAATTCAATTTTTATTATTAATTTTTTGTCCAAATCAATTAATTACATTGCCAATACACTTATAAAAATTAAGCATAAAAGTGGACTATAACTGATGTACAAGGAAAAGTTTATATTTTGAAAAATGCACGCTGGAGAAAAATTCAAAGGAAGCATATTAATCATTAAATATGTGCCAATTGACCATTTAAACATTATCATTTGCATAAAAACATGTCAGAATTAAAAAAATCTGATGTGTTACACTCACATGACTTTCTCTACTCTTGTACAAACTATTTATACAAACGCTTATTCTCCATATGCTTCATGTTAATCGAGATAAACATTTGCAGACTATCTTATTGCTAATTTTCTTGTAGATGTAAGAGGAATATATATTTACAAGGGCAATATACAAATACAGTAGCCTTTAAGCACATACATATCTCTTATTAGCTGGTTGCTAGGTGCAGCACCATTCGCTTTGCTAATATTCTTTGCATATCGAAGACAAAAAAATGAATAACGAATTCCCATTTGAGAAAAGTATTGAAAAATTTAAGGGAATAACAAGTAATATCTCGAAAATGGTTCACTAAACAAAAAAAATATATATGACATAAATTGTGTATTGTAACGCGATCTACATTTTTTGTGTAGTAAACTTTTGTCTATCTCTTATGGTTTACCAGTTATGCAAAAGTCGTTCACAATAAAGAATACTTTTGGAGACATTCCCAGGAAATTCAAGATATACATTTTATTTGTCATAAACATATCTTAAACATATGATATTTTAATCAAAATCGTTAGAGCCATTTTTGAGAAAATTAAAATTTTCGAAAAATCTTCCATGTAAAGGGTACTCTGGGGTGGGGGGATTTTCTTGAAAACCTTCGTGTCGCATCCTTGGAAGATACTGAACCCAAATACCAAGTTTGGTGTTTATCCGACTGTTCGTTTCTGAGTTATGCTGTTCACAGACACACACACACACAGACACACACACGGACATGTTTCCAAAAATGCTTTTTTTGGATTCACGGAGTCTCAAAACATGTATTTCCGGTGAAATCTCGGTATCGAATTTTTGGGTGGAATACAATACTTCCCCTACTTACTATACGTAGTAGAGAAAGTAAAAATAGAAAGTATAATGCCACATTTGCAATAGTCTAACAGTATTTAAAGGTGAAAATGCAGGCTTTGATAATTGGCAGTTTTGACCAAAACCTCTGTCCCTTCGTGTTATTAAATGATGATAAACTAACTTGACTTTTAAGATATAAATTTTCTACTTTATGCGTCAGTTCTGTAATTAGTGTTATTACGTTCCATGTTTACTTCTTTTGCTATAACTTCTGAAATGTTGTGGTTTATCAATCCCTTGAGAAATGGCTTATAAATATTTTAGGTAACAGACCCTCCATCTTTGCCAACGATCACGTTGTTGGTAGAATCCGTATCCACAAACGCCGAGTTGAAAAGAAAAGAATTAATCAATTCTAGATGATTTGGCACGATAGTGTGTTTTCTTATTGCGACAGGGCTTATTTACTTTTAACAATGGTAGGTTTGTAATAAAAGAACGCGATTGTTGAACATAGGTGCCGTTAAGTAACATAAAAGAAACGCTTAACGAAGTTTTCAAGGTTGAGAGTCAAAAGGAATGTGTGCCTCAACAATGACTCATTTTCAACCTTGATTTTCAAATAAAACAGCTGTTCCTAACATCTAGAGCACAATTTCATGCTTGTTTTGTCATCTCAGTGAATTTGCACTTAATCGTTTCCAACTACTTTATTCATTTAAATAGAATACTAACTGTTCATAGAAAAAGGGTAAAAAAACTGGGGAATATGCATGATGTCTAAGAAAGGCAAGTATTTCTAGAGACAGGCAAATAGAACACGTTGAATTCCAGAGAAACAATGCATGCAATTTGTTGAATCCTTGAAGGACTTCTAACAATGTAGTTTTAGTTTCGAAAAGTATAGAGAGCATAAGAAAAGTCTTACCTGTAAATTACTGTGTTAATAAATAAAACAATGCAATAAAGTGCCATAACGGTGAAATTGCAGTGCATTTATATTTATATTTTTGTCAGAGGAGGTATAAATAGGCCGTATACGACAGGGAAGATTCTTTTAAGTAGTATGAATTTTTGTTTAATTCCTTAATTTTAAGATCGCTTGAAAAATATAGTCTATCGCGACCATACAAAATTAACAACATATCTGTTACAGTAAGATGTTGTTACATGGAAAGAAAGTTACATTGTGTTGGCGGAATTACACGTTCGTGTTCAGATTTGTGAGATTCGTATAAAGAATTATTTTTCTGGTATTGGATAGGTTTCCTAAAGATGTCTGGATGCAATCCGGAACTCTGCAGTGTCTTCTCTCTTCATTACACAACGGGCACATTGTAACCAGGTGTTTGACTGCTAGTAGAGTACGACAATGGCTGCATAAAGGGGAAGGTTCTTTAGCTAGTAGCTGGCTGTGGCTAAAGGCGGCATGTCCGAATTCTTAGGCCTGCAATGACTAATTGGTCTCTTCTGGGAAGATGCTTTATTGGGCGACTGATGTGTGGAGTTAGGGAAATATCGTGTTGCATACTAATTGATGTGTCACTCCAGTGTTTTCTCCAATGACAGAGTATGCTTCGTTTAATGTGGATCAGTAAATCGTTATGTGGAGTCTTAAGATTCTGTAAACTAAATTATTGTCTTGTGGTTTCTTTAGCGGTTGTGTCGACTAATTCATTTCCTGGTGTGGGAAGGTACCCCAATGAGAATAACCTGAATTCCCGCAGCTGCAATCTTATGGAATAGGATCCTAATTTCGAAGACTAGCATATTGTCAGGTAATGGTTATTGAAGAGCTAACAGTGCACTCATAGAATCGAGACTATTGTGTGACCGTGGTGATACCTTTTACCAACTTAATGGCGAAGAGTTCGCAAGAGAAGACAGTAAGATGCTTTGGTAGCCTGTAAAGCATTTTATGGTCAGGAAAAACTTTCGTACACCCGGAGCTCACTTTCGCTCTGGATCCATCCGTGTAGATGCGTTTGAAGTCCTGGGGTGCACTCCAGGTTTCTGTGAACATGCAGCGGTAGCGGGAACTGTCCGTGTCAGCTTTGTGGAACGTAGCTAGAGAGAGGTCGATGATGGGGGACTTGGAGTTTCCAGGATGGAGAATCAGAATTGAAGGAACGTAGAATCAATGGAAGTGGGGTAATACTGAACTCTTCTAAGCAACTAAAATTCTAAGTGATAGAGGAAGTAACTTGTGTCTTCTTGGCGGATTATTCTGGGTTTCGGGAAAGATAGTAGGATAGACTATAGAATCAGGTCTTGTGGCGGCTTTTGTAGCGTATACGAGATTCATGGCTTTTCTCTTAATTGCAAGAGGAGGTTCATTTGCTTTAATCTGTAAGCTCTGTACTAGACTAGTTGGGAAAGCTCCTAGGGCGATGCTTAGTGTGGATTGAACAGTGTCCAGAATTTTAAGTGCTGTGGCGCTTGCGGTGTTGTATATTATGGATCCATAGTCCGGTTTAGACCGGATGATTGCCTTGTAGGTGCGTAAGAGAATGTCGTAATCGGCTCCCCAGGATTTAGCGGATAACGTTTTTAGGATTTTAAGACGGTGTATGCAGTCAGCTCGAAGAACTATGAGGTGGTGGATCCAGTTAAGCTTGTTGTCAAAATGTATTCCGAGAATCAAAGTTAGGTGGCTATCGGAATCCAATGATTGTTTCATAATAAACTGGAAAAAAGACACCTTGACAAAATCGAAAGCCTTTTTGAGACCTCAGTTCTCAAGACGGATAAGGTTCGTTTGTAGAAGTTCTTGGGTAGTTGTAATCTTCTTACCCTTACAGAAGAATGTTAGGTCGTCTGCAAATAAGCACCTGTTTTCGGTAGATTGTAGGCACGAGATGATACTATTAATTTCCACTAAACACAATGTCACGCTGAGAACCGAACTGTGGGATGCCACTTTCTACACTCGCACAGTATGATATAAAGCCGTTTATCTTAACACATATTCGGCGGTCCTGAAGAAAATTGTTTATAAATGCTAGCATGTTACCTCGGATTCCATTTTCCATTTGTGTGTTGATGACGTGTTCGTGCCAAACCGTATTGTAGGCATTTATTAATGTCAAGACTAATGGAGGTCAGGGTTTGGTGATTGGCGAAGGCATCTTGTATTTCTGCCTCGAGTGTAGTCAAAACATCAACAGTAGAACGATACTGGCAGAAACCGCATTGTGTGTTTGTAAAAAAAATTCTGATGTGTTACACTCACATGACTTTCTCTACTTTTGCACGAACGATTTTACAAACGCTTATTCTCCATATGCTTCATGTTAATCGAGATATCGAGATCTTGTTGCTAATTTTCTTGTAGATGCAAGGGAATTAGTAGGCTTTAAGCGATAGTCAAATATTTTAAGAGGTGGTTGCTATGTGGAGTATTCCATTCTCTTTGCATTACCAGGACAAACAAATGAATAACGAATTCCCATTTGAGAAAACGTAAAGTATTGGACAATTTAAGGGAATAACAAGCAATATCTCGAAAATGGTTCACTCAACAACAAAAATGTATATGATATAAATTGAGTATTTTAACGCGATCTACATTTATTTGTGTAGTAAAATTTTCTGTATCTCTTATGGTTTATGCAAAAGTCGTTCACAATGAAGAATACTTTTGTTGACATTCCCAGAAAATTCGAGATATACATTTCATTTGTCATGAAAATATCTTAAACATATGGTATTTTAATCAAAATCGTTAAGAGCCAGTTTTGAGAATATTAAAATTTTCGAAAAGTGTTCCATGTAAAGGTAATCTGGGGTGGGTTTTTTTCTTGAAAACCTTCGTGTCGCATCTCTGGAAGAAGATACTGAACCTAAATACCAAGTTTGGTGTTTATCCGACTGTTCGTTTCTGAGTTATGCTGTTCACAGACACACAGACGACAGACACACACACGGACATATTTCCAAAGACGCTTTTTTTGGATTCAGTGGCCTAAAAACATATATTTCCGGTGAAATCTCGGTATCAAATTTTTGAGTGGAATACAATACTTCCCCTACTTACTATACGTAGTAGAGAAAGTAAAAATATTTGTCTACAGGAACCATCTTAAACGCCTGCTGATTATCTTCTCCAGTATCTTGCACATTGTACATATAAGAGAAATAGGTCGAAAATTTTCAGGAAGTGTGGAATCCTTGTTTGGCTTCGGAATAGGAACAACTGTTGAAGTGTGCCATTCATTGGGAAAGCATTTATTAGTCCATATGTGACCGAACTTTCTCAGGAGATACATCAAGGTTCTAGGTGTCATCTGTTTGAAAAACTCGTAAGGAATATTGTCATTATTGAGCTTTTGTTGTTGCAAGTGCGAAGTGCTGTCTGGAGTTCATTAAGATAATGTCGGCATTGAGCTCCTGGTGATCATCCATGAAGAGTGCTTGTAGATCAGGCACACACACAAGATTTCTTTAGTATACCCGAGTACTCTGCAGTGATTAAAATTGCTAGAAGCTTCTACAAGTGACGGAGCTAAGGGTCAGTAATTAGTTTAAAGTCAGTAATAGCGGTACCGGAAGTTTTAAGTCTTAGGAGGGAGATAACATGTTTCCGACGAGTACCGCAGATTGATTGAATTTTGTGCCGCGCGTCTACTAGGGTAGTTTGATTGTTTAGATAGGATAGAAACTGCAACCAGGATTCTCTCTTACAATGTTTAATTTGCCTGCAGGCGCCGATATTCCAGTTTGTTAGCAATACTCGGTATCTCTTGTATTTATAATAAGCTTTATTTTTCGTTTTGATGGCTAGGCTACTACTTTCATTCCCCCATGGAACAGTTCTGCGATTATGGGCCTTAAGAACTATAAGGATGCCTAGTTCAAAGCTCTCGATGATCGCAGAAGAAAAGTTAGTCATGGCATTGCTTACATCCATTTCTCAAAAGCTTTCGGGTGTTGGTAATTTTTCAAGTGACGAGTCAAAAATACCTCTGAACCGAGGCTGGTTTGCTCGAGAAAAATTCCATATAGGGCGGTTTCTATATTGTGTGAGAGAATTAAACGTGCTTAAGAAAATGGGTACGTGGTCACTACCCTTAAATGTAAGAGGAACTGTCCAGTGAAAGTTAGGAACAATTTTACAGGAGCATAGCGAGAGGTCAATGCTACTATAAGAGTTATGAGAGATGTCATAACGGGTAGAGTATGGCAAGTTGAGGAGAAACAAATCGAAAAAAAATATATAACATATTCAATAACCTTTTCTCCGATCTATGGTTGTGCTCCCCCATATGTGTTTGTGACTATTAAAATCGCCAAACAATAGGGATGGTTGGGCAATTGATTGATTAAATCAGTTAACGGGATTTGTTACTGATATATCACTGCTATATAGCAGAAGAGGAAATGATCCTAAAGCACATATAAATGGAGACAAATGCCAGTGATTATGAAAACAAAGTACAAGTCCTGGTATGTTAAATCCACATACTGGCACTATCGTTAATTTTTTAAATCTTCTACAAAGTTTCTTACAAAAGCTTATTTTTCCACTTCGTGTTAATCGAGGTAAACGTTTGCTGTAGTTTCATTACAAATTTAGTTGTAGGTCCAAGAGGAATATAGGAGCTCAAAGCGATAGTAAAATCTTTAAAAAGCAGGTCGTTATATACTGGCTTTCATATTCCAAACTCTTTCCATGTCATCGCGAGAAACACAAGACTGGTGACATAACAAAAGCATTGGAAAATTCAAAGCAATAGTATCGAATATCTCAGAAATGGTCAATGTCACGAAAAAAATGTTTAACATAAATTGCGTATTCTAGTGGGATCTGCATTTTGTAGTAAAGCAATCCTAGGGTACAATTATACAAAAATGCATTTAGAATGAAAAGAGCTTTACGGCTATTCGCAGAAAGTTCAAAGTTTGTCATTAGATATGCAACTGTATTAAACGTATGGCGTTTTAATCCAAATCATTAGAGCTGTTTTGAGGAAATAAAAAATAATGAACCGTTCTTCATGTAAATGGTAGTTTGCGTTAGGGTGGAATCTTTATTTTTCATTATCTTTGTGTCTCATTCTTAGAAGATACTGAATTTAAGTGTTTGGTTTTTAGCCAACTTTCCATTTTTGAATTATGTTATTCACACACACACACACACACACATGCACGCGTCGCACTGGCCTTTTTTCTGATAGGGATTTTATTATTATTATTATTATTATTATTATTATTTATTTATTTATTCAGGGAATTTCAACATATTATTTCCGGTGCAATATTGATATCGATTCTTGGGTGGAATACAGTGCTTCCTCAACCATAGGTGACTGGTAGAGAAATTAAAAAGACGAAGGCTATGGTCCTTAGAAAAGGCAGAGAAGGTGCACTTGCGAATTCTAGAAGAGGTAAGTGGAATACAAGAGGACAGCATCAGAAGCAGTAACATGAGATGTTTTTCAAGAAGTTACAGAGGATATCAAATGGCAAAGAAAGCTGTAAAAGAGGAAGGGAAAACATTTTTCTGTGGACCCTTCAAGAAAGAGGTAAAGAAGTCATTAGTGGAGTGCACTGTATTGTGTGTAGCTGTATAGTCCGAGGATATTTTGATATTGCGACGAACTAAGGAAATTCTACCGATATTTAGTTATGACACATGATCAACCAACGTTACCGTTGCATCAATTGTCGTTCTACACACCTTCATGTAATCGTTCTACTTAGTAGTTGAGAATGGTAAACGCATTTAAAACATGTCAAACATAAAAGCTTTGCAGTATGTTGGCTACCAGCAAAACAGGAAAGGTGTTTTAGACTCCTGCTGTTTTGACAATAACATTCTTCTAGTCGCGCGCGCCTTTGTCACTGATAAACTTTGGGTTTTGTCCTTGCTAGCTAAACTGTAGACGCGGTTCACAAATTTGTGTTACAAAAGCCTGTGTTGCTGATACAAATGACATAAATAAAACACTGAAAGGTATTAAAAAGTTATATTATATAACTGGAAGTGTGTATCGCACAGAGGGGCTTGGCAGCTGACGTAGTTTTGCTGGAATTTTCTTTCGCTATTCACGCGCTCTAACTTTAACCTTGATATTGAAAACGTATTATATTAAGAAGGAAATCAATTATCGTTGACACCGTTTGTGAAAGTGGGCGAAAACTGGTTTTCTTGGCTGTCCTAAAATGCTCCATAAACCCTGAGACAGGCCTCACCTGTGTTCACATTACATCATTCGGTCAAGATATGCTCTATGCATCCTCACCGATGGAATGAGACACTGCTTGACCGTAGTTAGGAGTAATCAGCAGTAACTAGAGCACAGCAACGCATGTAGGGCATAATGGGGCCTTTGTGCTTCCAAGTGACACCTGGTAGGAAGGGATGAAGAGGAGGCCCGAAGCGCGACCAATATCCTGGTCGACTATGTGCGGTAACAATGGTGGGTTCCCTAACGATTCCAACATGATACCATTCCTGAACCTCTCCTAGCCACCAGCAGCCTGGCGACCCGGGAGTAGACGAGACAGATCCCAGGAAATAAGGCGACCTAGCTGTCCCACAAACGCCGGGAAGAAATCTTTCCAGAGCGTAAATTCCACCGTCCTGCTGCAATACACCAGCCGTCGACTGGTCTAAAACAGATGAAAGGAAATTATTGAACAGGGAATTCGTTATAGAAGGGGTACCACCCTAGCATTCGTTTACCGATCCGGGAAACCACGAAGAAACCTATGACCAGAGTGGCTATACCGACAAGAATCGAACCCGGAGCCTCCCGAATGCGAGCCATCTCGCTCGGTGCTTGACCGTAGTAAATCCTCAAGGGTCCAGCGCTAAGCAATAGTGACAAATTACCAACCGTTTTTATCATTGGACGTTCTATGTGCACGATAACATCATGTCCACTTGTACCTTATCGATTGCTGTCTTAGAAGTTCCATGGCAGTCCACACGTAATTTCAATTTAGAGTTGCGATGGCGATAAGATGGTGATGGTAAGCGACTATCACGCTTATCAAATTTGCAGCTTTATTGTGGTTGCAGAGATTCTGTAAAATACTGCCTTAAATCTGATTTGAAAATACAAAATCACGACCCCAACTCGAACCATAGATATTCGGCTGAAATTTTAAAATTTGGCTCAGCTTTTCAACTATTACGTACTTAGGCCAGTTTGAAAGATGTGTGTGTGTGTGTGTGTTTTAAGTTCCCTTGTTTTACCCAGTTTATGATTACTGTGATTTTACTGTTTTCGTTACCGCTTATTACCGCAATTACACAACACACACACACACACACACACACACACACACAAACCTCCATGCCCATGGCGGGAGTCGAACCCGCGACCCTCTGCATGGCGGTGCGCCGGAGGTATACACCCCAGCGACCACGGCTACGAGGGCCGGCAATGTTAATAAGTAAAACAAATTAGCGCTTATCGGTGTGTACTATTCGGTGACTAGATGGTACATGTTGCCTTTAAGATAACTCATACTTATAACATAACTCATACTTGGAGCCACATGGGAGGAGATAAGAGCACTGTCAGGTGGCACAACATCGCTACGGTAAGCTCAAGGCCCCAACGTGACAGTGGCAGTTAACGTAGCTACAGTGCCAGCGCGAAAGAATAGTTTTTGGATATAGTTCTATTCCACGCTTATATCTGTAAGCGTAGGACACTTCACTGTTAAGCCTGAAGCTACAGTGTCATAAACGTCTACTGAATGAAGATTATTCATAATGTGGAAGTAGATTGGCAGTTATCTAGAAGAGTTAATGCCTATTTTATTACAAGTAAGTCCTGAGCGGTAGCATGGGTTGGGGTGTAGTATTTCGGCTACCAACCACGAATGCGCGGGGGTTCGAGTGCACGTAGGGGAGCGCGGATTTTTCGGCCCATATATAGGACCGGTGCCCACTCATACAGATACTTTGGAGGAGCTACGATAGGTAGCAGTCTGTAAGGTCATGAAAACCAACTTTCGGGTGCGGGAAGCTTGGTGCAGACCACTCCATCTCCTGTTATCAGTTGGAAGATTGTCTACTTCTGCCATGCGCATGTGAGCGTGAGGTCGGCAGGGTTGATAGCTAGGCCTGCAAGCGCTCTTGTGCCGCAGATTATTGTTGTTATTTTTATTGCTATTATTATATGATTAAATCACAAGTAAATGATATTTGTTCTTTATCACGGTCATTAAACCTGGGAGTAGCAATGTTGTTCATGTAATGGGCCTTTGCTCCCGCTCTCGCTCTCTCTTTCTCTCTCTAAATACGAGCTATTTAGTCCAAGGAGGGTATATTTAAACGTAGCGTCATAATACTCAGTGATCTCGTCTTCTGCTGTATCTTAGAAACACAGGCTATAAACGCGGTAATTTAACCTGCTCTTCCGCGCAGTATGTTCGTGCGGCGCATTCCTTCAGTGACTCTCGTATATTACTCCACTACCGCATCCCGCAAGTCAAGGATTTTCTTTCGAACCCACAATAATTTGCGCTATTTGATTCAACTTGACCAATTGAATGCGAATCGCGTTTGGCACTGACTCTCATCAAAACTTGACAAAGTTTTGATGAAAAGGTATAGGATGGTTCTGGTGCAATAACGTAAGGTAGTACAACAATGAAGTTTGGTAAAAATCTCAGGGAAATGAATCTTATGATTGCTCATTCAAAATGTTCCACCGAATGGAGCTTTTCTTCTGAAATTTTTCAAGCGGTTTCCAAAAAGAAATAAAGAAAAAATACTGTCATATTAACTTTTTGGGTTGTGAACGTTTAAGAATTTTGCAATTATAATTATTTTAAAATAATTTGCATTAGTACAAAACTTGCATGACAGTTTTTACATGTATTTAAAAAAACACAAGCTTATTTTGCACATAATATTTGTTTACATCACTATATCATCTACTTTAATAAGCCCCAGCCCTGCCTTCATTCCTGCAAAAGTCATTTTTCTATTGTTATTTTTGTTTCAGAGATATTTGGAAATTTTAAATGACTCATCCAGTATACTGCCACAAATTTTCCCATCCCTCCTTTCCTCTCATATAATTTCCTTTCATCTTTTAGAGTAGAAGGCGCGATGGAAGGTGATGTGCGGCGTATGCGGTGGATGTACTTTGAGAACTGAACTGTTCCTGTTCATGTAGATAGGAGGAACATCAAAAGGACGACCGGGGATATTCAGTCTGGAAACATTAGGCCTCCCGGTGTGCTGCGCCTGTCTGGACGTCCTTCGGCCTTTCTCGCCTTATCCCGTCCTCCTGGAGGTTTAGTAAGTGCAACAGGTCTAGCCTTGACCACAGTGCTGAAATCCTCCTCGTTTTCTAATCATATGCGCACTCCATTCTCTATGGTCAGATAAAATGCATTTACATTTATTAGAAAGAATATTTTAATAATAGCATCCTGTGTTCAGTGATGCATTCGGTTTGTACGTGTGTGTGTGTTCATTTAACTGTTCTGGTTGGTCTCAAACCTTAATGTGGGAACTCTTACTTACCTCTTTCTGTGTTTGATGGGGTCGTTGACATAATTATCTTGTCTTACTTCCAGTGACAGCAAACCCAACGAATTTCTTTGAGAAGGCATTTTTGTTTTTTTCTTTCTTTTTTTCTCATTATATTTGTATTTATTGTCACAGTGCTAAGTAATTTACAATTAGATTGTCTACTGAAATTTGGCCCTGGCCGCTCATTCAGTAGACATCCACTACATTTTATCTGCATTTTACAATTACTCATCAATAAATTATCTCGCTCCTGTTTTTCATGTCCCATTTCCACTTGCTTTTCACTTGTCACCATTTTAATTACTTCACCACAATTTTCCAATCAAAATTTCAACACTTTATTTCATTGAATTTATGATTTCTCACTACTTCTGCCCATCGTCTTATTGGTAAGCTATACTACCCCTTACTTATCTCTATCCACTGTCCAAAGCCATTTATTTTTGGCTTTGCACAAAAACTGTCCAATGCTCCTACCGTCTTTACACACCATTTCAATTATAGCTATATTTCTATCCTCCTTTAACCACTTCTTTTTACTAAATTCTCTTCTGAAAGTTTCTGTTCCTTGGCACATAAATATTAGGTGTTCAATGTCTTCATTTCCACCACATATCGGACATTGGCTTTGAGGAATACCCTGTCTTAACCCTCTTCGCCTCCATGCTCCTGTTCTTACCCATGCAATAGATTCTCTCTATTCTTTACTTATTATTTCTATATATTGTTCCCTATCCCATGTGTTTTTCATTGGCATATAACAAACCAATTAACTCTTTTGGCCTATCTCATTAAACATGAAAGAAGGCATTAACGTTTCCAAGTTGTTCAATGGTCATGGAGTGGCATGAATCTTGTAGTGATTCCGCGTATGGATAGGATATTTGCAAGCATTTCTGTAACATCCATGTCAAATAAAATTGATCTACATTAATAAATCACCGCTCTTTTGTGATTAATGTTACATCTTATTCATTTTAGCGATTATCATAAGTAGTGTTTCACATCCTCATACATTTAAGACGATAAACATGAACAGCGCAATAGATAGCATCTGGCTAAATAAAGTGTACCTTAAGATTTGTGGAGTCGGATTGGCAAAAATATTGAAACTGCAAACGAAATGCGATACGCATGAGTAACACTCATTGCTCTAAAGTTATAACTATTGTGGTTGACCTTCTGAAGATCAAAAGCAATTATGGGTATTTCCCAACTCGTTGAAAAAGCTTTTGTCTCTCCCACCTCTTGATTATGTAAACATTTCCTTGCAACTAAGTCACGTCACTTATTCTATGTCTGAAAAACCTCGATAATGGTTTTACATTAGATCTTTTTCCCCCACCATGTTTGATCACGCTTAACAAATAAAAAGGTTGTGTAGCAATAATGAGCAGCAAAACGCAAAGCTATTCTTTCTTTGAGTTGTTTCATTTCTACTCCAAACCTACCATCTCCAACTGCCAGTAATAAGGCGATGCCGCAAGCGCGAAGTTAAGTAATAAATATCGTCTGTATAGTACTGTGGTCCTTTGCAGGCATCTTCTGATTCCCGCTCTAAACTAAATCTGCATTTGAAGTGACGCATATACTCTTGGGGAAAATATGAAAATCTTTTAAATTCACACTTGCAGGAGGGCTTATAAAAAGAATGCAGGTTATTTCGAAAATCACTTCAAACTTTTAAGGATAACAAATCTAAGACTAATGTAGTTGAGAAAATATAAATATATCATTCTATTGCATTATTTTTTCCATGCAGTAGGTATAGGTATTTACCACATTTACCATTTAATTAGCAGAGTTGAGTCGGGATTGCAGCAAAAATGTTTAAAATGCAAGCCATGTTTCTAACATTAAACTTCAGGATGTATTCATCCAGCTCTGTTTTACAGCAAATTATGCTTTCTCAAAGTCTGAAGGAAAAAAATTAACATTAACCTCTTAAAATAATTAATAATTCTAGTTTAGAATTATCCGCGTTACAGAACAATTTGAAGTCCTGTGATCAGCAAGCCCATTCCAATAATATGAGCTTCAGAATTTGTAGCTCTTAATCCAGCCGGCTTGTGGTTGCTGGATTTCCAGAACGAGATTCTGTGGTTTATTGAACAACCTTACAGTAGATTCAGGGATTCCCAATCTCGCCGAAGGCTATGGCCCATATTCCCCGTAAAAAAATCATCCTTCCCCCATTTTTGTGAGAGCTTAATTTAAACTATTTAGTTCCTTTTCTACGTTGCTGGAAAGCTTCGCAAAGGGTCTGTCTTATAGGCTCTGCAGTAACTATTGTGATATAGGTCCACAATAAAAGCTTAAACAAATAATTTTAAAGTTGAAATCAATTAAAAATCCCAATGTTTACAGCAAAAGCTACAAAATAATTGGCAACTGGTGTATTTTATTAGCTGTTATTTCAATGTATGATATTATATCTATCTAAATAGACCAATATAGTAAGTGTAATTGTTGACAGCGAAGTTCTACCAGGACAAGAGCCGAAGTCCAAGTCCCCCCCCCCAAACCTAGGGTTAGCGATCTGAGTGGCTCTCCAACCGTGGAGACTGCAATACCTGCAGTCTAAAAAGCCTCGCCTCTCACAGCCCCGCCTGCATGGACACCCATACAGACGTACCCAATCTCCCACGGGTCTCGGGAACCACTGCCCCGCCGAGTCCAACCCAATCCGAACAACTCCCTGATGGGAGGGGCTCAGACGTTCGGCTCGAGTCAGAAGTACCACGAGTGCTCGGGGTCCGCAGCGCCCGCACCACGGCATCTGAAGGGGTCGGAACACCTCCCCATACGGGGAGTAAGTTTAATAACGCTATATGTTCTGAACCCACCTATAATGTTGTGGTTCGTTTTATACATTTTCAAAAATTATCATTTGATATGCCACATTATACCATACAGTATAAATTGTAGTTAGCATTACTTTTGGGGCGGGGAGTACAGCACATTTGGATTAACAAACTTAATAATATAAACTGAGTTAACAATTACAATACTCGATTAAATTTGTAATAAATATGTCTGAATTACCTGCGCTAATTTACCTCAATATTTTTGTATTACCAAAATTTTGAAGTCTCCCCCATAAATGCTACTAATGGCGCAACTTGCGCTATGATTCCCTCCCGTGGGCGGCCTTGAATTGATTGATACTTCTTCTAGAAACAAAGTGGGTAAATTCCAAATATTGGCTGGAAACTTCTTTACGTAACGTCGCAAAAAGTGTTGTTTTTGTTTATTTTTTATCCTAAACATTTTAAGATTATGTATAAATATCTTTAGAACAAGTATAAGCGTACTCTGCTACTGTAAGCTCAAACATATAAGAATTAAACATTATAAGCACATTCATATTCGGTACAATTTTTAATTGCCTATTAGCCTGAAAAATTGAAAAGCCTTTATTAACACAGTCATTTTGATCTCCTCTGTTTCAATAGTACGATGATACAAAACATAGCGTATTGTTGCACCCATCCCAAATTTTGCTTCCACTTCTATATAAGATTACTCGACCTTTGATCTACGCGCATTCTTTGTTGATTAACGACGACGAAAGGTTTAAAGCCATCTGCTTAACGATAATCTAATGTGACTCTTAACATGTTCGTATTCGAATATCCAGACTTTTTAAATTCCCTTTAGTGTTTTGTCCATTTAGGAGTCAATAAACTACACATTTTGGATTTTCTGAAAATCTAAAACAGAAAAAGCTTTCAATTTAAGGTGAGACTAAAACTTCTATCCCACCAATGTTAAATTTACAATGTCATGACCCATTACTCAGAAACTATTTAACTAAAACTTTTATAGGATGTAGATGCATGCCTTCTAAGGTCGCTGATCGAAGTTTATACAATAATGTGGTTTATTAAGAAAGATATGAGTTTTAATAAAATTTATCAGCAATTAATTTTTAAAACATAACCAACTAGCTTATTGAGTATTGCTTTTAGCATATCAAAGTTTCATTTAGCTATCTTCAATAGTCCTTGAGAAAACGTATCATTTATGTCAGTGAGTGTTATTCAGAGAAAACACGTTCAAATACAAAATGGAGATAAAAAGACCTCACATACATTTACAAAGAAAAGAATCACATTGCTTGGAAGCTGCGGAAGCTGCCATATTTAGAAATGGTACCAATCTGTAGAGGAAAATTTCCCCTAAAAGACGAGTTCAAATGTACCTTGTCTACTCCAAAGAGTGTAGGACCTTTAATGTTTTGTAAAGGGTGCAGGATTCAGAGTAGAAGAGTAGAGGATGGCACATGCAATACCATTTTTTTTAAAAATAATTATTTTGCGTATAATGATAACATATATCACATTAAAGACAAAATTCCAATTTATAAGTCCACACCAAAAACTAAAATTGTAATTTGTTACAACTTTCGCAATTTAGTCTCCTCTTGAGAAAAAAAAAACTTGCCTTCTGGTCTAATAGATCACCTCAACTATTGTTCTTTAAATGGATTTTGTGTTTTAAGCACAAGGTTATGGAGTACCTAGTTTTTGAGACAAAGATTTTGATAGCAAGTTCACCTCAGTGATGCAGAACGGCAAAGTTACTTATTTTCAGAGATAAAAAGCTTCGCATTTTTCACCTCTGCTTTGGTCAGGTGTTATAGACCACCTACGCCAACAGAAAACTTCGTAAGGCTGCCTCGACTGTTACATAAGTGGAAACAGCATGTGGCAACTTGTTTCTCAGGGCTTCTTGAATATTCTTGCTTCTGCGGCAACATTTTGCTCCGGGGCGAAGGGGAGCGGTTAAGACAATGCCCGTGATCATCCTCCCGGAAACGTTGATTGCCCCTGAGGTAGCCTTGAAAGTCATCACTACGTTGGTTCCTGATTATTAAGGTCCTTGCGTAACTTAGGATCTTCTTTATGCACTTATATAACACCGCATGCAGCAAATCGCCTCGAAAATTGATTTCTTTCATCGCCCTCGTCTTCCCAGACCTCAGCCTTGGTGTTCGAAAACCGTGACGGAACCTGTGGAAATTTTGAGGCGTGTAATGTAGATGCCGTTCTCTCTAACTCTTTTTTAATCTCTGAAAACATAAAAAGGAATCGTAATATTCTGTCTGATTATTGTGCAGCGTGTAATTTCTTCGCTTTCGGGTACATGCTGCTTCTGAATTCTTCACCTAAAGCTTTGTTGGTACTTACACATACACACAATCTGCTGCTTTTTTCATCTTTGTTTCTTCCTTCATTAACCGCCTTTAGCTTCTACGGTCACATCGGTGGGTTTTCGCTTTAGAGAATACCTCTTTAACAATGCTTGTACACATCTTATTCATGAATGCAGACTATTGACCATTTGATGGCGCAAGTGATATATAAGGAAATCTTTACGAATGTAAGAAAGAATACAATTAGCTTATTTCTTTTTTTTAAGCTATAGGACATGTCCTGTTTACTAGAATAACTTTTTGAACAAGCAAGATAAGCAAAATATTTATTTCAAATAAATATTCTGCAAGTTACGAAACAGAAAATAAAAGCTATGTGAAATAGATAGAAAATAAAAATACCGACGATATTTATGAATCAGTGAGTCTGGCGCATAAATTTTACTTTGAAAAATCCTCTACTTCAGTAGTTTTGCAGTAATTCATACGATTGGTATTTTTATTACTTTCGTATAGATTATTATTATTTTATTGATATAGTATTTATTGCTTCCCCTGCGGAAACTTGTATGTAAGCAAATCGAAAGGCTAAACGGCTATTTATTCTCGAAAATAAGAATTTCTAACGTTCCGAATATCGGGGAAAAAAAAACCTAACTATAGTTAAGTTCTGTTACGGTGCCGCAAAATGCCATATGTTTATCAAAAGCATTCAGCACCTCTAAGTTGGTGTGCACAAAAGAATAGTGGTGATTTCCACTGCTCACGGCGAGATCTAAGGAGGGGCTGCGTTCTCAAAGTCTTCTGCCTAACCGCTCTACAATGAGAAATTGGTTCAGGGTTGCCAGTTTAGTACTCTTCACTTCTAGAGGATTTGGTTACCAGTCTTGCGCGAAAAGTATTTATCTCGCCAAGCGAGAATTCTAGCGAGTTTTCACTAATTGTTAATAATATAATTTGGCGTTTTTGCTTTCAAGTTTTACTACAGTTGGTGTAGTAAATCATATTCACAATAATATTCATATTTCGAAACTTATACAGTCCAGATTAATTCAAATAACACTAGTCTGCATTTTCAAACTTTTTGTTAGATGATTTCTTAAAAGTAGGTGTTCTTGAATCACGTTTTTATGCTGATTCCAGAAATAACTTCCGTTTTTTTTTCTATCACGTCAGGTTTTTACACAAAATAAGTAACGTTTTCACAATTTTACTAATGAGCGTAGAAAAGTATTCAAATACCATTTCACACAAGGTAAGTTTTTATTCAAGAAACATTTTAAGAATACTTTCAAGAACTCCCCATAATTTATTTTATGACTACATTTTAACAAAACAAGAAGCCAAAGTGTTTCGTTTTTTCTCTTCTTTGACTTCCTTGCAGATCCTTGAAGATGACTGTCCCTCCTCAACATCCAACAGTAGTCGGCCATCATAGTTTCATTCCATCTCCCCTGGTACTTCCTCTCCATTTTCTTAATATCTTGGTGAAAACGTTCACCCTGCTCTTCACTATAATGTCCAAGATTTTCTGGAAAGTAGTCGATATGTGAATGCAGAAAATGCACCTTTACACTCATGTTACAACCCATCTTCTTGAAATTTTCCAACATTGTTTCGACAATGGCCTTGTAATTAGGATCTTTATTATTGCCTAAGAAGTTTTCAGTAACTGATCGGAAGGCGGTCCATGCTTCTATTTCTCTCTCATTCATTGTCTTCTGAAAATCTTCATCCTTCATCAATTTCTTTATTTGAGGTCCAACAAAAATTGTGTAATGAAGGAAAATTTCTTGGAAAGGTACTTGAAGCAGGGTCCAACTTGTGGTAGAGCCCTTACAAATTGCTACATCAAGCCCAATTTTATGTGTAGTGACGGAAGCAATAGCTTTATATCTCTGTATTTTTGAGGTGAAATTGTGAAAAAACTGTATGTGATAGAAAAAAACTAAAAGCAGTTCTGAAATCAGCCTAAAAAGGCGAGTCAAACTCACTTATTAATTTTCAGTTATCCGATATCATGCAGACTAGTGTAATCTGTTCTGGTTAAACTGTAATCTTATGCAGAGTATTGAAATTCTGCTTTACAGAATCAAAGACAACAATGGTTTCATATTTTCTACTGTGAATATGTCTTGAGCAGACACCACTGCAATTCTCTGATGTGGGAAGTTGTAACAGTCGTATTTTCTAAGCCAAGTGATAATAGTTGCACACTGAAATCTAGAGATTTTGCTGGAAAATTGTAGGTTTTCGGAGGATATCTAGCGAGAGCTGCTGTTTCCGATCCGTTATCACCGGTTCCAAGATGTATCGAAGAACAGTGCAGACTTCACGCCTAGCCCTGTGCAAGTTGTATCCGAGATACTGGGGTATCTCATTCATTTGTAATAATCACAATTTCTTAATACTCTGAGATACTGGATCCTCTTTCATTTTGCACTAATTCCAAATTGCCACCTCCATTGCGGCTGATTATACAGGGAGGGCCAGAAAACTACAAACCGGCTGCGGTGTTTTTCCTGTCCTCGTCCTCGGCGCTCGTTGCCGTCTGCCGCTGTCATAGAAAGGCGCGGATGAAACCATACAACATTTTTAAAACTACCTTTAAAGGCTTTACTTACCAACTTTATAAAAGCAGGTGCTGAAACTGCCACTGCCGTTGTCCATACATTTTTGGCACCTCTTTAGGAAATTATCCATTACTCGCCGTAGTTCACGTTGAGAAATGCTGGCAGTTTCCTGGCGGATATTTTGTTTTAATTCTTCCAAGGTGTGTGGGTTTGTCTGTATACTTTATGTTTTAAGTTACCCCAGAGATAGAAAGCGCAGGGGGTTAGTCGGGGACCGAAGGTGCCACAAATCTCTACTAATAATTCTGTCCTCAAACGCACTTTGAATTGTTCTCATCGAAACATTGACCGTATGAGCTGTGCCAGAGTCTTGTTGAAAAAAGCAAAATCATGCTCCCTGTCTGTTAATTCTCTAAAAACAGGGGGCAAAATTGTTTTCATGTATGCACGGGTTCAACTATAGACTCGAAAAAAAATTGGTGCCAAAAATGTATGGACAAAGACGGTGGCCAGTTTCAGCATCTCCTTTCATAAAGTTGTTGAGTAAAGTCTTTTAAAGTAGTTCTAAAAATGCTGTATGGTTTCATCCGCGGCTTTCTATGACAGCGGCAGACGGCAACGAGCGCCGAGGACGCGGACAGTAAAAACACCTGCAGCCGGTTCGTAGTTTCTGGCTCTCTCTCTGTATTTGCGTTCCCTACTATTATGGTCTTCGACATAACCCTGAGCAAGGGACCATCCTCTAGGACAGAGGAACCCCGAGCTATTCCCTAAAATGGGCATCTCAGAAGTGCCGACATTCATTGCCCTACTAGTCCTGTACGTTAAATATCTATCTCTAGTGTCATTGGCAGGAACGCATGTAGAATTTTATTTGGGGGAGGCCGAAAGTGATTAAACTGCATGGAATTAAACATCTGGAGCACTTGCAAATGAGACAGCCAAAATACACTCATATAAGTATACTCATAATTGTCAAACAAATATACCTTTTGGGTTCTGGGGCAAAAATCTGTGTGGCATGCCTATATAAATATACTGATTCCTACAAAGTGGATTTTACAAAATTTTCCACAGTATTAAAATATTTTCAATTTAATTTTTTTGAAACATTTTGGCAGTACAGGTATGTTCATAATACAAAATCAAGTCTTCTTGGAACACTAGCAAACTTGTCTATAACTTCATCACCAGACACACGAAGTGACTGCAAGGCAAATCCAAATGTTGTGCTTCTCAAGTATTTCTTTAATTGCCTTAGTGTGGAAAAGGTTGTTTCTGCAGAAGCAGTGGAAACTGGCAAGATGGCTGTATCTGGAAAGGAACATAGACAACTAAACAAGTCATATCTTTGAAGCTTCCCATATTGACAGATTGTCTTAAGAAAATTTCCTTTGAAAGAAAATAAAGAATCCTTTTCTGAAGAAATACTTCCCGCTGAAGCAGAATTTAGCCCTTGCCCCCCTTAACTACGCATACTAGTTAGAAACATTTCAGGCGCACGTCCTCATAAGATGGAACATGCGACCGCAGGTCATTGTGGGGATATTCCTCCACTAAGGGTCAAGTGTTATATTATGTAATTACCTGCCGTTATAGGTGGGGAGCAGTATACTTTACTTGTGGATATAAAATGTTGCCGACTCATCTCCGTATGACGTCTAGGTATTATGAAGTTTTCACACAAGAGGTCCTTTCCTCTCCTGAGAATGGCTAAGTACATTCTTTTCGTACGTTCTCGAGCTCTACTAATAGTCTGGCATCGCTATGCGTGTCTTGTAATTTAAAAAAGAAACAAGACGTATAAATTAGCAAAACTGGTTTTTTCTCCCCTTTTGTTTTCGAAGCGCAGAAAGTTTCATAATCTCCTCTGAACCTGCCATCTCTTATCGCACATCTTATGAAACCCTGTTGCCATAACCGTGTTCATTGCCAATGACGGCATGCAGTTTGCTGCACCTCGCTGCCGAGGTTCTTGGTTCTCAGCGAATTAACTCTAAGGATAACAATATGGATACATTCCAAGTCTTCTAGAGTATAATTACCATCTTGTCATCTCTGGTAAGTTATAACAACGTATATTGGTTCTTATCTTAAATTAAGTTGTGGATGGAAATTATTTCGTTTTGAGCTGGATATTTAAAGTAAATTAAACATTCGTTATGCGCATCCTGTAGATATATTTTTCCAGATATGCTTCCTAGGGCAAATAATCAATGAAAGGTCCATTAACTGAATTTGGTGTTGTACTTTAGTACAATATTTGATTTGTTAATATCGTTACTTTTTTCATTGTTTGCCAACATGCCAAATTAAAATACATTTTTATTTTTACTTTCTCTACTACGTATAGTAAGTAGGGGAAGTATTGCATTCCACCCAAAAATTCGATACCGAGATTTCACCGGAAATACATGTTTTGAGACCTCCTGAATCCAAAAAAAGCATTTTTGGAAACATGTCCGTATGTGTGTCTGTGCGTGTGTGTGTGTGTGTGTGTGTGTGTCTGTGTGTGTGTGTGTGTGTGTGTCTGTGAACAGCATAACTCAAAAACGAACAGTCGGATAAGCACCAAACTTGGCATTTAGGTTCAGTATCTTCCAGAGATGCGACACGAAGGTTTTCAAGAAAATACCCCCACCCCAGACTACCCTTTACATGGAAGATTTTTCGAAAATTTTAATTTTCTCAAAAATGGCTCTAACGATTTTGATGAAAATATAATATGTTTAAGATAATGTCATGAGAAATGAAATGTATATCTCGAATTTTCTGGGAATGTCTCCAAAAGTATTCTTCATTGTGAACGACTTTTGCATAACTGGTAAACCATAAGAGATAGACAAAATGTTACTACACAAAAAATGTAGATCGCGTTAAAATACACAACTTATGTTATATACATTTCTTTTGTTGAGTGAACCGTTTTCGAGATATTGCTTGTTATTTCCTTAAATTTTCCAATACTCTCAATTCTCAAATTCGTTATTCATTTTTACTTTCTCTACTACGTATAGTAAGTAGGGGAAGTATTGCATTCCACCCAAAAATTCGATACCGAGATTTCACCGGAAATACATGTTTTGAGACCTCCTGAATCCAAAAAAAGCATTTTTGGAAACATGTCCGTGTGTGTGTCTGTGTGTGTGTCTGTGTGTGTGTCTGTGTGTGTGTCTGCGAACAGCATAACTCAAAAACGAACAGTCGGATAAACACCAAACTTGGTATTTGGGTTCAGTATCTTCCAGAGATGCGACACGAAGGTTTTCAAGAAAATCCCCCCACCCCAGACTACCCTTTACATGGAACATTTTTCTAAAATTTTAATTTTCTCAAAAATGGCTCTAACGATTTTGATTAAAATATCATATGTTTAAGATAATGTCATGAGAAATGAAATGTATATCTCGAATTTTCTGGGAATGTCTCCAAAAGTATTCTTCATTGTGAACGACTTTTGCATAACTGGTAAACCATAAGAGATAGACAAAATTTTACTACACAAAAAATGTAGATCTCATTAAAATACACAACTTATGTCATATACATTTCTTTTGTTGAGTGAACCGTTTTCGAGATATTGCTTGTTATTCCCTTAAATTTTCCAATACTTATACTTTTTCTCAAATTCGTTATTCATTTTTTTGTCCTGGATTTGCAAAGAGAATGGAATGCGCCGCATAGCAACCAGCGTTAAAATATTTGACCATCGCTTAAAAGCTACCATATTCCCCTTGCATCTACAAGAAAATTAGCAATAAGATTGACATCTCGATATCTCGATTAACATAAAGCATATGGAGAATAGGCGTTTGTAAAAATTGATTGTACAAGAGTAGAGAAAGTCATGTGAGTGTAACACATCAGATTTTTTTATGTCCTGGACATGCAAAGAGAATGGAATACTCCACATAGCAACCAGCGTTAAAATATTTGACTATCGCTTAAAAGCTACCATATTCCCCTTGCATCTACAAGAAAATTAGCAATAAGATTGACATCTCGATATCTCGATTAACATGAAGCATATGGAGAATAAGCGTTTGTAAAATTAGATTATAGAAGAGTAGAGAAAGTCATGTGAGTGTAACACATCAGATTTTTTACGTTTCTTTCCAACACGGGACATTCATATCCATAAAATGATGTATAGAGTTTAGATATTCCTGAACAGAAAGCGATTATTTCAAAAATTGAAATGAACATATAGAGTTTATACAGAGTGAATCACCAAAAACTTGCATCGCAAATATTTCGGAAATGTAAAGTGCTATTGATTTGCAGTTTTCACAGCACTGATTGGTAGTCAGGGGCTCGTACATTTAGCCTACGAACAGATTTTAATAATACCGAGAAAGTGTATTTTTTTAGCAAACATACAATTTTTTAATGGAACGATGCCTTGTTACATCAACAGAATAAAGGTAGGGTAAATTAGAATGTCAATGGTGTTTGTTACAAGATTTTAGTGCAAGTGGTTTACGAGAAATCGTCTTTTGAAAAGTTTCCACCCCGATAATTGTTTGTCCCATTCAACCTGCTTAGTTGCTAGGTACGATGTTGTTTGCATTGTGTTTTCTGTTCATTGATTGCATTGTGACTTTCTGGTCAGTTAGTTTGTGACGGTTCAAGCAGTAAGTCGTGAGTAGAAGATGGGGTTTACTAATGCAGAAAACCCGACATGCGCATGGTGTATGGAGAGTGTAGGAAGAATGCAGTTCGTTCCTGTACGGTGTATGCGGAAACGTATCCCAATAGACGTCAACCATCTCGGCAATTATTTATCAACCTCTTCAACCAATTACGTGAAAGTGGTACTGTAACACCTAGAGAACGTAACAGAAACAAACAAGTGACTGGAGAAGAGGCAGAAATTAATGTTTTGGCTGCCGTTGCAGTAGATCCGCAAATTAGTTCCCGCACAATGGCACGTGGAAGTGGCATAAGTCAGGCAAGTGTACTGCGCATTCTCCATCGACATTCTCCATCCCTATCACATCTCTCTCTATCAATCAAGTCGTCCTCCGTGGTGTAGTGGTTACCATGCTAGCCTCTAGTTCCCGAGGCCGCAGGTTCAAACCCGGCGGAGGGCGATGGATTTTTTCGGGCGTAAAAATCCTTAGCATGACTTCCTTCGGAAGAGAAGTAAAGCCGGTGGTCCCGTGACGTAGATTTACGGCACGTAAAAGAACCTCAAGCCTGATAAAGAGGCCTCTGAGCAAACTTACCGGTCTTTCACGCCCAAAGTAGAATGGGACGCTAAGAACCATAGCAGTTAAAGAGCGTTCATAAATAAAACTCAATTTCAATTTTCTCTCTATCAAGAGCTGCATGGAAACGATTTTGGGAATCGTGTTAACTTTTGTACGTGGGCATTAAGACGTGATACTCCAGATTCATCATGTATCTTGTTTAGTGATGAGGCAACATTTACTAATCATGGTCAGGTAAACCGCAGAAACATGCACTATTAGTCTGTTGACAATCCCCGTGTAAACGTGTGGTGTGGGATAGTGAACCATCAGCTCATAGGCCCTTTGTTCATGGAAGGAACAATGAACTCGCACAAGTATCGCAGCCTCCTGACAGACCATCTGCCACAGATGCTAGAAGACGTTCCTTTGCAGACTAGGAGGAACCTGTGGTACCAACAAGATGGCTGTCCAGCCCATAGTGCACGAAGTACTACAGCTTGTCTTAACGGATTGTTTCCAAATCGTTGGATTGGACGAAGAGGACCTGTACCTTGGCCGGCCCGTTCACCGCATCTGACCCCTTTAGACTTTATTCTGTGGGGAAGGCTATCTACTGTCTACAAGGATGCACCAACTACACCAGACGGTATGAAACGACGTATTACTGCTGCCTGCTCTGAAATATCCGCTGAAATGCTAGAACGTGTGCAGCAGTCTTTCCATAGCAGACTGGAAGCGTGTATTGAAGCTGCCGGTAGTCATTTGAACACAACCTTTGAAGGGCTATGTTCTCTTTACTTGTAAAAATCCGCAGAAGTATTGTAATTCCCTTTTGTTTTTCTTTAGTTTGTGCTACCACAGGTTGTACAAGTGTCGGTGCGTAAACGTTTCAAAATAAGATTTCTCGTAAACCACTTCCACTAGAATCTTGCAACAAACGCCACTGACATTCTAATTTACCCTACCTTTATTCTGCTGATGTAACTAGGCATTGTTCCATTTAAAAAATTGTATGTTAGCTCAAAAAATACACTTTCTCAGAATTATTAAAATCTGTTTATATGCTAAATGTACGAGCCCCTGACTACCAATCAATGCTGTGAAAACGACACATCACTAACACTTTCCATTTCCGAAATATTTGCGGTGCAAGACTTAGGTGATTCACCCTGTATTCGCATTTAGATATATAAAGTTTTCCCTCCAATATTTTTAACATGCTTCCTAACATTTATATAATTCCTTACTGACAATATTTCAGCAACACGATAAGCTATTAATGTTTTGCAGAACGTTAAAATGCTGTCTAAGTCTTCTAATGATACCTATTTAAATGTTTAGGTTTAACTTATTATGAACATCTGGAGGTCTAACCTGTTATAAAAATTGTATATCCACATAGACTATTTAATTGCGTACTATTAGATTAATTAGATTTAAAATGCTATGCAAAATCATTAAAACTGCAATATTTTTAATTAAGTTTAAGCTTATAAGTGGGACTTGACGGGTTTCGTACCTGGAATTGTTGCTTTTACAGTGAGGTACGGTGACTGTAGGCCGACAGCGAAACTGAAACAACGCAAATGAAAGCTAAAAATACGAATAGGAATCAATGCGTTACATTGCCTATGACCTAGTGGTAAGCGTGGTAATCTGTAAGCCAAAAGTTCCGAATAAAATTCCAGTCTGGAGGGAAAAACAATAAATTCTTTGGTTATACAGTAGAGCATCGATAATTATCTGAAACAATTGGGGATGGTGGTATTCGGGTAACTGATTTTTGGGTTAACCTATGGTAAAGAAAAAGCAGTTCATCTTTGTGTCTTTTTGGGGGGGGGGCTTCAGAGCTCAGCCTTTTGGGGGGGCCGCTAAAGCTCGGAAACGTTCTAAAGACAGCAATTGGACAGCATTATATTCTTGCTGTTCTAACCTCTAACCTCCGTCTCAAGGCAGTGAAAAGCTTCCTCACTGGATGGTACTCTTTCAGCATGGTCGTCGTCGTTGCTAGGTTCTTCTTCGTCGTCTCAAGTGTCAATGACATTGGCAATGATTCCATTGTCCTCAGTGTTTGATAGCCAATCATCAACATCACATTCGAGCCACTTTTTTAATGATTTCCTGGCCGCATTCTTCAAATCCTGAAGATTCTTTAATCAGTCCAGCCAGTTCTAAATAAACTGGTTGTTTGGCGGCTCTTCAGGTCCAATGATAGACTGGTATGACGGAAGAAGTTTATTCCAAGCCTTTGCTAGTGCAGTCCCCCTGATAGTTGCCCAAGCTTCCGCTGCCATATGTACACAGCATCCTTTAAAGCAATTTCAGTATACAGTTGGTGAATCTTTTTTTTTTTTCTTTTCTTTGATCCGAACTACATGGCGCGCATGCAAATTTGAAATTGCCAGTTGCAAATCTTTCAGTTAACCGATGTTTCGGCTGATCGGTATTCGGATAATCGATGCTCTACTGTACTTTGAGTGTTCTCTATCCTCCTTAGAATCGAAACTGTGGATATGTGTGACTTAATGCCTAAAGCTCAAACTTGAGTATTAAGACCTAATTAGAACCAACTATAAACAATCATTGCTGTTCCCAGATGTTAAGGTGCCATATTGTTACATGCTAGGTAGAGACTCAAAGGTTTACATTCAAAATTAAATTAATTTTTAGTACCCAGCCCGTACATTGAGGGGACGTATACTCACTTGGTTGCGGAGGACCGAAACGTGGTGTGGAGGTTAAGAGGAAGGCGTGGGTTTTTCATGTACAAAATCCATAACGCAAATCTACTTACACATTCCTGGATTTATTTCCCAACCGTTTGGGGTTGCACGCGCGATCCGCTTCTCTCGGAATACTCAGCAAGACAGACGCTATCCCCACTACTCGTGGCTAGCAAAAGGACCAGCCAGGAGTGACGATACGAAAACAACAATATGTCTGGTAATGACAATGAAACCCCAAATTATTAATACGCCACAATATGCATGCATTCAGTTAAAAAGAGAATGCATTATTACTAATATATTGTTTAACAAGTTAGGATTGGTCCATTGTAATAATCACGGAACGAAATCAAATGATCAAAAGCTCTGAAATGTTTAAAAACATTATGGGTAAAACTTAAGTTCGTATATCAACAAAAGAATAAGTTTACAACATTCCCGCTGATATGCCTATGTATTATAAAGTAAGCAAACTTCTTTCTAATTTAAGGCAAAGTTGGAGTAAAATATGGATAAAGCGTTCAGAAGGTTTGAAAAAGTTGAAAGCATGTCGTGCGTAAACTGGTAACACTGCGTCACTGTTGCAGAACCAGTTAAGACAGAATTCCTCAAACCAAGCAAATGGAGAGTCTTTCTTTTTATTTTTACTTTCTCTACTACGTATAGTAAGTAGGGGAAGTATTGCATTTCACCCAAAAATTTGATACCGAGATTTCACCTGAAATACATGTTTTGAGGCATCTTAATCCAAAAAGGCACTTTTAGAAAAACGTTCGCGCGCGTGTGTGTGTCTGTGAACAGCATAACTCGGATAAATACCAAACTTGGTACTTAGGTTCAGCATCTATCAAAGATGCGACACGAAGACTCTCAAGAAAATCCCCCCGCCCCAGACTACCCCTTACAACATTTTTCGAACATTTTGATTTTCCCAAAAATGGCTCTAACGATTTTGATTAAAATATCATATGTTTAAGATATTTTTATGGAAAATGAAACGTATATCATGAATTTTCTGGGAATGTCCCCAGAAGCGCTCTTTATTCTGAATGATTTTTGTATAACTGGAAAACCGTAAGGGATAGATAAAATTTTTGTACACAAAAAATGTAGAGCTCGTTAAAACACACAATTTATGACATATAATTTTTTTTTTATTATTTTGGACGAGAGAACCATGTCCAAGATTTTCCTTATTATTTGTTTCAATTTTCCAATACTTATACTTTTCCTCAAATGGGAATCGTTATTCGTTTTTTTTATTACTTTTTATGTCCTAGATACGCAAAGAGAATGGAATGCTCCACATAGCAACCAGCTCTTAAAAGATTTGACTATCGCTTAAAGTACACCATATTCCCCTTGTACCTACAAGAAAATTAGCAATAAGTTTATCTCGACTAACATGAAGTAGATGGAGAATATGCGTTTGTAGAAATAGTTTGTACAGGAGTAGAGAAAGTGATGTGGGTGTAACACATCATATTTTTTTATGAAGTGTTAATTGATAAAGGAAATTTTGGGAAGTCCAGGCCTGACTCTAGGGCATCTCCCCGGAATTTGCCAGTTTTGAGGACTGAGAAAAACTTGGAAAAACCTCAGGTATGGCGAGATTTGAACCGCGAATCTCTGGTTCATGAGTATGTGCCTTAGCGACCACGGTTAACCTTGTCGGTGGAGAGTCAGTGGCAAAGTGGCAGGCAGAACGTTTCGCTGTCTTGCTTGCTTAGGTTATTCGTATTGGGACTCAGTTGATATAGGTAAAAGTTGGAACGAGTTAGATATGTTAAGGGAATGACACAAAAGCAATGTGGATTAACAGTTGTCGCGGTAACCTCTCGTGTTATCTTTTTTTCTGAGTGCCTGTTATTGTTTTAGTATTTTGAATTTTGGGTTCTTTGTTCTCCGGCTAGCTATTATTACTCAGTCGAGCAAATATCTCTTGAACAAGGTGTGTAAACGGAAAGGAGTTGTTACTGAAAGATAACACTGATAAAATATTTTTTTTACACTTTTATTGCCGTCACACTTAATTAATTTCACATATTTAATCTTGATACACGCCTGACTGAAACTGTTATATTTTTTAATGTAACTACAATCACTTATTTGCCGCGCACTATTAATTGGCGTACTTCACATTTTGTAACGACGCGAGAGATTCTGTAGAATTGCGTAATGTGTACTTCGTGAATGCTTCCTTAGAAGTGCCTCACGTGTAACTCGCGAGAGAGATTTCTTAGAACTGCGTGACGTTTACGTTGTGAATGATTCTGTAGAACTGCGCGATACTTGCCTCTGGCTCAAGAATTTATACTCCCTCACCCCGATATGCCTAAACATTATAATAGAGCTGCTATTGGTTAATAAATCGCGCCAACATTAGCGTCTGTTTTATAAGCCAATCAAAATTACAAACACATATGCTCTAGGGAAGATATTCCCTCCATTTCTGAAGAAAGGCACGCTACCCTAACGTCATTTGTTTGTCTCTTCTAATTGATAAACAACTCATCCCCTCGCTTCATTGTTACCCGCTCCTATTGTCAGTTTCAGTGAGGCCGTGTAAATTTATTTCCTAACAATGCTTATAGCTAACAAACATACAAAATCATTGTCATACAATAATGTTAATTTACACTACAATCACTCTGGCATTCACAGTGTTGTGATATAAAATACTGCCTCACAGTTCAAATGCAGGAGCGGCGTCTCCCCCCCCCCCCGATTGTAATCTCATTATGGCTCTATGGAAGCTTTTCTTATCATCCAGGCAAGTCCGCACTGATCCCAATCTCCTATTGCATTAGGAAATATATGCGTTTTATCGGTTTTACTACTAATTAAGTACTGTATATAATGACCCACGTGCTTTCCATTAAATTTTTTTCGTCTTATTCTCCTTCTGTGTTTACAGAACAGGTCACAATCTTCAGCTCCACCGCTTCGCAGATTAGATAGGAAATCGCAGTCTCAAGTGCTGCTGATTATACGCGTCTTTGTTACTGTCGTTGCAATATTATATTGTGCTCACCAAATTTGCTGTATTACGTAAATGTTAAACTTTTTGTTTTTTGCTAACCCCCACTTAACCTTGAAACACTTGATTTCACGACATATGTTCACCCATCTGGGAGAAAATGATTCCTGGTCCTCCAAGTTGGGGTTGTGCGGCAGGCCAGTTCCCTCACAAGTAAAAATTAATTACTGCTAAGCTACATAGAGAAAGTAGTCGGACTGTTCTGATGATATAAAGAAAGAATTAGGAAGTACAACTATAGTTGAAAATAAGAGATGAATGGTACACCCACCTTTGTAGAATGGACTCACACGTAGTCCTCTCCAAGTATTAAATTACCGCCCAACTGTGGAAGAAGTGTAAGAAGACCCAAAAAGAGATGGAGAGATCAGCTGTAACTGTGTTACTGGACGGATCTATCTTAAGGTCCAAACCGTGTAGTTTATGATGATGTTATTAAATATAATTAATGTTATTTAATATAATTAATTATTCCTAAAGTGCATTTAAATTATGGCATATTAATATATAAAATTTGCATTTGTGTTCACCTATGCAAGCTGAATTATCCAAAAAGATCTCCACAAATATTTTTTAACCAAAGGATGATTACCGAAATCAACGTGAACTTTGTACCCAAGTTAACAAATTTTGCACTTAAGTGGCAACAACGGCTAATAAAATGTAAATCCATACAAAGGTTACAATAATGCAGCGCCATCAGAAAGTGTGTTCCTTGTTCAAAATTATATTTTCGAAATAGAGCAATGTCTGTTAACTTCAGTTTTTGCTTTGTCTTTGCACGATTTTGGCGCAAACAATATAAGAGATTGAAATTTGCCGTTCTAGAGTAATTGGAATTTTATCATTAGCTACAAGTTCACAGCATGAGTCTAAAGCGAACCAGTTTTTGATTAGGTAATTATGTTTCATGTCTTTATTGAAATAACTATTAAATGTATTTCTCATTTTAAACGTGGTTTCATCACTTAAAGTAAAATGCTTAGGACATCTGCAAGTGTTATTAAAGAACCACTGTTGAGAAAATGAATGAAAGAAGAAATGTTGGTATTACTCTGAGCATGGAAGAATGAAATAAGCTTTTTATGAAACCTTTCTTAAAAGTAATCTTAAAAACTCAAAATCATATCTTGTGTATTTCAAATGAGGATTCTGAAGACCCTTAATTACTATCCTGTACTGAAAAACATGGTACACCTCTTACTTATTATATAAGTGAGCGTGTTCTAGTTGATCCAGAAAAGATAAAACCTATAAACTATTGGCTCCTGAATGACTAAATGACCAAAACACTAGAAAGGATTTATGAGGCCTAAAGATTACAATACGAATATGCTGGAGTGATAATAGAAAATACTAATATAAGATGGTTTTGGCTCTTCGCTGTTGTTACTCTACAGAGAATGCTGGAAAACAAAAGTCGAGTAAATTAATTTGTTCCAAACAATAGACAAAAGTGGCCGTGAGTTAACACTAAGCCATGAAGAAATACTAAGCAAGCAGAAAACTAAAACCAAAGACAGGCGTTTCCTGCATACGATATGTATATAATTTTATTTAATACGCACTGTATCAAATGCTAGAGATGTGTGTGTGTGTGTGTGTGTGTGTGTGTGTGTGTGTGTGTGTGTGTGTGCAGTGATGTCTCCATGAATATCATGGGACTTAAGGAAATTAAAATTCTAAGGCATTAAGGGAAGGTTTCAGCATGAAAACATCAAGAATATTATACAAAATATCAAAGTGTAAGGAGTGATAAATATATTAGTCAAATCATCTTTTGGGAGGTAATAGTCACTCGTGCAACTCCAGCTAAGCCAGTTAATTTCCCACAACTCTTATTTTCTTAACACGTTAGGCTTATAAGGTAAATGTGGGGTAGGATGTAGGATGTGTTAATCGGAGGGCTACACCCTGTTCACTGCGACCAGCTTGATCTATTGTGGCTGCCTCCGTGAGGCAGGGATGAGATGAAGGAGCCGTAGGAGATCTCAGGTTCGCAGGCAGACAGACTCGCAGAGACGCCCCTAGAAGTCCCTAATGTTTTCAGTTGGAACACCTGCGCACCAGTAGATGCGAAGAATCTCGAGAGAGGACGACGAAGCAATCCTAACGGGTGGGACAACACCCTGGAGTTCACGGGGAGAGTGCTTTCCAATGCGCAATCAAGTACGCCATCTTCCCGACACCGCCAGCACCGCAGGACCTGAAAACACACCAGAGACGTGAAAGGGAGAGATGAAATGAGAGGAAATGTGTGAAAGGAAAAATCGTGGTAAAATACTCCACCGCGGCATTCGATCAGGAAATACCACGAAAAACTCTAAGGTCAGGGTGGGCAGTCAGCGGGATCCAACTCGATGTCTCCCCCCAAAAGAAAGAAAACAGCGACCAAGCGTTACCAGGAGTAGGCAACGCTAATAGTTTGTATTGCACCTAGCATTGTTTCGTAGTCCGCAGACCTAACATACACTACCTTAATAAGGGATAGTTCTGCTCAACCTCTACATTTGGTTTAAGTCGTGGAAATGGCTTTCAGGATATACCTAACACTACCTTATGCAAAATCCGCAGATTTATATAATCATTCTACGCAATTTTCAGATCCTCACTGTCAAGAGATTAGCAACCAGACAGAGACAGTTGGCGTCTCCGACATATGAAAATTGGGGGCGGCGGGAAAGCTGCTGCGCTTGCCCCGCTCCAACCACCAGAGACGGTTTTATTTTATTTTTTATTTTTCAGCATGCACTTGCCTGCGATGGGGCAATAAAACAGCCTTCGGAGATCACATATCTCAATTTCGCAACGGAGATATCCGCTCTACCCGCATTGTCGTCAAATCTAACACATACATAGAAAGTTGCATTACTGTTAAACATATCTTTACGTATTTATCTCTTTTTTTCAACTTGAGGGTAGTGTTAACCATTTGTTTCCTTACATAGTATGATTGCTTTAAATTACGGTAATCTTGGTTCTCCTGATGGCAGTATTGGTCAGTCAAATCGATTTATCTCCTGCAAATGGAATAATAGATCTGGCACTCAGAGAGAGAGAGAGAAAGGGGGGAGGGAGAGAAACTCGAGGAAGCCGTTGAACGTTGGGAACGACGTTAGCAACAACTTTCTCATGTTGTCAATTACTCTGTGGGAGAGATCGCCAGACAATGCTGGTGAGGAATCAGGGGAGCCTTGGCCTGCAGCACGTGACCTAAACCTTGAGGCGTGATGATGAATATCCGGCAAGGTCACGGGCCATTCTGACAGATCATTGTAGAAAACATATTTCTGAGGAAACAGCATTTTCTTTCACGGAGGCACTTAGCTTCGGTAGCAACTTTGTAATATCTTTCGAAATATTACCTTGCCTTTCCCTATTTAATACAATATACTGAATGAAATTGAGAAGGAAGAACAAGATACCTAGATAAGCTATGTTACAGATTATTTTAATAATTGAAAATGGTATAGTAAATACGAATTTATGAGAAAGTTAAACTAAGAAATAATTGAATCAATATAAATACATATTCGAGGTACGCAGAATAGTTAAAAGTAAAGATAAAGGAATAACAGAGTTCCCTTACCAGATAATCAATTTATGAGGAAAAGTGTTCTCTCTCTCTCTCTCTCTCTCTCTCTCTCTCTCTAGTAGAGAGAGAGAGAGAGCACTTTTCCTCATAAATATATATATATATATATATATATATATACCTCATATGTTATATATTTGCTGAGTATGTCCAGTTTTCACTGTCACTTTAACGCGTAGGGCAGCAATGAAACACGTGGAAGCAGCCTCCTCTTTCCTTCTGCTTCACCCGTTGGAGCATCGAGCATAAGACTTCTCTAATCACAGCACTCGCTATTCATCACAACTATCGTCGCAACCTCACTCAGAGAACGCAATGAATAACCTTTACTTTATATCGCATCAAGAACTACAATTTACTATCTCACTAACTCATTCGCGACTCGCGAACTTATAATACATAGCCGCTTGAGTTTTTTCGGAGAGTTCTGGAATTTTCACGGGAGACGGGGGGAAAGAAACTCCCAGAACAATCCTGTTATCTCTCGATAGTTTACGCTGGGTGAGAGCGAATTATCTCTTAACTGGACATTCGATCGGTCGGTCAGCGTCTTCTATGCGGTAATTGAGGCCCATAGCTGTGTCACATAGCTCCCTCTTCCGAATATGCATTATATATATAGGTATATATACACGCACACACATAATATGTAAAATAAAATACATTAAACAGCGTTTTCGTAAGAAGCTTTTAAAGTCCTCTTTTGAATGCACAACCAAGAAACTATAAAAGCTAGACAAACCCTAACTAAATTAAAATCATAGATATCACTAAAATATACACTTCATTTAAAAATCCTTTTTATTTATTTAATTATCCATTCCGTATCTTCTGTGTGTGTGTGTGTGTGTGTGTGTGTGTGTGTGTGTGTGTGTGTGTGTGTGTGTGTTTAAATGTTCTCAACTGCTCTGTGAGTCAGCAGAGTAGAAAAAGAGCCCTCAGTTTTTCTCATAAGTTCACGTTAATAGCATAAATAGACTTATTTTACGAACCATTGGTTTTAGTGTCAGCCTCATACACAAAAGAGCATGTATTACGAAGTAGTTTATCAAACTCTATGCTGGTTAATGAATAAATCGTAGGTGGCTTTGTGTAGCATTTTAAAAATAATAATACCCTTAGCTATTTATGGCCTTGTATGTTTAATAAATCCACACAACAAAACCCTGGAAATAATTATCAGGTTATGAAAAAGCAAACTAATCTGAATGTGGCGATATAAAAAGACAATCGATTACGTCAAATTGTGGGTCCCTCCGGATAGCCTTCTGTACTTCGGGCGTTTTCTAGTCTGCTGACGTAGCGAACTCAGGGCATGTTCGCAGTCCCCCTCCTCAAAAAAACATCCCCTACTTCCCGTTGCTCACCCCTTGGGACGAGACCTTCAGATTGTATTTTGGAGTCTATCAATCTGGTATTCTGATAAACACTGAAGCATAACAAGAAAGCATACACGCGTAGAAAGATATTTTAATAAACATGTGAGAAAAGAGAAAAAAATATACATCGGCATTAAAATCTCTTGCGAAAGATATAAACGCTAGCATATATCACCTCCTTTCTGTAATTATTTATCCTGTTAACAGGAAGTGAATAGAGGGAAGGTTTGGTATAGATAATTTGCAGAATAGCAAGGAAAATAAAATTATATTATTGAGTAAAGAATGTCGTGTGACCGCTATATATCAACGTTTTTATTCATCAAGACATTCCGCATTCTGCGCTTCATAGTTAAACAAATCCAAAATAATAATAATAATAATAATAATAATAATAATAATAATAATAATAATAATAATAATAATAATAATAATAATAAAAACTACAATAAAAGTAGTAATGTCATCATAAATGTTACATTTTGAAAGAGAGCACAGTATTCAAATTTTCACATCTGCAAAGAAGAAAACTGACCATATAACTTCCCTGCGCCATTTGCAAATGTGTTTCCAGTATGCTAGCAATACCTGGCCCTGTAATTTTGATAACAAACGATAAATCAGATATGCCTGTCGCCAGTTCAGCAACTCACACATTCCTTGCACAATCTCATATCTGATCAATAAAAAGCCAAATCAATGTCTATAGCTCCATTTGAGTGATAAAGGTTATCGTTATTGATACGGCATTATCTAACTTTTGAATACCTTCAATAACAACAGAGTTCTTGTCAGATTATTCCATTTTATAAAGATTATACACAGGAGGTTGAATTATCTGGAGGGCTTGTCACATTATTCTCACCGTTTTCAAAAAGAGCTCTTTCTAACAACGAAGTTTGAGCATCAAACTTCGCTGTGCATCTTAGGAGCAGGCGTTATCGTGCTGCAGAATTAGTGACGCAGTCCTCAGCTGTAATATTAGCGTGTATGCGTATAGAGTAATCTAGATTTAAATTAGCTGAACCTAAGATGTAATTTGCAAGATAGTCTCGTGTTGACCACGAAAAACAACCGTATAAAATACGTGTCTTCCAATCAACATAAAAAATGAAAGTCCATTTATTGCTGATAGCAGATATGTAAAGGGGATCAGTACCCCAAAAACAACAAAAAATATTCTGATCTAAGCTATCACATTTCTTGTTTTCTTCTGAAACTAATGGATTTGAACATTCCATGAGCGAGCGGTACATAGATATAAAAAGCGATTCCATCCATAATCGAGATTTCATCGAAAATACACGTTTTGAAGTGCAAAACAAAAACAAAAATAGCAGTTTTAGAAAAAGAGACGCGCGCGCGTGTGCGTGTGTGTATATAGCAGAAATCAAAAACGAAAAATCAACTTGGTATTTAGGTGCAGCATTATCCAAGAATACGACACAAAGGTTTTCAAGCAAATACTCCCATCTCAATCTACCAAGCGAGGTGGCGCCGAAGTAACGTGTGTGATTCGCATTCCGAAAGTCCCTGGTTCGATCACCGACGACCGCGCACTCTGGCTCGTGGGTTTTTCTTGGTGTACCTTAGGTAGGCGAATGTTGGGGTGGTTCCTCTTCCAGCATTACTTTCCTGTTCCTCATTTCCTGTACCCATAATCTCCCCAGTTGGTACTGGTTGGGGTCGGTCGACGTCGAATCGTTCTATCTGGAAACGTTAGGAACTCCCTCCATTCTTGCGCCCGTGTCATCCGTAACTGGTCGCCCTTCGGGTCTCTTCCCTTTATCAGGGATCACTTAGAAGTAAAACGGCCATTGCGGTCTACTTGCGGTGCTCTGCCTCGGTTTCTGAGGCTCATCTGTAATATGTACCTTTACCTTTACTTTTTAGCCACCCCAACCTATTCTTTAAATTGAAAATGTTTATTTATTTTTTCAAAAAAGTTGCTCTAACGGTTTTGATTCAAATAATGTGTCTAAGATGTGCACAACTAATAAAATGTATATCTTGAATTTGAGGCAATATTTTATATCACAATGCCAGAGTAATTGTAGTGTAAATTAATATTATTGTATGTACAGGATTTTAGATGTTTGTTAGCCATAAGTATTGTTAGGAAATAAGTTTACACGGCCTCACAACTGACAATAGAAGTGGGTAACGATAAACCGAGGGGTTGAGTTGTTTATCACTAAGAAGAGACAAACAAATGACGTCATGGTAGCATGCCTTTTTTTAGAAATGGAGGGAATATCTTCCCTAGAGTATATATGTTAGAAGCAGTGATTGGATGACAAAACAGACGCTAAAGTGGGCGCGATTTGGTAACCAATAGCAGCTCTATTATAATGTTTAGACAATTCGGGGTGAAGGAGTATATATTCTCGAGCCATAAACAAGTATCGCACAGTTCGGAAGAATCTCTCACGAGGTGCACGTCGCAGTGTTACTTACAAAAATGTAAAGCACGCGAAGTAATTGGTGCGCGGCAACTAAAACCACTTTAGTTACATTCGGAAATATCACAGTTTCAGTCAGGCGTGTATAAAGATTAAATATGTGAATTATTAATTAATTGTGACGGCAATAAAAGTGTAGAAACAAATTATTTTATCAGTGTTATCTTTTAGTAACAAATCCTTTCCGTTTACACGCCCTGCTTAGAGACACTTGCTCGACTGATTTGTAATAGCTAGCCGGACAAAGAACCCAAATTTAAAATAATAAAATAAGAGGCGCTCAACAAATAAGATAACACGAGCCATAAGAACTGCAACAAATTTTGTGTTTAAATAGCCTGAGAAATCCTCTTCGTGCTGACTGAACTTTGTATATTTTTGTATAACAGACAAGATAAAGGCTTACTATAAGAAAAACGTATTTTTATTAATTACATAATTAGTGACAAATTATTTTAGTAGAGTTATGCTTATTCAAAGAATTCCGTACTGCATGTTCACACATTTTCGAGTATATCATCTAATGCACTCCCTCAAAGTTTGCAATTGTAACTTTTCTTACTTCCTGTACCACGTAACTCTTAGGTAGGGAGTATTGCATTCCACCCAAAAATTGTATGTCAAGATTTCACCGGAAATGTATATTTTGAAGCACGCTGAATAAAAAATCATTTTTATAAACAGTTCATGTGTGCGTGTGTGCGTAAACAGCAAAAATGAAAATCCCGTACGAAACTTGGTATTTAGGTTCAGGGTCTTCCAAAGATGCGAGACAAAGATTCCCAAGAAAATCCCCATTCAAACCATCCTTTACACGGGAAAATGTATATCTTGAATTTCCTGGAAATAATCTGTGAGCTTCTCTTCACTCGGAAAGAATTTTGAATAGTTTTGTATAACTTGTAAACCATACAGCGACCATTTTTAACATTTGACTATGGCTATTCCCTTTGCACCTACTATAAAATGTCTAACGAAACAATTTATTCATACGCTTGTCTCAATTAACTTGAAGGAGAGAGAAGAATAAGCTTTATCAAGAATAGTTTGTAGAAGCTATATAAACATAAACGATAATGGTGGAGAAAGCCATGTGAATGTAATACATGGAACCCTCATCCATCAAGACCCGCAAGACACCATCCATCCCGTTGCTATGGCTAAACATTTGAATATAGTTTCCGCCTGTTTCACGGTCGCCTAATTTCAAGTCACTCCTAGGCAAAACTGTGTCATGAATAATGCAACGTGGATAGAATAACGTATTTATTATAGGATTCTTATGTGAATTTATCATGGGTACAGGAAGTGGTATGAGTGTTCGCACCATAGTTTGTTTTGGAATAAAACATTGTCAAATTGGCTCACTGAACGTCATTTGATATTTCCGCTAAAAATGTTGAGATGTTTATCTCCTTCGTTATTTCTATCTGGTGTCATTGAAAGTATACACAAATAATGGGAATGTTGGTACACTATGAAAAAAGAAAAGCATAAGGAAAAAAGAAATGTAGCACATGCAAAAGACGCACAGAAGTTCCTATCATTTCCAGTTCCAAACACCCGCACTCTGCCAGTAGTTGCAGAGTCCCGTGCCCTGTCGTTGACGGGAAGAAATCTTTCCAAAGCACATGCTACATATAGTAATGCATTTACAAAATCCATCAACGCAATAAATCATCAGTTCTCAAAATAGGCTAAGAAAATGTGATCAAACTGGTGTTTTCTTTCTTTTCTTTTTCGTATGCAGAGCCTTCTTTAATTTCTATGATCATATTATCAGGGACTTTATTTTGACAAACAAGTGGTGGTGTTGAACAGTAGGCTTTTACCACGAAACACACTTACATCATTCATACTTCCAAATTCTGCAGGGATGCGGTTGGGATGGGGAACGATTCTGGTTAAAGAATAATTCACCCACGCAGCCGGGAACAGAAAGGGTAGTATTGTTCTGATGTGTGACAACTTAAGAACCAAAACAAACTTTTTTGAGCTATAACTCCTTATAACAGAGTTTTTAGATTTAATAAGTAAAAGTTTAGGAGTTTTCCATTACTTTGGATTTTCAAATTCAATTTTATCATATGATGTTTATTTAAGGTGCTTACGTTACCTGTTTGCGATTTACGTCAGCAGAATCCAAGTGACATGTTTCTGCAGTGAGGTGACAATGCATGACAGTAATTAACATAGTCCTCTGAAGAACGCTGTTAGTCTGAGGACAATTAGCGTTAATGAGATTATTGTTTGCAGAATCAAGATTTGCACGTGTCTGAAGACATAGTTTCTCTTCTTTGTTTACAGTGTTTCTTAGCTGATGTAAAAGAAGCTTTGCATGTCCTCAAGGTTTGTCAAACGATAATGATCTACAAAGTTAAAATATTCGCATGTATTCTCAAGGGCGTCTGCAAAAACGTTTTCTAAGTGTCCGATCGTCATCCCTTCATCAGTGCCATCCCCAAATCACCATAATCACCACCATTACCATTCTCATCAGGCTTAAGAATCTCCGAATTTACCAGGTATGAGGTATTTACTGGAGGGGACACCTCGCCACTGCGACCAAATAAGTGTAATGTGGCTACGCCCCCCCCCCCGGGAGGCAGGGATGAAGTGAAAGAGCCGCATGAGGTCGCAGGTCCGCAGACGGAATTACAGAGACGCACAGAAGTCCCTATCATTTCCAGTCCGAAACGCCCGTACTCGGCCAGTAGATGCGGAGTCCCGCGAGAGGCCTTGCAGGCAGGTCAGTGTGCCCTGACGTTGACGGGAAGAAATCTTTCCAAAGCGCAGCGACCATGCACTCTGCCTACCATCAGAAGTACTACGGAACCCGGAGACACGCCTGAAAGTTGAAAGGGAGAAAGATGAAATGTCAGGAAATGAGGGGAAAGGAGAAATCATGTTAGGATACACCATCCCAGCATTCGCCTAGGCGGCCAGAGGAAAACCACGAAAAATCTCATGGTCAGAGTGGGCAACCACCATATTTACTAGGAGAATAAGCTTCGGTGCAAATCCTGACGGAGTGCAAGGACACCAAAGAACGGACGCAAAAGTGTCAATCGTGATCCTAACACGTGAACATAGGGCGATGTGCATGTTGGGCGTTGCTGGTAAGCGGGAAAGAACAGAGGTAAATTTCCGTTTAAATCCTGTGGAAAATTGCTGAGAATCAAATATGGAGGATGTAGGTAAATGTTCTTATGCAATTTTATGGCATTTTGTTTGTATTTCTGTATATTGATGCAGATGAATTTGTATTGTGCTTTTATTTTACTCTCCAAAATCTATTCCCTATTTTACTTTCTCTACCATTTACCCACTTAAAAATGCCGGTTCCGAAATTTCACCGGAAACACCAGCTTTGAGGGCTCATGCATCGTAAAGGAATTTTAGAAAAATGCCTTTGCATGTGTGTGTGTTTGTGTGTGTGTGTGTGTGTGTGTGTGTGTGTGTGTGTATGAACAGCATAACGCAAAATATGTTAGACGAATGCCAAACTTCGTTCATTCTGGTAACTTTCAAAGTGTTTCAAAGTAAGCTTCGTTAGTGTTTATTTTCTCAAAATACCGGCTCTACGATATTTTCAGAACGTTGTGTGTTTAGATTGATATAACAAACAAAATGTATATATTTGAATTTTGTATGAATGACTTGTAAAATTCTTTCATTCTCTTTGAATTTTAGAGAATTTATTTTAATTTTAACTATAAGAGATGGACAAGAAATTTGCCACATAGAAAATGTTGAAATATTTAAAATCTGTCATTTGTGATAAATAGCAGTTTTGTAGTTTTAGCCATTTACATGATTTCCTATTGTTCGTTTGTGGTTTTGATACTTAAAGTACTAAACTAACACGTCCGATATTTTTACTTTCTCTACTACGTAGGTACGGGAAGTATTGTATTCCACCCAAAAATTCGATATCGAGATTTCACCGGAAATACATGTTTTGAGACCCCCTGAATCCAAAAAAAAGCATTGAAACATGTCCGTGTGTGTGTGTGTGTGTGTGTGTGTGTGTGTGTGTGTGTGTGTGTGTCTGTGAACAGCATAACTCAGAAACGAACAGTTGGATAAACACCAAACTTGATATTTAGGTTCAGTATCTTCCAGAGATGCGACACGAAGGTTTTCAACAAAATCCTCTCACCCCAGACTACCCCACCCCACGCATACTCCTGTATAGTCACAAGAAAATATATATTGAAACCATTTCAGTCAACATTTATAATGTTAAGAAGAAGTAGACAGAATAAGAAACATCTGTATGAATTGTTTGTAAAATAATGATAATAATTATAATGTGTAGGTAGACATTTGATTGAATTGATTGTTTGTGGGTGGATGGTTTTTTTTCCCCTTTCTTCCTTATTTTTATGTGGTACTTAAGGCAGAGTTAACACTTACTCTAATAAATAGAAAAGACTGCCAATAGAATTAATATCTGTAGATGCAAGGTTAGTGATGAACTTTGAACAGAGGATACATAATGATATTCTTCCATTTGGTTATATTTTAGATCGAATGTTAAACCCTTAAAGATTGATGGAAGCGTAAATCATAAGAAACAAATATATGGAGGAAGGGGATGAATCCTAGGAGACACAGGAATTTTTTTCATGCAAGGCTTAGTTACTAAGCAGCCATGCCATTTTGTGTCACTCTCCTTTCTCCCTCCAACTTCATATGTTGGGAGTGGCCGGTTTACGGCGATACAGTGCTTATAGAATCGAAGCTCCTTGGATGCTAAGCAAACCTAATAACAAAACGATCGAGTCTCCTCCAGTGACAGCTCTGCACTATACAGAAAGATAAGTCATTTTTACCACCTCCAAATTTCAGTAAGGTTACAAAAATATGTAAATTATGCAGTGAAATTATTGACAGGAGCAGCACACTAACGGTGAGGCCACTCGAAGGGCAGAAACTACCAATGAAAATAAACAAGAGACCAAAAGTGTGAAAAAAATGAGAAAAAAAGTTATGTAGGAAAGGAAAGTAGGAAAGTTTAATCTGGAGGTGTTATGGGCAGCAAAAACCGTGAGAGAGTGTGAGGGCAAAATGTGTGAATTAATTAGCATAAAAATATAAGTAAATCTAAGATATTGAAGAGCTGATTTTAAAACGCTTTTTCACATCATCGCTGCTGTTTCACACCCAAACTTGTGACATAGGATTGTTAACTTATTATTAAAGAAGTTTCCGGTACCCAATGCTTGTATTTAAACTGAAGTGCATCCGCTCCAATTGATGTGTTTACCGCCACTGTAATAGCACTCTCGATGACAAAAACAAGGAGCTGTTAAAGTGCAATAAACTGTAGCCATCAATGACAGCTTGCTGTGTTGACCGAATGACCAAGATCTCTTGGAATTCTCTGGAGCTGTCTGCTACTGCAGGTCGTGTTTTTGTCTTTTCTGCGGTTTGAGTTGCGCCTTGTTTCCGGGAAGGAGACGGTCTAACTTGCTTCTTCTCCCTTAAGAGAAACTAAATTTAACTATCAACGTTGCTGTGATATCAAAATACACAAACGAACTTAATAGGCTTTTTTTATTGTTCCATTTATACGTTTTTTTTCTTTGGGTAATATACATTAGATCGCACACAGATTTACACTTCCAGACTTGGAGAGGATAGGGAAATCCTCTTGGCTAGAGAACAATTCCAGCCGGGAATCTAACCCGGTACGATTCGCACACCAGGCAGGTGCTCTATCGACTGAGCTACGAGGCCAACATTTTATTTCTTGTTTCTTCTTAGTTTATATTTTCTCAACCTCGTACACGCGGTCAAACTAAATGTGGCCGGTCTCTTGAGCAATTAAATTGTTTCCAAGTCTATTCGAGGAAGCGCGCGGTTCACAGCCGTCATTTCTGTGCGCCGCTTTTGCTAACTCTATAATACAGAGAGAGCCAAAAAACTACGAACCGGCCTGCGCGGTGTTTTTCCTGTCCGCGTTGTTGGCACTCGCCGTCTGCCGCTATCATAGAAAGGCGCGGATGAAACCAAACATTTTTAAAACTACTTTTAAAGGCTTTACTTACCAACTTTATGAAGAGCCAATTTTATTTGAGTCAATAGTTAAGCCCGTGCATACGTGAATACAATTTTGCCCCCTGTTTTTAGAGAATTAACAACCAGGGAGCGTGATTCTGCCTTTTTTTCAAGACTCTGCAACAGCTCATACGGCCAATATTTCGATGAGAACAATTGAAAGTGTGTTTGAGGACAGAATTATTAGTAGAGATTTGTGGCCCCCTTAGTTCTCCGACATAACCCATTGCTATTTCTACCTCTGGGAAAACTTAAATCTTAAAGTGTATAAGACAAACCCACACACCCTGGAAGAATTAAAACAAAATATCCGCCAGGAAATTGCCAGCATTTCTCAACGTGAACTACGGCAAGTGATGGATGATAATTTTCTAAAGAGGTGCTAAAAATGTAGGGACAACGACAGTGGCCAGTTTCAGCATTTCATTTCACAAAGTCGCTAAGTAAAACCTTTAAAAGTAGTTTTAAAAATGTTGTATGATTTCATCCGCGGCTTTTTATGATAGCGGCAGAGGGCAACGAGCCCCGAGGAACGTGGACAGGAAAAACACCGCGCAACCGGTTCGTAGTTTTTCGGCTCTTCCTGTAGAAGCCACAAGGCACTGATTTGGGCTACCTCCATGTTATGCTTAGCGTGGAGCAGTGGTTAAACTACGTAACTTTTACGCAGGCAGTTCGAGTTCAATTCCCCGTAATGAATTTTATTATTTTATTTTTTACAACTCGTTTTACTGTAATATAGTTAAATAATTTTGTTTGTGGGTAAAAAATTAAATTGATTGAATATGAAACCTCCTCCCGACCGATAAATTAATGTCATGGTTGCCAGCTACCAGTATGACGGACTACTAAATAAACGCCATATACAGATTGGGTGAGAAGTCCCAGTAACTCGTATCCCTGTGAGTATCAAATGTTATTATGCACGTTGGTAGTATCAAATATTATTCTATGTAGCTATGTTACTTCTTATCAATTGTCGGAATTCATGATTACACGTTTCGCAGTCGAGTTGTAATTTGTAGCCATGGCAGATGTGAGCGTTCATAGTCACACTAATGAGAAGTGCTTAGTGATAAGTGTGTGGGTGCGCGAATAACACACAGGTCAGACAATGAGACAGATTATAGGAGCATTCCGGGAAAGATTTAATAAGGATCCACAGCGAAAAGCAACACTCCCGGATTGGGAAAGACGTGTTAAGAAGACACGAGAAGAAACATGTGCTGGAGTCTCTGCTTCATTGAACAATCTCCTATGAAGTCGACACGTAAACGTGCTTCGTAACTCGGTATACCGAGAACAACAATGCGAGATCACATTGTTGTCAGACAAGTTCATACCTGTTCGACCAACGTTCGAATGAACGTGTTTTGGTGTGCCGTGCTTTGTTAACTCAATTTCCAAATGTGCCAAGTTTATGTTTCCAGATTAATTTGTGATTTACTGCAGCTCACGTGCTAGAAATATTGTCTTTTGGGCCAGAGAGAAGCCTCATTACACAGTCGAGCTAGAAAGGAACCCGCCTCACGTAGTAATATGGGCAGCGATGACATCACATCTGTTTGGACCGTACATTTTTAAAGGGACTGTGAATGGCGCAAATTATTTACATGTTACAAACATGGTTAATACCTTCCTCACTACGCTCTTGCAGTACGCGAGTTCCTAAAACAGCACTTTCCAGGGCGGTGGTTAGATCATGGTTCATCAGCAACACCAGCTTCCTTGAAATGGCCACCAAGAAGTCCTGACTTCATCACACCTGACAACTCGTTATGGGGAGTCATTAAGGCGTATGTATCTGCACATCGTTATGCTACAAACGAACTGCGCAATGCTATTAAGGATGCATTTCTCACTATAACACCGCACGTGCTCAAGAGTATGTGAAGAACAACATGGAGGCGTGTGGAACTGTGTTTACAGCATGATGGGGAACATACAGATATATTGAACACTTAATACGTAAGTACTTGTGCTAAAATAAATCAATTAGCATTCGATACTAGGGGGTACGGGGACTTCTCGCCCGCCCTGTACATAAAGAATGAAGAAACCCTGTTATATTTTTACTGATCTGTTTAAAATGAAAGGGAAAAATATAAGGATCAGCTTCACGGAGGTTTGAAATTGCAGCTTTAGGAACAGTAAGCTAACTCTCTACAGTGCGCTGAGTGCTGCAGTAGGGGTTACATTGTAACGAGCTTAAGTAATAAATTTATGGTTCTTCTTCAGTGTTGAAACACTCTGAAACATCTGTCCACTTGAAATCTCCTATAGGAATTATTTTTCCTCGGAAGACTTTTGTGATTATAGTTGTGTTCCCCATTATAACTACTACAAGACTATACAAGGTCTTGTGAACAAAAGCCTGGCTGTCCCGAGCGCTCACGGAAGTAATCGGCCAGTTTTAATTGACTACATAGTAGGTAGTGAAGGTATTGCATTCCACCCAAAAATTCGATATAGAAATTTCACCTGTAGCAGATACAGTTTTGAGGCTCCCTGAATGACAAATGAAATGTCTATATTGAAATTGTTGCGAATAGTCTGTGAAGGCCTCTTCATTCGGAAGGAATTTTGTATAACTGGTAAACCATAAGAGATAGACAAAACATATAGATTTCTTTAAAACACAGAAATTATTTCGAATAATTTTATGGCATCAGCTATTTCCAGAATATTTGTTTTGAATCGTTCAATGATCTTATCATTTTAAAGTGCTGTCGCTATTCACTTGTTTCTCGCGATGTCATGGAAAGAGTATGCAATTTTTAAGCTAGCATTTAGCGGTTTTTAAGCATCTGACTATCGATTCGGTTTCCTTCTTCCCTATAAGTGGAATCTTGAGCCTTATACCTTTAACGAAATGTGTAAAGAAAGTATTTCTGCATAGTTTTGTCTCGACTAATATGAAGTATATAGAAAAATGAGCTTCCGCAAGAAAAGTTTGTAGGTGGAGAAGGTCATGTGAATGTAACATCAGATTTTTTATCATTGGGCTTCTAAATAATACTTTTTGACTGAAACATGCAATGATGCCATCAATAATACTTTGCAGACTTTGGAGATGGAATTAAAGCAAAATTCCTACTATTCAAGAATCAAACGGGAACCTGGGTTTAGAAGCCAGAGACAGTCAACATGTATACGTCTTACTAGTCTAAGTAGATGAAGTACTATACTACATTTCCTAAACATTCGATATCCACGTTTCACCAGATAAAAATGTGTTTTGAGCTCCATTAAAAATAAAAAGCAAATAAGTACACTTTGGGAAAAAGGTTTCTATGTATGTGTGTTGTGATGAATACCAAATTTTATACTTAAGCAAGTGTACCTTAAGATTCAAGGCGAAGATTTTCTAGGGATTCACTTTAAGCAGTCCTATAAATGGAAGATTGTATATTATTTTTTAGTTCTCAAAATTTAGCCGAGTTCTCTAAATAGCAGTGCTACATTTATTTACAGTTAAAAAAATGTATAACTCAAGCGGTATAAAAGCAATTGTTGCTTCTATTTTTAGTTCAACTGTTTTCTAAGAATACTTCTCCATGTGCGAGTTTTTATTATTTGCTCACGTCACATGCTAAATCGTTGTGTTAATTAAATGCTTGCGCAGCTGAGTAGAGTTTTCTTGGATGTTCATAGTTCTGGGCACGGTGGATAGATGTCAGCTGTCGTATTTCCCCTCCGCGGGCGAACCGACTGACCCGTCTTTCAGTTCAAAGAGTGAAAACGAGAATCTCTACAGGTCAGCTCTAATAGAAAAAGGATTTAAACAGATTTGTCAAGTCAAAGTTAGGTACCATTCCTTAAAGAAAGTGTTGTATAGTATACATAAATAAGCCACGTGATTTTCATTTTTATGAAACAGCTCAGTATTGCTTTGAAAAGGGTTTTCGTGAAATAAATTGAATAATTACGAAATAACAAATTGATACCTTTTGCAAATATTTAAAGCAAATAATAGTGTAACCATTGGCTCAAAATTGTACTTAAAACAATACTTGGCGTCTTTCCATAAAAAAATCAGTAGGTATTTATTTCAGCCAGGATTAGCAGATGGGTTTCTTCTGAAGACACAACATCCAAACAATATTATAGCCCAAAGTTACTAATTTTCTACTATTACACATGTACAGCAAAATCTAATATTTATAACAGGTGCTTTGCATATTATAATTATTTAAATAAATGTACTTGATCATCCTCTATTTGGTTGAATTAGCTAGTTTATAGTGGAGCTTAATTACGTGCAAAAAGCTATACATTCTTGAAAATTATTTTAGAACAGGTATTCCGCTATCAAATGTAGTGCAAAGTTCCTGTCTATGCAGCTCAAATGGAGAAATGTCGCTAATCTGGCAAACCCAATTCAGCCATTAAGGAGCATGTGAATGGGAAAAATAAAAATAATTTGTTTACTTTCATTTTCCACCCACTCTTCTCTGTTAGTAAGTATAAAATTATTTGGAAGGTAAACAAAGGGTCACAATTTCCCACTAGTTTTAAACTGAAAATGTAGATGAAAATATACTTTTCAACAATATGATTCTGTAAAACAACTTTAATGCGATAATTAAGCAATCAGTAAAGTTTTTAAATAATAAAGAGGTCTCACACGTATATGAAGAACAAACATTATATATGAATTGTTAAAGAATTTAATTATATTAATGGAATTATGAATCTACTTAATGAAAAAATGGTACAACAAATAACATTTGCAATAAAGGGTATAATTATTTTACAGATTATAAAGCTTAATCTCCTAAATTTGGAAATTACAGAGTGGATTCAGATTAAGATTAACTAAACTTATAATCCAAGTTTATCAAGATAAATATGTGACTAATAGTTTAAATTTAAATTGCACTGTTTTCATGGTATTATCATCGCTGGAAATACTTGGAAGAGCATTTAAGTCATTATCATGTGCATTTTTATGAATTTCTTTACATATTTAATATTAACATTTTTATTTACTTTACAATGCTTGTTTTAATGCACTCAAATAATTAACATCCTGTTTTATCCACTCGTTTTCCTTTTTTACGTATAGTAAGTAGGGGAAGTATTATATTCCACCTAAAAATTCGATACCGAGATTTCACCGGAAATACATGTTTTGAGATCCCCTGAATCCAAAAAAATCATTTTTTGGAAACATGTCCGTGTGTGTGCGTGTGTGTGTGTGTGTGTGTCTGTCAGTCTGTGTGTCTGTCTGTCTGTCTGTGAACAGCATAACTCAGAAACGAACAGTCGGATAAACACCAAACTTGGTATTTAGGTTCAATATCTTCCAGAGATGCGACACGAAGGTTTTCAACAAAATCCCCCCACCCCAGAGTACCCTTTACATGTAACATTTTTTCGAAAAGTTTAATTTTCTCAAAAATGGCTCTAACGATTTTGATTAAAATATCATATATTTAAGATATATTCATGACAAATAAAATGTATATCTTGAATTTTCTGGGAATGTCTCCAAAGGTATTCTCCATTATGAACGACTTTTGCATAACTGGTAAACCATGAGATAGACAAACTTTTACTACACAAAAAATGTATATCGCGTTAAAATACACAATTTATATACTTTTTTTTCTTGATCGAACCATTTTCGAGATATTGCTTGTTATTACCTTAAATTTTTCAATACTTATTTTCTAAAATGGGAATTCGTTATTCATTTTTTTGTCTTGGATATGCAAAGAGTTATAATCTGTGGCAAAGGGAATGGTGCTGCACCTAGCAACCAGCTATTAAGAGATATGTATGTGCTTAAAGGCTACTGTTTTTCTATATTGCCCTTGTAAATATATATTCCCGTTACATCTACAAGAAAATTAGCAATAAGATAGAGTCTGCAAATGTTTATCTCGATTAACATGAAGTAGATGGAGAATAAGCGTTTGTAAAAATAGTTTGTACAAGAGTAGAGAAACTCATGTGAGCGTAACACATCAGATTTTTATTAATGAAGCAATCAACAGCTGCGCGTGAATGCAATGTATCAATTTTTCTTAGATATAATTATTTAAACTAGATGTTTAAATACTCCATTTAAACTTGATTTGAAGTTGTATCTACTATTTTTATAGAAAAGGGGTATGTTTACACATATCAGACAAATAACGAAGGTTTATCACCCGGCCTACAGTTAACTTTTCGACTTCATATCCACGTTAAAATTTACTCTTGGTAAAAATGTACTTTTATCATATCACTATACAGAAATAGTCAGTCATTCCACGAAAAGCAGGAATTCAAGTAAAATTATCTGGATTACTTCTTAGCAGAGTACTGTGTGTACGAGTTTAAATTTAAGTATGCTTATGATTTTTTTTTGAAAAACAAAGTACATATTTTACAACTTTTATGGACATTAAATCTAAGTGATTTTTCGTTGTGTACTATATTGCTTCAAAACGAGTGGGATGGCTCAGGCGATAACGTCTGTGGCCCGCATTAGCGAGGTCGTGGGTTCGATTCCCGTGGCCGACCTTCCTGGCCCATGGAATTTTTCAGGTGTTTCCCCGGCTCACTAGGCGAATTCTGAGAAGGATCATTAAGTCCCCCGAATTTCCTGTCCCCTTATTTCACCTCCATTCTCATTTCGCTTCATCTTTCAACCGCTTGGTCTCTTTCAGGGCTTTATGTGTCGGCGGGAGGTTTCGGCATGCGCATGGAAGGAAAAAAGGTGTTCTGTGGAAACCTTCGTCCTCAGAATGGGGGCGGTCTCTGGGTACCAAAGTAGTCTTCAACTAGGCAAAGTTAAATTTGCAACAACAAATACTTCATAAAGGATTAATCCTAAGAAACAAATATATGGCACCAATTTGAGCTGTTCTTTTTTTTGTAGTAAGTTTTTGTATCTCTTGTGGTATAAAACTCAGTAGAAATGAACTATGCATAGAAAATTCCAAATAAGTGTTTTATTTCTCATGCAGTATGCCAGAATTATGGTATCAAAATGAAAGAAGTATTTTCCATAGAACGGGTTCTATGGTATGAGTGAAATTCCATGCAAATAGATGAAGTTTGAATTTATTTGACTTTTCATTCTTGAGTCATGCTGCTCATAAACATATACATACGTGTTCGCTCGCGAAGTTTTTTTATAAAATTGCTCCTTTTGAATTCATAGGATCTCAAAACATTTATTTTCAGTAAAATCTCTATTCAGTTTTTCGCTTTAATGTAAACACTAAACAAAGTAAAGCAGTATTAATTGATTAATATCCTGAAGCTGTGTGAATATTTTGGAAATAACATAATTTATCAAGTTTGAAATTTGTTTCAAATTCTGTATATAAAATGTAAATTATAGTAGCCAAGAATTGTTGCATGTGTACAGGCGTAAAAATGAGCGGTTTGATACTAAACCAAAACTAAAGAATGCTAGATTACTTAATACATAGCTGGCTAATATGTTTCGTAAGTTAAAACCAGGAAGAGTCCGGAGCAAGAGCCAAAATCGTGAGCCAAATAATTGGAAGGACTCGTAAGCGCCTCGACGTCGCGACGCCAGAAGACAATTGTTGCGGGTGGTAAATATAATTCTCTGGCCGGTCTAGAAAATTCCGCAACAGCAGATCTCGTGGGTGTGTCATCGGTCGACCTTTCAACCTCTAGAGCTAGTGACACCGAGAGAGTGGAGCAGATAGTATTTTCTTGTCTAGAGGTTATTAAAATGTAGATTATTACAGTAGCAGTGGATTCCAAGTAAACATGATAACAGAGCAAATGATTATGCCACAAATGTTGGCGTTTAATTAACAGACGCTATCACTGATTGATTACGCTTCCTAAATTAGTATGCTGCTTTTAAACGTAATATTAGGTGCTTTCGCTGCTGCGATATTTCTGTCAGTGGCAACATTTTTCCACAAGTGTATCATTTAATGTTTAGTTTATTATATTTAATTATTATGTTCCTTTAAACAATGGACAATAAACCCTCCTATGAACTGTTAAAATTAACTTTTGGGAGTATAATGCGATACTTGTTATTGAAACATATTACTTGTAAATATACAGGACTGCTCGTTCTGATTTTCTTTTGCAAATACTGCAGATATTATGTTAAAATATGCCAAAATCTAAGAATAAGATATATTTTGCTTTAATCCAATACAATTTGTACAGATATAGTGATCTCTTAAGCCCCTTGTACACGATCAATTTTTTTTTTCAATTCAAGAGTTTACAAGAAAAATTATCAAACATTTTTCAATATGTGACAAGATTGGACAAGACTTGACAATGTCTTAAAGGTGTTATTTACAAGTTGTCTTTTTTCAAACCAAAACCCTTCAGAAAACATAAAGAAATAATATATCACGCACAAAGCAATTTACTATTTGCGTCACGGTATAACAGTTTGCAATGAAATACTGTTCTTTATCAATATTTTGTAGCACTTTCACATATTATATCTAATGAAATCACATCACGATTACGGAATACAATGGAAATAACATAAACTGATAGGTTAACCACACTATATAATATTGCATTAATGTGTACTTAATTCGGAAAACTGTCTAGCAATTATTTCTTCATATGCCTTCATCTGCTTCATCTTGTGGTAACCCACAGAGTCCTATACATGACCAGCTTATGTATAACCTAATCAGTTCGCATACAACATACCTTGACCGGGTAGCCATTTTTGTTTACTTTCCGCTTTCAGCAATGTTGCAGATTTCGGACGCACTGTAAATACTCGCATTTCATTGGCTGAAGCCATCAAATTATTATAAAATCTTTGATCGTTTAGAGCTTGCTCTTATTTCTTTCAAGACTTTCAAAGAGTTTAAAAGTATTGCAAGCAATTTGACAAGAAAAGTTGTAAAGTTGTGACAACTCTTGAAAGGTCTTGTAAAGTATTGAATTTGACAAAAATTTGATCGTGTACAAGGGGACTTTGAACTTATTGTGAAACACTTCTTTATTAAAGCATATTGTTACTAAGAAATGAACAAATACTGCCTGTGAACTTTGAGTGATACACCATTTGGTGTGAAACTTGTTACCTAATCTTACTAGCACTTTTTTATATCGCTTTAATGTGACACTTTTTCGCTTGAATCAATGTATGCCAGACAAACGGTCTTATTTGCGTAGTCGCTTTCTTGTACCTTCTGTTTCGAGATAATGGGATTGCTGGCTGTTCTTTTAGTGTACACGTAGTCATTGTGATGCTGGACAAAGAACCTTAATGCATAGTTGCCTTCGTGTGTCATCTACTTATTGAAAAATGGCCAGTTGTTTTCCTGTGCCAGTCTTTTATATTTATTTATTTTTGTGAATATCCAATCTTGTATTTACAGGAAACTGAGGGAAACTACGACAAAACCCCAGTCAGATTGGCCGATACATGCAATTTGAACCCGCGACCTCAACCCGAGCCACAGACTTCACCGGCTGACCCATCTCGCTCGGTAACAATTTGTTTGTTTTGTGCATCTTCGACCTTTTGTGACAGGTCCCTATTTCTTTCATAACTTTTAATTTATATAGCCCGCTTTAACTTTTATGGTGGTCATATCGAGGGGGGGATGTTGGCTTAGAAACAATTGATAGTTTTATTACCCGTTGAACTGTAGCTTTTATTAGCTTTTATCATGAAGTACATTCACATTAGATTCTACAGAGAATAGGGAATACACTTATGAAAACTTTCCTGCTATACAACATTAACTGAACTTGGAAGACTGTAGGGGGAGGGGGATTAAGGAAATAAAAACTACGCTTTTCGCTGATACTTCATACCTGTTTCAATAAATATCGTGGAGATTTCCCATCATTTATTAGGAATATCACGGGGCTGTACGAGATAACAAAAGAAGTAAAGGGATTTTTCATCATAAAGATCTCTATATCATTGATAATCATTTCATAAAGAATATGAGGGAAGTATAACTTAAATTAATGTAGCCTATATTTGAGGTTTTAAAGGCCATCATGCAAATTCGGGTAAAAAAGCTAGTCCTTATACAGAGTGGGCCAAAAAACTACAAAACGGTGTTTTTTTCTGTTCGCGTCCTCGGCGCTCGTTGCCGTCTGCCGCTATTCAGAAAGGCGCGGATGAAACCATACATGTTTAAAACTACTTTTAAAGGCTTTACTTACCAATTTTATAAAAAGAGATGCTGAAACTGGCCACCGTCGTTGTCCATACATTTTTGGCACCTCTTTAAGAAACTATCCATCACTCGCCGTAATTCACGTTGACAAATGCTGGCAATTTCCTGGCGGATATTTTGTTTTAATTCTTCCAGGTTGTGTGGTTTTGTCTTGTATACTTTGTTTTAAGTTATCCCAGAGATAGAAATCGCAGGGGGTTAGTTCGGGGGACCGAGGGGACCACAAATCTCTACTAATAATACTGTCCTCAAACACACTTTCAATTTTTCTTATCGAAATATTGGCCGTGTAAGCTGTTGCCCTGACTGTTAATTTTCTTAAAAAAAAAAAAAAGGTGCCAAAATTATATTCACATATGTACGGACTTCAGCTGTTGACTGGAAAAAAATTGGCGACTGACTGTAAGTATTGTAATTTTGTAAGTTGATAAGTAAAGCCTTTAAAAGTGGTTTTAAAAATGTTGTATGGTTTCATCGCGCCTTTTTATGATAGCGCCAGACGGCAACGAGCGCCGAGGACCGGACAGGAAAAACACCGCGCAGGTGGTTCGTAGTCTTTTTGGCTCAACCTGTACATTGGACGAGAAATTTAAAACCGAGATTTGGGTCAAAGTCTTACTGTGCATTCTTTTGGAACCGCATTGGTGCCTATATTGTAATTTTGCTCAAATTGTTTATATGTTTGTGATAATGGAACAGAGATTGCAACTCTTTAAGCTCCAAAATGAAGGGGATTCTACATAAACAGTGTGTGCAACATTACGGGTGCTATTTAATGATCGCATACATAAACAGTTAATCAGAGTTCAAACCAACTTGAGTCAAGCTAAACTTATAACTCTTGTTGCATAAAAGTCAACCTTAGATTTCAAGGCAATGTCGCTTTTATTTAAGGCCAAAATTAATGGCATTTTCCAAAGCCTACAATTGCTACGAAACAGTAAAAACCTGATTCTGTGTATTGCTCAAATCAGGAGACTTTAGAAACAAACTAGAAATGTTATTGCCTGCTTTCTTAAGGATTAAAAAATATAGCTATTACTCTTTTGAATCATGTGTCATCAACAAAATTAAATCTTAATTACAAATAATAAACTTCTTAAGACGAGCGGGATGGTCTAGGTGGTAACGTCTGTGGCCCTCTTTCGGGAGATCCCGGTTTCAAACCCTGGGTCCGACTAATCTGACCGAAGGTTTTTCGCGGTTTTCCTCGGTCGCTAGGAAATGCAGTGTTGGATAATTTTAACCGCGAATTCTCCTGTCATCCCTTTCATTTCCTCATTCTTCGCCGCCATACCAGGCATTGAGCTGATCACCCATACTGGATATGTCATGATCTAGAGCAGAGGTAGAGAAAACGGGACTCGCGAGTCATTTTGACTCTAGGCGTCGTTCCCTCTCTGCAACCGTCGCTTTGTTTTTCACTTGCTGCTGAGTGATGCAGTGCGTGTTGCATATTTGGTGACTCGCAGAAGGAAGGGTTTCCGTCACCCTTGATATAGAGTTTACTTGCTCTTCGACAGGCTACTGACGCAAGGCATTGGCTGGTAAGTAGTTTAGGGTAATCCGTTGAAAAAAATAACTTCTTAAGAACTTGTTAAGTCGTGATGTTGAGTGGCTCAATTGGATGTTTTCGCCTTAGTTACTTTAACCAAGTTTATCATTTATGGCTAAAGATAATTTATGTTTACTTAACGAGTACTATCTATACTTGCTTTTTTTTCAAATACTTCGTGTACTTTTCAAATGCGTGCTTTTTATCTGTTTCGGCATACTTTTGGTATATTCCAACGCAGAAGTAATCCTTGTGTTGAGCTGATCCATTATCAGAATCCGTAGTAGGAGAATATAATTAAATTTGCATTCACAATTGAAACCATATTTCTTCTTTTCTATTAGAAAGATACTCACTTGGTATGTGAGTTAATTGTAAATTTCAACAATTTAAAAATATTTTATGTTGCATATTTTGCCTGTTTTGTTAATAAGCATATTTCATGAGTTTTAAAATGATGCTGCATATTTGCTTGTTTTACATGTACATTTTATAAATATATTTTACTTTATTAATTTTAGATTCATATTTTGTTCACAAATACGATATTTCCGAATAATATGTAGCATTGAGTGAGTCTTGAAACTTGGTAATACTGATGGTAGCTCACACGCAACGCAATCAATAGATCACGTCACATCGGTGAATGCCCTGCCTATCTGGTCGCAGCCGTTCCCTCACGGTATGAAGGTGGCTTAAGGAGTTTCGAAATTGGTTTCGAGTGTGGTGTTTATACTTGTACGTAATGTTAAATTTAGTTTAAATTTCATTGTTTAGTATCTCAAGAGATTTATAAAAATGTAACCTACTAGTTTATACAAAAGAAAACATTTTGAAATGTTCAACCGTTAATAGCTTTGGAAATTCACTTCCGAAATATTCCTGCAGGTTTGCCATCGGTCTCCAGTTGAAACTTCAATTCAGTGTTGTGGTGCTTGTATATGATGAAGGCTTTGCTTCGTGTATATACTAACTCTTCAATGTTAAATATAAAGTTTGATGAGTTAAATACTTCATATGGTTCTCACAATATTTTTATTCACGGAGAGATTACATAAATGCTCTTAAATTTTTATTTTATGTCATTATGATGTCTTAATATTTTATATGGGCATATTTTTGTGCATATTATGAAAATTTTCAATGCATAAATGCATGCATAGTAAAGGTAACATTAGAGCATAAAATTCCTCTGCCTAATAATCAGGTTTCCCATTTTCCCTCGCATCTGCGCTGTTGTCAAATTTTTTTGACCTCAGATTCAGATAAACTGAGTTTAAAATTAGCACAAATAAAGAAAATATCTAAGATCATGCCGTAGTTTACAATTTTTATGCAACTAGCCGTAAGTTAAAATAAAATTCGACAGAGTTTCTCGTGTAGATATAGACGTTGAAAGTAACTTGGGTGCACTGTACATGATGATAGAAGTAGCACGAGAATGCCAAGGTGAGAGACGGCTTTTGACATTACAGGGGCAGGGGATAATAAAAGAATACCTATCCACCGTTGCATCACAATAATTGACCAGTCATCACTCTCAACAAAAACACAGACTCGTCTGCCCTGGGCTTGAAAAGTTGTTTCCAAGGCTACAGATTTTAGGTTACAGAGCGAACACTTTTTGATGCAGTCTGAATCATCAGGTTCAACGTGATATTATGCTTCCTAATACATTAAAGCAATTTATTATTATTATTATTATTATTATTATTATTATTATTATTATTAACGTAAACCATGCATTAAATAGAACATTATGTTGGTAAAAGTCTTCCATGATTTGCCTTTTCTTTCACGAGTTCATGCACATCATTGTGTGAGAACAATGATGTAATAGATCTATTGAAACGGCTGTGTTCATACTCGATCCCATATTAATTTCCCCTTAATCTACAACAGCATTCAACAACGTTCTAAAGTCGTCTTTAACAAAGGCCCTTTTGATTCCTTCTGACTGATTTGCTCATAACAGCTTGTCTTATTATATTACAATGCTCATTCATCCTGATATACTAGCTCATTCCTTTACTCATTCCGGTTGTTAATAGACGTCACTCTCTTTTAAAATATTTTCATTCTTTGCTTAATAGCGGAAAACTGTTTGTTCCATAACAGTCTCTGATTAGTTTCTAATCAGTTCATGCACAGGTCCGAGAGTATCCAATGTGCGCATGCATTGGTGTGGCAGAATCGGTCAGAATCGTGCGTAGATGTTACTTACTGATTCTGACATACTCTGACGTGATCAGAAGTTTGTTGGATCGCCTGATTGCATTGCACTGCCAGTCAGATGTCTCGAATGCTCATGTTCAAACTATCGAGAACTCTTGTTGGAACAAAGAGAGAAAATCATGTCCAACGTAAGATTAGGAATAATCAAACCTAATATATCGATAATTAACAACTGAAAGCATTATCTTACTCCAGCGTTAAAAAGGAACTGGGGGAAAGCACTGCAAACTAGATGCAAAAATATAAACTTGCAAACTGGTTTAAGAATTCCCGCAATTTCGGATCTAATCCTGATTGGCAACCTTGAACAACTACATTGGAAGTAGTGACGTGACGTGTCGCTGCTGCTATACTACCTACCATGTCCTTTCGAAAGTTAAGTTATATGTACCTACATTTATTGTACATTTACAATGCTAGAATTGCTTAAAACGTTGTGCGGAACACATGTATAGTATTTATTATACTAATGATGAATACATACAGAAATTGCGAAGATATACAAGTCATTCCTTGGCCCAGACGCTTATCGAAGAACAAGCGACAGTGAATCGCAACACGCCCTGAACCGGTAATCAAACCAAAGTAGAGTGTGGTGATGGTGGTGGTGGTGACGATGAAGAAGGAAAGGAAACTAAGTAATGTTAATTAGAATATTTCGCGGAAGTAAGTAATTCAAACCAGCATTCAGGACTTCCAAAACGCGAGCCACAGGCATACTTTCCAGCAAAATCCGCAGTTGCATGTAATCCATTACTGTAGACAAGGATCTTTGGGAATTCCACACTGTGTCGCTTATGTAAGTGGTATTAAGTTATCAGATGTATTGTCTGGAGCAATATAATTCTACTTTAGTCATTCGCTTGATGGATGCCAGTTTTACATAACATGCAGCGTAACAGAGGATATTTTCTGCTGTAAAGTTTCGCAATTGGGCATTTCGAAACCTCAGCTGGATGAACTGCCTTCTTTGAGCGAGTTTAGTTAATTAATTGCACCACCTCTGATTACGTTGGACTGTTCATTCCATGACCTTATTTTGCAAATAACACAAACATGCAATTACAAAGCGATTTTATTTAAAAGTGAGGTATGTTTTGCTTTAACCTAATAAAGAGTGGTGCAGATAAAAGTGGTGCGTCTCCCGTTTGAATGCAAATGCGATATTTTCGTTGTGCATTAATATAAATTTCTGTTAAAATTGGTCGTTAAAATTGAATCGAGCTACAGTACAAATATGGGCAATTTTAGCAGTATGAGTAATCGGTAATATAAACATCTTAATATTACAAAGAAAGCAATTTTGCCAGTTGATTGTAAGTGAAACACAGTAGTTACTTGCATGTTCCTGAAACGATGCCATTTACAAAAACACTTGTTTGTTTTATTTACTCTTGAACTTTTTATATCTGGCAATAAACAAACGTTTATGTCTTTTGTCTAGAAATAAGTGCATGATACTAGCAACTCTGACAAGACAACACAGAAGTTTTCTTTTCTTTTTTGGACCTTGTTACTCTAAGCTACGTTTTCCGTTGTTCTTGAGAAACTTGGCTGCTTTCTCTATTTCATTTCTTTTTTCTGTCGGCACTGAAAATGTGTATTGAGTACGGTTCTTCCATACCCAGAAAATAGTTTCAGAAAATAACACGTAGTAACCTTTACTCTTACCGTTGTGCAACAAATACCATTCTCAAAATGAAACACAGAAAATGTAGGAAAATTAAAGATATATGTTGGTGATGATGACAAAAGTAATTGTGGAGTGTCCCGAAAATGTGTTCGCGTGCCACCTAAACCCTGTTTCTCATAACCTTGCCCCGCTGACATGTATTATTTCGCGTTTTCTTTCCTTCCTCTTTACCCCTGACTGGCTAATGTGCATCATGATGTTGTGTGGCAAACAAACCCTATGCAATGCAAAGCCATACGATAAAGTGATAAAATAGATGCATGTGTTTTCATATCTTGAGAGGCAAATTTAAACCGAAGTATCCTCCTACCTCTTGGTTGACTGATGCATTAACTCCGTTATATAATATATTTTATTCATGCGGGAATGAAAATGTATATTTGACAATTCTCTTCGAATATATTACGATAAATGATCACGTTATATAACGTGCTAGTTTGTAACGCACAACGACCTATTCCACGACAGCAGCCAACGAGAGGTGAGTAGTGCACGTGACATTTAAGAGATACAGGAAATAGTTATATGGAACAGGGGTTAGTGACACCCATGTCATAGACTCGTCACATCCCTGTTGTAGAGCAGGTATCAATACTTAGCTTTAAGGAGCCGGCTGTAAACCTGTCCGCTCCCGTTAGCGTCTGCTGCAAGGAAAGCTGAGCAGCAGATCGGTTTGTAAACTCAGTGGCGTTTCCTGTAACTGCGCTGGAGTAACTTTGCGATATAAATTGGGTTGAAGTGTTCTAATCATATTGTGTCATGAAAGTATATTGCTTATATGACATTATTATTAAATAATGTCATATTAGCAATATTCAATACGAAGAGATATGATTGCAATTTGCAAATTTCTGCATTGCATTCTAGGAGGGATTATACAAGCAATGAAAAATACATTATTTAATAAAAACATGATAAGGTATATGTTCAAAGGCAAAATAAACAAGTTGTGATCTGACCAGCATGAGCAAATTCAGCAATAGCAATAAATTACAGTATAAAATGTACTGGACTTATATCCACAAACGTTGTACATTTTAGTTGTTCCATTAAAGGCGATCTTTCTTTCTTTTCATACTGATTCGCACAACAAGATGGATAATGGCGCTGTATATTAAACTTTTTTACATGGTTTAACATCTTATTACAAATTAAATACTTTATATCATTATCTTGTGCTGTAATAAAATATGTTTCCTCCCAAGCAGGGCTGAACCCAGTTGGTGTCGTTGACCTACGGTTTGACCTATTGTCCTTATTGATAAATGAAAACTACCCAACACAAGCGCCGCTGCAATGAGGGAGGATATGAATGACGTCAACAGTTTCCCCTTTGCTCCTCTTTCAGTTGCTCCCATCACGCTTATGACAGGCAAGCTCCCAGCCGGTCTGCTAAGTACTTGACGATAGCTGTTCCAGAGCATGGGTCATAGCAGCTCGTTTGAACACAAGTGTCACTGTTAACGCAGTAGCATAAATTTCCTTGTAAGCTGTGAAGCACTACTGTTTATAACGTTCTATACTTAACATGAAATGATCTGCAGTTCTTGTCATTACATAGCTAATAAAAATACCATTGCAGAGCATTCATGAAGTACAGTAATGTTATAACGCTTGTGGTCGTTAATTCTGTAAATTCCTTAATAATGTCTCTCGTTTACCAACCATTAACTTGTTCTCACGTCTTATATGAAAGACCTGATGCTCCCAACAGACTGTTCTGTTACTGGGTATCCAATTATCTGGAAATATCCAGGGGAACTGTTACTAAGCTACTAAGAGTCATGTACTCTGGTTTAAAACACCAAATTATTATGATGAATGGTAAGCAAAGAGCATTCCTTCCCAAGGTCGCGGTTCAAACCCGGCGCAGGGCGATGGATTTTTTCGGGCGTAAAGGGAAGTAAAGCCGGTGGTCCCGTGTCGTAGATTTACGGCACGTAAAAGAACCTCAAACTTGATAAAGAGGCCTCTGAGCAAAATTATCGGTCTTTCACGCCCAATATAGAATGGGACGCTAAGGACCATAGTAGTTAAAGAGCGTCCATAAATAAAACTCAATTCTTAATGTCATAGCGCGATAAAATACCCGTTATCACAGTTTGTATTCTTCCACTTAAACCTGCAAGGATAGACGCAATATGAAGTTTGACGAAAGATTATATATTAAATAGCAAGCTTAGAATATACTTCGCATTTTTTTTGTAGTAAAAATCAGCTGCAATAAACCCACACCTTTGAATGAGCACAAATTGTAAAGCTCTTTTATACAGAAGTTTATGGTGTACATATGATATTTCTGCTGAGACTACTTTAGTCGCTTTTAATTCCATAATGTTATATTTTATTCTTCGTACAGTCATTCAGTATAGTTATTGATATTTTTCAGTTTGTTTATTGCACCCTAATTTATGTACTCGTTTTGCTTTCAAACTTTGCGAGTTTAAAAGTACATAGTGTGAAATGAATTAAGAGAGAGAGAGAGAGAGAGAGAGAGAGGGAAACAGTTTTGGTGAAAGAAAATTGGCAGAATTAGCCATCCATAAGGATACTTAGGAATTAAAATCATTAGAAAGAAGCAATAGTAGAACCTGGATAAGAGGATATAGGTATGGATTATACCTAAAACTGCACAATCTGAATGTTTCTTGAAAATGTTAAGTTGTGTATTTGTTGGAACACCTGAGTTAATGTTTTGTGCCTAATTTGAAATGAGACCTTTCCAAAATGACAATTCATATTTACTTTTCCGTTTCTGAAATGCTTCCACAATTTACCTTAAAGACAGATTAATTTATTCGAGATAATTTTTTTTTATTTTACCTTTATTTTTAATTTCTTCTGCCTTTATCCAGACTTAATTCCTTTCCTTCTCTCCGCACCTCTTGTCTACGAATGCATGGAACGGTGTTACGTCACACATAGCTGAGCTGACTGCTCTGCTTTAGGATTTCTCTTAAATTAAACATTAAAACTCTCTCTCCCTCTCTCTCATTCATACTTCCAGACTCTAGGAAGGATAGGGAGTAATTGTGTCTAAAGAAAAATTCTCACCCTCCAGCCGGCAGCCAAGTCAGGACCCCTGGTTTGGTGACTGCATTCTGATCACCACAGCACAGAGAAAATCGTATTGGATTATTGTCTTGCATTTAAACATTCGATATTAACCTTAAAGTCCATTCTTTTCAGCTCCCGAGCCTTGGCAAAGAACACAGGGTGCTCGTGTCATTATTGTGACAGTTCTCCATGTTGTAACTTTGAGATCGCAAGCCTTAGATGCGCAGGACGTTTTACATGTTTGTATTGGCCGAACATAATGTGAGGTCTTCATTGGAAACTCATCTTTATTCGCAATCTTTAGGCTGCTATATGTACCTCTTACTACATGCAGTTGATTCAGGTCTTAACGTTTCATATTGCGGTCTAAATATTTGATAGCAGTAAATAAGACAAGGGTTATTGGAACAGGGAACTTATAGCGTATCATGAGCCAAGTATAATACATCAGTTGTAAAGGATGTTGACACACCTTAATAATTTTACTTGAATAAGACGCTGAAATATTCACACCAGTGTAAAGCTCACTGCAGTGTTTTTATTTTCTCTACTACGTATAGTAAGTAGGGGAAGTATTGTATTCCACCCAAATATTCGATACCAAATTTCACCGGAAATACATGTTTTGAGGCACCCTGAATCCAAAAAAAGCATTTTTGGAAACATGACCGCGCGCGCGCGCGCGTGTGTGTGTGTGTGTGTGTGTGTGTGTGTGTGAACAGCATAACTCAGAAACGAACAGTTGGATATACACCAAACTTGGTATTTAGGTTTAGTATCTTCCAGAGATGCGACACGAAGATTTTCAAGAAAATCCCCCACCCCAGATTACCCTTTACATGAAACATTTTTCGAAAATTTTAATTTTCTCAAAAACGGCTCTAACGATTTTGATTAAAATATTAAATGTTTAAAATATTTTCATGACAAATGAAATGCATATCTCGTCTCGAAAAGTATTCTTCATTGTGAACGACTTTTGCATAACTGGTAAACCATAAAAGATAGACAAAATTTTACTACACAAAAAATGTAGATCGCGTTAAAATACACAATTTATGTCATATACATTTTTTTTAGTGAACCATTTTCGAGATATTGCTTGTTATTCCCTTAAATTTTCCAATACTTATACTTTTTCTCAAATGGGAATTCGATATTCATTTTTTTTTTGTCCTGGTAATACAAAGAGAATGGAATACTCCACATAGCAATCAGCTCTTAAAATATTTGACTATCGCTTAAAGCCTACCAATTCCCCTTGCATCTACAAGAAAATTAGCAATAAGATAAGCGTTTGTAAAAATAGTTTGTACAAGAGTAGGGAAAGTCATGTGAGTGTAACACATCAGATGTTTTCTTAAAACATTTAGACAGAGTACCAGTGGATAACCATTGAAAGCATATTAGTCGGTGTGTATTAAACTGGTATATATTATTTTTCCATCTGCCGTTTATTACGTAACGATTTATATTTAAATGTTGTGACATCTGGTATATGATATGTTTTATTTTTTATTCAAGTAATTAAAATTAATCTAAAAATACACTACCTACATAAAAATGCATATTTATACACGAAACACGTTTAGTACTTCAGGAGGATACAAATAAATCCTACAGCGTTTATTTATGAAAGTGTAACACCCTTTGCAATGCAATGGCTCATATAAAATAGGAAAATACATGAATATAAACAGTCCAAGGCTGGACAGCCCTGATGCAGTTTGGAACACATAAGAAACTCTCGTAGACAAGTTGTTTACCACCCACTTCCGCCTCGTATTCATTCAAGCTGTTGGGCATTGACCGTTGAGACGACGAAAACAAGGTCGGGCAGTCTTGCCTGTGGTCAGTTCTAATTGGCAGATGTGGTACTTCCTCCAGCTATACCTTTTGTTCGTCGCGTTCGTAACAACAGGTCGCACAACAACCTGCCGTAGTAACCTATTTCAAAATGCTTTATTTCCGACTGAAATCTTAATAATTTTACTGATAAAAATTTAAAACTTGTCATGTTTTCGTAGTACGAGTTCTTAGAATACCTTAAGTGTGATTTTTTTATTCAAACAATATAGTTAAGAAATTGACAAATAGTATTCTGAAATACACCTTTTTGTTACGAACTGTCTCGTGTCGCAACAATATGTTCAACAATATATATATATATATATATATATATATATATAAACTTGTATATATGTATTTATGTGTTACGATTATACTATTCTTTTTCATGCAACTGCTAGAGCAAGGGTGGCGAAAACTCCTTCCTTCCGTGAGTCACCAAATATGCAACACGCACTGCATCACTCAGCAGCATGTGAAAAACAAATGGATTGTGGCAGAGAGGGAACGACACCTACGAGTCAAAAAAAAACTCGTGAGTCCCGTTTTCGCTACCTCTGTGCGTAAGGAATTGCTGGATGAGAAGTTTACGAACGAGCTATAGACGAAGTAGAATTTGAATACAGTAAGAAATCCCTTTTCTTAAAATATCAGTAATTTTTTTCTACAGTAATTAAGGGCGAGAAGCGACCCTTTCGAGCGCTAGTGCCTGAACAACAAGCTAGTGTCTGTTTCTGAGTAAATGGGTATCTTAATTTAGCATATTTATTTTCTACGAACTACTTACATTAACGGAATTGTAGGGACCTTGCAAATAAACAAGGCTGCAACCTGGTGCGATCTAGCGTAAGTGGTTGATGAACAACATTATTTTAGTTACCTTGGGAGAAAGATAAACCTCATCAGCTAATATGACGTAGCATGTTTTCGCCATTACTTCAAGAAAACAAAACCATACAATGAACCCTAAATCTGCTGCGGGTGGAAGCGTATTAAATCGTATGAACTCTTCAGTGTTTGCAATTACACGCATAAAAACAGCTCATCAGGATCTGAATTCAAAATTAACTTAAAGATCCTCACCTTGGTTTGCGCGTTTTACGGCAGTAGATTAATATTTATCTCTCTCTCTCTGTCTCTCTTCCTCCCTCTCCCCCTCTCTCACTCGCTCTATTGAAATACTGTGGAACACCTAAAATGGTCGTAGTCCTACAAATTTTCAGGAAAATTATGGGAATAATAGCGTCATTGCTCATAATTTAATTAGATGGAAACTAAAAGACTTCTAAGTGACGGGATTTTTTATGCTTAACCTTAATTACAACAATGCCAGCCTTTGCTATGGTGCAATTTAAAGCTCCCCCAGTCAATTACGTGACATTCCGTTAGAGGCGTTCTGGTGAAACATCACGTCATTCCACGTCCAAATTAATGGCATATCGCTATTGCATTGCATACATATATGCAGATGTCTTACAATATTCGTGGCTTAAAAGTTTTGAAACTTCATGCTCAAATCCCCTATTTTCCAACAACCTCACTTTCTATTTCTCTGTTTCCTCCAATAACAAACACTTTCCTTCAACCCTTTTTTGCGGGCAGAGGACTTCATTCTCTTGCCAGCCAGTAACGAAATGTACGGCGTTTTCGATTATCGTCATCATAACCACCATCATATATGTAAGCAAACATTGCAAGCTGAAAATCAGTTACATGTGTTGTTTTAGCACCCGGTCATCTTAGAAAAAGTTGCAAGGTACACATTTGGAGTGTGCTGTTTAAGAAGCTGGTCTAAGACGAGACAATTTTACCAAGCTGTATCATAAATATTTGCTCCACGTTATGTAGAAATTACATTATTTCGATAAAACATTGGAATAAACTTTAAGGATGTAGTTGAACATATCTTCCATTACATGGTGATATAACAGCAGATTATGATACAAGTGTTAAAAGTGGGGTTAAGGCTTTTAGATACTCCTTCATTTCGCAATCCTACGAGCAAAATAAAACCACTTTTAATACCTGTGGTACATGCTGTTTTTAGACAACACTCGAATTTGTAAAATGTCAATAAAGTAATATTATATTGATTTCCGAAATTAAAAGAAATCGCGTTTAGAACGAGATCAACTCGCGTGTATAGCAAGATTCTTGAAATAAGAGAAATTACGTTAAAAACGAGATTAACTTTCGTGTGCAGCGAAATGTCAGATACTTTGATGTTTTGTTGATTCGCTAATAGTCATTTTCAGTGAAATTATGTTCCATATGTTTTGCCTTACACCAGACAATGAAGCGATTAAATGCTATATCATATTGCTTTCTGTATTTTTTGGGTAAGTAGTTCTAGCGTTATTCCTTCTGCTGCTTCTGTAATTTCACCTGGCTCTTCCATTTCAGTTTCTTCTGAATTAAATTCACCATTTAATCTTTATGTAGGTGATACTGTTAAAATAATAACGTTTTAGATCAAAGAAAGCACAAGGCTGCCAATATAACGTATAGGTTAACTCCACAACGAACTGCGATAAATTGAAGTATGACGATTTGTACTGTGAACAAATAATGCGACCGCCGTATCGTATTAATTAATTAATCATGTAAACAGACATAATGGAAGGTAAAACCTAATCAAACCAAGTCGAATTATTCAAAACGTGCAAATACAAAAGGTAATGATTGGATTAGGTCATGTGATTGGACTTGAAAACAAAGTTTGTCACAATGGAGTGGTGTAAAAATCTTATCGCACTAGTCTGAAAATGTAAAGCTTTTAGTTCCTGTGCACTATGTTAAAACTTCTACTTAAGGGCGATGTTGTCTAAAAAATTAATATTTATTGTGGTTTTCTCCTGAGAAATACCTTGAAAATTAGATTTACGTTAAACGAAAACTTTTGTCATAAATGTTTTTATTTTCGCATGACCAAATAATAAAGAAAACTAACACCATATAAAAGGCTAAGTGTTGTCTAACTTGGATAGGGACGGAAGAGTGGGCTTTGTATATGAATAATATATAACTATGGAGTATCTGTGAATTTGTCATGAATACAGAAAATAGAAAATATTTTAAATATTTGTTTTTCCTTTACATTTTATCACATTTTTTATTATCACATTAAGAGACGTATATTTTGTTTATTATAACCTTGCGGCTCGCATCTCATTCGAATAAATGTGTGAATGCCTATAAAATGTCACCAGACAAAGAAATTTTCATTGGAACAGGTCCCTATTTGGCTTCTATAGTCATATCGGGGGCTTTGACCTGAGAAACATTTGATGGTGTTTGTAACTCAACATTTTTACGTAGATATATGCGCTTTTGCTGTGAAACACTCACATTTATATTACCAGGGTCAGCGCAGAGAAGAGAATTATTTTGAACTAAATAAAAACTCTCCTAACACAGGAACACCCGACCTCGGTGAAGAATCTCGATCATAGAAGCAGTTAACCTATTGAAGGGAATAGACCGTTATAATCTGTCCACTCATGAGCCCAACCTGTTATATAGCTCAAATTAAGATACATTTTATCCGAAGAGTTTTTTATTACTTTCTCTACCACGTATATTAAGTAGGGGAAGTTTTGCATTCCACCCAAAACTTCGATACCGAGATTTCACCGGAAATAGATGTTTTGAGGTCCCCTGGATAAAAAAACACTTTTAGAAAATGGTCCGGGTGTGTCTGTGTGTGTGAGTGTGTCTCAAAGCATAACTCAAAAACGAAAAGTCGGATAAATACCAAACTTGTTATTTAGGTTCAGTACCTTTCAAAGATGCGACACGAAAATTTTCAAGAAAATCCTCCACTCCCTTCTACCCTTTACATGGAACATGTCTGGAAAATTTTGATTAAAGATATTTTAATGACAAATAAAATGTATATCCCCAGAAGTCTTCATTCTAAATAGCTTTTGCGTAACTGGTAACCCGTAAGAGATAGGCAAAATTTTTCTACTCAAAAAATGTAGAAATCGTTAAAACACAGAATTTACGTCATATACATTTTTTGGGGAGAAAAATTCCGAGATATTCCTTGTTATTTGTTTGAATTTTCCAATAACTTCTTCTCAAATGGGAATTCGTTATTCGTGTTTTATGCCCTGCACATGCAAAGAAAATGGAATGCTCCACATAGCAACCAGCTCTTAAAATATTTGACTATCGCTTAAAGCCTATCATATTCCGCTTGTAACTACAAGAAAATTAGCAATAAGATAGTTTCTGCAAATGTTTATCTCGATTAACATGAAGTAGATGGAGAATAAGCGTTTATGAAAATAGTTTGTACAAGAGTAGAGAAGGTCATGTGAGTGTAACACATCAGACTTTTTTACTGCATACGTTTCCAGTACTCGTGTTTCAGCACGAGAACCCCGTAACCAGCGCAAGAGGAGGACAATGTTGCTTGTTTTCACGTTATGGTACTACCAGTATTATTAAAACTTTGTTGGTTAAGGGATTCTTGCGCTGAACCGCGCTATTATTAATCGTTTTTCAGGCAATACATTTGCAGTGTTTGGCTTATCGGGGATTAGAGAAATTTTCGACAGGTGGCATAATAGATAACACCCAGACTGTCAGGGCCTATCAGTACATTAAAAGTCCATTAGCTGATCAATCATACCGTGCAATTGGCAATTTGCGTCATTGTCAGGCCAATAGAGGCTCTCCATGACACAGCAATATCTCACTGATAGCTTTCGAATTATAAACGACTTTGTGAGACACTTTGCCAACATAATATTCCAAGAACGTAAGTGCGCTTCGATAATTTAAAACACAGAAATTCCGGCTATTTACCACTCTTTTAAGTTAAAACTCATTAAAGCTTTTTATAACCATTACCAATTTGCAGATCTCCCGTATATACTGTTTGTATAAAAATCTTCTTTGATAAACTTTTGCTTAAATTGGTTTTAAATTATACCATATGGGTATTTCTATGCACTTTGCGGAGATAACAGTCAACTGTTTAAATTACAGATTTTTGTGGGTTTATGAAAAGAAAAAGAAGCATTAATTTTCACATGTTACATAGATGCCGCAGCAAAATAGATTTCAACCTGAGACTAATTTAAGCATTCAATAGCTTAATACCACAACAAATTTATTTGTCCTGTAGTATAAGTTTTTGCCTATATCAGATTCAACGCGACTGAAGAGGAGGTGTTAGGGGTAATCAGACAGAGAGGGGCCTCCAGCACGTAGGACCCAGTAGGCCCTTTATGTTTCCAACGTAATTTCTGGGATGGTGATGTGCGCTACGGGGTCCCTAACGTTTCAACATGACACCAATTCTGATCCGGCTAGTCTGCCTTAGCCACCCACAACCTGGAGTTTCCGGGTGTAAACGAGACATCTCCGAGTAAGGAAGAGGAGGCCCAACGGTCTAGCCAAGCACCAGGGAGAAATATTTCCATACCACAACTTCCACTGCAACAACACACCAACTGCCATCGCCTGGTCCCAAAACCCTGAAACAGATGAAAGGAAATGATGGGGAAATGAAGAGGAGTTTACACTCACGTACAGAAAATTCATTATATGCATCTCATTCGCAATGTCAATATGAAACACGTGCGAAGATGGAATATTGGAAGCTAGTAGACACACTTGGAACAGATACTGGATAAATAGCACCAAGGACATATCACTAAGATTTTATTTTTTCCGGACTTATATACTCTCTTTAAATGCAAAAACTTCCATTCAAATTTTGGAAAACTTCAAGATTACTTCAATTGGTTTCACATCAATGTTGGAAGTACTTACATTAATAAGTGGCAGTGAAAAAAGATAGTGAAACATTGCTATTTGTGCGCGCGTGTGTGTGTGTGTGTGTGTGTGTGTGTGTGTGTGTGTGTAAAGTAGGTAGACAATTGGGGAAATAAAAATTTATGAAATAATGTTTTCAAATGCATAATTGCATGCTTAAAACTTGTGTCCCTTAAATTTGAAATATTATATTCGTCAGAGTTTTCATTTTTGACATAAGCTACACATACACAAAGAAATAAACGAACAAACATGCACGATCGTGCTGACATTTTTCTAAATGAAAACTTTTGAACGTATTTGTGGATCATAAATTATTATGGAGGTGAATATTTTCCCAAAATCTTCCCCCCCCTTGTATCCTAAGTGACTATTTAAGTAAACAGAAGAATTGGTTATTACATCACCATTGATTTTCAAAATATGGTGTTCACAACAGATCAACACCTCTACGCCTGAACGTTTTCTTAGGTTTTAATGGAACTATAAAAACCTACATTTTGAAAGAAATCGCAGCCTAAATTGTGGGTCCAATGCAACTTCTCCCTAAATGACGCATAAAAGCAGTAAAATGTTAAGAAAATTAAACTTTTGCCAAAAAAAAATACACTTGCGAACTCTAGATGGGCAGTGGAGTAGTGTTTGGAGGACGTTATGATAGTCATTTTAAGGTCAATTTAATTTTTACTTTCTCTACTACGTATAGTAAGTAGAGGAAGTATTATATTCCACCCAAAAATTCGATATCGAGATTTCACCGGAAATACATGTTTTGAGACCCCCTGAATCCAAAAAAAGCCTTTTTGGAAACATCTCCGTGTGTGTGTCTGTGAACAGCATAACTCAGAAACGAACAGTCGAATAAGCACCAAACTTGGTATTTAGGTTCAGTATCTTCCAGAGATGCGACACGAGGGTTTTCAAGAAAATCCCCCGACCCCAGATTACCCTTTACATGGAACATTTTTCGATAATTTTAATTTTCTCAAAAATGACTAAGGATTTTGATTAAAATATTATATGTTTAAGATATTTTCATGACAAATGAAATGTATATCCTGAATTTTCTGGGAATGTCACCAAAAGTATTCTTCATTGTGAAATACTTTTGCATAACTGGTAAACCATAAGAGATAGACAAACTTTTACTTCACAAAAAATGTAGATCGCGTTAAAATACACAATTAATGTTAAATAGATGTTTTTGTTGAGTGAACCATTTTCGAGATATTGCTTGTTATTTCCTTAAATTTTCCAATACTTATGCTTTTTCTCAAATTCGTTATTCATTTTGTTTATGTCCTGGACATGCAAAGAGAATGGAATGTGCCACATAGCAACCAGCGCTTAAAAGATTTGACTATCGCTTATAACCTACCATATTCCCCTTGCATCTACAAGAAAATTAGCAATAAGATTAACATCTCGATTAACATGAAGCATATGGACAATAAGCGTTTGTAAAAATAGTTTGTACAAGAGTAAAGAAAGTCATGTTAGTGTAACACATCAGATTTTTTTAACGTTTAGTTTTGGAGATATTGTACAGTCTCGACTTAAAGGGTGCATCCTGTATACAGAACGGAAAAAAGGAGTTGAGGTAAAAGAAGATGCCAGGTGATAGTAAACGATTCGAAAGGAAGAGGAAGGTGGAAATGCAAGAATGGAGGAAGATGCGTTTGCAAACAATTTACTCTTAGGCATACAATTATGGTTTTATTGATTTGTTCATCGATCAATCGATTAAGTCCCGCCAAATTGTGTATATTTCATCTGTTTTGTATTTATGAAGCCGTGCATCAGGTATAAGGATATCGCACTTTAAGTCTAGGAGGAGGAATAGGACTAGGTACTGAGGGGAACTTAGCACCTCAACCTACAAGATCTTTTGTGCTTAAACCTCTGACGGGTTGCCCTCGGGATGGATGAGTGAGGTGAGAGGGAACAGAGGGCTGCTGGAGCAGCTCCCCTCCCCCTGCAGGCCTGCACATACCACTGGAGGACCGGGGTCATGGAAACCGCCCCCATTCCGGGGGACGAAGTGTTACTAAAGCATCTTTTCCCCTGCCATGCAACGCTGAGACTCCCGCCGATACTTTCAGCCCTGAAACAGACCAAGCAGATGAAAGGTGAAGTGAATTGAGAATGGAGGTGAAATGGAGGGACAGGAAATTCGGGGGATATAATGAACCTTCCCAGTATTCACCTAAACGCGGTAAACCCCCGAAAAAAATTGGTCAGGAAGCGAACCCACGACCTGTCGACGTTACCGCCTGAACCGTCATCCCGCTCGGTAGACTTTAGCGTAAGGAAGCCACCTGAGCACTGAATACCCTAATAACCCCTGTAATAAAGGTACCTATAGTTTACTATTCGTTTCGTGTAGGTAACTGCCGACGGCCTATTAAAATACTGAGGGGAAGTTCTTTTGCAAGACGGAAGTCGCGACCTACTGATGGATTTAGGTCGATTTTAATCCCGGCGATTTCAAAACCTTAGCCGGCTGCCAGATACGATTTTGAACTTAGGTTATGCAAAATCTTAGTTAAAATTAGAACCCAGAGCTAATGCCTCGAAATTAGTTCTAGCCTCAATTTCCTGTTTAAATCATGTTCATGGCTTGATGGCATGGACATCAGGGAGATCCGCAGGGCAGGAAGTATGGGATTTCTTGCTTTTAAGAAAGGAAGAAGAGAAAAAAAGATGTAGTTTTTATTTGAAACCATTACTCTACGGATATTTGCCATAACAGATAATAAATGGATAAGGGGAAAACACGAATTTATCCAGTATTCATATTTAACACGGATTCTGCACTAGATTCGTGTAAAATATATCTTCTGTGCCATTAATCACCATTAATATCTGCAACTGAAACAAAAACTTCAACAAAAAGATCGAGGTTTCAGCCTTGAACTTATAGTAGGTAGACAAAAGAATGGCAATTTAATATTTCGAAGTCGGTTTTCTCAATTTAGAATTATCTCAAACGCATGCCATGTCAATATTAATCGTTTGGGTTACTTCGTTCGCATTTTATAATTTGCAGTTGGTACCAGCATTAAAATGTTCTAAAATAATAGCAAAACAAACAAAAATGAATGTGTGCAGTGTTGCCGAAATCTATCATTAGTAAGAACTAAACCTTAAGAATAAGACCTTACATCAACGAGAGTAAATGGACCAGTTCTAAAAGATCCAAAATTTCAATGAGGAGGAGAATTAACCCTACAGGTAATGGGTACTTTAAAAACAAAAATATGATTCTTAAAATTATACTAATTCTTAACAATAAATATAAAATATCAAAGGGTGGATTAAATAAAATATTAGTTTTGGAAATTAATGATTTAATTCATATTTCTTTAAAGTTTTAAAATTGCCACTGCAATGTTTTATTGAATTGATTTTGGTATATCTCCAGATATGAAATTTATGAATATAAATCAGAATTATCGTGTTTTATCATTTAAAGAGGCGATAAAAGCAAACCTCCGGTGAAATTTGGACGATGAATATTTGGGCCGAATACAATGTTTCACGGTAGAGAATGTTTTGAGTAAATTTAGACTTGTAGTTTAAATTAAAACTTTGGACGCGAGAATCTGGACAGCGAGGACTTCGGATGACAAGTATTATACCTGCCAATTGCAACAGTTGCCGAGGTAGCCGCCACCGCCTACGTAACCTGCTGCAGTGTTGAGTAGAGAAAATAGGATGAAGGTCGACAGCGACGCTCCAATTCGAGTGAGGTGTGGCGAGGATATCCCCCGGGATCTTGACAAAAGAAGACTCTGGCACTGAACTATTCTTGAGTCTGGACCCTTCTCAAACTGACTGTTACATAATGTAATCACTTCTTGCTCCTTTTTTATGCACAGGTTGCCCTTCCTGCTTTACCGTGGGACCTTCAGGTGTTACGTAAAGAAAATGCACACTGCAGGAACCTATTGTTTCATGGTCCAGCAGGAAATTTGAAATTCAAATCCAATTAAGGTATTTGAATTAATTTAAAAGAAACTGGAATTTCCGCCGGACATATTATGAGTAGATGTGTACATGTCATTTAGATGCTTATAAGAGTAGCACAATCTTACATGCCGATAGTTCCATAAAAGAGATGTGCATTTTAAAACTTTTTATACTATAAAAATTGGCTTTGTTCCACACAGTTTGTATTTACATACTGAAATGACTGCAACCTTTCGAAACATTTTCTAGCAAGTTGTTTTCACATAAATACAAGCATGTAGTTGTAGAGGGACAAAACTTTTGGATCCCTGAAAATCTTAAGCAGCAAGATTCTAAAGGTGAGGGATTGTTAATGCTTCCAAATAATATCAATGCTGAATTTACACGCATTTAGACAGTATCATAGGAAATTGCACGAACCGAGAAAAAATAATTGGAAGCATTTGATTTTTGGGGATGGAAAAGAATGGAGCGACTGAAAAGGACAATATAAAATCATTGTTGTTTTAGAAAGAGTGACGAAGAATGAACAGTGCTGAAACAAATGAGGAAAAGTAAATGGCTTGGCCATTGGCTAAGAGTGCTCTCTTTGCTAAGAGATCCACTGGAAGCAATCGTGAATGTAAAAAAGGTTCAGAGTAGAAAAATATAGTAGTAAATTATGCATATACGAAAAAGCAGAGGTGAAATGGAGAGACGGGAGAATAAAGGGAGTCTGGGTTTTCAGTGAGAGAACTGCTTTTGGGAAGACTTGTGATTTATTGCTTTATTCTGTGTTTGTTGTGGCAGAAATACTCTCATTGCAACATTTGCTACGGTAATTCATGTGTTCTTTTTGTAATTGTTACATTTGTATTTATATTTGACTTTAGAAGCAACTAATTGGTTAGTAAATATTACATATTTTCCGGTCTTATAGGCCGTGATCGAACAATAAAGTTATTAAAACTTCACGTTTCATCCTCAGCTGTGGAGGACATCCTTAGAGGAGAAGACTGCTGACAAGAACTGCTGATTACTGACTAATTGTGTTATTAACTTGTTGATTGTAGGTATTTAACTTCTATTTTAGTCATTTTCATTATAAAAGACACACATACCTTCACTGACACTTTTATACTTCCAGGCTCTGCAGAAGGTAAGATAAAAATTCCCCCGCCCCAACCGGGAATTGAACTAGGGCTTTTGGATTGAGAGGCCAGAACGCTGACCGCTCGACCACCGAGGCAGTGTAGTTTTTCTTGTGCAATCTCTTAAGCCGGTTTTATACATTTAATTTATTCTTGCCTGAATAATCATGTAATATTTCTTTCTGTTTTGTTACTACGCAACCTAAAATCGGATTTTCTTTCAGCTGTTGCTATTTCCTGTTGAGCAATAATTTTTACTTTCTCCACCACTGGATAGTAGGTATAGAAAATATTGCATTCGAACCAAAAAATTGATATCGAGATTTCTCCGGAAATGCATGTTTTGAGGCCCCCTGTATCCAAATAAGGCATTTTAGAAACGCTTCCGCGCGCGCGTGAGTGTGTGTGTGTGTCTGTCTGTACTGTGAACAGCATAACTCCAAAACGAAAAGTCGGATAAATATCAGACTTGGTATTTGAGTTCAGCATCTTCCAAGGATGCGACACGAAGATTTTCAAGAAAATTCTCCACCCCAGTTGCCCTTACATGGAATTTTTTCAAAAACATTTATTTTCTAAAAAATGCCTCCAACGATTTGGATTAAAATACCATACATGAAAGATATTTACACGAAAATAAAATGCAGGTATATTCGAATTTTCTGGGAATAGTCTAGGAAGTCCTCTTCATTCGGAAGCAATTTCGTATAATTTTGTATAACAGGTAAATGTTAAGCGATAGACGAAAGCGTACCACGCAAACAATTGTGGATATCTTTAAACCACAATTTATTTCAATTAAGCTTTTTTTGTGAATAAGTCGTTTCTGAGTTATCCGTTATTAAAAGTTTGAATTGTTCAATACTTGCCATTCAAAGTCCCATCGATTTTCAGTTGTTTCTCGCGATTGTGTAGGCCAGCATATAGTGTCCAGTTCTTAAATATTTACTATACCTGTTCTATTTGTACGTATAACGAAATATGTAATGCAGCTATTTTTGCAAAGGTTTATTTAGTTTAAAATGTAGTAGATCGAAAAATAAGCTTTAATAGGAATAAATTGTATATCCACTAATAAAGAAAGAGGTTAGAGAAAGTCATGTGAATGTATCACAACAGATTTTTTCCTACTTTACTTAGAGTTTGATTTTGCACAGTTTCAAATTATCATAGGAATAATGGATAAATTAGGTAAACACATTTCATGAGCTTAATATATGACAAATAATTCAATACCAACCAATATTACATTTATGTCAGTATATACAATAATAATAAATTGTACCTCTAATGATGCTATTTTCATGATGGTCACGTAATACAGGAATTAGCAATATTTGTTGCCACACGTTACCATTTTAATGTACGAGAAATATTCTTCACTTAGAAATATGCATTTTCCATAACACAAAATCAGCGCTTGCAAACTGTATTTCTTGGCTTTCGAATCACTGTCATTCTCCAACTGAAAATCTACCAGTGATCCTTTTGACTTGTATTATGCAGAGACAAAGAGCAAGAGATGAGTTGAGTACTGGTAGATGACAACGACAGTTGTTGAGGTTTAGGGCAGCCCAACTCGCAAATCAGTAATGGTCCATCTGTGCCTAAATCCATTACATAAGGAACACTGTTCCCTAAGTCATTTTGCATAATAATGTCTTAAGAGTAAAAGTTAGAGAGACAGAACTGTGCTTGATTGACTCAGCGTTCTCGAAAGCAAACGTTTGGGTCACCAAAGAGTCTGGTGGAAGCAGACACTTTCTTCTGGCGCATTAGTGCCTCTATTACTCCTGCACTTGGACCGTGTCCATGCTGGTTCACTTTTACCCATATGCCGCGCTATTAACGGAACATTTCCCAAGCCAATGACATCTTCCGCAGTAGTAAAACCCTCGTAGACTCTTGATTGAGGATTCTGGTCGCATTTAGAACTTGGCTGCGTGTCAGCAGGAACTTGCCAACTCAAGGTGTGTGAACCTGTGTGTGACGACACGGGAACCCGCCGCTGTCCTTCGGGATTTGCCAGTGTTTCAGTGGAAAATTTGATGTTTTCCCTTATTTCACTCAGACATGGTAAAAAGTAACGGCCGTGAAACCTTACTTACGCAGCGTCTATTTCGGAAACACTTATGACTGTGTTACTATATTTATTTATGAGCTGTGATGATGATGGAACGGAATATGTGGGAAAAGGTATAAATTAATATCAACATATTGAGTTCTAAATGGCTGCTGCAATTCTTACTTCAAAATGGATGCTTCGATAAATATCATCGAAAGCCATAAGACAAAGCTTTCAATTAGGCTTGTGAATATATTTTATAAAGAAAAAATGTACGGAGGTATTAGTTTTACGCAAGGTTTTTCTACACTAGTGTTGACTAGCTGTTAACTGCTTCTACATAATTTATATTATCATCGAAACATTCTTAGTATCATGAGAGTCTTTTGTGATCCTTCCAAAAAAAGTTCGTATCAAAGATGTTCGCAGCGATAAGAATGTAGGTAAATCGTCGTTTGTTTCAGAAGAACTGAAGCGGTGGTTTGGATATTCGTCTGCCATAACAAAAGAGTTGAAAGCAAAGAATTAGAAAAACAGATTGGATTTAGTAGATTTACTTGAATCATGAAGGCGGTACAATTTAGTTCCTAGGTCGTCTCTCTATGACCAAGAGCTGTGCATATTACACTCTAATATTATAACTGGAGTTATGTAGACATCGAACTAATCTCTTAATTTTTATTCTTATTCTATCTCTACCCTACTAGCCCTTTGGTCGATAATTCAACAATACTTTATACGCTCCATTCGTTTGCTTTCTTAAAAGTTGTTCGTGTCGTTTCTATTGTGGGTTTGCTTTATTCAATTTGGTACCAAAATCTTTACTTCATTTCTGATTAAATGACGTAAATCTCATAGCAGTTCTTCGGAAATCACCTCAGCGTGGCCTCCTGAATGCCATTTTTTTATTGAACCTCTTCAAAGCCCAGTTATCACAACTGGATCTAATAAAACTTTATGTACGTTTGTTACTATCATCAGAGAAGATTACTGCTCGGGGGCATAGGTTCAGAGAAAAAAAATACACAAAAACGAATATGTTGAATATTTTTGATTTGTTTGTTTCCAGGTATTTTCAAAATTACTTTATGAGAAGCTATTTCGAAATAAACATTTCCAAATTTTCGAACATGTAAGGCTCAGCTATTGAACTCCAAATTATAAAATTAATAAAGATACGCTGCTTAAATTTTGTGAACTAATGGCGATTAATACTGTGCTTTATTAATTTGGAAATAGAGGCTACAAATAAATATTCTCAATGAACATAAACTGCATAAATACTATTTCTCAGAGCTGTAACAAATTATGACCTTTCGAAGAAAAAGAACACATAAGAAGAGAGTTAAAAATACACACTGACGCACATAATGGCTTCCTCAAAAACAAAAATTTGAATATGAAAATGTTGTGCGCGCGCATGTGTGTGTGTTGTTTCCTACCTTTTCACACAAGAATGGGCACTTAGAAAATAGGCAATAGTATTTTAATTATATTCGTCAAAGGGGTGGTTAAAAAAATCGAATATCTCACTTATTATTGGTTTTTTTTAATGTTACACTACAAGAGTTTACAAGCATAATGTTTCTGAATTTTTTTGGGGGGGAGGGGAGTTTCCAAGGTTTCGATGAAATGAATCTTTAAGAAGCTACGTCAATTAATCCACTAACTTTCGCGTACGTAATCCAGTCTGCACAGGAAACAGAATAGTTCCGATAGCGTTGCGAGCATAAGGAAAAGACACTTTTGTACTGTTAAACCAAAACATAATGCTTTAATTATTAATACTCCAGAAAAAACAGTTCTATTAACGGTTTTTAAATCATTACATGTAAGTTGCATAGAATGGAAGAAAAAGGGATGAGAGCGATGGAGGCGGAGAGAGAGAGAGAGAGAGACTGAAATGTAGAGAGGGTGAGAGAGCGGAGCGGGAGAAACAAAAAGCGAGAGAGAGAGAAATCTCCGCAGCTTTTATTGCAGATAACGATGATTCATATGTGTTTATTTTAATACCGTTACATTAATAGCGCTTCTCACTATCCATACATTGGACTATGTCTTGTTCAAGTCAACTTTAAGAACATAAGATTCGCCAATGCTCTGGTGAATCTTATCGTTTGAGGTTATTACGTTCTATAAATTACGTAACTCCTGATCAAATATTGTCCATTATAATTGAACCACTGGTCCCTCAAATACTGTTATATTAACAAGTGTTATTAATTGGCTATTTCTGCCTCAGTTTTTCGTTAACTGAAGAAACATTTTTTAGCTGACTTCACAAATAAGACTTGTCCTATTTGAAATTCCAGAGACAGAAAGGACTTAATTGGTAACAATCCATCAGAACAGGGAGCACAGTGAATATGTTTGAAACAATGTGATGCGTAATGATGACTTTACTGCTTGAGGAAATCGTCACAAATATACCGTCTGTGATCGCGGTTCCAGAAAGCAAACCCTGGCCTCTCAACCTCCGAGGTGACTACGCAACCTGCATGAATCACGACTTTAGAGAAGGAACTTTGAGATCAACTCCCGGCAAGAGCATGAATCACGTTGCATTTGCATACGGTCGGAAGTTGCGTCTCATACATAGTCAAGACAACAGGCAAAGTTAACAAGGGAATCTGTTTGCGTACGATAATTGTTCAGAAATTATGTAGATTCTCCTCTAATTATTCGGAAATACAATGGGCACGTAGGATGAATGTCACCAAACCTGTATGTAATATTAAAGCACATTATATTGTAATGACGTGTTGATAATGCCTCGGTTTTTCATTCTCCTTAGTAGCAATGAGCAATAAACGTTTTTGCAGGATCGTGTGTTTTCTAAGTCTTCGAGATTACATTTACATAGAAGGAACTTTAGAATTGCAACACACGAATACGTTTCCAAGGAAGTCCATGTCTACCAAAATAAATTCAGTGGCTGTAATAACATACTATACGCTAGAGTGGGAAGTAAAATGTAATCCAATTTGCCATATCTCTTCAATATCTGTCTTCATAATCCATGTATCCGATTTCAAATTCTTCGTCAAATGCTGAATCTTTATTGTCGTTCATATTAATATTTTCAAACTCGCTTTGAGTCACGGCATTTGACTCAAACTCTCCTAAACTATACTATCTCACTAAATTATATTAGTCAAAACTGTTGAGTTGATTAGGAAACAAAAGTTAATGATTCATCAAAATAACAAAGCACAATCCTGCACAAAAAAAAACTGTATAATACATGCGTGTGAAATGCATAATTTCACACTTGATTTCGTCTCGTCATCTCTAACTATTCCTGATTCTGTATAATGCACTTCTCATACTCATATCGCCATATACTTCTACAGTAAAGTTTGAGTGTGTGGTCCATTAAAATAGAAGAGCATATAACAAGGAACCCTACAAAACTGACCTAATTCTGAGGTATTTCAGTTAAAGTGATGCACAGGGAAGAATGGAACAGTGAAGTCACATAAACAACTCAAATTCAGGGACTTGTAAACTTTCTTCATCGCTACATTCTCTTCATATTGTGACCGCGTGCGTGAAGCTACCTGTGGGCTGCCGGTAAGCGCCTCGGTTCGGCACCTGGGCGGTGTCTTCGAACGGCCGTTGGAACAATATCCAGTGCGGAACAATATTGGCATAATAGCACATTGTGTGCCGCTTACCTGTTCTGAAACATTCGTTTCTATATGTTCTAGTAGATTCCTCCTCTAGAAAGTTCTGCTTTGTATGCGAGACTTAATAAGGGACTGCTCTCTTGCCCGGAGAAGCAATTTAGTCAGTTAAGAAGTGTCAAGTGAAAAATGGACAGAGAAACTGTATAGTGCTTGCAATGACTCCACTGGGCTCGCCAGACCAAAAGCACGAGGAGCCGCTTGCCACTTTTGTCTGAAGTGGGGAACCCCGGCAAAACGAATAGGAAAGCCCTAACGAATGCCGTAGGGAATAACAAAATAAATGATAAGGGCAACAACGTACGCTAACACAGCTTCAGATAAACAAAGCCCAGGAGAAAATCTTCAAGATTAGACTAGGATAAGAATCAAAATTACAACAGCACTGCCTTTATTTCATAAATACCATTCCACATTAAACTCCTCTTTCACAAAATTAGCAAAATGCAAAGAATGAGCACAGTTAATTCAAATATATGTATAAAGGCAAAATTCTGGTTACATTAAAAGAAATTAAAGACTTGAAAGCTTAAAATAAAAAAGGTAAGCTGCTAAAATATTAACACAGAAATTATAGCAATTTTACTTTCAAATCAAGAGCAATGGTGCTTTAAGAAAATTTAACTAGCAAATTCTTAAAACAAAATCAATTAAGCAAACTTCAATTGAAATAGGCAAAATCCACTTTAGGATACTATTAAAGGATAGCTTTAAAATATAGCTTTCATACTTAAGGCACAAAATTAATTAGCTACCAAGGCGAAAGGAATGTAAATATTCAAAATAGCTTTGCAGTAAAAGAAAAGAAAAAAAACACATAAGAGGAACACAGCAAGGCAAAAGGAAAATTCACCAATAATTGTTACAAGGAAATATTAAATACCTCCACTTATTATGAACACAAATGCAGCATTAATGCAATAAACCTCCATATAACAGCCCTGCACAAGGGGGCGATAAGGTTCATGTAAAAGTTGAAAGCAAATGAAAGGGATCCAATAACCCCTAAAGAACTGGATCAAAAGCGCCCAGATAATGTAGGAAACAAGTTAGAGAAATACCCAAGTAATAGTTCCCTGAAACAACTATTTTAACCATATAGCTGAAAAGAAAAAAATTATTAAAAGCAATGCACCAGATAACTACTACACAGTTCAGCTACCCACACATGCACTAAAAAGCCATATGGATAGAGGTTATAAACAAAACTCAATTTAGTTTTTTTTAACATTGGGGAGTTTTTTGGAAGTTTTAGGTATGTTCAGTTCAACAATATTTCCATTATTTTTAATCTGAACGCATTATCTAATAATTATTAGACTGAGAATTTGCATATAAACATGTCTTTATTGAAGGAACATATGCAAGAAATATTTATGTAGGTTTGAATTTTGAAATAAATGCAGTAAAATATGGCCAACTTTATTTTAAATATTTTCAGACTTTCAAAACATAAACAGAAAGTAACTTGCATATTATTAAATATTTTGTCATTTTTACTTTCTCTTCTGCATAACTACGGTACATAGATGCAGGTTATATAAACCTGTCAAGTTATTTCAAACAGAGTAACTTAGCTCAAACGCAATGCTTAACTCCCAAAGGTGGAGAAACAAAAATGGCAAACCATCAATTCATTGAACGAGCCAGATTACAGCAGCCCCCCCCCAAAAAAATTCACTAATTTCTTAAATCCAACAACTTTGAACAATAGTGCATGTGTTAAAGCTTTCACTGTTAAGACAAGGCAAAATTAAACCAAAACTGTACCATTCATCACATATGCGAACATTGCAATTCGGTAACTTTCACAGTGAACTTGAGGACACTTAGCCACATTTAATACCCATTTCATTGATATTACAATAATTAGGAAATCAAAATCCTGTCACAAATACTTTGTTAAAAGGTGCAGGGACCATTAATATCTTAATCAACATCAGGTACGCTTAATCTTCCCCGCATAGCTTACCATACTGGCCCCATATTAAAACATAGCAGGAATGGAAGCTTCCCTTAAAACCCATTTGACACATTAGACTATAACTTCCCCCAAAACAAAATTTGGACGTTAAAAAAATTTAGAACCCAAAGGCAAGATCACTGCTTAATAATAACAAAGAGGCCTACAAGCACAAAGACATTAAAACTTTGTGCCTAAATTTGAAAACCAGTCACTAACAATGGGTATGATACTCTCATTCCAACTCTCTCCACGCACCTAATATAATGGCCAAGCTGAAAACAAACTCCTACCTTTACTGGAGCAGACGTGAGGAATAACCTTCACTTAATGTACAGCAAATGCCTTTCCAGGAGCAGTAATTTTGAAAATTAAACCGGCCGCATAGCTAATCACTATTACAAGGATTCTTAAACATCACACAAAGAAAGCCTAATTAAACATTCCACTACAAACGAAATTTTTGCCAGCGCAAACACAGCGTCTGCTTCACAGACCAACCGTCCACACAATGCAAAAAGCAGCAGGCAGACCTCAGGCATCAAGCCAAGCCAGAAAACCACGCCCATCGTGCATGGAGAAACAAACGCACCGGAGCGGCGAGAGGTCGAACATGGACATACAAAGCGGGGAAGCAAGTGGCTGGCTGTACAATCAAGAGAATGAATTACATACATTAAAATTATCGGCACATGCTAATGCAGTTCACTTGTGAGTTGTGACTCAGCAGTTCAGTTGTGTTGTGTTCTGAGTGTGTAACTGACTCAAGCGTGCTACGTTGAATGCTTAAGTGATAAATAAAATGTGTTTCACAGTAACTGGTGTTCTCATATGTTACAATATCTTCCCTCTAATACCATCTAAGTTAAAGTGATCTGCTTTGTCAATTATGTGTGAATTCGACTGTTCTCATGTTATCTTCCTAACAAGTCTTTAGAATAAAAGAAGATGTATTTATCTTGTAGAGTTGACGTACCGGTGATATTTGTTAGCTGTATAGGACGGCATTGAATCACAACATTACGTTATTACAGCTTATTCAGGATGATTGTGGAGGGATCTTATCATAAAATATAAGTATACAATTAACTCTCCAGTATTTCGTGTAGCTTTGAACAGTACTATACACAAAACTCAGATCCTTGCTCTTTAAAGGTTAAATGCGTTATTCTGGATGCATTTCATAATGAGGTCTCTTTATTTTTGGTGGCAGCTGTATTCACTTTATGCGAACTTAGGGTGAAAGTTTGAGAACACAGTATACACAAACTGGTATAACATTGGGGCAAGATTTGCCAAATAAAATTTTAAAATGTGCCGTTTAGAATCTCTACCTTTTTATTGGGCAATATTTAACTATTATAAACATGTGCATGAGTTTTGAAATATCTCCTTTGTTGAGCTGTGAACGTTCCAGTATTTTTCGGAAAATAAAGGGCAATGTTCCTAATGCTTTTAAGCGAAAAAAATTGAAATTAATATGCATTACTATTAAAACTAGATTTTTTAAAGATTGCGTTGTCAGATTGTATTTAATTAAATCCAATTTTTCTGTGATTTGTGAGAAACCACGTTTCAATTTTGATGCCTAAGAATAATTTTCAGAAAAAAGTATTTAGAACACGGTCTTGATATTTTGTGTGTTGGGTTACACAGACGGCTCGTGAATCTCATGGCAGTTGAAGGATTAACAGAAAGATAAAATGAGTAACGGTGATTCTCTTCTTGCACCAAAATCGTTTGAAATGAGCAATGAACACTTACAACTACCTTAAGTAATAATCGCATTTCCAGTTGAAATCCACAGTATTATTAGTTATTACTATGCACATGCTTACTGAGCAAAATGGTTCTGCGGTAACATGTGAGGCTCGCATTCGGGAAATCCCGGGTTCGATTCCCGTCGACTCTAACTTTGGGTTTTTTCGTGGTTTTCCCTTGTCGGTACGCGATTGCTGGAGTAGTTTCTCATCTATCACGATTTCCTTTCCATCGTTTCATTGTGGTTTAGGTGAGCTTCTAGGTTTATGTGGCGTATGGTGGTGCCGTACAAATGGCGCGGATGATTGCCCAAAGGTGGACACCAGAGGGCTGCTTGGTTGATTGGTCGTTCATCACTCCCTCTGGGCAGCTCCAGTAGAGGCACAGTTCTTCGAGCCAGATATTGTTAGGGACTTCAGCGGGTCTCTTTGGTCTGTCTGCCTGCGGCCTATAGCCTCCTGTGGTTCCTTCACTTCATCCCTTTCTCCTGGAGTGATAGCCGAATATATCTCTCTACGTCGCAGTGCTCGAGGTGTCCCCCTCCGTTGTATGCCCTAATCGTTATGCACATTCTTACAATTACATTTAAAATTGAAATATGTGAAATATTTTGTTAAGTAAATACACGGGGAAGCGCCTCTGCAACTAGTTCACCTGAATAACCGACGTTATTTGGAAATTTCGATATCTTAAAAGGGCTTGAAGAATAATTTTTGTGATTTTTCTATTTCTGAATAGATTAAGAACAAGATCGCTTTACTTACTTTCAAGGATAATTTCCGTTTATCGCTACATTTATCTGATTGGGTGGCATTTGGAAAGAGCAATCAAGCAAGAAGAGGAGCTATCCTTGACACAATAAGATAGTAGTGCATAAAAAAATAGGTAATTTTATTGAGCGACCCTGAATTAATATAGTTGCAATAGGATGTGGAAATATCTTTTGGAATATCTATGTACACAGTCAGAGGAAAAAAGTATTCTGTGTCTGTCCTCACTGTGCAATTAAGGAGAGGTAGTATATATCACCTAAGATAATCTAAACCGTTTGGCTATTATATCATCAAACGTTTTCATAACTGCGTTATGATGTTTCGCAATTTTAACATTCTAGCAGATGAAACAGTTTGACAATAATTATTTATACAACCTGTTTTGTATTAGTTTTTGACAGTTTTAGGTCATACAGCATTTGTAACTTCGGAGAAAGCTTCAAATTAGTGTAGGTTTACGATAGAGTTTCTCTCCGAAACCCATGCCTAAAACAAAACAGGAACAAGAAGCGAGGTTAATGAAATAAACTAGTAAGAGGGGGAACGCTTCAATTAAGAGAGTACTTAATGCCTCAGAATAACTTGATCTGAATGGATGTTATAACTTCTTCTGCTTTTAATCCATACAATACCGAATATGAAGCGGTCCACGGAGGGTTGTTCACAATCTATGGTAACAATATCAGACGAGCACAATAGCTCCGCGCTGAAACATGTGGAACCGAATGAAAGTTCAGCAGTATGAGTGTATCACTGCGTTTGCTCAGTTGTGCTCTTGTTCTTTCAGCATCAAATGGCGTCAAAAATATAACCATTCTGATAAGGGTACATTACTTCCCTTTTCGATGCAAAATACTTGTATTCTAAGATTATTAAGTAGTGCAAGAGGCGTGGTTTTACCATATCCAAGAAAGTGATCTCATATGCACTCAACACATCAGGACTTATTCCAACGGGCAAGAAACAGGGAAATCCACGACCGGTCACCAGTCGCATCCCGAAGATAATTTGAAAGGTGAAGGCCCATGCCTCTGGACTAAATCCTGCAACTCAGAGGGCCATTGCATGTAATTAGGGATTTCTGTTACTACTGTGAACACCATAATCAACCAGGATTTGGATCTATAAAAGTGCCATAAGAGCCGGGAATATAAGCTGTTGCCTACACACACTGCAGAAAGTGCCACTAACAACAGAAAGCTGTATGAATAATACCTAGCTGGTGAAAAGTGGATGTTTATTGTCGTTTTAGATGAGGCATATGTTTATCTAAGTGAGTGCAACAAATCCTGGTCTATATATTACCGACCAAGGGTAGAAAAGCAAATTTGAAAGTTGGTATAAGGAAACTAACGAAACTTTCCCCAGTGGTTTCATGGCAATAGCAAGGTACAGTTACAATGGCAAATTAACCATTCGTCGTGTACATAAAAGTGTGAAAATCAACTCGGCATATTGTCAGGCTATCTCCTGATACCAATTTCCCATACAGAAATCCCTGATCTCTATGGTGCAGATGTAAATAAAGTCTGGTTGCATCAGGATAAGGCATCAAGCCATACGTCTGTTTCAACCTACAAATTTTTGGAGAACATAGAAAGAGAAATGGGGAATACATTTCATACCTTTCAGCGACATCCGTGTTAAGTCATTTGATGCATCAATGATGGACTTTTGTTTATTTGGCTTACTGAAAAGAGCCCTTGAAAGCAGACGGCCACGAACTTTGGATGGTCTCTGAAAAGCTGCCAGGAGGAATGGAATAAACTGGACATCCCTGTATTTCGTAGCAGTTTGCTCTAGTGGAAGCTGTGCTGCAGATTGATAGCTCAAGCTAAAGGCTGCCAGATAGAACATCACTGCTTGTGGAGGCGTGGTTTTTCATAAGGTAAGAGGGCCTTAAGTTTGTTATCATAGATTGCGAACAACTCTGTGTAGATATCATCCTTTAAACCAGAAATAGTTCTCAATGAGCACACTGAGAAAGTTTAAGAACTCTTTGCTTCTATCTTTCACAGATTTATAGCAAAACGCTTTGAAATGCAGAGACGAAAGCGCGCTTTCCGTTGCAAGTGAGTGGAAAAATACGTTGACGGGTGAGGTCCGGACCGCCGTAGAGTAGAATGCACGATCTTTTTCCGATGCCGGTTTGAAGTCGATGCTGCATTACGGTAACGTTTTCATCTTGCTGGTGGTGTTTAATTCTCAAGACAGCTCTGTTTTCGGACAGATGTGTAAAGTAAATAAAACTGAAACACATATTTAACTTTGAATGAAAGAATAAAGGAAAATAAATAAACGTTGGTTTATTTTTTAAAAACGTTTATTTGTTATACACCTAGTGTAAAAAGCAACTAGGTACAGTACTCTATAACTATTAAGTACAAAAAAGTTTCTAAACTTGTCGTAGTGTTCCCCTTGTCTCACTGTTTGCAACAAACGCCTAGAAAGTCTTTGAAGATACGAGATACCGAGCTCTACTATTTAAGTCAGCGTTGCCTGATTCCTAATCCATTCACCGCTCTGAGGAAGCACTTTTCGCAAAATGTCGCGACCTTCGCTATTTATATACAACGGCTACATACAATATAAAGAAAATCGCATGTGATACGTTTACATAACTTTCTCTACCCATTATCGTTTTGTTTTTATAACTCCTACACAATATTCGTATAAAAGTTTATTTTTGCTACCAATTTCGTGCTAATCGAAATAAACATTTGCAGAAATAGTTACATTGCCTACACGTTTCGTTGTAGATACGAGGGATACACAGGAAATTGAATCGATAGTTACATGTTTAAAAGCAGGTTGCTATACGCTGGCCTTGAAAATCCATACTGTTTCCATTACATCGCGAGAAACAATTGAATAGCACAGTGTTTTTAAAATCTCAGAAGCATTGAAAAATTCAAACCAATAACAATGCACATCTCGGAAATGGCTGATACTACAAAAAAGTAGAGTTTTACAGTTTTTGTGCAGTACATTTTTTTCTACCTCTTAAGGTTTACCGGTCAAGCAAAATTATACAAAATTCCTTCCGAATGAAGAGGATTTCACAGGCTATTCCAAGAAACTTCAAGATATACATTTTATTTGTCCTGTAAATATGTTAAATGTGTGGTACTTTAATCAAAATCTTTAGAGTCGTTTTTGAGAAAATAAAAAGTTCAGAAAAATGTTTCATGTCATAAAGCGTAATTTGGGATGGGAGAATTTTCTTGACAATCTTCGTGTCGTGTATTTGGAAGATGCTGAATTTAAATACAAAATTTGGTATTCAGTCGATACTTCGTTTTTTATGCTGTTCAAAGACACACACACACACACACACACACACACACAGACTTTTTTATAAACATGTTTCTTTTTGGGTGCAGAGTCCTCGAAACATATATTTGTGGTGAAATCTCGATATAGAGTTTTCGGGTGGAACACAATACCTCCTCTACCTATTAGGTACGTGTTAGTTCCATTTCTGTTCAACACAAAGCTATTGAACGCTCATTAACTGGTTTACAAGCTTGTATACGATTCAGTCAAACATTGAACGGTTATACGCTGCTATGCAGCCAGAGAAGTATTGTTTTTGCATGATTGGCCTTTGCAAATTACGGCGGACCACATGGAAGTTATTTTTACTAATTTTATAGACACTTCTGATTTGCCAACTTACATGAGGATGTTGGAATACCATTATTTTACTGGACTACTTTATGTGTAAAGTGTCTCTGACCAGTTTAGTATCAGTTTACTTCGGTAACGGAAACTTTGGTAGCTCCGCTGTTACTCGTTAGTTGAGTACAAATATGAGGGTGGATTGATAAGTCAGTGACTTTTTAAAGAAAATACGAGATATTTTCCAAAAAATCAATTTTATTTCTCAACATAGTCTCCTTTTAATTCAATACACGTTGTCCAACGTTTCTCCAATTTTTTTTAACCTTTTCAAAAATTATGATTCTTCGAAGTCTGCAAAATATGAGGTTGTTTTTGTCATGATGTGAATTTCACTGGAGGCGAATTTCTTCCCAGTGCCAATTTTTCAGGTTTGGGAAGAGAAAGAATCGCTCGGAGCCAAATCTGGAGGATATGGTGGGTGACGTAGCAGTTTGTAGCCCAATTCCACAAATTTTGCGATGGCAACGGCTGACTTGTGTGCGGGTGCATTATCTTGGTGAAAGAGAACCTTTTTCTTCATCAAATGAGGTCGTTTCTTTAACACTTCCTTGTGAAACTGATCCAGTATTGCAGCATAATATGAACCTGTGATCATCTTAACCTTTTCCAGGTAGTGGATGTCTAGCACCCCTTGTGAATCCCAAAAGACAGCTGCCATGATTTTTCTTGCCGACGGAATGGTTTTCGCTTTCTTTGGAGCAGGTTCGCCGAAGGAAATCCACTGCTTTGATTGTTGTTTGGTTTCAGGTTGATACTAATGGATCCAAGTTTCATCACCCGTAATATAACGCCACAAAAACTCATTTGGGTTGCGCTGGAACATGTTCAAACATCCCTGTGAAATGGTCACACGAATCCGCTTGTTCTCAACTGTGAGCAGTCGCGGCATCCATCTTGTTGACAGCTTTCTCATACCCAAGCTATCTGCTATCTGCGGATTTTCACTCGGCGGTCTTCCAACACAATATCCTGAACTTTTTTCATCATTTCTTCTGTTGTGACCTCAACCGACCGTCCTGTGCGCAGGGCACCTGTTGTGCTCGAGCGGCCACATCGAAATTCTGTGAACCACTTGTGAACCATGGCATGTGATGGAGCAGTCTCCATAATACTTGTTCAGCTTTTCTTCCGTTTCCTTTACCGTCTTACCACGCAAAAAGTAATGCTTTATCAGAACACGAAATTCACGTTTCTCCATTTTCTATTAAGCAAAACACATGTGCTTATTTTAGACGCTCTCAACAATGTTCTCAGAAACAAATGACGATGAATTACTGCGATTATACCCAGAATAGATGTAAGACTTGGGTGCAAACAAGAGACCTGTGATTAGAACGCTATCTCTCGTCAAAGTCATGGACTTATCAATCCGGCCTCGTATTTTAATATATTTTGTGTCTGAAGCCCCTGATGGGTGCCACCAGGAGGGAGGGGTGAGGTGAGAGGATACAGAGGACGTCCGGACAAGGAGGCACGACAGGACATAGGGCGGGTCCCTACCTTTTACAGATGAAAAACCTCCGGATGACAGCTGGTGCAATCGGCAATCCCCTCCTGCAGTCTTACACATCCCTGGAGGCCCCGGGAATCGGAGAGCGCCCCCATTCCGGGGGACCAAGAGTTACTTAGAGCATCCTTTTTCCCCGCCATGTAACGACTTTTAACCCTGAAACACATCAAGCAGATGAAGGGTGAAGTAAAATGAGTGTGGAGGTGAAATGGAGGGACAGGAAATTCGGAAGACGCAGTGAACCTTACCAACATTCATCTAGCGACCCAGGGAAACCCCGAAAAACCCATAGTTAAGGAAAGTTTGGCCGCGGGAATCGAACCCACGACCTCACGAATGCTGACCACAGACTTAGCCGCCTGAGCCATTCCGCTCGGTTGCCGCAGGTAAATGGAAAAGAATGTAAAAACTCTGTTTTTCATTCACATGAGTTTGTCTACCGACTATCAATTATTTTCATATTTGTTCAACTTATTCTTACAAAACCTTACATTTCTATTTACTTCCTATTAATCAAGATACAGGTTTGCGCAAATAGTTCCATTGCATATTTCGATGTGCGTAAAAGGGGATACAGGAGGTTGAATCGATTGTCAAGTCTTTAAAAAGTGCGTCTCTATATTGCATGGCTATGAGAAACAAACGAATGGTGATTATCATTTTAAAAAATGGTTAAGGACACATACATGTTATTTAATATTTCATCGAAATCTACATTCCTCGTGGAAAACGGTTTTGTCTATTTCTTATGATTTACCAGTTACATAAAGGTACACATTAATTAATTAATTAATTACAAATGAAGAGAACTTCATAGGTTATTTCCAGAAAATGCAATATGTACATGCATATATCTTAAACATACGGTGTTTTAATCAAAATCATTAGCCATTTTTGAGAAAATAAAAAATAACAGAAAACTATCCATGTAAAGGCTAATTTATAGGGGGAGTGTTTTCTTGAAAATCTTTGTGCAGCATCCTGTGAAGCTGCCGAACTTAAATACCAAGTTTGGCGTTTATCTAAGATGCTTTTGAGCTATGCTTTTCACACATCAGCTTTCTCTAAAAGTTCCTTTGCTTTATTCGAGGAGATATAAAATATATTATTTTCCGGTGAACTCTTTATATCGAATTTTTGGGTGGAATACAATATTTTGTCTACCTACTATAGGTATGAGAAAGTAAAAATTCCTTTAGAAGTACTAACCATTAGCTAAAAGGTTGTTATTTGCTTTTCTGTCTTCATTAGTGTCGCCTCTTATCTAATATGCCCACATTGCGTGCGATATGTAATCGTTAACTGTTGCATCTTTATCAGAATGGTCAGGTAAATTGCCTCGATGAAGAGAGCAATCGAAATAATGAGCATTTTATGTAAGTTCTGTGAAAATATATGAAATTATATATCTGTGTATATGTGGGAACACTGGTGCATAGCACTGAAGTGATTGTTTCTTTTTTTCTTCGGCCGAGCTCCGTTATCGTGATTTGTGGAAGGCAGGAAATGCTGTGGCGGGGGAACGGGCTAGCGGCCTTGTATCATGTTATCTATACACACTAACTTAAGCACACATTTGGTGACGAACGACCGGATTTATAAAACAAGAATCACCTGTCACTACAAGTAGTATATTGCCCGCGTTCGTCCAGCAATGCGCGACTCTTCAACATGCGACTTGTGATGTCTTCCAGATACTTGCGAGTTAGTGCAGTGGGCATCCGTCGATAACGGCAGCGAGTGACATAACTGTGAACATTTGGCGGGGACTGAAGCAACAACTACTCAATATGTTGGCGATCTGGGATAAATGTATGTAGTGTAGTGTAGTGTTTGTACAGAACTTGAAGAAAGTGGCGGAGTAAATGTTACATCAGCCCGCATCTGTCCTAAATCTTTTGAAATACCATTCTTCAACTCCTTTTGACAAGTCGGTTTGGGGTTTGAACGTATTTCGACACTTACAAAACTTGTATCGTGTGTTATGTTTTCTTTGAAATTAATAAAATAAATGAAATTATATTATGCATGAGTTGTAAGCTGATAAATATATAGAGTGCGGTGTAACATCAAATTTTAAAGAAATACTATGTATCACATTCACATGAATTTCTCTACCCACCATCGTTTCTTTTTTTATACAAGCTTTCTTACAAAATATTATTTTTATATGTTCTTCATGTTAATCGAGATAACATTTTGAAAAAATTATTTCATTATAGTTTCGTTGAAGGTAGAATCAGGATCAGGAGGCTGAAGCAATAGACAACGGTTTAACAAGTGGGTCGCTGTATGCTTGCTTTGACATTACATACTCTTTCCATCACATCATGAGAAACTAACGATTGGCGACTTAGCAGTTCAGAAAATGTGAAAGCATTGAAAGGTTCAAACCAATAACAGCAAATATCTTGAAAATTGTTAATGCTGCACAAAATTATTTTGAGTAAATTGTGTTGTATTAAGATTTATTTTTTGTATAGTAACTTTTTTCTATCACTTATGGTCTACCAGTTATAAAGATGCACTCCGAATTAAGAGAACTTTACAGATAATTCGCAAAAATTCAGGATATACATTTTGTTTGCTGTACGATTATCTTGAAACACACCTATGAAACCTTAATCAAAGCGTTGTTTTTGAGAAAACCAAAAGGAACAAAAATATTTCCATGTAACAGGTAGTCGTCCTTCGTGGAGTAGTGATTACCACTCTAGGTCCCGAGGTCGCGGGTTCAAACCCGGCGGAGGGCGCATGGCTTCCTTCGGAAAGGAAGTAAAGCCGGTAGTCCCATGTCGTAGATTTACACACGTAAAAGAACCTCAAGCCTGATAAAGAGGCCCCTGAGCAAAATTACCGGTGTTTCACGCCCAATATTGAATGGGACGCTAAGGACCACAATAGTTAAAGAGCGTCCATAAATAAAATTCAATTTAATTTATGTAGGTAACAGGTAGTTTTGAGTGGGAAGATTTTCTTTAAAATCTTCGTGTGACATGCTTGTAAGATGCTTAACTTATACAGCAAGCTTGGCATTTATCCAACATTTCGTTTTTGAGTTATGCTGTCTACAGAGATACAGACATATTACAGGCGACATATAGCATACTACAGGTCGGTGAACTATGTCGATAAATGGTAAAGGAAGTAAAGCGGGAGAAAAGAAGAACAAATAATTCATCAAGCAGTAGCTTTAATTGTATTCTCTTTTATGCGAAAAAGCCGAAAGTTCACATCATTTAGCTTTATTGAATAATAATAAAATGCGTTACTTTTTATTAATAATCACTGTTTAATAACTACAGACAACTGAGAAATCTGTTTAGTGATCCCAAAGAACTTTGAAGCAGTGTAGATTTGAGATGTAGATTATAAATATGACTTTCATTCGACTTCTAATGTTTACTGGTCCCGAAGAACTTTGAAACAATGTAGATTATATACATGACTTCCGTTCGACTTCTAATAAGAGGGCATTAAATTATTTTAGAGATGAAGAGATTTTCTGAAAATGTTAAGTTTCATGATAGGTATATTTCGCAGTTCTACTTGGAGAAACAAATAAGTAATAACTCCCAGAATAAATCAATTGCCTTCGTTAGGTGATGCGTCTTATTTTGTTTAACTTTATTTCTTTATATGGCTTATCTTATTAATTATAATCAGAACCCGTACCCCAGCTCGCGTTATTGCGTTAAGTGCTAGAATCTTCGCTGTCCCTCTCTTACTTTATCTCCCTCTTCCCTCTCTCTCCCTCTCACTCACTCTACATCTTGTCTCTCTCCCTCTCCTTCCTTTTATAATTTCTCTACTTCCCTCTCCTTTCCACTGTTCTCTCCCTTTCAGTCGTCCACAGCCTGTCTTTCATTCTCTCCCTCTCCCTGTGCAGTGTACTTAAAACCGATAGTAAAACTGCTTTTTACTTTCTCTACTACGTATAGTAAGTAGGGGAAGTATTGCATTCCACCCAAAAATTCGATACCGAGATTTCACTGGAAATACATGTTTTGAGACTCACTGAATCCAAAAAAAGCAATTTTGGAACATGTCCGTGTGTGTGTCTGTGTGTGTGTGTGTGTGTGTGTGTGTGTGTGTGTGTGTGTGTGTGTGTGTGTGTGTCTGTGAACAGCATAACTCAAAAACCAACAGTCGGATAAACACCAAACTTGGTATTTACGTTCAGTATCTTCCAGAGATGCGACACGAAGGTTTTCAAGAAAATCCCCCCACCCCAGACTACCCTTTACATGGAACATTTTTCGAAAATTTTAATTTTCTCAAAAATGGCTCTAACGATTTTGATGAAAATATCATATGTTTAAGATAATGTCATGAGAAATGAAATGTATATCTCGAATTTTCTGGGAATGTCTCCAAAAGTATTCTTTATTGTGAACGGATTTTGCATAACTGGTAAACCGTAAGAGATAGACAGAATTTTACTTCACAAAAAATGTAGATCACGTTAAAATACACAACTTATGTCATTTACATTTTTTTTGTTGAGTGAACCGTTTTCGAGATATTGCTTGTTATTTCCTTAAATTTTTCAATACTTATACTTTTTCTCAAATTCGTTATTCATTTTTTTTATGTCCTGGACATGCAAAGAGAATGAAATGCGCCACATAGCAACCAGCGATAAAATATTTGACTATCGCTTAAAAGCTACCATATTCCCCTTGCATCTACAAGAAAATTACCAATAAGATTGACATTTCGATATCTCGATTAACATGAAGCATATGGAGAATAGGCGTTTGTAAAATTAGATTGTACAAGAGTAGAGAAAGTCATGTGAGTGTAACACATCAGATTTTTTTTGTGTGTTAATAAAATTTAAAACATAAATAATAGTAATTTAGCAACTTGTGACTAAAATGAGATTTTTTTAGGAGTGGAAAGTTTTCATCACGAACGTAGCGAGTGTTTAAAATTCCAGGAGCATAAAAAATTCCATGTTCCACAACTTGCGTATACATGATTTGGTTTAGAAATCATAACAAAAATTCGCAATAAATAGTGTTGCCAAATCAAAATGAAAATATATTGCGATATTTAAGGTTAGGGCTCGTATTGAGCATAAACAATTGAATGGCATACAAGAGGAAGTTTCTTTTTGAAAAATGTGTACTTCTCGCACTTGAAACTGTATAGTTATGCAGTGGTATAGAAAACTGAATGCAACTGCTTAAATATACATCCTATCAAAAATAAATTGTTAGAACCATTATGCTTACCAATCATATTTACATGGAATTTTTTTAAAAAAACTATAATAAAGAGAAATTTTGTTGTTATTTATTTTGCACGCTATTAGAACCCTCTCTTTGGACAAAGTAATTAGTAAACCATATAACCTATTTTCTAAGTGAGCCCTAAGATATAATACGAGAATATCAAGTTTCATATCGTAAGAATTCCTTTGGTCATCCTCGGGTGAAAAAGAATACACGCGAGCACAAACGTATATAATAATAATAATAATAATAATAATAATAATAATAATAATAATAATAATAATTTTAATAATAATAATAATAATTATTATTATTATTATTATTATTTTATTTATTCAGTCAAAATAAACATAAAAATATATTTTATAATCTTATTACGTATATAGTTTCGTAATAAACAAAATTCTACGGAATGCCTCTAATTGTCCTGCGACCAGCGTACTAGGTTCTGAACTCAGAGGAGCTGAGTATTAATACTCTCAGCGTAATCCGGAATTATTAATCCCACTGTAAATAAATAAATGGAGCGTGTTTCATAAGCCTAATATTAAAACTCAACGTAAACGATTACCACCAGGTTGTCGATATGACCAGGATAGTTGAGGCAGGTTTGTAATATAAATAATAAATAAAGTAATACAAAGCTTCTTGCATTTTATTTATAGAAATTCAATTTTAATTTAAGGATTATTCTTATTTTATGCTTTAATTATACTTTAAGATGTAAATGTAGTTAAATGTACTTAATCCACTTGAGTAATAAGTTTGTAGTTTTTATTCCATTCTGGTTAACTGCGGCGGTGCTAAAGGTTTCAGTTTGAAAATTATTTACTCTCGGTGATAAGTAAAAATTTCACTATTTTTTTTATTCTATTTTATTTTACGTCGCTTTAACTCCTTGGTCATATCGCGACGGATTTTTTTTGTGGATATCTCTTAGAACGATATGTGGTGGACAGTTAGCCTTCTAGGTCTCATCCCTGTAACCCCAGCTTCATGCCGAGCAGATGGCATTAGGGTGCCGTCCAGTCTAACTACTTACATTGTCTGTAGATAGATGGCATAGCATTCGCTATTACCACTTATTTTTCATTTTATTATTGTTTTAGACTTAAGATGCAACTTTGGGTCGTGATATTAAATATCCAATCCGGTATTTACCTTGGCGACTGAGGAAAAGATTGGACCTCCCGAATGCGTGCCACAGACTTTACCGCCTGAGCCATCCCACTCGGTAATTTCACTATTGATTTTGCTTACAATTATTGCTTTTTGGTAAGAAAATATCCCAACAAATATATACATCAAAAGTATAAACCAAAATTAATCAAGTCCATAAATGAGTTTTGTGAGATGCAGCTTATGATTGCTGCCAAAGAGACAAGAATTGCTTCTGCACATTTCAATTCAAGTAGTTTTAAATGATTTTCAGGAAAATTATTGTGGGTAGAACTAGTTAATTCAGCTAAATATTTGTTTAAACTTCTTTTTTCAGGCAACACTTTGGATTTGAAGCAAAAAACATTTTAAAAAGTTGTTGATGTGTGATTATTTTATATAATTTAATTTATATACTTGTTTCAGACAATAGTGTGTAGATTTTTTAGAAATAAGTTTCTTGAAAGCTTAGAAAACATCTGACATCCTACATTAATCTCATGCTTATATGTGTTTATAAGAAGAAAATGAATGGATAATAGTAAGGAAATGATAATGACAGAGCTAACATTTAGGAACATTGTTTTAGACGAACATTACTCGTCTCTGTAGGATAACAAACATTTAATTGTCTTTGGTTTGGTTGAGAGTACTGGACATATTCTGTTCTGAGAAAGTATCACTAACGCTGGATGAATTTCTAACCTGTTGTAATCGCATAAATTTATATCTTGGTCATAAATTAACATTTACCTTGTTACCTATTTTAATAAACCGGGTTACTTGTTTTGCTAGACGCAAGCACGTACATAATGCTTTTATATACCTCAGTAATTTTCCACCAAAATTGCTTCGCTTAGAGTACAGTTCATTAGTTTACTGGTAGAAAGTAGGTATCTTTAGGGAACTCTTATTTATTTGATGATATGCCCTAGAAGCATGGACGACGTCAATATCGTTTCCAAGCCTCAAAAATATTTATATAAATACATAAAGAGTAAACAGTCTTTCATTTTATCATGACTATCATCGGCACCGCCGCTTTCCACATCAAGGAAGAGAGTACTTCTTCTAATTATTCAGCATTTGATTTTAATTCTTAAACCGATGCGTCCATGATTTTAGTGGAGCGGTGTTATCTTATACTTCGTGGTTTGCAGCTTAATATTTACTTTGAGATGACGGTATTAAAATATTTTCAATGTTATTTTGTTTATATTTATTCATGTTATTCCAAATGCATTGATTTTCTTTCCTCTTAAAGACTTTTGGTACCTTCAGTATTTCTTCTGGGTCGAAATACGAACTTTCGATCCATAGATGCGAGTCGGAGTAGTAGTTACTTCATGGAACTTAAGTTTTTAATATGTAGCGTTTTTGTGTTGTTTTAGAATTTACTTCTACTTGTGTCTGTATCCAGATATTTATCCAGTCCAGCAGATTTTCATTATAGGTTGGTTCGCAACTCAGATGCTCAGATGCTATTTTTTATCTTTTGACTTGGGAGTGTTAATTATTGCACTTCTGCCGATTCTAGATTGTTTTCCTTGATTATAAGTCAGCGAAGAAGAGAACATTTTTTCTTTAAACATTTTAATACAATTTAACTTAATCTTGCGGTCTAATACAGAAACTTAACACTCCAACCATTTACTCCATCCCTTCTGTGGAATTGTTCACTGCTTTTTCACTGTGTACAACTGTCACTTCCTAGACTATTTTGCAAGGTGAGAATTATGACACCTTGAGTTCTTTTTTCAGAAAATGTTACCGCACCTTAGTGCCTTCCTCTATGTCGCAGCTTACAACATTTATTTCCAGTTTCACCTAGACCACTCTTGATAAGAGAAAACTGTGAAGATTCGTGGGGTATTGAATTCGCTTTTTTGCATTGGGATGAAAAAATTTGATGTGTTACATTCACATGACTTTCTCTACTCTTGTACAAACTATTTTTACAAACGCTTATTCTCCATATGCTTCATGTTAATCAAGATATCGAGATGTTAATCTTATTGCTAATTTTTTTGTAGATGCAAGCGGAATTGCTAGGCTTTAAGCGTTTAAGAGCTGGTTGCTATGTGGAGAATTCCATTCTATTTGTATTACCAGGACAAAAAAAATGAATACCGAATTTGAGAAAAAGTATAAGTATTGGAAAATTTAAGGCAATAACAAGCAATATCTCGAAAATGGTTCACTCAACAACAAAAATGTATATTATGTCATATTTTATGTGTATTTTAACGCGATCTACATTTTTTGTGTAGGAAAATTTTGTCTATCTCTTATGGTTTACCAGTTATGCAAAAGTCATTCACAATGAAGAACACTTTTGGAGACATTCCCAGAAAATTCGAGATATACATTTCATTTGTCATGAAAATATCTTAAACATATGACATTTTAATCAAAATCGTTAGAGCCATTTTTGAGAAAATTAAAATTTTCGAAAAATGTTCCATGTAAAGGGTAGTCTGGGGTGGGGGAATTTTCTTGAAAACCTTCGTGTCGCATCCTTGGAAGATGCTGAACCTAAATACCAAGTTTGATGTTTATCCGACTGTTCGTTTCTGAGTTATGCTGTTCAAAGACACACAGACACACACACACACACACACACACGGACATGTTTCCAAAAATGCCTTTTTTGGATTCAGGGGGTCTCAAAACATATATTTCCGGTGAAATCTCGGTATCGAATTTTTGGGTGGAATACAATACTTCCCCTACTTACTATACGTAGTAGAGAAAGTAAAAATGAATAACGAATTTGAGAAAAAGTATAAGTATTGGAAAAGTTATGGGAATAACAAGCAATATCTCGAAAATGGTTTACTCAGCAAAAAAAAATATATGGCATAAATTGTGTATTTTAACGCGATCCACATTTTTTGTGAAGTAAAATTTTGTCTATCTCTTATGGTTTACCAGTTATACAAAAGTCGTTCACAATGAAGAATAATTTTGGGGACATTCCCAGAAAATTAGAGATATACATTTCATGTCATAAAAATATCTTAAACATATGATATTTTAATCAAAATCGTTAGAGCCATTTTTGAGAAAATTGAAAGTTTCGAAAAATGTTGCATGTAAAGTGTAATCTGGGGTGAGAGATTTTCTTGAAAATCTTCGTGTCGCATCTCTGGAAGGTACTGAACCTAAATACCAAGTTTGGTGTTTATCCGACTGTTCGTTTCTGAGTTACGCTGTTCACAGACACACAGATAGACACACACACGGACATGTTTCAAAAAATGCTCTTTTTTGGATTCAGGGGATCTTAAAACACGTATTTCCGGTGAAATCTCGGTATCGAATTTTTGGGTGGAATACAATACTTCCCCTAATTACTATACGTAGTAGAGAAATAAAAAGTTTTAGAAAAGAAGTTAGTTACAAGGGATAACCTTGCAGCTTCGAGAGAAAGGAACCACTGAAAATGTCAAAAAAAAATGGACATAAGATTTGTACGTCCAAAAAGAAACATTCGAATGCTATAATTTCAAAATTCATTTTCAGTTTTGTTATCGTGGATGTTTATCTTTATATGTAACAAAGTAATAATATGTAACTAAACTCATTTTCATTTTAAAACTTGAGATTTTTTTTCTCAGCACCTTTGCTCCCTCAAAATGTTCCATACGATACAGTGTTAATACAATTCTTATGAAGTTTTTCATGTACATTTCGAAAAGACAAACCGTTAAAACTGTCGTATAACTTTTTTATGGCTAAGTGGGTTTGAGTTATCGATTTTTTTAAAAAAATTATGAGTAATGAAAACACAAATTTACTGTAATGTTTTTAAATGATTTTCTTTTGAACTAAAACTAGCTTAGTTTTGTGCACTATGATCAACAAATGATATACGAGGGCTGATCAATAAAGACTGAGACTGGTTTTTACTTTCTCTACTACGTATAGTAAGTAGGGGAAGTATTGTATTCCACCCAAAAATTCGATACCGAGATTTCACCGGAAATACATGTTTTGAGACCCCCTGAATCCAAAAAAAAAAGCTTTTTGGAAACATGTCCGTGTGTGTGTCTGTGTGTCTGTCTGTGAACAGCATAACTCAGAAACAAACAGTCGGATAAACACCAAACTTGGTATTTAGGTTCAATATCTTCCAAGGATGCGACACGAAGGTTTTCAAGAAAATCCCCCCACCCCAGATTACCCTTTACATGGAGGATTTTCCGAAAATTTTAATTTTCTCACAAATGGCTCTAACGATTTTCATTAAAATATCATATGTTTAAGATATTGTCATGACAAATAAAATGTATATCTTGAATTTCCTGGGGATGTCTCCAAAAGTATTCTTCATTGTGAACGACTTTTGCATAACTGGTAAACCATAAGAGATAGACAAAATTTTACTACACAAAAATGTAGATCGCGTTAAAATACACAATTTATGTCATATACATTTTTTTTGTTGAGTGAACCATTTTCGAGATATTACTTGTTATTCCCTTAAATTTTTCAATACTTATTTTCTCAAATGGGAATTCGTTATTCATTTTTACTTTCTCTACTACGTATAGTAAGTAGGGGAAGTGTTGCATTCCACCCAAAAATTCGATACCGAGATTTCACCGGAAATACATGTTTTGAGACTCACTGAATCCAAAAAAAGCATTTTTGGAAACATGTCCGTGTGTGTGTCTGTGTGTGTGTGTGTGTCTGTGTGTGTGTGTGTGTCTGTGAACAGCATAACTCAAAAACGAACAGTCGGATAAACACCAAACTTGGTATTTACGTTCAGTATCTTCCAGAGATGCGAAACGAAGATTTTCAAGAAAATCCCCCCACCCCAGACTACCCTTTACATTCAACATTTTTCGAAAAGTTTAATTTTCTCAAAAATGGCTCTAACGATTTTGATGAAAATATCATCTGTTTAAGATAATGTCATGATAAATGAAATGTATATCTCGAAATTTCTGGGAATGTCTCCAAAAGTGTTCTTCATTATGAACGTCGTTTGCATAACTGGTAAACCATAAGAGATAGACAAAAGTTTACTACACAAAAATGTAGATCGCGTTAAAATACACAACTTATATCATATACATTTTTTTTGTTGAGTGAACCGTTTCGGAGATATTGCTTGTTATTTCCTTAAATTTTCCAATACTTATACTTTTTCTCAAATTCGTTATTCATTTTTTTATGTCCTGGACATGCAAAGAGAATGGAATGCGCCACATAGCAACCAGCGATAAAATATTTGACTATCGCTTAAAAGCTACCATATTCCCCTTGCATGTACAAGACAATTACAAATAAGATTGACATCTCGATATCTCGATTAATATGAAGCATATGGAGAATAGGCGTTTGTAAAAATAGATTGTACAAGAGTAGAGAAAGTCATGTGAGTGTAACACATCAGATTTTTTGTCTTGGTTATGCAAAGAGTATTAATCTGTGGGAAAGGGAATAGTGCTGCACCTAGCAACCAGCTATTAAGAGATATGTATCTGCTTAAAGGCTACTGTATTTCCAAATTGCCTTTGTAAATATATATTCCCCTTACATCTACAAGAAAATTAGCAATAAGATAGACTCTGCAAATGTTTATCTCGATTAACATGAAGTAGATGGAAAATAAGTGTTTGTATAAATAGTTTGTACAAGAGTACAGTAAGTCATGTGAGTGTAACACATCAGATTTTTTCCTGTAGCTTTCTTGAGAGTTTCCTGTCTCTACCATGAATATTTGAAAATAGCGGTGTTTCATGTATAATGTCCATAGACGGCAGCACTCTTGTATCGGTAGGTTGGTAGTAATGCTGTATATTGTTGACCCTACTTGAATTTCGCATACCACTCGACACGAGAGGAGCAATAAAATTTTGTTTTCGTTTAAATTATACAGCCTCTGAAATTTTGGAAAAGCTGAAGCAAGCACACTGTGAAGATGCACTATCTCGTGCAACAGTGTTTAGGTGGTTCAAGGACTTCAAAGAAGGGCGAGTCCTCTGTGCTAATCAAGGTGGGCCTGGTGCTTCGGCTTCTGCTATGACTGAAGTCAACATCAACACAGCTGCTGTGATTGTTGTTCTTCCTCACACTACTGTTACAGCAGCGTACTACACGCCAGTATTGGCTACACTGAGGGAGCACATTGCAAGGAAACATCCAGAACTTCATCAGAATGGGTGGCGACTTCATCACAACAACGCATGGCCTCACGTCGCAAATCAAGTCCAGGAATTCAACATCACCTGCGTACTGCATCCGCCTTATAACCCTAATCTTGCCCCCTGTGATTTCTTTTTTATTCCCATCACTAAATGCAAAGCTCCGGGGCATTCGATTTGAGAGCACTGAAGCGTGCTGAGGAAAAGTGAGGCGATTCTCAAAGACCTGACAAAGAATGGCCTGCACCATGTATTCGAGGACTGGCAGAGACGCTATAAAAAGTGCATTCAAGTAGGAGGGGACTACTTTGAAAAAGATCATGTCAACATTGAAATGGAGTAATAAATACTGTGAAAAAAATCAGTCTCAGTCTTTATTGATCAGCCCTCGTAGATATTTAAAATATAGATTATTTTTAAAATTTTCTCGTTTGGCTTTGGACAATTAAATTTATTTTTGAAACTCAATAACGTGAAAACTAAAAAGTATACCGAAATGAAATTTAAAGATTAAAGATTCACCCAAATTGATTGAAAAGTTTAGAAAACAGTGGTTTAGTTCTTTAAATATGTCCAAAAATACCCAGCAAAATGTGTTTTTCTGTTACTCTTATATATTTCAACATTGGTAGTCACGGTTTTAAATTGAGGAGACCCTGCCAACAATTTAATCAAAATAATTCGGAACATGTCTTGCGCATCCAGACCATACTTTATCATTTAAAGTGACTGGCAAATTGTCCAATGTATTTTATTGGGGTCGAGAATGAAGTTCCAAACCATGACCTTATTCAATCAACAAAGAGAAACTGCAATATACACAGCCTTGTCAAAATAACCCGGCCTCTTGATGCTGATGGATTATCTATCAAATGTCTTGTAACAAATTTTGCTGCTAGCCAAATAAACACGGCGTGGTGTAACGCAGGTGCGGTGACTGACAAGAATGCGTTCTTTGCACCAAGGTTTTAATGAGAGATGGCTGAAATAGAAGTAACTTTAAAGTGGGAGATACATCTTTCGCAAGCATAAATTTAACAACATTTAATATGTTTTAATTCAACGTTGAGTAGTGTTAATAAAGCAAAGCTTTTATGGATAATGTACGTGATTTACACATTACAAAAATATAAGAAATCTTACCAAAGAGAGATTATCTAACATTAAAACCATAAATGATTCAACTTCTGCAGCATTATTGCACTGCATTGCATCTAAGAATCCTCCTTATAACGCGCACTTGCTGTTTTATGGTATTCCCTACAGAAATATTGGAAAAACTGTTATAATATTTAAAAACATAATTCATAACCAACAAACAAAATTCGAGTATATGTAGTTTATTATTATTATTATTATTATTATTATTATTATTATTATTATTATTATTATTGTACCAATGTTATGATGACGCACAACAGTGGCCTTACCAGGATTGAACAAAATGTAAACAAGCACTGATTAGTTTAGTACACGTGTAATGAGATATTCTCCGATGGGTATGATTTCAAAGTAATATGTAACCATTAGGGATTACAATTACGATAGGTATTCTGTAACCATACCAGTTCTGATTACTGAAATTGAAAATTATATTAAATTTAGATAGTTTACTTATCGTTGAACAACTAACTAAATTGGAGTACACCAATGATGCTTTTAACTGGGTTCAGTATGCCTTTCAAACAAGACTGAAAAATATGTCATTTCTGATAGCGTGAACACTTCTGAAAACTACCTATACTCCTAGCTATTCAGAAATGCATGAGTTCTAGTAAAGCGGATAAAAGCAGATAATTAAATGGTGCCTATTGACGCAGATTATTTTAAATCTGCATTAACTTCATTTTCTTTCTTACGTCCGGTTCAGCCATAGTTTAGAATTGTTGTATTGCTACAATTTATGCAAAACATTCTGAACAAAACGAAGAACTTATGAAAGAAGATGATAACGACAAATTATGTAGCTGAGCATAAACTTACTTTTTTGTAAGATAAATCTTCACTCTTCAAAGAATTAAATTGAATTTTAAGTGAAGAACCACCCAGGTGAATGATATCTGTCCCCCTTCCAACCCGGTGACACACACACACACACACACACACACACACACACACACACACACACACACACACACACACACACACACACACACAATGTCAATTTAAAAGCAAAGGTAATCAGTAACCATACGTAGCAATTACCAGCATACTCCAGATTACAAAGGAATCACTCCAAAAGCTTTGCAGAATAACCTGATTAATTTATCTTTCAGACCAATGTATAGGATTACTTACTGCCTAAATCCCTTAGATAAACTTAGCTGTCAGATTAAGGTTTCGTCTGAGATGTCACATGAATGGAAGACTAGGAGGATAAAAATATGCAAGACATGTTGCATCATTTCCTGTCTTCAGATACTCGTAAAATTGATAATTTCTTTCCTGATTGGCTTTAAAATGTTCAAATCATGTGTGAACACCTGAAAAGTGTAGTATCACCAAAGATTATTGCGACGTTCAAGGTAACGTTACTTGTATTCTAATTTGCTTAATATGGTATAGAGGTGTTCACAAATTCCCATACTAACTCCTCAGCATTTTATTCCATGTATAAACTATAGAGAAAGCACTTATGGTACCTATTGTCTAAGTGAAATAATTCGAAAGTTATAAGCAGGAATAGAAATGCCTCAGCATTAAAGCCAGGACGGAAGGAAGTAAAGTTGAACTGTTATTAGACCATAAATAGAGACAGTGTAGGTAACCTACCAGCCCCATCCCTCGTAAAGTATTTTGACATTGCAGACAGTACTAAATCTGGTTTTTATCTGCCTGTCAGTGACCCTTGGCCACTGTTGCCCGCGTTCTTTGTAGTGATAATAGTTTGAGTGTTGATAACTTGAAGCCAACTTCTTAAGAACCCCAATGCCTGGTTATAAGCATAAAACTTCAGCTAAAGAAAAGGCGCAATATCACATCACAGTTCAGCGTTGCAAGCCTGCGGTTTGGCCCGGCTACCTGGCTAAAGGTCGGTTTGCCCGCTTTTCCTCCCCTCCATTTCAGTCCTGCATTTCCTCCATTTGATTGCAACTAGCCAGATAGGCGAGCCAAGCCACATAGGAAATAGTAGTCGTCCTCCGTGGTGTAGTGGTTACCATGCTAGTCTCTAATTCCCGAGGTCGCGGGTTCAAACCCGGCGGAGGGCGATGGATTTTTACGTTCTTCGAAGCCTTCCCGTATCGTAGATTTACGGTACGTAAACGAACCTCATGCCTGATACAGGCCTCTGAGCAAAATTACCGATCTTTCACGCCCAATATAGAATGGAACGCTAAGGACCACAACATTTAAAGAGTGTCCATAAATAAAACTCAATTTAATTTAATTTTAGGAGATAGCACTTTGGCAAGAGAAACCTGCAGAGATAGGGCGCGAATTCTAGATATTCTGTATAGTTTGCAAGTACAAGAAGGCAAGTTGTTTGGTTCCAATTGCTCAGCAATTTTATGCATCCAAAACTAAATAGATGTACTATCTTCTTCCAGTAATTCAAAGGACCTTACTTCATAAGGTTTTTCTTGGGGTTTCCACTAACTCTGAACCAGCCGTTTTAAGGGAGGTGAAGCTTTCTAGAAAAATGAAACAAAAATGTCTTTTCTATTAAGATAGCGTCAATAAGAGGTGTGAAAGAAATTGTGCATCAAAGTAAGAAGTTTTAATTGTGTGAAGTAGTGTATTCGCAATTATCACCTAAGAGATGATAATTGCTTTTATGGATCTCTGATAATATTTGGTTTTACTTTACAATAAAGGAAACACAGCATCATGAGAAAATACACTATCTGCATTATTTAAGGGGTTGTATATTAAAGGTGGTGCAGAAATTAGTGCCCTTCATGAGATAAGTGCCAAATTAGAGCTTCATAAAGCAGACTTATGTTGCACATTGAAACGAGGGCAATTTCCAGCAGATTCATATTTCTGCAAGGCTGTAAGCAAAGGGCAAGGACAAAGAGTGCTGAAGATTTTAAAATTTTGCTTTCGCGAATCCAACTAGTATAGACATTAAGCATTTTAGGACGTTATACAAAAAAACCTTTCCTGTCGATTATTATCGACATAGCAGCTAAATAGCAAGACTTTTTTTTGCACAGCAATAAACCAAGATGTTATAAGCAATATACGAAAATTCTCCAATAGCTCAAAACCAAGTTTATTTAAGGAAATGCAATTTAATCAAATGTTAAGTTGAAACGTAATTGAAAGAGAAGAAGAGAGATCGTGACTAGATTTCCTCTGCGCCCTAAACCTTCAGGTATTACGCACGCTGAATGACGTGTTTGTTTTGTGTTTTAAGGAAAATACGACCTACTGCTTCTGATATTATGTTAATAAGGACCAATCTCCAACCTGTGCACGCTTGTTTATGCTCGGCGGCGCGCAAAAGCGAATCTGTAAACATGCACGGTATTGTAACCAAGGCAACAACAGAAAATCGTGCGGCCCTCCTACCAATATCACCTGAAGACCGCAGCAAATCCCGAGTTTGAGAACGTGCGTGGGAGGAAAATTCCTAAGTAAATGATGTGTTTTTCCAAAGGCTGCTCTTTGTTTACTTTTGATTGCAGACTGCTTTCTTTCTGCTTAGTTGCCATCTCTCTTGTCACAGTTCCACCACCTTGTTCAATACACGCATTTAAGCTTTACACTGGGGAATCAACTAAAGCCTGGTGACGCTGAATTAAATAGTTGATCAAGGAAGGTGAGATAAATAAAATTATTCCATTAACAAATGATACAGTAGTCTTTAAGCACTGCTTATTTGGGTTCTGCATTTATAGCATAAAGGAAAACTTTACCCAGGCAATTGGATTAAATGCAAGCTGTATCATCGCGAGTTGGCCTGATGACATACTTTCAACAATGGAACGGCAGTGGTAATCTTCCATGCGACCTTTAGAGTTCTCTTGTATTGAACACTAACGATAAGAAAATAATTAACCCTCGAAAGATATCTAATGCAAATGTTCACGACCTTACGTTCCCCATTCAAACATACAGTGATTAGCAAATACTTTCAGAGAGATATCGCTTATCAGAGCTATTACCTGTAATGTAGGAGTTTTCCCAGTACCTGGTGGGTGTGGCCAGCTGGCGAACCATTTAAAGCTTTTAGAGAAATAGACAATTGTAGTTTCATATATGGTTTAGATATACAGTGCACTTCGCCAGTATTATAAACGTTTTCCACTCCAATATATCCAAATGAGAAAGTCTTGAACGCTATAAGATTTAAATTAGCAACGAAAAAGGAGCAGAAGAAAAACCTTTCTTTAGAATTAACTAGCTTCATAAATGAGGCCTTGTGGGATGTTGTTTTCAAATTTAAGAAATTTGCTGATTTTGCGAGGTTTGGAGTGCTGTGTTCGTGCAACTAGAACCGGTTATCTAAGCTTATTTACTTGCACGTGCTTAAAGTGGGGTTAAAAAGACTGTGTGTATACGAATGAAAGTAATTTGGCTTGGAGACTCCGCTGTTTCTTCGATATATCTTAAATTGGATGGTTAACATAGCTAGTCATCAAGAAAGTCCTTCACTTGAAATTATCCCGCTTTATTGGTCGTTAGTGAAGTAGTGTGAAACACAGTTACAAATTCCGGTAGTTGAAGTGTTGTTAAAGGCCCCTTTGTTTAATTTTCATTCTAAACAAATAGCTTGTAAACCGCACCTTTTTACCCTCATAATCGTTCTTTATACCTTATATACGCAATTGTCTTTGGGGACTTTATGCTGTGAATTACTGCTTTTCAGGTGGGCTATGTTGCAGTTAGCGGTTAAACCTCATCTCCTGTTAGAGTAAATATATTCAGTTAACATAAGTAGATGGGGTGAATTTCTTCCAGTAGATACTGTTCTTCCTTGCTGTTCGTTCCCCCTCGCTGTTCCACTATACTCGTACTTTCATCCTGGACTACATTCAGCCTTGCATGCACGCATTCGTAATGCATATACGTACTGTTAACAAAACTACAGTTCACAACTCACGTTGAAGGAATTAAATTCCATCATCATTATAGTAATGAATCGGTATAATGCACATGATAATAATATAATAATAATCATGATACTTATTCTCTGTAGCATTTGTGCAAGAGCTCTACAGTATATATGAATGGCCGAAAGCTTTGTACTGGGAGTTGTCCTGTGCTGAAATATGTAGATAGATAAGGTATCTTTATTGGTTTCAAATTATTGAAGTTATTACAGAAGTATTTAGTGCATGGGTCATTGACCGTACATGCATATTTAATATACAAGGTATGTGACAAAACAAACAGCAGAAAAAGAAAACAAAACAAAAAAGAACAAGAAAAAGGAAAATAGAGATATTACCTTTGACTAACTGAACAAATTTGACCTAGCTTCCCGCACTTTAGCCAAGAAATTGTCCAAGTTTGGCCAGTTCATCTGGTCAGCCAGTAGCTCCCAACATGCCAATCTCTTTCTTGAGGGACTTAAGAATTTTTCTTTGAGTTTAATTGTTCGCTGATTGTCTCACTGCACACATTCCGCCAAAATATGTACCCAGTCCTCATCCAAATCACAGAATGAGCAGATTCTCCTGCCAGAATTGTCAGTCATTTTCTGTGGCCTCCAGCCCTCCAGTCTAAACCATGCCATTCCTGATCTTTCCTTTCTTCCTAAGTTAAGTATATATGTCTCCTTACTCTAGTTCAATTTTATTTCATTTGCTAGACTTAGAGAAGGTTTAATTATACAATCCGATTCTATTTCCTGTTGGTTGATCTCTCTTAGTCTTCTTTTGACACCTTGCCATATGTTTTTGTCATTTGTTTCAGCTCTTTGCCACACCGACCCCATTTCTATTCTCCTCAAACCCCTTTCCAAATCAGCTGCCCAAAATTTAGGAGATAGGTTTTCTCGCTGGTATTTATAACATCTTTTGGATCGTAATGTGGAGTTATTCCCCTGCATCAAGCTCAGCCAGTGCTTCACTGCTCTTATTTTACAATGTATTGTGTCTTCATAACATCCCACCTCCCTCAATACTCCCGAATTTGATGTGCCTTGTGAAACTCCAAGAACTCTTTTACAACATGCTACCTGCGTTTAATTTACATGCTCTGCTCTTTCCCATCCCCAGATTTCGCTTCCGTATAACAAAATCGGCCTTATCATAGAGTTATACATTTTTTCTAATGAGTCTACAGGTACATCCGGTATCCGCGAGAGGGTACGTAATAATTCATTTAACTGCCCTCGTGCTTTATAGTTAGTTAAGCAGTATAGAAGGAAGGGTTCCAAGGTCTCACATCATACATAAATATTTTTGAGGGCAGAAATGACCCTATGAACCTCGGCTATTAAAATTTAGAAAATAAAGGAGGAAAAATATAGTTAATCTTGTGAAGATATGACTGAATATGTTGTGTACATTACACCTGACATATTTTGAAGAACGCGCTCAGCAGAAAATGTCACCTCATCTGCACATCACGTATTTTGGAAGACGCTTAGCGTATAAACAAGGCAATTAATATATTTTTATTTCAACAGTTACATCGAAGCGTTCAGTTTCGTGCATGCTCCGAAACTTCCGATAGAAATTTTTTCGAATGTGCCAAGGCATTTCTTACATGGGTACTATGGATAATGAAAGCTACAAGCACAAATTGTTAATTACTCGGCAAGGTTTCATTAGGTCGCCACAACATGAGGTGTAATCCATAAACAAAAATCTCATATCCTTCAGAAGATCCTCTAAATGACTAACCTTTCCCCAGAAGACTAAGGCGACTTAATTAAGAAGGTCCGGGTTATGGCACTGTTCATTGGGAGGTCGTCACGAACGTTGTACGTGACCCAAGTGTAGTTTATGGTGGACATGCGAACTTTCACATTAATGTTTTCGGAAGACGCCTTCCAGTGTTCCAGCTTTGGTATTCTGAGATCACAGTGTAGCGCACTGATGTCATTCAGTACCTTATTGACATTCTGTCAATAGAAGGTGCCACTACTAGGCAAAATAGGTAACTGCTAGGATCTCAGCTACGCATCGACCTCCTCAACTTGCGAACCGATGTGTATTTTACTCAACTATAGGCAGCTTAAAAAAGAATTTGTGCGTACAAACATTTACTGTTACTTCATTTAACCAAAGGAATGGGCATATTGATATTAATACAAGGGCATTAGTCAGATTTGGAGACCCTGAATGTGCTATCCGCGTCAGTGATACTATCTGCCGAAATGTTCCAATTTTTAGGAACAGTTAATAAAAAATGAGGTGTTTGCGATCCTGTTACAGTAACAGTTGCGGAGATAACATTTTATGTGATGAGAATACCCCTGCAGGATTACAATTGAAGTTCTCCCTTATTGCTACGCTAGAATTAGCATGCCTAATTATTAATCTCGTCTATATCTTTATTTGAAACGTTACCAAATCTCGTTTTTGTCATTTTTGTATTTAAGCGTAGCAGCATTGACTGTCGGTAGCTGGTCACTGCAAAATCATACTCCAACCTCTTCAAGTAAGTATTAAAAAAGAAAAAAAAACAGGAGGAGGATTCCAAAGGAGGTGATGAAGATATTTCGATAAACATTGAGTAGAATCACTGCCGTGATTAGTTCATAAACAACATTCCTTTAAACGTGATTGGCCATTACCTCCCATTTGTGGCATGAGTGAGACGTTCTATTGGTGATTTTGATATTATCGTGTCTTGCTTTTGTATTACAGGTGCTACTCTTCCAAGCAGATAATTAAAATCAACCGTTGATATGCGTAGAAATTCCTATAGAAAGTTTTATGTTCCTCATAGAGCTCTTGCAGCAAGCTGCTTACAACCCCACAATATTCGCGATTTAGAATCCATTCTCTTGCCCAACATTTTCTTGCCGCCCTTTACGTTTTTGTCAACGTCGACGAAGTAATAAGAGACAAACATGCTGCGGAGCCAGACTTCATTATCGCCACACCAAGAACACAGCTGACTAGAAAGTGACATGCACAAAAATTTCTGCCACAAATATAGCATCGTGTAAATGCCCGTGCAACATTTCTGTGCAACATACCACTTTTCTAGTGGCGCAACACGAAATCGTGCAACTTTCCGAGCTGTGTGTAAACAGAAAGTGCCATATTTTTGGCCCGCAAGAAAAGTGGCATGCCATAAAACTGGCATCGTGGATGAGTACCTTAAGTCTTCCTAGTCATTGTCAGTTACACTATGAATACTACAACAATCACCGCCGTCATTACTACCACATTCGCTCCCACTAGTACCACCACTACACCCACTACTGCCTGAAAAGTTAATTGCAGTTTTATGGTTTTGCAGACTGTAAAGCTGTCACAGTATTCTTAGCTGGAAATGGCTATATCACATCTAAGCAGTTCGAAAGAAACAAGATGACTTGCAGAAATAGAATGATGAATGGTAGAAGAAATTACTGAGCAATTCTGCGTTATTTGAGCAAATGTATGCCGCATAAACACCTGCAGTTCTTATAAATATTAGAGAGTCGTTACAGATGCATGCAAGCTGCATCTTCTGAAAGGCGTCGTTTGAGCAACTCGATTTAGCCTCAGGTACACGGACATGATGCCCGTTCCCATGCGTAGTTGGAAAGATCAAGGCTGCTCGTGCTGGAGAAGAATCCGCAACCGTTAACTTCGGCGAAACCCGTCTACCTTGCTAATCGTAAGGAATTTGTTCGTGAGAGGATGCGCCTATCGTGGAAACACCCGTAACTCATGTAACCGCGGCCTTCATTGAACTCCGCTTACCTTCTTGTATACACCGGATTGCAGATGAAAACATGTGAGCGTAAACATTGAAGACAAGTTAACATTGAACAGTCATCTCTTCAGCCAACTGCGACAACTATTCCAATTATCCGGAATCATTGCTGGATTTTTATTAACAAATGAGAGCTTTAATTTCTTTCTCAGCTCATGTTTTTGAAACTGTACGGAATTAGCAAATTGAAGAGGTAGAGAGGAAAAAAGGCAGTACGTTCATGCTTGTTGCAATATAGTACGTAAAAAAATAATATATAGTCCCACACAATAAGCAAGCATTCATTTTCGTTTTACTTTCTCACCTATTTAGCTATAGTAAGTAGAGAAGGTACTGCTGTATTCTACCTAAAATTAGGTAAGGGTATTTCACGAGAAATACACTTTTTGAGGTTCCCTGAATGCAAAATAAGAATTTTGATAAAAAAAAAAGTGTGTGTGTGTGTGTTGGTATTTAACGCTTGTATCGTTAACCATTTCCGAGATATTCACTAGTACTGATTTGAATTGTCAAATATGTTATAATCTTTTCAATGCCAAGTCGCTATTCGGTTCCGCTTTTTTTTTGTCGTGGTCATGCAAAGTTAACAGAATTTCAAAGCCATTACAGAGCGACCCACTCTCAAAAAATTAGACTCTCACTTACCCTACTGTATTTCTCTTGTATCTACAACGAAATATGTAATAAAACCATTTCTGCAAGTGTTTATCTCGATTAAAATGAAGCACATAAAAGAATAAACAGTTATGAGAATAATTTTTGGAAGGGTGGATAAGAGAGTCATGTGAGTGTAACACATCAGATGTTTTCATTTTGGGAAAGGCAGTGTCGTGTTAGCTGCAATCGTCCCCTGTTCCATAGATACTGCTGCTATTGCTGATAGTGAAAAGTAACAATTAGAGGGGGAGGGAAGAGGTAGATGTTGTTTGTCTTCCAGTTCAACGTTTAACCTCAGAGTGGTGGTCCTGAATTATTACTTACCCTCTTTTTGCATATAGTAGAATTGTCATGCTTAAAATGCTTTAAACAGCAGCTATTCCTTGAGCAGGATGATACAGAGGTAACGTGTGTCTCGAGTAACCCTGTGTAACGAACAATGATTGCGACTTTGTCGAAGCTAGTCGCAAAGTTACATCGGACTGTGTATTTCAATACCAAGACCCAAAGCTCCACAAAGAAATGTCAACAAAATAGATGCTATAGTACCTATTCAAATACGTAGGCAGAACTTAAATCAAGCAGAGGGTGCAGGATGGTAACTTTGTACTAAGGTCATCTGCCCATATCACACATGCAAACTCACGGAACACCCTTCAAATGCGCATTTCGATCAAATTAATAGCAATAAAACAGCTGACAATAATGTAACTAGGCAACATCAGCAAGTTACTCAAGTGGTCAAGCACCACTGACTCACGTCTATCGAAGAAGATATTTAAAAAATGACACGCAGTCATTAAAGCGAAGTTAAATAAGCAACACGTCACCTTTTTCAAATATATTTACAATTATACGAAGTAATTCTAATATTTGGGACGCAAGTATCCCCTGCATCTCAATATGCAATTAAAACAATCCATTCATTTATAGGAGATTTATTTTGTTGAAGTGTGTCTTGTTCAAACTGATTAGTAGATAACCGATCGAAATATATTTGCAATGAAATAGGAATTATTACTCCCTCAATTTTTGGGAGGAATATTTTATGAATCATTTCAGCCTCCTGAGTAGAGGAAGAAGGAGTCATGCATAAGAGGCATGTAATTATTTTGACCAAGACTTATTAAAAGAAAACACTGCAAGTAATTCACAGGATGTTCAAAACACAGATTAAAAATTACTGGTTTCGTCATTACTTGTTTTTCACTTCATTTAATTCATAAAAACTATGATATTCATTTCATAAAAATATCATTGACAGAGTGAAGAGATTGAAATTCTAGACTCTCATCAGTTAGAACAACCATAAACGAACGTCTACTGCTTGAAAGTCATTTAATGCTTAACCGGTCTTCCACATGAAAAAAAGGTTGGTGGTATTTAACCTTCCCTATTTTTAAAATTCCTATCATAGGAAGAAACATACCTTTTTCCTCCAATGCCTATTTCATTCAATATTCATTCATTATTATTAAAACGGTTCAATTTTTGCACTTATCTGTCGAAGTTTCACCAATACAGAAGAATAAAAGTCAATCCATTAGTTATGAACACATAGGATTAATCACTGCTGCACAAAGTATAGCGTGCGCCTTCGACTACTAAGTCATTCTCCGTGGTCTAAGGGTACCATGCTAGCCTCTAATTCTCGAGGTAGCGGGTTCAAAACTGGTGGAGGGCGATGGGTTTTTTCGGGCCTAAAAGTCCTTAACATGACTTCCTTCGGAAGGGAAGTAAAGCGTCGTCCCTTGTAGTAGATTTACGGTACGTAAAATAACCTTAAGCCTGATAGAGGCCTCTGAGCAAAATTTCTGCTCTTTCACGTCCAATATAGAATGGGACTCTAAGAACCATGATAGTTAAAGAGCGTCTATAAATAAAATAAAATAATTTATTTTATTTGTTCGAACACTAAGGATTTTGTGGCGGCTGCTTAAAGGTTAATAAACATTACTTAAGGGTAGAGAGATGCGAAAAATCTTTTTCGAGGTAGATACTGGGTTCCACAGAACCTGCTTTATCTAAACCCACCAATAACCACACGCTTCTGGCATTTTAAATGTCCCAAAAACATTATAGTGGAGAAGTTCTTACAGTGAGCAATTTTTCTCTGCTACTTACCTATAGTAAGAATAGAAAGTATTGCATTCCACCCAAAAATTCAATGCTGAGATTCATCGTAAATACACGTTTGAAACTCTGAATCCAAAATCTAATTTTTAGGAAAGGTCTGTGTCTGTGTTTGTCTGTCTGTAAACAGCATAACTAAAAAACGAAAAGCCAGTTAAATACCAAACTTGGTATTTAAGTTTCAGTACCTGCCAAAGATGATTAAAAAAAAGGAAATCCTCCACTTCAAACTACGTTTACATGGGAAATTTTAAATTATGCTTTATTTTTTCAAAAATAGCTCTAACGATTTTGATTAAAATATCATAGGCATGTTTAATATATTTGTCTGGCAAATGAAATGTATATCTTGAATTTTTGGGAACAGCCTGTGAAATTCTTTTCATTCTAATCTTGCAACGCCAAAATATAGATTTCGTTAAACACACGATTTACTGAAATAAAAAAATTTTGAAGAGTTAACCATTTACGAGATATTCCATGGTTTGAATTTTCAAATACTTATACCTTTCTCAACTAGTAGATCGCTATTCCTTTTTCTTCTTCCTTTCTTTCTTTCGTAGTCATGCAAAGAGTATGAAATTTCAAAGCCATCGCGTAGCAACGCGCTCTTTCAAAATCTGTCTATCGCTTTACCTACTGTATCCTGCAACGAAGGGTGTAAATGTGAATTGAAAGTTTATTTGGATTAAGCAGATTGTTAGAGGTAGAACATAAGAGGTGGATAGAATAAGCTTTTGTAAGAATAGTTTGTAGAAGAGTGGTAGAGAGAGTCATGTGAATATAACACATCACAATTTTTCCTTTATCTGCAACTTTAATTTTTGCGTATTTAAGTACGCTTATCTCTTTAACAGTTTAAAATACGGCCATACAATTTTTGGGGTCACACATAGAAATAAATAAGAAACTTTATGAATGCCGTGATTTTTCCCCGAATTAAGATATTTTAATTTAAGAAAAATATAAATTACATGATATTTGATGCAAAATGCTCTCCCATATTGGAATTCATTTCAAAGTATATGTTTTCAATGTATTGTAAAAATTAAACAATCCTGTAAAAAAGCATTGTAGCAGAAAAGCGTATAATTTAAGTTCATACCAATTTTTGTCATCATGTTTAAAATATCCTGTGGCAGCATATATTGGAATAAACATACAGTATATTTCTAAAGTAAACTGACAGACTCTCGCATCAGATAGATAAGCTCCTTTGAAGCACTTTTTGTTAAGGCAGCCATGGGCTACGACGCTTTATTTCAGTGCAGGTTCCACCAATTTAATCACATTAACCCCTCTTGCACTAAAACGAACCATCGCAGCTCATGGGTGCCTTGATAAAAAGTGTTTCAAAGAAGATTATTTATCTGGTCACAAAGTTTGTCGGTCTAATTTAGAAACATACTGCACATTTAATTCATTATAGCATAAGAAAACAATGATTTTTATTTAGCCACCCAAATACCCAAACAAGGGAAGCTTAGGGAAAAGCCTGATATTTAGAGAGTTTTCTTCAGAAGAATTTTGGCTATTGTCACCCGTATCCTTAATGTTGTAACGATATAACTGCTTGAAAATTATGTTTATAATACGCTTTGATTGATAATTTTTTGTTTGTTTGTTTTTCCTTCAACTGCATGATAACTTCCTCTACAATAAAAGCAAATAATGGTACTATAATTTTCATGTTACTTTTCTTTTAATTCTTCATACTAAATCTGTTTTGAGTTTATCACCCCAGTGAATAATTAATTGGAAATTAAGTGAGCTCAACAATATCGCAGAGCACATACATGCAATCTTCTAAATATTATTGAATTTGCAATAAGATCAGCATTGTTCTGAAACGCTCTAACACACTTTTTCTCCTGCCCTGTTTCAGCCATGTCTGGGGAGGCGAATGACGTCACCGACAACGTAATCAGCCTACTGAATGATACAGGTATGTGCCTTATAACTTTACATATCCTTAAACAAAAATACTATAAAAGACCAAATCGATTGCTATGAAACTCGATATGTAACACTGTTATGTCCAACATAGATTACATGGAATCCTTATTAATTTCCATTTCTTTATGAAAAGCTTATGAGAATCTTCTGTTGCCTAAGTGCTAATGTGTATACTCCAATGAAAATTTTAAATGTATTTAAAAACTTATAAAATAATAGCAATATTATGATGTACATATAAGAGGTGGTTAAATTTCAGCTCAATATCTTTAAACTTTTTGAGGAGCCCACTAATTTTCAAAAATAAAATTTGGAATCTTTTGGAAAGAGCAAACAATATTCACGATAGAAATTTTGAAAAATTGAATTTATATATGAGAATCTGTGTCTAAAGATCTCTTCTTTAAACTAGGCATTGCTTTTTATGTATTTCTTATGGTTTTCGAGAAGTTATAAAGTATTTATTCCACTTTTAAACAAAAAATCCAAATAAATATTAAAAATAAAGTAACCGCGGAACTGCCTCAATTATGCCTAAAACAAGAAATTATCTTTAGATTTCTTTATTGATCTTTCAAAAACTTATGCTGAACATTTCAAGCTGACTCCATCAAACTTCATCTTTACAGTGATGAAAAGAAGTTACCAGTAAGCCGAAATTAATTTGTAATTTCCCTATCAACTTACCAGAATACTGACTTTTAATCAGGCCGAATGAGATTTAAATGTGAAATAAGCAGAAAATACAAATAGATTATGAACCTACAAGGTATGAAGGCTTTTCTGAAAGGGAAGGGAAAACACTTATTTTTTTAAATATCAAAATTTCAGTGCAACTTTCTCTTATTAGTAACTACGCTAATAAGAATACATACAGGTCATTTACGAATATTTGTTTCATTTTTGTGTGTGTTAATGTTTAATTCAAACTTTTATCGCTGACATCGTAGGCAATGAATGGAATGTAAGACTAATGATGGTGTTCCTGAATCCGGAGTCTTTGGTGTTGAAATATACCTGACATTCCTGTTATTATGAAGTAAAATCCAGAGAAAAAGAGAGAACTCGTTTTAAATCTTCTTGCCTCACATATAAAAGGAACTATTTCGGGAAAAAATGAAGAAAAATGCTTGAATTTAATGATACATTTCGTTTATTTATTTTGTCTGGTCTCCGCGTAAAATTTAGAGTAACCAATGTAAACTAAATGATCACAAACAAACCAACCTTAATATAGTGTCACTGATCAGTAATGACCTCCTGGTGTGCGGGTATTTTGTATATCTCACATTCAAGAAAGTCTTGAGTTCGAATGCCGGTTGGGGTCAGTTATCTACATAAGTTTTGTTTTTATTTTTTCCGGATTTTCCCTTATCCTTAGAAGACGAATCTCGCGTGACCCTAAACTCTATGAAACGTGATTCATGTGAGCACAATTTCGCTTATTCCATTCAATGTCCGACATGACCTACTCAGTTAAAGGATTTGAAAATTAAAACATTCAAGAAGAAGGGGAAAAAGCTGGGAAGATGAAGACAGGCTTGCAAAATGAGCGGTCATAATTGGTATAAAGATGGGTGTGCCTATATAATATAATTTAAGTGCTGATTTTATTTTACATAAACAGATATTTTTACAATATATTTTAGCAAAGATTGCTATTACATTTCTTCTTTATATATTACTATCAATATATTAACCCAGAAACAATAACAACAAGGTATATAACTCATAGTTATTGATTGAAAAGTTAGTTTTCTGCTGATCTGAAGTACATCATGTAAAGGGAGGGATTTATTGGGAAAAACATGAGTAAACAAAGTAAAATATTAGTATGTATTGTAATAAACGTAATACAAACTAATTTTTTAAGTAATTTAAAGCGTAACTGCATTTTATTTTAGATCATCTATATCAGATTCATGAATTTGCACATTCTGTGTTAAAATACTTTGATAGTAAAAGGCTTGAATAGTATGGTAGATGCTCAGACATATACTATATGTCAACATTCTTTGCAAACTTTATTTCATTTCACCTTCATATATGCTTTCCAGCAGTGATATTGAGAACCACTTAGAGTAAAGAATTTGTAAATCTGGTTTTGTGTGCTGTTTTCTCATCGTAAGCTCTGAGAAAGATGAATCCGATACTATCCATAACAAGTTTATTGTTATTAGCCATAAAAGAGAATGAAAATACCGATGCATTGTCAAAATACCACTGCTAAGGCTCAAAGTTGAAGACCTATATATTGCCTAAAAACTATCAAAAAGACCTAAAATACCCTAATAAGAATCTAATAACTGGGCAAAAGAACGTAAAATGTGATACAAATTAATAGATTTTTTAATAATTGTAATTACATATATAAATAATATAAAATCTTGACATTAGAGAACAACATCCTTACATCAGTCATTATTAAAAGGGAATGTGTGTCATTATCCCCCAAATTGTGTTATTTATGGACTCTTGATACATAGATATTGTAGTGAGAGATTGATGCACTTAATTTGCCATGTAACACCCAAATATTATGCTTTGAAACAGATTTAAAGATTTTGCTACAAAAATAAAAAATTGTGATGGTATGAAACATACAGTCAATATAAGTTATGAATAAAATGCCTATATTTCAGATTGTTATGTTAATCTTGTAGAAATCATTGTTGTCTGTTCGAACTGAGAAACAGCAATAAAAATTAAAAATGTAGTCGAAAGAAGCTGAAGTAGCAAAAAAAAAAAAAAAAGCCATTAAGACCTAAAAACGGGTAAAATAAAGACCAATAGGCAAAAAATAAAAAAGACAAAGCATAAAACAGCGCCGAAAAAGACAAAAAACAAATGACCGATAAAAGCTACAATTCTATGGCCTACAATCATCCAAAACCGTGTATTATGTTGGGCCGTCTTCGGAAACTCGACAAGAAAACTATTTTTCCTCAACTTCCGAGCCTTATCCATAAGTCTTACAGTGACAAAAGGTCATCTTATGGATTAATTTTTATCGCACTGGTCAAGCATAGTTTTAAATTCCAATGTTAGCTGGTGTAAAACCGTTGTTACGCCTTAAGTTCTTTTAAAAATGCTCAAACAGTGTGGTTAAGAATGGACGTAGATTTTCTTGGAAGCGAAGCGTAACATAGACGTTTCCAAGGCTTGTATCTACGTCAAAATCAACATTCGCTGGCGAATGTTTTTTAAATCCTGACGTCCTTCAAGCTAGGAGAGAAACTTTATTTTCGTCTCTTCCTTACACTTGTTAACAAACGGCGTCTTGACACAAGTTATAGAAGAAAACATAAGATTGGCGTAAACATGCACCCACACAATGACGTCACCAGTCATTTACCTGAATCTCTTCCAGAAACAAGATCTATTCCGTCTCAGGCTTCAATTCTTGGAAAAAAAGCTACAGTTTTGGAACCAGGAAATCTGCGAGTAATAAATCTTCTAAGATCTATTACGTACTGTCGCTGTGAATTTATAGTGCTTAACAAACCGTGCTTTCTTAATGTGCTGATTATAATTATGCTAATATAAAGTCTTAGTATTATATTTTTATGTGACAAAACTTTGCCAGATGCTCTATTTTTCCTCTAGGTGGCCTTTAATCGTAGGTCGCTGGACTTGCTACAAAAGTTTGTTTACAGCGTTTCGATGGCGATTAAGGAGGTAAAAACAAACAACTGTTTGTTACAAATTGGTTTTTGGACTGACGTTACTTGTATGATTGTGGAATGTGAACAAATGTTCAAAGAGGATGGAAGTTAGAATTACCTTAATTCAATATACAATTGATTCTTCCACACTACTGACTGCCTGATACACTCAAAAATGCCACGCCGTTGATAAACTCCTGCGTCCAGTTATTGAAAATGTAACATACAAAAAAATATTAAATCAGATTTTTGGCTTCGAGGATGCCCATTATACACGGTTGTTGTTTATCCAACATGCTTTGAATTACCAAAAAAATGCTGGTTGTCATTTTATTAAAGTATATATTTTTCTTTCAAAATTAACTTTTTTCTGTCTTATTTGGAAGTGATTTCGAAATTTAATGTAAAAAATTTAATCATCGAAACAATATTTACTTTTAAATTTTCTTTCAGTTCAATGTAATGAAAAGCATGGTCGTTTTGTTTTTGTCAATGCAAAATTTTTACTGACCTGTATTTTTTTTCTTAAGTTTTATTTATGGACGCTCTTTAACTGCTGTGGTTGTTAGCGTCCTATCTCTATTGGGCGTGAAAGAACGGTAATTTTGCTCAGAGGCCTCTCTATCAGGCTTGAGGTTCTTTTACGTGCCGTAAATCTACGACACGGGACCACCGGCTTTACTTCGCTTCCAAAGGAAGCCATGCTAAGGATTTTTACGCCCGAAAAATGACATCGCCCTCCGCCGGGTTTGAACCCGCGACCTCGGGAACTAGAGGCTAGCATAGTAACCACTACACCACGGAGGACGACTACTGACCAGTATAAAAAGGTAAATGGTTTGGAAGAGTATTTTCTAAGGGCACTAAAATAAAAATAATTTTGCTTAAAATTGGGTTATACAATTTCATTTCACTATTTTTAACAGAGTTTGAGTTAGTTATTTGTTCTTAAATATTACTAAAAAAACAAAAAAGTAACGGATGTTCTGCTGCATAAAACTATAAATATGCACTGTTGTGATAACCCTACAGGTTTCTAGTAATTAGATGAGAAAAGGTTATGGTGATACTCGTGGAGGAGGATACGGTAACTCATGAGTTATGTGCAAACCGGTTGATACTTTCTAACTTTTGTTCCACACATGGTTATTTTAAAAGAATAAATTCAACTTACTATGTAGGTCTCTAAGCATGTGTAAACTTAAACTATAATTGAATACATTGGTTAGTGTCCTCGTACATAGATGATGGAACTGGTCGCTATCACCTGTATATGAAAGTGAGCACATCGCATTGCATTGCCAAGAAAGTATATACAAAAACCAAATCTAGAACGGCTCAAATTGTAGCGTCTAAGGATTGCATTCGGAACACGAAATGACCGACCATCCTGGCTAAAGGTTTCTTTCGTGGGTTTTTCTAGTCACTGGGCGAATACTAGGATGGATACCTATTTGAGTACCGTGTGCTTCTCACTTCATTTTCCCCTTTATCTTTTAGGGTGTCGTGGCCAGGCAGAATATAGCGGATTTACTTTGAGGAGAGAAACACCCTGCAATCGATAGCACTGACCTGAAAACCAGCACAAAAATAAAGACGAAAAATCTGATGTGTTACACTCACATGACTTTCTCTACTCTTGTTGAAACTATTTTTACAAACTCTTATTCTCCATATGCTTCATGTTAATCGAGATGTCAATCTTATTGCTAATTTTCTTGTAGATGCAAGGGGAATATGGTAGGTTTTAAGCGATAGTCAAATCTTTTAAGCGCTCTTTGCATGTCCAAGACAAAAAAATCTAATGTGTTACACTCACATGACTTTTTCTACTCTTGTACAAACTATTTTTACAAACGCTTATTCCCCATATGCTTCATGTTAATCGAGATATCGAGATGTTAATCTTATTGCTAATTTTCTTGTAGATGCAAGGGGAATTGGTAGGCTTTAAGCTATAGTCAAATATTTTAAAGAGCTGGTTACTATTGGAGTATTCCATTCTCTTTGCATTACCAGGACAAAAAAAATGAATAACGAATTCGAGAAGAAGTAAGTATTGAAAAATTTAAGGGATTAACAAGCAATATCTCGAAAATGGTTCACCCAACAAAAAATGTATATGACATAAATTGTGTATTTTAACGCGAACTAGATCTATCTCTTATGGTTTACCAGTTATGCAAAAGTCGTTCACAATGAAGAATACTTTTGGAGACATTCCCAGAAAATTCGAGATATACATTTCATTTGTCATGAAAATATCTTAAACATATGCTATTTTAATCAAAATCGTTAGAGCCGTTTTTGAGAAAATTAAAATTTTCGAAAAATGTTCCAAGTAAAGGGTAGTCTGGTGTGGGGGGATTTTCCTGAAAACCTTAGTGTCGCATCTCTGGCAGATACTGAACCTAAATACCAAGTTTGGTGTTTATCCGACTGTTCGTTTACACAGACACACAGACACACACACGGACTTGTTTCCAAAAATGCTTTTTTTGGATTCAGGGGCCTCAAAACATGCATTTCCGGTGAAATCTCGGTATCAAAGTTTTGGGTGGAATACCTACAATACTTCCCGTACTTACTATGCGTAGTAGAGAAAGTAAAAATGCAATTAGGCTTAGTTCTTTTTTTTGCGCAATTCAGGCCTCGAGCGATGTGTTTTGATAACGACTAAAGTCTCTGTGCTTATAAATAACTTGCCAATTCTTGTTCGAAACTGGCCTAAAACGCCTTGTACACGATCAAATTTTTGTCAAATTCAATACTTTACAAGACCTTTCAAGAGTTGTCACAACTTTACAACATTACTTGTCAAATTGCTTCCAATACTTTTAAACTCTGAAAGTTTTGAAAGCAAATAAGGACATGCTCTAAACGATCAAAGATTTGACAATGATTTGATGGCTTTAGCCAATGAAATGCGAGTATTTACAGTGCGTCACTTAATCTGCTACATGGCGGAAGGCAAAAAGTAAACAAAAATGGCTACCCGACCAGGGCATGTCGTATGCGAACTGATTAGGTTATAAAGAGCTGGTCATGTCCGTATGTCTAGGACTCCGTGGATTACCACAAGATGAAACAGATGAAGAAATAATTGCCTGGCAGAACTAAGTATACATTAATGCAATGTTATATAGTGTGGTTGACCTATCAGTTGGTGTTATTTCCATTGTTTTCCATAATCGTAATGTGATTTAATTGGATATAATACGTGAAAGTGCTACATAATATTGGTATAGAACAGCATTTCATTGCAAACTGTTATACTGTGATGCAAATAGTAAATTGCTTTGTGCGTGATAAATTATTTATTGTGTTCTGAAGGGTTTCAGTTTGAAAGAAGACAACTTGTAAATACACATTTATGACAATATCAAGTCTTGTCCAATCTTGTCACATATTCAAAAATGTTTGACAACTTTTCTTGTAAACTCTTGAATTGAAAAAAAAGTTTGATCGTGCACAAGGGGTGTAAGGTTTCATTTTCCGTCTAAACTGTTTTGTGTGAGTTTACCTTTCATCGCGTATAGGAGGGACGCTCCACCGGGATGTCCAATCTGAGCACATTAGGGATCCCACTGCGTCACTGATGTCACCATATCTGGCCGGCCTTACCCTATCCCTTCCATCCATAGACTTAGGCTTTGACTAAGCCTGCCCTATACAAGAACCAGTGACCGAATGGTCTTGGGATGCATGTTTTTCAAAGAATAGTAAAAGTTGTACGATAATTAGGAGCCGTTTCTCTAGAACCTTATTTTAGCATCCACAGAATAACGACATTGACCTACAACATTAATTACACAGCACCGCTGATTGTGTTGTTTTTCGCGCACGTGCAGGAGGACCTCAAGGTGCTGCAGCCTCGCCAAGCAGTCTGCAGCGGTAGGTACCGGTCAGATCCGGTTGGCATCAACTAGGACCATTAACTTAACTACTGGAACTCGTTATGTAACGTCAGGCCATCAACCCTGGACTTTAGGTCGCATTCGGGACGGAATGTGCGCTGCAGGGAAGATGCCATCTCTGTATCTCTACTTATAATGAAACTATAGCTATAACGGACCAATAAGCTGGTGTTAACGTAATGAACTGCCCTCTAATAATCGAGTTTATAACTAGCAGAACCCACAGGTCTGCTTGCGTTATTGTTCTCCATCTCTGATATTCTCTCCCTCCCCCACTCTCTTCCTGATTCTTTCCTCTTTCTCCTCTTCTCAATTCTCTCTTTCACACCCTCCTCCATACCCTCACCTACTCTCCTCTATGCAGCTTACATCACATGTCATAATGATTTGAATATTTCTCGGCGTTGGCTATTTACTATGACTTCAGGGGATTACAGTCGAGTGATGTGTAGTTTTTCATGATCCTGAAGAATATCTCAGAGGACCGAAAACTTGGCCATGGAACCGCATATTACTTGGCTGCACCCCCCTGAAGCCATAGTAAATGTCGTGTGATGTTTACGGTTAATTTTTTTCTGTGCTAATGAAAAGTAAAACGCGAACTTGTGCATATTCGTTATGCTTCCAATGGGATCGGACTTCTTAATGTGGTAACCGGGTTACGATCTGAAAGATAGTAAGAAAAATAGTATAATTCCTCAAGTATTCATCCTATCGAAATCTTGTAAATGATAACATTTATCAGAAACACTATGCCTAATTATAAGCTTTTGTTTTATAATTTTTTTCAAATTCCTGAATAATAAGCGAGATATTTCCCCCTTTTTGGGGAAAAATTAAGATGCCATAAATGGTGTGTTTTCTAGGCGACATTATTTACCAGTTTCATTACAATCAGTTCGGTCATTCTTGCGTGAAAAGTTAGACGCACACTTATACAAACAAAAATGCGGATATGTATGTATATATATAAAACATTTCATATTTAAGTCAGGCATCATGTAAGGATACAAGGCAAAAATTTCATTTATCCCTCCCAAGCCAACTGCTCGCACCGAACGTTCTTCATTTCTTTTATATCTTCTATGGCTTTAAAAAATTGCGTTAAAGTATGTTTGAGATGTTGATAATAAATAAAATGTATATCTGGAATGTTATGTAAAAACCGGTGAAATCTCCATTCTCATTTGATTTTATATAAGTATGAAAAATAAAGGAGAGACGTGAAAATGCTAGACGAAGCACTTATGGTTCATCGAAGTATATAATTTTTGTCAGCCCTTTCCAAAATATTCTTTCCAAAATATTCTTTGCAAAATGTTAAATCTTTCACGATTGTAATTTGCCTTGCTCCACTATCTATATCTACAATTCTCCCTCTCCTTATGAGCTTTATTAATAACAAAAAAGGCTTTGATATAAACAGGTGCATGTTTTCTGCATCCTGGATGTAGCCAAGCTAGGCCTCTTTCGCTTCACGAGAGCTTCCAGCATGTTGCAAATAATTCTCCCTTTAGGCAACACAATTAACCACTGTGCATGAAGGTCTGCCTATGTTGTAGGGGCGGTTTCTTTGTTAACCCACAGGTAAGGAAAGCTGTGTATCATTTGTAAACTTTCAAGTTACCATCCACGCCATCAAATATTTTCACGACATCCGTGGCGTAATAACAGACAATTATAAAATATATCTACATATTAACTTGTTTATACTCATTTTAAGAAAATTATGAAGTCAACTAGAAGCATGAAATGGAATCAGAAACTGTTAAAAGTTCACACGCTTCCTGATTTCCATCATAAAGTATACCAGACGTTTACTTAAAACAAAGAAAGGTAATTCATTTATTCTAGCATCTTTGGAAAAGCCTTGCCAAAGTATCTTGTTCGAAAATATTTACAACTTTCTGCAACCTTTACTTTATACCTTAATCTATAAAACTGTATACAGAACTCTTCTTGCTTTGACTTGAAAGAAAAGGGTCATATTAGTATTTTTTTAAAGAACCGAAAAAGGAGCTTATTAATTTTAAAACACTTTAAAAAATTAATAGAGTCTCTCTTATATTAAATAAGGAACAACAAATCAAATTAAAAAGTAACTTTTGAATTACGACGATGCTATATTAGTTGCTTTTTAAGTTACTCATGTAAAATATGCTAAAGTAATTGCAAACACATGCGTACATGTAGCCCCCCCCCCCCGCCCAAACTGGTTTACCATAAAGCTCTGTATTGCAGGTTTGCTATAGAGTTATTACAGTCACCTGCATTACCGATTAAGCTTCGGAAGGTGGCGAACACATAAAGAAAGTTTACAACTTAGCCGCTATTGATAGCACTCCTGGCAGCACCATACAGTTGTGGATGTTTGCGATAACACCTTATTTACCTTATCTCGCTTGCACACTTGCGCTGCATTATATTACCTTGCTTCGCCAACTTTAAAGTCAATGAAGGTAACTGTCTTACCGACTGCGTAGTAGTCTAGTTCAACGTATGGCCACTGGAGGATAACTGCCTGAGGTCAACAGGTGGTTCCAGTCTCACCTGCTCGCTCAGGTGGTTGTACTCCGTGATAATTCAGCTGTTGTTCGCTAGATGGCGAAGTAGTGAGCGCATTGTGAAGCACTGAGCGTTGTGCAAGAGTTCACATTCGGAGCTACCCATCTTCCATAGTGCTCTTGAGTGTAGCATCTGGATTAATCTAATCTAAAACTCAGAGGCTGGATTTGTTTTCTAATGTGCTTGCATATTGTCAAATTTAGAGTAATCGTTATAAAGTTATAACATTAAAATGAAATACTCTTTTTTTTTTTTGCTAGAGTAAAATTAATAAAATGCAAAAGCGATTTTGCTAATTATTGTCAGATTTATATATTTATTTACTGAAATAAACAAGCTTTTGGCTTTTATGATACAGGACGCTTAAGTAGGTATTCAGTGCTCTTAAAAGCAAATATTATAGTATTTGCCCATGCAAAAGCGTAATGATTAGCTGAAAGAGAGTGAAGAGGTAAAGAGAGGAAGAAATTTTAGGACATATTGTTAAATAACTTTTCTACCATCTTTGCTTAATTGAAGTAGTGTCTAAAATCTTCAACAACAACAACAACAATAATAATAATAACTGATGAAGCTCGTGTCTTATTTTATGTAAAATGAAAGCACCCATATCATTAAATTCCTTAGGACTACATCTTTGTTCCATGCAACATCTTATACGCTTGTTTTCTAATCCGGAAATATTTAAACTTACAACGGCGAATAATTCGGGAATTTTAACGTCATAAAATTGCACAAATTGTATATATTAACGTTTTTTCCTATTATATATGTATTGTTATCAAGTAATTTGTTCACAACAAAATTTAGTAGTGTGTAACGCCCATTCTTACAACACACGGCATCAGTCAGTCACAATGCTAACACATGAAATGATAATCAGGAAAGGAAATTTGGGGAGAAAACGTTCCAGGCCTAAGTTTAGGATACCTCCCCGACATTGTCAAGTTATGAGGACTGTGGAAAACCTGGGCGGATAAACTCAAACACGGAGGTTGGTCCTGGCAAGATTTGAACTGCAGACTTCCCAATCACGAGTCCGTGTCTTAATATACCGTTTCGGTAGTTTTATGTGCAAATTTGTAAGAAAGGAACACGATACTCTCAAGAATTTTATACATTTGATGCCTTGCCTATCCTTCAATTTGGTAATAATAAATATAGAATGATCATGAAAATATATAAGTTGTTCTATTAAAGGAGAAGCTCTATCTTGGAGCAAATCACAGATTTATACCCATTGTAATTGAGAGAACTTTAACTAATAATTTTCTTAATTGAGTTTCAAATTATATTGAATCATTAGATGACTGAACACAAGTAATGGTCTCTTAAACCAAATTATAGTAATATTCAATTTGCTACGTTTTAACCAAAATCCTTAGTGAAAATAAGAGGAATAGTTCCGCTCGGTTGGGACATGGACGAAATTTCTTGAAAATAATAGCCTTATATTTTTAGAATACATGCTTACGAAGTTGACTTTTTATTTTCACTGTCCAGAGACACGACATATTTAAAATCTGTTTTGTGGATTTTTGAGTGTCCTCAAACTATGTGCTTCTAACAAAATCTCGATTTAATTTTTTTGAAAGAACGCTATATTTCCTCTTTTCTATGTGAGATGTAAAGTAAACATGAATTATTTTTAAAAAAATCTGATGTGTTATACTCACATGACTTTCTCTACTCTTGTACAAACTATTTTTACAAACGATTATTCTCCATATGCTTCATGTTAATCGAGATGTTAATCTTATTGCTAATTTTCATGTAGATGCAAGGGGAATTGGTAGGTTTTAAGCGATAGTCAAATATTTTAAGCGCTGGTTGCTATGTGGCGCATTCCATTCTCTTTGCATGTCCAGGACATAAAAAAACTGAATAACGAATTTGGGAAAAAGTGTAAGTATTGGAAAATTTAAGGGAATAACAAGCAATATCTCGAAAATGGTTCACTCAACAAAAAAAATGTATATGACATAAATTGTGTATTTTAACGCGATCTACATTTTTGTGTAGTAAAATTTTGTCTATCTCTTATGGTTTATGAGTTATGCAAAAGTCGTTCACAATGAAGAATACTTTGGAGACATTCCCAGAAAATTCGAGATATACATTTCATTTGTCATGACAATATCTTAAACATATGATATTTTAATCAAAATCGTTAGAGCCATTTTTGAGAAATTTAAAATTTTCGAAAAATGTTCCATGTAAAGGGTAGTCTGGGGTGGTGGGATTTTCTTGAAAACCTTCGTGTCGCATCTCTGGAAGGTACTGAACCTAAATACCAAGTTTGGTGCTTATTCGACTGTTCGTTTCTGAGTTATGCTGTTCACAGACACACACACACACACACACACACACACACACACACACACACACACACACACACAGACACGCACACGGACATGTTTCCAAAAATCATTTTTTTTTGGATTCAGGAGTTCTCAAAACATATATTTCCGGTGAAATCTCGGTATCGAATTTTTGGGTGGAATACAATACTTCCCCTACTTACTATACGTAGTAGAGAAAGTAATAAAACACCATATTAGCAAACTTCACTTGTAGATGTCCTTCTTTTCCCTTCAATAGCTCTTATAAAGGAGACTGCATTGTTGAAGGTGTACCCAAGGAAATTTCCACAAAACCTTGGTTAGGTTTACACTGAACTTACATAATGCGGTTGTTGATCCCATTGCACAACATAGCATTAGTCTTGACCTTGTGGAGAGAAAATCAGAGCATCACAACTGATGCATTCACAACAAAGTATTGTGCACTTTTGTCGTGGCAGTCCTTACAAACGAAAGTATAGCGTAACTTCGTGAAGGAGAAATTTTGAACTTGGTTAACGGAATTTTATGAGCTTAATTTGATTCTCGCACCTATTTGGAAGAAAAGGCGAAGCACTTGAATTATTGCATAATTTGACTATCACGGATCGTTTTCACTTCCTCAGTTATCACGGATTCTTTTTTCAGGACCATATTTTAAATCTTTCGAAGCGTTGTATTCTACACAAAAGTTTTGTATTGTTATTTCCAGAAACATAATAATGCCTTTAACTTGCAAAAGAAGCATTTTCAGAAATATACTGGAGCTCAAGTGTATGTCATCCTCGAAGAGTCGTAAAAATTTGATAATTAACTAACCAGGGGCTTAAGACTGGTTCACAACCGCCCGAGAACGGTAACCAGAACGGAAACGAGAACGGGAATGCATATCGATGATCATATCGATCACAAAGTGAAAGTCGATTTTGCGCATTGGGATTTCATTTATTTTTAACTGACCAATGATTATTTGTCACCTACTTTCAATTTAGCCAACATAACGCGGGTTAGCCAACGTCAAAATTCGATAGAGTAAACATTATCTAAATGCATATCCATTACATTTCCGATCCCTCTAGCTGTGCCAAGCTTTCATTCCTTTATTTAATGGCATAAATTAAAGTTATTTATTGTTCTTTTTTTAATTTCCACCGGTTTTAGTGTTCTTTGTGGCTTTTGCCATTTTTTAGGTACTAGCCAGTTTTGAGTTGCATATAAATAAACTACAAATGACCCCTTCACCAGGACCCTTTCATTGGATTTGCGGGTGTCGGGATGAGGTTAGGAAGCGCAATATACTACTAATGTCTTCCATTTCATGTTTCCAACTTGCGACTATAGAGAGCACTAGCGGCTGTTCCATTCACGGCCGCCTAGAATAATCTCTAGAGTGAAGAGTCTATTATGCACAATATGGATCTATTGGCCGGGACCGAGAACGAGAAAGTTAAAAATTGGGAAACTCGGGAAGGCTTTCCGTGGATTGTGAACGCTCCCATTTGAATACATATATTTCAACTTTCTCGTTCTGGTTACCCTTCTCGTTGGTTGTCAACCAGCCTTTAAAGTTGAGGGGCCTAATTTACAAAGCGTTAGACGCTTTAATGCGTATTATCAAGCATGTGATTTAGGTAAAGAAAAGAAATTAAATAAATATCAAATGATACTTAACTAAGGCGTATTCGAGAATATAACGTGAAGGTTTTCCGAGAGTTTTTCAAATACCAAACCATTTATTAATATGTATTTCACTGTTTTTGTTCATTTTTTTCTAAAACGGTCTTGATTAAATCCGTTTTGTTTAAGCGGTTCAGATCTTATTAAATTGGTTGTACTATTTATATCTAAATATATGTTATGTCATTAGCCCCTTCCGAAGTTTTCGTTAAAGTTGGTTTACATTTCCCAACAGAGACAGTTTATTGAAGTGTTAAACAGAGAGTAAAGGCTTAGGAGGGCGGAGCATAAATCATCTGATTTTTTATGGAAATGAGATGAAATATTTCATTATTATTTCTAACGTCATAATTCCCACATTCCTAGTTTTTATTTCCTTTCGCTACCCACGTCAATTGACCTCCTCCACTTCGCGGATTAGTCAACATGCCCGTTCCGGCTTCAGAGCTGTCTCCTCCGGCATTTCCTCGATCTATTCTTCCGCTCGGCTTATAACTTAAGGTGCATTTGGGGATCTTTTGTTTTCTGTTTTTAGCAGTATTCAATCCACTTTTGTATATTATCTGTTATTGTATTACTTACTGATTCAATGTTCAGCTCCTCATTTATATCACCATCCATTATTATCCGTTCTTCCTCCTATTCCAGATCATTAACATAAATAATGCTCATTTGCTGCACGAACAGATTCCAACAGAAAATGTATACGTTTTTAAGCTTAGGTATGAAACGAACAACCCTATCGTAAAACCGGTATGATGGAGATTTTCTTTTTCCACTTATACTGCAATGGTGTCATCGGCTGCCTTTGGAACATTTTGCCTTTCGGCAGTAGTGTAGCTTGTATACGCTTCTCAATGCATTTCTGGTTTTTCTTTGGGTTTATACATATATACATCAGATCACATTCATGCGTCCAGACTTTGGGGAAGATAGGGAATAATCTTGGCTGGAGAGAAATTCCTACTCTCCAGTCGGGAATCGAACCCTAGATCCCTCGCACAGCAGGCAGGCGCTCTACCGACTGAGCTACGAGGCGAAGCAGGCGGAGATTTGTTTATCCCTTTCTCGCTTTCATTTGTTCATGTACATCATGTATTATCTGCTTAGTAATGTAGGCAAACTGGTTTTGTTTTCCCTATTAAAATGATCCTCTGAAAGCCCATTGTAACCCCCACCCCATTTAAGTATTACTGCTAGCAAATTATTTAAGATATAAGGATCATACATCTACATTCAAAGCATATTAAAACAATCAATATGCATTCAAACTACATTGTATTAGGAAGTAAGTTTTCATCATGGATTATAGGGTTTTTAAGAGCAGTCTTCGCTTCTTTCATAACTGTCCAAGTTTTATTACTATGTTATAATTAATTCAGAATGGAGAATAAAATCATTCAAAAATCTTCAGAATCCAGTCACAGCATAATAATCAATAAATAACACAATGACTTCCATCTGCTGGAAGTCCCTTGAATAATTAGCGATAACACTGCCACCTAGGTACTCTGTTGTGTTTCAAGAAATTAACCGTTCTATTGCTTTGTGCTCTTGGGAACTAAATATATTTTCTTTTGTTTCTCAAGAGATGATCGCTAACGTAATATCGATATATGTTTAAAAGAGCGTTTTTCACTTACTTTTATTATTTAATTTGCCTGATAGGTAATATCAGGCGTTGAATGAAACTCTGCAGGGACCGCTTACCCGGCAGCGGAGCCAACTGTAGCCCATTTGCTTGCCGGGTGTGAAACAGGTCTACAAAGGTAGACCGACATGAAAGAAGACATAATGTGAAATATACTACACTCGCCTCTTACAGAGGCCGCTAGAAGTGTTGTCCCTCGGCTGGCATGTATTGCTATTATCTATGACGCAGTTCATCTTCAAAATTTAACGAAATTCCATGGCGAGTGTATTGATTCCATGCTTCCTTTGTATGCGGATATGCTCCACAGATAAAAGCCACAGCGAGCGAGGTCAGGGAAGCGGGCTGGCCATACGTTATCTGTAAAAATTTAAACAAAGTATTCGCCGTGAAATGTTAATTCCAGAAGACGAACTTTGCCAAGTCAATGGAAATGTTATTCTCAGATGTCAGTAGTGCATGCAAGCCGAGTAATGAAACTTCCAAAACCTTCAGTAAGAACGTTTTGGGCACCTGTCCTTTCGGAGAGACACCGCGGAATTGTCTGCATCATAAAACAAGATCTACTGTTGCTGAAGCCTTAAAACTAGAAGGTCATACAGTATTTCTGGAAATATTTGGACTCTCTCAAGACGGCTCCTCTCATCGGATTGACATACTAGTCATCCCAACAGGCTCATCATCCGGATATATCATCGATCCAACAGAATGAACAACAACCAGCTGAAGTACACACTGAAAAATGTCGAATCTACGAGCCTACAATCCCCTACTACCTTGAGAAGTACAATTTATCATCCATTGAAGTTATTGGACTGACGGTTGGGGCAAGAGGAACCATACCTAGGCACATTGCTGAGTTCTGCAAAAAGTTCAGTCTCAAAGCCAATTTTATGTACAATATTGTAGTTTTTGCTCTTAAAGGTTCAATCAAAATTCTCCAAAATCATCTATTTCAAATTAATTTAATTCTGTAGCGTATGACTAACAGAGAAAGAGCCACACTTTTAGTAATTTCCCCTCTAAAATAGAATTTTGCGCTGTTTTCTTTACTCACAATTGGAATTTATTTCAATGATAATCATGTTTTGTCTTCTTGTGCTATTCTTGTTTTTATATAATAATTTGTAAAAGCATTAAGCTTTGTACGTTTAGCAGCCCCTACTTTTGGGAAAGCTGAAAGTTTTTTCTTTTCTGAATAAAATAAGTATTTGAAAATGTGCTTTCTTTCGTGTCGGTTCGCAGAGCAGGCCACGCTTGCTAAGTAGCTGGGCTGCAGCAGTCTTGGCTGCCGCTAAGCTGCCTTAGAAACGTTCGGGGCGCTTGCCAAAATTGATCCTGTACATGTGACTAATTGCACATTCTCAACAAGTACATTTGGATATTATGTTTTGCATGTGACTCTTGACTATAGTCGCTATATTGTATTTGCACTCATAAAAGAGAAAATGAAAAATAATAAACAAAATTCTAAATCAAGTCAGATGCTTTCAAAACAGGTTCTCTCCTAGCAGTTGACTACAGTTTTTGTAATAAATTTCCAGAGGATACTTGGATAATGTATATTTATCTGCAATTTTAAAAAATAGCACATTTTGCCTTTTAGGATGAATTTCCCCTTAAGGACGTGTTAGAGAACACGCATTCCTTAACAAAATGTGCTTCTGTGTGTGACCTCGCATTCCACAGTTTGTCGGTGAGGTCTTTTTGCATGTTGGAATCTAAATATTCTTCCAGCAACGTTTTAATAATAATAGTGCCTAATGCTCTTTCTTATTCTCTAGGATGCCGCGTTCATACATGCGAACACACGGAATTTCCGTATTTGCCATGTACAGATAGATATGATAATAACGGTTCTTTGATAACAGAAAGTAAAATTAGAAGTTACTTCACGAAACCACAGTAGCCGAAACTGCTTTGTCACTTACAAAGGTACTGTCCCGGTGCAAACAAAGAACCCCGAACAATGGAGTCGTAAAATAGTTGCGAAAGGAATGTAAACATTGACGAGGTAGCTAGCCCTGCATGTGTAATGTGGGTTCCGAACCAATGACCTCGAGAAGCAAGGTCAAGTCCTTCTGCAATGTCACTCACTCGTCCACCTTTTGGACAGGAACTGTTTCTGGTTCCTTCCGTGAAAAGTGACATCGCTTTGGTCTAGCGTGTTGGAAACATAGTAACACGTTTGGAAAGTCATAATAAACACACTGTATCATAATGTTAAATTTCCTGTAATTCTAAGCACATTCTAGAAGTGTGGGAGTTTCAGTCCGGCATCAGATTATACATTCTAGAAGAATTATGAAGTTCAGCGGCTTGAATGTAGTGATACCGTTCGCTTAGTGTAATGTGTTGAATAACGATACTTCGTTAAGATATACTCGTATTTGGATTATGGAACGAGATGGTCAAGTTAGTGTGCTTTTGGGCTTAATTTCTCGTCCATATTTTGATATTTCTTTAAAAAATGCTCAAGGAACTGCCTCATATAATTAATATGTGTATGTTACGATTCACATATTATTCTAAAGATGAAAACATCGCGATTTACCTCCCCTACCACCTACCTATTTATAGTAGGCAGGAAAGTGTTGTATTACATCCAAAAATTCTACATCGAAATTTCAACGGAAATGCAAGTTTTGGGATCCTCTGAACCACCCCAAAAAAGCAATTTTAGACAACTTTCTGCTTGTGTGTTTGAACAGCATAACTCAGAAATGAAAGGTCAATTAAATACCAAACGTGGAATTTAAGTTCAGCATCATCCAAGGAAGGTAAAGATACATATTTACGGAGGGGTCCCCGCAACTGGGGTAGAGCATGTAGGCCATGTGGCCCTTTATGCTTCTAACGTGACTTCTAGCAGGGAGGGATGAGGGGAGAGACCCGAAAGGCGACCAGATCCGGATTACGACAGACGCAAGCATGTACGGAGTATCTAACGTTTCCAGATGAATGCATCCGACGCCGCCCCCTAGTGGGGTCCGCTGCAGAGGTGGGTCCCGACTGGGCAGTCCCGACCGACGCCAGAAAAAAAACCTCTACAAAGGGAACATCCACTGCTCAGCCGTCGAATACCGTCGCCTGGTCCTACAACCCTGAAACAGATGACAATGAAAAAGACGAGGAAAAGGAGAGTCATGGTAAAAGAGGAACCACCTCAGTATTCGCCTGCCGACCTGGGGAAACCACAAAAAAACCCATGGGTCAGAATGGGTCGTCGCCGGGGATCGAATGCAAGTCGCACACATTCCCGCTCTAAACTACCCATTACATGAAAGAATTGTCGATATGTTTTATTGTATCAAAGTAGGTACCTCTAATGATTTTGGTTAAAATATATGTTTAAAATAATCACACGACTAATAAAATGTATATCGTACCTATCTTGAATTTTCCCCATTCAGATGTTTCTGACGATGTTGTGGAAAGGCTATAGAATTTCTTTTTTTCTTTCTTTCTTTCTCTCTCTTTCCTCCCTTTTTTTTCATCACAAGAACTTGTTACCACAAATAAACATTTGAATACTGTTTCCGAATGTTATAACTATTCTTTTATTTGAATTCATTCCTGTAATATAGGTGTCTTGAATAACGTAATGTGTTAGAATAATGTTTCCCTGGATACTGTAATTATAACAGATGTGTGCGAGTTTGTCATTGGTAGAGTATGTATTCGTATCACACCAGATTTTTAAAATGTGTGTATTCCCTTTTACACAAGAATGGCAAAACACGTTGTTACAAAACTTGGTGTATGACATATGTTAGGGTCTACTTAGAAAATTGACTATTAACATCTTTATTGCTTGTCTCAAAGGGGTGGGGTTTTCTAATGAGTTGCAAAATAAAATAATCCAACTATCTCTTAATATTCAGTTTTCGAAAAAACGTTACATAGCAAAAGTTTATAAACTTATTGTTTTGAAAGTTTTGTTTAGCATGATATTTCGATAGAATGAGCATTTAAAGGGTTATACAAAATTGTATTTACTATTATTCGTGTACGTAAGCAGAAAAGTTACGATCACATTGTAAAGTTAAGGAAGAGGTACAAGTTTGTGCACTGTTAACCTATTACATAGATATTAACTTTTAATAACATACTAGAAAAGAGTTTTATTATCGGTCTTCAAAACGTCACATGCTATGTATATTGCACAGACGGAAAAGAGAGAGAGATGGAGAGAAGGCGACGAGGGGAGAGAGGGAGTTATCAAAGGGGGGATAAAAGTGAAAAGGGAAGAGAAGGATGGATTGAAGGAGAGAGAGAGGGGGGAAGAAGAGAGAAGGAGGCAGTGAGTGAGGGAGCTATACAGAGTAAATCTCAATTTTAAAGCATTAACACGCGGTTCTGCTAGTTGAAAGCAAAACTGTTAATGTAATTCAAGTACTTTAAATTATTAAACTTTTTCTTTTAAAATTGTAATAAAAAGTCTTATTTAATATTTGATGTTAATAGTTACTTATAGTAGTGATATAAAATGTGATTATTTATAAATGTTACTGGATTAATATTTTAATTTATATAATGGAAACATGTTACATATGGCATAAATCATTTTAAAGTTACGCGCACTGGGGAAAATGATGCAAGTATAGAAATTATGCAATATTTCGGATCGAACTAAATTCCTAGAGCCCTGAATCGTGGGACTATTTTCTCCCAGAAAATCAGGACAGCATTCACCATCTGCATTTCCAATTAAAATCATTTAAAATGCCCTAAATGTACAAAGAAATGCAAAACTAATGAGAGTATAATAGCTCCTTGTGTATACATACATATGAACCAGACAGAATTCAGCGACACGCGTTTCCATAAAATATATCACGTGAAAGTAATCGTGCAGCAAGTTCCGTTATACGTAAACATCCTGGCGGTAGAGAGAGCAGTTGGCAATACTGATTATCTCGGTCGCCTAGTGGTCGGGGTTCCTGGGAATGCCACGTTGTTCCCCATAACGTGCTGTAGTCATATCCTCTGTTGTTCAAAGCTGAAACAATGTCCAGTCAGTCTTACATAATTAAAATGAACGAGATAAAAGTCTAACGACGATACTGATGGCTTCTTTTTCGCTGTAAATGGTTGTTAAATTGGACTTAACCGGCAGTTGCTCTATTTATGTTGTTTTCAAGAAACGGTATAAAATGATTTCACTATAAGCTGTGCTTGTTTCAGTTCCATCTCTTGTAATGTATGGTGTGTTTATCGGAGGGGGAAACCTCGCCACTGCGACCAGCTTGATTATTGTAGCTGCACCCACCCGGTGATAGGGATGAGGTGAAGGTACCGTAGGAGGTCGCAGGTAGACAGGCCCACAGAGACGCGCACAAGTCCCTAATATTTCCAGTCTGAATACCCACGCACTACTCGAGAGAGGGCGACAAAGCGACCCGAATGGGCGGACAACGCATCCTGGCATTCACGGGGAGAAATCTTTTCAATGCACAAGCAGCTACGTTATCTGCACGACACCGCTGGCACCACAGGACCTGAAACGTGAAAGGGAGAGATGAAAAGCATGTCTAATGCATCTTCATTAATTCGTTTATATTTCATAATTCCTTGTTTGCAGAAGCTATAGCAGATGTTTCCAAGTTCTTACTTCTATCAGTTTAGCAAGTTACTACGGCTGATTCTATTCATGTATTATAAACTTGGACGATTTCAAGAAACTTATTTTGTTGGGCGAAGTTACAGTGTACTGCCAACATGATTCCCGTTTTTACTTTCTCTACTACGTATAGTAAGTAGGGGAAGTATTGCATTCCACCCAAAAATTCGATACCGAGATTTCACCGGAAATACATGTTTTGAGACCTCCTGAATCCAAAAAAAGCATTTTTGGAAACATGTCCGTGTGTGTGTCTGTGTGTGTGTGTGTGTGTGTGTGTGTGTGTCTGTGTGTGTGTGTGTGTCTGTGAACAGCATAACTCAGAAACTAACAGTCGGATAAACACCAAACTTGGTATTTACGTTCAGTATCTTCCAGAGATGCGACACGAAGATTTTCAAGAAAATCCCCCCACCCCAGACTACCCTTTACATGGAACATTTTTCGAAAATTTTAATTTTCTCAAAAATGGCTCTAACGATTTTGATGAAAATATCACATGTTTAAGATAATGTCATGAGAAATGAAATGTATATCTCGAAATTTCTGGGAATGTCTCTAAAAGTATTCTTCATTATGAACGACTTTTGCATAACTGGTAAACCATAAGAGATAGACAAAATTTTACTACACAAAAAATGTAGATCGCGTTAAAATACACAACTTATATCATATACATTTTTTTTGTTGAGTGAACCGTTTTCGAGATATTGCTTGTTATTTCCTTAAATTTTCCAATACTTATACTTTTTCTCAAATTCGTTATTCATTTTTTTATGTCCTGGACATGCAAAGAGAATGGAATGCGCCACATAGCAACCAGCGATAAAATATTTGACTATCGCTTAAAACCTACCATATTCCCCTTGCATCTACAAGAAAATTACAAATAAGATTGACATCTCGATATCTCGATTAATATGAAGCATATGGAGAATAGGCGTTTGTAAAAATAGATTGTACAAGAGTAGAGAAAGTCATGCGAGTGTAACACATCAGATTTTTTTTAACTCAAACTGTTTTCTTGTTATTCTTTAATATTAACATCGGAATTTGAATTCCTAACGGTAAAGGAAATATGTAACTTTTCCGATTTTATGTCGAAAAGCACCAAATACAAAATAGAATTCACAATAAAATGAGCATTAAATATTAAACATGTAAAAATATGTCATTACAATTTAAGTAAGTCAGAAAAAACCCTTTATTGTAAATGGTGATTTAAAGTAAAGTTTTCGCAACCTTATTAGTTAGCAGCACTGCTTAAATATTTGTTCTTTGGTATCTTTGGAAAACAAGTCATGCGGTTTTAAATGCTATTTTCAAAAGCTTAGCCTCTGCCTAGTAATTCGAAAGCCCGAGTTTTGATCTCGGTTCGGATGAATTGTCAGTATAACGCTTTCCTGAAAATTTTCCCCTGTCTTCCAAAGACAAATACCTGGGTGTCCTTCAGCTCTTTTGACCCGATCCATTTTAACACTCATTAATCATCGGCTCATCCATCGCCTCTAGATAACGCGTGCTAAACCGAATCGGATGAAGGGTAGGATTTAGGATGTAATTATCGGAGGGGGTCACCTCGCCACTGCGACCAACTGTATCTATTGTGGCTACACCCCCCCCGGAGGCAGGGATGAAGTGAAGGAGTCGCAAAAGGTCGCAGGTCCGTAGACAGACAGGATCCCAGAGACGCACGGAAGCCCCTTGCAGGCAGGCCAACGCGCTCCACTGGCGGAGAGAAGTCTTTCCAAAGCGCAGCAACCATGCCATCTGGCCATCACTAGACGCACCACGGAACCCGGAGACATTGCCTGAAAGATGAAAGGGAGAGATGAAATGCCAGGAAATGAGAAATCGTGGTAGAGTACACCGCCCCAGATTCGCTTAGACGACCAGGGGAAAACCATGAAAAACCTCATAGGCTACCGGGAATCGAATCCGGGCCACAGATGTTACCGCCTTAGTCATCCCGCTCGGTCGGATGGTGGGTACTGATTTCGAATCTCACCAGGACCGTCTTCCCTGTATGAGTGCTTTTCCTGGTTTCCCTCAATTCTCACAAATGCAAAGTGCCAAATTACTGTGTTATAATGATAAATTAATCGCAAATTCACTATGATTTTATGTGCTAGCAACTAATATTTCAAATTTAAATATTAAACCACTTACAGTAATTATTTTTACCTATATGGATTTTTTACCTAAAGCATTTTGGTGATGATTTTCTCTTTTCTTCATTTTAATATCTTTGATTGACCTTGATATGTTCATGTTTTATTATGTTGTGTTAAACTGTATTGCCTGGTAGAGTGGAAGAAAAGGCCTCATGCAAATAAATAAATAAATGTGGAGAAGGTACCATAAACTTAGACCTGAAACGCTTGGTTGCCATTTCTTTTGGTTCTATCACCAGTGCCCACAGCTGGGGTGCCATCTGCAGCAAGAATACTATTCATAAAAGCGACAAAAAGCCTTAAACTATAAAAAAATGTATATCGTTTAGTTTTCTCATGCTTTGCTTACGATCTCAAAATGCTATATCCTTAATATGACATCTTTCTAGATCTAAGTGTATCTTCAGCTGTTTATTCTTATTGCTTGGGTGACTAACATTTCTTTTTTAATCTTTCAACAATAAATATTTCTAGGTATTGCTCCACAGTCTATTTCAGAGGTGGCAAAAACACCTTTTTCACTAAACATTCAACATGCATAACGCCACTAATAGGTAAACTACAAATGGACACCATACCAGAGAGGGAGCGGTGCCCTAAATCCAAATGTAATCGCGAGTCACCTTTTCTTCAGGTTTCATCTATGGTTCCCTTTGTTTATTTGTTATATAATACAATTTAAACAAAAACATTTAGTTTCCAAGTAACAAAGCCGATGGTATAAAAACTACTTTTCAGCAGAACTGACTGGATGTTTATCCTCAGTGTCTTCAATTATTGTGTGTATCAGAATGTTATTTTGCTCATTTAGGTGGACTTCACAAAGGCAGCCCTGACAGTGCTACATACAGCATGGAGGGTTTTTCTTTTCCTCGTATTATAATCTAACCGCGGTGATAGTGTTGAAGGAAGCTTACAAATGACTGACTTCCTCCAAGAGCGAGTCTAATAAGTAAAGTCCTTGTAGCTGGAACTCCCAAGATTCCAGAGGAAATGGACGCGGTTACCAGAACAAAATCTCCCCTGACTGACACCTGAGAAATTGCGTTGAAAATCTGTCTCGGAAAAATTATGATGTTTCAGAATTACAGGAAATCCAGCACATAAGTAATGGTTTCGAAAGATGCATGTTAGCCTTTTAACGAATAGTGTTTAACCAAGTGGATTGGCTTGGCTGCCTATAAACTCTAGAAGCTTAAAGACACCTTCACGTTAAAAGTTCAATACATATTTAACCAAAAAGGCAGGCAGTAACAAGTTTAATTCCATACTAGTAGTACCAAGTGGGTTATTATCAGGATTCATATTTAATAATTTCACTCTCTCCCTTCCTCTCCCTCCACCTCCCTTAACTTCAAAGTGACACAGACACGCAATGCATACACTGACTCCAGAAAGATTTGTCTCCACTTCAAAGGATTACAATTTTAACGTGTAGGAGGAAGAAGCGATATTATTGTTTATGCGTTCTGGCGTTTTTCAAGATTTTTCATTTATTAGTTTCATAATTTCTTTGAAGTTTCGCCAGTTTTATAAACCTTTTCATGTATGGTGTTTACAAAATTATTTTAATTACATTTAATAGAGCAGATTTTATGGTATAATATCTGAAATTGCGGTGAGAATGGGCTTGGATGTAACGAGAAAATAAAAAATAACCTATAAGTCAGAAATTATGAACATTTTATTGAATTGATCTTCTTGGCTTATTTGTCAGAAGGTGATGACATTGTCAGCATCTGAAGAAGATTGACTGGAACTTGCAGATACTTTTTCATCTGTCCTAGGAACATTTAAATAAAATCCTGCATTTGACATGCTCAGGGCAAGCATTTAATCATCACCTCCGGATGTTAGTTGAAGGATGAATTCGTATTTCCGACTCAGAACACTGCTGCAAGGAATACAGCACCTCTTTACATCTCGTGTAGGAAAGAGCGACCTTATTTCACCAAAACCAAACAGTGAGAGTGATCCATCCATCACAACATCCTTGGGACCAAAACAGTTTCCCTCGCTTCAGGGCCTCCACAGTTGGCACTGATATTTCACACACAGGTTACGCAGCTGTATCCACATAACCATTCTTCATGCTGGATCTCTTCTTCGTGCTATGTGCCAACTGTATGACTAATACTCAGTTTGTTAGAGCGTCCTAAGTTAACTAACAAGTAAGCATGTAAGATATCCAGTAAGCATGCGATTTTATTCCCTCGATACTCGGTGGCACGTCTAATACTTCTAGATAAAAACCGGATACTTCCAACTTTTCGCACTTTTAAAAAATGTATTTGTAATATGAATTTAATGTACGAGGATAGAAGAAAGACTTAAACCACAAACAGATTATGTCCTTTTATTTTGGAGCGGCTTATGTCAAATGTGCGTTTATTAAATCAAACAATACATTAGCTCATGGAAAAATAAAAATAGGCTGAAGAATTCAATGCACTACTCGGGATTTTAACCACGGATCTTCGACTTACCGTTCCGCTGCTCTAACCAACTGAGCTACCATGGCAAGATATGCCTTGCCATTAAATTCACCAATGATGCATATCGAAGACACACAGTTCAAATCCCGGCTACGCTAATGAAGTTTTCAGTCTTATTTTACCTTTCCACTTTAAACTTATTCACCGCATATGTGAAATAACAATTAATTAACATTAGTTAATGCTTTAAAGATTGCAGAACGAAGAAGTATGCTTTTACTAGTATTTATTTTTCTGCGAACAGAATATTCTTTAAAAAAATTTCAATACCATATCGAATTGCGTAAGAAGGTAAGCAAAGAATTACTGTTGTCGTTGTTAGCTTTGACTGTAAATAAGAGACGTGTAATTTGTAGCTTTACTGAAGAAAGAAAAGAAAAGAGTATTGCAGCCAATTAGTGTATGCAAAACAGCAACACTCACAGAATCAGCATGTAATACCGAATTGGTTACATAACACTTTTCTTAAAACTAAAAGTGAAGTCTAGTGTATTAGGAGTTTTATAAATCTAAGTACCGAGTGCTAAAAAAATCAGTAGGTATCGGAATCGAATATCAAAAAATAGTAGTATTGTTACTTCCCTATCATCACACAACCAGACCTGTAATTCACTGAAAATGTATCGCGATATCTTTGATGCCTCCTATAAAAGCGATAAAGTAACCTCTTATTTTTCTCTAGGGGGAAGCACCTCTGAAATCACGCTGAAAATTTGATAAATATAACACTTGGGTTTTTATATTCCATGCCTTACGTTTATTCCTACAAGTTTATGTTCCATCACATGGTAATATAAATGACTACACGCATAGTGAAAGTCATATTTAAAAATTTCACGCTTTTCAATATATAAATTGCTCTGAAACGATAAAGTTTTAAGTCATAGAACTTGGAAAAACTTGCCACAGCTAAAGTAAAGCATTTCATATAATCTAACATAAGGATTTGCCTAAAAGCCTAATAGATTTTATTTAATGTTTTTAATTTTTCAATCGACTAATTCATCAGTCATAGTTTCTGCCCAATGCCAATCCACCGCAAGCCCAACTTCCTCTTCACCTGGTGTCTTGTTCTGCCCCGAACCTTCTTCTCTTGCGTCACTTCTCTTACTGCTTCTCTTAGGAAGTAGTTTTACGACATTTTTAAACAGCATTTTTTTAATTATTATTTTTTAACAAGGCTTACTTCAGTTACTAAACCAGAAATGTAAAACGTAAAAGTTCTCTTTTGCTGTTCCATTCTATTAGCCTTTAACTGGTCCGTACCGTAGAGTTTGCCTAATTCATCACAATGGTAACTGAACTTTCAGCTTATTGTTATATCAAGTTAGTCCTCTTCGAACTTCGAAAATCATACGAATGTAATCTCGTATGTATGTTTATTATGGAAATGTTCACTGCTGCAGTCATTGCTATAAACCTCCCCTTAATTAAAGAAAAAATATGGCCTTTGTCATACTTAAGGTTATGATGTTATTTTGCTTTGGTAATATCAAAACCACCACGTTTATTTCTATCCTATTTATTTAAACTAGATGAACAGCTGTTCGTACACAGTCAGTGAGTGAATTTATCTTAGTGGTGGACTATATCCACTAACTCGGGAAGAAAAAGAAGCAGATAGGCCATAACAAATATGCTTTACATTTACTGGTAAATAACTTCAGAATAAGAATTGAAATTGAGTTTTATTTATGGACACTCTTTAACTGCTGCGGTCCTTAGCGTCCCATTCTATATTGGGCGTAAAAGATTGGTAATTTTGCTCAGAGGCCTCTTTATCAGGTTTGAGGTTCTTTTACGTGCCGTAAATCTACGACACGGGATTACCGGCTTTACTTCTCTTCCGAAGGAAGCCATGCTATGGATATTTATGCCCGAAAAAATCCATCGCCCTCCGCCGGATTTGAACCCGCGACCTCGGGAGCTAGAAGCTAGCATGGTAACCACTACACCACGGAGGACGACACTTCTGAATAAAATTGAACTCTGAAACAATAGGAGCAAAAACTTACAGTAAAACTGAGTAATCAAGCTACTTAAGTATTTCGTTTATTTGATAAATAATTATATTATCTCAAAATTAAATTAATGTTTGCTACAGTGGATGATCCCTGGATCACTTATACCAGGTATGAAAATCTAAAAAGGTAAACTGCTTTATTGTCGACTGAATTTTGCTCATTGGTAATGTATGTTTCAAAATATGTTGGCACCTCTTTAAAGGAATCTTGGTTATATCCAATAATGAGTATGATATGGAGATTAATTCGTCCAAAAATCCTTTAGTATCAAAAAGATAAACTCATTACAAAGACAGATATACTGCTTTGTCGGTAAAGTGGTAGTTTTAATATCTGTTAAAGCGATCCATTACTGTTTCTTCTGTAATCTCTTCAGTAAGGATGTACAGGAAATGACCCAAGCTCCCAGCTTGTAACGTGACGTAGTTACTTGCTGAAGCTGAGATTATTATGCCCACAGTCCTTTCTCTTTTCTCACTTCACTCACTCGCAGGTGATTGTTTGTTTTGGTTGTACGATCCTGACCTCAGTCGTCTAATTGAGCATGCATCTGGCACAAGTTCCAGATACTGTACGGTGTTGGGGGGGGGCAGTAGTAGTTTATCACAGGCCCGTGACTTGCCAGGATGCGCCGCCAACCTGTCCAAACAGCCGCAACAGGCGTTTTATCCAAAAAGATGGCGATTTTGCACTTTAATATGGCAGGCGGTTGGCTCCGGTGCAAAAGAAATGTCTTCACACCTCCGTGCAACATTAATGAAATGTTTTGACAATTCTGAAAACGTACCTCGTTTGACTAGAGCTACTAAAAATGTCCTTGTTCCAAAGTGTTTAATGAGTAGAGAAACTGTTCACGAAGCATTCGATAGGATTCCGAGGTTATTCATGCTGAAATTTTGGTTACACATAGGTTGTGTTGAGTGTCATTTTCCATCAGCTATTTATCTTTCGGAACCCGTTACTACGTTGAGGCCGTGTACATGTCGAGGATCTCATAAATATTGCGCGTATTTATTCGTATCCAAATGCATTCTGTTACTGTAAGGAGCATGGGAGAAGTATTGCATTCTACCTAAAAATTCGATACCGGGATTTCACCGAAAATACATGCTTTGAGGCCCCCTCAATCCAAAAAGAGCATGTTTATAAAAAGTCCATGTGTGTAGAAGCCCCAATTTCTGGTTCAATGATTTTAGCTGGGGTTTCATTAAAACTAGGAGGTTACGGTTTATTACGAGTATTTGAATATGTAGTTGGTATTGGAATATTAATGAATATATTTTGATTATCTATTAGATTGATTGGAGGGTTTATAGTTAGTTTAGTGTGTCTGTGAACAGCATAACTCAAAACGAAAACTCGGATAAATACCAAGCTTGGTTCGCGGTTTCCGTCGCAACTTTCAGTTGTGCTTCTAGGTTATGGGGTGTATGACGGTGCCAAACAGATGGCGCGGTGCTTGCTGCAAGTAAAGAGGAATTCCCCTGGATACTAGAGAGCTGTTGATTGCACGGCACGTTCATCATCCTCTCTTGGCAGCTCCAGTAGTAGGACAGTCTTTGAGCCAGAAGCTGTCAGGACTTCCGCGCGTCTCTGTGGCCTGCTTGCGGTCTGTGACCCCCTTTGGTTTTTTCACTTCATGCCTTCCTCCTGGGGAGTGTAGCTCCAATAGATCTGTCTAGGTGCGCGAGGTATCCCCCTTTGTTGTACACTCTAGCATAGGTAATTCCACGAATGATTTCCAAATCATCGATAAATTAGCGAGTTACGCGAGATAGGACTATTTCACGAATAAAATGAAGTGCCATCTGGTGTCGGAAACTAGAAGTAGGAATGCAATATTGTAAGAATGCAATAACCAGTATTGTAGGTCATCATTTTCTTTATTGCAACAAACATTATTAATAAAAACTAATTACTGAACATACAGTTATCAAACCTGTAGGAATTGGAAGGAATTCCTTTGCGAGATGATGATGCCATTTGCGAGATGTCATCTGGAATTTCATGTTGTCGTTTGTTGTTTTGCTAGCACATCTCGCAAATGTTAAATAAATTTCAAAAGCCTCCCAAAGTGTTTTTTATTCTTGAAATATATTGACCTATGAAACCTAATTGTGTACTACATAATTGCATCAATGCATGTACAGAAATAGTGTGTCATGCACTCAACTTATCGTGTAAAATACGTTTACTGTAATTATGTTGCAGAGTGTATGTGTGATATTTGTTGTTAGTATTAAACCAGTCGCGATGCGTCCTAATTATTGAAGTAACTTTGGATTAGAGTAGCTACGGAGGGGACTAGGCACTGATCCACATAGGGGATATTGTACCTAGTCCCACAAGGGGGTGTCCCCGGGAGGAAGGATGAGGCGAGAGGAGACACCGGGCGGCCGGAACCAGGAGTGACGCCACAGGAATGGCGGGGTCCATAAGTTATCAGTTATAGACTACCCGGCAGACGGACAGGCAGACCGGGGACCCCATTCCATACAGAGGGGACCCAACGCCCCTCAAGGGGGTTCAGATACCCCCGGCAGCCAGCCGAATTGAATTTGAGAATGAATTTGTGAATTTCACAGATTTCCTATACGACAGCGTCGAAGATTAAAAAAAATGTGTAAATAGAACAAAATATAAAACAAATGTATTCTAGTCCGCCTTTGTCGGTGTTGCGAAGGGTATAAATAATTCAGGGTTTTGACCTATGACCTTCAGCCCTTAATTGATATGTGTGTCACCAGCATACGATGTGCAGATGTAGCTACAGGAAACAGGTGACGTGCCAGCGGAAGCGGCCTGTTCATTTCCTGTGGATTCGCAACAGGGCGCAAGGTAAAGGCATTGACCTTTACTCCTGCTGAGAAAACTGTTGAAACTCACAAAGAAGGCCAAAGAACTTTACATCATACGTCTGTCATACGTCCTACCTACACATATGAACAGCATTGATAAAACTCGCTTTGAATTTGTGGTGAGATCCAAATAAGTTGGCACTCGAAACCTGGCAACCTTTAACAAAAGTAATGCCTGTCCCGCACCATCTAAATCATTTGAAAATCTCCTACTGAGCGCTATTCGAAAACGTAAAAGTACATTAGGTAGGTGTTCCATTTAAAATAAGAGAGTTGGGATTACTTAACAGTTGGTAATACAATGTTTGAGTTCTCAGTATAGGGCTATTCCCATAGACCGAGTTTCCTGTCCCAGAACCACAAGCTTCAGAAGCTATTTGGATGATACATACAGGACTAACTCTGCATAACACATAACTCGTTGTGTAGATAGGAAATACGTGATGGGTTGGTTTTATTTCTATTTTAGATCACCTTTTCTATAAATCTGCTTACGTTGTTTCATATACAGACTTTTCCTTTAGTGCGGAACGTCCTCGAAGTTAGTGTAACAACAAGCCCACACCAAAACCTGTTCTTACAGAAGACAGGCTCGTGTCTTACACACACTGCTTACCTATTCTGTTAGAAGGGTGTGATTATCAGACAATACGAAGAAACATGCACTTTGTGCAAGATGGATATTCTGCATTGTCAGTATTAGTATTCGTCAGCTTCTAATTCCAAGTTTCCGCGACGGATGGAAAGCTGTAAGGGAACCAAGCCTGTTGGCCTCCACGCTCCCCGAACCATATCCCATTAGGGAATTGATCAGTTTTTGTGTGTGGAATCCCCGTTATAAGACGCAGAGCGTTTTCGTGCCTGTATTATGAAACGCTGCCAACGATACGAAATTCTCCAGGGATACATCAGCGCATCCGGGATTAAGTGCGACGACCAGTTGATGTATATATGCCTGCTAACATATGGCGTTTTGAACATGTAGTTTAAGATAGGATTTCGTGTGGTTTCTTTTGTTTCATAAATAGGTTGTACATTCTGTACTTGTGTATTTCCTTCGTCTGGTATAAATACATTTGTAGAAAAGCCTTTTCAGACCCATTTTTGCATAATATATATTCACCCTTAAAATATGAGGAATGTTACACTCAAGACTGGATATATCTTTTTTCTAAATCCTGTAAAAGAAGAGATTTTTCGCTCTATATTATTCATCAGGTACAGGTAAATATTAAAAGATATTGTGCAATATGTATAACAAAGCAAGTATAATAGCTCGTTCATATTCTTCTTTTCTCCCTTGGGTATTTAACTACGCCCGGCTGCTGATCTTCTCTCACTAAGCCTGGACTTTCTGCCTACCTGTCAGCGGATTATTATCAGGTTAAAAGTAGGCTATTCTATGTCTCTGTCAAAATGTCTTCTATACCGAGTCAAGAAGAGTGAGATGCACTAGACCGACAAATGTAGGTTTAACATAATCCGGAGTGAGGTAACATCGAAAATGGAAGTGCAAAAATAAAACGAAACACGCGAATCAGAAGCAAGCATTACTGTGACACCCAATGGCTTGTTTCACATATTAGATTTATTTGTAGTTGTTGTTGTTGTTTTAGTTTAACGTTCTTTAGCCTGGTAAGTCATATCGGATAATGAATGAAATGATGCTCAAATGAACCCGGGGCCCATAGAGCTTAAAGTTTCATGACATTCGCCTTTTCAGGATAAGGGAAAACCCCAGAAAACCTTACCCGAGCAACTCAACCTAATCGAGATTCGAACTCGGGACCTCTTGAATGTGAGGCAGACACGTTACTACCACACCACAGAGGTGGGGATACATATTCATTATACAATTTTTACAAAAGAGATGTAAAGAAAAATAAGTTAATGTAAGACTAAAACGAAAAGAACATAATACAACAAACTGGTATAACAAATTAAACTGCTAGTTTTGTCTTATTAAGTGGGCCCAGCTATAAATATCAGCCAATCAGGGTCTGTCCATAACCCATGATAAGATGATTACAGCATAAATGCATCTTAAGTTGACTACATCCAACGACAACTTAGAGTCTGTTTTGTGAATGACATGGCTTGATTTTACTCTGGCATATAATATGAAGCCTCTCGTCGTAAGTAATACATTTTGGCTTATTGTTATTGTTGTTGTAACGCTACTGTAAGTTGTAGAGTAGATTAGATGCGGAGGCACATAGGAGGTCTATTGTACCTACTTGCTGAACCTCCATGAAGCGGAGGTGAAGCGAAGGGCACAGAGAACGACCAGATCTGGGGCAGCAGACACGGACAGGGTCCCTAAAATCTCCAGGTGTCAGAATACACAAGGAAAAGTCTCACTGGGGGTTCACCACACGCCAGGACAGACAGTTACTCAAAGAAAATTCCAGCACCACAGGCCTCGCCACACCGTCCACTCGCCTGATCCTTCGATCCTGAAGCATGACAAGGAAATGGTGGACAGGAAAATTCGTGGCATTGCAAAAATCGCCCCAGCATTCGTATAACTGGGAAAATCGCAAAAATAAAACCCAAGAGAGTGGCCGGCCCAACGAGAATTGAATCCGGGACCCCCCCCCCCCCGAATGCGAACCCCACACATTACCGCGGAGCCATTTCGCACCGTGCTGTAAAGTGTTTATTATACGTTAGGCTTGACAGTGACGTAACACCAAAAAAAAAAAAGATACCGATTTCAAAGTGTGTTTTGTTTTGTTTTTGTTGTTTTTTTAACTGAGCTTATTTCACATGTATTGATTCAAAAAAGTTTCACTTATGGGCGTGCTACGTACAAAATACGTACAGAATTTTGAGCTTGAATTTGTGTCGCAGTATTTCTCCAGCTTGGCTGTTAAAAGCTTTAAAATGAACAAATATACTGTAATACAACCAAAACGAAATTATCCACAGGTAATCCGGCTCCTTTCTTGAATTAGGTACATCGTAAACTAATAAAACCACTGTTTACGGTATTTAAGCAGCCACCAGGGGGGATTAGTTTCGCTATGAACATGTGACTAATGCTGTCATGCGCTCATACAACGTGAAGCACCTGTTTTTTGCGGTAAGGCAATATAGCTAAGAGTTGTTTGTTTTTTTTTTCAATTTATTTTCTCCATTCACGTGGAGAAATACAGGTTATAATGAGCCGTTACGGCTTTACCATAGTGCACATAATAATCGATTTACATCAATATTTTCTTCTGAGTCTTGTGATCATATCCAGTGCTTATCTGAGCTGGAGAATGTTTTATTGCTAACCTATATTGAATCACTAATAATAATAATAATAATAATAATAATAATAATAATAATAATTATTTTCCTCTTTACACAGTTGTGCCTTGTAAAATTAATTAGTTTGTGTTGTGTTTTCAGTCTTTTATTTGAGAAAATAAAATCAACTCTCAAATAAATTAAAAATTGATATTCAGAGAAGAGGAGTCTACTTTATTATTACTGTTATTATTATTATAACCCGCTGTTCCACTCACGTTATTGCATTAATTTCAAAGATTTTCGCTCTTCTCCTACCATTTTCTCACTGCTTCTCCCTCTCCCTCTCGCTTCTCACTCCATGTCCTACTTTCTCCCTCTCCATTCCCCTCCACTCTCTCTTTTCTCTGTGCAATATACATGTTATATGATCAGGCTAAGGATCCGGGACAAGTTAGCAAGCAATGTATGTGAAACCTTACCATAGAGTTCCGTAAACAAAGACTCCAATATGCTGCCTTATTTGCTACTGTAAACAGTAGAGTCTAGTGATGGTAGAAAATGAAGTGAGACACATACATATATCGGAATGAGAGACAAAGTGTATTGTACCTCTGGTCAAAAAGCGGATTGTACACGGCCGCATAGGTAAGCAACACCCCAATGCACCACCTCACTCCATCCTACTCGATACGCAGTGAACTTCACTTCGGTCTTAAGTTGTTCCGGATCCTTAGCCTCTATAGTGTTTGAATACTGATAATACGAGAACTATGTTTTGTGCTGTTACACAACATTGTGCCTGCTTTGCTATACGATCAGAATTTTACTGTTCCAACAGGTAGCAAAGTCAGCAAAATTAAATATTTCGCATGTTACATAATACAAGTTTATAAGCATAGCGCTTTTAAAGTATTATGTTATCTACAAATTGTCCATAGAATGAGTGTTTAAGAAGTTATAACAGTTTTCGTTAGTATCATTAGTGTATCGGCTACCACCGTAAACACTATAGTTCCGATCACATTCGAAAGCATAATCAAGAGACAAATTTGTGCACTTGCAACATTTTACTTATGTTACGCAGATTTATTGCCGGTTTTCAAAACATCACATGGCATGGTCCCCTCTGGCAAACTAGCGGAAGGAAAAAATGTCAGCAAGGAGAAAACTTATCTTATAATGTATGCATAATCACTATTGTTGTTCAGTTATACGAAATAGATCCCATAAAATTAAATTTCTCACAAGAACTCAAACTTAATATTGGATCTCTTGAAAAATATATTTTTGCAGTTTCGCTGGTTTGCTAAAATTGTACAGAGAGGAGAGCGAGATCAGAGTCATAAAAGAAATAGAGAGAGAGTGAAAGAGACAGAGGCGTAATGGAAGTGAGAGAAAGGGTTAGAAGGGTAAGTGAAATTACGGGAGGGGGAGAGAGAAAGTAAAGAAATAACGCTAGAAGAGCTGCGGGTTCCACTAATTTAATTATTATTTTATTATATTACTCTCAAGTTTAATGTAATGTCACCACATTTTTATTAAAACTCTGTTGCCTATTAAATGCAGCACGTCACATTTGGTACGTTTCGCCGTCTGTTTCTCTGCTACCTAGTTTACCCTCGGGAGTAAAACAAATGAATGCGCCCTTGATGGAGGTTGACCTCAGAACTTCAAAGAATCAGATTTCAAGGCCGTTTCCGGGTTGTCACAGACACTTGCTTAAACATAATAATTATTTCATTGTTACGCAGGCTCCGAAATCTAGACGCATCACAGTCTGCCTGGCATTGAACAAAAGTCAAAACAAACTCACAGAGTAAAAGAGAGCACTTGCTTTGGGGAATATTGGCAGCATTTCGGTATACGCCCGGGGAAGAACGGATAGGTTGTACTAATATTATGTTGGCGATGAAGGAAAACAACTGAAATGCGTCTTTGTCGAATTAACCTCCGATTCCTAGCCTTACGTTCTTTTTTTTTGTTCTGATAGTCGCCCTTCTCAGTGATACAAAATATTTTTCTCTTTCTTAAGCGAGTTGTACAGATACAAAAATAGTTTCCAATGTTTTTGAGACCATACAATATTCAATATACTAAACTTTTCAAAAGTGTCTTTTAAAGTATGCATATCTACCTGAAAAAGCAGTTTCCCTCCTTTCGTTCGCTTACTGCGGCTAATCAAATTCAAAATCTTGGGACGTAAAAGAAATTTCTTATTGTTGATCTTCTTTGGGCGGCCTTATGGTGAAGGAGAATAAGTCAATTGAACATAAGGGAATATTACACCGCTTAAGACTTATATACAGTAACTCCAGGAAGCATTCTTCTCCACTTAAAAATAAAGAGAAAAGTCTTATTTTTAATACACAGAAAGAACAAACAAATTACAGTTACGGCGTTTTCCCAAAATTTTCATGTGAGTAGTTTAGTAAGCTTTTTTTAATTACACCTATTTTCAACCTTTTGTGCATAGTATTTATAAAAATATTTTATACGGATTTAGTAGAGTATTTTCCTTTTATACAATGACCCTGACATAATTTAAACTGATGAAAGAACAGAAATCCTAAAAACTGAGTCGTTAATGAGAAAGTTAGTAAAAATGTTGATAATTCTTTACTTTGAAACTTTTTACCTCCGTCAGATAAAATCCCATTTTACAGCAAACTCGGATATTATGCCAAAAAATTGTTCCATCAAATGCATGTGAAACAATTTTGTACACCTCACAAAAAATGAGCGCAAATTAAAAAGAAAATTATAAAAGCAATAAAATTAAATATTTGCACTCTAAAACATGTAAAGTGTAATATAATTTGTTTTTTCTGCTTTATTAAAAATTAGAATGTGTCCTCCGTTAACTTGGTTCAAAATGTTTTTAAAATAGAGTTTTTTTAATCCTTTGGCGATCTCATTATTTATACTTTGATTAATTATACTGAGGCCATTATCTTAATTTTAAATTTCATGTTCGTATTCTTTGTACCAAGGGAAGTAACGATTCCTAAAACTCTCTACCATACTTCATTCAAAGATAGATATATTCAACACTGCCTTTAAAAAGCAATACTATTATAATTATTATTTATTCTGTAGCTATATTTATTAAAAATAAACAAATAAAATAAACACCGTAATTTTTATTACTGCCTCTAAATAAAGAAATATGTTCTGAGGAGGATATGATGAGCATAGCATTAAAATGTATAATAAGTAAAATTTAATGAATAATGATGAACTAAACCGTTATTACAAGAAAAATAATCAGTTTATCTGTTAATTAAAAGTAATTAAGACAGATTTTGTTTCCCAAATTCCTTAGTTATATGTAAAAAATAAACAAATAACAGAAATGCAGTTACTTTAAACTATACAAGAACTAATTTGTCTTGGTTAGGTTTTTAAAGTTAAAAAGCTGATCTGTTACCCTCTACCGTTTATTAGTGGGTATACAGATTATTTTTACTAAAGTTTATTTGTCTGTCAACTTCCTTTTAATGCAGATAAACCTTCGCAAAAATAGCTACACTACACATTTCGTTATACACACAAAGAGAACAGCGACAGTCAAATGTTTAAGAACTGGACGCTATATGCTGGCCTTAAAATTCCATACTGTTTCCATGCAATCGCCAAAAACAATTGAAAATCCATAGGACTTAAAAAAATTACAAAGTAATGAACAAATCGAACCATTAATAACGGAAATCTTGGAAATGGACGGTGTCACCAAAAAAGTTATTTGAAATAAATTGTGTGTTTTAAAGATATCTACAATGTTGTGTAGAGCGTTTTCGTCTATTGCTTAACATTTACCAGTTATACAAGATCATATAAATATCCTTCAGAATAAAGAGAACTTCATAGGCTATTCTGAGAAAATTCGAAATATACATTTTATTTGTCATGTAAATATACTTAATATATGGTACTTCAATCAAAATCGTTAGGGCCATTTTTAGAAAATAAAAAATTTCGAAAAATGTTACATATTAAGCGTAGTTTGGAGCGGGGGAATTTTCTTGAAAATCTTCGTGCCGCTTCTTTGCAAAGTAGTGAACCTAAATACGAAATTTGGTATTTGTCCTACGTTTCTTTTTTGAGTTATGCTGTTCACACACACACACATACGTGGACCTTTTTCTAAAAAGGCTTTTTTGCTTTCTCTACTACGTATAGTAAGTAGGGGAAGTATTGTATTCCACCCAAAAATTCGATACCAAGATTTCACCGGAAATACATGTTTTGAGACCCCCTGAATCCAAAAAAAGCATTTTTGGAAACATGTCCGTGTGTGTGTCTGTGTGTGTGTGTGTGTATGTGTGTGTGTGTGTGTGTGTGTGTGTGTGTCAGTGAACAGCATAACTCAGAAACGAACAGTCGGATAAACACCAAACTTGGTATTTAGGTTCAGTATCTTCCAGAGATGCGACACAAAGGTTTTCAACAAAATCCCCCCACCCCAGAGTACCCTTTACATGGAAGATTTTTCGAAAATTTTAATTTTCTCAAAAATGGCTCCAACGATTTTGATTAAAATATCATATGTTTAAGACATTTTTATGAAAAATAAAATGTATATCATGAATTTCCTGGGAATGTCTCCAAAAGTATTCTTTATTGTGAACGACTTTTGCATAACTCATAAACCATAAGAGATAAACAAACGTTTACTACACAAAAAATGGAGATCGCGTTAAAATACACAATTTATGTCATATACATTTTTGTTGTTGAGTGAACCATTTTCGAGATATTACTTGTTATTCCCTTAAATTTTTCAATACTTATTTTCTCAAATGGAAATTCGTTATTCATTTTTTTGTCTTGGATATGCAAAGAGTATTAATCTGTGGGAAAGGGAATGGTGCTGCACCTAGTAACCAGCTATTAAGAGATATGTATGTGCTTAAAGGCTACTGTATTTCGATACTGCCCTTGTAAATATATATTCCCCTTACATCTAGAAGAAAATTAGCAATAAGATAGAGTCTGCAAATGTTTATCTGGATTAACATGAAGTAGATGGAGAGTAAGCGTTTGTAAAAATAGTTTGTACAAGAGTAGAGAAAGTCATGTGAGTATAACACATCAGATTTTTTATTCAAATGGCCTCAAAACATGTATTTCCGGTGAATCTCGGTATCGAATTTTTGTGTGGAATGCAATGCCTTTTCTACCTACAAGGTACATTGCAGGTAAAGTAAAAATATTTTAATTTCTACAAATCTGGATATTTTTTATCATCGTGTTGCATTACTTTGGACCCCAAGATTGCCAGTATGGCTGAAGGCTCCGTTGCTCATTGTTTAGGTTCAAGCAGATCAGATCAGATCGCTTAATTTTGTAATTATGAGTAGCCATTGGATTTGTTAGGAAATGCATATTTAGTTTGTGTTTGCTTGTGATATGAAATTAAGTATTGCAATATGTTTCATGTTCTGTGCGTACATATAAAGTTTTAAAGTGTATATAATTGCATATTCCCGATGTTGTGCGTGTTTCATCATGTTTTCATGCATTAAGCATATTATAATACACGTATTTTTTAATTTTTAATTTTAAAATTAATATTTAAATACATTAGTGATAAAATAATTTAACTCCTTACTTTGCAGACAGTATCCGCAAAGGGACTTGCCTGTAATCAAGACACTCCTCAGAGTTTTAGCTGAAGCCACAAAAAACTCGAAAAAATCTGGTTTGTATTTACATGAGCCTTTATCAATTCCCAATGAGGTTCAGAGTAAACTTGAGAGTGCCTCTTTAAAGTATGCAGGAAAATTAAGTAGTAAATTGTGCAGTGCTTTATAGAGAAATCTTGGCATTAAAGTTTTGTATATGTGAATAAATTTATTCAAGCTGAAAACATAGTGCTTTCCCAGAGTTATTACGAGGGCAGTCCCAGATGTGCGTGACATGATGTATACATAGTGGATGTTGTTTCAAACAAATGACTGAGGTAGAAATTACCAACTTTATAAAGCTTAAGTCTGAAGTTTGATAATGCTACGTCGTTTAGTAATTGTTTGACAGCCATCAATAGTGAACGCTCTCAGCAAATTTGTAAACATGGATAAAACTGGCCATCGTTATGTAATACAATACTTTCATTTGAAAGGTCTTAGTCCAACTAATATTAAAGCTGAGCTAGATTCTACTCTGGGGGAGTCTGCTCCTTCGTCAACAGTAGTAAAATATTGGGTGGCAGAGTTTAAGCGAAGCCGTAGGAGCTGCCAAGACGAACATCGCATTGGTCGACCACATGAGGTGACCACGCCAGAAATTGTGAGGAAAATCCACAAAATGATATTGGATGACCGTCGACTGAATGCGCGAGCTAGCAGACATCGTAGGCATTTCAAAAAGTACTGTACATCGCATACTGGCTGAAAATTTAGACATGAGAGAGCTATGCGCAAGATGGGTGTCGCGTTTACTCACAATGGAACAAAATCAGCATCGTGAGGATGTTTCAGCCGAGTGTTTGGCGATGTTTCGCTACAATAAAGCAGAGTTTTTACGTCAATTCATAACGATGGATGAAACATTGGTCCATCACTTCACACCTGAGACGAAGGAACAGTCAAAACAGTGGATTGAAAGGGGGAATCGTCTCCAAAGAAGGTGAGACAGTTCCATTTGCAAGCAAGGTTATGGTGCCAGTTTTTTGGAATGTGTGTGGAATAATTTTCATTGATTATCTTCAAAATGGAAAAGCAATCAATGGCGAGTATTATGCCAACTTATTGCCTCATTTGAATGATGAAATCAAGCAAAAACGGCAGCATTTAGTGGAAAAGAAACTTTTGTTTCATCATGACAATGCACCAGTTTAGACATCCATTATCGCCATGGCCAAAATCAATGAGTTCAAGTTCGAATTGCTTCCTCATGCATCCTATTCGCCAGATTAGCCCCCTCTGAATGTTTTCTATTTCCAAAGTTGAAGAAATAGCTTGATGCTGAAAGATTTGCCAACAGTAAAGAGCTGGAGTCTGCAGTTGATGACTATTTTGCAGAACTCCATGGTTCACTGTTTAAACAGGGTATCGAAGCTATTGAACACCGCTGGAAAAAATGTATCGAGCTGAAAGGAGACTATTTAGAGAAATAAAGATGTTTTTTTCCTAAAATTGTTGTGTTTTCTTTATTAGGTCGGGTACTTCTGGGACAGCCCTCGTAAGTGCTTCCATATCTTGCCCAGTAACATCTGTAGACATGGAAAGATCCTCTCAGCGAACAAACTTGTGTTAATCGATAAATTTCATAAACTTACAACTTAGTATTTGGAAAAAAAAATATCATTATATGCAGCAAATCAAATTATAATGACTGAGATGTCTAAGGAAGAATGTACAAAAGGTATAAGCCTAAAGTTAGCAATTTTACTGCACGATGAATATAGACATATTTTCGAATTAAAGACCATATTTTAAAGATTTTGACAGCATAAATGCCTGCATGTTTTAGACGTTATTGGTGCATACAAACGGAGTCTAATTACGAGAATACAGCAGCAATTTATTGCGATTTTTGTGTGTATGAATTATTAAAACATTATAACAAACCTGTATTTTGATTAGCTACTTTTTTCTGTTTTAACGTATTCCCTGCATTTATGTAAGCAGTAGCATGTAATGACATAGTATGTATGCATTTACACAAGTGTTATGTATGTGTGTATATACAGCCTATACGTCATAAACTAACATTTCGATGCTGTCCTGTAATATTTGTCTTTTATTTGCCAAGTGTTCTATGTGTGTTGCACTCACGTGACTTTCTCTACTCTTGTACAAATTATTTTTACAAACGCTTATTCTCCATCTACTACATGATAATCGAGATATCGAGATGTTAATCTTATTGCTAATTTTCTTGTAGGTGCAAGGGGAATATGGTAGTATTTAAGCGATAGTCAAATCTTTTAAGAGCTGGTTGCTATGCGGAGCATTCCATTCTGTTTGCATGCTCAGGACATTAAAATAAATAAATAAAAAGAATAACCAATTTCCATTTGAGAAGTATAATAGTTGGAAAATTCAAACAAATAACAAGGAATATCTCGGAAATGGATCACTAGACAGAAAAATGTATATGACATAAATTGTGTGTTTTAAGGATATAATTTTTGTGTAGTAAAATTTTGTCTATCTCTTACGGTTTACCAGTTATACGAAAGTCATTCAGAATGAAGAGGACTTTTGGGGATATTCCCAGAAAATTCAACATATATATTTCATTTGCCATGAAAATATCTTAAACATATGATATTTTAATAAAAATGGTTAGAGCCATTTTTGAGAAATCAAAATTTTAGAAACATGTTCCATGTAAAGGGTAGTTGGGGTGGGGGGATTTTCTTGAAAGTCTTCGTGTCGCATCCTTGGAAGATGTACCAAGTTTGGTATTTATCCGACTTTTCGTTTTTGATGTATGCTGTTCACAGACTTGCACAAACGGACATGTTTCCAAAAATGCTTTATATGGATTCAGGGTATCTCAAAACATGTATTTCCGGTGAAATCTCGATATCGAATTCTTTGGTGGAATGCACTACTTCCCCTACTTACTATCGTAGTAGGGACAGTAAAAAGAACCTAGTATTTAGACACTACTTCATAAAACGTGTAAAATTAATTACTAATAGTGTGGTTGGATATGGCTTTACATTTACATACACTACTGAAGTAAGCACGTGTCTTTTTTAGAACAGGGTTGCAGAACTGACAAACGAGGAGCGGATACAGCGAGAAGCCAATTACAAACTTTAAGGTGATCCCTCGCTTGCCCTGCATGTCCGTTTTACGATGCCAATACGAAATGATTTGTACACTTTCGCCAGTAATAATGTTGCACACATTGTTGCAAACAAACTGAAGTGGCAAGTAGCAATTGCCATATATATATATAGGTTTTGTTTTCAAATGTGAAGGTAGCGGTGTCTGCAGAATATAAGAAATAATCCCACAGGTTTTATATTGGCCTTAGCATTGTACTATAGAAAAATCAATTACGAAAAAGTTTAGTTTTGGGGGGTTTTGTCCTCCAGCTAGATCTGAACTATTGTACAATATGATACAATAAAACATTTTAAGGTGTTTCTCACATTTCCGCATTTGGGTCCCTTTAAAGAATCAAACTAAAATGCTGTTTCTTTCGCGCCATTACTCTAATAAAAGCCCATCAAGAAGGCCCATTATAATTCTGTAAATTTTAGTGATGCCGTCATGGAGAAAGGGCCTCCAGGTCAGAATTATGTCATTTTACGTCACTCATAAACTGGTAACATCCAGTGTGATTCGAAGCTCTTAAAGTATGCATTCCATGAAGGACAAACAGCTCAGGTGTGCTGTGCTGTCATCTCACGTTGCTGTACTCAGGCGCCTCTAGTGGCCACTCCAGGAACCATTATCAGCGCGACCAAGGTTCGGTTTGGTGGTTCAGGGTTATACAAACTGTTGACATTAAATCAGGGAAGGCTTGCTAATTATCTAAAATTAAGCTAAGAAGCCTTGTAATGATAACAGAGTTCTTTTATTGCCATTAACAATTCACCTTAACCTTCAACGTTTGAAGGTTAATATCCGAGAAATATGGTGAACGAATAATAAAAACAAAACTGTGTGAAAATACTAAAGAGAAAATTATAACAAAGTCGGAAAATTCTATCGTGAAATACCACGAGTATCTCAAAGATATTTCACGAGCTGCCCATACTGAAGATGCGGGTTAGTCATGGGATACTGGTTTGAAATGTGGATTTTGTTATGGTACGCAGGAAACCGAGACAGCAGGACTTTATTAACAAGCATTTTTGCCACAGAAACGCTGTTTAGTAAAATCGTACGTTTTAACCAGGTCTACACTCATCCCATAGAAGATTTCGTTTATTTTTTAACTTTTTTTTCAGCTAATTGATATTTCAAAAGAATGAACAGGACTTAACAGGCAATAGGTATATTATATAAAATACGCATTTTATTTGTCATGCCATTGTCTCAAATCTGTGATATTTGAACGAAAACCTTTAGAGCCGTCTTTGGGAAAACAAGCAAAGAGACAAAGAGAAACTCCCTGCAAATATTCATCTGGTACATTTACCTCAGAAGATGCCCGTTTTACTCGGGGAATTTTGGTTTTTGAGACTATGATTGTGAAAGAAGCAATGCTGTTGTAGTTGATTCATAACCGTGATAGAATGCGCATCTTCAATAGAACAATATTTTATTGTTCTTGACGTTCGAAAGGTTTTGATCAATCTTGAAGTTTTGTACTGAACGGAATTAACCCCTTAAATAGTTAAAATCCAAGTGCTGGAAGAAAAGTTAGTGAATTTATTTTAATATTGAAGAAATTGTTTGTAGATTTTCAGTTTTGCTCTATGACAAGAATTTCAGTAAGTGCGTTTTAATAGTGTTTAATGCCTGGTCTTACATTATTCCTTCGGAATTTCACTGTCTGTAAAAATATAGTGCTATGATAGAAAGCGTACATCGATGGATATTATAAAGTTGTATATAATTCTAAAAGAAAAGTTAATATAACAATGATATAAGCCAATTAAATATATGATGAAAACAAATTGTTGCCAAATTTTATTTAACAAAGACAACAATTCCATTGTTACAATACATGCAAATAAGTTCTGTAAGCCTAAACAGTAAACATAGGCACAATTGGTGAACGCATTACTGCACAAACGTATGTACCTATCTTTCTTTCTTCAGTTTTCTTGAAAAAGTGTGTATAGTTCATCTCAACGACTTTTATTTTGAATCACGTTATTCACAAACGGAGGAACATGTACAATCTCACAAATACTTTTTCTCGTTTATGCAAGGGGTCTCAAGGCACGCATTTTTTTGGAGGAAATGTCGTTTTAGATGCTCGAGCAGTTCGTTTAACCTGCTTTTCAGATTGACAGCTGAGGATCTGCAGCAGTTGCAACAGTAGGAGACAACTGTAAAAAAGCAATAACTTTAGAACAAAGCTTTTGTACATTTGTGCAATGTGGCAGCCTTGGTTCAGACATGCCAGGGTCGTGATAGCATGTTGCAGTGAAATCCGGAACGGTGTCAGAAATAGGGCATGAAAATAACGTGTATGTGATCGACAATCACAAGTTCGTAACGGTTCAGTTTTATTACCTGCGAAAGTGGACCTGCCCGTTCTGGCTTCCTGAATCGCACTGGTCAATGTCTCCTATCACGGCATCTCATCCGGCTATTGCAGCACTAATATATCCGGTGATCGGGGTCCTTTCCCTGTGCATGTTTATGGGTCACCAGGGCTCCTGGTCGAACGGCAATTGTACGCACAGGGACATAACTGGTACGCGACATTATTGCCACCTCAGAACGGATAGGAGGAACTGCAGGGTTTAATATAGACGAGCACAATCCAGTTGCAGTGCTACGAAACTCAATAGTAGCCAATAGAGAAATTAAATTTTCTTGGTAATAAGAGATGGCATTATTGGCCTCGCGCTTCACCATTGATGTGCTGAGACACAGGCGGAGGTCCCTAACGTCTCCAGGTGTGAGATCCCGAAGCCATTGGCGGGTCCACCACACAAGCCTCCCCCCCCCCAAAGAGAGGTCTCTCTGGGGCTTCGTCACACACCGGCCGCTAGTTATGAAAGCAAGTTCCTGCCGCCACCGCATCCACTCGCCCGATCCTCCGACCCTAAAACATTACAAGGTAATGAAATGACAGACAAATTCGTGGCATTGCAGAACTACCCCAACATTACCCCTACCAACTGCAAAACTGGGAAAGTTGCGAAAAAAATCCAAGGTCAGAGTGACCAATCCAGCGAGAATCGAACCCGGGACCTCCCGAATGTAAGCTTCACACGTTATCTTGCAATGCAGATTGTATTACGCGAGTTGTGTGCATACATCAGCAACGATCGACATGTAATTGTATATTTTTTTTGTTTTTTGTTTTAACGTGGCAGATCTACTAAAGAGACAACACGCGACAGTCGGTTGTCATTAGTCGTGTTTTATTTGGAGGCAGTTGTGATGGTCATTTTAGGGTCATTTTAATTTGACTTAATTGTAGGTTCCCATTTCAAAAGTTAAATTGATCTTAAAATGACTATCATAACGTCCTCCAAACGAAACACGACTAAAGGCATTTACTTTCCCCCATAATATGAAGCAATCTTTATGAAAGACATTTCTTTCTACAACGCTTAGTTTTGTAGATATTGTACAGTCTCAACTTAAATGGTCCATCCTGTATACTTGTTCATGCAAATATGATTTATAATTGTTTATTATTTATTTCTGAAATGAATCTGTTTCCGAATTAAATTCTCGTGCTGTATGCTGTAAAGTGTCAAATAATTGCAACATTTTGTGTGCATTTCTAGTTTAATGGAAATATGAATAACGAACAAGTATGAAATGAAGGAATGGAAAAAAGTGAAGGGTAGATGGATTGTGTATTAAGAATATTGCATTATCGATACGTATGGGTTCACGAATTTCGCCACCACTTGGACCAAAGCAGCGCTCGATGCGTTCCCTGTCCTCTTACCCTAAGAATTCAAAAAACTGTTTACTGTAGTAAGTTGTTTATGGCAGAAGTTAAGGTGGGCTACACGCTATCCAACCTGTCGGATGAACCACTCAGCCAACCCGACAGATTGTAAAGTCTGTAGGTTAAGGTTACCAGAAAGCGCAGGAGGTACTTAAGCGCACAGGCGCCTATTGTACTTCTGGAAACCTCCAGGAGGAAAGGGTGAAGCGAAGAACACTCGCGGCGGCAATCTGGGACACAGACGGGGTCTCTAACGTCTCTAGATATAACTCCTGACGCCAACGGCACCCCCCACAGGCCTACCTCTCCCGTCCCACACAGAACGCCAGAGCAGACAGTTCCACAAAGCAAACTTCACACCATACGCCTCGCCCGCTGTCCACTCGCCTGAACCGTCGAACCTAGTTGTTAAACTGGATTGTTATAGTCTCTTGTAAGGGGATCACCCCCACCTCAATAAAAGGGAAATCCTATATCTGATAAGTAAGGTGAAAGTATTAAAAAATCTCTACCCTCTATTATTTATCACTGGGCATACAAACTATTCTTACGGAAGCTTATCTTTGTGTCTACTTCATTACAATCGAGATAAACCTTTGCAGAAATAGCTAAATTACACATTCCATTATAGACACAAACAGAACTACGATATTAAATGACTAAGAACCGGACGCTCTATGCTGGCTTAAAATCCACACCAGGGTCGACCTGATAAGGAAATAAAATTTCAGGAAACGGACAGGAAAATTCGCGGCACTATGCCAGCATTCGTCTACCAACCAACGGAAAACCGCGAAAAAAAGCTTAAGATCAGAGTGGTAGACCCAACGGAAACCAAACTATGGACCTCCCGAATGCGAGCCTCACACGTGACCCGGAGCCATCTTGTCAAGTTAGTTGTACAACCAAACCGAAAGTCGGAACAGTCGCTTCATTTGAAAAGACAAAAACATTCAAATTCCGATTCCCCCACCACATCGACCGACAAGTTGTATAGTCCGTAGCACGGTTGGACCAAGCAGCCTTGGGCGTTCTTTTGCAATGAACATACATATGTGTAATATCTTCTCCTAAGTTGGCGAGGGAACTAGCGCAATTATTATTCAACTTTTGGACTTCTACAAAGCTGAAAAGATGTTTGTAGAACATGGCATGCCCATAGTGCTCAAATAGGGAGGGTAGAAGCGAGGCTTATGCGACATTCTTGTAGAGATTGGACTTATTGCAAGCAAATACAGCATTAGAAATGAATTAATAAACATTTTCCTTTCCAGCAGCATTTTCTCCTTTGTTCTGGATTAAGCCTATTGATGTATGAATCGGAAGAATGTTCCTAGAACACTTTCTGTACTGACACGTTGTGGGGCGGTATGTAATCTCGTTCCCAACTGGTTTTCCCGACTTACTCAGCTGTACATTTTTACTCAAGTGATTTTAGAAGCCGCTCGCACTACTGCGTTAATTGCGAAGATTCCTTTTTCCTCTTGCTCTCCGCCATATTACTCTTAAAGTGAGGTGATAATAGGTAGAGACAATCCTGCTAGTGTGAGGCATCGTAGTTTTTATCTACCCAATAATGTTGCTGATACTTAGTTACCATAAGCAGTAGTTACTTAGGCGTGGTTTGCACGTTGTAATCCGAAAAGAGGGCGATGAATTTTTTTCGAATATAAAAATCCCTAGCATGACTTCCTTCAGAAGGAAAGTAAAGCCATTGGTACCGTGTGTTGTTTCGTACGTATGTAAAAGAACTTATACCCGAGGAAAAGGGGATCATTTTAACACTGTGGGTGTATTACTTATAATGTTTGTGTATTTGTGTTTACTTCACGCGTTGAAGCCATCTTGTGACGTGATTCATTTGTTCGGTTTGTTAGCTCCATCTGGTGTTAGCAATTTGCGGCAGTATTAGTGTTAGTTTGAAAGAATTCTACTGTTATTTTATTTAATTTTTGTTCACTGGCCTCCGGCTAGCTCTGATCTTTTGGTCAAGCACTTCTCTTTATACAGGTTGTGTAAACGGAAAGGAATCTTTTATCCAAAGATAACACTTATGAAGAAATTTGTTTTACACTTTTATTGTCGAACACGTTAACTATCATATTTACACATTGATCTTGACACTCGCCAAACTGAAACTGTTATAATAACTTCATTACTGATAATTCTTAATTCGCGTACTTCAACTTTTTGTATAATTAACCTTATAACACTTGAGATTTTTCATAACTCTGTAACGCGTAACTTGTGAATCGATAGCCGACGGTTAATATTTCTGCTGGACTGAAGGCGACGTGTATCATACAAATATTTTCGACGAACTGACGGGCCGAAGACGACGTGTAATATACAAATATTTTGATGAACTGACCGACTCTACCTCTAACCTACACTTTTTATACTCATACACCCAGATATGCCTAAAGATTATAACTGAACTGCAATTGGCTAATAAAACGCGCCAACATTAGCGTCTATTTTTATATCCAATGAAAATTATGAATACATATGCTCTAGGGAAATGTTCCAGAAGATTCTAAAAGAAAAACGCGCCAACATTACGTAACTTCCTCGTTTCCAATAATGATAAACAGCTCACCTCCTCGCTGCATTATTGCACGCTATTATTGTCAGTTTCAGTAAGGCAGTATAAACTTACTTCCCAACAATAATTACAATCAACAAACATCTCAAATCAATGTCACATAATAATGCATATTCATATTACAATCATTATTTACATTTAAGTAATTTGTGATACAGATTACTGCATCAACACCCAACAAGTGCCTGCTTCTCAGTAGTACTATCTAGTAGACCGGGTGTTGAGATACTATTCTAATTTACTACCAGGCTTTAATGATCTGAAATAGGACACTCCAGGTACCACTAGCAATCTGAGTGTTTAAAGAAAACCTCTCCAGGTGCCCCAGTTATTGGTAGATGGCTTGATGATTACTATTATCGAATGTATGATCTGTCATACACTGCGTACTGCAATACGGCCTTCTTCTTCTTCTTCTTTCACCAAGCATTAAACCTTTCCAAGGCTTGTTGCGTGCTACAAATGTTTAATTGATTGGTTTATCGATCGTTTCCTGGGTGTTCCGACATTTCGTTTTCCTTTAGGTATGTAATAGAGTATTTTCCTTGGGTAGCGTTCCTCATTCATTCTCTATACGTGTTCTAGTCACTTTCGTCTGTTCTGTTCTATTTCATTTAGGTTAAAGATCCTAATTGTTTTCTTATGTCATCATTCTTCATTCAATCTCTTCTAGTGACTGCTAGTACTGTTCTTAAAAATCTCATTTCCGCTGCCTGTAATCTGTTTTTATCTCCATTTGTCACTCTACAAGTTTCGCTACTATATAGAGCAACTGCAACTGCCATGGTTTTATAAAACTTCATCATCGTATCTTTTCTCACTTTATTTTTTAAAGTTCTTTTAATCGCTCCACATATTTTTGAAAAATGTTCTATTTTAGTTCCAATATCTGCTTCTTTAATATATGATACTGAAGAACCTAAAAATTTAAATGTGTTTACTTGTTCTATTATATTATTATCTAATACAAGTTTACATCTCAACGGATGGGTTCCATGAAAAGCCATGGATTTATTTTTCTAAATTATAATTAAAAACTATTTTATGTAGGGTATTTTCGTTATCAGAAATGATTACTTAGTCATTAGCATACAGGAGTGTCATTACAAAATTTTTCGTATTATAATCCGAAGTTATATTTGAAATATTTAGCCGCTGTTTCCATTCATGGATTGCGTTGTCTAGATATAAATTAAATAAAGTGGGTGATGTACTACACCCTTGTCTTACTCCGATATTAATATCCGCTGTCTTAAAATTCCCATTTTTTGGTTTAATACATATCTTTGAACCTTATATATTTCTTTAAATATTTCCACAATATGATTAGGTATTCCTCTATTAGTCATTATCTTCATAATTTTGTTCTTTTTATTGTGTCAAATGCCTTTATAAAATCTATAAATATTATATACTTTGGGATGGTAAACTCTCTCCTCTTTTCTATTATTTGCTTAATTATAAATATATTATAGGTGCATGACTTTTCTATCCTAAATCCTGTCTGTTCTTCTAAAAGTATTTTTTCAATAATGTTACAAAGCCTCCGATTTAAGTCACTGCAATACAGTGCACAGGGTCCCTTTTTGCTTGAATATTTGGGAATCAACCGTAGTTTGTACAGTGTTTAAGTAGAGGCTGTCATTTCTTCAGCCCGTAGTAGCCTCATGTTATGACTCATAAGCAGACATCGGATTTGTTTGCTCTAAACATACTATGTATGCATTTATGCTGTCAAATACTTTAAAATATACTCTATAATTTCGGATATATGCATTAATCACACACTAAAATTGTTAACTTTAAGCTTGCCCTTACTTTTTGGTAGTTACAATGTACATACTTCCTTAGACATCATTCCAGTCGTTGTACGAGGGCTGATCAACAAAGACTGAGACTGATTTTTTTTCACAGATGTTTATTACTCCAATTCAATGTTTATATGATCTTTTTCAAAGTAGTCTCCTCCTACTTCAATGCACTTTTTATAGCGTCTCTGCCCGTCCTTGAACACGTGCTGCATACCATTCTTTGTCAGGTCCTTGAGAATCGCCTCACTTTTCTTGAGCACTGCTTCAGACTTCTCAAATCGAATACCCCTAAGCTTTGCCTTTAGTGATGGGAATAAAAAAAAGTCACAGGGTGCAAGATCGGGGCTATAAGGTGGATGTGGTACACAGGCATTGTTGAATCGAGCCAGAAACTGCATGACTTGATTTGCGACGTGAGGCCGTGCATTGCCATGATGAAGTCGCCACCCAGTCCGAGAAAGTTCTGGTCGTTTCTTTGCAATGTACTTCCTCAGTGTAGCCAATACTGACGTGTAGTATGCTGCTGTAACAGTAGTGTGAGGGGGAACTGCATGCTGGTAAATCATTCCATTACAGTCAAAAAATATCATCACCATCACTTTCCCTGCAGATGGAACAACTTTTGCCTTTTTTGGTGTTGGAGAACCTGGCGATTTCCACACTGTGCTGGCTTGTTTTCCTTCAGGATGATAATGATGCAGCCATGACTCATCACCGGTGATAATCGATTTAAAAAATGTATCACCTCCATTGTTTGGTATGCGAAATGCACGTAGGGTCTACAAAATAGAGCATTACTACCAACCTACCAATACGAGAGTGCTGCCGCCTACCAACATTATACATAAAAACCCGCTCTTTTCAAATATTTATGTTACAGATACGAAACTATCACGGAAGCTACAGAAAAAAATCAGTCTCAGTCTTTGTTGATCAGCCCTCGTAATTTGATTTGCAGTATAGTAATTCTCTCCAAATGCTCAGGTGTAAGTTTATAACGTTTGTCGGTTAACACAAGTTTCTATACTGAAAAGGACCTTTCCACGTCTATAGATGCTGTTGGGCAACATGTACAGAGCAATATGAAACATTGCAAAACGTAATTCCATATCACAAGTCAGGGCAAACTAATTATGTATTTGCATACAAGCCCGATACCTAGTCACGATTATAGCAGGAAAATGGGGTATTCTGGCTCTTACAGAGGTTGTTGTAACATGTTTTACAATAGTTGGTGTACTTGACTATAGACTTCGTTCTTCTCTTATGGTAGTATTGCCGCTAGTGTTGATTTACCATTACTCGTGTCTCAGCTTCCTTACCTCCTCCCAAACAAAAACTCTTTAAGAATGTTGTGAAATATGACACAAGTTTTTGTTTTGTTTGCAGATTCAGAGCTCTCTGGACTATCACATCTTGGTGAGTACATACCAATACATACTGAACTGTGTGTAAGGTGAACGGGCTGGTGGTGAAGGACACCGGTGCACAGACCTCTCGCCGGATGCTGTGCAGCATGTTTCTACATTCCTCCACTTTCTTTGTTTCTTGTGGGGTGGCTACAGGTGCGCAACTTGCGTCTCATTCTGCATTATCAAGCTGTCAGCTCCGAGCGCTACTCTATCGCCTAAGTGGTCCTCAAACTTAAAGAATACTGACCCGCAGCTTAGTTCTATTTTTATGCGTTTCTAATCGAACAATTTGATCAACTTTGATTGCAAATTAAAGCACCAAAAACAAACTTAGTAATAAATATGTTTTATATATACCAGGTGTATCAGTTGTCACAAGGTATTTGTATCTATGCAACCCGCAGGTTAAGCAAAAACATGCTCCTTTAACCACAAATACGTTCTTCTGTAGTCTGATTCTTGTAACATATCTATTCCTTCATTGCCTGACAAGAACCAATTATTAATTGTTGTAAAAACCAATAGGATATTCAGAAGTGCATCGTAGTAAACCATGTTGGCAAAGAGGACTTGTCTAATGTATTAGTGCTCCAAAACTACTGTGTTGGACTCCTCTCAGTTCCGTGATTCAAATCTCATTCGTAAAAAAAAACTTTGTTTCATTTATTCACTTTTAATCCTGTTTCGCCTGAACGAAAGAGTTTAACCCAAATACTAACTATGATTATATAATTAGTAATATGGTATACTATACACGCTGCTGTAGAGTTTTTTAAATTATTTAAGTTAGTTCTTTAACAGCTTGTAGAGGCTCTTGTCGTCGTCTTCTTCGTCTTACCTGCGTCGTTGTAGTCTTGCCGCTATGACTTGGGGTCATTTTCAGTAATCGATGCCACCGATTGTCAGCTAGGAAGCACAAGTAGTCATCGCAGAGTTCAACTGTGGGCGAACCGGTCTGAAATTCTCTACGAGGATTATGTAAGGGTAGGATTCAGGAATGGTAGCACCAGTTTTTACCACCACACCACTTTGTCTAGAATGAAACACTGTTCTCACTTTTTTCATTCCGGCGCGTCTTTATGTGAGAAATCCTGCAAGATTCTCTTTTGGTCACTAAAACGTGCGATTCTTTAACGCAGTACTCCCACGATTATCACTTGGTTCACTAACATCTGCTCCGGCTAGTTACTCAATAACTCGGTGCTCTATCTTCGTTCTTTAGTCTTTCGTTAATCTGAAATAATTACTTGACAGATATTAAATGATCTATAAGTATGGATAAAAATCATATGGACGAGTATGTTAGCACAATTGATAAATATTCCACACGAATCACTTCATCGTTATATAATTGCGCCTTACGTAACAAATTTAGGAAATTAGCGTCCTTTTCTGAATCGGAAGTAGATATTATAGGGGAAGCTGGCGCAAAAAATGCGTTTATATGGGCGAGATAGGGAAAACGAGTGTATGCTGTTACGTCTTGTTATGTGGTTATGTTACGTGGTGTTACGTCTTGTTAAGCGGTTACTGATTATGTTACGTGGTGTTACGTCTTGTTACGTGGTCATGTCTCCTGAACAAGACGTAACACCACGTAACCAGACGTAACACCGTACACTCGTTTTCCCTATCTCTTCCATATAAACGCATTTTTGCGCCAGCTTCCCCTATAATATGCTACTATCGAAGTATCACGTCTTCCCTTAGCCAGGAATCCACGCTTACGTTCACACACACACACACACACACACACACACATATATATATATATATATATATATATATATATATCTTCGGATTTCTTTGCGTGAAGTCACGTCTCTCTACCTTCTCATTGGCGCTCACAATCATCTTGTATGTTTATTGGCTCTTCGGTTGAAAATTTGAAGTGTAAATGGTAGGAAGAGGCGTTGCTCGTAGCATCTGTTTTCTCTGGAAGCTTGGTTCATCCCCTCAAAATATAAAGAAACGGAGTTTTGTCCGCACGTTCGGAAAAATACACTGAACATTTTGAAGCGAAGCTACTCTATTTCGCCTAAATCTTGCAGACTTTCTTACGCAATTACACCTTTATTTGTTTGACATTTATGAAACTTATAACATATTTACATTTTTTGAATGATTCTTGATTCATATAGTTTTTAATCTAATTACATTAACGTTGTAGAAAATCAAGTTGTGTGTTAATCACTAATAAACCATAATTAGTTAAGATTTCCTTTTGTACAGGTTTACTCATCGCCACAAGCTACACACATATTAGCTTTAATGTGTTTACTCTTAACTTAAACGTCTGGAACGTTCATAGAACGTTTTACGTGGAAATACCCAACTCCAAATCTAAAGAGATAAAAAAGGAGGAAGCCGCATTGACATTCGCAACACTGAACACTCATTATTTGGTTCTTGGAATATAGGGTTTTTTAAATGACTCCAATCTAGCGTTATACACGAGAACACCTTGTTTTCACTTCGAAACTTTGATTGTATGTTATTATAGCCTTTTAAGACAACATTAAGCCTGACATATATCTTTCAATTTTATTAATAAAAGGTAGAAATTATTTATTATATATGGTATTTCTAATGCACAAGGTGTAATTCACACCAGGATTACATTGATTTAATTTTTTTATCTGTGGCATCAACTGATAGGCATCTCCCTTAATTGATTGTAACCTATCGTTTCTCTAGTTGTTTACGATCCATTGACTTAATAGGATAATTAAGATAATTCAGTATAAAAATATCCATTTTATATAGTTTATTTATATTATCAGATTAGTTCTTCAACTAATGTAGGAACAGTTTATCTTCTTATTAATTGTTAAAACTAACAGGTACATCTTGTCAGATTTTTCAGTCTGCTGGAGGAATAATAAACATGACGTTACACACTTTTGATGATTTTTGCACACACTTGTTTATGTTTTTTCTTAATGGCTTTCCTACATTTTTACTTCGAATAGCTTATTATTTTTTCTAAATTTAGTTTACTAACACTCATAAGTCATAAAATTTCCATCGACTCTATATAGCTGCTCATTGTGTATATATGTTAAAAAAAATATCCAGCACTCTAGCTTTAAACTTTTCAGAGAATTTTTTCAACACCATGACTGTTGCGTGTTTTGTCTATGTCAATTTATTGTATACACGTTTTAGCCTCTAGATTCTCTCTCTCTCTCTCTCTCTCTCTCTCTCTCTCTCACTGTTTCATATTGTCTAGTTGTATTGACTGAATTTGGTTTTAATCCAATTTCGCAATTTTAAAGTTTATTTTGAGCAAACTAAGTGGTCAAAGTTTGAGAGATCCTGTAATCACAATGTTTTACAAACAATTTCGAAAAGCCAAGTTTTGAACCTAAATAGTGTTGTTAAGTGATTATAAATACGGTCTCCAACGTATAGGAAATTCCAAAAGCATCTAACTAACGTGGAGTTTTGCAAGAAGGTAACAGTCTGTTCATTAAATTGTTAAACGTTGTTTCGTAATTTAAAAATGAAACAAATTAAGCCACAAAAGTAAGTTTTTTGTAAACTTTCTGTAGGACATTTTCTTATGTATGAGGCCCCCCCTTGCCCTCTTCCGGCCTATGTTCGCACTCCACATGTGCACAAAGTCCTCTCAAATTATACATTGTTTTTATAGGTGCTTTTGCCTCAAGGTAAAGTAATAAACTGACGTTAATGAATGTAATTTTCTTACACGACCACCATAATTTTAACTCTAGTTTACTTCTCAGCAGGAAAATTACATTTTTGTATTTGAAGTTGCTCAAGGCGAACCTATCTTTGTCTGAAAATTGAAAAGGAAAGATAGTATACTTCAACTCTTGACAAGCTCTCGACAGAAAGGAATTCAAAATGGAATAAACATTGACCCACATTTTTCTTCTTCACGCTTCTTTGTCATGCCTTCTTATTTTATTTCTTTTGGTTTTAACAAAATGTACAGTGTGTTTTCTCCACTGGTTACCCGTGGTAACTATGGAAGTATCGTATCCCATCCGAACATTTTATATCCAGATTTCACCAGGAATACTCGTTTTGTGGTCCCTTTAATATATATGTATATATGAGGGACGGCATATTTTGATTAAAGTGGGCTTGAAATATTGGCATGACAAATGAAATATGTATATCTTGAGTTTTGTTTGAATAGGTTGTAAGTTTTGCTCATTCTCATTGAATTGTTTTATAACTGGAAAACCATAAGAGGTCAGCACTTACTACACTAACTATTGTAGAATTCTTTAAAATATGCGATTTATATCTTTTTGCAGTACTACTCGTTTTCGAGATATTTCTCGAAATATTTCTGTTGTTGATTTGAATTATCCAGTGTTTAAAGCAATGCATTTTTGAATGGTGTGTCCGATCTTTTATTTCTCTTCAGTCAACGCATAGAGTGTATGCACTACCAAGGCTTGCATATTCAATTTTGCCATTAGCAGCGTCCTCTTGGGTGCCTGCGCACCTATAACAACATTTCTTTAAATATTTATTACAGTTAACAGAAAGTGCATAGAAAAGATAAGTTTTTGTGTCAGTAATAATTTGTAGCACAGCTATAAAAATACAAGATAAATGAAAGATAAATTCGAATGTTTGCTACACACCATACCTTTTTCAGTCTACAATTTCTTTGCATTTGTCCATAATAATATATACAGACATTATTCACTGTTGATTTTCGCGTCGCTAGTAATCCTTTAAATGTTTATAGACTATTTACCACCACTAGCTTTTATAGGGATGTTTTAAGAATAAGAATATTTAAGAATATTTTTGCCGTAGCAATTTTGTAGTGGTTTTATATAAAGTTGAAGCAATGATTCTGATTTAATCAAATAACAACTCGCGAATTTGCCATGGTCCCTACCAGGTGAAAAGACTGCTAAATTGCATATAGGTACTCTGCAAATTGGAGTACCGTCTTTAAATCTACATATTGCATACGTAACAACTACAACGTACATCTACGTGATACGCTAAACTTGCCCTCGTAATAAAGAAGAAGTTTGATATAGTAACTATAATAAATATTTCAAATGAAAGCTACGCTATTTAAATGAGGTGGCTAATTCCATCAGCATCATATTTTCGTGACGCCCAAAACAGTGGCTGGATATTATTATTTAAGTTTCCTCCGGCCAGAGAAAACTCATTATCTTCCATTAGAATTTGTATCTGTTTTCAAAAGTTAAAAGCCTCCTTCAGGGGACAATTATTACTAAATCTGTTTACTTGTTCTTTTTTCCGTTCACTTCACGATGCAATGACATCTACCTTCAAGAATAAGCTTACATCTGCCTCTGGTAGCTTAAATAGCTGGATGATTGGAATGTAAGGTTCGGAAACAGCTAATAAATAAAATCCCTTTCTGGAGAACACTCCCTCTTTTTCTCTCTCCCCCCTTTCGACATTTAATGTATTGTCAAAAATTATCTCAAGTACAAAAAGGGGGGTAATGGTCATTTCTGGTACGGCACTTGGTTGTCTAGCCATATTGGGTAAGTAGTAATTTTGTGTTGCTTTCATATGACTTTCTTACACATTCTTCTACAAAATATCCTTACAAAAGGTCATTTTTCTACCTACTTCTTGATCAAGATAAATTTTAATTACATACTTAATATTTTGTTGTAGGTATAAGAAGGATAGAGTAGTCTAAATCCATAGTTAGATTTTTAGAAAGCGGCTCACTATGACTTTGAAATTCCATGTCTCTGCATAACCACGGGAAAAAACGAATAGCGGCTTACCACTTGAAAAAAGTAGAACTATTTGAAAATTCAAAACCAATAAGAAAGAATATCTGGAATTGGTTAAAGCCACAAAACGTTATTTGACACAAATTGTGTTGTTTAACGAGATATGTAATAAGACTTTGTCTATTTCTTACGGTTTACAGTTAGAAGTACAATAGAAACGGTTTTTTAGAAAATTAAAAAATAACGAACCTTCTTTCATATAAAGGATAGTTTGGAGTGAGGGATTTCTTTGAAGACGAACTTTACTGTTCACAGACAGGCACACGCGCACAAATATACACAGACACATAAGAACGTTTTTTAAAAAACTGCTCTTTTTAGGAGCCTCAAAAGTGTATTTCCGGTGAAATCTCAATATGGAATATTTCCTCGTTTTACTATAGATTAGGATAGTAGAAGAGAAAGTAAAAATAAGTTGTGCTTCGTAATAGTGTTTCGTTCAAGAGAAATACTAGTTCAGAACTCCGTGGACTAGTGGTACCGTGCTAGCCTCTAATTCCTGAGGTCGCGGGTTCAAACCCGGCGGAGGGCAATGGATTTTTTCGGGCGTAAAAATGTTAGCATGGCTTCCTTCGGAAGGGAAGTAAAGCCGGTGGTCCCGTGTCGTATATTTACGGCACGTAAAAGAGCCTCAAGCCTGATAAGAGGCCTCTGAGCAAAATTTCCGGTCTTTCACGCCCAATATAAAATGGGACGCTAAGGAGTTAAAAGAGCGTCCATAAATAAAAAACTCACTTTAACTCACGCTCTAGTTAAGGTCATGCTTGTAACTTGAGCAGTTGCTAAGGATGTATTTATTCCGGAGTTGCTCCTCCTGAAGAGATTGTCTTGTTTTAAGCAGCTTCCATATTTACTGTGGAAGGACTTGAGCATGAGGAGAACTTCGACAGTGCAGTCCCAGATAGCAGAGTTGCATTCTGGGATCGTATCATGCAGTTGCAGAATTTTCTTGACAGTGCGTGTTTTCGTGTCATCAACTTGTTTGCACGATTAACGTCGGCTGTGAGGGCACGTCCCTGGCCAGAGTCACGTTTCAATCAAGAGGTGACGACTTGGAAGCATCACGTGCGATTAAGGGACATCCAGGATGACCGCTCACGTGATTCGGGTTCGCTCTACACGAGACTTTAGGAGACGTTAACCCTCAAGCTTCCAAACTGCGCCGATGATACGCGATAGTTTTAGTAAATGATGACCTTCAGTTAGACGTTCACGAATTAAAAGTCTTTGAGATGTAATATCTTGATATCTCTTGGTAACAAGTATGCAAATTGCTTATTATTATATTTCTTATTGCGACCAGGGGTGATAGCTTTACTAGCATGGTTGTAAATACAGAAAACATTGTTTTAAAAGCGATTTCCCAGTTTACACTTTGAATATTTGGTTTGGAGTTCGTACCTATTTTCATCTTCTTGTTAAAGTGCAATGTATTATTGGTATCTTTTTTATAATTTCAGTAATACAGATAGTTATTGTAACGACAATCGACTTCGGTTATGGTGTGCAATTAAGTCACTCTGATGTTTCCACTACCCATTGCGATGTCACATTCTGTCTGTTTACAGATTACTTTTGTCTATGTATATTTATGAAGACAGACGGAGGCTAATGTCTACTAAACGATTTGCTATACAATTGAATTCTTTGACATCTCCATAAGAAATCCCCTACGCACAAATTCCGAATAAAAACTTTCAATTCTAGCGAAACCCTCCCCTTGAGCAAGTTTCCGCTCACTGAGGTCAGTAACTGCAATATCCAGCCTCGGAGGTCGCCGTCGTCATCTTCTTCCTAAAGGCTTCCGAAGTTCAAGTACCCCAGTTGATTTCGCTGCTTCAGTCAACAAATTCCTTTCTCGCGTGTAAGGTGGGATTACCCCTATGGCTTAACGCTGCTTCTGGCGGGAAAAAACAGCTAACAGTTTTGTTTCTAAAGAATCGCTCAGCTTGCAGTTTCTTATGCTGGATTATTTACAGCGTTCTGCCTTTTGTCATCAATTTTCTCTTCCTCTTTCTATAAAACAGCTTACATTATTGCTTTTACAGTAAACTTATCAGTTTATACCGTCAGGACCAAGAATTTTGGCATCATTCAAGTATGCCTAATTAGTTTGCAAACGTTTTTTGCTGCTGCCATTGTAACTATCACAACAGGTATGGGCAGTCACTTTTCTTGGAAGTTAATTGCCCTTATTTTAGCGTCCATCAAACTATCACAGTATGCTGTAAAAGCTGCTTGCACGTTATCATTCTGCAAGCATACTTTAGTGCTCGCTTTTATTGGTAAAACATAGCAAGTCGCGAACGAGATGTGCATGGAAACCTGGTATTCTTTACGCCAAACTTTATTTGGCATCTTATTTTTAAGTTGAGAAAACACTTTGGAAAAATAATCCACTGGAAAGCTGTTTTTGCCAGAAATCGATCTCCTAGACTGGAAGACAAGCAACCTCAACATCTGCTCAGAGTAGGAATAAAAATGTTTTGTACTTAAATTTATGTCAGAATGTGTGCTTGAATTTTCCGCTCGAAGTAGAACTTTTTACTCGAAACAATTATACGGAATATTTTGGTTTATAGAATAAGAACAGTGCGTGAATAAAACGTAATAGGCAATTGAAATTCAGTCTTTTAAATGTAATATTCCAAAAGCCAAATACGTTCACCACAGCACAGCTATTGAGCCGGCCTTTTTGGCACCTGGAAGCATGCCCCTTAAATTCTAAGTGCTTAAATAACAATTTTGGAGACAACAAGCATGAATGTTTCAAGAAATAGAGTAAGGAATTGTAATATATTTTTAAATTAGGCTGATATAACACCAAAAATGCTAAAAGCAGCCAAGCGGCATGAAAAACGATAGGTTCTGTTCTTAGATTTACTCCACATGGGTAAGGCAAAGATATGTCCTTTGGTTGGTTGAGGACCAGGAGCGGAGGGGAACTTAGCACCTCGACCTATGAAGATGTTTTGTGCCTAAGCCCCATGGGGCGCCTCTGGGAGGGAGGGGTGAAGTGAGAGGAAACAAGGAACGGCCGGGCCAGAAGACACGACGGGGTAGAGAGTAGGGTCCCTATCTTTTCCAGATGGAAACTTTCCGGATGGACGCTGGTACAACAAGCTCCCCTTCCCCCTGCAGGCTTGCACATCTCACTCGGAGACCGCCCCCATTCCGAGAGACTTAATGTTACATAGAGCATGATTTTCACCTGCCATGCAACGTCGAGACTCCCGCCGACACTTTTAACCCAGAAACAGCCAAGCAGATTAAAGGTGAAGTGAAACGAGAATGGAGCTAAAATGGAGTGGCAGAAAATTTGGGAGATGTGACAAACCTTCCCAGCATTTACCTGGCGACCCGGGGAAACCCCCAAAAAACTCCATGAGTCTGGAATGTCGGCCGCGGGAACGGAACCCACGACCTCCCGGTTACGAGACACAGACGATGCTTGTTGGTTGTTTGAAGAAAGGGACATTATGTGCTCATCTAGTTTAACTACAAGTACTCCGTACCGAGCGGGAGGGCTCATGGGGTAACGTCTGTGGCCCGATCCGTGAGATCCCGGGTTCGATTCCCGGTGACCGCCCACTCTGACCTTGGGGCTTTTCGTGTCGCCTAGGCAGTGTATTCTACCACGATTTCTCCTTCCCCTCATTCCCTCTCACGTTTCAGGTGTTTCTTCGGAACCTGCGGTGCTGGCGGTGTCGGGCAGATGGCGTAGTTGCTTGCGCATTGGAAAGATATCTCCTCGTGAACGCCAGGGTGCGTTCTCCCGCCCGTTATGGTCCATTCGTCTCCCTCTCTCGGGATTCTTCGCCTCTACTTGTGCGTGGGTGTTCAAACTGGAAATATTAGGGAATTCTGCGAGTTCTGTGGGCCTGTCTGCCTGCGTACCTGCGACCACCTACGGCTCATTCACCTCATCCCTGCCTCCTGGGTGGTGTAGCCACTATAGATCAAGCTGATCGCAGTGACGAGATGTCCCCTTCCGATAAACACATCCTACATTCTACGAGTATTCCGTACTCAGGTTGTAAACAGGTTAGGCACACCTCTCCTATTATCGCGGAGTTCATTGGCTAGAGCATATCATGAAGCAGTGGTTAGTGGTTATACATTTTACTTCCACCCACAATCTGTAAGTATGCACACCGTAAGACCAAAAAAAATCTGATGTGTTACACTCACATGACTTTCTCTACTCTTGTACAATCTATGTTTACAAACGCCTATTCTCCATATGCTTCATGTTAATCGAGATATCGAGATGTCAATCTTATTGGTAATTTTCTTGTAGATGCAAGGGGAATATGGTAGGTTTTAAGCGATAGTCAAATATTTTAACGCTGGTTGCTATGTGGCGCATTCCATTCTCTTTGGATGTCCAGGACATAAAAAAAATGAATAAAGAATTTGAGAAAAAGTATAAGTATTGGAAAATTTAAGGAAATAACAAGCAATGTCTCGAAAACGGTTCACTCAACAAAAGAAATGTATATGACATAAGTTGTGTATTTTAACGCGATCTACATTTTTTGTGTAGTAAAATTTTGTCTATCTCTTATGGTTTACCAGTTATGCAAACGTCGTTCACAATGAAGAATACTTTTGGAGACATTCCCAGGAAATTCGAGATATACATTTCACTTCTCATGACATTATGTTAAACATATGATATTTTCATCAAAATCGTTAGAGCCATTTTTGAGAAAATTAAAATTTTCGAAAAATGTTCCATGTAAAGGGTAGTCTGGGGTGGGGGGATTTTGTTGAAAACCTTCGTGTCGCATCTCTGGAAGATACTGAACCTAAATACCAAGTTTGGTGTTTATCCGACTGTTCGTTTTTGAGTTATGCTGTTCACAGACACACAGACACACACACACACACACAGACACACACACGGACATGTTTCCAAAAATGCTTTTTTTGGATTCAGTGGGTCTCAAAGCATGTATTTCCGGTGAAATCTCGGTATCGAATTTTTGGGTGGAATGCAATACTTCCCCTACTTACTATACGTAGTAGAGAAAGTAAAAATGAGTAGACTCTCGAAGCGTAGGTATGTGGGACATTCCATGCGAAATCGAACGGCAAGAACCTGCATTTTTTTGTTTGCGTTGTAATTTTTCCTATTAATAAGGAGTGCTAAGGAAAGCATATTTTATCAAATATTAGCATCTAAAACTCAACGGTTATTACGTTGTTGAACGATAAATGTAGATTTTGTAGATAAAACTCCCCATTTCTTTGCAACATATAAAAATTATTTTTATAATATTCAACAAAAATCTATATACAGTTTTTATTATTTTAAGTGTCTCCGGAATTTGATAAAACTAAAGTATTAGTCTGAGAATAAATACTCTACAGTGTCATAAAGAGAAGTCGGCAACGTTGCTAAAGTGGTTATGTTTGGGTGTTTGCAGCTATAACACAAAAAGTGAATAAACGCTGCGATTTACGTAGTTGGTGTACGATGATCACCAAGCGCTCTGGGAATCTATGAGGAAATATTCAGAATAGCATACTGCTTAGTAAGCGTTCACATTGTTTAACCATGCACAGCAGCGTGCTTGACCTTCAGTTCAAAACAAACGTGCGAGAGTGACCATGAGCGCGTAAAGTAATATACTTCTTTAATTATTTTAGAGGAAACCTTATCAGTAACCATTAGAGTAAGATATTTGTTTGATTGTGTTTAAATTACGGAATCTTACTATGATAAAATTATTTTTCTTAATCCGTAACCGCCTACACTTGAAAAATTAGAAATTTCTTCATTTCATTAAAAATATGAAGAGCATGTTTACTTATCAATATGAAATTAAAGTTTAGGGAATCTTAATAAAGCTCGATATAAATAATTAGATTTAAAGCTTACACAGTTATAACAGCTTGGATTAGGAAATTTTATGAAGAGACCATAAATTTGAACAATTTTAATTGTAAAACTATGGTATTCTAAACTTTAAGAGTTTAGCATTGTATCGGGCTTGTCTACAAACACAAAAAGTTTCGTTTCGTTTAAAAAATGCAAGGTCGATTTTCCTTCTATTTCGGACGATTTAAAATGGAATGAGGCGGCGCCGTGGACGAGTGATTAGTCCGCTCGCCTCCCCTCGAGGCGGCCCGGGTTCAATCCCAGGGACCTGCATGTGGGATTGTGGTGGACGAAGCGGCGTCTGGACGGGTTTTCTCCGGGTTCTCCGGTTTCCCCCGCCATTCATTCCACCAACTGCTCCATCATCACCTTTCCTTTCATCCATTTCACCAACATTTCGTTTCATCTACTTCCTTCATCCCATACCAGGCATCGGGCTGATCACCCATCCTGGATGCTCTGTCTGATCCATGAGTGTCTGCTCCTCGACGTGTCTCTGACCCCAGGCACCCGCTTGTAAGTCCTGGGGGGTGTAAGTCCTGCATAAGAGGAGGGTAAACAGATAATGAATGAATGAATAAAATGGAATGTCCCATATTTGTGTAAGTCTAAATCGTGTCCGCGGCCGGTTCACAATGGTGTATCTGGACGCGCACATTTAGCTCAGTTCTATTGTCACCTATCATATTCAGTCCCAGCTAGCAAATATGTGCTGGCAACCGAGTGGTCCTAAGCAAGTATATGGTAACGAGACCTACCGAGATTCGTATCCTGAGCATTTTTTTTCGAATCCCTAAGACTTTGATTTCAAGGTATTTATGCTCACACATATAAAAACTGAAACACTTTCCTTTTCGTTTTCAATTAAGTATGAAATAAGTAAATATTATATTCCTAAATGAAAAAGCAATAAAAATAGAAATTAACGTAAATGGGATGTGTAAACCATCTGCATCTATTATTGCCCTCATTCTACGGGACATGAATGATATCAAATGACTAGTCAGATTTTCACGAGAGGATACTTCTTCCCAAGCATCCTGTATTTGATCCCAGAATACCTCTTTTTGTCTTTCGTTGTCTTGCAGGCCAATTTAATTCCAAAACTTTCTTCACCTCTGCCCACATATTTTCAATAGGATTCAAATCTGGTGAGCAAGGAGGCCAATCAATTGCTGTGATATCTTTCCTTACGAGTACCAATTTGAAACCTGATTATATGTGTGGACAGGATGGTTATCCTGCTGGAATTCAACATTCCAATGGGAATGACGGAAATGTAATTTCAGGAACATGTTGCATCCTATAGCCCTGTAACTGTCCAGCATGTGTTCTGTCAGTTCTCTGTAATTCTCAGACCTGATGTTTGGCAAGAAATTGTTGCATACATTTTTTTAAAGGGAAGCCAAGCTGCTTTTACAGTATCTCTCAATGTTTCAAAAGTAATGTCTTTCATCAATGTCATTCCTTACATAAGGAATCATGATGTTGTCGAGGATGTCTTTGTGCTGTTAGCTATTTAATGTACCATCAAGCTGCCACAACACATCTAGACCATCTCGTGACATCCAACCCCAACCCGACACAGATACTTGGCCTTGTCTATCCATTTGTCCACGCATTTTGCGCCGTAACGTTTTTCCCTGGGGCGGTAGACAATTACTTTTACCCCCATTTGTAGATGAAAACATCACCTCGTCTGAGTAGAACCCTATACCAGTTGTGATTGGCATTTTCTTCTGTAAATTCGTAGCGACATAATCTATTATCGTCAGTAAGACGCTGTTTCTTAGTTGCCGATCGAGCAAAGAGCCTGCTAGTCAAACGATGCACTGTGCAGTTCGACCCAGGGAAATTAGAATTACTTCTAATTGTAGACACATGTTGGAAGGAATTTCTGTCTGCCTCTTTTATAAGCGCAATGTCCTGCTGAGGAGTGGACAAACGTAGATAACCGCATCCATCTCTTAGCCGTAGATAAAGGGTCTTCAAGTACGCTTACAGCCTGAGACAGAGTATCCAGCAACGTTCTCTAACGTAAGGAGAGATCTGCTTGTAGCTTCGTCTTTATGTATGCACTCAGTCATAGCAAAAGTTAGTATGACCACTAAAATATTATGCAGAACTCCAAGGTTATGAAGTGCGCGCGCATGATCACGCCAGCGCCATTCATAGCTCAAGAAAGAGACAGAGAGTTTGCACAAATTAAGTCAATTAAATATTTGATTTAGTTTTTCACTTTAGAATTCTTACTAATACGGAATTTATTTTGAAAACGAAAAGAGTAATTTGTGTTTTTATGTATGAATGTCTTAAATTTGATTATGTATTATTCATGAAAAACATGCGGCATTGTCATATATTTAACAAACTAAAATTTAAACAATATTAAAAACATACACTACGGATTCGAACGCAGGTTGTTCTAATTACGAGACACGTGCGTTTCACCGCTCGACTACCACGATCACAATCCAGGTGCAAAGCATCTTCCTACTTATCGCAAACTTCGGCTACCGTTATTTTCAACACTATTTTCAACCTCTAACATACAAATCAACACTCTTTTCCTATCTAGACGATTTTGTACACTTATAATATACGACCGAACGAAAATTATAAGCTACCTTACAACTCTCAAAAACTACCCCTAACATATTTTGAACCACTTATGTAGAAATCTGTACTATTTAACCCATTTGGTCAAAATATTGTACAATTACATAATAGGATCTGCCAAAGCATAGGTGAGCTTGCAACCTTCAAAAACTACCCAGTCCTTATATTCTATCATAGTATTTCCCAAAGTTTAAAAACTATTGTTACACCGTATTTTCAACCCCTTATAGAAAAACTGCACTGTTTGACTAATCAGGGCACACATTTCTACACCTGAGCTATAGGTTTTGGCAAAATTATAGGATACCTTACAGCTTTAAAAAAATTAACCCTGTTCATACTTTCAACCCCCCCTGTGTACAAATTTGTACCATTTGACCAATCTGGGATACTTAAGCCTTAGTTTCGAATAAAAATTGTAGACTACTCACGACTTTCATAAACCTCCACATATCCTTATTTTCAACCCCCTATTTGCAGAATGCATCCATGCAATCCGGATAAGCAACAAAGCTGCGGAACAGGACTATGTCATTGCGTTTTGTCTGATTTCAATCCCTAATCAATTAAGTATAACGTTAACCCTGATATTCTCTGTTTGGAAGTTACGCTGATGCAAGAAAGACGTAGAAACACAATGAACAGCAAGAGATGCTAGTAGTGGAAGACGAAAAATAAAATAAAATGAAGACATAAATAAGAATATTCAAGGTCGCCTAATCGTATGAGAAAACGTTTTGGAGCAAAGAGAGAAGTGAATTTTAAATTAATCGTTCATGTATCTTTAGCGGTTGAAAAGCTGTTACGAAAAGAGAGAGAGGATCAAACAGAAGGGGAAGAAAACTCCGGGAGTTTAAGCTCTGGCTTACCTGCTGAAACTACAAAAGGACTTAAGGAGAAAATGTTTCACATTTACCTGATCCAATTTTGGACCAGAATCCGCTGGTTGTTTTCCTTCACAGAAAGGAGAAAGTGTTCATCCCATCGTCAAGGTCCGGTGTTTGTTTTCTGGGTCAGGTATGCCAAGCAAGAGAGGCCTATTGTGGGTCGACAGGATATCAAAGAAACACTGACATTTGGGGGTTGCCTTTTTTGTCTCCTTGGGGATGGGTGTTTGCGGGGTTTGGTTTGAAGAAAAGCCTTTTTTGTGATAGGGAAGAGATTTAAATTTCCTGTAGCCAGCAAACTGTAGTTTTGGAGTATGACGTAGGTTTCAGCTTGTATCCGAGAATGTCTTTCGTTATTTTGTTATAAAGTTCGAGGGAGGTTGCAACAGTGATGTAATTAGCAGACACTTTCAAATTGCAGTCAGCTTGTAGTGCTATAGTCATCACGCCTTTACTACTTACCCTTGATGTCAAAATCTCTTTGTTTCAAAAACTTAAAATGTTGAAGGTGCAGCTCACTGGTATTCCCTCAGCGTATTTCACAAATATATTAGATTTGTGTTTTTATAAATGATTGCTCTTTCACGCTGATGGTGAAAGCTAAGATTGGAAATTGGTATAATCGAATTTTTCAAGTCGGGTTCCATTCTCAAGATACATTAGATTATCATAAACAACAGCTCACCTTTAGATAAATTATTTATTATTACTCCCTCTCTCTCTCACTCTCTTCTCCTCTCCCTCGATGTCTGTCCTTATGACGATGCGGCATATGTTGTTTCGGAATGTCACAGTGTAGCATTCAGCGGTAGTCTCCGATTGTAGTAACTTTCCATCAGCCTCTTTTGGGAAACGTCCTCCTGCTTCCTCGATGCCCAGAAATTTCAGGGGAATGCTCGAAGTAACCACTCAGAAAATTGAGTTATAAATCTTTGTATCTCTTCAGCACATTATGTTCATTCACCACTGCCTGAAGAAAATAAATTTAATCATCTGGGATGTTCAGTTTCATATGATAAAGACAGTGATTTAGAACAAAAATTATCCAAATTTTAATATATGTATGGTACTATTTACAGAACTTTGAAAAACAAAACAAAAATAGATATAATTTAGATTTTATAAAGTTCCATTGTTCCACTTCTGGCATATAGCAGTGAGAATTAGGCTATAAATTGAGCAAAAAAAAAAAAAAAAGGAAAATCAACTCTGCAGAGATGAAATTCTTAAGACGAATACCGAGATATGCTCTAAGAGATCACAAGTATAATATGATATGAGAGAAGAATTGCAAACCTATAACTTACAAGAAAAAAAATTGATTCCTTAAAACAACAATGGCATGAACGCGTCGAAAGAATGCATTTAAATAGACTCACAAAAAAGTATTTCTTTACACTTTACGAGGTAAAAGGTCAATAGGAAGACGAAAATACGTTGGGAAGACGGTCTTTAAGGAGAAACAAGTCCATCCTTGAAGTAGAAGATCATTGATCGATCGACGCAGCTTTCAAGATTATGTTTGTATTGCTCACTAACAGATTGTTATGTATAAAGGGAGGCAAAAGATTATACAGCTCTGTTGCAAACTTACCAGTGTGTTGGTACTAAAACAAACAAAAAATGTTGCGGAAAAATTGTGTTTATTGTGCTTATCTTTTGTGTTCTTTTTCTTCAGCATAAAGGGTAGTTAACTGTCCTTTAAGGAAAACTCATTTTTCATTACAGACTTGTATAATTAATTAATAATGTAAGTAAATCAGGGAGGAAATTCCTAGAAGAAAAAATAGAATGCAAGGAAAACAGGAAAAATAGAAATAAACTAGAAACTATGAAACAGCAAACAAGCAGACGAACAGGAATGTACCTACCTCAAATAAGTGACAAATATGCTGGCTAATGTTCGGCAAATTAAAGAATATATTCCGTATAGAAACTCAAATTCTGAAATTTTAGCATTAATATTAAAATGTAGAGCACAAGAATGGAAAAATTTGCATATTTCAACCCATTCGAGGTGCCCGTTCCTCTTAAACAATTAAACATTTAAAACGTTAAAATAGTTTTTACTCACTCATTTTTATTTTATCAATACCTACAAATCCGAAATTAGGTGAAATTTGTGAAATATATTAAAATATCTATGCTATAAACCCTAAGGCACAGCCAGAAGTATGTCGTCCTCCGTACTAGGCTCTAGTTCCCAAGGTCGCGGGTTCAAACCCGGCGGAGGGCGATGGATTTATTTCGGGCGTAAAAATCCTTAGCATGGCTTCCTTCGGAAGGGAAGTAAAGTAGATTTACGGCACGTAAAAGAACCTCAAGCTTGATAAAGATGCCTCTGAGCAAAATTACCGTCTTTCACGCCCAATATAGAATGGGACGCTAAGGACCACAGCAGTTAAAGAGCGTCCATAAATAAAACTCAGTTTAATTTAGCGAGAAGTATAAGTTCCGCAGTGGCAGAAATCCTCACCGAAGTGAGATCCTCTGAAAGTAAAAACAAAACAAACATTACTTAAATGGAAGTGCAGAACAGTTACGCCAGTGCTCTAGAAATAGCGGCGAGTGTTTCGCGCGAATCACCGTTATTCCGTTTAGGGCAGCATTCTGTCGGTATCCGTGAATGAAAACAGGATGCAAAAGAAAACAACTGCACGTGAACGAAATTTCGGGAATGTAAACTTTCAACGTCCACCTGTTTCAGAGACAGGCCAGTACATCCATTATGATACTTTTTTCTATTCCTTTGGCCAGGCACTCCGTGACTTCGAGTTACTGAATACTACTCTGTCAAACAGAAAATGAAAATCACAGGCTGAAAGCAAATATATACCTAATGGTTTCTGGAGAACTTGAGTCTGTTCTCTGTTGTCCTTGCAGCGAAACTGTTAATGCTGTTTGTAGCCACTTAAACTGTTTACCAAAGGCACTTGCGGTGTCAGGTCATCAGCAGCCCCTGTTTTACAACTGGGCAGATTGGGAAAGTGCCCAGGACTCAACATGTTAAGGGGCGCAAAACAGATACTGAAAGTGATTTTGTAAAGGAGTGATATACGTCAAACTAAACGACATTGACAAGGATACAAGAACTGCATTCCTATATCAGACATCCAAAGTACTTTCCCTGGTTTGAAAATGGTATTAAGGACCTTCCTCACTTTACCAGTCACTAACTGCAACAGTCACAGCACAACGGAAGTTTTTCAGTTTTGTTTTCTTTCTTCGTGAGATCATGTGTGCCGTATTACTGCCAGTCTATGAGATTTACTTTTTAAAGATTTGGCTAACGCCTATTAATAGCAATATTTGTTGAAACCTATATAACGTTAAACAGAAAGCAAAAATGTTTTATGAATGCCAAAAATGTATGGACAACGACGGTGGCCAGTTTCAGCATTTCCTTTCATAAAGTTGGTAAGTAAAGCCTTTAAAAGTAGTTTTAAAAATGTTGTATGGTTTCATCCGCGCCTTTCTATGACAGCGACAGACGGCAAGGAGCGCCAAGGACGCGGACAGGAAAAACACCGCCCAGGCGGTTCGGAGCCTTTTGGCTCACCCTGTATAAGTCTATTTACTTATGTAGCGTCAGTCATATTTTCGAATATTTCTGACTCCCCGTAGTACAGTCCTTCCATATATGCCGTCACCGCAGTTTCAGGCGTCATTCTATTGGCCTCCACAGGTTGAGAATGTATAGTAAGGAGGGGGTGTGTGTATCTACTTACCTTTTCGCGCATTCTGTTTTACGTCCACAGTTCTAAATTATTCACATATATCACTTGCTCGTCATCACTTGCAATAAGCATTAAATATATAACTAAATAAACCCTGTTTTGCATAACACCTACAACAAAAGCATTTCTAATGGCAACATATTGTAAAACTGAAATACATTATACTTCTTACTCTCAAAGAGGACACATTTATCAAACAGTATTTTAATAACCTATCCATGCAAATGCTGCACGTAATTGCCCTAGCAATGTCTTCAAATGCCAAATTGGCTTTCCACATGCCCACAATTCTTCTCCGAAAACTTGCATATATCGCGTGAGCTACAGTTTACACACACCGTACTTGGTCGAACAACAAAGGCAGAACGCTCCAGTCCAGACACACCCCTCCCTGCTTCGTACGCGCCCGCTAAGAAGGTTGCGAAAATGCCTCCCGAGGTTGCGGTGACAGCATAAATGGAAGCAAGTGTACTGTATGCATGTCCTAGGCCTTATTTTCTTTCCCCCATAATAAAATGAATAATCCCTAAAAGTATTACGTAGTCAAAAAGCAGGCGTATCTTTCTAACTGAACCCTTATAATAGTGCCGAGGTAGAAATACTTAATCTGCCTGTAAAACTGAAGCTTAACACGCAGTAAACATGTTTATGTGGTATGTTAATCTCGTTGCACTTGAAAATGAACACACTGACCGTTAAATCCTCTTGCTAATCCCTCAACATCAAAGGTTAAAGAGATGTTTTCTTCTGCTAGTGGCTTAAGATTTACTCAATCCCTTTGAGTGTGTAGGTGTTGTCAAAGACTCAGGTCTTATCTCTTTCTGCACTCTGTATCATCTCAAGTCGCACATATTTTCCAAGATTTTTCTATCTTTCTTGAATAAGCAAATGATAGTTCATTTTCAATCGTTTATACAAAAGGAGTAGTAACTGTGAAATGTAGAGTTGAATAGATAGAATGTGGTACTTTCACACGACACTCTCTACCTAATTCTTTTACATGCTATTCTGAGGAAGACTTATTTTTCTATCTACTTAATTCACTCAAGATATATATTTGTCTGCATTCGCATTTCCTTGTAAGTACAAGGAGCGACAAAATCCTTGAAAAAGGCGAGTAATTATGTGTGCCCTTGAAATTCCACAATTTGCATGAATACGAGAAACAAACGAATGACAACTTGTTTAAAATGTATAATTATTTGTACATAATTATTTACAATAAACGATATAAATTATGTGTTTTGCGAGATGTAGATGTTATGTCTATTTCTTATGGTTTACCGGTTAAACAAAATTATGAAGAGGGCTTCACAGGCTATTCACAAAAAATTCAAGATATACATTTGAACCGTCATATAAATATTGAAATATATGGCAGTTTTTCAAAATAATTGAGGCAAGTTTTGGGAAAATAAAGGATAAAAAATCTTTTCCATATAAGGGGGAATTTGGGTGGGGAATTTCTTTAAAGTCTTCGTATTGCATTCTTGGAAGTTGGTAAACTTAAATACCAAGTTTAGTATTCATTCGACATTTCACTTTTTAGTTATATTTTCATACACGCACGCGCAAACACACACACATACACACACACACATATGGATTTGCTTTCAACTCTTTTTTTTATTCAGGGAAACTTTGAACGATTGTTTCTTGCTAAATCTCAATAGTACATTTTTTTTTCTTTTTGGTGGAACACTATACTTCGCCTAGTTACTACAGGTAAATGGTAGAAATAGTGGGATTAGGATCAGGAGTGGAGGGAGATTTAGCACCTGGACATATGAAAATCTATCGTGCCTAAGCCCCTGATGGGGCGCCTTCGGGAGGGATGCCTGAGGTGAGAGGAGACAGAGGGTGGTCGGATCAAGAGGCACGACAGGGCAGAGGGCAGGGTCCCTATCCTTTCCAGATCGAAACAGCCCGGATGGCAGCTGGTACAACCGGCTCTCCTGCTCCCCTTCCCTCTGTAGGTTTGCACATCCCAGTGGTAGGCCCAGGACTCGGAGATCGCCCCCATTCCGGGAAACGTGGGGTTACAGAGAGCATCATTTTCTCCTGTCAGGCAACGTCAAGACTTCCGCCGACACTTGCAACCCTGAAATAGCCACGCAGATGAAAGGTGAAGTGAAATTAGAATGGAGGTGAAATGAAGGGGCAGAAAATTGGGGGAATGTAATGATCCTTTCCAGCGTTCGCCTGGTGACAGCCCCGAAAAAATCCCATGGGTCAGAAAGGTCGGCCGCGGGAATCGAACCCACGACCTCCCGAATACGGGCACAGACGTTGTCGCCTGAGCCATCCCGCTCGGTGTTAGAAATAGTACAACTTCGCCATGCTTTAAAGATTGAAATTTGTAATTTAAAGGAGTCGTTCTGTTGTTTCTCTATAGCTCATGCAAACAGTGCACGTAGCTGCATTGCTTAAGCAGTTGAGCGTTTTCTTTGCTTGTTATATTATATGCTACTCTTAACACATCAGTGACTTTCAGTTTGAAAGCTATTGCTCATCGTCAATGTTGTTCACATGTTTACAGTTCTAAACTCTGGGTATTGTTGATTTTGGTTTTAAGCATTAAGTCACACGCATATCCACGCACTTTCTAGACTCTGGGGAGGATATGTAATAATCTTAAATTAAGAACATTTCCCCTCCAGTCGAAATTCTACCTGTGATCTCAAGATTTAGAGGATAACTTTAGAGACAGTTTCTTGAGTGTTGTTTTGCCTTAAAAATGCATAAAACGAAGTGCTATCTAATTAATTCAATGTATCATGAACGTCAGGAAGTAGAAGAAAAGGAATCTGATACATGGGTAGAGAAAGTCAATTGTTGCATTCAGAAATGTTGGGAAATTTTATGGTTTTCCTCAATCACCACAGTCAAAAACAACGTACTGTATTTTTGTAACACGTGTGATATTAAAATAATCCTATGTTTTTAAATGTTTGCTCTTAAGATCTCACTTCTCGTCTCTAATAATGACATCAAAGAAGAATTAACATATATTTTCGGCAATATTATTAGCTAGGTTTCTTACCTGTGCAGAAATAGATGGTTGGCTGTCGTTGCAAGGAAAATATGACACGCCATATGTATAGATACCGTCCTTTTGAAAGTGACACGTGAACAAAAGATGGTTACAGCCGAAGTTTCTAATATTTACCTCAGGTGGAGTTGGAACCTGTTCTTTACGCACTGTTCACCCACGCTTTCAAGGAACCAGGGACATTCCGACGGCCGTACCTGGCGTGCCTGCCAAGAAAGTTTGATTTTCCTGTGAACATAACGTTACTTGCGAAATATGACGGGTATTTTCATCGGTAAAGGTGAAGTGTGAGGAAAGATCAAGATATCGGGGAAATACTAGGGAATTTAGTACAGTAGGCGACCTCATGGAAGTTCTGAGAGCTGTATCAAGTCCACAGGTGCTGCAATAAGTGGTCGGTTTCTCTGGGTCGTAATCCTATCCATAGCATTCTTTGGTTTTCCTGTTAGCCAATAATTGGTTCCTCTGCAATAGCTAACCTTCGTTTGAATAGGAAAGGAGCTCAAAGGAATATCTGTTTTGGAGGCTAGATATTCTTTCTGCTAAATTAAGGACATCGATCAAGTATATAGAAAGTGGTTATTCTATATTTGTTATGTTACGATATATTTTGTACTATAAATAATCGCGGATTAAGGGGACAAGGTAGTCTGAACACATGGAAATTACACCTTAAGTGTGTTAAATTACCACTACTCTTAAGTTCTCGATGGTTTTTCCTGACATTTTTGTGACTTATTCTATACATTATGACAATTATTTCAAGTGGTTGTTTGCATTGATAGCTTATGCAGTTGAGTCCGGAAATATCATTTCATTCAGCAGAAAGATAATAAAATTTACTCTTAAAACATGTAAATTCATGTACCTTTTTCTCTGATACTACTTGCAATACAGAATCACACTTTTGCATGCTTGTTCTTAGTACAATCAGCTATCTTTTGAACCTCAGTTATTTAGTTATGTATATCAGTTCACTAGAAATTGAAAAAACAATTATTTGCAAAGTCAAAAAAGTAAAAATGTAGAAAATTTGCAACGTTGTTTTTTTCTTAATAACGCTAATATACATTATAATATTATGATTGTGGTTCAGAAATTTTAACTATGTGTTGTATACATTTAAAGAAAATTTCAGCTCTCTACCTCTGATACTTTCTAAGAAAAAGGTACATAAGTATCCAAAAGCTGTAGTTTTGAGAAAACTGAATTTAAAGTTTAAATATTAAAATTCTGACACACACACACACACACACACACTTCAGTACATTCCAGGGTCATAATCACCTGCACCTTCATTCCTGGATTTTCTCTTTTCTGATTGCCTTCTCTTGGTCCTGGCCTCTTTTGTTAATTGCTGAACTGCTCGCTGGGCATGATATAGTCGTTCGTTGCTGAAAGATACAAAAATGTTCTAAAAAGGGGCATTGCATGACAGCTTTAAAGAAATATGCACTAGCATTTAAATGGTATTTAAATGTGTTAAAGACTTCTTAACCCCCAAAATATTTTTTTTTCTGAAACTGGAAATAACAGAGATTTCATTAGTGCCTGAAACAAAAAATGTGATTTTTGACCATTTCGGAGTAGGTACCTTTTCCCCTTAAGAAATGTGGACTTGGTTATAGTCACGATAAAAGAAAGAAAACACAGCTGTTAGTATATCGTAAGTCGCTTTTGCTACTAAAGAACCTATGCGGGTGGTAGTTAATGGATGGCGCATGACATTTCAACCTTGGAAAACTTAAATATGCAACAACGAATGTTTCGAAAACGGCTGACACTACAGAAAACGTTATTTTGCCATAATTCTGTAATCCATAATTTAGTCAAAATCGTTAGAGCCATTTTTTGCAAAAATGAAAAATAACTTTCCCATGTAAAGTCAGTTTGGAATGAGAGAATTTTTTTTAAAATACTCTTAAGCAGTGTGACTCTAATCAGAAAGTTTGTAAATAGACACACAGACAAACAGCAAACTCAGCCTCCTCTTAACTTAAAGAATTTGGCAGCACTGTAGTCTGTTTAGTGGAAGTTGGTATGTTTAATACTATGATTGAGTGAATTTGAATAGTAATGGTCTTTTTGCCTCCTCTAGCACTACACTCTATAGAAGCCAGAAGAAGTGCTGTATTCCACCTAAAAGTTCCATGTGGAGATTTTACCGGAAATAAACTTTTTCAGAACCAGTGAACCCTCCAAAAGTCTTTTTTATAAAACCCTGCGTGTATGTCAATTTGTGTGTGTGTTGTGTGTCTGTCTGTAAACAGCATAATTCAAACTCGGGTAAATACCAAAATTCATTAAGACCTGTTCAAGCATGCTTGGCGAAAGTGTTTTAGGAAATTTCCCACCCCAAACCACCCTTTATATGGAAAAGCTTTCGTTATTTTTCAGTTTAACAAAAATGGCTCTAAAAAGATTTGGAGAGAAATAAAATAGCAATAGCCTTTAAAGCCATCTTCATTTTGAGCGACTTTTATGCAATTCCATATAACTAATTAACCACAAATACACAGTCCTACTGCACAAAAAATGTAGAACTCACTCAGATATGCAATTGTCAAACAATTTTTTTCTGTGGCATTAGCCGTTTTTGAAGAATTTTTTGTTACTTCATCAGGTTGAAACGTCATGTGCCATCCATTAAATCAGCTCTTCTTTTCCACATTAGTACATTAACAAACAGTCTGACATGTACGGAATGCGATCATCTGCGTTTTGTTTTCCCAGTCGTGCATGGAACCAAGTCCAAATTACCCACTATCGTGAGCTATGTAACTTGAATATAAGAGTCCCTTTTATTTGGATTCTACAGTAAATAAGGGATTACATAAAGTTTCCACGGGAAGCGAATGTCGTGCGAGTTCTATTCATTTTTTTCTAGAACTGCTTATACTTCTATGTATTTGCATTTCACCCCGAAATATTAACTTTTAAGTAAAATAAACTGATATCCTTCAGTTGCTAATTAAAGAATTATAATAATTTCTGTTTAACAACGTTTATGTGTATAATTGGTATTCTATTCCACTTTCTTATTTACCCCTGCATATAAATCATTTTCTTAAAATTATTGATGTCATTGATATCTTCTTCTGCCCTTACCCTTTTCCCGCATTGAGCATTCTCCGGTTCTCTGTTAGCAAATAGTTTCTTATTATCCAACAGTTCCTTTTCCTTCTCGGCATTGCTCTTCCTTCTCCCACTCTTTATAAATCGGCTTAATTACTTATTCTGTCCACCCGCTTTACGCGTTCCATTCTTCCCCAATGCCACATTCAAACAGGTACAATCGCCTTTTCCTCAGTCGTTGCCACACTATAAGACGCACAGATCACAGCAATAACTTCCTTATTTCTGTCCTTCAAGGTTCCACAGAACACTCCTCTTTTTCCTCTACAATTACTATTCTCTGATTTTTTTTTTTTTTTTTTTTGGCAGCAGCCCAAGAAAAATAGTATGTCAGACACTGATTTAAAATTGCCGAAGCTTGAACTTTTTGAATATTAAAAAAGTATATGTATATGAAACTGAAAACGATAAATGCAGTTACAGGATCTGGGACGTTCAAAATTGCTTTTGCAATTAAGGTGCTAAGGTAAAATCTCTGCAACGAAAGTAGGTAAACCTTCGTTTTCAGTTGACACATTAGACATGTATTTAAGAAGAAAACACTGAAAATCTCTTGAGAGTTAAACCAATTTGTGTTTCCCGACTACCTTTGGTCCGGAAATTGATTCCCTGTTGGACCATGGTGTCCGAAATTTATACACCAACTTCTCTTTTTATTTCTTAAGAATATCAGCTTGTTTTATGCCTTTGGTCCTCTAACTCATTTTTACTTCCCCCTTCATTAATTGATTCATTATCTGATATGAATGGCGCGATTTATGGACGTTTTCAAAGCATTCATATATCAGAAGTTTCTTCATTTTAATGTCTGTGTTTGTCGGACTTTCAACACGCTGCAACTTTAAGGGCCGTAGATAAAGTGTTTTCCATGGAGACATTTAAGGGAAAGCTAAATGATGATAATTGTCAAAATACGACTGTTTTAGCTTTTTGTGAAGTCTCATATATTGGAATACCGTTTTTAATTTGGCATATATTTTATCATTATAGGCGCAATAATTACCATCATCATCTTCAAGGTTTGGACCTTGTTCAAGATCCCATTAATCTACGCCTTGGTCTTCTTATAATCCGTTTCTCTAATGGTTTGTGTTCTGTTAATAGTTTTGGTAACCTATCCTCATTCATCGTTTGAACATGGTGTCTCCAGTTTTCCTTGTTTTGGTTAATTCTTTCTAAGAGTTTAAAGATTTTCAATTCAGCCCTTATTCCCTGGCTATATTTGCGATCCAACAAAGAGTAGCTACGTAGCAACACATCTTAAAAATGTCATTTCTGTCGATTCAGTTTCTCTTTTCTGCTTTCTGTTTAGGGCCCCCGTTTCACTTGAATACACAAGTACAGGAACTGTTTTGTTTTATAAAATGTTATCTGCGTCTCCTTCCTTGTCTGTCTGTGCCACACAAGAGATTAAATTTATAAAGTGTATTACCTACATCTTCCTTCTAATACTGCAGTTAAATCACACCCCAAGTATCTAAATATTGGAACGTGTTCGACGATTTCGCTATTTATTATAGTACTTTACATACATTTTTAACAATAGCAGTGCATCTGTCATTTTATACTGTGGATTCTGCACCACTTCGGTGTATAGTGGTAAACTTTAGCCTATATTTTAGGAGAAGTTTTGCTTTACAAATTGGTAATACTGTTAAGTATGGCAGCATCTGTGTTCTCAAACAATATCGTTTTTTATTTGCAAATGTATGGGAGTTTGTTTTCTACAGGTTTGCTTTGAACAACTTTTTCTATGAAAGATTTTTTTTCTGATGTAAACGACCCCTTTTCCCAGAAACCATCGAAAATAGCTGAATTGAATTTTAGGATGATTAGAAGTGCTGGTGAGAATCTATTTTGGTGTTAGTAACATGGTTATTTAAACAAAAGTAATTGTTAATAAATTTTAATCAAAAGAAACTATAATTGAGAAAAAATCTTCCTTAAACAAACTTAATCTATAAAAGTAAATCAATGAACTTAAAGGGCATACATCTACATCCTGTAAAAGTTTCAGTATGAAATTTTAAATAGTGTTTGGCCCAGACCTTGAAAGTCTGAAGAAATGCAGGAATTCGAATCATGTTATGGGCTTTGAAATGAACAGTTAGGGTGTTCCAGAGGCATATTTCACAGCTGTATGTAAAGCGGGATTGGCTTTGATTACCAAACATGACTTGCAACCATCCTTTACCAATAAGCAAGGGAGAACGTCGACTCCACGAGCGTCTTGTTTCATTTTGCGACACTTTGCTAAGGCGCCGCCAGTATGTTTTCATTTTAACGAAGACGGTTACGGGTCAGTCTAAACTGACGTCAATAGGGAGACATTAACACACGTCCATCGTTACAAATGGATTTATATGCTTTAGTTTTGTATTTTCTGTTACGGACTTACACTCTTGGCTTCGTTTAGTGTCAACAACACTTTATAGCCTCAATGAGCTGTAAACATAGTAACATCTTAAGGTTCCATTTAAAGAAAACTCTCTTAACGACCTTGGTTGCAGCCGTGTGCAGATGCACAAAATGCAATTTGACAGCTACAACCTGAATTCAACAATTATCTAAATTCTTAAAAAATATAGAATGTATACTTCAGATGAATTTTTACACCTTACTTTTCTCGGTGGATAAGAAATATGCCATTAGTCTTAAAGCACGAGATAAATGCATAAATAATAACATAAATAATAGCTATTAGTCATGTGATATTACTTGCACGTAAATAGAGTCCTGAACAAAGTGTTCAGGTAGTAACTCAGAGGACATCCAACGTCGTACGTCGCACCCCACCGACCGTCGAAGCTGGTCCTACAGCTCTAAAAAGGCTTTTTTGCTGCGTTCACATTGACTTTCTCTACTCACTCTTCTACAAACTATTCTTACAAAAGCTTATTCTGCTTCTTATTGATCAAGATAAACTTTACACATTTCCTTGTCGCTATAACAATAAAACGGTAGGCTAAATGGGTAGTCGGAGTTTTAAAACATCTAAAGTGACACAGTCACATGACTTTTTCTATCCCCCATCTTTATTAGTGGGTATAAAAACTATTCTTTCTAAAGCGTATTACTTTCTCTACTACGTATAGTCAGTAGGGGAAGTATTGTATTCCACCCAAAAATTCGATACCAAGATTTCACCGGAAATACATGTTTTGAGACTCCCTGAATCCCAAAAAAGCATTTTTGGAAACATGTCCGTGTGTGTGTCTGTCTGTGAACAGCATAACTCAGAAACGAACAGTCGGATAAACACCAAACTTGGTATTTAGATTCAGTATCTTCCAGAGATGCGACACGAAGGTTTTCAAGAAAATTCCCCCACCCCAGATTACCCTTTACATGGAACATTTTTCGAAAATTTTAATTTTCTCAAAAATGGCTCTAACGATTTTGATTAAAATATCATGTGTTTAAGATATTGTCATGATAAATGAAATGTATATCTCGAATTTTCTGGGAATGTCTCCAAAAGTATTCTTCATTGTGAACGACTTTTGCATAACTGGTAAACCATAAGAGATACTACACAAAAAATGTAGATCGCATTAAAATACACAATTTATGTCATATACATTTTTTTTTGTTGAGTGAACCGTTTTCGAAATATTGCTTGTTATTCCCTTAAATTTTTCCAATACTTATACTTTTCCTCAAATTCGTTATTCATTTTTTTTATGTCCTGGACATGCAAAGAGAATGGAATGCGCCACTTAGCAACCAGCGCTTAAAAAATTTGACTATCGCTTAAAACCTACCATATTCTCCTTGCATCTACAAGAAAATTAGCAATAAGATTAACATCTCGATTAACATGAAGCATATGGAGAATAAGCGTTTGTAAAAATAGTTTGTACAAGAGTAGAGAAAGTCATGTGAGTGTAACACATCAGATTTTTTTTCTACCTACTGCATTTAATCCAAATAAACCTTTGCAAAAATAGCTACATTATACATTTCGTTATAGATACAAAGAGAACAGCCATAGTCAAATATTTAAGAACTGGACGTTATATGCTGGCCTTAAAATTACATACTGTTTCCATCCAATCGAGAGAAACAGCTGGAAATCGACGGAGCTTTGAAAGAATGACAAGTATTGAACAATTCGACACTTTAATAACGGATATTTCAGAAACGGCTTAAGCCACAAAAAAACATATTAGAAGTAAATTATGCGTTTTAAAGAGATTACATTTTTTGTGTGGTGCATTTCGTCTATCGCTTAACGTTTACAAGTTATACAAGATTATATAAAATTCCTTCCGAATGAAGAGGACTTCCTAGGCTGTTCCCAGGAAATTCAAGATATACATTTTATTTTTCATGGAAATGTCTTTCATATAAGGTATTTTAATCAAAATTGTTATAACCATTTTTAGAAAGTAAAAATTTTCGAAAAATGCACCATGCAAAGGGTAGTTGGGGTGGGGGGATTTTTTTTAAATCTTCCTGTTGCATCCTAGGAAGATACTAAACTCAAATACCAAGTTTGGTATTTATCTGAGTTTCCGTTTTTTAATTATGCTTCTCACAGCCAGACAGACAGACAGACACACACACGGACATGTTTCCAAAAAAGCTTTATTTGGATTCAGGGCGCCTCAAAACTGCATTTTTGATGAAATCTTGGTATCGAATTTTAGGGTGGAATGCAATACTTCCCCTAATTACCACACGTAGTAGAAAAAGTAAAATTGGATTGCTATGTGCGGCTGTGAAATTCCGTGCTCTTTGTATGACCAAGAGGGGGGGGGGGACACTAATAGGACTTACCACCTGAAGAAAGTAATAAGTATTTGAAAATTCAAATCAATTACAAAGAGTATCTCTGAAATGGTTAACGCCGCAAAGAAAATGAATTGACATAAAATGTGTGCTTTAAAGAGAGCTACATTTTTTTTGTGTAGTAAGGCTTTGTCTATCCCTTACGGTTTACCAATTATACAAAAGTCATTCAATATGAAGAAGACTTCACAGCTATTCGCATTAAATTGAAGATATTTTATTCGTCATGCAAATATCATAAACACATGGTATTTTAATCAGAATGTTAGAATCATTTTTCAGAAAATAAAAAATAGCGAAACCTTTTCTAGGTATGTACAGGAGTGAGGGAATTTTCTTGAAAATTTAGTGATGTATCTTTGGAAAAGCTAAACTTGGTATTTAACCGAGTTTTCGTTTCACACACACACACACACACACACACACACGCGCGCGCGCGCGCGCGCGCACACACACACACACGCACATACACGTACGTACGCACGTGTATAAATATGTATACATACAACGTACATACGTAGATACATACACACATAACATACTTACATGCATACATACATTCTTCATACATACATACATACATACATACATACATACATACATACATACATACACACATGTGGAAGTTTTGTAAATACTAGGGGGTATATAGAAAACCTCAAAATGGTATTTCCTGTGAAATATCGATATCGATTTTTTTTTCTCCAATGCAGTATCTCTTTCCACTTACTATAGATAGGTATAGAAGAAAAAAAGAGATGAGAGGGAATGAGAGAAGGGAAAATTAGGGGTATACTACAGGATGAGTAAAAAAACTACGAACCGGCTGCGCGGTGTTTTTCCTGCCCGCGTCCTCGGCGCTCGCTGCCGTCTGCGCTATCATAGAAAGGTGTGGATGAAACCATACAACATTTTTAAAACTACTTTTAAAGGCTTTACTTACCAACTTTACGAAAGGAGATGCTGGAACTGGCCACCATCGTTGTCCATATATTTTTGCCACCTCTTTAGGAAGCTATCCATCACTCGCCGTAGTTCACGTTGAGAAATGCTGGCAATTTCCTGGCGGATATTTTGTTTTAATTCTTCCAGAGTGTGTAGGTTTGTCTTGTATACTTTGTTTTACCCCTGAGATAGAAATCGCAGGGAGTTAGGTCGAGGGACCGAGGGTGCCACAAATCTGTCCTCAAACTCACTTTCAATTTTTGTCATCGAAATATTGACCGTATAAGTTGTTGCAGAGTCTTGTTGAAAAAAGGCAAAATCACGCCCCCTGGCTGTTAATTCTCTAAAAAGGGGGGGGGACAAAATTGTATTCACATATGTACGAGCTTCAACTGTTGATCGAAAAAAATTGGTGAGGGATGTATAGTTTCCTAAAGAGGTGCCAAAAATGTATGGACAACGACGGCGGCCAATTTCAGAATTTCCTTTCGTAAAGTTGGTAAGTAAAGTCTTTAAAAGTAGTTTTAAAAATGTTGCATGGTTTCATCTGCGCCTTTCTGTGATAGCGGCAGACAGCAACGAGCCCCGAGGACGCAGACAGGAAAAACACCGTGCAGGCGGTTCGTAGTTTTTTGGCTCTCGCTGTATATTCCATCTCAGCATTTGCCTAGGAGAAAAGGGATAAATTTGGTGAGGATGCCTCGTCACCTCGGGGTTCGAATTTTCTATTTCCGAACGAGAGTCCATAAACTACCATCAGAGCTATCTTGCACGGTCACTTGTCCTAAGACTCGTGGGTAAGGATATGACGAACAATATGAGGTGATGGAAAGAAGAACGTTTTACAATGATGAAAGACAGATAACATGTTAAATAATCTGTAAAAAAAAAGTGGGGGAGGTGACAGACAGAACCGCAAGAAGAAACAGGAATTTCATCACATGCAGCAGTTGTTTGGCTGACCTCAACTTTACATTACAATAGCGAGATTTCTATGAAGTTGGGCAGTAAACAACGTGTTGCTGGAAGAGTGCCATTAATAGTAGCAACAGCGCCCCATTGACCCCCGCGTCAAACTATTTTTTGTGCTGGTATTATTTATCGTCCTCCCTTATAAACAAGAACCCTTAGAGGTTTTGATAACAGTCGCTAAGTGGCAGTTTTTATCTCTTATTTAGTCAACTTTGCGCTTCCAGCAAAACGTATATTAAAATGTCAAATAATGTTTGCAAAACCCAGTCAGTCAGCAGTATTAAATTACCAATATCTGCATTTAACATAGTATCCCTAAATAGGAAAATATTCCCAGGTCAAAATTAATGCGATAAGATTTTAAAAAGAAACAGAATTCCCTTCGCTCAGGATGTCCTAGCAATAATTGAATATCACATTTTCTGAAACCAAATGCATTTGCATTAGTGTATTAATTATGACATACTTAAGCTACTTTCTACAGGGTGATTTATGAAGACCTGACATATTTATTTCTTTGATTGTTTCAAAACCAGTTATGGTAGCGACAACTAATTATATCTGAAATGCGGAGGAGTTTTGGGAGATTATTTACCTCTATAGCAAATGTTGAAAGTGACCTCCATCCTCCATAAGGCACAACTCAACACGTCGTTTCATGTTACTGGCCACTCGTTGGAGAACTCTGTTGTCAATAGCGTGAATCTCCTGTGTAATGTTGTGCTTCAAATCAATGTCTGAGGACGTGTGGCATAAACCCTGTCTTTTAAGTAGCCCCATAGAAGAAAGTCCGGCGATGTCAAATCCGGAGACCTCGGTGGCCACAGGTTCTTGGAAATTATCCGGTCGTCAAAGAGACTTGCAATTAGTGCCATGGATTCATTTGATGTATGGCATGTAGCGCCGTCCTGCTGAAAATATCCTTGACTCAGCTCTACATCGTCTAATTGCTCAGCAAACTCCATGAAAATCCGTCGGTACTCTGCAGTGTTCACATTGTTTATAAGAAAAATTGGTCCCACTATTCTCTGTGCGGATATTGCGCACCAAACTCCGATTTTAAGCGAGTACATAGGTGCTTCATGAATAGGTGTTTCAGGTGGATTTTCGCTGACCCAATAGCGTGAGTTATTTTTTACATAGTCAGATAAATGGAACCATGCTTCATCTGTGTACCATGTGATGGACAATATGGCAGGATTTTGCAAAATGAACGCCTGAAACCAACAATACCTTTATCTGGTTCCTGTAACTGATGGACAACCATAATCCTATACGGCTTTAGGCCTGTACTTACACAGCTCTGTGACACATTGAGTAGCTGTACCCCTGTCTCCTGCGACAAACATCGTAATGATTTTTGGTGACTGATCCAGTCGTACTCTTACGTCAACAACAACCGTGGGAAGCCTAGATGAACGAGTTTTGCCTTTTCACTCATCAGAGTGAATTTGTTTACCAGTCCCAGTATTGTATTTCTTTGGGGAGGATTCCGAACACCAAATTCTCTCTGGTATGCCCTTTGAGTAGCTACAATTGAATTCGTAATCCAGTATTGCTTTACAAGGAAGAGTCGTTCATTTAATGTGTATTCCATTTTCACGTTGACTAGAACAAAATCTCAAAAACAGTTGCGGACAATAAAACTAACAATTACAAATAAAACATGAACATCTGCGCATCTAGTGACAGGCAATCGAAACTCCAGAACATTCTGCTTAATTTGGTGCTAAAATTGGGGCATTGAGTGAATTTCGAGCAGAATAATTAAAGAAAGAAATGCCTCCGTTCTTCATCTGTATCTTCTGTATCTTCTATTCTTATTCGGTCTAGTAAGCAAACACCAGGATTCAAGTTTGGGTCCATTTTAAGATTAATTGTGCATCTATTGGGAAAAAATTCAATATATCACCATAAGTCATATGTTAATGCTCACTTAGTCGTTTTATTTTTATATCCTAGCTTATCAGCAGGTTATGAATATTTCAAATGTTCTTTATTTGATGTCCTAATACTCCTAATTCTTTAACTTATACATGCCAAAACCAACCAGCTTCTATTCATGTTAATCAATAAATAGCAACTAAGCAAAATTGATAAAGTATAATTTAAGAACTTATGATAAAAATACTATTTTTCTCCCTTAAAAATAAAAATGAGTTATGAGTTTGTTAATTAGACTGAGACTACATACTTCTAATATTCTAATATGCTTAGAAAAATACATATCTAATCTGTTTTATTCCGTCACGTGAACATAGACCAGGAATCTGCAGTGATAATGTAACAGTTTCCCAAAGTAAGAATTATGAAGCATTGCTCAACGCTCAAAGCTTACTTGAGTATATCATACTTTTATTTACAAATACGTTAAAATGATGTGGTATACTTTATTGATTAGTTATTACTTTAGTATAATTAGGTGCAAATAGTAACATTCTGGTTTGTAAAATTGAAGTTAGAAACACGTTATTTTTAAATGTCTCAACCACCTATGACTTTTTAGAAAGTGAATATCTTGAAAAATATTCCACATAAATACAACTTAGAACGGTTATTTGTTAATCAAATATAAACAAAAGCATATGCAGCATTTCAAACTTTCAGTTCAACAGAAAGGTAGTCATCCCATGACGTAGTGCAATTGTGTCTTACTGTGTTCAATCCTGAACGCATTTACAGTTTGTAATTTGCCACTTGCTTGTTAAGGAGCAAGCGGAAAATGCACACCGGTTTTCAAGTGCCACAATTACAATCTTGTCTGGAAACTGCACACTGTTTCAGGCAGCAGGCACTTATTTTTAAATCCGGGTAACGTACATCCAAAATATGCAAAGGCACACAGCAATAATGATGTAGGATGTGTTTATCGGAGGGGGACATCTCGCGCATTGCTACCATCTTGATCTATTGTGGCTACTCCCCCGGGAGGAAGGGATGAAGCGAAGGAGGCGGAGAAGGTCCGCAGACTGATAAGCCTACAGAGACGCACAGAAGTGACTAATGTTTGCTGTTTGAACACCCGTGCACCAGTGAGCAAGGAATCCTCAAGAGGGCGACGCAGCGACCTTAACTGTTGGGACAGCTCACTCTGGCGTACACGGAATGCGCATGCATCCACGCCATCTCCCTGCACCGCAGGACCTGAAATCACACACTTGAAACGTGAAATGGAGATGAAGTGAGACGAAATGGGGGGAAAGGAGAGATCGTGGTAGTATACACCATCCTAGCATTTGGGTTTTCGGCTAGGGGAATACCACGAAAAACCCCATGATCAGAGTAAGCGGTCGTCGGGAATCGAACCGGAGCCTCCTGAATGCGGGACACAGACGAACTCTTATCACTTGTTTGCGAAGATTGTATATCGCATGACACAAAACGTTTAAAAATAAATTTAAATGTTGGAAGGCACTAGCTATACATCACGATGTTTTCCAGATTTTGATTATTAATATTTACTGCTAGGACATGTTTACTTTCTCTACTACGTATAGTAAGTAGTGGAAGTATTGTATTCCACACAAAAGTTCGATACCGAGATTTCACAGGAAATACATGTTTTGAGGTGCACTGAATGCATATAAAGCATTTTGCAAACACGTCCGTGTGTGTGTGTGTCTGTGAACAGCATAACTCAGAAACGAACAGTCGGATAAACACCAAACTTGGTATTTAGGTTCAGTATCTTCCAGAGATGCGACACGAAGGTTTTCAAGAAAATACCTCCAACCCAGATTACCCTTTACATGGAACATTTTTCGAAAATTTTAATTTTCTCAAAAATGGCTCCAACGATTTTGAATAAAATACCATAAGTTTAAGACATTTTTATGGCAAATGAATTGTATATCTCGAATTTTCTGGGTATGTCTCCAAAAGTATTCATTGTGAACGACTTTTGCATAACTGGTAAACCATAAGAGTTAGTTAAAATTTTACTACACAAAAAGTGTAGAGCGCATTAAAATACACAATGTATGTCATATACATTTTATTTATTGAGTGAACCATTTTCGAGATATTGCTTGTTATTCCCTTAAATTTTCCAATACTTATACTTTTTCTCAAATGGGAATTCGTTATTCATTTTTTTTATGTGCTGGACATGCAAAGAGAATGAAATGCTCCACATAGCAACCAGCTCTTAAAAGATTTGACTATCGCTTAAGGCCTACCAATTCCCCTTGCATCTACAAGAAAATTAGCAATAAGATTAACATCTCGATATCTCGATTAACATAAAGCATATGGGGAATAAGCGTTTGTAAAAATAGTTTGTACAAGAGTACAGAATGTCATGTGAGTGTAACACATCAGATTTTTCAGTTTATAATTACTAATATGGTGGCCCACTATTTGAAATTGCAGTTATGAGGAACAAAAAGTGTTCAGATATTTAGAAGTTCTCGGGCTGTACTTCGCAGATGTTCAAATTGCACAAGATACCTATTTCCGGTTGTAAAATTTATTTTATTTCGATCTTCCTCTTCTGCTTATGACTTTTGAAATTGACGTTAAGAATTTTTTTTTCTGAGGTGTCTAGATGTAGAAGAGCGTATTTTATAAATTCACTCTGCTATACCTGGTGCTCATAGTTATTGTATAAAATTAGAAACGCACGGTGTGTCAGAAAACAATGTTTTCATAACCCTGATTGACTCAATTTTCATTCCGGGAAGAATGCCCACAAGGTTTGTCATGTTGCCTACTCTCCGACAACCACGAGTCGCTGTGGTATACGCGTGTACTGTGAAAGGAAATCCTATGTGACCTACGCCTTCCCCTTCTTCTATCCCGTATTTGTCATTACGGTCTCTCTAAAGTAACCTAAGAAGAGTACTTCTCCTTTAAGAAAATTTAATTTTTCTTAGCTTTAAAAAAGTTAGCATTATGGAATTTTTGTCCCTTCCATATACACTATATAATTCATACCTGTCCTTCAGACAAACTGTGCAGTAGAGTTTCTCGTATCATTATGTTGGATGAGATATTGTATGCTAATCACTGCAGGTGCATAACACCAACAACCTCCACATAATAAGGAAAACTTGAAAAAATAGACATTATTATAAACCTGTTTCATAAGTAGTTGAAAAGGGAATCGTAACATGGCCTACATTATCAGTAATAACGAGTCAGTTTACATAAGCAGCTGCAGAAGAGAAATGATTAGATATTTTACTGTAGAATGAGTTAGCACTTAATTCAAACCAGGACAATATACTTCTAACACGTGAATGAGTCGCCGTCTTAGTTGTTGAAACTGGTGAGTTGATGGAAACGATTCAAAGCGGGATTACCTGATGTCGCCTTCAATCCAAGGATACCATCCAGAGTTGAGATCCTGATGTGCAACACCTTTTTTACTATTGTATATGGAGTCTACAAATTAGTCTTATACAGGCTTATTTTCTTATCTACTTTTGATTAACTATGACACATGGGCATCAACCAAATCGTTTCCTACCTTCGCTTAAGTGTTTCGCGTTATACCAAGTAAATCTCCTAAGTTTTTCTTTATTTATGTAACATGTTGGGAAGTGCCTTAGGGTCGTCCTCCGTGATGTAGTGGTTACCATGCTAGCCTCTAGTTCCCGAGGTCGCGGGTCCATACCCGGTGGAGGGCGATGGATTTTTTCGGGCAGAAAAATCCTTAGCATGGCTTCCTTCGAAAGGGAAGTAAAGCCGGTGGTCCCATGTCGTAGATTTATGGCACTTAAAAGGATCTCAAGCCTGATAAAAAGGCCTCTGAGCAAAATTACCGGTCTTTTACGGCCAATATAGAATGGGACGCTAAGGAACACAGCAGTTAAAGAGCGTCCATAAATAACCCCCCCCCCAAAAGTGCCTTAGGTATAACTATAGGTTACACAACAGGGCGGACACTTCGCGCACTACAACCTGCATACATCTTTAGTGTCTACTATCCCCCAGGAGAAAGGGATGAAGTGGCGTGAACAGGCCGAAGTCTCTAACATTCCAGACTGCAAGACCCGTCCCACTGCTGTAGCTACCCAGAAAGGGCGATGAACGACCCGTCGACCAAGCAGCCCTCTAGTGTCCCTGGTGAGTACTCTTTCCTCATTCGAGCCATCAATTCGGCACCGCCAGACACCACGAAACCTAGAAGCACACCTGAAACATGAAAAGGAAACGGAATGAAAGTGAAATCGTGGTACATGAGAAGCCACTGCAGACCAGGGAAAAACCATGAAATACCCAAGGTCAGAGTGGGTGTTCGACGGAAATCGAACCCGGGACCTCCCGAATGAAAGCCTCACGCGTTACGGCGGAGCCATCTAGCTCGGTAATAAGTGCCTTAGATTCTTCTTTGCCGGCTTCTTACCTCATTTACGCATTTAGATGGCTGAAGGTTCCACACTAAATGAAAATGCATTTACTATGTAATGACATAGTAACTAGAAGGCAACAAAGATACAGAGCTGCAACGCGTCTAAACGGCTTTATAGGCAGATGATAGTAATGGAAAATTGGGCTAGCCCATCTCCGTGATGTGGGCTTAGCGTGTCTGCCTCACGTTCAAGAGGTCCCGAGTTCAAATCTCGGTTAGGGCGAGTTACACGGATAAGGTTTTCTCTGGGGTTTTCCCTTATCCCGAAAGATGAATGTCGGGAAACTCTAAGTTCTATGAACCCCAGACTTAATTGAGCATTATTACATTCGTTCATCTTCTGATATCTACCGGATTAAAGGATATTAAAAACTTAAATAAAATCAAATAAAAATTGGCTAACTCCTTGAAACAAATAAAAAAAAACTTGTTAGAAAATATTTGCCTATAAACATATATGAAAAAAAACCCTCAATATTCAGCGATGTATTTATATATTTTTTAATTCGTATTTCATTATAGGCCACTTTGGGGGAAGTAATTAATGTCATTTATGTAGCGTATCTATTAAAAGTATTACCTACCGAGTTTCATAACAATGTGTTGTTGAATAATAAAGTTACATGCAACAAGTTTTTTATGTGACTTTTGGCTGCAGAGTAACCCATTATACATTAAGATTTGCCCAAAATTGAAAATCACCAGAGTATTTTTTTTACAGTTATAGATTACATTCATGAGTAGGTTTAGATGTGAATTGCCACATATGAAGACAAGTACGACGCACAAATGAAATTTGACAGTCATGAAGACCTTCACGCCCACCAGATACGAAGACGCCATCGCGATTAGGTAACCTGAACGAGACACGAACAACATATAAACTGGATATGTTTATTGTTTTCGTGTGTTGTTATCGGTACATTCGGTATTTTGAAAATGCATCGCTCACCCATGTCTGCGCACGATAACACAAACATTCGCCTCCCACCAAACGTCACCAGTGACGAATGTTTTCATCCTGTGTATACAGGAGAAATGCGGAGGATGTGATTTCTGTTTGCGAAATCAAAACATTTGTTAAGGGTTAGAGGTGGGACCATTCCAATTTTCGGTATTCCTATATGAAAGTAACATTAGATGGATTGATGTAATATTTAGTTTGGTAAAGTTAAACTACAAAGATTAAAGAAATAGCTGCCTCAAATCAATAACGTTTTTTATTGTTGTTTTATTTTTCTTCTTTTTTCTGGCTCCTGCAAAAGAAGTATTGCATTCGACCCAGTACCGGGGTGACTTGCATTTAAACACTAATTGTGAAAGTAGTGAAATCCAAAATACTATCCGTTTCTAAAACAAAACCCAAGAAATGAGGCCTGAATCACAAATACATCATCCAGAGGACAGACAGCACATCCCAGAGCACAGATGTCGCGAAGGTATATCACAATAGCAGATAACGACTATGAAAGAAGACTGCGCTGCGATGGGCATATATATCGTTAACATGCTGATGCAAGGTGAAGATTCCCATCAGAGCTGCCAACCTTTATGATAATTATGGAGATAATATATGACCTTAACGCCGATAGGATATAAGATATTGGGAAAATGTGCAATACTTTAGGTGAAGATTCCCATCAGAGCTGCCAACCTTTATGATAATTATGGAGATAATATATGACCTTAACGCCGATAGGATATAAGATATTGGGAAAATGTGCAATACTTTAAGCTATTACTATAATGGTTATAACATAGTTCTAGTGATATAGTGAATTAAACCTAAAACTAAACCCCATGGCGCTATGGCCCATGCAGGGCCTTGGCCTATCAATCCGATTGCCGGCCTCACGCCCACATGCGCACGGCAGAGGTGGGTTGATCATCCAACCGATACAGGGAGGAGATGTGGCCAGGATCACGCATCCCCAGCCGAAATTTTGTCTCTCGAGGGCGAGGTCGCTGCCTATCGCAGCTCTTCACTTTCCTCACGATGCTGAGTGAGCACCGTCCTACACTTAAAATCCGCACGCCAACGGGTGGGACCGTACCCTGGCCGGGAACGGCGCAGGACGTTATAGCGAATTACGCTGTACAACATTCTATGTCCATTAATACTTGTTAATAACTTATGTTGTTTGGCGTTGGCAGTATGTTTAATTAAGCATGCATTCTTACGAATGATGCGTATTTGTTATACGATTTCCCCATAAATCAAACCGTTACGCTTTGCATAATTGAACCACTGCAGAGTGGCTTATAAAATGCGATAGTGCATTTCGTTTGAATCAGTTTTACTATAGTGTTTTAGACTTTTATTTTCAACGACAAAGTAGGCCTTGCATGTCAAAATGCATGTGATTGTCGTCGAAGAACATTAAATATCGACAAGAATTGTCTACACTATATGTAAAGCTTGTATGAATAGTAAAATAATTTCTTAAAATTTACGATACTTCGAGTAAAAAATCCATAATTATGAAGTGTTGGAACGATACTTTACTATTTTAACATTGGCATATTCCAAACAAAGGTCGACGTACAAATATCCTCTTACTTTTTCAGAAATACCTAAGCCTAAAGATCATATTATAGAGACATTGCCAGGAAGAACAAAGTATGTCCCTTAGCATTCCTGCAGCTAGACCATAGTCAACCATTTTTACGGAATTTTATGACTGAGAAACCACCATAGACAAAAACTTATTTTAGGAACAATGTAGAGCTCATTAAAATAATTAAGTATCATTTTTAGCATTGACCATTTCCGAAATAGTCGTTGTACGTTTAGGTTCTCTCACGTTGAGTCGCTTTTTGGTACAGCATCTACAACAGACTGTAGAAAGAAGTGATATTATGTGTCGTGGGTGTAAAGGATTCACACAACCAGAATTTGTAATATATAAAACAAAGCTTGGAAGTCGTGATCTATTTATTGCTTTAGCATAAATATGTAGTTACAGCTTTCTGAAACCGGGGCAGTCACTCTGTTTACTTGAGAACTAAACCTTATTGCAAAAAAACTGTAAATCCTGTTAAAGCATACAACTTAAGTCAAACACAGTTTATGGAACATTAGCCATTTTGCAGATAGAATTGATGCCATCCATTGAAGCAAGGTTTGTACCAAGCTTTCTGGAGAGAGGAGGAAAACACTGAAAGGGAATGTTTGCAGTACTATCCACCCGGAAAAAAAATGGCAATTTACCTTGAAATGTCACTTTTCCCTTTTTTCTTTCTGGACATTGGTTTTACTGCTTAAGAGGCACGCATTTATCTCCGGGAAAGAACAAAATGACCCAGAATGAACCGGGGATATTGCTTGACGAGAAGGTGGAAATTCCCAATCTCATTTATTCAAACCCTGTTTTGAAATGTTATGTGTCTCTTCTTTGGTTTCCCATGAGCAGTTGGTTAACAAGGAACATTTCATTCTTCGAAACGCGGATTTCGTTCGGGTAGCTGACCGAAGTGGTCTTGCTCCGTGGCCTGTAGACTGGAGCGTTGAGCTCTGATTCCCGGCTACAGAATGCGCCCGGAATGATCCGACCCATGGGGTTGCGGATTTTAAGTCCCGGGTATGAAACCGGTGCCCACTCAACATCACGAGGAAAGTGAGGAGCTCCGATAGGTAGCGATCTTGGGCTTATGGGATAACTTTCCGGTTGGGGAAGCGGAAGCGTAATGCTGGCCATATCACCTTCCGGTATCGATTGGATGATCGATCATCCACCTCTGCCGTGCGTAAGCGAACGAGAGACTGGCAGGCCCAGGTCCCAAGCGGTAGCCTGCAGCGCCACAGGACTTATTTTATTTCAGCTGACTGAAGAGATGTATTTCTCAGAAGTTAAAACAGTTCTGGCCCAAAATGACACTTGAGAGAAACAAGCGCCATCAGAGCGGCCGCTGTAGTGTATGACTCAATACGCCAAGCACAAAGCCGACCGCTAAAAGCTTTAACGCTGGAAAATGAATATCAGTTTCGGCATAACCGTTTCAATTTTTGACAAGCATCCAACAAGCTTACTTAGCACTTTCAGGTTGTGGAGTGTTCCTTGTAAGACAAAAAAATTGTTTTACAAACAGCATATACAAAGTATGTATTGTCTACTATGTAAAGTGAACGGTTTAAACGAAAATCTGTGGAATCTGAGATGATGAATGGTTTAAGTCATTTGAATGCTACACATCAGAATGCCCCTTATCTTGGCCCCAGATAATTTGTTCCCCTTGATAAAGATATTGCTGATGCCAAAGAGGAAAATGCAATAAATTTAAACTGAAATATGGTATTGTATGTGTAATTTATTGCAACTGGGTTTAATTTGCTCTGATTGGTGGTTGTGATTCAGTTTTAATAACTCCACTAGGTGGGCCATGGCTACAAAATTAGAGAAGCTTGCTCTAGAAACGGTGAAAATCCAATTTCTCTTGTGCACGTGCGTAGAAGGAACACGTAATAAAAGTGATGGATAACATCTTACTACATTCGCTGCTGACCTCCGCTGCAACATCTACTCCATTGATCCGCAGCAAATCAGAGCTCGCCTAGTAACTGAATGGGATATCTCTTGGCCTCGAGAGTTTTTACATCATTAACTTCTGCTTTTAGCCGCGAAAAATTTCCACAGCCTTCATTATCTCCCACACTGCATGTATTTTTGCCAAAAGAAAAAGGAAAGCAGAACAAAACAGATAGGAGTTAAGCCATATTTAAAACAGTTTTGCAACTATTGACGACAATGGTCCGAAAATAGCAAGAAAAGCTAAGCCCGTGTTATATTCTGCTACATATGCTGTTAGAGGGCATGGTTGTCTCTAACAGTTTTAACGTGTAAATTTGTAGGAGCAATAGATTCTTTCCGTATATTTCTTTCACATGTAAAAGCAGGACACCGAACATTGCAATACATATAAGAGTGATTCTCACGTACGAGTTGGCTGATCGGTCGATACAGAAACCGGCCGAGCATTTAACTACTAGGTGAGAAGCACCGTAGTTGTAATAAAGGAACCGAAGTTGCAATCGAGCGGGATGGCTCAGGTGACCCGCATTCGGGAGGTTCCGCGATCCATCCCCGGCAACCACTCACTCTGGCATATGGGTTTTTCGTGGTTTCCCCAGGTCGTCAAGCGAATGCTAGGCTGGTTCATCTTCTACAACGACTCTCATTTCCTCCATCAACTTCCTTGTTATCTGTTTCAAGGTGTAGGATCAAGGGACGGGTTCGGCGGATTGCAGCCGGGCGATGGATTGTCTGTAAAGTTAAATTAAGTTTTATTTATGGACGCTCTTTAACTACTGTGGTTCTTAGCTTTCCATTCTATATTGGGCGTGAAAGACCGGTAATTTTGCTCAAAGACCTCTTTATCAGTCTTGAGGTTCTTTTACGTGCCGTAAATCTACGACACGGGACCACCGGCTTTACTTCCCTTCCGAAGGAAGCCATGCTAAGGATTTTTACGCCCGAAAAAAAATCCATCGCCCTCCGCCGGGTTTGAACCCGCGACCTCGGGAACTAAAGGCTAGCACGGTACCAGTAGTCCACGGAGGACGACTTGTCTCTGACGTCTCTGCGGTACCGCTCAGTTAGGTCTCTCCTCAGCGAGAGGCTCCGCTCCCGCTGACCCTGGAGGTTGGCGGCTTATGGGCAGGGACCGTGCGGCATCAGATGCGTTCTATCTGGAAACGTTAGGGACCCCGCCCATGCTTGCCCCCGTCGGCATCCAGATTTTGTCGCCCTTCGGGTCTCTCCCCTCCTCCCAGGGGTCACGTTGTAAGCACAGTGAGCCGACTGGCCTGCGTGCGGTGCTTTGCCCCGTTTCCGGGGGCCCCTCCGTGACATGTAGCTTTACCTTTACCCGAAATTGTACGGTTAACTTTTTAAACTCGAACTTTCATTTATCTACCACCATTCTTTTTAAATTATTGTACAATGAGCTTGAGAACTTTTATAGTTACTTCTTCCCTTTACCCCCTTATAACTGTAATTTTGTTCAGCCCCGGCTATTCCCAATAACGGATGGGGGGGGGGAACAGCCTTATACTCGTATTCATACAAAACGGCGGAACATCTGACTTCCTTAAACTCCACCCACAGTCTTCCAAGTTCTGGAAATGCTGCATAGCCTATAAGCTCCCTTTGGCGGTAGAAAATCTCGGTCGGAATAGTTGCGATTTTTTTTTAATCACAGTAGGTGAAGTAGGTGAAGTTACCTTCTCTTTGATCGCATAATTATTTAATAACACAAAAGCCACATAGTTTTCACATAATGCAGAAACCGTTAACAAATATGATGAGATAGAGGTGAAGCTGGCCAACATGAAGATTCTCCACTCCCAGGCGCCAAGTTAATCTCTTTCGGAAAGACATAATCTGCGACCACCGAGAAAAATAATCTTCTCGTTTGTTAATTATAAAATACTGGTTCACTGATTTCTAATGTTAGCAATTTTCTCTCTTTATACAATTATTTAGCAGCCCTGCTAACGTACAAAGGAAATAAAGCAAAACTTTGTTATCAGGGTTACTAGACTGCATAATCTATTTAATTAGAATAAAGATTATTCAGAGATTTGGCTACTGTTTCATTACACACACTTCTGGAATATTTGATAAATGGAAATTACGGAAATAAATATAATATTCGATTCAGACTGTTATAAACAGGATCGATCGTGGCTTTTTAAGTTCTTTCGTCCGTTTGCTTAAGTGTCACATCATGGTCACACACGTGTATTGCTTGGAATAAAATGTAACTGGCTTTTGTTTTTATTGTACACACATTTTCTGTATAACAGCAACTAACCGGCATTTGTTTCTACACGCATTCCCTGTGGAGTATCAACTACTTTCTACTCCATGGAATTCTCAAGAAGGCTATGTAAATCCTTTTTATTATGTTAGTAATTTATGAATTGAAGTTATTGATTTTATAGTCCCAGCCCATCAGAAATAATAGGGATTTTCAATAGTTAAAGAATTATCAAAATCGTTTGAATACATACATACATACATACATACATACATACATACATACATACATACATACATACATACATACATACATACATACATACATAATAATGCATACATAGACACACGCACACATACATGCATGCAATTTTCTCTCCCTATATATATTAGGTCTCAAAGTTCATTTACACATTCATTTCGTAAACTTATCTTATCTGATCTGGGCCAATGTGTACACTTCCATCCTAAAAGGTCACGAGTTGGAATCTCAGTATTGTTGCAGTTTTATTGAGTTGTGGATAATTGATGTATATAAAACTAGCTTTGGATTTATTTTCGATGACTTTCCTTTATCGTAAGCTGCCAAAACGTCAAACACATCAACATATTGTTAAATGAATATTATAGCAGAAAAACTATTGTTATACAACCAAATTAGGAGAAGGAAAATATTGAATGGTACAAACTAATGCATTTAAGTTAGAAATTAAAATTCTGATGCCTAAAATTCACAGGATTTTCTCCAACCTTACAAAATTATAGCATACGTGCAAAAAGTGATTCTTTTATTCGTGTTTCGTTACTAATGATAAAACTTTGACTAGAAATAATCTCAAATTAAGATATGGATTAGGTTCCATGCGTGCTGTAGAAATTAAAGTAGATGTTCATTTGTCGTAAGTCAGCTTTTGTTACTAATGAACTCGTGGGCTAAAAAGTAAGAATCGCGTAAGATGCTATTAGAATTCAACCTGGAAAAGCTTAAAAATGTAACCAGTAGTGCTGTCATAAACTGTGTATTTAAATGATTGGTTTTGCATGGTATATCTTATGCTTTGCTAGGTATACAACCTTAGACAAAATTCATACCGAATGAAGCGGACTTCACAGGTAATTCGTAGCAACTCATATTGTACATTTGAATATTTATACAAACATAATAAATATGGCATGTTTTAATATAAATCGTTAAAGCCATTTATGAGAAGAAAAAATATTCTATGTAAAGGTAGTTTGGGATGGGAGATTTTCTTTAAAATCTTCCTGACGTATCCTTGGAAGATACTGAACTTAAATATCAAGTTTGTTAGTCATCGGACTTTTCGTTTCTGAGTTATGTTGTGCACAAACTTACATTCCTTTACCTACCATAGATAGTTGATAAACAAAGCGAAGGAATACCAGAGGTACGATGACCATTCCAACAGAAAAGAACAACCCACAACATGGGAAACAACAACATCAAACAAAACGCTGGGTTCGTTAGCAACAACGAACTGTTGCTAGACCTTTCAGTGTTTGATGATGTGACATAATCCAGTTGCAAACAGCGCCTCAACCATTAAGTAATACCAGTACAATATAGTGACGTAGGAGATACTCAAGCTGATAGAAGATAAGTATTGCTTTAACATGTCATAATTAACATGTGATTCTGTCAGTGAGTGTACCGTAAAAAACATTTCAAGTATTTGTTCAGTACTGTTATCTGACCATCGTCACTAGCTACCTCATCTTGTAACTGCATTCACCTTACGTAACATTCGATCATTGTCTCTCTTGAGTGAAATGAAGCGGTCAGTTGCATTTTACATGTTTAGGAAATTTTAATTTATTAATCCCTGAAAAGTGAGAAATTTCAGATGTTCTGCGGATTTGTTTTAATTTTTGCCAGCTGATTAGGGTTTAGGAGGTTATTCTGTTACCAAATTTACTTTCTTCCCTAATCAACCAATTTTAACGAAATTTTTAAGTTAAATTGCACCTGCCATGATATTGTTGGTATAAGTTTCATTGCTCTAGATTGTGTAATTTTGTAAATAAACATTATTTATTATGCTTTTTTTTGCATGGAAATAAAATGTACACTTTTTGCAATTCAGAATTACAGTAGAGGCCTGAAATTTGGTATACTAGTTGTTATATTCTTATTGCAATAAATGTATGCATTTGTTTTCCAAAATATGAATATTCATTAGAAACATGATTTTTTTTGTATTTAGAACAAAATAAAAAATATTACTAATAATTACAAAGACAAAAAAAAGCATATACTTGTATGTATACTTGAGAGTAATCAACAAAACAATGCACAGCTTTGTTTAAGAAGTTATATTCTACATGTCCTGAAGATTTTAGTCTGATTCATCAATATTTACTGCAAAAAACCATACCTCAAAGAACAAAAATTGCTTTATGGAGAAAAAGCTATTTAAAGTTTGAAAACACAGACTTTTTTGCCATTTTGGTACCAGGGTCTCCCCTTAATACAGCCTAAACTACCAGTTTTAGGGCATTTATGCCCAGTGATCTTACAAAATTAATTTGTACTCGAAGGCGTGTTTTCTACAGTGGCCGAATATGTTGTTTAAAAAACTTACAAGACTTTCTCTACCTATTCCCCTATATATTATAGTGTTGATTAAGCTGGTTGTAAGTGTAATGCAAACCTGCTATTATGAAATTAGTTAAATAAAACAATACAGAAATGCATATTTTAAAATCAATATTTTTATTTCCCACACGTTATGTACAGCAAGGATACAACAATATTTACCAACGAGGAATGCAACAAGACGTATGATGGTAATTACTCAGAGAAGCTAACGAAAAAGTTGCAATGCAACATTACTTTTCTATGGATTCCTTGGGTAGTAGTGGCACGTCTCAGACATGCGCAGAAGTTATTCAGGGCTTCCACTGCTGGTGTCGAGGGGTAAGAGGATAGCATACATCCGTGTCAGTTGGTACCTGACACGATTTCATGAGGTAGCACGTGGAAGTAGAGATGCCAACATTATCTCACACTAAAAATTTTATACATTCTTCGATATTTTGCATTGTAAATGTTAGCGCAAAATCATACTTTATTTTACATTTTGACAAGCACACTGTCTATTTAACCACATTTAAAGATAAATAGCGGAAGTCGTTTTCAATAAAATTGCCTGCAGAACTTTTCAATAATGGGGTGTGACGGTAAACCAAGGGAATTTTAACACAATCCTCGCAATTTCTGAAGCCTTCATAAAAGTACAGTGAGATACTCGTAGTGGACAAAAGAAACTTTGTATAACTGTATAAATAATTGTATAACTGAACCAACTTTACATTCTTCATCAAGTAAGATTTTGTTTATCTCTTATGGTTTACCATTATGCAGTAGATATTAACGCTCATTGCATTCAGAATGAAGTTAACTTCACAGGCTATTCAAATAAATCTCAAGCTGTCTATTTTATACAAATATCAGATATCTTAAACATATCGCATTGTAATCAAACTCGTTAGAGCTGGTTTTGAGAAATGAAAAGTAAAGCAAAATGATTATTCTGAAAGTTTTGAGTGGAGGGATTTTCTTGAAAATCTTTACCTGGTATGCTTAAACAGTGACTGACTCAAATATGAAACTTGGTAGTTGTCCAACTTTTCAATTTGGAGTTATACTGATCAGAGATTAACGCACGCGCGCTCGCGCGCGCACACACACACACACGCACACGCACACATACGATATGAAACAGAAGAAAATACTGTGCATATTTTCAATGATAATGTTTTTTTTAATACATTTGAAATTATGCTACTTATTTTCATCGTTTGCTTTCTTTTCAAATAATTGGAGCATTCTGAATTTTTCTAAATTGTCGTCATGGCAGTAAAACAGACAAAACCACAGTAATTTGGCAGGAAAATATATCGAGGTGTCTGCCCTAAGCGAACCAATGTAATGTCTAATATATAACTCAAATCCTGCATACTTCGCATTTACATGAATCTGTGTAGTCACATAGACGGTCATAGTTGCGTAGTCCCTTTCTTGTGTCATTTGTTAAATTGGAGTTCTATTTATTTCACGTCGCTTTAACTACGGGATCTTATCGCGACAGATCTGTTAGGAGATACCTCAGGCTCGGTATGTGGCGGATATGTAATTAGCCTTCTAGGTCCCATCCCTGTACCATACCATCTTGCTTCGTCACGTGTCCACAGAGCCATTAGTGCTAGGCAACTGTACCTCTGCTTCTATACGTGACTGGCAGATGGCATTAGGTGCCGTCCAGTCTTGCTGCTTTCATATTTGTAGATAATGGGCAGAGCATTCGCTATTACCATCTGTTTTCCTTTTTACTATTGTTTGAGATGATGGGATTTTGGATCGACTGGTATTATCTTTGGCGACTGAAGGAAACCACGAAAAATATTCCAATCAAATTGATCTGGATTTGAACCTGGGGATTCCCGAATGCTCGGTGGGTTTGGTCTTGTGAGATCTTGGAATTACTGTTTTGTTGCTTTTGCTCCTCGTATAACGCCTTAGTTGTATAGTAACGGCTTAATTTCTATTTATTTAATTCTTTTATTGCATTATTGGGTCGTGATACTAAAATATACGCCTTGGGAAACCGCCAGAAACCCTGGACCGGATGGTCGATAAACAGGACTTGAACTGGGTATATCCCACAGACACTTGGGCCGTTTTGCTTTCTACGTCGGATTTATTTCCATTAACCATTGCTATTACGGTTTGGTTTAAACCGTAACTTTTAAAAGAAGGTATTGGTTTTTATTTTTCTCCGACATTTCTTCACAGTGAATATGCGAGAAGATAAATCTTGTAATATTTATTTGTTTTCTTATTCTAGGAAGAAATCCACTGTTAAAAGGAAACAACCAATGAGAAGCATAGAAAATATAATTTTTGAATGGGAGATACAGCCACATTGCTTATATACTCCCATCATCGCACGCCTATGTCTGAAGCCTGTGCCCGTCATATGAAAGTTATTTCTTTGAAACAATAACAGAACTCAGGTGAAAGAAAAGTCCAAGATAAGGCGAAATCAGAATCTTTAAAGTTAGCTGCTGCAGTGGAAAGAATGTGATTAGAACTTGTTTTTATTTTAGATCTGTCCTTTTTTTATGGGATGTTGACCTCTCAGTGGAATTAAACCAAAACAAACATTTTTATGTCAGCTGAAGTGAGGTTTTTGTCCAGTCAGTTATTGCAGCAAAATCCTTGTCCCACAAACGCGCACAACGGAAACATTTTTCAATCATCGGCAACCCTTTCGTTGTGAGTCATGATCAGAAGCCGATATTTGACACCTTGCACCGTGACCCTGGACGGTCTGTGACCCCTACTGGTCAACCAAACGGCGTCAGTGTGTCGCGGACAACAGCTGTATAGCCAAGCTACGTCACATGGTAGCGATATTGCCAGGAATTTAACGGGTGAAGTGTTTTCAATACAGCTACTTATCACAGTGACACTGCACAATTATCTGCACATTAGCATAATGCCAAGTCGCTGGACTACAGGGAGGTACGCGATTCTTTTTTTACTTTCTCTAGTCGAGGATAGCGGAAGTACAGCAGGTGTTCCGATTAATAATACAGCGCTAAACAACTATCGAATACTTTCTATTGGCTTTAAAACTGGGGAGGGCGTGAAATTCTCCATGGGACCACAGACAACTTACCTATTGTTTATAAAAAGAAGAAACCTGTGATTTGATAAATATAAAACTGATATGAGGCGCGCGCGCACATACACGCGCACACGATCGTTTTCTCTACATGAAAACATAATCAATGCAAATGTTTACAGCGAAAACTTAAAATGAGAAAGAGAAAGTAACTTATTATATAGAATTTATGTGAAAAGGAAACCACAAAAAGAACATTTTGCACGAAGCAGTGAATTTTAAGTACACAGATACTTGGAAAATGACCTTACTTTTTACTAGCGATCATCCCGAAAAAGAACAGAGTATATATATACATATATATATATACATATATCTAACACGAGGCACTGTGTCCTGCGGTTCACGAGAAAGGCTGCACGATAAATGGCCCGAGGACATGACTACTTATCCAGTTTTTGTGGTGCCGTGCTGACCCTTGCATGAATTCAAGGATAGATCCATTCCAGGAATTGGTGTTATTATCCTATTGATTTATTCCAGCACGGCATTGACTGGAGCACAAGTAACGCTTTAAGTTTATCCCTGATGCTACTCTTCAACTGTTGTTGAATTACAACACTGTGTTGCTTTTGCTCGCTCACACATGACACACTGCGAAAGCTTGGATCTGTTTGTCTCAGAAGTAACAATCGAGCTGTTCTCTTTAGGAATATCATCACCATCACCATCATCATAGGTTACAGATCTGTCATATTCTTCCATTCAACGAGAATGAAGTGGGCTTCACAGGATTTTTGCAGATAATTGAAAACACGGGTGAATTATGAAGAACTGGCGCATTTCTTTCTCTAATTATTCCGTTCGAAATTTACTCAATGCCCCAATTTTAGCAACAAACTAAGCATAAAGTTCTGGAGTTTCGATTGCCTGTCACTAGATGCGCAGATGTTCATGTTTTATTCGTAATTGTTAGTTTTATTGTCGGCAACTGTTTTTGAGATTTTGTTCTAGTCAACTGAAATTGGAGTACATATTAAATGAACGACTCTTCCGCGTAAAGCAATACTGGATTACGAATTCAATTGCAGCTACTCAAAGGGCATACCAGAGAGAACTGGGTGTTCGGAATCTCCCCAAAGAAACACAATACTGGGACTGGTAAACAAATTTGAAACAACTGGATCTCTGGTGAGTGAAAAAGGCAAAACTCGTTCATCTAGGCTTCCCACGATTGTTGATAGAGCACGACTGGATCAGTCACCCAAAAATCATTAAGACGTTTGTCGCAGGAGACAGGGTACAGCTACTCAATGTGTCAGAGAGCTGTGAAAAGTGCAGGCCTAAAGCCGTAGAGGATTACAGTTGCCCATCAGTTACAAGAATCAGATTAGGATAGACAACTGAATTATTGTCGTTGGTTTCAGGCGTTCATTTTGCAAAATCCTACCATATTGTCCGTCACATGGTTCACAGATGAAGCATGGTTCCATTTATCCGGCTATGTGAATTCAAACTCACGCTATTGGGCCAGCGAAAATCCACATGTTATTCATGAAGCACCTATGCACCCGGTTAAAATCGGAGTTTGGTGCGCAATATTTTCAACATTTTCAATATTATAGAGGTAAATAATCACCCAAAATTCCTCTGCATTTCAGGTATAATAAGTTGTTGCTAGCATAACTCATTTTGAAACAATTAAAGAAATAAATGTGTCAGTTCTTCATAAATCATCCTGTATGTTACTTTTTACTTGAAAGTATTATCAAAGCTGTTACAGTCTTTTTTTTAATTGAGAACTGAAAACAAGATACTTTTCTCTAGGCAATAATGTTAGTAGGAGTAGTGGACATTCTCCAAAAATCTTTGCCTTGCATCTTCGAAAGCAATAACTTAAATGTTACATTTTATATTTACACGTTTTCTTTTTCGGTTATCCTTTCTTATATTTCCTTGGATTTATAAGGGCCTTTCTAGCCAAAGCATCGAAGTTTATTGGGTAGAGGAAGTAAATTTGAAACAACACTAATTCTTGAGCTGACACCTGATAGGCTTGTTTCAACGAATGTTCGTTCATTGTTTCTAATTTGTGTAACAGCCTGTAGGCAACCCTTATCTCGAAGCCTCTTTACCCTGTTTTACCTGATAAAGTAAGACTGGGCTATATTTCATTACCAACGTTATGACAGATTATACATAGGTACGTATTCTGTTTACATTCTCTTATCATTCATTGTTTTACTACCTACTTCGCCATTCTGATGCAAGATTTCGTTGGTGTTTTCATTTAAACGGTGACGACGATTTAGCAGTTTCTGATAGGATCACACTTCGCAATCGACAAGATACGGCAATCTTGAATGTGGGACAATGACAGATAAAATTTATGACCCAGATTGACGGAAAAAGCGCCTTGGACAAGTTAAGTCGCCTTGGAGATACAGCTTTAAGATTCAGGCAGAGAAAATATTTGAGCATTTACTTACATCAATGAAGTCTGAAGCAAAGAGTAACGAAATTGTTGCTTTGTTCTGCTGGTAGCCTGAAATCAAGGTTCTGATTTCTTATATTTTACAATAACAAAGATTTCTGTCGTTAAGCTCCCATTCTTTGTTTCAATTTTTTAAAGTTTTTAATGCAATATATTGATGTAATTTTGCCAAAAGTCTGAATTTGTTTATCAAATTCCTTATTTTTATACCACACAGTATTTGTAGCCCTTTTATTTTGTCTATTTGCAGCTCTAATCACTTTAGTGCTGTGATGAACGCAATGATTTTATATCTCGCTTTTCTGGAAACCGTTTCAGCATTTTTCCATCTTGTCAAATTATTCAATATGTTCAGCACTTCAAGAGTGCAATAATAAAAGATCATAGATGTTTTTTAAATTCTTATTCGATATTCATGATATGTAGGATTTTTTTTTCTTGAATAACTCCTTTCAGAATTAAAACTAAATTTGGCGTAATTTTCTCTATAACGGGTTTTTAAATTTCACGTACAGTGTTTCAATTAGCATATACATATTAAATTAAGGTTATTAAGATCTCAGAAAGAGTACCACATAATTATTTTATATTATAATCTCCCTAACTTTGTTATGTTTACCTATGCATTAATGTTATATTTGTCTTTTATTAAACGCATAGACAATAATATAATTGTGTACATCTTATCAATCCTATCGGAAAGAAAATACGAAATTAAGAAACCTTTGAAATTTGTCCATAATATTTGATCCTCTTTTTTTTGCCGCATACGATATCAGACTTTGTACTTCAAAATAAAAATGCTGTCAATTTTCTAAATTGTTTATTGAATGAAATATTTTTTATAAGCTCTGCCTAATGTTTAGGTAAACCGCACAAAATTCAAAAACTTACAGGAAAACATCACATGTGAACACTAGTGGCTTTCTCTACTCATAACAAATTCACATATACTTATCCGTTATATACCCACAAAATTTAGTCATTATGAAAAATACTTCTTTCTGTATGAATGTTTAATTGTGTATAACTATTAAGACATAAGAGATAGTCAAGAGCTTACTCCAAGAAAACCACAGGACTCGTGAAAACACACCTTTTATGTCCAAATACATTTTTGCGGCATTCGTTTGTTTCTGTTGATGTGCAAAGAGTATGGAATTTCAAAGCCAGCATATAGTTACGATTTGACAATCGTTTAAGTCTCCTGTATCGCACTTTTACCTACAATAAAGTGTGCAATGAAGTTATTTCTGCAAACGTTTATCCCGAGTAACATGAATTAGATGGAAAACTAAGTTTCGCAAGCTTAGTTTATTGGGATATATAAAATAAACGACAATGAGCAGAGAAAACCGTGTGAATATAACACATCAGCCTTATATATATGCCTCTGCACATGATAAAGGAATATAGTTCTGACTATTTCAATATGCGTGTATTTGATATTGGCCAATAACGCATATCGACCAATCAGGGTCGTTTATCTTATAATATGTTCGCAAGGATACACAGTTATTGGATAAAATCAGCATGTTACTGAACCGTAATAGTATCAGTGTGCACTTCAGTATCCATTAAGAAACATCAGAAGATTCGTTCCAATTTCAGCTTTGAAAATTATGTTTTTAATCAATGCATATTCAAATAGTATCAGCTTTCAAATAATTATGTTCTTGAAAAAGTGTGTCCATACTGTGTGTTGTTTTTAGCTTATCTTAATTTTGAGGTTAACTGCGTTCTTATTCCCTATGTTGGTAGCATTGGTATTCGTAACACATTCGACTGTTCATTCATTTAGTTTGGTCATCTAACAGCTGACACAAGGATGATTTGATTTTAAGGAAGACAAGTAAGAAAGTATTATTATATAATCTGTTACATGGAATAATCACTCATAATAAATTCCATTCGATGTTAAAGAGTTTCATCAGATAAACTCGTAACCTCTCGTGGGATTACCTATGATAAAACGACTATTGGAATTTCATTTAGGTCACAGGATAAATAATTCAAAGTCATCAGGCTACTGACCAGATGACATGCTAACAGTTAATGAAGGTCTCATCTACGTTTGAGTCCTATTGTTCACTGAGGCAGCAAATCATTTACAAAAAAGCTTTCACTTCCTGGTTGAGGTATGTTCCCAAAGCGCCACATCACACATATCGAGATGTAGGAAGCTACTCCACAAGGGAGCTATTGTCTTGGCATACAGGAAGACCTCCGTAGAAGGCCGTCGCCGTGGCGGTCTCCCGCCCGTGACGAACTGCGGCGGCGTCTCAGCCAACACTCATGACCTTGGAATCGGAACCATTCACTGAGTGAAGGGAAGAATACTCTCACTGGATCATATTTTACGGAACTTTCTCCACAAAACTGCTCAGACTGAGAGGAAAAACTTTCAAACCCCATCCTTTTTACAGCTGTGGGCTTTATACCACTAATTTTATGATTTTACACACATATCTCAGCAGCTTTTGGCTCAAATGACAGAAGGTTTAGGTTACAAGAGTTATCCTAATTATTTTCCCCAAAACTCTGGGGGATATATGTTAAGAGTATTTGTATTGTTTTCCTTGTTAAATACCATCTTTATTTACGCAGTAGATATTTTCTTTCCTTTCCATCCTGCTTTAGCAGCAGACATTTGCCATTTTATTAACTTTTTTCTATGTTAACGCAGGTGCTAAATACGCTATATGATATACAACGGAGTGGGGCAACTCGCGCACTCGACCTACATGGGGTCTAGTGCGCCAACCACCCCACAGGGAGAAGGGATGAAGTGAAGAAACCACAGAAGGCAATAGGCCACAGCTAGGCAGTCACAGAGACTCGCGGAAGTCCGTAACAGTTCCTAGCTCGAAGAATCCGTCCCACTACTGGAGCTGCCCAGAGAGGACGATCAACCAAGCAGCCCTCTAGCGTCCACGGGGAATATTGTTTCCTTGGAGCAAGCATCCACGTCATTTGTCTGACACCGCCACACACTGCGAAACCTAGAAGCACAACTGAAATATGAGAATCAAGGGGAAATGAGGGAAAGGAAATCATGGTAGATGAAAAACTACCCCAGCATTCACCAACCGACCAGGAGAAACTGCGAAAAACCCAAGACCAGTTTGGGCTGTTGACGGTAATCGAATCAGGACCTCACACGTTATCATAGGGCTATCTCGCTCGGTGATGCTAAATAAGCGTTAATTAATTTCTTTCCGGGAATACAACACGTCTGTTTTCACAGAACTGAAAAAATTGTAGAATTGTTTGTGAAGCTCATAAAATGCAAAATATTGAAAACCTCTAAAACAGGTAAACTGTGCAATCATTTGTTCTTTCGAATAGGCGTAAACAATTAGAATTTTCTCTCCTTTAGTTGGGTGTTAGAATTTATAAAAGGGTGCAGGTATACTTTGTTTTGAATGTAACTTCTCGGACTACCAACCAGGAGTCGTAAAAGGACCAACATTATCCCCTTTATCAGGATACTGCCTATTGGGGATAATGCTGGTCTCCGAAAGCTTGATTGTTTAAACTAGGGAGTCCAAAAAGACATTCGCTTCAAGGCGCCAGGAAAGCTTTAGATCCTATGTGGCCTAAACAGCTGGAAAACAGAGCTAATCCGAGTGTTCGAACTTACTCTATGGATCTACAGAGGCGGCGTTTCACAAACTAGTTATTATACTTGTATATGGGTTTCAAGGTAATAATAAACAAGAATCTCAAAATCAGTTTTGGCTAAATGGAACTGCAGTTCCCCGTTAGGTGTTTGAACGTTAAAGATAATAAGTAAACATGGTTTTCGTAAGTAATGCATAAGGCCAACAAAATCAAAATTAATCCATTTAAAAATGTTGGGATACTCAAATTTAATACTTTACGGTCTTTCGGACTTTTTCGTGTCCTTAACAAGTCTGGTTTGTTTGAAGTTTATTCTATTCACATTGCATGAGATTAATACACAGATATTGTTGTGTGCGTCTTCTATCACCAACTCCTATTACCATAATCGTCATGATCATTTCAATCCTTTCAGTTTCTGTCAATAACACTTTACATTAATATCATGAATAAAATAGTTTTGTTCACAAAAGCCTGATACACCAACCAATAATTAAATTGTCCCCATAGGAACCAAACCTACTGTCCGAAACGTGTGAAATTTTGCAAATAAAGAGTTTAACTTCCTTCAGAATAATTGTGAATTATTATGTTGTAAAATATTCCTTTTAAAATATTAAATTTGACGTGTCCGAGATTTAAAAATGTATTATTTTCAGTTTTATTGATGTAATTGCTCATGATACATCCAGTATATGATCTACCTTATCCAAAAAGTCATCAATTTTATTTCACCAAAGTTACAGGACTCACATTTCTTAAGAGTATCCAACTCCGTGTGAAAGTAGTATCAACACAACGCTAAGATGAGTGATTCAAAGAGAGAATTTTAATTGGAGCACTCAGATGCAGAAGTTTCAAGGTTCTCTAATGCTCCCATCGCTCTGACTTCAACGTTCACTTCAGCGTTTCAACAAGAGTTTTGACTCCTTACTTATCACCATTCGGTAGGTCGATGGAATTGGTTTAGATAGAGGGTTAATTGGTTGTGTCCACTTTTAGATCCCGTAAGTAGCCGGGTTTTCAAAATCCGTAGTGGCGACAAGGAGAAACGCAGATTCAGGTGAAGTGGAACGCCTGACGTAGAGGCTCAGTTTGAACTGGAAACAACTGGCTGGACAGGCGCCGCTTTTCCTCCTTGATTTCTAGTTGCGTGTCTGAAGAAGAAGGCGCCGTCTTTTCTTATGTAGACTAGAGCTTTTGTAAAGACTAGTGCTGCGAGTTCTGAATCCTGATCATCCTTTCTATTTGTAAGGCCTTCCTGTTCTAGCTCTACTACGTGAATGATAATGCTTTCTGTTCCCGGTGCATAGGCGCCGACTTGGGAGGGGAAGGCACTTTCTGACCCCCCCCCAACATACATATAAAGCCTCCCAACAACAGCCTCCCAAATTGCAAGCTATATCCCTTATTAAACAAAAATTTGTCCGGTATCACACTGACTATATATACCGAAAAATCGAATATGTTGCACTCACATGACTTTCACTACTCACTCTTGTGCAAAATATTCTTACAAACTCTTATTCTTCTGTATATTAGGGGAATACAATACGCTTTAAGCGATAGTCAAATCTTTTAAGAGTGCCGGCGCTCGTAGCCGTGGTCGCTGAAGCGTATAGCTTTGGCGCTCCGCCAAGCTGAGAGTCGCGGGTCCAAGTGCCGCCATGGGTATGGGTGTTTGTGTGTGTGTGTGTGTGTGTGTGTGTTGTATGCGTAATTGCGGTAATACGCGGTAAATTAAACATTAAAACACAGTACTCATAAACTGGATAAACAAGGGAACTTAAAAAAAATAAAATAAAAGGTTTGCTATATGATGACTTTGAAATTCCGTTCTCTTTGCATGGCCAGAGGGGAAAGAAAAGAATAACTTCCCATTTGAGAAAAATATATGTAGGCATTTCGAAATTTAAACCAATAACAAAGAACATCTCGGAAATGCTTAACGCTACAAACAAATTTATTTGGCATAAATTGTGAGATCTACATTTTCTGTGTAGTAAGATTTTGTCTACCTCCTACAGACATGCGGAATAAACAGAGGCTTTCCCAGAAAATTCAAGATATACATTTCATTTGTTACGAAAATATCTTAAATATGTGGTGTTTTAATCAAAATCGTAAGAGCCATATTTGAGAAACTCAAAATTTTCGAAAAAGGTTCCATGTAAATGGTTGTTTGGGGTAGGGGATTTTCTTGAAAATCTCTGTATCACATCCTTGGAAAATGTTAAACTTAAATACCACATTTGGTATTTAACCGAATTTTCCATGTTGAGTTATGAGTTCACAGACACGCAGACACACACACACACACACGCACACACACACACACCCGGATCTTTCTCTAAAAATGTTTTTGGTTTCAGAGGGCTTTAAAACATGTATTTCCAATGAAATCTCGACATCGAATTTTTGGGTGGAATACACTACCTCCCCTACTTACTATACGTAGTAGATAAAGTAAAAAGTTATAGAATAGCAATTCCATTATCCCAAAACTCCAACTTCGGAATAAATCAATAACAATAACATCGATTAGGAAGACGGCCACAACTGCGGCCATCTGTTAGAGAATTACTCAAGCAGATGGTGCAAGAGGGTGATTACACTAAGGCCACTACATATATCTGTGTGCTCACACAACGGCAGTCACACGATCAGGAAGGTCCGTTTTCCTTTTAATTTAAACAAATTAGATAGCACAGAAAGGCGACGGCGCAACTGAGGTCATTTAGCAGTAAGTTGCCCAAGCAAATGGTATAGGAATGCGGCCATCTGACGGTGTAAGTTATACGCATAATAAAAATCTAATGGAATGTTTTCACCGACGCTGTACCTTAAGCATAATTATACATCCATTCTTCACATTAGTGTTTTCTTTCTCTAAGCTTAATAAGGATATAAACTGTAATTAGTATGACCTCATCGTGAACACATTTCTTTTGAAAGCTTAAAGAACTTCAGCACATCGTAGCAGGTGTATTTCCGTCATGAAGAGTTAGAAGTCCGGCCAGCAGCAGACTTCCAGAAGGTCAAAACTACAATTATTGTCGTTTACCGTAGCTGCACGTGTCACAGTACGAGAGAGAAAAATAACAATCATGCTGTGATGACAATAATACGTCGCAGTATGAACTGTGGTTGTTATCCAAACACATTGCTGTACAGGAAAGTATCGATAATGTTGCTGATGCTAGAAGTGTTCGTCCCGCAAAGCTTAAAACATAAGACAGCAGTTTATTGTAGACAGAAGTTAGTACAGCAGAACCCCGTTTAACCGAACTAAAGCGGGCAGAGCCGTTTCGGTTAACGCAATTTTTTCGGATAATGGATGTTAACGTTGCCAGGCAGGAAAGGAAGAAAATAATAAAATGTGTTCCAAATGATTGTAATAATATTTAATAAAAAAAACTACTACTACGGCATACGATGTTAAAATGTGCATTACAGTATTTACAAAGACTATTTCATAAAATCAGTAATTTTTCCTTAACTTGCTTCTCACAAAGCCAGAGAATGGCTATGTCATGCCACTGTTTGATAAACATTATATCTGTTTGTGTTGATTCACTGCTTTGTTTAAAAAAAACGTAAAAAAACCGAAACTGAAAAAGTTTTGTGTTATTGATAATGCGGCAATTCAATATCACCCTTAATAATTGAATATGAAATTGTAGTCTTTGTTACCTCTAATGCTTTGAATCCCTCCCACACTGTCACTCTGTCGGTAATGGATTCGGGTTTCTGTTCAATACTTATTACAACACACTTTCGCCTACATTTTAAACACGAATAAACCACACTGACCAACACTAACATAAAATAAAAGTTGTCCTACGCATTGGGTGCGTGTGCAAGCAGTTAAAACACTTGTTATAACGGTACAATATATCTTGGAATATCTGCATACAATACCAAGCACATATATTGGAAGTTAGGGTTGGGGCGAAAGAGCATTGCAAATTGTCGAAAATATCAGCGCGAATTTGAACATTTTTTTTTTCGTTCATTCTTTCTTACTTTCTATTTTATTTATTTTCTTTCTCCTCCGCCGTCTCGCTTAACTGGGGGTTTTCTGTACTATCTTATTATCCCACTCTACTCACGTCATTTTCATAATTCAGGGTACCCTCGCTTGGCATTGTGGAGTTGTAGCTAACTCCGAAGTTGAGCCGCCGCTCAGGTGCTGGTATATGAGCTTTGGGATCTTCCAACTACTCCTTTGGTGATTAAAAAAAAAGTCCTTCAAGAAGGTGCATCACGTGTTTGTGCATATGTACAATGTATATACATTTCAAACATTGGGGGGAGAAAATGTTGATAAGTTGGTTCATTAAATGCCGTTTTAGCTAATACTGAGAGTTTAGTATTTATATACTTCCGCTCTGTGTATCTGATTATAAAAATACAGTTTTCAACAGTAGTAGCACTAGAGACTGAAGGTCGAGAAATAATTATCTTCTGCAAAGATGCATGATTTTGAAACCGAAATTAAATTGTCATGTAAAACTAGTAGCACGAGTGCTACTCGGTTAGATAATCACACGAAAAGCGTGTTATGAACTTAACCTAGTTTAGTGCCAACCATGTTTGTTAGTCACTGCAGTGTAGATTATGATGCATGTTTATCAAAAGGAAACAAATGAGTGGGATCTATAAAATCATATGATTTTATTGAAACAAAATAAGAAACAAAATAATTAACTAAGTTACAAGTAACTGGAATTAGGGTGGCGTTAAAGTTATCTACAGCTGCTTTTATATTACCAATATTTTGACTTCCAAAGCGCTGCATTTTCAGTTGCTATTATTGTAGTCACAGTGATCTCACTCATTGCAATCATACAAATTAAAAACGACTGCACTACCATGAAATGCTATCAGTGTAGCAATTGAAGGTGAATTACTATTAGTGTAGTACGGCTTTGATTGGCCAACTGGTTAGCCTACTCTACCTATCATTGGCTAATGACTTATTGAGGGCGATTTTCATTGTAGTGCATTTTTAATGCGCATCTTTGGATCATGATTTCTTCTTGATTTTATTTTTAGCTGTCCCTTCCTCTTCTTCATACATTATAACACAGCGTTTGCTACCATTAGGGGATCCTGTAAACTGAGGAATCGTCGTAATCATAATTAATAATAATTTCAATTGTATATCATATTGTATTGTCGAAGTCTTTGTGTACACTGCTGTTTATTTGTTTGCACACTTAATTGCCCGTGCAATATATATATATATACACCTAATACTTATCTATCATTACCTCTTCTTCTAATGCAACCTTTCTGTACATTTTCTGGAGGTTTCAGTCCTTTAACCATATCATTACAGTGAATCAATGAAATGGCTGCAGCTATGCTCAAATGAACCCGGAGTCTATAGATCTTAGAGGTGCCCGACATTAGTCAACTGAGGGTAAGGAAAACTCTCCTAAGAATAAAAGAAAGAAAAAAAACTTATCCAGATAACTCTCATCAACCAAGATTCGGACCTGGGCTTGGGATCTCTTCGATGTGAGGCAAATAGACTGCTTCTGCAGTACTGTCGACTTAGCTGCTGTTAAGAAAGACTTTTCTTTTAAATGTAAAACAAAATATAATCTAAGTCTGATTATAAAATACCTTCGGCAATTAACAAAAAAGTACAAAGAAAATATTTGTTAATTAACATTGTAATTAAGTTGGATATTTCAGTTCTTCTACCCCCCCCCCCCAACTTCCTCTGCTAATCACTGCCCAAGTGAAAGGAGTTTTCTACGCACCCGTATTTACCAAATGTCTGTGCCAAAAGTGTTCTGCAGGTGTTTTCCAGCATTTAAATTTGTTGTTGAGATAACCTTCTACACTTCCTGGATATGGAGAATCCGATAAAAGGGATTCAAGACACGTCTTAGGAGAACTCGGTAGCTCAAATTTAGAGCGTTGGGTACGTGTTGCTTTTCTCAAGCCATAGCTCCGGCTCTTTTTTACGCAGTCTCGCTTCAAATTCTCAAAAATATACTCAGTTTTGGGAGATAAAGAAACAAAGTTAAGTATTTTTTGCTGTCATTTAGGCTTTAAGGATTTATTTATCGTTTTACAGCAATAACGTAGTATTTAGAGAAAAAATCCCATCAGTGCATCACTGTGCGAAGTCTCATAATTCGCTAATGTGCCATTGGGTACGCTGTAATCTACAAGCAGAACAAAATTTATGGAACTTTGCACACCATTTTATGGTTTGAAGTTTCTTTAAAAATACTAATTACTACGAAAGTTGCTGCATTTGTTGAACATATATAACTTAAGATATTGTGCATAATTTGGGATATTTTCTTCCTCAGATACACAGGGTTTGTGAAGACAGATTTGGCTCAAGGGAACTTGTACTGTTAATTTATTTTTTGAACTGTACTTACAATTTTGTGTAAGGCAAGTTTATTGATTAAAAATGTTAACATTTTAATCTGGTACATTTATGTGAGTGTTTCGAAGCGGTCATAATTTATTAGCAATTCATGTCTAATTCATTTATGAAAGTATGTTAATGGCTTTTGAGTAAAGAAAATTAAGCAAAATGTTAACAAGAAATTAACATTTTCGCGCGCAGAAATGTGGAAACGGTTCAGAAATGGAAAAGTAGGTTTAGTTACCCGTTTGGAAAATAAGTTGTTACCCTCGTGATACATCCTATATGCCTGGTACACAAGCTCTGAAAGCTATAAAGAAATATTGATGCAGTAACAATGTTATGAAGCAATCAATGTTTTCTATACGTTTTGTTCATCATGTATATTAAAATATAGGAACAAATAGAATACGCGCATTTTACATAAAAACATAATAGTTAAAACATATTTTAATTGCTTATTTAATGTGAATAATCTATATTGAATTGAGGTTCATTTCAAATGTGATTTAACATTAAATAAAGTTTGTAGCTTCCATTACTGGTTCAAGGAATGAGGTGCTGACTTTTAAGTAAGACATTACTCGAAATACCACAATCTACACGTTTCTACGCATACAAATTCAAGCATTTTGCGCGGCTTCTACGGTGAATCAGGTTTTCGGAGCTTTTCGTAGAGATTGCCTTCTCGTTCACGGACCTGAAGGTGAACAATAGTCCTTCGTCTATCTCGTTTTCTTTTTTTCATTGTAAAGTGGTGCACACACAATGTCTGAACGTTTTTGTAGCTAGTACACCTTGTGAGTGATCACCTCATTCGCATTTTAGACAATGAATGAGTTCTTTCAGGCCGGTTCTTCTCTTCACTTCGAGGTTGGATATTCTGTTTCACGGTGATATTCCCCAGCATTCTCTGCTCAGTTTTTCTTACAGGGATTTGAATGTTTCTGTGACCTTTGCTGTTGAACACCATGGGGTAAAACTGGAAATACACGCAGTTCAAACACTTTTATAGCTGCAGTTTGTAGCTTCATATTGTGTTGTCTTGAGGGAAGGGCAATCTAATTTCTTCTCACACTCTATTAGAAGAAGCCGCGCCAGTAGTTGAAACTGTCGGTACTGACACATATTTTTAGGTATTTATGTGGGAATTAGGTAATCATATTCCGCGGTCAGTGTTTAATTTTTGCTTTTTCTACTGTTTACGTGTAGTTAGTAGAGGAAATATTGTATTCCATCAAAAAATCACCCAAAATACATGTTTTGATGTCCTCATGTATAAAAATCATGTTTAGGAAAAAGATTTGTGTGTGTATGTGTGTGAACACATGCATAACTCAAAAACGAAATCTGGGATAAATACTAAAATTGGTATTTAAGTGTAGTATCTTATAGGAATGCGACACGAAGATTTAAAAAAAATCCCAACAAACGATCCTTTACGTGAAAACATTTTCGAATTTTTTTATTTTCTTAAAAATGGCTCCATCGATTTTTATTGAAGTAGCATATATTTAAGATGTTTACATAAAAAAGAAACGGTATATCTTGAATTTTCTGAGAAGAGACTGTGAAGTACTCTTCGTTCGGAAGGAATTTTGTATAATTCTGTATATCTGATTAACTTAAGAAAGAGACAAAAACGTACTTCAGAAAATGCAGATATCTTTAAAATATACAATTAATTTCAAATAGCTTTTTTGTAAATTCAACCATTTCCAAGATATCCATTATTGGTTTGAATTTTTCAACCTGTCATTTATTAAAGTGCCATCGCTTTTCAGTTATTTCTCGTGATATCATGGAAAGAGCATGAAATTTAAAGACTAGCATACAACCACTCGCTTTTAAACATCTGGCTATCGTTCGGTTTCCCCTGTCCCCCTTGTACCTATAAGAAATATGTAATGAACTATTTCTGCAAAGTTTTATCTGGAATAACATAAAGTATTATAGATAGAAAAATAAGTTTTCGTAAGAAAGTTTGTAAAAGATATAAACGATTGTAGGTAGAGAAAGTTATGTGAATGTAACGCATAAGAATTTTTCTACCACTTACCTATAGTAAGTAGAGAAAGTATTGTATTCTACTAAAAATTTTACATTGAGATTTCACTGGAAATACTCATTTTGAGGTCCTCTGAAATAAAACAAGGAAAAGTCCCCTGTGCGTGTGTTTTTGTTTCTATGAATAGCATAACTCAAAAACAAAAGTCATATGAGTACGATATTTCATAAAGTCAGACACGTTTAAACATGCGAGGTGAACATTTTCAGGAAAATTCTCTGAACCAAAACTGCGCTTTATATGGGAAAAATGTGCTTGTTTTTCATTTTCTGAGAAACGTGAATTTTCATTAAAATGCTTTATTTTTACGAAAGGCGTCTAATAAGTAAGTTTCCCTATTTTATAAAAAATACACACAATTGATCATGTTGAATTAATTTTATTTATATTGTACAATCCTTCTGTTACTTTTCTGCATAGTCAACATGTTTTTCCAAGCATTTTTGGGGACGTGACACACGTTTTTCCAAGCCAATGTTGTATCAGGTCGGGTCCTGTGCTCGTAACTAGCTGTTCACTTCTGATTTATCTTCATCACGGTGTTAAAGTGCTTACCTCCATGATGACCTTTGAGTCAGGGGAATATGTGAAAATCACTTGGGAAAAGATCTGGTGAATATGGAGGAAGCGAAAAAACTTCCCAGTTGAATCTTCTGAGCTCCGCCTGTGTCAAGATTCAAATTGGAAGTCTCGTATCCTCCGTATTCACCAAATCTTGCCCCAAGTGATTTTCACATGCTCCTCCAACTCAAAGGTAAGCACTTTTAACACCGATGATGAAGTCAAATCAGTGAACAGCTGGTTGCGAGCACAGTACCCAACCTGGTACAACACTGGCTTGGAAAAACTTGTGTCACGTCCCCAAAAATGCTTGGAAAAACATGTTGCCTATGTAGAAAAGTAACAGAAGGATTGTACAATATAAATAAAATTAATTCAACATGATCAATTGTGTGTAATGTTTATTATAAAATAGGGAGACTTACCTATTGGACGACACTCGTAATATATTTGCATGATAAAAATTGTTACCTATTTCGTTACGAATGGCTAGATGTGCCGATGACCAAAGGTTAACTCAAGCAATCACTACTACATACAACATCGGTATGCTTACAGATTGCAAAATCACGAAACATGTTAGTGCTAGTGCTGTTTTAGTTGCTGCATAGGTTCATCATTACAGTATCTAGCTGCTTTCTAGCATGCGCAAACACGCAATGATAATCTCCTGTGCAAATTTTGTATTGTTTGAAGAAACAGACTCATAGCGGTTAAATAGATAGTGAACGAAACCTGATCATGAAGTCATGTAATGAGTAACTATGAAACCGGAAAAATAAAACTATCACCACTGAGTTTTAACCGGTCGCCATGACCAGGTTCGTTAGGGCGTTTAGCTTTGGTGTTCCATCGATTGGTGGATTGTAGGTTTCGACGTGAGTGCGTGTATCAGTGTAAAATTGGGTGCTGATGTGCGTCTATTTAATGTAACAACACGAAATAACAGGAAAGCAAAGGAACAGCAAAATTGAAAGTAAATTTCAGTGACATAACTTAATTTTGTTACGGTTCTGTTTTTACTTTCTCTACTACGTATAGTAAGTAGGGGAAGTATTGCATTCCACCCAAAAATTCGATACCGAGATTTCACCGGAAATATATGTTTTGAGAACCCCTGAATCCAAAAAAAGCATTTCTGGAAACATGTCCGTGTGTGTGTGTCTGTGAACAGCATAACTCAGAAACGAACAGTCGGATAAACACCAAACTTGGTATTTAGGTTCAGTATCTTCCAGAGAGCGACACGAAGGTTTTCAAGAAAATCCCCACACCCCAGATTACCCTTTACATCGAACATTTTTCGAAAATTTTAATTTTCTCAAAAATGGCTCTAACGAATTTGATTAAAATATCATATGTTTAAGATATTTTCATGGCAAATGAAATGTATATCTCGAATTTTCTGGGAATGTCTCCAAAAGTATTCTTCATTGTGAACGACTTTTGCATAACTGGTAAACCATAAGAGATAGACAAAATTTTACTACACAGAAAATGCAGATCACGTTAAAATACACAATTTAGGACATATACATTTTTTTTTTGAGTGAAGCATTTTCGAGATATTACTTGTTATTTCCTTAAATTTTCCAATACTTATACTTTTTCTCAAATTCGTTATTCAATTTTTTTCCTGGTAATGCAAAGAAAATGAAATACTCCACATAGCAACCAGCTCTTAAAATATTTGACTATCGCTTAAAGCCTACCAATTCCCCTTGCATCTACAAGAAAATTAGCAATAAGATTAACATCTCGATTAACATGAAGCATATGGAGAATAAGCGTTTGTAAAAATAGTTTGTACAAGAGTAGAGAAAGTCATGTGAGTGTAACACATCAGATTTTTTTTTTAAATCCGAAAGTGTCATTTATTAGAGGAGTTCAAATGTCTTGGGCCTTGAAAGAGGTCTTTCTAGGTTTAAGTTTTTTCACTTTCGGTTGTTGAGTCTCTAAATGAAATTCTGTCATTTCATCCAACCATGTTCACCAAGTCTTTTTGAGTCAATTCAGCTTCTTCGCATAGTTTTGAAGAAAGAAAGCTTCGTAGAAAGAAAGCTTGGTAGCATGTTTTGTAACCATATTGCACCTTACATTCATATACCAATTAGGAGTGTTATCATGCGTCGCCGAGAACTTGCATAGCAATTGTTTGTTTATCAGCCGTTGAAAAACACCGCTCCAGCCGCAGTGTCTCATTAACAAATTCCAGGTGTTGGGGGAATACATTATCCACTCAAAAGCGACAGCACAAGGACGAATTACTCAGCAAAGTGTTTTGTTTTTATTATGAGATAAGTGATTAATAATAGAAGACACTGCTGCAGGTTTTCATAATTTTATCGAAACATATTTGGACTAACGATCGGGTCAATTAATTTAATATGCTGCCTCAAGCCAGTTAATGAGGAAACAGGACCATAGTGAAACCTTCAACCATGTGTTTTAGAAGGTTAGACACTCCAAACCTTGGGTTGTGTCGCTGGAATGAAGATTAATAAACTATGGCCATGATTTTATTTAGATCAATGATATGGTGCTCACTTGCAAGTATCTCTAACGTTTATTGCAATGTTCATTAGGTTACATCTGTGTTAACAATTCAATGATATGTTAAAATGCAAATAGAATATTAATTTACATGAATGAATTTAATATTATGATGTACTATTCATGACAGTGAAGTCAATAGTATCACAACTATACAAAGGATAGTTTTTTGTTCCACTAACATATCGTTAAAGTGCAAAATCGTCAGTTTTTATGGTGAAGGTAATAAAAAGTCTGATATGAAACAATCGACCACACTAATTGCATAGATATTTTACAAACTCTTCACATACAAGTTTATGTTTCCATCTACTTCCTGTCAATTATACAGAGTGAGCCAAAAGACTCCGAATCGCCTGCGCGGTGTTTTCCTTTCCGCGTCCTCAGCGCTCGTTACCGTTTGCCGCTATCATAGAAAGGCGCGGATAATACCATACTTTTTTAAAACTACTTTTAAAGGCTTACCAACTTTAGGAAAGGAGAAGCTGAAACTGGCCACCGTCGTTGTCCATACATTTTTGGCACATCTTTAGCAAACTATCCATCACTCGCCGTAGTTCACGTTGAAAAATTTCCTGGCGGATATTTTGTTTTAATTCTTCCAGGGTGTGTGGGTTTGTCTTGTACACTTTATGGTTTAAGCTACCCCCGAGGGGTATTTTATGAACAATATTACCGGCTGCGCGGTATTTTTCCACTGGGCGTGTGGAAAAACATGATAACGCGCTGCTGCTATACACAAAGTCACGCTGTTGTGGTTTTGCTGTGCAGTGGGAAGTGCAGTTTTGAGTTGACGGTAATGTGATATAGTTCAGTTATTACGAGTTATTTATTATTTTGTTCTGTACTTAGTCACAAAGTATATTATGGTTCAGTATATGTTTTCTACTGCACAGCGTGTATTTATTTATGATTCATATGTGTTAACTCGGTCAGCTCGCCAAGTGAAAGTACGATTTTCAGAAAGATTTCCAGGTGTAAAAGTTCCAGGCCATACAACAATCCATGAACTTTACAGTAAATTTTAGGCCACAGGAAGTGTTCAGGCTAAGAACTCTAAAAGACGGCGTTCGGTTCTTACCGAGGAAACAGACGACATCGGTCATCGTTTGGAAAATTCCCCCCAAAAATTCCATGATGGATAGTTTCCTAAAGAGGTGCCAAAATGTATGGACAACGACGGTGGCCAGTTTCAGCATTTCCTTTCATATAGTTGGAAGTAAAGCCTTTAAAAGTAGTTTTAAAAATGTTGTATGATTTCATCCGCGCCTTTCTATGATAGTGGCAGACGGCAACGAGCGCCGAGGACGCGGACAGGAAAAATACCGCGCACCCGGTTCGGAGTCCTTTGGCTCACTCTGTGCTAAGGACTCGCCAGCATTAGTTTCAGATAGCTAATACATATTTTGTTCTAGAAACACAGAGGACTAAAACAACAATTAACTTTAAAAACGGTTAGATGTACACTTGCTATGACATTGGAAGTTCTTATTGGAAACAAAAGGTCGATCACTTAGCATTTCAATGTATCCCGCTTAAAATGTGAGGCAACTTGCATGAACAATAGCGAATAGTGCTGGCCCTCTTAGCCGTGGTCGCTGGAGTAGTCGCTCCGGCGCTCCGCCAAGCTGAGGGTTGCGGGTTCGAGTCCCGCCACGGGCATGGGTGTTTGTGTGTGTATGTGTATTTCCTATAGTAACTTTTTGTCTGTTTCATGCTTTCTCAGTTATATAAAGCTCATTAAGGAATTAGTAGGCTTTCACAAGCTACTTATAGAAAATTCAAGGTACACGTTTATTGATCTTTTCGATATTGAAAATACATTTTAATAATATTCGCTTATTTTCAAGAAATAAAAATTGATAGAAATGCATCCATGTAAATCTCCTTTAACGTGGGAAAAGTTTCCTGAAAATCTTCGTTGTGTATTCTTAGGAAGTGGTTGAAATCTGATATTTATCCAACGTTTTAAGCTGCTCTCAGGATTGCAATGATGCTTCCTTATATTAATTCTGTGAAGACACTAATAATCAAACCACTGGAGCTTAAACAATTCACTGAAATGGCTGAGATTCGAACTACAGCAAAATAATTACATACTTCCTCTCTTGTACCACATTCCAGAGAGGATCTTGGCCTTAGTCGAGATGTAAATGGTTTTCTTTCATGTCATGTACCCTTTCATCACCTCGTTCACAGTGATTTTCAAATTCCATTGTGCGACATCATCGCCCGCCTGTTGTCCTTCGTTGAACTAAATGTCTCAGGGACAAGAACGCCCTTGTGTTCTTTCTTAACTATTACATGTGTGTTTTTTCAATTCATGTTTTTATTTAAAGTCGCTTAACTGCTTGGCCTTAAAGCGACTTTAGAAACAATTATTTTAGATATAATTTAGCGTATCAACAGAATTACAGTACAGTAATAGTTACAATGTTACAATATTTACAGTTGATGACAAAACATATAAAACAGGATAATGCATTGATATACATACTGTTGAAATATTTTGTTATATAATTTTGCACATTTGAAAAAGTGTATTAGTTTTTTTTAATAAACACTTCAATAAATAGCTGATTCTCAGGAATTTTGAGGGCGTTCCTTTAGCTCCTGAAGATTGGTATCTCAACCAGTGGTGGACACTGAAATTCCGGTAATGCTGGCAAGAAATAAAATCTTCTTATGCGATGAGTATGTCGCACGCTAAGCTAGCGATCTCATTAAAGCACGGACTCGTGAGCGAGAAGTCCGCGGTTCAAATCCAGCGAGAACCGCCCTCCCTGACTATTTTCCCAGGTTTTCCTCAGTCATGACTATCAAGTATATTACGGGGAAGTATCTTAAATTTGGGCCTGAAACGCTTTCTTCCCAAATTTCCTTTTCCAATAATCGTTTCATTTCGTGTATTACAGCGTCCTCCGCCTGTGGTGCTGTATGCAATAAGAACGGTCGTTAAAAACTGCACCCCCCCAAAAAGAGCCAACATACTGAAACATAGCTGCTTCAATAGGAGATAAAATTGTTTATCTTCTCTTCCTGAACGGAGTGGACTCGGCACGGATCCAGAGTACTTAGCCCCACGAGGGGGCGTACCTGGGAGAAGGATGAGGCGAGAGGAGACACCGGGCTGCCAGATCCAGGAGCGATGGTACAGCAGTGACAGGGTCACTAAGCTTCCAGAAGCAGACAGCCCGACAGACGGACAGGCCGGATACGCCGCCCCTCACAGAGAGGATCCACGTCTCTCAAGGCGGTTCGAATACCCCGGCAGCCAGCCGAAAGCCGAGGGACGGAGACAGTTCACAGAGAGCATTCTTTTCCCCTGCCACGCTGCACCGAAACACCATCGCCGACACTTCCGACCCTGAAAGAGACCAACGTGATCAAGAATGAATGAAACAAAACGGTGGGACAGGACATTCGGGAGCTGAAAGAGACCACGTCTGACGACCGGGAAAACACCCGAAAAAACACATGGGTCAGAGTGGGCGGTCAGCGGGGATCGAATCCGGGACCTCCCAAACGCGGGCCATAAACATGCCAGCTCGGTTAAATATTGTTTAAGGAAATGTTAAATAATCGTAAAGCTTTGAGATTAACATAATTTCAGAATTTCTGATGATTTCGGAGCAATCATAATTTACAATGACACCTCAGCTTATAATGCAAGTATACCGGCAATCATTAAGAAATAGAAAAATGTTTTGCTAATTCTCTATATTTTTTATTATTATTATTATTATTTTTTTTTTTTTTTTTTTTTTGCTATTACACTTGCAACGCATGAAAAGTGATAAGCATAGGCACAGAAACTAAGTGGAATAAATTGTTCTGAAGGCTTTCTTATCTGAAAACATGTGATAAATAAACAGTCCAATGACAACGGGAAATGGTCAGACCTTCGAGTTCAAATTTGGATGAAAGCATAACACATTTCTTTGCGTCTTTTTCTATAGGAGTAAGATAAAAATAAAAATAAAAATATAAGAAAAGCACGCCGGTTTCTATGCTTTGGAGGAACGCATCAATGTTGCCGATGGCGTGCATAAACGTGTTATTAATTTCTCTACCTGCGTATCTAGTAGGTGGAGAAGATATTGCACCTAAAAATTGGATACTGAGATTTCAACGGAAATACATGTTTTGCGGCCCCCTGAATCCAAATAAAGCATTCTTAGAAAATGACCGTGTGTGGTGTCTGTAAACAGCATAATTTAAAACAAAAGATCGGATAAATACCAAACTTGGTATTTAGATTCAGTATCTTCCAGAGATACGACACGAAGATTTCCAAGAAAATCCTTCAACACCAAACCGCCCTTTACATGGAACATTCTTAGAAATTTTTTATTTTCTAAAAAATGGCTGTAACGACTTTGGTTAAAATAGCGTATACAAAAAACTTTACATGACAAAATAAAATATATATTTTGAATTTTCTGGTAATAGTCTATAACTCTTCATTCGGAAGGAATTTTAAATAATCTTGTATAGCTGGTAAACGTTCAGCGACAGACGAAAACATACTGCACAAAAAAATGTAGATCTCTTTAAAACACACAATTTATTTCAAATAAGTATTTTGTGACATAAACCATTTCTGAGATATGCGTTATTAAAGGTTCGAATTGTTCATTACTTGGTCATTGTCTTGGGTCCTGTCAACATTCACTTGTTTCTCACGATTGCATTGAAACAGTATGGGATTCTATGGCCAGCATATAGCGCCCAGTTCTTAAACATTTGACTATCGCTGTTCTCTTTGTATCTATAACGAAATGTACAATTTAGCTATTTCTGAGAAGGTTTATTTGGATTAAAATGTAGTAAATAGTACAAAAGCTTTAGTAAGAATAGTTTGTATACCCAGTAATAGGCGATAGAGGGCAGAGAAAGTCATGTGAATATATCACATCAGATTTTGTTACCCTTCAATTCAACCCGAAGTAGAACGAAAATGGTTACCACTGCGATAAATGGCTATGCCTACCTTGGTGGATTAACTTTACTTTCTATTTTATTTTGTGATATTTATGCATATATTTGTGATATATTGTTTTATTTTTATGAAATCAGAAAAATACTAAGTTGTGAATTTTCATCAATCTACATCCAAGTTATTTATTTGTATTAATATATAATTATTGTTTTAATTATAGTAATCCTCAAAGTACCACTTTGTTTAATTATTCTGTGCATTCTGTGCATGCTTCACTTCCAACCTCATGAGTAAGCATTTTGCACGTTATATTGGATATTCGTCTCCGTTCCTTAGCCGCGGATAGGAGAAGAGAGCAATGCATGACAGACACTTGGAGGGGGATTGAGAAAGAGAGTGAAAGGCAATAGAATGAAATGAGATCTAATGTTGTGAGTAGACGTTGAATTTTAAGGCAAATGCCTATTTAGTTCCTTTAGTGGAACGTGGAAAGTAATTGCAAATATTTCTAATGCCAAATCTGAACCTATGGCAGAGTAAGGCAATACCCCTAGACTCATGACTCCTATTTTCGATAAAATTTAAATCTGAGAGGTCAAATCTTATGAGTAGACCACATTTGACATAGTAATGAGTAAAACGTGACAAATATATAATTTTTTGGATTTAAATTTTAAATATCGTCACTAGTAACGATAAGATTTTGTGTTTTCGACAGCCTTTTTATGTTCCCTCGGGGTACGTTGTTTGGCATGATTAAAGCAATTTGGAGCGTGAATGACATTGAAAGCACGACATTGCACATTGAAAGGTTGACATTCAAGGTACTCGAGAGTAGAAAAGGATATCAACAAGAGAATAGCACTCCAACAGTCAAGCGTCGTGAGATTCAGCAGAAAATAAAATTTTTGAATTCTTCTAACTGGTTACATGGATACATATGTTATTTTAGACATTCTTCTCTTTGCTTACCTACTAAGTTACAAGGATACTGTACCCAGCTAGATGAAAAAGTTGAGCTCATAATTGGAGGATTCGGGGCTAAATCTCGATTCCGGCTTTCTCGACAAGGGTTTATTGTGGCTTCCCCTAGAAGCACGTGTAAATAATACTGGTATTCTTTTTCCACCACATCCAAAGTCGTTTTGAGGCAAGAAATTCAGAAGTTATGCTTTAAGCCTTCCCTTTTATTGAGGTACGAGCTTCTATTGCAAGTCTTTTCGGCATTAAATTTAATTCTTTTTAATGAATAAGATCTTTTATAGCATTATGGCGTTGTTGAATTCGCTCAGGCTAATACGACAGGCTTGCTTTTATTTTTTATTTATTCTTTATATTTATTTATTTTTTGCCTAAATGAACGAAAACTATCATATCTCCAGTGGCGGCTGCTGCAAAAGAGCATAAGAGCACGTGAACACCCTAACTTTTGACATCTTGCAGATTTATTGGTTAGTTTTTCTTTGAATGCTATTACACGTAACGTATATTCGGTAATTTAAAATCTACGATGTTTAAATCTGCTGCACTACCGCTTAAACTCGATGAAATGTGGCAAAAGGGTCGTTAGCACATCTTGACTTGTGGCGTTTTAGGGGGCTTTTGCGCGTGCACAACTGCTGTGATATAATTACCCACAAGTGCGTAAATTTCACCTGGTTTTTCCATAACATCCATAATCTCAACTACAATTTAATTTGCGCTTTACTCCATCTTGCCCTAAAACGGTGTACTTAATTATGCACACAACAATAATCATTCAGAAAAACAACCCTTCCTTTCGTCAGACAAGTTAGTCATTATTATTGTTGTTATTATTGCTGTTGTTGCACAGGCTGCGGTTGTACTTCCTTATTGCCCTAAAACGGTGCTCTTAATAAAATTATGTACACAAACATCTAAAATACAACTCTTTCTTTCGTCAGACAAGCTGAGTTGTATCATATTGCTCACAATCATAACTATCATGCAGCAGATGCTATTTCACATTTTCTGGCTGTCTGAATCTAAAAAGTTTGTGAACACCCAAAATGTATACTTCCGAGACGTTATACATATTTTTATTAACTAATGACTAGCAAATATGTTGTCCCTTTTAAATTTATAAGTGTTAGCATTACTGAAATCATCACCATCATCAACATTAGAAACTAATACACTAAGTACTTGCTTATAGATGTCGCGATATGCCCGTTAGAGCCAAAGCCTAATTTATAACAGAGCATTTGCGGTTGTATGTAGTATCAAAACTGCTCTATATAGGCTTCTGATCAGCATGTGCCAAGATGATTTGGTACAGTACGCTTATGAATAAAATTCGCTTATAAAGTCAGAACATAAAATAAAGGCATTTCAATTTTGCAGAGAAAATTCAAGACGCCAAAGGATATAAGTTGCTTCGACCATAAACCAGAGTATGCTATCTTCTAGCATTTTTAAACAAGTACTTTGAATCATCCATTCTGTTGTATATATTGAAGTACTGGGCAATCAAGGCTCAAATAGATCGGATTGACCCGTTAAGAAGAAGCATTAAAGGATAAAATCATAAACCTTTTACAGCCTTACTTTTAGGACAAGAGTTAACGACCTTCAGGAGTGTGATCCCCGAGGATTACTAAGATCCCTAGCGAATCCAGCCTCCCAACAGTTATATAACCAGCTTTATCTACAGCAATGGCACTAAGGAACATTTTTCTACCGTTTTCTTTTCAAGGAAACTTGTCGTTCCAGGGTCAGAGTCGATATAACAGCTCCAGTATACTTAGGTCACGGGCCCCCCGCAACTGGTAACTCCCAATGATGAAGGTCGATACACGTCACAGTTGCAAAGGGGCGCTCATGTCTGCATCGATTAATATCTAAAGCGTTACAGAATTACCATTTCATCGAGGTATATTTACTTTCTCTAACAGCCATGTAAGCATTTAGCCTTCAACCAAACATTCACCGTCGAATTCTCACCGGAATTACACGTTTGGCAGCCTAGGGAATCCAAAAATGACATTTTGGGGAGAAAAGTCTGTTTTATACACAGATATGAACCTTGAGTAACTGTCAAATCTGGTATTTAAATCAGAAAACTTTCAAGGATGCAAGGCGAGGGCTTTTACGAGTTTTGTTTCTCCATTCCAACTAGCCTTTCATTCAAATTTCATTTTCCCTAGAATTCTTATTAAAATGTTAAGTTTAAAATAAAAATAGGTACTTAAAAAGGGCGAACGTATATATCTATTAAGCTCTCATGTTATCGTGAAACGTAATGTAATACTTCATAGTTGCAGTGTTGTATAGAAGGCATGAGAATTCTTGAACCCGCGAGTCCAACGACCTTATAACCTTTCCTACCGTGCTATGTTCATAATCCTCAGCACAATGCTAATCTGTGGTGAACACAAACCTAAGGAGTTATGGAATGTACTTACCTGATAAGACAAGTACTCTTTCATATGCTGTGGCTCACAAAGACCTATGCAATGTAGTCTGTGATACTGAAGAAATAAAGGGAAGGGGATCTTCAGCAAATCCTATTTCCTTATAGATACACACTTCGCCGTGCATATTGTAAGCAACGGTACAATAAGCCCAAATTCCGTAGTTGGAACCTTGTTTGTAGTATTTGCTTCGCGTATCTTGTAGGTCTTTTCAAAACATTTCTTACACAAGACTGCTGTGAAGGAATAATGCTTAAAACTTGAAGTAATTGCTTGCTAGAGCATTCTGGAACTGAGAGGTGAGGTATAAGTTTTAACGCCATAATTGCTGGAGAAGGTTTTGGTCACAAGTTTACGGAAGTTCCTGCCCTGAACTCCAAGATGAATTTGTAATTCATCACTGACTGGTTTACACTGAATTAAAACGTCACAGTCTGCATGCCGATAGTGAAAAAAGAATCTGTGCCCACTCTTTCTTTACAAGTTTTATACTCCCAGCCTGTGATATTAAATATTGAAAAACCATCAGAGTTTTCGGATTTAGGTAACAAAAGCAGCTATTGATATCATTTTCGCCCTAATAGGAGCTATATATTAAAAGGCTATTTTGGATTAAGAAAAGAAAAGTATCCTTGAAGAGGTTTTCTGAAAAGAAGGAGTAAAAAAGAAACGTAAGAGCAAAATTAGAAGGTATGAATATAATATTCCACTTTAGTCAACTGTATATCATTGTACACAAATTTCGTATGAATGACATTTTTGGAAATCTGCTGTAAAACCTATTTTAGGTCCCATATTTGGTGTACAAGGAGAAAATGTGTTTAGTTTCAACCTGTTTTCATCTCAATTAGCGCAGCTGTGTCTAGTACGGATTTATTTTATCTTTCATATACATAGCTTTATCTGAACAACTCATCTGTTCTGAAAACTCCTCGCTGAAACGGTACATTTACGCCGAGCCTCCACCCATCATTCAAACACAAGGGCGTTTCGATCTCTCATCCAAGGCCGACGAGTGATTTTGTCATCCTGTAGGGCTTAAGTAACGTGTCACTTTTATAACTGTTATGAAGTCTACAGGTGGCAAATGAATGATTTTTTTTATTGGGGGGGCACTGCAAGATCATTTTAGTAGTTGTGTTATCTTCACAATTAATGTTTCAGAAGGTTAACCTAAGAAGGGCGTTGCTATATAATTAATTTAATTAAGCTAGAATTCGTTTCGAAGAAAAGCAAAAGTGATTTGTACAGACGGACCATGGCAGACTGGTTGTTCGTTCAGAAATCGACGACTGGTCTCTTAGTACTGTTCACAAATGATAAGGGAAACATGAGCTTTGTACTGCAGATTGGTTTGATTTGTTAAAACTGATTTCACAGTTGGCTTCTACGAATTCTGATAAATGCTCTTCCGTAATACAAGAACAATAATTGACGTTAGAATTGTTAAATAAGATAGAACTTATTTTATATTTGTAGAGAAGCGTGATCCACAGCTTTCTGCAGAGATTGAAACTTCAAAATCCAGAAGTTTATAGAATTCTTCATTCGGATTACATATTTTATTTCGACTCTTAAAAATAACTTTAACTTCAAGCTAAAAAGTGAACTTCTTTGTTTCTTTCGCCACAAATAATCAAATAAATAATGTACTTTATATGTGGAACTCAACGGAGCGTGAATGGAGAAAGAAAAGGGTCTAGTCACTGATAATGGGCTGATCTATTTGCACTGCTACTGCATTTATTTTTATTTTATTGCAAAACAATTAAAAATGTAACTATACTGAAAGTAAACTATTGCCTTCGCAACAGTATCCTCGATTAACTCTCTTCAATCGGGTAGGTCACATTGCATGGTGAATGAGCAAAATAGGTGAACTTGTGCTCAAAAGAGCTCGGAGTCCGTAGAGCATAGAGTTACCAGATATTCATCTTTTGTGGTAGGGTAAAACTCCGAAAGAAAACACTTCAGTTAAATCACCTCCGATTTGAACTCGAGACTTTTTGAGAGAGAGGTGGATACGTTACCCCAAGACCACGTCTGTGATCCAGAATAATTACTTATGTGACAAGTGCATGTCACAGGATAACCAAGATTACACATGAATTGCGTACAAAGTTTTAAAGCATTCCAAGTGTTAATAATAAAAACAAGTTTACATAGAAGCTCCGGCTTCGATCCCGACTGCAGGATGTCGTTCTCCGTGGTGTGGTGGCTACCATGCTAGCCTCTAGATCCCGAGGTTGTAGGGCGGAGGGCGATGGATTCTTTCGGGCGTAAATATCCTTAGCATGGCTTCCTTCGGAAGGGAAGTAAAGCCGGTGGTCCCGTGTCGTAGATTTATGGCATGTAAAGGAACCTCAAGCCTTTTAAAGAGGTCTCTGAGCAAAATTACCGGTCTTTCACGCCAATATAGAATGGGACGCTAAGGACCATAGTAGTTAAAGAGCGTTCATAAATAAATAAGTAAATAAAAACACTGCAGGATGGAAATGTTTGGAGGATGGAGGAATGTTCCCAGAGATACACAATAATAAAACGAGTGAACATTTGCCGATGAGCAATTGTTCCAAAAGCAAAGCCACCGTAAGAACCTTATATGTTAAAGGCAGCATATAACTGGAACAAAAATAAATTATATAATAAAACAATTTATATATACGCCATTGTTTCTGAGATATCTGTTGAGTGGTTATCATCAATCTGAAATATTTACAGCATTTCCCAATGTTTTTCAATTATTCAGCAAAGAATGAAAGAATCCCACAACAGAGGACTTCACAGCCTGAATGATTGTTAAACGTATAGTAATTTTTCAGTGTTGGAAACTCAGAGTGAATATGAATTTCTATTGTCGCCTAAAAGACAAACTTTTGGAAGGGACATGTCTAGGTTTTCATTGCCAAATCTGACGGTATCGAAGGGCGTGCTCATTGAACGCTAAGTATAGGATTTTTCAGCTTAAAGGAAAATAGGAATAGGATCAAGCAATACATTGCTTTCAAAGAATTTATTACCTTATTGTTCCAAAGCAAACCTTTATGCAAGTGTGTCTTAAACGGCCAATTATGCAGTTTGTGATCATCATAATAATATGACTACAATGCTGCATTCGAATATATGTGTTTAGAAAATATATAGCATTATCGTACACAGGAGATTCTTAAAATTAGCAACAGTCAAAAATAAGATTTTTTTTTCAAAACTAATTATTATATTCAATGTATACTACCAACGTTCATCTTCAGAATACACCGGAAATTCCACAATAAAGAATTTCGAAGTTATGAGCCTTAAATTTATCGTCCTTACCGTGATAAACGTGATTTCACTGGAAAACCAAGATTAAACAATGAACGTATTTTGAAGGGCTAATTTTAAAGAAAAAATACAAGTTAGTACATTCTTTATATTTTAAAGATTTATTGAATCATGCATATAACGTCATAAAATGAATAAGTATGTATAAAGTGGTAAAATTCCACAGGACAAAAATAACATTTGAAATGCATTTTCTATCGAATTAACCAAACATAATTCTGATAACGCTGTTACTCTAGCATGAAAGACCTCAGAGGCCATAAAAATAGAGCAAAATGACAGCAGGAGGCACCAATGTAACAAATAAACATATTTCTCCTTGTCTAAATAAGTAAATGTTGCAGTATAGGCCTTTATGTCGCCATCAGTTAAGTAATAAAACAACAGGGTTATAGTTGACAAGGAAGTCCTAAGATATAATTTATCTACGGAAAATTGGCAAAGGCTATGAAATGATGTAACAAAGTCAGTTTATTGACAGAAGCCAATATTTACTTGCCCCTCATAAGTCACACCATATTTTTTTTTCTTTTTCTATTGATTTCTGTTTTTCTTTTGTTTTGTTGGACATGGATACTGCCCTAGCGACTGAGCGCAGGCAATTTTTGCGAACTCACGTGCACTTAATATGAACTTGGCAGCAATTTATTGGTTTCCGTTATCTCAGCCCACACTCCTTGCCCTTGAGTCCGTAACCAGTCAGTAAAGGACTGGAGACAGTATGGAAGGAGATTTTCAACACTTGCGGATTAAGGATCAAAATTGCTTGACCCGGTTTCTTCACTTTTGAAGTTGCAGGCCTCCTTGACTTTATTCCTTGTAGTCTGATAATAAACGTGAAAAAATATGTATAATCATAAACGAAGATTAAGATGCTATCGTATCTTGACATCCGTGTGCATTAACAACGCTATTCTCGTGAAGTTTGCCTGTAATTACAGAACGGTTGGGACAAAAACGTAATCATTTTGATGTGTGAATGCTACTAATTCTTAAGCGGTTGGCTTCAAGCTATGTACACTCAAACCATGTCAGTACAAAAATGTAAACAAGAGGGGCCAAGGATAGTTGACGGCAGGTAAACGTGGTCTGGTGAGTGCTGTCTGTAAATCCAATAGACTGTACGAGGGATTCAGGTGGCTTGTTACCTGCGACGTCCTTACCTAAACTCCAGTAGGATGTAGGATGTAATTATCGGAGGGGGACACCACGCCACTGCGACCAACTAGATCTATTGTGGCTACACCCCCGGGAGGCAGGGATGAAGTGAAGAAGCCGCAGGAGGTCGCAGGTTCGTAGGCAGACAGGATTCCAGAGACGCACGGAAGTTCCTATCATTTCCATTACGAAACACCCGCTCTCGCCAGTAGACGCGGAGTTCCGCGAGAGGGCGACTAAGCGGCCCTTGCAGGCAGGCCAAACCGCCCTGTCGTTGGCGGGGAGAAATCTTTCCAAAGCGCAGCAACCATGCCATCTGGCCATCACTAGACGCACTACGGAACCCGAAGACACTGCCTAAAAGATGAAATTACGGAAATGAGGGAAAGGAGAAATTGTGGTAGAATACACCACCCCAGCTTTCGCCTCGGCGATCAGAGGTAAGACACGAAAGCCCCATGGTCAGAGTGAGCGGCCGCCGGGAATCCAACCCGGGACCTACCGAATGCGGGCCAAAGACGTTACTACATGAGCTATCCCGCTCGGTAAACTCCAGTAACATTTCAAGTTTATTTCCTTTCGTCCTGACTTTACTGCTTAAAACTTCCTACGTTTGCACGCACTTGGGGACCCACTAATGTATTGTGAGCGGCGATAGTGTAATAACGCCTGACAGGTTAGGTTACCTGCAGGTCTACCTATCAGAGGATGCTGCCTGTTACTGCGAACACGGGAGAACAATTCGAAAGTAGTACCTAGTATTAACAACCCCAGAAGTGTCATATCTTGTGCATAAAAATGAATTTTCAGAGAGTGGAAGGTTTTAGAAGCATATGGTTAAAAAAACTTGTAAATAAATACTAAATATAAAATATAAAAATAAATATACGTTAAAACATACGTTAGTTGTGTGCAGGAGTGTGTAATATAAACTATATCTGATTCTGACTAGCTTGCCACAGCACACATAATATAAGCTTGTACGAAGTTTAATATCTTTTAACACGACAGACGATCTCAAAATGAGTAAGAGCAGAAACGAATGCTCAATTAAGGTAAGACAACCTTCTCTTGATGCCATGTTATTTTCACGGATTTCTGGTAGGTACTTTTTATTAAATAATTACTATTAGAGCTATTTTCCTGAAATTTGTACAGGCATTTATAGCAACATGAATCACTTTTTCTAAACCACTCTTAATTTTTTAAACATGACTTCTAAAGAAAATTACTTTTTTCCATAAAAAATATTCAAGATTGATTTTTTTTTCTTTTATAAAGAAGCCATTTGGGTTTAACAAAATTCGATTAAAAGTTTCATTTATTATGGTGATATTAATAAGCAATAACAACTTCGGGCCGTAGTGTACTAATAATGTGTACCTGAATGTCAAAACTATTAAACTGGTAAAAAACAGGTTTAAAGATCTTATTAAAACATTTTTCCACTAAGTTATGAAATAATCACAGTTCTCGGTCTTGCTTAGTTCTCTTGTGGTTCCTCTTCAGCTGAAATGAGAAATCTGTGTTTTGCAGTTTAAGAAATACTGATATATAAAAGAAAGTCTGTAGAAAGAGGCGTGTCTTCCATAAATATGACTCTCATTAATATGCAAATTAAGTATCTTATATACTTAAAATTAGCAGTTTGACTACACATTCTTGTTGTACACTATTTAAGTATTCAAAATAACAGAAATTCCTTAAATTGATTTTTTCTCAATTTTGACTGGCTGTCTCAACTTACACGCAACCAAAACGCTAAAACGGATGTTCAGTGGATTGACGAAGAATTAAAATAAATAAATAAATAAATAAGAATAAAAAACAGGAAGCACAACCAATTGGGATGTTTGCGGCATAAAAGGTTGAAGAAGATTTTTTTTAGCTTCACGTATGGATGCCAATTTGAAGTAGAATTGTTCATTACGTTGTTTGCTACTACGTATGAAAAGCCGATTTTAAGTAGTTTAATATTGTAGTTGTTGCTACGTATTGAAAGCTAGTTTGAAGAAGATGTTGTATTATAGTTCCACTGTTGGGGAACCGAACTTGTAGTAGTTGCAACCGCACGTATTATAAAACAGTTTCCGTAGCCTTCGCTCCAAATGTACTTTCAGGTGGCCTTTGCCCCAATTTTAAAAAAATATTAACTTTGTAATTTGTTTGTTTCTTTAAGTATTAAATATTCATGTTTGCCTCGGCTGCATCAGTATTATTGTTAGAGACATGGAAGTCTTGGCAAGGCGTGATGTGACAAGAATGTAGGCTTACACAGATTTTAAGTTTAAATTCACTCCTTTTTATTAATCCTTGACACAGATTAAATAGCACTTCACTGATATCGAGAGCTGTGGGATTCTTTTATTTAATTACTTGTGCTTTTTAACACGTATACTTATTTTTCGTCTCACACGAATACGTATTATATTTCTCTAGAGGACGCATCTTGCATCCGGTTACTCTCACGGTCTGCAGGCAACTCACTTGATTTCAACCGTCTAAACTTGTAAATTTCTGTATTTCTAGTCTCTGATTGGCTAATCCTACTCCAATAGAATACCTTCATTTAATTAAAGCTTTTTCTGGTTGTTGATTAGCTATTTTTAAAGTATCTCAAAATTTACATTATTGCTGCTCTAATAATGACTAGTAGCATTTACACTTTCAAACTCATTATTGCCTCAAGGTTACCTCATTGTCAGCAACTTTTAACTTATTATTATTCTCACATCTCCTACATTATTAAATTACACAATGCATTCACCTAACATTATTGAACATATTTACAATAATATAAGCATATGCAATGACTGTTACATACATTTTACAAATTATTACATACACATATTGCTTCAAGGCGGGCTGTTATTGAATTTACATATTATATAATTTGACTGAAATAATTCAAGTGTTAAAAATACTGCCTCAAGGTAAGAACGTAATGCTTACACCACGGTGGGAAGATAGAATTGCACTCTTTTTTATGTATTTTGTTATAAAATATAGACAATAAAGTTTGTTTCTTCCAGTTAGTGTTATTATTAATCTCTTTAGCAACAAAGTGATACAAAATCAAGAAAACTTAAGTTTGGTGCCCTTAAACTTGAACTGGTTTCGGAAGTTTGCCTTCACATTTTGGAGGAACTGTTTGTTTATTTAGATTCTCTGAAATAGGAAAACCGGTTTAAAGTTTGTGGTTCTGAATATGTCTTACATTGTCGTTTCATTGCTAACAAGTTGTAAGTGTCGGTTGGGGGACAGAAGAAGATTTCAGTACTGCGCCCAGTAGTTAGCCTGCTGTGCCTGTTACCTCGGGAAGGAAGGAATGAGGCGACTACAGAGAGAGGTCAGATCTACTGGCGGCGATTAAAACGCAAGCGGAGTCCCTATTGATTCCAGATGTAGCCGCATCTTCCAAATGCTCCCAACCGCAAAGACTAGGTTTCCTTCCATCCTTCATTCTATGCCTAGTCCCTCAGAGTCATACGCTAGAGTCCGCACGGCAGAAATTGTTAGGTTCGGCCAGGCCCGGCCAGATCCGTTCTGAAATGAGCCCGAGAGTAGGAAATACTGTACAATCCGGACCGGGCCCGATTGTCCATCTTTGTTTTAAGTAAAATTATTATTATTATTATTATTATTATTATTATTATTATTATTATTAGTGCACAAAACGCTGCTGCATGCTGTGCGAAGGGAAATTAATAAATCAAAGTGTAAATTGGGAAACCTTGTTAATTTGTATATAATTATTTTAGTCTGAAAGTAATACTTTAAAAATACAAGTAAATTTGTAAATTAATATTATAATAATGTATCAAGTAAGTTTTATTATATATTAATTTAACTGTATAATATAAAAAAATCTAATGTGTTACACTCACATGACTTTCTCTACTCTTATACTAACTATTTTTACAAACTTTTATTCTCCATCTATTTCATATTAATCGAGATAAACGTTTGCAGAAACGATCTTTTGACATGCAATGAGAATTACATTTTACACATAGCAACCAGTTCTAAAAATATTTGACTATCGCTTAAGGCGTACTATGCTCCCCTTGTTTTGTAATTGCAAGGGCAATATAGAAATACAGAAGCCTTTAAGCATACGCATATCTCTTAATAGCTGGTTACTAGGTGCAGCACCATTCTCTTTGCCACAGGGCGCTGATGACCTTAGCTGTTTAGCGCCCTTAACCCAAATTCATCTTCATCATCTTTGCCACAGATTAATACTCTTTGCATATCCAAGACAAAAAAATTAATAACGAATTCCCATTTGAGAAAACAAGTATTGAAAAATTTAAGGGAATAACAAGCAATATCTCGAAAATGGTTCACTCAACAAAAAAAAATGTATATGACATAAATTGTGTATTTTAACGCGATCTACATTTTTTGTGTAGTAAAATTTTGTCTATCTCTCATGGTTTACCAGTTATGCAAAAGTCGTTCACAATGAAAAATACTTTTGGAGACATTCCCAGGAAATTCGAGATATACATTTCATTTGTCATGAAAATATCCTAAACATATGATATTTTAATCAATATCGTTAGAGCCATTTTTGAGAAAATTAAAATTTTCGAAAAATGTTCCATGTAAAGGGTGTCTGGGGTGGGGGATTTTCTTGAAAATCTTCGTGTCGCATCCTTGGAAGATACTGAACCCAAATATCAAGTTTGGTGTTTATCGACTGTTCGTTTCTGAGTTATGCTGTTCACAGACACACAGACACACACACACACACACACACACACACACACACACACACACAGACACACACGCGGACATGTTTCTTTTTTTGGATTCAGGGGGTCTCAAAACATGTATTTCCGGTGAAATCTCGGTATCGAATTTTTGCGTGGAATACAATACTTCCCCTACATATTATACGTAGTAGAGAAAGTAAAAAAAGAACTTATTTAAGCTAGAAGAATATGGTAAATAGTACTGGATACCAGTATGTAACCGCTGGATGCCAGTGGAGTAGTTTTTATTTTTGTAATAAATTTTGTTAGTTAAGTAGTTGGATACCAGTTGCTTTTATGCTGTTTACTAGTATTAGTATAGATTTATAGATTTTGTAATTATTATTTATTTACACCTTTACTACCTATTATTCATTTTCCTTATTTAAGTTTTCTATTTTATGTTTTCTTTTTTTGCAGTTAGGTAGTAGTTATAGCTTAAACTGTAAAATGAATGTATATAAAAATTGGAAAATTTGATTCAATAAATAGAAAATTTGGATATATGCCCCGTTATGGTAACCTAGATGCCAGGGTTGAATATTCAGAAAATTTATTTTATCTTTTATTTTATTATTTTATTTTATTTTTTGTGCAAAGGGATCCGGATTCGATTTCCGATACCGGTATGGTCCCTTGCAGGGAGGCCTGTGGAGGGACCAATTGAGGTCCTTGGTCCTTTACAGAAGTAGTGGCGGCTGAGGTCCTGGAATCCACATGTAGTAAGCGGCATATTGCCTTATTGACCACATGTCGCCCCTATTACTGCACTCTGGCCAGAATATCCTGGGTGTGGACGTTGGGAGATGGGGTTAGCACTTGCCATGCTGTTGTAATTATCTGCAATTGGCCGAAGCGAGCATTTATTTATTATTACTAATATTACTACTGTGATGGATGTGTACGTGCTACGACAATTCTGCTATTCCGGGCATCTCAACATCCCGGAGCAAATAATGTGATCACGTACTTTTTCGGATTTATTGTCCCTTTGTACAGAAAAAAAATGTCGTTACTTTCTCAAATAGTGCTAACGATTTTCGTTTAAAATACCGTTTGTTTAAGGTATTTATATGACAAAATGCACATGCTGAATGTGATAAATTACCTTTTTGTCGCCTTTACTTTCAAGCCCAAACCAAAAAATGTTTTTAAAATAAGCCCGAACCCGGCAAGGCCTGGGTCCAAGGGCTTGGCCCAAGCTGGTGCAAACCTGCACGTCATACACTGCAAACCACCGTCCAGCGCACCCGATTCCACAGTCCAGAAAATGTAGAGGAAATTAAAGTGAGAGGGAATTAGGGTCAGGAAAATTTCTCGTTGCGTGATAATCCATCTCAGCATTTATTTAGCAATGAGAAAATGAAAGCAAACAAACAAACCTGGGTTATTAATGCCCTTCATCTCAGGGTTGGAACCAGGGACTTCCGAGCGCGAGTCACGCAAGCGCTTGAGCCAGCTCGTTGGGATGTGAACAAGTTATAAAACATCATGACAATATCATGGAATAAAGTTCACAAGCTGTCATTTTCATGAAACATGATTACGAAGCAATAGTTGATATCTTTTGAAGTGTAACGCCAAATATTGAACACAAAGGTATATCTGTTTGACAGGAGGAATCAAAATGTACGTCGTTCGCAGCTAATTGTTGTGTCCTTTGTCCCAAAGCTTTACGAAACTTTCAGTCAGAATCCGCCGCTGTTATAGCAGAACATAAGGTTCAGGTCAGCCTTGTTGCAGGAACACACAAAGCTTTCGTATCTTTGCTACAAAATTAAATTAAATTGAGTTTTATTTATGGACGCTCTTTAACTGCTGTGGTTCTTAGCGTCCCATTCTATATTGGGCGTGAAAGACTGGTAATTTTGCTGAGAGGCCTCTTTATCAGGCTTGAGGCTCTTTTACGTGCCGTAAATCTACGACACGGAACCACCGGCTTTACTTCCCTTCCGAAGGAAGCCATGCTAAGGATTTTTACGCCCGAAACCATCCATCGTCCTCCGCCGGGTTTGAACCCGCGACCTTGGGAACTAGAGGCTAGCATGGTACCACTAGTTCACGGAGGACGACCTATCTTTGCTGCGAAGCATTTGGAGCTTCCTCGAGTACTCCGAAGAGGTAAAGATGTAGCCACAGTAAATCCACAAGGCTTGCCTGGCAAATTTGCATAGAAGTATGTTAATCATTATTGTCATCAGATTTTTCGCTGTTCAGAACCAAAATGATTTCATAAGTATTAACGGTTGAAGATTTGTTTAGTTTCGGGCATCGTAATGGCTTGCGCTACTGCGCAATTAATATCAGGATGACAGGCACTTTTGATGGTTATGGTATACGTACGAAATGGTACGTCTTAGAGGGCTCATGACGACGCAGCAGGTCATCTGTATGTCACGAGAAAAAGCAGGAAACCCAAGAGTGACTTGTGATGTAACACTTCTTACGACAGAAAACACCTGTACCAATTAACTTTACCCGTTCAAAGAGGAAGGAAGTTATCTCCGTAGTAACTTATCTCTTAACGGTGACGCAACAAGTTTTGCGATACTTGTGGGACTGCTTCTATGTAAAACAAATTTGCAACTCATAAGCACGCTCGTCGGTGTTGCACACAATTATTATTCTGCTTGTCGCGTCATTTACCTTGTATGCATAAATAATAATCTGAGATCGTTTATGATACACGCTCATATATGAAGTGAACACTGATTACGAAATATTGTTTGTATTTTGAATGTGTCTCAAAACGATGTATTATTGTTTGCCGGACGTAAATCACTCAGTTGGAAAATTTACTTTATTCCTCATAATTTTACTTTTGTTAGAATCTTCTCTAGACATGCAGAGACTTCAGTTTTCTAGATTACGGAAGCCGCCATAACCTAGAATTCCCGACAGATTATAAAAACTGAAACGAATAATCACAATGTAGAATTGATTCGCTCAGTTACTGTACAGAAGACATAAAACAATAGTTTTTAAAACAATTAACTCAATTTAAAAATTATGCGTAAAGTTCAAAAGTGTGCTCAAGAAAAATGTGTATTTTGACCACCCCCGTATATCTGAGAATAAGTAAAGCCTCCAAACTGTGTGCTGCATGTTAAACGATGTAACTAGGTCCATAAATGCAATGTTTAATAATTTTAATACATATTCAAATTTAAAAGTTGCAAGCAATATTCCATACAATTTGTTTGCTCCCCGTATACGTAGCAAAAATGGAAGAAAGAAACAAAACAAAAAGAAAAAAGAAACACTAGAATGGACAACTAGGCTGAAAATCTATGTCTACCTATACTTCCTTAAGCACCAAATTTGCATTTTCTTTTCTACACTGTTCAAAGCTGCGCGCAGGTATCTTTCACCGATAATGTTTGGGGGGGGTTATATGGACTTTAAATCCTGTATTTATGCTGAAACAACAATATCGAATTTATTGGTACTTATCGATCTCAGTGGCACAGAAACTCCCCCGCCCCACAAAGGAAAAATTGCTGTCTATGAATAATATCGTTTATTATATATTTTGTGTGTCATTTAATATTAATATTCTTATTGGACCACTACAACCACAACGTTTATACGATACAAACTATGAAAATAAGAAATAAAATATAATGGCATATAGTACTGATATACTGGTTTTCGCAAGTGCCAGGCATTTTGTTGTAAACCTCTCATTATTAACATTATTTTCCTTGGTTAAATACCTTTCGGATTTCTTTGTATAAATGAGAACGAACATATTCTTAGTCATCCAATTTCTGTTTAATTAGAATCCGTTTGAGTATCAGGGCTAAATGAGATTGTTACTATTCACAGTTTTTTAATTTTGAAGCAGCGCTATGAGCAAAAACTCGTCAACATGAGTATATCTTACCCTCAATCACACCCATTCTGTAACAATTGGTTAAAATTTAACAACTTGTTAACACGCTAACCAGTTGCTACGCGCTATTTGATATTCTGTAACATCCTAACAACATATTGTTGAGAGCAAGAAAATTATGGTTAACGATACCAAGAGCCGAGACGCTGTTGTAAGCGCTACTACTACTACTACTACTACTACTACTACTACTACTACTACTACTACTACTACTACTACTACTACTACTACTACTACTACTACTACTACTACTACTACTACTACTACTACTACTGCTGCTGCTGCTGCTGGCTGAAAAAGATACACTTTTAGTGCTTCTTGATCTTAAAGAGTAACGGTAGGTAACTATCTTCTTAACCAGAAAGTTACAGAATAACCGTGGATATTATATAGTCATCATAGACTAACCAATTTCCAATAGCTGTGCTCTGAGATATTACCACGTGCTCCAAATTAGAAAACGAATGTTATTTACTTCACAGTTTTCCTATAACTACATTTAGCTTCGACATAACTTCTTAAAGATTTGAGTTATCATAGATAATAATAAGTATTTTCTTTAATTCTACAACATTTTAAGGTTTTAGCGTTTCTGCTAATACATAGTTTATACGCCTAGACTAGAGACCTAAAGTAGTTTGTGTTATATAAATATAACACATTTAAGACAATGTATAAAAACCTCCAGGACCACAGATAACTAAATCTAAACATGTCACAATTACATGTTATACCCATATTCGTATTCGACGCCATTTTAATTCCCTGTTAATCTGCAAAATTCCAAAAAAGTAAGTAACAAGGCCCATTTGATTCCCTCTTATTCAAACTGGCGATGATGGAAACTATGGATGTCTTCTACCACCGACCCGATTTTTTTTTCTTCCCCCCGTTTTGATATAAGCTTGCTTGGAATAAAGTATACTCGGTTTTTGTTAACAGCCGAAACTAAACTCAAAGCCATCTTAATAGGTATATTTTATTTTAAACCCTACGTGATTATATTCTTACTTCCAGTACTTGTAAGTTCTTTAAGAAGTCCACTGTTTAAATGTTCTACACCTTTTGGAGACTATATCATAAATGCTTTTAAACTAAGTGAAAGTGAAAAGGAACGAACGGAGGGGCCCCCCGAAACAGGGGCAGAGCTCCGCGCGCAGGCCTTCAAGTAAGTAAAATACTTACCTGGTATTTTAGTAGGGCTCTGTAAATGTCTTTAGAATCCTCATTTGAAATGCGTAGGTCTGAATTATGCCTTTAAAATAACATATAATGCAATGGAATTCTTCAGTAATGGAGTCAATAATTGCTGCTATTTTACATTAATGACTGTTTGAAACATTCCCAAATGCTAACTACATCACGATAAAAAGGTAAATTGGACATTTTCCTCGTTTTGAAGCATAATATAAACTTTCACAAGCTCTCCTGACAAATAAAATAGCTTTGCTATGGCATCTTTGCGTGTTTACCTTGAGAAAGTTTTTTCCTGTATGACATAAGTCTTGTCACTTCATACACTCCATTAAGGTCTTGTACATTGCATAATATTTCTTGAAAATTCCCGACATCCATAGGGAACTACCGATTTAACTTAAGGAAAATGTAAGATCCACCCATATCTATTTCATGAATTATTCTGGGATAATGAAGATACTATTACTTCAGTTTATTCTTTGAAATCGATGAAGATAAATGAAATCTTATCTTTCAACGTACCGCTTCAAGGTTTACCGGAGTATGTTGTAAGTATATGTGTCACATTCTCCCGGTTTAGAAATAAACGCCACCTTTGTCAAGGTTAGGCTCAACCGGCCTTAATATAACATGTCATTAGCAACAACCTGCTGAATAGATGTCACCTGACCAATCGGCTCTAAAACCGCCGGCCTGATTTCTTAATCCATTCTGGTGCCTGATGGCCTATATTTAGCTTCATTTGGTGTTTTGTTATAAGAAAGAAGTTTCGCAACAGGGAAATATCAATGGATTGATTTGTTTTCTTGGTTATTTTCAATACTATATGGGGTTAATACTCGATCCTATCAAGAGACAAACCATCGATCTTCCACTTTTTACTTTCTCTACTACGTATAGTAAGTAGGGGAAGTATTGTATTCCACCCAAAAATTCGATACCGATATTTCATCGGAAATATATGTTTTGAGACCCCCTGAATCCAAAAAAGCATTTTTGGAAACATGTCCGTGTGTGTGTGTGTGTGTGTGTGTGTGTGTGTCTGTGAACAGCATAACTCAGAAACGAACAGTCGGATAAACCCCAAACTTGGTATTTAGGTTCAGTATCTTCCAAGGATGCGACACGAAGGTTTTAAAGAAAATCCCCCCACCCCAGATTATCCTTTACATGGAAGATTTTTCGAAAATTTTAATTTTTTCAAAAATGGCTCTAACGATTTTGATTAAAATATCATATGTTTAAGATATTTTTATGACAAATAAAATGTATATCTTGAATTTCCTGGGAACGTCTCCAAAAGTATTCTTCATTGTGAACGACTTTTGCATAGCTGGTAAACCATAAAAGATAGACAAAATGTTACTGCACAAAAAATGTAGATCGCGTTAAAATACACAATTTGTCATATACATTTTTTTTGTTGAGTGAACCATTTTCGAGATATTCCTTGTTATTCCCTTAAATTTTTCAATACTTATTTTCTCAAATGGGAATTCGTTATTCATTTTTTTGTCTTGGATATGCAAAGAGTATTAATCTGTGGAAAAGGGAATGGTGTTGCACCTAGCAACCAGCTATTAAGAGATATGTATGTGCTTAAAGGCTACTGTATTTCGAGACTGCCCTTGTAAATATATATTCCCCTTACATCTACAAGAAAATTAGCAATAAGATAGAGTCTGCAAATGTTTATCTCGATTAACATGAAGTAGATGGAGAATAAGCGTTTGTAAAAATAGTTTGTACAAGAGTAGAGAAAGTCATGTGAGTGTAACACATCAGATTGTACGTTTTTGGATACCGCAATATCAATAGCAGTAAAGGCATTTACGCAAAGCAAGAATGGTTCATGCATAAACTCACTATTCCTTTACAAGAAGTGTCAAGATTGACAAGTGTCATTCCTTTACTGCCCGCCTCTTCCAATCTTCTATTTTCCGCTTTTCTCTTCGCCTCTGCGTATGAACCATGACGTTATTAATTGTGCCATCTGGCATATTCTTTTGCCCGAAACGTTTCGCGCTCACCTTTTTTCCACTGTATATTTCTTAGAGGGCGGCGCCTTGGCCAAGAGGTTAGACCGTTGGTCTCTCTCAATCCCAGGAAACCGCATGTAGAATTTTTAGTAGATACAGCGGCATCTGGGCGGGTTTTCTCCGGTTTCCCCCGCTATTCATTCCACCAATTGCTCCATCATCACATTTCCTTTCATTTATCTCACCGTCATTCCATATCATCTCCTTCCTTGCTCTCATACCAGGCTGCAGGTTGATCACCCACCCTCCCCAACAGGCGTTTGAACCCAGGCACTCACTTGTAAGTCCTATGAGGTGTAAACCCTAACAACGGGGAAGGTAAACAGAGAAAGAATAAGTGTATCTTTAAGAAATTAGTGTCTTCTCCTTCGCAACCATATTCCATTTCTACTCCTCCTAATTACTTTCAGCTTTGTTCTTCCTTTGCTCACTATTTTGAAACAGATTCATGATTTATTTTGTCTGTCATTTTGCACGCTCCATTCTCCTTCCACATTTCAAATGTTTTCCAGTGACTTTTGTTACTTCTCCAGTGCCACATTTCGAATTCGTAAATCCACCTTCTTTAGTTTTCTTCCAATAGCACATTCTTTGTTTTTTGACATTTATCTTCATTCCGAATCTACTCCTCAACCATTTTGTTAGCAGTTTTGACAGAGAGGAAGTATAATGAACCAAATATTTGATACAGAGATGTCATCAGATGCTTTGAGCATGCGCATGTGTTCGAACAGTATAGTTAGCTCCCAAACGAGATATTCAATAAATGTAATATTTAGTATTTTATCCAGATATTCTATGAAGATTGTAGGTAAGGAATTTCAGAAAATTTGATGTCACATAACCTTATCCTTTGTAAATTCTCATGTATATTTATTCTTATAACATTCATTAAAAAGCGATTCTTCTATAGATCCCTGTTATGTTATTCATTATGCATTTGTTTCTAGAAATAGTAACAAAATCATAAGCACTTAATTATATACAAGTGAAAACAGCGTTCGAATGCTTATCGCAAGCACGGAGGAATACATTCAAAAGGAAATGAAAAAATCTGATGTGTTACATTCACATGACTTTCTCTACTCTTGTACAAACTATTTTTACAAACTCTTATTCTCCATCTATTTCATATTAATCGAAATAAACATTTGCAGAAACGACCTTTTGACATGCAAAGAAAATTACATTTTACACATAGCGACCAGTTCTAAAAATATTTGTTTTGTAATTGCAAGGGCAATATAGAAATACAGTAGCCTTTAAACATAGACATATCTCTTAATAGCTGGTTGCTAGGTGCAGCACCATTCCCTTTGCCACAGATTAATACTCTTTGCATAAAAAAAATGAATAACGAATTCCCATTTGAGAAAATAAGTATTGAAAAATTTAAGGGAATAACAAGCAATATCTCGAAAATGGTTCACTCCACAAAAGAAATGTATATGACATAAATTGTGTATTTTAACGCGATCTACATTTTTTGTGTAGTAAAATTTTGTCAATCTCTTATGGTTTACCAGTTATGCAAAAGTCGTTCACAATGAAGAACACTTTTGGAGATATTTCCAGAAAATTCAAGATATACATTTTACTTGTCATAAAAATATCTTAAACATATGATACTTTAATCAAAATCGTTAGAGCCATTTTTGAGAAAATTAAAATTTTCGAAAAAATGTTCCATGTAAAGGGTAATCTGGGGTGGGGGATTTTCTTGAAAACCTTCGTGTCGCATCTCTGGAAGATACTGAACCTAAATACCAAGTTTGGTGTTTATCCGAGTGTTCGTTTCTGAGTTATGCTGTTCACAGACACACACACGGACATATTTCCAAAAATGCTTTTTTTGGATTCAGGGGACCTCAAAACATATATTTCCGGTGAAATCTCCGTATCGAATTTTTGGGTGGAATACAATACTTCCCCTACTTACTATACGTAGTAGAGAAAGTAAAAAAAGAGAAGAGGCCTCGGAAAATTTCAAACATCTTCCGTTAGTTGACACGAATTACATTGGAACATGCAGCATGAAGTAGTTCTAGAACGGCTAACGCTACAAGAAGAAAATATTTTACACAAATTGTACACTTCACATTTCTGCATGTGAGTTTTTGTCTACGTCTTATCGATTCCTGGTGGTATGCTTGGGTCGGGGTGCTAAGTCTCCCTCGCTTAGAATCCTAATCCTAATTCCTGCTTAATGTTCCAAATACAAAGCAGATTGGGTTGGTAGGACGAGTTTCGTGAAAATCTCCACTTCCTTGGAAGGTACTGGTATTTATACTCGTTTTCGAGTTATGCTATTCACACACTCACACGCAACACATACGAGCTTTTTCTAAAGATATCTTTTGGGAGGTTCAGGGATTTCAAAACGTGTATTTCCAGTGAAGTATGACTCAATACAATATTTTTACTTACTATAGGTAAGCGATAAAAAGTAAGAGTTATCTCATCTTTTGGCGGTTAGACTGGACGGCGCCCTAATGCCATCTGCACGGCATGAAGAAGATGGTTACAGGGATAAGACCTAGAAGACTAACTGTCCGCCTTTCTGTGTGAGGGCGGCGGTTCGACTGGACGGCACCGTAATGCCATTCTGCACGGCATGAAGCAAGGGGTTACAGGGATGAGACCTTGAAGACTAACTGTCCGCCTTTCTGTGTGAGGGCGGCGGTTCGACTGGACGGCACCCTAATGCCATTCTGCACGGCATGAAGCAAGTGGTTACAGGGATGAGACCTTGAAGGCTAACTGTTCGCCTTCTGTGTGAGGGCGGCGGTTCGACTGGACGGCACCCTAATGCCATTCTGCACGGCATGAAGCAAGTGGTTACAGGGATGAGACCTTGAAGGCTAACTGTTCGCGTTTCTGTGTGAGAGCGGCGGTTCAACTGGACGGCACCCTAATGCCGTCTGCACGGCATGAAGCAAGTGGTTACAGGGATGAGACCTTGAAGGCTAACTGTTCGCGTTTCTGTGTGAGAGCGGCGGTTCAACTGGACGGCACCCTAATGCCGTCTGCACGGCATGAAGCAAGTGGTTACAGGGATGAGACCTTGAAGACTAACTGTCCGCCTTTCTGTGTGAGGGCGGCGGTTCGACTGGACGGCACCCTAATGCCATCTGCACGGCATGAAGCAGGTGGTTACAGGGATGAGACCTAGAAGACTAACTGTCCGCCTTTCTGTGTGAGGGCGGCTGTTCGACTGGACGGCACCCTAATGCCGTCTGCACGGCACGAAAGGCACAAGATTCGGTAGCTATGCGCTAGGGTCTCTGTGACTCGTGACGGAGCGGGTTGTTACAGGGATGAGTCCTAGAAGGCTAAACTGTCCATCACATATCGCTCTAAAAGTTATCCACCCATAGATCCGTCGCGATATGACCAAGGAGTTAAAGCGACGTAAAATAAAATAGAATAATAAAAAAAAAACTTTCTTAAAAATAGTCCTACTGGCCGGTGACAGCAGCATGCGTTTGAAATACTCGCAAGACGAATCAATATATATGTAGGTATGTACCTTATATTTTATTTAAAATATCTGTTTATCTCAATTCTATGTTGTGGAAATGTGGAATGTTGAGCGCCCATTAAAATAAACAAATATTATAACAATATTAATTTAGATGTAAAAAATAAAATAAAGTTTATCTCAAATGATGTATGTCACTTTTACATGGTAGTTAGCGTTCCTAGCTATCATGCAAAGAGTCGCAGTGAATTTTTCAGTCGTAGAAAAGCTTCCATCATGAGTTAAAGACTCACTTCAGTACCATACTGCACAAAGCAATTGTAATCCACTGCAGTGTCACCTTCCTACCGAGCAGGATGGCTTAGGCGGTTGCGGCTGGGCCCGCATTTCGGAGATTGTGGGCTCGATTCCCGTGGCCGACCTCCCTGACCCATGAGTTTTTTTGGGGGGGGTTACCGCGGGTTGCCAGGAGAATGCTGGGAAAGATCCTTGCATCCTCCGAATTTCCTGCCCCTCCATTTCATTTCATAAATCGTTTCATTCATCTTTTGTCCCATTTGGTTTGTTTCAAGGCTGGAAGTGTCTACGATGGAGTTTTGGTGCAGCATGGCAGGGGAAAAGGATGCTCTCTGTGAACCTTTTCCGTCCCTCGGTCTTCGGTTGGTTGCCGGGTTATAAGGACCGCCCCCGGCGGGGGCGTTGGACGCCATATGGTCCCCGGTCTGCCTGTCCGTCTGCCGAGGTGTTTATATCTGGAAACTTTGGGGACCCTATCATCGCTGTGCCGTCACTCCTAGTTCCGGCCGCCCGGTGTTTCCTTTCACGTCATCCCTTCCTCCCGGGCCCCCCCTCGTGGGGGCGTACAGTACATTGGCGGACTCCTCGGATCAGTGTGCTTCTCATTCGATTCCATCACCTTGCCCAGTTCGCCCTTGGTTGTCAATCAAGGCTAGCATAGGGATGGCTATGTACACGCCATCGCCGAGCAGAAGGAGGAAACAAATGGAAGAACTGGGAAAATCTAAATATAATCGCGAATCACTGCTTCGTCACTCTTGACCTTGGCTAACGACACCGGACCTTAAGCAGAACTACATCACTTTTTGTGAGTTGAGACTGCATGTAAGCAATAGCAGAATTATCATCTAAATTGAAACCATTTTGTGAAATGGTTCTTTTTGACAACAAAACCAGATATAATTGGAATAGTCTCAATTGAGTAGAGATGATCGTGTGTTCGAAGTGACATCTTTTCGTAAGAGAGGGAAACCTTCTGGACTTCCAATTTGGATTCAAAGAATCGGTATAACTGTTGGATTCAGGCTAAAGAGGATTTTCTTTCCTTGTCTTACACGGAGGCTGGAAGTGAACTTTTATGTTTTACTTAAAGCCCTATTGGACCGAGCGAGATGGTGCCGCAAGAATGTGTGCGGCTTGCATCCCGGGGGTCCCGGGTTCGATCCCCAGTGACCGCCCACTCTGAAACATGAGTTTTCGTGATTTCCCCGGGTCGGTAGGTGAATGCTGGGGCAGTCAATCTTTTACCACGACTCTCCTGTCCCTCGTTTGCTGTACCCATCTTCTTCCTTGTCATTTGTTTCGAAGTTGTAGGACCAGGCGACGGTGTTCTGCGGGTTGCGGCTGGGCGGTGTCTGTGCGCTCTATGGAGATTTCTTCCTGACTTCCTTTCACGGACAGCTCTGTTAGGACCCGACTCCGAGTGCTTTCGGACAGGCGCTCCGGGGGCCCCCCAGAGGCTCGGTGTCTATGGGTGGGCCCGAACGACGTTGGATGCATTCAACCTGGAAACATGGTCCTTGCTTGCACCCGTCTTCATTCGGATTTGGTTACCCATCTAGTCTCTCCCCTCATCCATCCCTTCCAGGTGTCTCGGTAGAAGCACAAGTGGTCGGATAACCTGCGTGCGGTGCTCTCCCCGGTTTCGTTATTACCTTTACCTAATTTTAACATTAAAGTTCTATTGGCAAGTTAACCTCCATTTATCTATTCATTTGTACCCTTAGCTGTACTTACAGGAATATGTATTGCCCATTTAGGTGTTGATTTAATGCTTGTGTATTGCCATTTTAATTTGTATTTGCTTAATTATGTATATTCTGCTCAATCTACTGTATGATATTTGTTTCTTTGCACCACGATCGAAGTTCTTAGTAACCACTGCACGCAAAGAACGCGTTTATACATAACAACTATTTTATTAGCCAACAATAAGATAGTTGTCACCTCAGCCGTAAAGAAATTTCGTAACAAATTTTGCTCTTCGTGTAGGAGAGACATAGAAATCATTCTTTCCGTAATGTCACTCCATCCGTTGTAGAGTGCAATCAGTATTATCTACGAGTTGTTCTCCTAATAAGCATTTAGAACTTCTATTGAACTTAAACTACTGTATTATAAAAGTAATTTAAACTATTCGTTTAAAGGTTCCAACGGCTTATGATTAAAAATCACTTAATGCTGAATTCTGCCATCGCCCGTTAAGTATTGTGTTATTATCGAGTATTATGTTTCAGAGCGTAAGTGAGAATCTGAAAAATAAATGCCAACGATTAGAAGCAAATGTAAAAGGAATTAGCATCTTTTGATGAGACTTTTATCTTCGAAAGCCGTCAATGAATGGTGCGATCTTTTAATGTTAAAGATGGCTAATAAATGGAATTGGTAAAAATTCCCCGTAGTAATATGTGAATTCAAACCTCTGCATACAACATGTAGTGTATTTGTTCTGGTGTTCAAATATCGGCGTTTTCCTCTATCATTCTTAAAAATTATCCCTCGTCTGTGTTAGATATCGCCAAGCAATTCCCCGACACTGGCGCCTTCCGATAGCTTCCTTTATCGATAAAACTTTATAAATATCGCAAAGTAAACTGCGGATAGAAGATAGGAATAAGCACGACGTTTTGAAGTGACATGCAATTCCAAGAAATAGAGAAACGACCACACCTAATAGCTTCACTCAAATAGTCTCCAATAGAAGATAGGAATGAACACGACATTTTGAAGTGCCATATTATTCCAGGAAGTACAGATAGCTATATCTATAATCTGCATGCAAATAGTCTACAATAGAGGGTAGGGCAGCGCCACTGTAAAGCATAGTGGGTTCATACTATCCTCGTTAACGACCGTTTTTTACTTTCTCTACTACGTATAGTAAGTAGGGGAAGTATTGCATTCCACCCAAAAATTCGATACCGAGATTTCACCGGAAATACATGTTTTGAGACCTCCTGAATCCAAAAAAAGCATTTTTGGAAACATGTCCGTGTGTGTGTCTGTGTGTGTGTGTGTCTGTGTGTGTGTGTGTCTGTGTGTGTGTGTGTGTCTGTGTGTGTGTCTGTGTGTGTGTCTGTGAACAGCATAACTCAAAAACGAACAGTCGGATAAACTCCAAACTTGGTATTTAGGTTCAGTATCTTCCAGAGATGCGACACGAAGGTTTTCAAGAAAATCCCCCCACCCCAGACTACCCTTTACATGGAACATTTTTCGAAAATTTTAATTTTCTCAAAAATGGCTCTAACGATTTTGATGAAAATATCATATGTTTAAGATAATGTCATGAGAAATGAAATGTATATCTCGAATTTTCTGGGAATGTCTCCAAAAGTATTCTTCATTATGAACGACTTTTGCATAACTGGTAAACCATAAGAGATAGCCAAAATTTTACTACGCAAAAAATGTAGATCGCGTTAAAATACCCAACTTAAGTCATATACATTTCTTTTGTTGAGTGAACCGTTTTCGAGATATTGCTTGTTATTTCCTTAAATTTTCCAATACTTATACTTTTTCTCAAATTCGTTATTCATTTTTTTTTGTTCTGGACATGCAAAGAGAATGGAATGCGCCACATAGCAACCAGCGTTAAAATATTTGACTATCGCTCAAAGCCTACCATATTTCCCTTGCATCTACAAGAAAATTGCCAATAAGATTGACATCTCGATATCTCGATTAACATAAAGCATATGGAGAATAAACGTTTGTAAAAATAGTTTGTACAAGAGTAGAGAAAGTCATGTGAGTGTAACACATCAGATTTTTTTTTACTTCCATTTGTACCCATCTTTAACCACAAACTATTTACCTTTCATTTGCAACATATTGCCTATAGGCACTGGTGTTAACTCGTATTCGCTTGTCGTTGGATTTCTGGTAAACTTTGGGTTTTATTCATAGATCACACACACACACACATTCACACTCTTATTCATACTTCAGACTCTGGGAAGGATAGGGAATAACCTTGGGTAGAGAAACATTCCCACCCCAACCAGAAATTGAACCCGGGACCCCTCAAGTGCTCTACCAACTGAGCTACTAACCGAGCCACAGTTGTTTAGTAAGATGTAACTAGGAATATGGTTCTGATGTTTTTTGAAAATAAAAATTCACAGCGCGAAATTATTATTAATTAATTAATTGTGCAAAATTTACAGTGAAGATCTTAAGTACAACTTAAAATTAAGATGATGAAATAAAATTACAAGTCACATTCTCACGTTTAAGGCAATCTTTCTATGTAGGCACTATATCTGCTTTTGATGGAGGCTAGACAAAAATAAATGTTTGTGACTGACCTTCAAGGGGCTCAAAATTTCAGAAAAAACTAAAACTCGAATAATTTGTTGCATCGTCTTGAAATAACAGGATTAGTCAGTCAGTATTTTTGACAGTGTTTTTGACCTTGGCGCGCCTGGGCTCGAACACGCACACCTGGAATTGTATTCAGTTTTATTAATGTACGCTCTTTAACTGCTGTGGTCCATAGCGTCCCATTCTATATTGGGAGTGAAAGACTGGTAATTTTGCTCAGAGGCCTCTTTATCAGCTTGAGGTTCTTTTACGTGCCGTAAATCTACGCCACGGAACCACTGGCTTTACTTCCCTTGCCAAGGAAGCCAAGCTAAGGATTTTTACGCCCGAAAAAAGTCCATTGCCCTCCGCCGGGTTTGAACCCGCGATCTCGGGAACTATAGGGTAGCACGGTGACCACTACACCACGGAGGACGACACACGCACACCTAGATGTAATGCAATCACGATAAAGGTGTGTCCTTTTATTTACCGCACAAATAAGCAACTTTTTGTGGTTTCAGTAGCCTTGGCTCCGGCTCCTCTAGCAGTAAACTAAGGCTTGTGTGTCATCACATGCTTCAGTATCGTCGAGTACAATAGAGCCAACAGAACGCGATGGTAATTTACAACAGAAGTGATATTAAGAATCTGAGGTAACACACGGTCTAAGATCTTTGATCTTCTGGTCGTTAACGAGGATAGTGCGCCTGTAATCAAAGTTTAAAGGGCATCCACTACAGAGAAGGATCATATAAGTTCCAACTTTCCAAGTAGATACTTTGCGTTTCTCTGTAATTAAAATACAATTACAAAAAAATGGGGGAGGGCATGTGTTAAATTTTAGTTTACACATCCTTGAAATAGCACCTTTTCAAGTAATGATATTCTCTAATTTTCTCACTAAAGAACATGTTTGTAATATTTTTACAAATTCTATGCCCTTTTGCCTTTGTTTAAGTTTTGTTCATCTTTTACAACAGATTTCCTTTTTACTTTTTCTACTACGTACATAGTATAGAAGGTACTGCATTCTCGATACCGAGACTTTACCGGAATACATATTTTGAGGCTCCTTGAATCTAAAAAAAGCATATCTGGAAACATGTTTGTGTGTGTGTGTCTGTGAAAAGCATAACTCAAATACGAAAAGTCGTATAAATACCAAACTTGGCATTTAAGTTCAGTATCTTCCAAGAATGCAACACGAAGATTTTCAAGAAAACTTCCCCAACCCAACTACCTTTTACATGGAATATTTTTCGAAAATTTTTATTTTCTAAAAAATAATTCTAACGATTTTAATGAAAATACCATATATTAAAGATATTTACATGACAAATAAAATGTATATCTTGAATTTTCTGGGAAAAGCCATGAAGTCCTCTTCATTCGGAAGGAATTTTGTATAAACTTGTTTAATTGGTAAACGTTAAGCGATATATGAAAACGCACTACACAAGAAATGTAGATCTCTTTAAAACACACACTTTATTTCAAATAAGTTTTTTTATGGCATAAACCATTTCGAGATATCCGTTATTAATGGTTCGAGTTGTTCATTACTTGGTCATTCTCTTAAAGTCCTGTCAACATTCAATTGTTTCTCGTGATTGCATGAAAACGGATGGAATTTTAAGGCCAGTGTATAGCGTCCAGTTCTAAAACATTTGACTATAGCTGTTCACTTTGCAGATCTAAGGAAATGTGTAATATAGCTATTTCTGCAAAGGTTTATTTGGATTAAAATGTAGTAGATAGAAAAATAAGCTTTCGTTAGAATAGGTGGTTTGTATACCCACTAATAAACGATAGAGGTTAGAGAAAGTCATGTGGATGTATCGTATCAGATTTTTTAATTATGCTTGTTTTAAGTTGCTAGAACCTTGTGATCATATGAAGGCTTTATGGGTTCTTTGGCATTCTGGAATCAGAGTATGTACTTGCTTATGATGGCGTCAGTTGCATAGCCGCCTTTATGCACCATATTTATTTTGTATTCGTGTAGTGGGCAAGTGAAATTAAACCCTTCTGTGAGTTTTGGTATCCTGGTTACTGTAAAGAAGTACAGATGAACTTAAGCTTTGGTGTTCTTTCTGTGGCATCTACAAATTGATGACAGACACCTTACTTTCGTAGTCGTGTTCTGTACCATTCCTCTTTCTATTTGTTTTGATTTGAGGGTGGTCATATTAAAATATCTACTCCCATTATTTCCTTGATTACTGAGGAGTGGTCTCCTTGACCGCGTTACTTAAGCGGTCTTGGCGCAGGGGATTGCGGCTTCGATTCCGCTTCGGATGTGGTTGTGCACAATGACAGTGTAAATGCTTTTGTGTCTAAGTATAATTATGGTATGCCCCAATGTACATGTACCTAAACAAGTACGAAAACACAAATATGGAATAAATAAAGAAAAACACATTACATTGCCCGTAGCGGAGAAATCCTTAGACCTCCCAAATGCAGTCCATTGAACCTAGCACATGAGTCACCCTTTTCGAAAAGATACTTATGAAATCGTTGAGAAGATGCCATTTGAGGTGTGGGGATCCAAAGCTCTAGAATATTCAGACTGACGCAGACAATAATGCTAAAAGCCTTGAAATTATGAGAACCAAAGGCTTCGGACATCAGGTTTATCTTTCGTTCATCTAAGAGAAGCCATTGATAATTGAGGGCAATGGCTTCGACTCGAGTGTTCTTCAGGCGATGAGAAGAAACAACCATTTTTACATGATCTTACGTGTTCTTGGCCTTATGGATACAAACGTATACCTTCCACTGAAAGTATAACACCAAAACTCCTAAGATTTGCCAACTTAAATAATAATGGAGCAGTAAACAATTATTTGATGCATATATAGGTAGTATACGTGTCTTCTATGTATGCAGTAGTCTCGGCCTTCTATATGACAATGCCCGCTTGTGTTCATCATAATATCAGTTTACGCTGACAGCGCACTATTTTATCTTCACTCAGTTGCTCCCAAAAAGACAGACTAGTTTTCAAAATAAGTATTTTATGTTTTCAGAATATACGACCATGCAAAATATACTGTAAATTCGTTTTGCTCTTTTTTTGTATGCTTAAGTTTTTCCTTGATTCTGTAAAATTCACTTACCGAACTTGTATTGTAATATACTGTTACACAACTACTAAATAAAATGCTTAATTTTCTTACAAGTGAGATGTTGACGACAAGGCTTTAGGCGAGGTTGGAGTTTCGATATGAGCAAAGAAACAAAGATATGGTACTTTATTGGTATATATGAATAGCTGCATAATTTTGTTCCACACTCTGTAGCTGTGTTGAATAGGTCGATAGATGTACCATTCATTACACAATGCAAGACATGCAAGTGACATAATGAAAGGAATTAGCAGATGATGATGATGATGGTTATTATTATTATTATTATTATTATTATTATTATTATTATTATTATTATTATTATTATTATTATTATTATTATGATGATTATTATTATTATTATTATTATTATTATTGTGAACCATTTTTCAACCCCTGAAATTTCCAATACTGATTTCCTCTTACACATGGTGGGGAAGATTTAATGTGGAAAACAGCTACTGCAGAAAAACGTTGCTTTTATGTATTTTTCAGTTTATAAAAGCAATATTTTTGGCATAGCGTGGAATAAAAAGAGTTGTTTCATTAAGCAGAGGGAGTAACCTTTGAAAAAAGATTTTTAAAAAGGCGCTCACTATTGGTTAATGCATAGAATAAACAGCTAAATTAGCTTTGTAATGACAAAACAAAGGTTTATACGCATTTCTCTCACTTGGGGCTATAGATTACAATAAGTCCCTACAAAGAAATAGTCAACTGCTCATCAAATTCTGGTGGAATTCATACGGTTTGCAAGAAAAACATGTCTTTAAAAATGCAGAGTTTATGTTCAGGCATTCGGTGTATTCTCCGTTTCTGCATTCCTTCTAGTGGTAGTCTCAAGCAAACACCCTTATTTTAACTACTCATTGGCTTTGGTCTTTTCTAAGAAATCAAGACTTGGTAGAGCTAATCATGCGTCCAACATTTATTCGCTTTTAACTTTTTTTTTTAATGGACGGGAAAAGCCAGACCACAGAGAATAGGGCATCTGGTATGACATTTAGGAACAAATCCATCCCTTTTCTTCAGTACAGCATAAATTTAAGACGTCATAGTTAAGTTTAGTTCGTGAATGAGACGTTCAGAATGAATATCCTTTGAACTGTGAATAACCACTTATTTTTAATGACTTACAGTTCAAACACTTTATGGTATTGACAACCTATTCGTCATATCGTTCGGTCAGTGTTACTACTGTTTTATATAATAAACATATGGCTCAGCAGCAAGGCCCGAGATGTTCACACGGTCAAACTAAAGGTGGCTGATTTTTTAAGCAGTTATTATTATTATTTTTTTTTTTTTTTTTTTTTTACTTTCTCTACTACGTATAGTAAGTAGGGGAAGTATTGTATTCCATTCAAAAATTCGATACCGAGATTTTACAAGAAATATATGTTTTGAGACCCCCTGAATCCAAAAAAGAGCATTTTTGGAAACGTCCGTGTGTGTGTGTGTGTCTGTGAACAGCATAACTCAGAAACGAACAGTCGGATAAACACCAAACTTGGTATTTATGTTCAGTATCTTCCAGAGATGCGACACGGTTTTCAAGAAAATCCCTCCACCCAAGATTACCCTTTACATGGAACATTTTTCGAAAATTTTAATTTTCTCAAAAATGGCTCTAACGATTTTGATTAAAATATCATGTTTAAGATATTTTCATGACAAATGAAATTTATATCTCGAATTTTCTGGGAATGTCTCCAAAAGTATTCTTCATTGTGAACGACTTTTGCATAACTGGTAAACCATAAGAGATAGACAAAATTTTACTACACAAAAAATGTAGATCGCGTTAAAATACACAATTTATGTCATTAACATTTTTTTTGAGTGAACCATTTTCGAGATATTGCTTGTTATTCCCTTATATTTTCCAATACTTTTTTTCAAATGGGAATTCGTTATTCATTTTTGTTATGTCCTGGACATCAAAGAGAATGGAATGCTCCACATAGCAACCAGCTCTTAAAAGATTTGACTATCGCTTAAAGTCTACCATATTCCCCTTGCATCTACAAGAAAATTAGCAATAAGATTAACATCTCGATTAACATGAAGCATATGGAGAATAAGCGTTTGTAAAAATAGTTTGTACAAGAGTAGAGAAAGTCATGTGAGTGTAACACATCAGATTTTTTATGTTCCTTTGAGTGAGCATGCGGTTCACAACCTTCAACTTCTGTATGCCGCTTTGACTAATTCTATAATACAAACTACAAGGCACTGATTTGGGCAAGCTCTCTACCGTGATCGGCGGCAGCAGTGGTTAAGCTACTTAACTTCTAATTAAGTTGAGTTCGATTCTCTGCAGTGGATTGTGGTTTTTCAATTTTTACAACTCGATTTACTGTAATGTAGTTAAATAATATTGCTTTGTTTTACTTACAAATATAATTACAATAATGCTGACAATTGTGGAATAAAGTTAAATTGATTGAGTATGGAACCACCTGCTGACCGATAAATTAATGTGATGGTTGCCATCTACCGGTATGACACACTACTAAATAAACGCCGCATACATAAAAATGAAGAAAACCTGTTATATGTTTACCCATATATTTAAAATGAAAATTTAAACTTATAACCTCAGAAACAGTAAACTAACTCTACCACTGAGCTAAGAGTGCTCTAGTAAGCGTGGCATTGTTAACGAGCTGTAGTTATACTCCATGAGAACCACAAAACAAGAAAGTGTGTTTTGGTTACAAATATTCAGTATTGAAACACTCTGAAACATCTGTCTGTTTGAAATCTCATATATGAATTACTTTCTGAGAAGACTTTTGTGATTAGAGTTGAGTTCTCCATTTTAACTACTCTAAGAATATACGCAGTGTTGTGAACAAAGCCTAGCTGCCCCGAGCGCTCACGGAAGCACCCGATTCGCCGTCAGACGCCGGCAAGTTTTGAATTGACCGAGTGTACAAATGTGTATGCCAGCACTGTGGAGCGTGAAGTCCTCATAGTGATGTCTCTGGAATACTGTTAATATCAATAACTAGTTCATAAGGTTTACCAGGCTTCAGTATTTCATAAAGAAACCACTTCGTTTGAATATACACAGTAACGACTGTAATTTAAGTAGGTTATAGAAACGTACTGGTTGGACGTTTTACTATTCTTTGTTATTCTTTATAGCAGAGACATGTGCTGCCCTCATAGTATAAGCCTTAGTGTTGTATATTCCATGTTGGACACTGCATTACATTACAAAGTGAAGGCTGCAGGATAGCGAAGTACTGGGGAACAATACTGCTGATGGTTTTGGCTTCAAATGCAGTACGGCGCGGAAATAGAGAGGCAATCAGATATATACTAATTTCAGGTCATGCTGAAACACGTGGAGCTACACAATATGAGAGTCATTTCAGCTCGATTTCAGCTCATAATATACTGTAACTGCTTCGAATTGTATTAAAGTTAACCAACAATAATTTACTTTTAAACAATCTACATTGCATTTTCATTTTTAATATCGTAACAAAGCATCTCCTACAAATAGTTCGTGTCGCAATATTCATATAGACGTGCACTAGCATCACTGATAAAAGCTGCATCATGTATAAACGATCTTACTGAACGAAATGAGCATGATAACACTCAGGAAAAGACCCTGTCCGACTTTCGTTTTTTCTTATTTGAGGATTTACTTTGTTTTTTTTTCTTTTCTCTCTTTTTTTAATCCGTAGTTACTTCTGAGGAGAGCATAACAAGGTGGATCTGAATTATAGGAGGGAGAATAGTCATCTATTCATTTTATCGCCTCCGGAAATTGTTGCAGTGCATATTCGTTAACAATGAACCATGCTTGCAAATGCAGGGAATGCTAATTTCTGAGAACTGTGCAAGTATGCATACCAAACTGCCGAGAGTAAGACAAGGAATTATCGGCTAGTATGACGTACTTCCACTGATTCCTCACAAATCAAGCACAATTCTCCCTTCTACAGCAGTTGCAGTTATATGTTGTCAAGTTGCAATAAGTGTTGCATTTTCCCAAATATATTATCCAAAAAGATATCGAGGTTTGCTCGAAATTATTGCATTGGTTTTATTGTTATAATTTTTATTGTTTAAAGCGTGGCATGGTCATGGTTTATTTCGTACATTTCCATTTTTGTTACATTTCTCGATAATTAAGTTGCATACGTTTTTTATGCCCTTTTATCTTATTTATATTACCGAACAGTCATAGCATTAGGCAGTTACTCAAAATTCTGTTGGCAGATCACAGCATTGTATAACTTCCAAGGAGCTTCTAGTCAATTTCTGTCGATGAAGTGCACTCCCAGTGTAATATTCTGTTATTCTGTACGTAGGAGAAGAGTGTAGATGTCTATTCAGTGGTCACGTGGCATTTTCCCCATTTGATGGCCAACAATGGAGCGCTGAACTAACCTTGTGCCGTGTGCGTTGAACTGTCTCGGCTCCTGCAAGTTTTTATTTTTTTTCCCCTGCCTGGAACCACCCCTACCATATGAGGTTACGCTCCAGCGTTGCTGCGCAGGCCCTTGTCACAAAGAACGCGTCTCAAGACGTGGCAACTCCGCCGTTTTCCATTCTCTTCTTCTGGAATAGGAATTTCCGGTCCAAAATAATCGTCATGACGGCATCGTTGTTAGCCTCCAAACACAGGCAAACTTCTGCACCGTTTGTATGGAAGAACATATTTGTGTTGTAACAACAGCATGGGCTCAAGACCTCCAAAATGCTTTCTGTAAAACTTGCCTTTTAAAACTGTGAGCATTTTTGCGAGAACAAAAAAGAAACTGTTATATCTATTTGTAATTAGGACTGTACACAATTACCAAATTTATTTTCAAGTTGAAGAATTTAAAAGCGGCAAATATAAATGGGAAAGGTCACTAGTTTCCTTCATACTTTATCTCTCTTGATTTTTCACATTAGCTTGAGAAATTCATCTTCACGTAATATATCCTCCCTATATAATTTACACCGTTTAGTATGAATCTCACATTAACATAACTCAGTACCATTCAGGTATCTTCTAACACGAATAAGAAGAAAAGTGTCAAAAAGTCACAAAAGTTTCTTATATTGGTAAACTGAATTAGATTTAAGGAATGTAATGCCTTGGCAGTACTCAAACAAATGGCATTGAGTTTTTCAAATCTGTTTCAATTTTCCGATCTTAATCTGCACATGGCCAATGCGATAAAAGTCATCAGACATACATATAGTTTTATTTCACCAAAGTCTGACTCAATTTCCAATCACGCTACCTATTTCAGTTTTAGAGCATTCAGATGAACACTGTTTTATCGCTTAATTCAGTGTTTCTCATTACATCTTGAAAGAAGCATTTGGAACCTTCAGGTTAATTCGCCAAACCTAACACTAGTTTTGTAATGTTGTACTTATTTTTATTCGCATGATTTGATTCTTTTCGAATGATGGTTCACTACATAAACATGTTGGATATTTCTAGCTTTTCCGATCTCTCTTTCTAGCCTTTTTAAACAGAAATTGGCGCATGTCCTCTCGCATATCTTTTTTGTTTATTAATATCCCAACGCATGGATATTATCCCTAGCATGGCACTTTACTTTCTTTCGAGTCATATAACTGGTAAACCTCTGGACGTTACAGTAATTTTAAATAAATATATCTTCTGTAGAACGCAGTTTTATTGTAACCTTGCGTACCAAAAGTAAGCAAAATTGTTGTATTTTATTTATACAATATCAGCTATGCTCTTGTATCTTCTGCATGAGAATGGCTTAGTGTAAATACAGCTGGCTTCTGAGGTTGAGCCTCCTATAAGGCGCGGCAGCACCAGCCCGGCGGAGTAAAGGGGAAAACAAGGTTAAAAGACAAGATCACAGTACAAACCATCGTATTCAACAGCAAGTTTCCAGGGTAGATCCTGGAAAAACAACCACGTGCTGATCGCCAAGCCAGTAGACTGTCCATTTGTTATTACATTTTACTGGAGTAGCAGAAAGTAAGTCCTGGAAAATAGATTACATATTCCTAAATATTTGATTTTCTAAAAAATGGTTCTAATGATTTTGTTTAAAATACCATATATGAAAGATATTTACATGAAAAATAAAATATATATCTTGCATTCTTCTATGAAGTCCTCTTCATTCGGAAGGAGTTTTGTATAATATTGCATAACTGGTAAAGGTAAGCGATAGACGAAAACGTACTACACAAAATATGTAGATCTAAAACACACAATTGATTTAAAATAAGTTTTTTGTGGCATAAGTCGCTTCTGAAATATTCGTTATTAAAGATTCGAATTGTTCATGTCTTGGTCATTCTCTTAAAACTCCTGCCAACATGCAGTTGTTTCTCGCGATTGCATGGAAACAGTATGGAATTTTAAGGCCAGCATATAGCGTCCAGTTCTTAAACATTTAACTATCGCTGTTCTCTTTGTAGCTATAACGAAATATGTAATGTAGCCATTTCTGCAAAGGTTTATTTGGATTAAAATGTAGTAGATAGAAAAATAAGTCTGAGCAAGAATAATTTATATATCCCTAATAAGAGGGTACAAAAAGCCGTGTGAATGTATCACACCAGATTTTTTATTTTTCAGCCTTTCCAAATCCTTAAATAATAAATGGAAGTTAAAAATGCATTCGCATTTATAAAGCTAAGTAACTAGTGAAATAAAGAATAGTTTGATTACGTGTATAAGTTATCTGAACAACACATTCCTTACAATACTTTCAGGTGTTAAAATAGTTGAAAGCGGTTCCTGATTAGGTATAAGTATATGATATATTTTATTCAAGTTCCTGCCGTAAAAATACGAGAGGCAATTATAGAGCTTAGGGGTGCAAATAATAGAATTGCTACTCTTGGCCTTGGATGTAGCGTGGGTTTCTGCCAGGTCGGTTGGTTGTTACAGTGATAACCCCAACCCCATTCGGCCAAAGAGCTATATACAGGTGTTAGACGTGCCATTTTACCAACGCTTTTCTATCATGTCCACAATCGGGGCATTATTTTGGTCCATTTCTTTTCAAAACTGAGGAATTAATTACCAGCAGTGGTGGAGTATGAATAGAAAAATTAATTTAAAAAATATACAGCAAGCTCAAAAAAATATGTTTACAATTGAGAAATCGCCTGTAGTATCAGAAAATGCACCTTGTAAACACTGCCTGAATGTAAATGTGAGCGAAATCTAAGACCAATGAGCTTCATTCCCATCTTTGTAAAGGTATTAAAATTATATCCTTATTTCACTCTTGTGTACGCATAGCATTTGTTAAGAACTTCATCACAAATAAATTAACGAAAATATACAAAAATGAGCGCGCTGGAGTTAACGAGTCATTTTGTGTTATTCTTTTTTAAAAATACTCTCGCTCACAATTACAGCACTGATGTGTTTCTTGGATTAATATATCCAACGAAAATGTCGGATAAAAACATTCGTTCTTGTAAAGGTTATATATTATACAAAACAATGGAAACATCGAGTGAGATGGTTCACTGATACTTCGAGTCTTTTATTTGGCAGAAATGAGGAAAAACCTCGATTTTCGCCAGTCTGATTAGGTTTGCTTGTAGATTACCGTATCCACTAAGGTCGCTGTCGGATTGATATACAATTTTGAAACCCCATATGGCAGCAAAAATACAATAAAATTTGTAACGAGTACTTATGGAACTCTTAAGGCAGATCACTTGAACGAGGATTTTTATGAGCTAATAATCACTATAACATGCAAAATAAAATATATGTTATGTCCTAAAACTTACAAAAATATGCACAGTGACTTAAAATATTAGCTAATAACATCATAACAAGGTAAAATTTCAGTTGTAAAATAAATTAATAGGCGACTTTATGACAATTAACTACTTATTTGAGAATAAACTGCACACGAGAAGCAAGCTAAACTATAGAATTTAATATCTCCATTCTTACCTCCCCGTATGGCTATGACCTTCGGGGGATACCTCATTCCACCAAGCGAATGACTAGACCCAACTCTGAGGTGAAGGCACCCAGCAGACGGGATCCGTTACCTTCGATGATAGGATGATGAAGATGGCAGTGGAATGAGAGGACCTACAGCTTTTACCGTGGACTCCGAATCACGTTGGGCCTTGGGGATACTTCACATAAAGGAATTTAATATTGTAGTATGCTTTTTATTTATTAATTTTTTTAATACTCAGTACACAGTTAATGTATGGTGTGATTTTTTTAAATGATTGTTTTCCTTCAGCTTATGAGCCCTAACTTGCAGTATACAACGAACACCTTGTGCAAATTTTAAAATAAAAATATTTTCTCAGCCAACAAAGTCTTGCACTCTAAAAACCTCTTTCTATTTCAGCTGACACAAGAGAAGCATATTTAAAATTGATAATATAATTTGAATCTAGTTCCAATTAATTAGAAGAAATTTTTTACCCAACAAAATCATTGAAATGGAACAAATGTATGGATTCCTTTTATTTCTAACATTTGTTCTAATAATTAAGTCACACGGTTTACAATGCAGCATTTTACCATGGGTCGAAAACTCTTTCTCGCCATTTCGAGACACGAACTGTTGTATTTTTGCTCGAATAGGCATTTTTTCTGAACTATACTGTACACACTTCCGACTTCAACAAGATTCAATAACACAATGCAACACTTGTGTGCAATCCGGTGCTCAAATTATAACGACAGTCTTAAATAGCTACCTGCTTGTAATGTAAGAACAGGCTACACAAACTCACTAATACGCAAGGGTAAAGTCCAGATTGTAAATTCAAACGAAATGGGGGAGGAAGGTAGACTTTTACAATTTTCCAGGAAACAAAATGGGTTGTGTAATTCTGAGAAATTTAACTCGAACACAGATGAATGAAACTGCACGAGGAATGAGTAAAAAATATGACAAATATGATGATTAATTAGTTACTAAAATGTTAAAGTTATATGCTAAAAAAATATGCTTAACTAAAAAGTTATTATATGAAATAATATATAAAACAGAAAGAAGTTGCTATATATGCATAAATATGATTTAGAAAATTGGTATAATTCGCTTAGCTTTTTTCCAAATAATTATTTATATATTTATACAAGAAACACACACAGACACACACACACACACACACACACACACACACACACACACACAAGGAATATATCAGTCTTACTAAAAAATATACGCTCCATCAGAAAATCCTAGCCCTACGATCACCGTTAACATTAGCACACAGAATTCAAAAAGTAACTTCAGGCCACTTGACGCAGGTGACACCAAAACCTAAAGATGTTGCCACATGATCTTAAAAGATAAACAAACAATATGTATATTAATAAAAGTAAAAGCATACGATTAAAACGTTCTGCGTGATCCTCCACACATTCACGGCAGAGGACGGTGTTTATTCAGATTTACCAGCTTTATTGGATCGAGCATGTATGAAACTGTAACGAATAGCTCAATGCTTGAACACAATCATCCGACATCTGCTGTTTTTGTAATAAAGCTGAATCACATGGGTAGCACATCCAATACAAACGTGTGAATACAGTCTGTTCATTATTGTGATGAGTAGTAGCTTGCAAGCCAGCCGGTTGGATTCAGAAATTCAAAGGGGCGTTTCACAATGGCATACCTAATTAACCTCGCGGTTTATATATAGGTGCTGCATATCAATAAGCATTAAGTTCATAAAGTACATTAATTTCTCCGGTGTAACCAGCTAAAACATTTTCAACTGTTAAACAAAATTCCACAGTAAAATTCTTAATCCAGTGCATACGAGCATTCCTGGAGGTTTGCTTGTTTAGCATACATACGCTTCTCTTCCATTGTGAACGGAGTTTTGAGCGATAAATAGGATAAATATCTTCTGTAAAACAAGCTTAATCCTTAGCCGTAATACAGAGTTTTTGTATAAGGTAGTCGCCCGGCACAGGGACACTTCGTGTCTGCCGTTAAGGCACACCTCCATCGGAGTGAAGAGCGCAGTTACAGATCATTAAACGGAACGCTAATGATCAAGCCTATGCCACCGGACTAGATACTTGGTACTTGGTAGTGGAACGCAAGTTTTGCGGTCGTCGCATCCGGAACATCTGTGGCACTGAAACATTCCGTCACAACTCGACCTTGACTGAGCGTTGACGCCCGCATGATCTGTCTGGGTGCTGGCGAGACCGATGGAGCATGATCATAAAGAGAGGCTTGCAGCTATCAAGTATCCGGCGAGACAGAAAATGGCGGGAACGGTCGTTGTTGTAGGCCACACAGGTACCTGACCTTCATCGTGGTGGTGCATGAAGAAAAGAACTCGCCTCCCCCCTCACCTACCAGTCTACCCTCAAGACAGCTGGAGTTCCAGCCTACGGGCTCCTGTTTTTGCAATCCAACTGCCAAGTTTAACACGGCATGGGAAACCTCTTGGTACAACTCGATTCCTTCAGCCTGTTTGAAGGAAAATCAATAAGAACACACGTTATTGTAATACCTACCTTCTGATTGAAATACGTTTGTACTGGAAGGGGAAGTTTCTGGAGGGATCATGGCAAAACTTGAACTTCGAATAACGAAGCAAAAGGTAGGGGACTAACTGATATATTCCACACACAAATCCCATGGAGAACTTCAACTGCTTTTCGTTTATATGTAATGAGAAGGTAAATAAGCAACTTTACATTCATAAGCTTTCTTTTTGTGGTGTAAATGAAGCTGATGGCCATTAAATAATGATAATTTTTTTTTATTGTATCCATGCTGTATTTGTGAAATAGTGTGTAATTAATCTACTTTAATTTCGTTGAATTGCATGATTCTGTCCCGAGTTAGTCTTCCAAAATGAACACTAGATGTACCTATACAACATAGTAAGAAGAAAACTTACTCAAACTGGCATCATCCATTTGTCAACATAGTCATAACAGTAGTTCATATCTGCGTGTTACTTCGCAGAATGCGTTTTCAAAACAAGTGAGTGAACTATGAGCCGAGAATTTTTTGGAATTTATATCATCAAATATAGTTTTAAAAAAGCTCTTATGTTAGCAGAAGTGTTCAAGAGAATGAATTATCTGTTTTAACAGAGTTTCACTTATTTTTGTGTTTATATACTTTTGGTCATTTAATTATATTTTCACAGCTTCCAGTATGTAAATTCCAAGACTATCAGTCAGGAAGAACATTTTACTTAACTGTAACCTATATTTAATGTTTTCTGGGGCCACTTCTGTTAGATTAATGGGCTGCTCGTGGCCTGCCACAATTTTGCACTGTTCTATTTCGAAAGCGTTTCCAAAAACTTCGAAGATATAAGATAGGTTCTGCATGTCACCAAGAGGAAATAATGTTTCTTGAACTTCGTGGACAGAAAATAGCCATTCACATCAACTGCGCATCTAATAAAGGTAAATACAAGTTATTTAGTGTTCTAATTCACATTTATGATATGTTTATTTTATTATTTTGGATGTTTGGGGCAATAGCTGTGTGTGTTCTCTACGTGGCGTTAACAAATGCCTGAGATGCTGCTTATCCCTTAGCCTTTTAAACATACCTATCTCCTCATTGGTAAAGCCCTGTTGTCACTTTTCGTTCTGTTTCGTTACGAAGATAAGTGCACTCTTGACTCCATATAGATTTGATATCTAACAGTCAGCAAGCAGCGATTGGCTAAGGAAAGAATTACATTTGAGAAATATTATCTGTAACCCCTAGCTCTATGCTACAAGAAAGCTGAGCGCGTATCAAAGGTATTATTATCTCACAGCTTATCCTATAGTACTGATTGTCACAATAAGCATTGTTTAATCATTTTAACTGCGTTGTTTTCTAACCTAAACCTTCTTTGATGGACAGACGTTTCTATAGAACCATTAAAACATAAATAAATAAAAAATCGCTGCATTGACTCATTCACACAGGCAGACAACTCTTTCGTTTTATACACAGTATCGATAATCCGAAAGTTTATCCGGAAAGTTCTGAATCTGAGAAGCTAGTGTTTTAAAAAATGTGATCTTGGACCTGAAAAAAATTACAGTTCGTAACCACATATTACTGCATACCTTTTTGTTGCAAGACTAAACTACATTTTTGTTTATAATAAGTGCATTTTAAACGTACGTACCAACGCAAATTGTAGTGTTTCAATTCAGCACTGAATTCTAATTATTAATCGGTTATTCAGATTATTTCGGTTTAAAACAAAAGTGATTCCCAATTAACCCAGATAATTGATTAACTACTATATTGGAACTGTCTGCTATAGACAGTCCTTCACGAGCCTACATTACGCGAGACATAACAAAGAGAAGTATTTTAATAGCACTATATGCTTTTTTTCTCCCTTCGTTGTGCTATTTTTATCCCGGAGGCGTAGGGAGCACTGTACCGTTGGAAGACAAAGGCGAAGCGTTTTCCCGCCGAGAGCGAGAGCCATTTGCAGACATGCTGCAGAGGACGTTGGCTTCCTCCAAGTCAACAAACCCGACAGGGTTACGACATACCGGTTAACCGATTCCTCATGAATAATTACAAAAACAAAGGGGGAGGTGCTTGGTTCCCACGTTCTTCGGTTAATAGTGCAGCGCGTGTACCCAAAACAAAACACAGGCGGCCGACAGACAAGCAGTTGAAGGCATGGAACATAAAGACAACAGTCCTAATAGTCATTTCATTACATACTGGTGGAAAAGAAATAACTGCTCCAAAATAGCACGTGTTAAAGCAATAGGCAGAATAATACAAATGCTTTGTGGAGGGTTTTTATTGGAATTATCTATGATTGTGAGGGTGGCCATCTCAATAATAATAATAATAATAATAATAATAATAATAATAATAATAATAGTTCTTGTCATATTTTAGTCAGCATAGTATTTCGGATAGAAGGGTGAAGTAAATATGACACCGAAAAAACTACACCTGAAACAGAAACTTGTCTCCAAGAAAGACAAATTTTTTTTCAGTCAATATTATACTCATATTCCTTAAAGTTCTGGAAGAATTGTTTTCTTTCATTAATATCTTAATATTTGCTCATTCTTAAGCTTGTCATTTTATCGTCAAGGGGTTAAAACGCTTATGTCTATGTATAGATAGGTTAATGCACGCTTGTTTTTTTCCTCTCTGAAATTTTTAAATTCTGCAGATATGAAATAGTCTTTGGAAATTTACACCACGGAAATTTATACCTACCAGCAAAGAACAGGGCAAAAGAACATTTATAGTGCAATATCTCCAGCAGCTTTGATTAATTATTCCTTTAACAACTTGCAATGAAAAGTTAAGACGTTCTCTTTTTGGTTAAATAATGTTGTTGCGAAAAACTGGAAACTGGAAGTCTTAAAAACCCAAAAGGTCCAAAAGAGCACTTGACCTTAGAGTGACTTAACTTCAAAGATCTGAAATTGGACCCCATACAGTATGTTATTCAACACTATAGGACCTATCCCAATAGCAGTATATTCGCAATCATTACACTCCGCTGCTCCGTACGCCTTCCAATTACGCCACTCATGGTTTTGCAAATGAATGCTACATTGCCCATCCACCTTTCCGGTCATCTCATCCTGCTAAACACAGTTTTGCCGTAGAGGTTCGTCCTCCTCCATTCATCCCATACCAGGCAAATTTACACCTTGTTGCTGTACTTGCGTCTTTGTTGTGGTTTGTGATCCTTGGAAAAGCGTTTATTTTGATGCAGATAAGTATAGCAGAAAAAAGTGTTGTAAACAGACTTTTTGCTGCAGTTTAAGGCATATATACAAGAAAAGGATTTGTGCAAAAAGGTTCTCATTTTAGAATGCCGATTGACTATGTTAATTAATATATAAATAATTATCAGAGAAATGAAGAGGAAGTATAGCGTTCCACCCAAAAACTTGATATTCAGATTTCATCAAAATGCATGTTTTGAAACCCCCGATTAAAAATGAAAGGTAGTTTGTGTTCTATAAGGCAAATAAAACTTAGCTCATAAAGCAATTTTGTTTGAAATGCAGTTCAGATGTTTAAAACATATAGGTAGACATCCAAAATGTTTCTTTTTAAATAGCTAGTTTTATCTCTGTTTCTGAAAGTTTCCCCCCCCCCCACAAAAAATGCTGAAAATTATCTGTATTCTATCGTAACCTTCCAGATAAGGTCGGTATGTTTATTTTATTATAAATATTTGCTTTGTAAAAATTGTTAATCTCTAATGCTTTATTTTTAAACACGATATTGCAGATAATTTATGAAGGAATGTACTGAAATGTTTATTTCACGTTTTAATACGTAATGTAACTAAATTTTGCAACCTTTATGAACTTGGAAGTATTTCATATTTTGGATTTTTCATCTGTGGTGAACAAATTCGAATTAGCTAGATTGTTAAGTACGTTACTGTTACACAGAAAAACGCCTAACCACCGTTTTTGTTTTGCAGGGGAGGGGGGAGCACTTAAATTCCATCACGGTGTAACCTGCAGCAGAAGTTTGACTGCATTCCCGGTTTCAGAGGCGAGTTACGGTATCGCAAACCGTGACTGTTCGCAGCAAACTTCGTTATTAGTGACAGTTATATTGCTTCAGGTGCGCAACTCATGTGTTTTGATAACACTACAAGTCCTTGTTGAACATGACGCAACCTTTTGAAAAACGCTATACGTATGAGAAGTCCTAAATGTGAGTATAATATATATATGAAAATAAACGCTTTAATACTGTCAATACCTCTAACAGGTTCAAAATATTCTCAGTACGGAGTCCTGATGGGAAAACTTTAGTGCATATATTGAAATTTTTCAAAATACTTATGAACTCCTCTCGACCTGAATTTTATATAAATTAAAAAGGACAAATGTGAGCTCATCAAAATACCCAATTTTCTTTAGATGAAGTTTGCTTTGTTATTAATATTCGCTGCAGCATTATTCATTGTTCCTACGTGTTTGTATGCAGCTTATTTTGAGTTGTATTTTTAGACTACAAGTACTCCAGAAGGTATTCATCCCACTTTAAGAAAAAGGTTGATGTGTTACATTCACATGACTTCCTCTATTCTACAAACTGTTCTTACAAAAACTTGTTTTTCTATGTACTTCCTGTTAATAGGGATAATTGTGGGTATAAGAACACGGTAAGTTAAAGTGATAGAACCTTAAAAAACGCTTGGCTATATAATCGCTTTGAAATTCCATGCTTTTTGAATGAGAAAAAGAACAATAACTTACCATTTGAGAAAATTGCAAGTGCGTATTTAAAAATCTAAACTAATAAAGGGTATCTCGGAAATAGTTAAGGCCACAAAAAATATTAATTTGACATAAATTGTGTGCTTTGACGAGATATTACATTGTTTGTGTAGTAAGATTTTGTTTATCTCTTTCGATTTACCAATTATACAAAAGTCATTAAGAATGAAGAGGACTTCATAGGTTATTTCTAGAAAAGTCAAGACATGCATTTCAATCGTTATACATATATCTTAAACATACTGTATTTTAATCAAAATCGTTGTAGTCATTTTTTAGAAAATCAAAAATAACGAAACATTTTCCACGTAAAGCTTAGTTTGGGAGTAGAGAGATTTTCTTGAAAATCTTCGTGACACATCTTTGGAAGATGCTGGGCCAGAGTACTAAGTTAGTTATTTAACCGACTTTTCGCTTTTTGTTATGCTTTTCACAGACAGACAGACAGACACACACACACACACACACACACACACACAGACCTTTCTCTAACATTGCATTTGGGAGGGGGGCATTCAGAGCGCCTGAAAAGGTGTATTTCGGGTGAAATGTCGGTATAGAAGTTTTGGATGCAATCCACTACACGTGCTTTCCCTCACGTCTGTCCTCTGAATCATCTATGCTTAGAAATTTGAATCCAGTTTTTTGTTTTTACTTTTATACGGCACGATTATTAATTTCCCGATTTTATAATAAACCCCCATGTGCGTTTAAAACAGGTACTACTTACCTCATTAAGCTTGCCAATGGATTCTGACCTCTGCTGAATATTCACGTCATTATTATCGTCGTCTTCATAGAATTACTCGAAGTTCCCAAACCAACATTCACAACTGAGAGAAATAAATGTGCAGCTAGGGCAATGTATCTGTGAAATTTGTAACAAAAATGTTAACATTTTCGATTATTTAATTAATTAATTTTTTTTGCAATTTTAATACACTTATAACCGGTACATTAATGTTACACAGTCTTTTTAATATAAACAGTTTCAAAGCCATAAATGGCTATTTAATGGGTCCTTTACCATTTAGGTAAAGCATCACATTGAAATTTAAACTCAATTTTTTCAGCGTTAAGTTTATAACTTATTAGTTGGAAATTTTCAGGAGAGCATCAGGAATTACAAATTTAAAAATTGTGTGCACCAGATAAACGTATTAGATAGTTCAGTTGAAATTATTCTCCATTACTCACATTGAAAAAGTCCAGAAATTCAATAAACATATTTTTTCTCTTAAAATAATTCACATTTAGAACTGCATGCACAATAATTTCTTTGTGTTTGTATATTAAGTTCAAGTGAAACATTTGCGAGCAATACGATAAACCGCAGGGTCCAAGGAACATTTATATTACCACACCAAAAGTAATTAATTATGAATAAAAATTAGTATCTTAACAATGGTTTTACATGGCTCGTTAAAATAATGTATGCACTATGTATTATGTTCTGAGTGTATGGTTAAAAAAAAAAAAAGTCAAAGCAATCAGAAGAAAACTGTAAATTTTTGGATTTTCACAGATGCATTGACTTAATCGAGATGAAATAATACTGGATGTCCATCTTTCTGTACTTTCACACCGTATCAAGCAGCCTAAGCAGAGAGCGGTAAAATTATGTCAGCGTGTGCTTAGCTTCTCAGAATCCTTAATAACTTTAATTAATTTTTATATCGAAAATATAAATTTTTGTTTTCAGGGCAAGCTATCCACACGCTGGTGGCTCCAAATATTACTCGTCTTGCCAAATTAACAAAGAGAAAATTCTCGTCTTTAATGTGAGGACAAACGCAAACTTATTACACTTATGTGATTTACCTGATTTTCCATTATATTAATTTTATAATAATTTTTAATATGTGGTATTATTTTGCGCGCGTATAGTAGAACATTTTATATGGTACCTGACGTCACCGATATGTGATTCAATCCGTTGGAGAAATAAATTTGTGAATTCGTAAAAATGAAGCGTTAATGAGTAGGTTCAGTAATAAGTTTGACAATTCCTGACTTTGAAATTTTTTCTTCTATTCGATTAACATCCACTTTTTACCGCACCAAACATTTGCTCTACTAATTTTGTAAGCACTACATTAAAGAGTAAAAATTGGTGCAACGTTCAAAAGCGTATAAAACCAACAAAATGAAAAAAGCCAGAATTGTCAAGCTGTAATACAATTTTTTCTTTCTGCATATTAAAACGAGAATTTTTTCTCAGCTAATTAGGATGCTAGAGTTTCTTTTTTAACCGGAAATGAACACTTTCTGGAGCCACTGCATATAGAGTAAAGGTTTCGTCATATGAGGCAGGTTCAAATTCCTTAATAATTCTAGGTCATTGTTTTAATCGAACATACAAACAGGCAGAGCATTGGTTTGTTATATATAGAGTAAACGTTTCACCACATCACGAGGTTACCTAAGTAGATAGCGGTAAGTTTACGTATGTGTATTGAAAGGGTCAGACTTCTTAATAATTCTGGGTTACTGTTTTAATCGAATGAACAAAATTTAGCTTTCAGCGTGTGACGTAAACACTTTTATATTTAGAATGCAGGTTTTACGTAACGATTTGTTATACTTTTATATAGGAGTTGAAACGAAATTAATGAGCAATTTTTTATCTTCTGCCTTATGCGTAATGAAATTGCTCCTTAATAAATGCAGTAGAAAATAATTAAGCATGTAAAGCCATCCGAGCGGGATAACTCAGACAGCAAAGTCTGTGACCCCGCATTCGGGAGGAGCCGGGTTCGATCCCCGGCAACCGCCCACGCTGGCCCATGGGTTTTTCGTGTTTTCCCCGGGTCGACAAGCGAATGCTGGTGGTTCTTCTTCCACCACGACTCTCCTCTCTCTCATTTCCTGTACCCATCATCTTCCTTGTCATTTGTTTCAGGATCGTAGGACCAGGCGACGGTGTTCGGCGGGTTGCGGCTGGACGGTAGATTGGCATTGTAGAGGTTTCTTCCCTGGCGTCGCTGTTTAGGTGTCTCCTCCGAGTGAGCTCCGCCTCGAGGACGCTGAAGTTTGGTAGGGCCAAGTAGCGTAGGATGCGTTAAATTTGGAAACGTTAGGGACCCCGTCTATGCTTGCGCCCGTCATCAGATCTGGTCGCCCTTCGGGTCTCAGTTCTCATCCCTACCTCCCGGAGATCAGTGATAGAAGCAGAAAGGGCCGACTGGTCTGCGTGCGGTGCTCCGCCCCGCTTTCGGGGGCCCCCTCCGTTCGTTCGTGCCTTTACCTTTTTATAGGTGTTGTAACTACACAATACGTATATATCAAACCTTGGAATAGCCATATATATATATATATATATATATATATATATAAACAATCCTTAGGTCGAAACTCCTCAGGCAATAGGCCAGGGATGGGGAGACCCCTCTGGATGTGTTAGAATGACCTCGGTGCGTTTAATGGCACACAATTCCTGCAACGAGTGAAGCAGCAGGTAGGGACCTCATCTTCTAGACACAAGGTATGGTTTCTTTCTTTTCCCATACTTTTCTTGACACTTTGAATGTAATCAATTACCTATCATAGTTTTGTCGAATGGATATTTAATTTTGTTCATATGTTTTCATATACTAACGATGAATACCAAGAAAATCCATTTAGACTGCTTCTGCACTCAATTGTTTGGTGACCCAGCCCTTATCTCCAGACGTACCAGGTCGGATTCCAGTAGGAGGGTTAACTTTTCGTTAATGATAAGTGTTTATCTTCTCGATACTTTGGAGCAGGTTCAGTGTTTAGAATCAAAGTAATAAATCAAACTATAACTAAACTGTGGGTGGATATTATTATTGATAAGCCAATTGTTTCCAAAGAGTAGGTGACCCATAAAAGGAAAAACCCAGTATATAGACGGAGTGAGAGAGAAAAGAATGCTCCACTGCACACTTCGTATTCTACAGTGTCTTCGTTTTATGCCAAGGCCACAACCGCCTTATATGCGTATCGGCCGAGACGGCAGTGAACTCGGTATTGTAGCACTGCGCAGGACGAGTCAAGGGTATGTTTATCAGCTGTGAGCTATCTCAGTCGTTGCTTTGTCCTCGTGTTGTGAAGTGTTTCGACAATATGTGTATTGTGTGTGATTTCCTTAGGAATGTTATTCTCTTATTAATCCACGGAAATGCCCGCCAACACATTCACGCTTGAGCAGTGTATATTTATGCACGATACATACTGAAAACTGAATCATTAAGACACGTGTGTAGACAATTTCAGCAGCAATTTCCTGGTTATCCAATTCCGGGTAGAGACACTGTGAGATGTTTGGTCAATAATTGTAGAACAGCAGGAACAATCCGCATACCATAGACGAACTTAAGGACAATATAAAAACAGAAATTATGAACATTACGCAGGAAGAACTTATTCGTGTGAACGGTAATTTCATCCGACGACGTCAAGAATGTCTTCGCGCAGATGGACACCACTTTCAACAACACTTATAACAAGGTTAGTGCTCATTACATCTATATTACTAACACTTGTGAGTAAGTAACGCGGGAGTTACGGAACGGAAAACCCGCAGTGTAGTAGACTGAGTGTGGAGCACGCATTCGCGCGATCCGCGGCCTTGACATAAAACGAAGGTACTTAGTTTGTTGTGCTTAGTTTCATATTCGTGAAGCAGTTTGGGTCCGACATTACTTTATCCATCACATTAAAGTTTTATTTATCTTTCAAATGCAACTTGGAATCCAACCAGTTTTTCTCTTATTCTTCTTGTATTTGTACTAAAGCTGTATCCTAAATAGTTTATATTTTATACTTAATCTAAAGGTTTGTCTTCAGTTACGGTTTTTTATCGAACATATTCGTTTCCCTAAAGTGACATTAATAGATTTCTGTTGATATTTAAAACCTTAGGAAATATACAGGAAGTCCATGCTAAGGAAGCAGAATGCCCCCAACGCCAAAGAGAAGTCGATACTAATTTGTCTGTTTTCGGTATCTTCTATGCTATAATAAAACTATAATCGAAAATAATTTCGATTTTGGGTGAATAATTGGTACTGACGTGTAGAGGGCTATCTAGAAGCCAAGAGGATATTTTTAATTTGTGTGTGTGTGTGTGTTACATTGAAAAAAAAATTGAGTTTTATTTATGGACGCTCTTTAACTACTATGGTTCTTAGCGTCCCATTCTATATTGGGCGTGAAACACCTGTAATTTTGCTCAGAGGCCTCTTTATCAGGCTTGGGGTTCTTTTACGTGCCGTAAATCTACGACACGGGACCACCGGCTTTACTTCCCTTCCGAAGGAAGCCGTGCTAACGATTTTTACGCCCGAAAAAATCCATCGCCCTCCGCCGGGTTTGAACCCGCGACCTCGGGAACTAGAGGCTAGCACGGTACCACTAGTCCACGGAGGACGACGTGTGTGTTACCTTTCATTCAAGAACGGTGTAACTGTTTGTTATGAAACTTGGTAGGTATATAAAATACCTCACGTCCCGCTCAGAAATAAGCGTATGGTAACTTAATTAAAGGCTCGGAACTTGGGACCTGCTGTGCCCTGCGGTCAACTAGGGCTACACGTATTACGTAAACAAAGCTAACACAACGCGTACTCAGTGAAGCATCTTTGCGTTGCTAGGAGGTGTTTATTGACATTGAATACCGGCCGCTTAGGCACACAAGGTTCCAACTTCCGAGCCTTCTTAATTACTTTTCCAAAAGGGGACTTTCTAATGGATCACAAAATATATCTCGCATTTATAGACTTTTTAAAAAATATTACGGTACAAATTCTTATTAGCATAAAATTCTTAGCGAGCTTTATTTGTTATGTGTTTTTTTTTCAAAATGTCGATAGGCTGAATATTTAATGTGTTATACAAATGTTTAGCATCTATTATTCGTGTACGTAAACCATGCATATGGAAAAGCCACAAATTTGTGTGAACCCTTTGTTTATATTATTTCAATTTGTATTAACACCTAGAAAAAGTAATTTTATTACCACATTTTTCAACACATCGCATGAAATTTAAGTGGCAAAGGGGGAGCCGAGGTGGGAACAATGGAGGGAGAGACAAGAGGGAAGGTAAAAAGGTAGAGAATAGAGGGATAGATAGTGAGATCTCCGCTTATAACACATAAACACGAGCTAATTTCTGCTAATTTTCACGTAAAACTCTCTACGAACATGAACTGATTACTGCCCATAATTTTTAATTCCACGAAGCTTACGGGAAAAACAGACGTTTTAGTTGTGCAATTTCCAAACCACGACTCCAGTATTCCTTTCTTTCTTTATTTTTTTATTATTAAAAAACCTTGGCAATAAAATAACTTTTGTTATTGTTAAAGACCACAGCCCATACAGAGCAGAGTGAGTAGGGATTGAAAGTGTTCTGTAAAGTTTTTCTAAAGGGATCAACAGTAATTATTTATTCCAAAGATCTATCCATGACGTTAACCCACTTTCTTGTGCCCCTTGAGAATTCCTTAGTCAGTGCTGGTCATTTCGCATCAGCGTTGCACTCAGATAAGGATCTTGTTTTGCACATTATTTCCTATAGCGCTCGGTCACTTAGGGTCAAAGAAACCGCAGCACAGCATCTCGGCAGTCTTTTGTTTTCATCTCCATGCGACCTGTCCAGTACGAAGACCTGGGGAGGGCGATCACCGAGTGTGAAGAAACTCTTCAGCTGCTGTTGACCCCGAACGGTACCAAGGAGATCATCATCCAGGGCAGGCGCAAATTGCTAGGTAGCAAATTATCTACGTCGGTTATATCTGAGTAGACATCAGTCCGATGGTAGAGCACTAGACGGATGCCTGCGTTTCTTATTGCTTGCAGAAGGTGCAGACATACATCAGCATTGCTTAAGTTGCTAAACCACCTCTGTCCCTTAACATTCCACAGAAACTCTGTAAAATATTCATACACAACCCAAGTTACTTGTAATATCGCACTTGGATAACACCAAAAGTAAGAGTGAAAATGATGCCAAAATAAAAGTTTAACCATCTAGAGTTGAGGTCTCCAAACTTTCCAGCCTTAGGGCCATACTGATCACTCCAGTAATTTCAAGGGCCAAAACCGTTTTAATTTTCCTGGCATTATCTATAATTTCTAGAGTAGTCGCCGAGTACGCGCCCTAAGTGAGCACACGCTTGCTAAATTCGCTAGTTTAATTGCTATTGTGTATAGTTACGACTGTGACATTTGACGACATCTGGTGCTCAATGAAATTAAGATTTTTTAAAATCCATTAGATTTTGACATTGAAACCCTAGCCCGGAACTTATTGGGAAATTATTGATTTAAGTGCAGTGATATAATAAAGAACAAATATCAAAACTCATATTTGTTGGAATTTAATAAGAGTCTTCCACTGTTACAGTTTGATATTTGCATAAATTTGCTCGTTTATGGTACTACTTACTTGTGTGAGAAAACATTCTCCAAAATGAAGTACACAAAGAATGTTTACAGATCTAAGTTAACCGATGAGCATCTTAAACCTCTTTTAATAATTGGTACAAGTAAAATTGGTCCACAACTACAAACTATTGTCTGTGGAAAAATCACAATTACATAACTCTCATTAGTATTTTTTAAGAGTGGACACCCCGCGGTTTCATTCGCCTTAATTTAGCTTTTCCGTTGCTGAGGGATTTTCAGGATAAATATCATATGCGTGATTTGGGATATGTACTTTCGAAACATCGGTATAGATACATATACTATGTGATCAAAAGTATCCGGACACCCCCACAAACATACGTTTATCATCTTAGGTGCTTTGTGCTGCCACCTACTGCCTGGTACTCATTATCCGCGACCTCAGTAGTCATTAGGCATCGAAACAGCAGAATGGGACGCTCCGTGTAACTCACGGACTTTGAACGTGGTCAGGTGATTGGGTGTCACTTGTGTCAGAAGTCTGTACGCGAGATTTCCACGCTCCTAAACATCCCTAGGTCCACTGTTTCTGATGTGATAGTGAAGTGGAAACGAGAAGGGACATGCACAGCACAAAAAAGTACAGGCCGACCTCGTCTGTTGACTGACAGGACCGACATTTGAAGAGGGTCGTAAAGAGTAATAGGCAGACATCTATCCAGACCATCACACAGGAATTCCAAACTGCATCAGGATCCACTCCAAGTACTATGACAGTTAGGCGTGAGGTGAGAAACCTTGGATTTCATGGTCGAGCGGCTGCTCATAAACCACACATCACTCAGGAAAATGTCAAACGACGCCACGCTTGGTGTAAGGAGCGTCAACATTACACGATTGAACAGTGGCAAAACGTTTGTAGAGTGACGAATCACGTTACACAATGTGGCGATCCGATGGCAGGATGTGGGTATGGCGAATGCCCGGTAAACGTCATCTGCCAGCGTGTGTAGTGCCAACAGTGAAATTCGGAGGTGGTGGTGTTATGTTGTGATCGTGTTTTTCCTGGAAGGGGCTTACGCCCCTTGTTGTTTTGCGTGGCACGATCACAGCACAGACCTACATTGATATTTTAAGCACCTTCTTGCTTCCCACTGTTGAAGAGCAATTCGGGGATGGCGATTGCACCTGTTCATACTGCACGGGCGGAGTGGTTACACGACAATAACATCCCTTTAATGGACTGGCCTACACATAGTCCTGACTTGAATCCTATAGAACACCTTTGGAATGTTTTGGAACGCCGACTTCATGCCAGGACTCACCGACCTACATCGATACCTCTCCTCAGTTCCGCACTCCTATGAAGAAGGGGCTGCCATTCCCCAAGAAACCTTCCAGCACTTGATTGAAAGTATGCCTGCGAGGGTGAACGCTGCCATCAAGGCTAAGGGTGGGCCAACACCATATTGACTTCCAGCATTACCGATGGAGGGCGCCACGAACTTGTACCTCATTTTCAGCCAGATGTCCAGATACTTTTGATCACGTAGTGTATACGATACTCTTTACCCCAGCATAACTACCGAAGGTGAAGTCGCGGGATGTTCACTGGTTTATAATGCTAGTGGGCTTCATTTCAATTATTTGTTAGTTATTATGCTTAAGTTAAATATTCTGCGTATTATACTTGTCATTAAGCTTTACTTAGCACATAAATAAAACAGAGTTATTATCATTCTATGTTTTTTATCCAATTTAGCACAGCAACAATAACAACAATAAGCCATTAGCTGTCGCGGGCCCGATTTGGCCCGCGGGCCGTAGATTGGAGATCTATGATCTAGAGCAGTGGTTCCTAAATATATCCAACTGGCCCCGTCTGCAATTTCCATGACTCCTTCAGTTATTAAACATGTTTTTTTCCAGAGTGCATATTAGGGCAAAGGAAAGAATTTAAAACTAATTTTAACTAATGCATGTGTGGCCGAAACAAGAATATACAAAAAAAGAAAACTAAAAATAACAATTAAAACCAAATTCTGAGAATCACACCTTTCCCCGAAGTAGTGTTTAAATAAACACGTAACCAAATTAATTAACTCATTATTTATTTTCATTCACATTAATTTATCAGAAGGCGTTACAAAAATCTGATGCAAACACTCATACGATTTCCTCCTCCAATGACCAATTCACATACACTATGCGTTATATACTTTAGTATTCATTTAAAAAGCCATTGCTCTATCCGCGTATTCACGATGTATTTTTATCAAGGAATGTTCTCAAATCAGCAATAAGAGATTACTGACGTAAAATTTGCAAGAACTTCATCACCAGACAGGCTATTGCGACGGATAGAAAACGGAAGTATCTCAGATTTTCAAGTATATTTGCCAGATGCATACAGGGTGGGATATTTCGAAAACTCCTAACGCTACGAAAATACTATATGACAGATATTGTGTTTCTTTAAATGAGCTGTATAGTTTTACCTATTAGTTTTTATTTACTTCGTATGATTTCTCAGTTGTACAAAATTAAACACAATGTAATCAAGAACTTCATAGGCTGTTTGCAGAACATTCACGATATAAATGTTATTTCATCCAAATAACTTAAACATGTGATATTTTAAGCAAATTTACTGGAACTGTTTTTGAGAAAATAGCAGATAAAACTAAAAATTTTCCATTTAAAGTGTAGTTTGAGATGTTAGGCTTTTCTTAGAAATCTTCGTGTCGCATCATTGGAAGATGTTGAACTTTACCAAGTCTAATTCATCCGACTTTTCATTTTTTTTAGTTATGCTGCACCCCACACCCGCGCCGCGGATCGTTTTCTAAATGCTTTTTCGGGACTCAATGGATCTCAAAGCGTGTATTTCGGTGAAATCTTAATAAGGAATTTCCGGGTGGATACAACACATATAGGTAGTTGGGAAAAAGTAAAAATGATATCAAAGTTATTATGCTGCACCCCACACCCGCGCCGCGGATCGTTTTCTAAATGCTTTCTCGGGACTCAATGGATCTCAAAGCGTGTATTTCGGTGAAATCTTAATAAGGAATTTCTGGGTGGATACAACACATATAGGTAGTTGGGAAAAAGTAAAAATGATATCAAAGTTATTATGCTGCACCCCACACCCGCGCCGCGGATCTTTTTCTAAATGCTTTTCGGGACTCAATGGATCTCAAAGCGTGTATTTGCGTGAAATCCTAATAAGGAATTTCCGGGTGGATACAACACATATAGGTAGTTGGGAAAAAGTAAAAATGATATCAAAGTTATTATGCTGCACCCCACACCCGCGCCGCGGATCTTTTTCTAAATGCTTTTCGGGACTCAATGGATCTCAAAGCGTGTATTTGCGTGAAATCTTAATAAGGAATTTCCGGGTGGATACAACACATATAGGTAGTTGGGAAAAGGTAAAAATGATATCAAAGTTATTATTACTAAAATAATCCCCACCCGACCATAAGTTTCGTTTGTCTTCTGAGCAGAAGGAGGAGTACAGAGATGGAGGGGCCTGCAGAAACTGGAGTACAGCACCGCAAGTAGGCCATATTGGCTCCTTTTGCTTTTGAGAGGAAGGAGACCCGAAGGGCGACCAGATCCGTATAACAGTGTACGTTAGCATGGACGGGGTTCCAAACAATTCCAGCTGGAGCATATCCTGGCGCCGACTAGCCACGCAGTAGCCCCGCACCCCCGGTGGTCCCTGCGGCCCGACACGCGTCCAGGAGGGAGGGGCAGCAGACCAATCAAACGCCAGAGAGAAATCTTTACAAAACGCACAAGCCACCGTCCTGCCGCAACACACAGAACGCCGTCGCCTGGTACTTCAACCCTGAAACAGGTGAAAGGTAATGATGGGACAGGAAATTCATGGTAGAAGAGGAGGCACTCAAGCATTCGCCTACTGGCCGGGAAAACCACGAAAAAATGCATAGCAGGAGTGCCCATCCTGATGGAAATCGAACCTGGAAACCCCCTCCCCCCGCCGCTTGCGAGCCTCACACCTTACAACGGAGCCATCTCGCTTGGTTTGTTCTGAGTACGTTTTTGTAATTCTCCATGCGAATCTCTCATCCCCCCTCCCGTTTTGCGAATCACTGATCTAGAGGTCCAATTCAATCGGATGTTGGCAGGCTGAGGACGGCCCGATGGAGTGTATAAAGTGTATCTAAGGCAAACATTTTATATATTCTGTTATAACGCCTAGGAATTAAAACCTACAAAATTCAAGCATTTCACAGAAAAAAATAACTTTCAGTAAAAGTTAAACATCCATCATTCTCATTCTCTAATTCATACTTAATCGTGGTATAACTTAATGCATACTTATGCTGTTTCACTTTACGTAACCTGCGGAATAAATGTTTTCATATTTCAAAAATAAACTTGTCGCAATGTATTTTTAATAAAATGACCTGACTTTGTTGAGAAAAGCGTCACGCATTGTATTCTTTATATGTTAACTTTGTAAGGAGAAATAATTGCATTTACTGTACATTAAAATTTTAGAAACTTCAATACCTCTGCACTCATCGTAGGTGTTATTTTAAAAATTACTAAAGTAGTAACAGTGGGATTTGTGGTGGACGAAGCGGCGTCTGGGCGGGTTTTCTCCGGGTTCTCCGGTTTCCCCCGCCATTCATTCCACCAACTGCTCCATCATCACCTTTCCTTTCATCCATTTCACCAACATTTCGTTTCATCTACTTCCTTCATCCCATACCAGGCATCGGGCTGATCACCCATCCTGGATGTTCTGTCTGATCCATGAGTGTCTGCTCCTCGACGGGCCTCTGACCCCAGGCACCCGCTTGTAAGTCCTGGGGGGTGTAAGTCCTACATAAGAGGAGGGTAAACAGATAATGAATGAAAACTAAAGTAGTAACAAAGTCCTTATTTTATGTTCCTTCCTTTCCCACAACGATCCGGGAGCCCTCAAGAACTCAAGATGCTTCGATTATGATTGCATGAAGTCGTAGCTTAAGATATGTAAAAGGGGTTTATAACTTCTTAGTAATTCTGTGTTTCCTGAAGCCACTACATTGTAATTAAGTTAAAGTAGAGGGTAAAACAACCTTTTATGTGAAGAGTTCATCGCCATGAAAGGTAACGAGATGAGACTGTTACACGTCTGACTTATACGTCCTTGCTTTAATGAATGACATTTCTGCATGCATTTTCATAACATAGACGTATTGCCTTCAAATGTTTGAACTCTTGACACAAAAACAGTGGCCTTTTCAGAGGATATTTACGTAACTTAAGCATGTAAATCATTCCCAACGTGTTGTTCCATGTAATTTATATGGAGTTATGAAGAGTGGAAAGGGAAATATGTGAGGCAATGAAACCAGGATGCGCTCTGATGCAGGTTAGCGACCGCGTTGTGGGCTCACTAGCCTCGCTTTATAGCGGGTCACGTGTTCAACCATCATCCCCTTGCACTATCCCATAACGACAGTGACCGTTAAAGCTTTCAATGCAGACATCTTGATATCGTTGGTGCTGTATGCATAAATACTCGTACCAAGTCTAAAATTATTACAAAACAGTTCTTTTTGCCTTCAATGGCAGCCAAATGATGTTTTTGTAATATATATTTGCTTGGGAATGGCATAAGTTGGATACTATATATTTTGTTGCAAGAAGGGAGGGAGAATCGCCTGTAAAGCATATCTCTTTTATTATTTTCTCTATTACTTATCTATAGCAAGTAGAGGAAGTATTGCATTCCAAACATAAATTCTATATCGATATTTCACCGGAGATTACACATTTTGGGACTCCCTGAATGCTGTGTGTCTGTGAACAGCATAACTCAAAAACTAAAAGTCGGTTTAATACTAAACTTGGATATAAGTTCAGCGTCTTATAAGGACGATACGAGCATTTCCAAGAAGAACCCTCCTACCCTAAACTACTCTTTAAATGGAAAGATTTTCGTTATTTTTTATTCTCTAGGAATTCGCTGTAACGATTTTGCTTAAAATAGCATTTATTTAACTAATAAAACCTACATTTTGATTTTCTGCTTAAGGCTTGTAAAGTCTTCTTCATTGAGATTGAATTCTGTATAATTTGCACAACTAAACTATGAGATCAAAACTTATCCACAAAATATTTAGGTCATATAAATTGTTTATGACATTAAACTTTCGCGAGGTATTCATTCTTGTTAGTTTGAGTTTTCTAACACTTTATTTATACTTTTTTAAGTACTAAGACGCCATTTTATTTTGTTTCTCGTGATACTGTGCAAAGGATGGGATTTAAAGACAGGATATAGCTGTGCGCTTTTTAAAGATTTTACTATCGTTTCAGCCTCCTGAAATGTCAATGAAACCATTTTTGCAAGCGGTTATCTCATTTAACATGAAGTAGATAGAAAGATAGCTTTTGTGAGAAGAATAAATTAATTGCTGTTTCACACAAGCCATGTGTAGGACAAGGTTGGAAAGGTTAAATAGTTTGCATAAGAGATAAAAAAAACAGAAACGATGGTGGGTGGAGAAAGTCATGCAAATCTAAGGCATCAGAGTTTCCTTTATACACTGGTGCATACAATTTAACCTTATTCTGGAAACGAGATTATATGAAAGAACTAATCGTAAACATAGCAATCGAAAAACGTGCATGTCACAAACATAATCGCAATGTTTCCTGGCAGTGTGTGCATAATATGAAGCCTAACTTTATACATATATATATCAAAGAAAACTGTTTCAGTTTCGGAAAAATATAAAAGTGCGTATTTTGGAAAAGCCTCCGCCACCCAAATGGTGTATTTTAACCTCTACATAATATATACAGATTCTTCTTTGTGTTTAAGGGTTTCAAATAACATAGATTTAAAAAAAAGAAAGAAAGGCAAGTGGAAAGGACCTTTTAAAGAGGGCTCTCATAAAATTTAGATCATGCTACTGTTTGTTTGGGTGTAACTTGATGTTAAAGAGAAAATATAATATTTTTATGAAAAGGATGTCTAATAAGCATTTTTGGTGAATGAAGGGAGGTTTTTCGGAACATAGGTGATTAATCAATTGCATTAATTTTGACTCTTATCCGAGGCTATCACCTATATGTTTCATCTTTCGTCTTATCGTTTTCGTAAACTGGAATCATTTGAACAAAGAACGAATAAAGGCTGGTTCACAATCAACGAGAACGGTAACCACAACAAGAACGAGAAAACTGAAATGCATGTATTCAAATGAGAGCGTTCACAATCGACGGGAAGCCTTCCCGGGCCCCGGGAACGGGAAAGAAGAGTTACCCAACTTTTAACTTTCTCGTTCTCGTTCCCGGGCACCACACATTAGATCCATATTGTGCATATTAGACTCTTCACTCTAGAGATTATTCTAGGCGGCCGTGACATGGAGCAGCGCTAGTGCTCTCTATAGTCGCAAGCTGGAAACACGAAACTGGAAGGGATTAGTAGTAAATGTGCTTCCTAACCTCATCCCAACGAGCGTTGGTTCCTCTGGTGAAAGGGTCATTTGTAGTTTGTTTATATGCAACTCAAAACTGGCTATTATCTAAAACAAACAATGGAAAAAGCCACAAAGAACACTAAAACCGTGGAAATTAAAAAATAACAATAAACAACTTTAATGTATGCCATTAAATAAAGGAATGAAAGCTTGGCAAAACTAGAGGGATCGGAAATGTAATGGATATACATTTAGATAATGTTTGCTCTATGAATTTTGACGTTCCTAACCCGCATTATGTAGGCGAAATTGGAAGGTGAAAAAATATCATTGGTCAGTTAAAAACAAATGAAATCCCAATGCGCAAAATCGCCTTTCACTTTGTGACCGATATGTTCGTCGATATGCATTCCCGTTCTCGTTGCCGGGCTGTTGTGAACCAATATCTTGCATGGTGCATTGCTTCCCGTTCTCGTTTCCGTTCTCGGGCGGTTGGGTTGTGAACCAGCCTTAAGTCACAAGGAGAAAAATGCTTTATTTCGGGAGAAATCCTGCATGTAGTTTAGTTAGTTTTCTAAATGAAATGCTCAAAATGTCGTCCCATTGTTAGCTAGACGGTAACACAGCCAATGACATTAATTAATAATGCTCAATCTGTAGTTTTATTCTATTTAGCTCTGATCAAGAATAACAATATCCAGGTTGCCAAGACGACAGAAAAGAAAATGAATAAATGAATGAAATGTGCTTACCAGTGAACCTTCTTTTAAAAGTAAGATTTAAAACATCACTATGGAAGCGAGGCATGAACTTTTAAAGCAAAAGATAAAAGCAAAATCCAAACAGTAGAAATGAGATTCCTACGCGCATGAAGGGGTGTAGGTACAGGAGAAGATATTCACAACGAAGAAATAAGAGAAGGGCTGGGAGTTACATAATTACGTCAACTAATACAAGGTTATAGGCAAACATTGGTAGATCCTTGCTTACGAATGACTGACAGAAGAGTTCCTTAACAAGTTTTAAACTATAAGCCTACAAGACACAGATTGTTTGGAAGGCCTAAGAAGCATTCGAGAGATCAGATGTGAGACCGGAGCGGTGTGTCTTTTGAAACTTCAAGGTGATGAGGATTGAAGTTGAGGAGTGATTGGAATTGCATCAAAATGCAATTAATCCTATTTTAAGTCCTTCCCCTTAGTATTTAAATACATGCGTTTTTTGTTTGAATTAAAGTAAAATTAAATAAATGGTTGTTTGGACTGGCATCCTTTAGCTATTTATCTTTGCCTCAACGATGCGTTCTGGAACGCAACCGATTTCACTTGAAGAACATTAACAGTTTTTTATAAACGTCATTGGTTTTCTTCAAGGATAATAAGTTAAGTTTTCATTTCCATGCGAAATCCAATGTTTTGTTTTCAGTACATTTCTCTCTCTCACTCTCTCTGGAATCTGGAAGTGCTTAATATCCCTGTGAAAAACTCAAGTGTAGAGAGACGGTGAATTAAATGGCTCAAATGAGCCTGGGACTCATTGAGCTGAGACTTACCCACTAAGGTTCCCTTGTGAAGAAACCGCAGAGAAACTATCCAAGCCACTAACCCTAACCGAGATTCGAACTCATGCCCTGCGTGTTGGGAGGTTATTTTCTCACGAGGTGGGCGTTCGTATTATTGAAAATAATTGTAATGATATAAAATAAAATATATGACACCAACCTCAAACTTGCGTCATAGAAATGAGTTATAGTTTGACTGTCTTAGCACACACTGTCGAAGGATCCTGACCTGGTGAAATTCCCACCCCTAGAAACTAAGTGTGAACTACTTCACACCCTCCCCTTCCAACCTGCTCTTATGGGAACCAAGGAAGTGGTGAACATCTCAGACATAAGCGTGGGAACAGATCCATCACATTCTGGGACTTTTCCCCTTGGAAATAAAAAGTAAAGAAAAATAAAGAAATATTGATTAATAATAGGAAAACAGTGGCCAAAAGCTGGTCTGGATATTGCAGAAGTACGTTTATCGCATATGTATATTTCATTGCTTCATTTGTGCAGCCCCCTTTATCTTCTGTGTTCATATCTGGGAATTTCACTTTAGAAAGACCTAATTCCGCTGATTGCAAGTTTTTACTTATTTTCATTAGAAAATACGCTCACATTTACTCCTAACATACACATTTCCAGACTCTGTGGAGGGTAGGGAATAAATCTAATTAATGAAAAATTCCCCCCTCCAGCAGGGAATCGAATATGAACCTCTAGGTTGAAGATCAAGAACGTTGACTACTTTGACACTAGATCAGAGGTACTCCAGACGACATTATTTGTTAGCGGTTTTACACAGCATGAATTGCTAATTTTTTACTTTCTCTACTACGTATAGTAAGTAGGGGAAGTATTGCATTCCACTCAAAAATTCGATACCGATATTTCACCGGAAATACATGTTTTGAGGCCTCCTGAATCCAAAAAAAAATATATTTTTGGAAACATGTCCCTGTGTGTGTCTGTGAACAGCATAACTCAGAAACGAACAGTCAGATAAACACCAAACATTGTATTTAGGTTCAGTATCTTCCAGAGATGCGACACGAAGGTTTTCAAGAAAATCCCCCCACCCCAGATTACGTTTACATGGAACATTTTTCGAAAATTTTGATTTTCTTAAAAACGGTTCTAACGATTTTGATTAAAGTATCATATGTTTAAGACATTTTTATGGCAAATGAATTGTATATCTTGAATTTTCTGGGAATGTCTCCAAAAGTATTCTTCATTGTGAACGACTTTTGCATAACTGGTAAACCATAAGAGATAGACAAAATTTTACTACACAACAAATGTACATCGCGTTAAAATACACAATTTATGTCATATACATTTTTTTTTTTTTTTTTGAGTGAACCATTTTCGAGATATTGCTTGTTATTCCCTTAAATTTTCCAATACTTTTTCTCAAATGGGAATGCGTTATTCATTTTTTTTTGTCCTGGACATACAAAGAGAATGGAATGCGCCACATAGCAACCAGCTCTTAAAATATTTGACTATCGCTTATAACCTACCATATTCCCCTTGCACCTACAAGAAAATTAGCAATAAGATTGACATCTCGATTAACATGAAGCATATGGAGAATAAGTGTTTGTAAAATAGTTTGTACAATAGTATAGAAAGGCATGTGAGTGTAAGACATCAGATTTTTATAAATTTCTTCTGCACTCTTTCAAAGTTTACTTGTTTTCAAACTAAAAAGCATTTGCAAAAATATAATATTTGAATCTTTTAGACAATACTTCATAATAATATAAAAATTCAAATTAATAAACAATATTTGTGTAATACTACGTCGCATAACAACGTTTCTTTAATCACTGATAAAAGCAGCAACTTGCGATAAACTTTTTGTTTAGATATCTACCTCGTCAAAACCTTTTAAATCCAATTTCGGAAAACAAAATAGCAACACATTTAGATGTTCTTGTAATTGTGTAGGTAACGAACGATAGGTATTAATACGCACATCTTCAATAAAGAGCAATCAGAGTACGAATGACAATTATTGAATGAGTTTTTTTATTTATGGACGCTCTTTAACTACTATGGTCCTTAGCGTCTCATTCTATATTGGGCGTGAAAGATCGGTAATTTTGCTCAGAGGCCTCTTTATCAGCTTGAGGCTCTTTTACATGTCGTAAATCTTCATTCCTTTACTTTCCACGCTAAGGAATTTTACGCCCGAAAAAATCCATCGCCCTCCGCCGGATTTGAACCCGTGACCTTGGGAACTAGAGGCCAGCACGGTACCACTATTAGTAGTCCACGGAGGACGACGCGCCAAGAAAGATCCACCTTTCCTTTCTAATAGCATTAGACCAGCACTATTCTATAATACTTATTCTATAATACTTATTTATAGAATCGCGGGGTGTTATTTTAAATAGATACTTAATGAAATAATAAGCGCTTTATTTAAATTCAAATATACATTATGCATAAAAAGCAAGTACAAAACACATCCTTATCAATGTACAGTCCAATTGGTGTTTGAAAAAAAATTAAAAGAACGGCGCTGAAGGGTGAGGGGCACGTCCCGGTAATATTTTTAATGCTTTTATGTATTTAATATTCTCTTTTTGTTAGATTTTGGTACTAGAATTGACGTTATGGTTTTCTAAAGACATTTGGTACGATCATAATTTCAGAAATATATAGGTAGAGAAAAGTAATTAAATTTTCAGTTGTTTTATAATAATCTATACATTGGTACCCTCTTTTAAAATTTAAGTGCATGTATTAAATTTGATTTAACGTTATCAGTGGGGCTGACATGAGTGTGTTTTAATCGGAATAAATCAACATTCAAAGTGAATTATATTCATAATAAGGCGTAATGTTGTTGCAGGTTTATATTAATTGCAATCATTAGCAACCCCCTCCCAATTTTAACATTGTGGGGATTCCCACGAGAAACAGCAACTAACACGTGATCAAATACAGTGTTTGTAAATACAGAGCACGTTGAGCAATCGCGTTATCTAGTTATTTGTGTCTATTAAATTTTATTCTTCATTAACTACTTACAACGGTTGTATGAAGAAAATTCTTTAAATGCATATCACTTAAAGGTGTTTAAAAACACTCACGGTGTAAATGACCTACTTCCATAGGGAAAGAGCCCGTCACGGCGCCGTGGCTTAGTTGGTTAAAGCGCCTGTCTAGTAAACAGGAGATCGAGGGTTCGAATCCCTCCGGTGCCTAAGGGAAATTTTTTAACTGCAATTGTTTCAAAAGTCTTGTGCTAGATTACAGATGCAGTACTTCCCATTGCGAAACTCCAGCTCTGTGGGAATTTTCAATCAGTCTAGAAACACGTATCAAAGTGACTACTGTATTCGCTTCAGTCAAGTGCCCCGGATACATAATCTCTTCAGAACAGGTTAACAGCTAATCACGTATTTTAAGTTAGTATAGTTACAAGCTGTGATTAAAATTATTCCTATAATTGTTGTATTGAGGGTTGTGTTAGCCGTTTTTAACTATGTGGTATGAGGTCCATTTATGGCATGTTTGCCCAGCTTCTGAACCAACGGTGTCGGATCTAATGGCTTATGTTATCAATAAATTAAATATTACACATAAGTAATGTTTCTAGACATGGTTTATTGGTTCCGTAAGAACCTCACGACACATTTAACCAATGTATCACTTTAAGCTAAAGGTTGTGTGTTTTTTTTGTGACTATACAAAATCGATAACTCTTCTTCTTTGCCAAAAGAAGTTGTAGATGTTTTCCATCCTCAACCATGGTCTAGGGTTTTCAAAGAACCTGTAATTGCGTCAAGTTGTCTGATGAACAAGTTGTCAAATGTTGTTCCAATGGAAAAGTTATTGTAACTAATACACAGCAGCAAATTGGGACATAATTCAGACGTATAACGCAAGGAAATACAGCAATATCGACATTGCTACATATTTTGATGTAGCTTGGATTTTCGGCTACTACAGATTTTCAAAAATTTATTGGCGATTTGTTCAGTGTGTGTACGAAAATCAATAATTTATCGAACAGTCCAGAAACCGATGCACCAATTGCAGTGTAGAGAGCAGAAATTATACACATATTTAACACTAGATGAAGAAATTCAACGAACAAGATTTTGGCAAAAACCTGAAAACTGTTTCTATTTCCTCGCATATTTTCATTAACAAATGAGACACGATTAAGCTATTTATTTGCTTTCATTTGCATAATGGACTCTGTTTATTAGCAATTGCTAATTCTTCATTTATATGAAATTCTTGCTTCGTTTTACAAGTCATCCATTGCAATGATTTTAAGGCGTGAAGCGTGAAATCCGTATTAAAATCCGTAGTAACTTCTCGATAAAAATCGCACTTACTACTAACAAACATTTTCAGGACATACATCTTTGCCACCGACCAGTATAATCCAAAGGGTTAAACAGTTTTATATTCAATACGTTTGTGGGCATTATTATTGTCGGTTCTATGTGTGGCACTTAGAACTTACATAATTTTGCTTTTAAATTCTCCTTTAAGTTCACAACTTAATTATGTGTGACTATTAATATCTCTGTTACTCCGGAGAAGCCTGGTAAGCGGTGCTTATCACTGTCTTCGCCGTTCTGCTTGCCTCACGCACCGACCACTTCCCAGCGAGCTTCTCTCTATGTGGCATGGAGCTAACAAGCCATGTTCTCTGACGTCACAGAGCGTTTCGTTGGTTCACACTGGTTTATAGTATGAAGGTAAAAAGGCTCCTAAGGTTTAGATATATTTTCTGTAATGAAAGCTTCCTAAGTCCAAAAAAAAAAACAAGCAAAGCAACTGATAAGCCAAAAATATAAAGTGCAGAGATACAAAAAATAATAAATAAAAAAAAACTTATATAATAGCCTAAGATTTGCGTATGCTTCATGACTGTTTTCCAATACTTCAGGTGAGTGGTCCGTTCGCCTTGTTCTGTATTCTTGGAAAGCGTGGAGATTTGCAGCCACCTTCTTTGTACTATAAGTATGCAAATGGAGTGAGGGTGTTAACGACTACATGCCAGTTCCAAGAACCGTTGCTGACCTTAACAAGCATGTCAAGACACTGTAGAGTCCGCTAAACAGCTGTCAGAAGGAGAACGGATGCAATTCAAGGACTGGCTAAATGTAACAGAGAAGCTGTAATACTTTATTGGAAAAGAAAGGTAATATAACAGTAGTTTGAACAGATCGCAGCGGTAGTTTCAAGCTGTCGTGTCAAAAGTGGTAATTTTTCCCAAAACGCCAGTGGGATATTAGTGCTTCTCAGTGTTGCAAAGCAAAAATATGCATATTGTCGAACATCATATTGTATACAAGTACCTCATATGCATAATACCTATGACAGCAATAAAAAATCGCAGTCATGACAATACCGCAATGGATCACTACAATATACAGAAATATTTTAAGGTAGTGCTGTATAGTCGGCAAGATGCCAGAAATTGCTGAAGCTGTATGATGTTGAAGCCTGAGCAAAACGTGATCGAAATACAATTTGAGCACATTTTCAGATAGGTTCAGTTTTATGCATCAGTTCAGGACAAATGACGAAACATGGTGAATCGCTACACCCTAGAAGGAAGACTGCAGTCTCAACCCTGGAACTATTCAGGTTGTTATCTAACACCAAAGAATGCCAATGTGTGTAAGGTCAGCAGGAAGGATTCTATAGGTTGATTACCTTCTTCAAAGAATAAACATGTCAGAAAATATTGGATTTGTTAAAGACACGAGTCATGTTATTCACGTGTCATTACGAAAAACCAATAAACTGAATTACATCCCTCTCAACCTGCAAATTGTTTCTCGTTGGAAGCAGATTTCCATCCAATGCAGAACTTCTACTATAATTTGAGATGTATTTTGTAGGCTTATTAGAAACCTTAGTCCTGTGAAGGGATGAGGGCATTAGAATATCTTTAGGCAAAGTACATTAGTTCCAAGGGATTCTATATTCAGAAAATAAGAACAGTTTCAAAAGAGTTAGTCTGCATGTTGTGCTTCATTTCCAGAAGGCTTGAAATGAACTTTAATTCGTCATTTTCATGATTTGACATGGGCGACGATTTCAGCACTGTCTCCAGAAATATTTGAAGCGAAACTTTGAAAGAAAGTTAACGTTTGAAGTAAAGTTTTTGGCGTCTTCTTGTTATAGTGCTTATAGGAAACAAAACATAAAGTCTAATTCATTTGCACATTCCAGACCATTTCTACAGCGGAGACAGACAATACTTAATGTAGGTCGACGTTCTCAGCAACATTTCGTCACAGTCTATGGCGTTTTGATTCACTACCTGCCGAGGAAACAAATCAATGAATGTTGTATTTGGCCGCATTCTCATTATTGTTTGTGAAATATGTAAACCCTATGGAGGTTTTGTTTGACGGAACTCTATCGATAGCGTCAACCTTGACAGAAAGTAACGGAGCCTGTCTACCGTTCTCGTGTATGTCTGGGAGCTAGAGAACTTACAGCACCAGATATCACGAGGACTACTTTCCACGTCGCTAAACACAACCTTGTGTATACATTTATCACAGATTCGTGTCATCCATTTGACCTCGTGGGAATACCACGTCTGAAAACGTGCTGTAAAATGTAAACCGAGGTTTCCCCATATTACACCTGGGACAGCTCAGCAACATAGAGCTTTTGTTTCCCCAGTTTAGCTTTTATTTAGTCAAGACAACTCTGCTTGGAATACAATGTGGAATCAATGAAAATTCTCTCTGAAATAACCATGTGCGATTTGCTTCAGAAAGCAATTTGAATACTACATTTATTCTTTTGAATTTTCACTGGACAAGCGCGCATTGCATTTAAAGCATATCTTAGTGTTCTAATTTCTAGATTTTTCCATATACTAAGGGTATGAAATTTGTTATTCCTCTTCCTTGTACGTTTTAGTCATTCTACCAAAATATTTCGGAGGTGTGGGGTTTACTTTGAGATCTTTAACACTTCACATACATATTCAGCATCAGATAGACTCAATTTACCTTGAAAACTATCATGCAGTTGTTTAAAACTGCAAACTGTTAATCACAGCTTCTTTTGTTTTCATTCATGGAACTTCATTTTACACTAACAGCTAAGCATGTTGTGTTTACTTTTATTTAAAGAATACATTAAAGCTTTACTTTAACCCAGGACTTTGTCAGAAAAAAGCTTTATGTGTAAATGCTCATATTTGGTATAATTGATAACGTAGTTCGTGATAATTTAAAAATAAAATAATTTTATGCACGAACCCCAGCGAAAATATGCATACGCAAAGGTCTGTAACCATTCAACATGGATTGTGTAGGGGAACGTTCGGCAGGAATAATCGGCCTCCGCCGACAAATATCCCGCTTAAACATACCATTAGGCCAGCTTCCCTTAAAAATACAAAAATCATAGTACAACTTTATGATAGCAAATCCAGAGAAGAGATGAAGGGAGTTTCCCTTTCCACTAATTTCCACTCGTGCTGCCAAGAACTGGCACTTCATTGGTTTAGCTTGTCCATCACTTCAAATACGTAAGTGCGGTGAACTATGGACTTTGAACCTTAGCTCTTAAGATAATAGGTTGAACTTTATTGCTCTTAAGGTTTACCGGTTTAATTAGCTCAATTCCTTCCGAATGAAGGGGACTTCGCAAGCTATTTCCAAAAAATTCAAGATAAATTATTTATTTTCAAGTAAATATCTCGGATTTATCATATTTTAGCCAAAATCGTCATGAGTCATTTTTGAGAAAATCAAGAATTTCGAAACATTTTCCACATAAAGGGAAAAGTAGTTTGAGACTTGGGGACTTTCTTGAAAATCTTCGTGTCGCACCTTTTGAGGATCCTGAAATTCAATACCAAATTTGGTATTTAACCGACACACAGGCAGTCACACATAGGTTATATCTAAAATTGCTGTTTCTAGAATTATTATTATTATTATTATTACTATTATTATTATTATTATTATTCAGGAGTCTCAAAACAATCTTCGGTCGACATGTATCTGTCGAGGAGCACGCACATTGAATCAGAGAATGAAGAATCCGGAACGGAGGATCGGCCCGTAGCCGGGTATGAAAGTGAGGGAAGAATATGATATGAAATGGATGAAAGGAATGATGGAGAAATTGGAGGAATGAAAACCGGAGAATGCCGCTTCGTATGCCACAAATTCACATGCGGGCCCTTGGGATTGAACTTGGGCCGCCTTGGTGGGAGGCGAGCGGTCTAACCTTTCGGCCACGGCACCGCCTGTGTTTGTTTACTAACGATAGCGAATATGAAACACTGCAGTATAAAAATTTTTAGTAGTTCCTTTAGATTTCACACGAAATGATGCCATAAACAAGAAATTGGGTGACTTTGGATACTTTGAGTGGAAGAGGTGCCACAACATGTGGTTATTAAAGCAAGTTTTTTTCCCCTCTTCATTGTTTCAGGAAGTGTACTCGATGAGCATGTCAGTATGTTGACATGTGGCATATACAGGTGTGACCAAAGAGTAATCCACTGTCTCGTGTTTTTTCCGTTAAAGCATGTTTTCACGTTACTAAGAAGTTTCAGAGCCTTAGCATAGCAATTATTATAAAACGTGCTTGTCAGAAAATATCTCTGCTCGTTGCTCCGTATCTTCCTGCGTATTCAAGCATAATTTCGATCTCTGAATGACACACACGAAAACAGTTTGAAAGTGCTTTGTCCGGATTATCTGACGACGGTTGCAAAAACGTTTCGCTCACATGTCGACATCATGCAAGGTGGTCATAATTCCTGGTTTAGACAGGCATATTTTTATTTTCTCCAGCACTTACTTATAGCAGGTAGTATAGAATGTACAGAATGTATAGAATTCCATGTAGAGATTTTAACGGAAATGCATACTTTGAAGTCCCCTGAATCCAAAAAATGTATTTTTAGATAAAAGGTTAGTGTCTGTATGTGTATGTGTCTATGAACAACATAATTGAAAAACGAAAAGTCTGATAAATACTATACTGGTATCTAAGTGCAGCATTTCCAAGAATGCGACACCAAGATTTTTAAAAGAAATCCCCCACCTCAAACTACCCTTAACATGAACAAATTTTCTTTATTTTTATTTTTTTCAAAAAACTGCTCTATTTTAATTAAAATACATGTTTAAAACATTGGCATGAATAAAATTATATCTTGAATTTTCTGGGATTAGCCTCTGAAGCTCTCCTTATTTTGAATGACTTTTGTATAATTGGTAAACCAATAGAAGGTTAGTAAAGAGGTAGACAAAACCTTACTTACTACACAAAAAGTGTAGATCTCGTTAAAGCATATAATTTAGTTAAAATAAAATATGTTGTGGTGTTAACTATTTCCGAGATGTTCCTTATTATTTGTTTGAATTTTCAAATATTTATACCTTTCAAACGTTAAGTCACTATTCGTTGTTTCTCGTGTTTATACAAGGAACATGGAATTTCAAAGCCATCACATAGCGGTCGGCTTTTTAAAAATCTGACTATCGCTCTAGCCTACGGTATCTCTTCTATACCTGCAATGGAATGCGTAAATGTGTAATGAAAGTTTAACTCGATTAAAAAGTAGATAGAAGAATTAACATTTAATAGTTTGTAGCAGAGCGAATAGAGAAAGTGATGTGAATGCGACCATCCGATGTTTCATTAAAGGAAAGCCAGAACCAGTATTTTCGCTAATGGCGTCGTGTTGAGTATTATAAAGTCTTTGAGAAAGTGGAAATGTGAATTTGCACAACAGATTATCTCTGTCAGGGACAGGCCAAGTGTTGACTGGATCTTCGTGATCCCTTTCCCCTAACTCGTGACATTGCATCTTGGGAATTGGAACTCTTCTTTCGTAAGACATCAATGCACTCTTTACTGACATAGATTTAGGAGAGCCGATATGGAATGAGTTTAAATTAACTGTTGTGCTCTTGACATGTGCCTCGTGAAAAAGTCGAGTGAGTCGCGTGCTCATAACTACTGTCACGTGTAAGGATTCAAGTAATAGTCCTTTCAGGATAAGCCACAAACGTGCAAAGATGACGAAAGAGGACAAAGGTCTTCTCAAGGAAACTGAATAACTTATTTCGTTTCATATTTGCCATTCTTCATACACGGCTGACGTCAGCCTCAATGGGTGAATAGGTGTCCCAATAATTTGGCTGTAATTATATGCTCTAAACGAGTAAGAATTTTGTTAACTGGGATTTTAGATATGTGTGATGATATTGCACGATCTAATGAAAGCAATAGTGATATTAATTGTAACATTTATGAACATAGCTCTCTAGTCATATAGACTTTGTTTAATCCTTCTTAAATACTTAAAGATCCTTTAAAAAGCATAAAAGCAATGAAAACATTTTCTTTTGTTGGTTTAAATTGCTCCTTGCTGATTTTAAACACGATGTTAATCATTTACAGCGTCTCTAACACCTGGTAAGGCGATCATTTCTAATGCGTTTGTTAGTGCCTTGATAGTGCAATAGCTCTCTTTCTCGGTTATGATTTGTCTACACTTTGCATTGCAAAAAAATTTCAGCTTCCACAATTATTATGTTACAAGCATGCAGTTTAGTGAATGTTCTTCAAATTATAAGGATTATTTTCTTCTAAAAAGCAATTAATTTAAACAAAGTGGCATGAAAAATGTCATTGCCAGATGATGATAATAATAATAACAAACAATTCAGTTGTTCTATATATTTTAATATTCTGAATCTTTAATTAAGCATACATGTTTAATAATCGTAAAGGATATGCTGTAACCATTTGAACAAATATCTATAACAATGAAGGAATCGAAACATTTGAAAATAAATTAATAAAATGTGTGCTGGTAAAAATGTCGAACCTTAAGAGACACAGACACGAAACTGAACTGAAATAAAGTTCTTGAATAGTTCAACAAAGCTGAAAAAATTATACTTCTAGCCTTAATACTTCCCTAATAATCGGAAGCATTCTAAACTATAAATTTAACTTATTTAGGGACCATCCAAGACATATTAACTGTTCTAAGGTCTCCTTCTGGTTTATCTTATTTTAATGGGTTATCTATTATATAAAATTATGTAGATTATTAGGAGTGTTTATAAAGAATATAATGATTATAATAATAATAATAATAATAATAATAATGTCGCGTTCATTTGTTTACTTAAGTCAATGGAAGTGTTGACTTGTATGCTCACTGATTACAAGAGAACGTTGATTAAAATGTAAGAAAATCTAATTCATTAATAGTGTGCTACTTTAATTTCTATCATTTTCTATTCTTACAAACTTTTGTCATTTATCTAATAATAACTTAACGGCAGTTTTTACCCTGCAGATGCTTCAATTAAGTATTATTTTCCATTTTCTAAAAAGATGGGGCTAAATGGCAAACACTAGTTACGGAAGAAAGCTAAAGACGTTAACATGAGCATTCATTTGGTGAAAGCAAACAACATAGGAAGCAAAGCATCTCTGTTGGACTCCTGAAAAAAAAATATATTAAGTATGAGAATAATATAGTACGAACGGGGTGGCTCAGGCGGTAACGTCTGGCCCGTATTCGGGAGGTCGCGGGTTCGATCCCCGACGACCACCCACTCTAACCCATTGGTTTTTTTCTGGAGTTTTCCCGATTTTTCCTCTCACTTCATCTCATCCCTCTCGAGGTGCGCCCCCTCGTGGGGCGTCGGTATAATGTCCTCAATCCTGGATCAGTGCCGAATCCCCTCCACTTCACAATCCAATCCAATGAAGTGGTTAGTTTGTGTGGAGGATACATAGTATAGTGTGGAAAGTTGGACATTGCGACGGAGGTTAGAAAAAAAGTATTGGTAACAGTTGAAATGGGTATGATGAAGAATGAAGCCTGAGAAACGGGCACACAAAACAAGCCAAGAAAAGGAAGAAGGATGCTGAAACTGATCAGGAAAATAAAAAGCAATTTAGTGAGACAATTGGTGGAAAGAAACTGTTTGTTAGAGATGCACTGGAATAGATGGTTAATGGGGAAAACGGTTCAGCTTAGAAGGCAACAGATGGTAGAGAAAATTTAAGTAAATGGTTCGTAACAGAAATGAACAGAAAAATGGAAAAGGGGAAGAAACTCAGAGGCTGGATTTACAGTAATGCATTTATTGATTGATTGATTGATTGATTGATTTCGGAAAACAAATATCTTTGCAGATAAGGTTTTAACCAATGCTTGCTTCATCTCCATCAATCGCGGATTTCCCAAAAAGAACATGCAGCTTAATTTTTGCCTGGACTTCCAGCAACAAATGGAGAGGCGTTTGTTTTTTATACACTGTGCACTGCACTCAGGTAGCTGGTCAGTAAATACACAATTTCCTGCCCACATAAATGATTCAGAGAAAAGCCTACCTGTACCTCAAGGTCGAGAGTGCAGTTAGTACTTTGAAGAAAGGGCCAGCTCTTTTAGTTCTTGTTCGAGTGGTTTTTCCTCGATTTAGCCTCTCTGGATTTACCCTTGGTTCCTTTCCCTATTTTAGTTTTCTGCTTCCATATTTCCTCGTTCTCTTACTTTTATTCTTTAGACTCTTCCTTTTCACTCTGTCGCTATTGAACTGTTGCTTCTGCCCCCCTTTTTTTTCTTTCTGACTTGTTTTTCTAATCTCTTTCCTTTCTTCCGTTTCTCTTGGTTTCTGATTTATTCATTTTACACAAGCTTTCTTTTTTTCATTTTTTTTTCATTTTTGGGCTCCATATAACTCACTTCTCTTCCTCTTCTTCTTGTTTTCTTCTTCTATAAAGAATTTCACTGGAGTACCTTGTATATATTTTCGCTACCCTCTTCTAATTTCTGCTTCCTTCAGTTTCTATTCACTCATTGCCCCTCTTTCCGTAGCCAAAAATGTTTTCTCAACTTTTGATTCGGTTTTTCATTCATTCGTTCCTCATTTTAATCCCCCTCCTCTCTCTCCCTGTTTCTCTTTCTATGCCATGGTTTTTTCTTTCTTTTCTTTTCTCTTCAGTCACTCGCGGTTTCTTCAGTTTCCAACTTTTGCTTCTTCTAAGGCACTAGAACTTCAAATTTGAATGTTTTGTCTTCTCATCCATTTTCCCCACTCCTTTCTGTCCTTCATTAGAATCCTCCATCCCTTTATTCTCATTCTCCGTATGCCATCAGGAGGACACGTCGACCTCCCACCGAGCCTTTGGTCGTCCCACTGCTCTTCCTCCTATTGGCTTCCCTCTATACAATTTTTTAATCAAGATTTGCTTATCTATCCTTTTTATATGTCCAAACCAACCCAATCTACTTGCTCTCACAAAATTAGTAATGTTTTGTTTTCTAATTAGCTCATTTATTTCTACCCAGTTGTCTTTCTTTAGTTGGACTAAACATCCTCCTCAGGATTTTCCTCTCGAAAGTTGACAGCTCGTATTTAATTGCCTCTTTAAGTGCCCACGTTTCACATGCGTATGTAACGACTGGCCTTATGGTCGTCTGAACCGAGAGGGATGCTCAGACGGTAACGTTCTTGGCCTGCATTCAGTAGGTGTGGGTTCGATTCCCGCGGCCGACCTTCCTGACCTATGGGTATTTTCGGGTGTTTCCCCGGGTCGCTAGGTGAATGCTGGGAAGGATCATTACATTCCCCGAATTCCCTGTCCCTTCATTTCACCCCCATTCTCATTTCACTTCACCTTTCATCTATCGGTCTCTTTCGGCGTGTGCATGGCAGAGGAAAAGGATGCTCTAAGTATATCTTTGTCCCCCCGGAATGTGGGTGGTCCCCGGGGCCGGGAGATGTGTAAGCCCATAGGGGGGAGAGAACCGGCTTCACTAGCTGTCATCCGGGGAGTTTAAATCTGTAAACGGTAGGGACCCTGCCCGCTTCCTGTTGTGGTTCCTGGTCCGGCCTCCCTCTGTCACGCCTCACTTCATCCCTTCCCGGGGGCGCCCCGTCAGGGGTTTAGGTACAAAAGATCTGCGTAGGTTGAGGTGCTAAGTCCCCCACCACTATGGCCGTCTGATATAATCTTGTTTTGTTTCTAGACACCTGTTTGTTATTATTACTGTATTATTTATTTGTCTATTTATTATGATGTGGCGTATTAATAATTTGGGAGTTACATTATTGTTCACATTGTCATTCCAGACACATTGTTGTTTACGTAGCTCTTGGCTGGTAGCTTTGCTAGCCACGAGTAGTGGGGGATAGCGTCACTCAGTTAGGATTCCATGAGCAACGGGCCGCGTGTGTAAGTCGGGCCTTAGATCGGTGGACATCTCCAACCTTCCATTTTAATAATGTAGGAAGACCAAACGCTTATGAAATAAATCTAGGAATGTATGAGTACACTTGTGTTATGGATTTTGTACAGTAAAAACCCACACCTTCCTCTTAACCTCCACACCACGTTTCGGTCCTTCGCAGCCAAGTATACGTCCCCTCATTGTACGTGCTGGAAACTCAAAATTAATTTAATTTTCATGTGAACTTTTAGGCATGTAACAATGCATTATGGTTATTTTTAATAGGAGCAAACTGCTTGTGTCTCCCTCTCAGCCCCCCAGAATAGGCACCAACCCAGTTTGTAAATTATTGGTCTATTGGTACTGTTTCCTTCACCGCGTGCTTGTTTATTGTGTTTCCCTCTTAAGCGTAGTTAAGTCACCGAGAATCGAACTATAAACTAGTGGTGGGGTTCAACACAGGCGTCATTTCGGAGTACAGGAGAATCAATTGCCTCCCCCCCAAGTTATGAGAAAAATAGACTACCATTATTATTGCTCTACCAAAGGAAAAATTACGAGAACTGTATTTTAATACAAATATTTCATATAAATTAAGAAATAAAATATGATTTTTCTCTTAAGCTAAAGGTGTCCTACAATTCACCTGAAAATTTGGACAACTGCTTCAGGCAATCTTGTCCCCCCTCCCCCTGCTCAAGCAGAAACTGAAATAACGCTCATGGTTCAACACCCTGAGTTGTGAGCGTTTCGCGGACCGGGCAGAATCCGGTGTTTCCGACGGACGGAGAGGTATGCAGCTGCTACAGCCGTTGGCAGCAACAGGAAATGGTTATGATGGTTCCCGGTATACAGGACAAACCGGATGGTTGCAGGTTGTATGTACATGTCGCGCGCCGGCAATTATTGCAGCGGTTACTGCAACCCTTTGCTTCAAACTGACACACGAGCTAAAAACGATTTTCCTACCAGCTGCACACGAACATGTCTAAATTGTTAAAATTGCTAAAAAAAGATAACATGTTCAGGCTTTTGTGCAGTCTTATTAATTGACATTTCTTCTTTAATTTATGTACATTTTATTATTGTAGGCATAATAATCATATTTTAAATACTTTTTAAAAATGACCTGCATCTGTTATTTCGTACTGTGAATTCTGTACCACTTCACAGAAAAAAAAATCTGATGTGTTACACTCACATGCCGTTCTCTACTCTTGTACAAACTATTTTTACAAACGCTTATTCTCCATATGCTCCATGTTAATCGAGATGTTAATCTTATTGCTAATTTTCTTGTAGATGCAAGGGGAATTGGTAGGCTTTAAGCGAGAGTCAAATATTTTAAGAGCTGGTTGCTATGTGGAGTATTCCATTCTCTTTGCATTACCAGGACATAAAAAAAAATGAATAACGAATTTGAGAAAAAGTATAATTATTGGAAAATTTAAGGGAATAACAAGCAATATCTCCAAAATGGTTCACTCAACAACAAAAAATGTATTATGATATAAATTGTGTATTTTAACGCGATCTACATTTTTTGTGTATTAAAATTTTGTCTATCTCTTATGGTTTACCAGTTATGAAAAAGTCGTTCACAATGAAGAGTACTTTTGGAGACATTCCCAGAAAATTCGAGATATGCATTTCATTTGTCATGAAAATATCTTAAACATGATATTTTACTCAAAATCGTTAGAGCCATTTTTGAGAAAATTAAAATTTTCGAAAAATGTTCCATGTAAAGGGTAATCTGGGGTGGAGGAATTTTCTTGAAAACCTTCGTGAAAACCTCTGGAAGATACTGAACCTAAATACCAAGTTTGGTGTTTATCCGACTGTTGGTTTCCGAGTTATGCTGTTCACAGACACACACACACACGGACATGTTTCCAAAAATGCTTTTTTGGATTCAGGGGGTCTCAAAACGTATATGTCCGGTGAATTTTTGGGTGGAATACAATACTTCCCCTACTTACTATACGTAGTAGAGAAAGTAATAACTCCTATGGACTAAAGAGGTCATCTTTACCTCATCTTTTAAGGGAAGTTTTGGTCTAAAAATTGGTAGGTACTTTTATTGGTTAAGTACGGCAGATTCTGAATACTCAAGCCATGTGGTTTCTTTCTTTACAATCACATACGAGTTTGTTTTCCAGTTTTTGCTTCGAACAGCGTTTTTCTGTGAATAACATTTTCTGTCATAAATGACCCGTTTTCTCAGAAATTACTGAAGATTGCTGAATTAAATTTTAGAATAAAACTACGTCTGGGTGCTGTTGTTGCTATACTTTGATGTTAAAACACGTTTTGTTATTTTTTTAAAGAATAATTGCTAATAAATGTTAATCAAAAGATGTTACAGTAAGTAAGTAATCGTGCCTTCCTTAATAAACAAACTCATTGGATATAATGGGACCATTGTACTGAGATGGCATACATCTAAATCCTGTGAAAATGTCAGTCTGATATCTTAAATAGTTTCTGAGATAACGGGTGTTAATTTAGCAGATTTAATATTGGCAGGAAAGGGCTTTTAATTTCGCCTTAAATAAATTTTCCTTGAGTTTTGGATTATTTAAAACAGAATTGTCCTTGTGTACATTAAGATTTAAACCACATCGAAACAAACGTATTTGAATTGGCAACGCAGCTAAAATAATCCCTTAAATGCTATGATAAATAAACCTGAAAATACCTATCGAAGCCAGAAAATCTTGCACTCAGTCAGGAAGATTAAACGCACTAATACGTGGTTTCATTTGGCGTTGATTTCAAATAAAAATATGGATAAAATAGGCTGCCTATTTTTCTCAGTCAATATTTTACTGTGAGAATCTCTTCTACTTCCAGAAACTTCCTCTGTTCTGCAGGTCGATTCAAGCTTTCACTGCCAGGGGGCTAGCCGTCAGCAATTTCACCTTAGCTTACATTCGCTAGGGGAAAAAATGTATTGCATATAAATATAAGCGTATTAAGCGCAAAGCTTTCACTATTTATTCATTCGAAATTGAATGTAAAAACCGACGTTTTCACCTCGCTTTTCTGAAGGCCGTGATACATAATCGATTGCAGGAATGTAATTGAAAAACTGGCATTGCTTTTTCAGAACATTTTTCCTTTAGTATTTTTTGTTCTTTCATTTCATCATTTCATAGAAACCTGCCAAGGTGAAATAAACATCTTGTTTTGTCGCTCTGAATTATTTTTACCTTTTCTACGACGTACATAGTAGTTGGAGATGGTATTGCACTCCACCCAAAAATTCGATACCGAGATTTCACTGCAAATACATGTTTTGAGGCCCCTGAACCCCAAAAAACAATTTTAAGAAAAAGGTTCGTGTGTGTGTATATTTGTTTGTGTGTCTGTGAACAGAATAGCTCAAAAACGAAAAGTCCAATAAACACCAAACTTGGTACTTAGATTCAGTATCTTCAGAAGATGCGACAGGAAGATTTTCAAGAAAATCCTCCCACCCCAAACTACCCTTTATATGGAGCATTTTTCGATACTTTTTATTTTCTAAAAGATGTCTCTAACGATTTTGATTAAAATGCAATATATTAATGATATTTACGTGACAAGTAAAATGCATATCTTCAATTTTCTGGGAATAGCCTTTGAAGTCCTCTTCATTGGGAAGGAATTTTGTATATTCTTGTTTAACTAGTAAACGTTAAGCGATAGAAGAAAACGTACTACACAAGAAATTTCATCTCCTTAAAACACAATTTATTTCAAATAACTTTCTGTGGCACCAGCCATTTCCGAGATATCTGTTATTAATGATTCGAATTGTCCGTTACTTGGTCATTCATTAAAGTCCTTCAACATTCAGCAGTTTCTCGCGGTTGCACGAAAACAGTATGGAATTTTAAGACTAGCATATTGCGCCCAGTTCTTAAACATTTGACTATCGCAGTTCCCTTTGTGTCTATAATCAAATGTGTAATGTAGCTATTGCTGTAAAGATTTATTTGGATTAAAATGAAGTAAATAGAAAAATAAGCCTTAGCAAGATTAGTTTGTATAGTCACTCATAAGCGATAGAGGTTAGAGAAAGCCATGTGAATCTAATACACCGGGTCTTTAATTTAAGAAGTTCCATTCCGTTCCTCCTGAACTTTCATAAAAATCAACAAACCGATTAATCATAATTTTCTACCTAAGGGCAGATGTTTACTGCAAACCCACTTTCTACACTCTTCCTTCTCTTATCTGTTACCTTGTATTCACCTTGTATTACTTATCCAGTGTCTCAGCCAATTTCTTTTCCTCTTTCTGCTCACTTTCAGCAGTGTTCTTCCTTCGTCCATTCTCTTCGAAGCAGCTCCACTTTGTGTGTTTATTTTAGCGCTCCATTCTATTCCATATCCGCATTTCAGATTCCTCCAGTCGCTTTCCCTGACTCCATTGCAAAGTTTTCGCACTACACAGTGCTTCGCTTCACTAATTCATTCTTTAGTTCTCTCTTCGTTAATTCACAAAAAAAATCCTTTTCAATTAAAAACTTCCTTTGTTATTGCTTTGTTATTGACTAGTGCTCATTTTATTACTTAGGTAATTTCCAGGTATCTGAAGCTGTCCAATTAATCTCGAATTACGGTCACTTTCAGGTGATAAAGAAGTTTTCGAGGATGAAAACCAAGGGTGAAGGCACAGAGGGCCAATTACCCGCCTCAACTTGAGCCTTTTAAAACAAATAATTTTCTTAGGGGCAAATATGGCTCCAATACTTTAAAATAAGTTAAGCTGAAATAACACACACACACACACACACACACACACACACACACACACACACACACACACACACACACACACACGTACTCGCTGACATCTGCCGCTATCATAGAAAGGCGCGGATGAAACCATACAACATTTTTAAAGCTACTTTTAAAGGCTTTACTTAACAACTTAACAAGTGTGTTTGAGGACTGAATTATTAGTAGAGATTTGTGGCCCCCCTGGGTCCCCCGATCTAACCCCCTATGATTTCTATCTCTGGGGTAACCTAAAATAAAGTGTACAAGACAAACCCACACATCCTGAAAGAATTAAAACAAAATATCCGCCAGGAAATTATCAGCATTTCTCAACGTGAACTACAGCGAGTGATGGATAGTTTCCTAAAGAGGTGCCAAAAATGTATGGACAACGACGGTGCCCAGTTTCAGAATTTCCTTTCATAAAGTTGGTAAGTAAAGTCTTTAAAAGTAGTTTTAAAAATGCTGTATGGTTTCATCCGCACCTTTCTATGACAGCGGCAGCGGCAACGAGCGCCGAGGACGCGGACAGGAAAAAAAATACTTACACAGGTAACCCATTCTAATCGAGATTCGAACACGGAATCTTTTGAATGTGAGGCAGGTACGCTACCCACACAACACGGAGGTAGGCATAAATATATTGTTCTATTCTTAAGATTAACGTTGTTTACAATACAATGTGCACGCCAGGTTGTGTGTCGCACACGAACTATCAAGACTACCCTTTCAAACTAGAATTAAATCGAATACCAGTGAAAGACACAGTTTTACTCTAGTCCCCCTTATTAATTGAAGGAACGTTTGCAAAATAACCAGCTGTATATTTTGCAACTTATGGGATGGCGAGTGAAGCTAAGCGGACGAAATTAACGAGTAGATCAGATCAATGTTTCCTTATGATGTAACAATCTGTCTCAAACAGTCATTATCCTTATCTCTGAATGTAATGTCTGAATCTCAAACTCGCCGTTGGTAATGTTAGTATTATTGTTAAGATTTTCATTGTCATGTCTGTTTAGGTTGAACTGTAGAACACAAAGCGAGTTTAATAAGTCTAGGGCGAAAAGCCAAGGCAAAGCTGCTAGGCACGGTATTAAAACTAGAAAAGAGAAAAGGGTTTGTAGTTAGATACCCACATCTAATATTTTTAAATTCTGCAGTCTTTATGATATTTTGCAAATTTTGTCAAATGCTACCTTATCATAATTATATGTTTTGAAATCTGATGAAGGCATCCTTAATAGGTTTTTAGAAAAAACATGTTGATTACTTCTACCATTTTAATTAATCAGAAATCTCATACATAAAATAAGCAGGAAATATAATTTTGAAAAAAAATACTCACATCTTATTTAAATACAGTACGTACACAAAACTGCGATATGAATTTTTGTCACCGCTAGGATGTTACAGAAAAAAAAAGTTAAACTTTAAGTATCTTTCTTTTCTCAGTGTACCCTCAGTGGTCAAATTAATTTAGGTCACGTCTTGAACAATTTAAAAATGAAGCAAGAATCATACACCAGTTTTTTTTAATTGACTCTCTTTAAGTTTCTATTGAAAATTTCAATAATTTTGATTACTAGGCGCGATTTTTGATGACCTAAAATGTTAAAACGATGTATAAAATGACTAAAAGTTTTAAAGATTACACGATAATTATTATAAATGGCTTAAAACTGATATTTGTTTAATTTGTTAAAGTTAGTGTACGAAAATTAATTTATTATTTATATTTTTTTATAAAACTGTAACTTTGACACTTTTGAGTTCGCAGATTGTACAAAATTCATAGTGAGTGAAGAGGACTTCACAACCTATGACATTAGCAACTTCACTGTGCGCAGTTTTAATACGAAAAAAGGAAAACTGTCCTCTCTCATTCTTAATTTTGTGCCATGAATTCATTACCTGGTACGCTGACAGTAGCCACCCCTCTACCGCAAGGAACCTTTTTCAGACTAGGCATTAAAAAGGAATGATTTTTTTTTCTCCCCAAGAATGCGAGTAAAGGATGTACGAACGTACTCTTATTTCTCAGTTGAATTGTGAAATTTCTGATATTTGAAAAGTTATCCATATGTAAATTGTCAGTAAGAAAAACGCTCTATATACTCAATGTAAATGTAATGACTAAATGACTAATGACTCAATGTAATGACTAAATAAAGACGCAAAGGAGAAAAAAATCACAAAATAATTACGTAAAATAAAAAAAATGCTGTAAAATGTAAAATGGCATAAAATTATGAAAATGACCAAATAAATATTCATTTTTAAATCTGGGACCAATAACAAGATTTATATACAGGTTAACAATGCTATGATGCAACAATTAAAAGATAACGTCATCAGAATCTGAGCCCTGTTGATTACAAACCTCATAGTGTGGGAGATTTTAATGCGTAATAAAAGTGAGAGAAAAAAAATCGTACTCGAGAATAAGGTACCTTGAAATAATTACAGGACAATAGACCGTACAATCTTTGATGTTTATATTGAAGATATAGGCATACATACAATTTATTACACGTTAATGTAAACATTTGAATGTCGCACTGTTTTGTTTTCTGCAAGTCTAGGCTTTGAGAGCTAGGTAGACTAAACTGACATATATACTGTACATTTCTATTTTCACTAGTTATTGCATTCCACCCAAAAATTCGATGCGAGATTTCAAAGGAAATACATGTTTTGAGGCCCCTGAATAAGAGAAGCATTTTTAGAAAAAGGTCTATGGTGTGTCTATCTGTCTGTCTCTCTGTCTCTCTCTCTCTCTCTCTCTCTCTCTCTCTCTCTCTCTCTGTGAACAGCATAACTCAAAAACGAAAAGTCGGATCAACACTAGACTTGGTATTTAAGTTCATTATCTTCCAAAGACGCGAAAGGAAGATTTTAAAGAAAATCCTCCTAGTCCAAACTACCCTTTGCATGGAAAATTTTTCAAAACGATTTTGTAAAAAAAATGGCACTAACGCTTTCGATTAAAACGTATATTTAATATATTTACATGAAAAATAAAACATATCTTGAATTTTCTGGGAATAGCCTTTGAAGTCCTTTTCATTCGGAAGGAATTTTGTATAACTTTGTATAACTGGTAAATGTTAAGTGTACTACACAAGAAATGTAGATCTCTTTAAAACACACAATCTGTTTCAAATAATTTTTGTAGCATCAGCCATTTTCGAGATATCGTTATTAATGGTTCGAATTGTTCAAGTTCTTTTAAAGTTTTATCAACATTCACTTGTTTCATTGAAGCACTATGGAATTCTAAGGCCAGCATATAGCGTCCAGTTCTTGAACATTTGACTATCGCTGTTCTCTTTGTATCTATAACGAAACGTGTAATGTAGCTAATTCTGCGAAAGTCTATTTGTCTTAAAATGAAGTAGATATAAAAATAAGACTCGCTAATAAACGATAGCGGGTATAGAAAATCATGTGAATGTATCACATCTAATTTTTTATTTTTGCAATAATTAAAAGCAACTGAAATAATCAAGAGCAACTTACAAGGAACACTCGTTCGAAACTGGGATTTCGTTTGAATTGCAAAGTTAGCTGGAGGTGGTGTACTACTTTTCAAAAACCGAAAGTTAATTTAGGACCGTTTTCGAGCGTTTAAGTTTGAACAGTCGGTCCTTGTTTGGCGCGTGGAAGGAACGTAAAAAACAGAAGCCAGCGACGTCAGGGAGGCCGCTCTGGTGAGCAGCTCAACGCGCCAAGTATAAAGTCACCTGATGAAACTAATGCTAAACGGTCCTAATATATAGTTTTAGGCCAAAATCGTTTTAATTTCTAATACACCACCTCACCACCTCAGTCAGATAACCTTGCTACCTGAACGAAATACCAGTTTCAAACGAATGTTGATGTTACATAAATATTGTTCCTTAAAGTATATGTTCATATTGTTCTGAAGTCCTGTCCTGTTGCAAAATGAAATACAATTCATTGTATCCTGTTCTACCTTTATCCCATCCCACTAATTACAGAGTGACAGGCACCTTTGGAGTAAACAGCTGGTGTTACCACTTTTGCTGTAAAGCTATTCCTATCTCTCTCCCCTTCTCTATCTGGAGTGCCTCCTTAGCAATTTTATTGTTCCAAAAGCCAAAGATTGAGAATACTGATTTTTGAAGATTCGCTTTTGTTAATTTGTTGGTCCTCTGCCTAAATTGAGGTCGTATGCCAGTTGAATTTATAGCCTCTTTGCCACTGTTTTCTTGTTGAGAAATGAAGAATATACCAGTATACATTTTTAGTGTTTGTTGGTAAATATATAGTGTGGAAAATAGCTATAAAATTGTAGAATTCCATTTTTCCTACTACTTTTAGCTTGCAAACAAGTTTAGACGTAGTATAGAGAACAATACAACATGTTATAAGAAAAATATACACTTTGTGTATAATGTATTTAACAACCATTAAAATACTTGGAAATAATGTGTAGGAAATACGTTTTTGTTCTAACGAATTTAAACATTAAAAAACTTATCTTTTATGTATCGTTGACGTATTCAATCAGAGCTAAGATCTTGTTTGCCTTAATACCCGTTTTATTGGTATAACACGTTTGTTTAGATTGCCAAATATAAGTTTCTGAAATGATCAGACCTATCTGCTCATGTGATGTTCCATATGATGATGCTGGTACAGAATCAGTCAGTAATCAAGTATACAACTTTTTTTTACTAAATGCATCCGTGGAAAGTTTACACGTGAGGTGAAAGACTTTACCATATTATGCTTTTCGCTGCATAGGGAATCTTCGTGGGAGCATCCGGTGCTGATTTGTTTTAATGCCATAATCTGGAAGTTATATAAGAATGCTGACTGTGATATTACAGCACAAAGCTCCAGATCAGCATTCTGAAATGTTTAGGACCATTGTATACAAACTCTGTGTGGCTTTTATTTAACTGTCACACAAAATCACAGTAATTGAAGGAATATCCGCCACCCTTGCGCGTGAAGGGGAGAAAAAATAGTAACTGATGTCCCTTGAAAGCTCTAAACCGCAAGAAAAATAATTCAACAGTGTTACTCGAGATCAGCGTCGTGGAAAGACAGATAAATGTAGGAACTCTTCTCTTGCTTTTATAGTTTTTATCTGTAGATAGTACAAAATTGTTTTCATTACTTATGGTTTATGCATAAATGTGAGAAAATCGCATATGAATAGGGCCTGATCAAAATAAATGCACAGACACAAAGAGAAACTAATGTTGCAAGTAAGTGTATGCTATACGTTAATGAGGAAACGTTGTAGAGGAATTTGAAACTGCAAATAAGGCTATGTAATGGTTTTCGAAACTAGCGCTTTCATGAAGATATGCTTGGGCTCGCGTTAGGCCCTCGAGTTCTAGATCTTTGGGGCCTTGAAACGGACTCGGCCTTAAAGTGACAAAAATGCGGGCTCGGAGTTCATAAAAGTATAAGTTTATACCATTAACTCAATATGTGATTTATCATTAATTTTAGAAACATATTGTAAATACTAGATTATGTCATGAATAGCAAATTGTCGTAGTTTCTTTTGAAGTTATCTACAGTTTTGATCAAACGGATCCGGACTGGATGTTAACCATTAAGGCTGGTTCACAACCGCCCAAGAACAGTAACCAGAACGGAAACGAGAACGGGAAGCGATGCACCATGCAAGATATTGGTTCACAACAGCCCAGCAACGAGAACGGGAATGCATATCGATCAAAAAGTGAAAGTCGATTTTGTGCATTGGGATTTCATTTGTTTTTAACTGACCAATGATATTTTTTCACCTACTTCCAATTTAGCCAAGCCAACGTCAAAATTCGATAGAGTAAACATTATCTAAATGCATATCCATTACATTTCCGATCCCTCTACTTATGCCAAGCTTTCATTCCTTTATTTAATGGCATACATTAAAATTGTTTATTTTTCATTTTTTCATTTCCACCGGTTATAGGTGTTCTTTGTAGCTTTTGCCATTGTTGTTTTTTTTTTAGGTAATAGCAAGTTTTAAGTTGCATATAGACAAACTACAAACGACCCCTTCACCAGAGGAACCAACGCCGATTAGATTTGCGGGTGTCGGGATGAGGTTAGGAAGCACATTTACTACTAATTCCTTCCAGCTTCATGTTTCCAGCTTGCGACTATAGAGAGCACTGGTGGCTGTTTCCTGTCACGGCCGCCTAGAATAATCTCTAGAGTGAAGAGTCTAATATGCACAATGTGGATCTAATATGCCATGCCCGGGAACGGGAACGAGAACGAGAAAGTTAAAAGTTCAGCATCTCTTCTTTCCCGTTCCCGGGGTCCGGGAAGGCTTCCCGTAGATTGTGAACGCTCCATTTGAATACACGCATTTCAACTTTCTCGTTCTGGTTACCGTTCTCGTTGGTTGTGAACCAGCCTTAACTTGTTATCGGGCTCGTTGCAAATTGAGGCAGACCTAAAAATCTCGACCCATGCACACTTCTAAGAGATGCTTCTTTTTATACGAGACCATTACCATCATCTACCTTCATGGATTATGTTCTAAGAACCTGCTCCAACTCCAGTCTCTTGAGTGTTAACGTTTTCTAGGCTGACTAAAGTGTACTATGCTTGTACTATGTGAAACTTGTAGATGTACTACGCGAAACTAGCTTAGTGCATTTTTTTAGTTTTTTCCATTTGTATAGTCCTCTGTAACTTCTATGGTCATATCGGGGACTCTGTCTTTAGAAACAACTCCTTGGCTGGAGGTTCTTTAACGTTGAACCTGGGTTTAATCAATTCTAACTTGAAACCCACATTCACTCCCACATGCGCACTTCGAGATTCTGTGGGGAGGGGGTAGGGAAAGATTCTAATCAAAGAAAAATTACACCGCCCCAGCCAGATATTGAACCTGGGGCTTCTGGGTTGAGAAGCCAGCATTGGACCACAGAGGAACTCTTATTCCACGCTATTTACGTGTTCCCTCCAATACTGCTTTTATGAATCAATTTTATCTGTTACATCGAATATTTAAGTTAATACCTAATATAATCTATTTTCTCGTGTAAGTCCTACATAAGAGGAGGTTAAATAGATAAAGAAGAAGAAGAACTCTTGTAATCCTTGGCATGGCACAATTTTTGTCTTTTCTGTCGAAGTTTCAAAGTTAAATGCGTAACAAATTTGATTTAGTTAAAAATCTTTACATATCTTCTTCTTTAGTGACCATTATTGGCTGATCATCAGGATATAGTATGTTTTTGTTTAATGTACATTAATTAGCTCTGTTACGTCATTTGTTTTTGATTTTATCATTCATGTACACATTAAATAAAACTGCGCAAAGACTGCAGCCTTGTGTATCTCCTTTGTTAGTTCTTAATTATTTTATTGCTTTTATCACAAGTTTGGTCATGGTGTATGAGCTTTATATATATCAATTATACGGAATCTCAGTTCCTTGTAGTGTCGACTTTTATCCTGTACAATGGTTTATTTTACTTATTACTTTATTTATTTGTTTGATTGTAAATGAGCCTTAGAGACGTTTCTTTATTTTCGTTTGAACCCACGGTTCTCCCATTCCGCATTACATTTCAACTTTGTGCACTTTCTTTCTCTCTTCTGTCCATCTTATTCCATGTTTTCCTTCGGTTTGTCCTCTTGGTTATGCACTTTGATTCTAAAGATATCTCTGTTTAGTGTATCTTCGTGCGTAATTCTTGCCAATTTTAAGTCATTTTTTTACTTCATCAATCCACTATACGTACACAGTATCTACTTGTGCTTCACTTTTATTTTCGTAGAATTCCATTATTTGTTTTGTTCATTTGCTCAATATGTCCATAACATTTTAAACTTCGTTTTCTAATGTCAATATATATATTTCAGTTTTATTTTGAGTCTGTATTGTTCACGTATGAATTGTGTACCTAAAACTTTTCTTATAATTTTGCATTCTTTTTTCTCAATATTTTCGATATCTGCTTTTCTGTTGCAAATTAATGTTTCTGATCCATAGAGACCAGCTGGTGTAATGCATTATTATTATTATTATTATTATTATTATTATTATTATTATACCAGAAGGCCGAAGGTGTTAACCACGACTTGCCCAAGGAACCATTAGGTAAGGTTAATAGGGTAGTTTACCTAAGCCTTTCTGCCGTATGAAAATGAAGTAATAACATACACTGCCAGTATCGAATCCAGGATGGAGTTTTTCCACAAAGGAAACATCCCACGACTTAAAGCCGAGTTAGTTGAACCCTGGTTCCTTTGCAAGCTAGCCAGGAGTGCTGACTGAAGGGGGTGGGGATGAATCGAAAAATGAGATTAACTTTCTACAAAATGCCATGAAATAATGGCTCTGAGTTCCTTTTTGCTCAGGTGGTTAAAACAAAATGTATCTCTTCCCATGAACCATTTTGGTCACTCCATAAGCGAGTAAAGGTTTAACGACCGCATCTACAAGTTCATAAATCATGCATTTACATGGAGGTTGTAAGTCATAAAGAACAAAAAAGAGAGAAAGCAGGTAACCATAACAATAACAAAAATATGAGCTAAGGTCAGCAACTAGACGCTCGTGACGACCTCGAAGACGCACTGAAAATTTTGAAGGACGACGTGGTGGTCCTTGCTTCATGTTTAGTGCGGAAGCAGAACATATGGTAATTATGACTGTTTCCGAGTTAAAATGCTACACTTTATTACCCTTTTTATGAGAGCGGAGAGATGTATTTCCGCCCTTCAAAGGTTAGGCAGAGACGCCTTCTGTACTAAGGCATTTTTGTCTGCAATGTGCAGAAAAAGGATACGTTACAAACGAAGCATACTACCAGAAAATTACTACACTAATATCTTTTAGCATTATAAAATGCTTCGTGATTAAAAAGAAATGTTACAAATTGCTGGGCCGGTTCCTGTATTGCAAGGGGTGATGCAGAAGGCAGTCGTCACTTATTTACATTCACATTACATTTTATTTCGCTAAAGCTTCAACGTTACGTCTCTAAGAATAAGGTGGCTATTTTGCTATGTATAAATTCTTTTTGTGTTAATAAAAAAAATATACAGTTTCTTTGCTCCAGTTAGCGGATCCAGAACCACCCATTTTGCAATTTGTTTAACACGAACTGAACCGCATGGGTTTCGACACCTGATATGGCTCAAAGCGGTTTTTCTGGTTGGCTGTTGTTACAAAGGTTTTTGGGAAATTAGGGCAAGATTTTGATCGTAAAGCTTTTTAAAAAAGCAATCTTCCTAGGACTTTACCTAGCCATTACAAATTCACTCATGGATTTGGAGGCATGCGTGATATGAAAGGAAAGCATATGTCTTCATACACATTTTGTTATCAAGTATCTCATGCGAAAAAATCTTAAGAAGAATGGCATATGACCAAAGATGCCTTATAGATTCCGTATTACGTTTCAACTTCGGAAAACTTAAAATAGGTAACATGGAATATTTTGGAAACGACTAACGCTACTATTGTTATTTGGCACAAACTGTGTTTTAATAGGCTTTAATCTTTTCCTGTGGTCGTTTTTTTTATCTATCTCTTATGGTTTTTCAATTAGGCAAAATTCAATGTGAATGAAGAAGGTTTCACAAGAAAATTTAAGCTATACCTACGCATATAATTCCTCATGCAAGTACCCCAGACATGTTATTTTATTAGAAACTGTTTGAGCTATTTAAAAAATGAATAATAATAATAATAATAAAAACAACGTTCATATAAAGAGATGTTATTGTTAACCTGATGTCATCTTTACACGGTGTAAAACGATTTGTTTTTTCAGGAGACTTCAAAATCCGTGTTTCGGTGAAACCTCGTTATCGAAGTTTTGGATGGAGTAAAATAGATCTCTTTAAATTATCGTGAGCAGTAGAGAAAATAAAAATGCATAGATTTAGACATATGACAGTGAACTACCGTCTTCAGATTACATTCTACAAACTAGAGACCTGCTTTGCTTTACTGCACTATTCGCAACCGTCTAATATCTCTGTGTAAACGAAGTGTAAGTTTCGGATTTTTCCTGTAGCCTTTGTTTTCTGTTGCATGCAAATAAAGGCCAATGAAGGCTCTAGAAAAATCATAGGAAGGATAAGAGAAATGTTGGCAAACAGTGTGGGCCAGCCAAGTGTGCCAGCCGCGAAGTTAGAAATAAGGACGAGGTCTTATGCAGTAACGGTGATGTTGATGCCACGGTCGTTTTCCTACAGTTCACGACAGGCTTGCCACCCTTACTTTCTGGGGAATTTATAGTTTCAACGAAAACAAACATCTCTAGGGCCTGCTACTGTTGTAGGCTCATTCTCTGGCTACCTACAGGACTATCCTGGGCTGACATAAACCTGTATTAAGATGTCTTACTGCAGTGCTTTTGATTTATAAATCATGACAATGCTCATTGATAAGATATCCTTATTGTTTTGTAAAGTGTATTTTAAAACTGTTTCATTCATGTTGAATATTGCATAACTAGGAGAGACAAAAATTATGTAAAATAAATACATAAATAATTATAATAAAATGTACTTTATTTACGTTTTTTAGGTAGAATGCATTTTTAAGCCTTTAAGTGTTCTTACTTTACCGTTTGTAAGCTCGTTATAGGTTTGCGCCAGAAGACATTTAAATAAACTTAATGATTTCAATTTCATAATTATTTACAGTTAGTAAATTAAGCGTCAGTGTTATAAAGCCTTGGTTTAACACAAACGGAGAGTCCACAAACCCTGAAAATAAAATGTTTCTTGGTTGATTTGTTCATTCTTCATTTATAAGGACGTACCTTCTCCTGGATGCCACCGCACAGCAGAGTTGAAATAACAACAAATGCCTGTTCTATAAATGGTATTATCAGAAGATCGATAATAGAGATTTAAAAGACCGGTGGGGGAGGAAGGGGTGAGAGAGTATAGCGTCGGTCGTAAATTCATTGTGGGTTAAATAAAACACATGTCCCTAAAAACCATAGTTTTAGCAGTAATTTTAAAAGAAAACCTTGGTGTGATATTTTTTCTCCGACGAAGTTTCTCAACCATAGAACGAGTTTCATTCTGCAAATGTTTTCAAATTTACTGGAAAATTCTAAATCAGAGATTACAAGCTATCACTGATGCACTGATATCAGAAGAACAATCGGGCTTTAGGAAAGGACGTTCATCTAGCGATAATGTATTTATAATCAAATTATTGAAAAATGTCGTGAATTTAACCTAGAAACTCACATAGCATTTATTGACTATGAGAAAGTCTTTGATAAGGTAAAACGGCCGCTTTTATGGAAAATTTTAGAGAAAAGAGGATTTCCTAAACATCTTATCAATGCTATCAAGAGTTTGTATGTAAACACTAAAATAAGAATTAATTCTGGTTTTAAGATATCAGCTGAAATCTTAAAAAATCAAGGTGTCCGACAAGGGTGTAGTATATCGCCCATTTTTTTTAGTTTATATATTGACGATCTAGTTTCGAAGTGGAAAGATGTTCGGGATCAAAATAGAATTAGATACGCCTTTAAGTACTTTACTATATGCTGATGATCAAATAGTTATACAGGAAACAGAAGAGTATCTACAAAGAGAGCAGTATATAGATTAAGCCAAAATGCAATGCATTACAACTTACAATGGCTTTTAAAGGGAAGAACCCCGTAGATCAAAGATACTAATAAATGGTAAAATATTAGAACAGGTATCCCACTTCAATTATCTAGGATGTTACACTAGTTTTAAATTTGACAAAGATATTGAGATGAAGGTTAATAAGTTTCAAACCATTTGTGGAACGCCCAGAAGAACTCTAGGAAGAAAAACCGGAAAAGAAACACAAATTAAGCTGTATAAGAGTATGGCTTTACCTACCGAATTATATGGCTCCGATTCTTGGACAATAACAAAAAGAGAGAGATCACGCATTCAGTTCGCCGAAATGAAATTCTTGAGGTATGTAAGAGGATGCACTAGAGCTAACAAAATAAGAAATGAATAAATAAGATGAGATTTGAATATTGTGTCAGTAAACGATAAGATTGATGAAAATAAAAGAAATTGGAAACAACAGGTTGATAGAATGACAGATGATAGAATACCAAAAAAGATAACTACCAACCAACAGGGAGGATAAGCTTAGGAAGACCCGCAAGAGATGGCTAGAGACCGGAATAGGTGATATCACCTAATTCTTAAAACGAGGAGGAGAAGGAGGGGGAGGAGGAGGAGGAGGAGGAGGAGGAGGAGGAGGAGAAGTTTTCATATCCTGAGAAAACATCCATTGTTGAAATGAAATGCCAATAGGTGGGAAAAAAATAGACCACTATTATTTCACTATGAGGATGCATCTTTTCTGCTGCGCAGTCTAATGGAGTTCGTTGACTTGCTTCATCGCCAGTTTGCTGTTTTCTTTACAAAATGTGTATTATCGTTTTACTACTTGAAATCAGTTCTGTACTCGTTATATATGGATCATTTGTTAGAAATGGGCAGAGAAATACGTATGCTACACATACATATTTTTTATCATACTACTTTTAAGATTAATGTTGGAGAATTTCCTCTGAAGTATCAATTATTTTAAATGCATCTGATTTGGCAAAGGAAGTTTACGATGTTGAAGGGTGCATCATGATACTGCAGGCTAGTTATGTTGCAGGATAGCAGTCCATTACCATAATCCAGTTTATCAAATAGTGACATACGCTTCCTGGGGTGGAGTCCCCGAGTCTTGCAACAGTGCATGGTTGCAGTGCTCCACCCTGGGCTACACCCCAGCTCGAGGCCAGATAACCTTGAGTATATCCCCTGATATATGTACGTAGATAATGTCGCTGCCTTGCGTTGACGTCAGTGATCGGAGAATTACAGCGAACTTGTCACCGGAGGTACTTGAGACTTGACAGCTCTATTGGCCCTTTAAATTAGTTCTCGCAATATGTTGACACTATTATTAACACTTATTGTCTGTCGCTATTTGCGCAGCGTTACAGTCACGGCTAGCTTGTTGCGAAGTACTACGTCAAACACGTGGGGACTTGACATGGTATCACAAATTTAGTTTCAGCTTTTAGTAAGTTTAACTGTGATCTCTGTATGTAAGTCAAATTTGATATGCAAACTGGCCGCTGTGCAGCATAAAGAAAATGTCATCCCAGAATTCATATTTGTACAGATTCTCAACACTTCAAGTTGTTTAATTACTGGAGCAATGTCTTGCTTTACGTTAATGTTCCATTAGATGCAATGATCAGCTCCATTCTAGTATTTTTTTAACTATGTTGATATTACATTTCCGGTAAAATGTCTTCCAACTTTCATTCAGATCTGAGTCCACCTGTGTGTTCTTGCGACTTAAATTTGTCATTATACTTGAAGTACTGAAATATTTGGCTGAAATATTTTCAGGAATAGCCACTTTTTGTGTATATTATGTTTCTATTTTGGATGGTTCATTTTGTAAAAATAGCTACCTGTAAAAAACATTAGTTAAAATTTGTTAAGCGCATAGATTATTTAAGATAAATTTTCTATAGAATCCGTTTGCAACGCAGAAGCAATTTTTTTATGTGGTGTGTCTTTTCCGTCACTTTAAGCTCATTATATTACTTTAGCAAGTGGAACTTTTAGTTATCTTTTAAAGATAAGTAATTAATGATGCACTTAATTTTTTGATGTTGTATGTTCCATAAAACAGATAATTTCCATTACCCAATAACAAAAGTAATGATAGTTGTATATAAACATAGATAAAACAAACGTATAACATATCACTTGCTTAGCTCAAACAGGTTTTCGAATAGTGTACTGAATATGCAAAATATAATTTAAAATATGAATGATTTTTCTGCATGCAACAACTGTTATAAAATGAACTCGTAGGGATATTTCAGCCTGATTAAGAATACATAAAAAGGAACTCTGTAATAATTATAGTTTAGGAATTATTAATAATTAATTAGCATTCAGTTTGATAAATTTCCATAATTTTAAAGCAATAGAATTAAAAACTGTATCAATCGAAAGCCCTTCAGAAGCTGTAAATATGTGTTAAGTTTCAATAATATTGTTAAATAAATAAAGTTGTAATTGCATAAGAAAACCTGCAAGATTTAGGCAAAAATAAGAGTAGCTTCGTTTTAGACTGTACATTATGTTTTCCGAGCGTGGAACCATACAAATCGAAACCTTCTTTTGTACTTCGTGGGGATGAGGCAAGTTTTAAGAGAAACATACGCTATAAGGCAACGGGATTTCTTACAGTTAGGCTTTGAATTTTCAACCAGAGAACCAACAAACGTAGAGAATAAGTGTGAGAACCAATGGGAACATAAGAAGACGCAGTGACATGTACAAAATTTGAAGGCGAACAGTCGTTATGATATGTGAACGCGAGTATGGTTTTAGGGCAGCTTGCCATGATTCTTCGTTGAGGTAACAAGTAGCACTCCGGGTCATAAAAGAACGCTAAGTTCCGAAAGTTGCTAAGTGATGTAGGTAGAAAAATTTATATAATGTGTAACTGTATTCTTCGATATAATTATATCCAAGCTCATAAACGAGTTAATGTTGGTCAAGTGACTGTTTCAAGTTCGCGCGAACCTAAAGAACGGTGATAGAGCACCGAGATATTAAATAACCAGCCGGAAAAAAACTTTAGTGTTCTAAGAGACAATAATGGGAAGACAGTGCTAAAAGAACAGCACGTGTTAAGAAATATCAATGAATCTTGCAGGATTTCTAGCATAAAGAGTGAGAAAGTGAAAACAGTGTTTCTTTCAAGACAATATCCTGGTTTCACCACTCCCGCAATCCTACCCTGACAACTGTAGGGAATTTCAGGCCGATTCGCCGACAGTTGACCCTGAGATCGACGAGAAGTGCTTCCTGACTGATATCGGCGTCCTGAAGACTACCCATACAACGACGCAGGTGAGATACCCATAACGAAGTAGCGAACAAAACGCTACAACACCTAAGACAGAAATGTAACAAAAAGGCTGAATAATCCTGAAAATATTCAGAAAACCCCATAAAACTTAGTCAAATTAATATAGAACTTCAAACGTAAGAAAAACCTCATACTACCTACTAGACCGACCCTAATAGGTACGTTCAGTTTAATACTTATTATTCCTAAATCGCTTCTTTTTTGCCACTGTTAATTCTATATCCAATTACTCTTAATTATTTTATTTATGGATTTTTTTTTTCAAATTTTACTATCCTGCTTTGCATCCAAATAAGACATGAAATCAAAATGTTTAAAATGATACAGAATTGAATATTTACAATTCTGCAGTACATGAACAAATCCGGATGGCATAAGTAACTAAACATCTTCTGGAGAATGCTTCTTATTTTGTAAGTGTGAAACTTTGTGATGAAATAGTGCTGCTTAAAGGAGATGGAATAGAAAGTGTTGGATTGTGGTTCACGCGATAAATATATGAACACGTTTAAAAAGTCTCAGCCAAATAAAATATACCATTACTCAAAATCTTAGAAATATAATCGCATTACTTAGTAAGCATTTTAAATAACACTAAATTAACATCAAAGCAATACTAAATTAATTATTCATTGCGTAAATCAAAACTGTTGTAAGCTGTTGTAAACAAACATAATGGAATTGTTTCGGGAATTATTCGCAAGCTGAGAATTATAGCGGCATATTCACGAATTAGTTTTATCTTATGTAAACTTCACTAAAACTAACCATTAATCCTTTTGTTACTTATGTGCCAGGAGTTGTGCGTATTGAGACCGTAAATTAGCACAGGCAAGTAACCAAGAAGTGAATTTATAACGTAGATAGTCTAATATTTTCAAATGTTTATTATCTTTAAATAATTTTTACAGGGATATATCTATTGAGCTTTAGCATACACAGTATCATGCCAACGTTCGTTTGTCGCATAACCTGCCCGTGTCCAATTAAGCAGAAAATTCCAACTACTGTTGTGCTTGGCGACCAGCTGGTTATGTGGAACAGCAAGTAACAGAAAGAGTATTTCAGCTTTGTCTAGTATTGCATGACCACTTATAACATAAGAAGAGAAAGGCTTATCCGGGAGTCGAATTAAGAAACAAGACTAGCGACATATCACGGCACGACCTTAGTTGACGTAAATCGGCGATGGAGGAAGGAGATTATGATAAATGTGGACTCTGAGGGCAATGGGAACGTGATCCGGAAGCAATACAATAGCCGTATTATGGCGCTCTCTCGCTCCAAAGGTGAGACTATCATGGCCGACTGTAACTTTTTAAGCAGGCCAAGTGCAATGTGTCATGGCATGGCGGCGGCAAGGGAAAGTCGGTAATTCTCGATGTGATTATTTAACTTGGCTTGCAGTAACATGGCAGTATCAGACTGAAAAGTGAAAACTAGTTCCCAAAACAATTTCTAGAGTGCTATACATGGACAAGCAAGGGAAACATTACCTAAAGACTCTATTTCTAAAGATTTACTCTATTATCAGACCAATAAAATAAGTAAAACGAAAGCTAGAAATACTTCTTAGTGTTTGAGAATTTCTTTTCTTTTTAAAATTTGGTTCCCAGGAATTGCCAAAAGTAGTTGCGTTTATTTTATCTAGTGAAAAAGACTCTAAATAAAATTCTAACGCGAGAAAGCAGTTGTTCTCTACAAGAAATGCACACATAAAGGCACTACTTTGGAAATTGTCATAGATATAACAATATTCACCAAGCAAATAGGAAAATACTGAATCACAGTGTCGACTGTATCTCTTAAAATCGCTTTTTTATTTTAATTCTGCCACCTCAAGATGATATAATCTCCAATATGGCTTTGTTGTTTAATATGAAATGTGATTTTTGACGTTCTTTTCCTTTCTTTTCAGGTATGTATGCTGTCACTGTTTCATCGTTATATCTTTCCCTTAAACAAGTGAGTAAAAATATGTTAATCAATGTTGTAGTAAAAGCAGGAACGTATCTTATGCATGCATTGATATCTCTGAAAATTGTTACTTATTTGCACCAGTGACTTTATTCGGCAAAATAGGAAAAATGTGTCAGGTAATTTTCCTGTACATGAATAAAGTAACTTTATAATTGGATAGCAGACGTACTGTTAAGGGCTTGGAGAACTAGCGACCTAGGTCAGCTATAGGTAAACTCGTAAACATCCCAGGGATGCTTTTGTTCAATTCGGAATTCATGTTCAAAGATTCTTATTGTTCCTTTTAAGGTTTTGCATAAAACTAAGCACATTACTGGTATGCAAATATTGTTTCAAAACTTTCCATGAGTTTGTTTAACACGAACTATGGAATTACATTGTTATTGTAAATTTTGCATATCTTTAGAGAGTCTACAGAATCCCACCTCCACATTTCCACTTTGCTTAAACTATACGTACGTCATACGAGTTACAATAATTTCAGTCGTACCGTTGATAGCAAAATATAGTATCTGAAATGGTCACTCAGAATGCTCTAGCAATGAATTACTATGTATGCACTTGTGCTTTTTTACATCTTTAATTTTTTGCCGAGTTCAAACTAAAAGGAAACAGGCGAAAAATTCAATCGATTTCAGCTATGGAACCCTGGAGCGTGAATGAAATTTTACCGAAAATATGCCAGAAATGTGTAGATAGAGGACAACCTTTCTAACATCCCTTATGATGACGTATGTGCTTATTTTCTTTGTGATTGTAATTGTAACTACGAGAACGTAGGAGGTTGTGGGGATATTATAACTGTTTCGGCGGGAATCCGAGCTGCGGCGGCGGTCGCGCGGGCTGCCGCGCGATGACAGCAGTGTGAAAGAAGGGCACTTTATAATTTAAAATGTCTTAAGAGATAAGGTTAATGCGACTAAACTGTTGCATGGAAAGAGATACAGAATAAAATTTAGAATTCATGAAAATGGATTTGTCTGGACAGTTATATCTTTTAACTCAGCCGCTATCCACATTTTCGTAGCCACTGCTATGTACAATTTATCACTCTTTTATCAGTGTATCGTGCTCGAAATCCAGGTATTTATAGCAATCGAAAGCGGTTGAAATTTGGTATATTACTTATTTTTGTTGGCGTTTGAAAGTAAACCAATATGTTATTTATGCGAGTTAAATAATAGCATAGCGAACGGCGGAAAAGAAATCAGAATATCATTGTACTTATGAAGCATAAAACATTCTGCTTAATCCTTTTACTTTCTCTAGTATTAATTACAGTAGGTAGAGGAAGTATTGCTTTGAATCCAAAATTTTTATATTAGCACTTCACGTTATGAGGTCCAATGAATCTCAGAAAAGCATTTGTAGAAAAATTCCGTGTGTGTTTGTCTTTCTGTGAACACCATAACTCTACCCTATACACGGGGCATTTTAAATCAGTTTTCATTTTCTCAAAAACTACTCTAACGGTATTGATTAAAGACTGCTTGTGTAATCGAATGACCAGCGTTCTGGCTTTGCAATCCAGTGTTCAATTCGAGGCTTCAGCAGGGAATTTTTTCTCTAACCAGAACCATTTCTAATCCTCCGCAGAGTATGGAAGTATATGTGGGAGCGGGCGGCGCCGTGGCCGAGCGTTTAGCGGTTATCACCGAGGCGGCCCGGGTTCAATCCCAGGGACCCGCATGTAGGATTTGTGGTGGACTAAGCGGCGTCTGGGCGGGTTTTCTCCGGTTTCCCCCGCCATTCATTCCACCAACTGCTCCATCATCACTTTTCCTTTCATCCATTTCGCCTTCATTTCGTTTCATCTACTTCCTTCATGTCATACCAGGCATCGGGCTGATCACCCATCATGGATCTTCTGTCTGCTCCATGAGTGTGCCTCTGATCCCAGGCACCCGCCTGTAAGTCCTGGGGGTGTAAGTCCTACATAAGATGAGGATCAACAGAGAATGTATGAATGTGGGAGTGAATGTGAGTGTGCTTAATGATAAAAACGAATAAAATCAACGTTAAGAAAATTTATAGTTCAGCGAGTAAAAACAGCATCAATTGTTTCTCAAGTCAAACCCCCGACAAGAAGATAAAGGGATTATACAAATGAAAGGACAATAAAACAAAAGATTAAAATCTTGAGATACAATGTGAAAAATTAAATGTAACTCTTGAATTTTCTCTTAAAGGCTGTGGAAACCTCTTCATGCGGACTGAATTTGTGTGCAATTTTGTATAACTGGAGGATCAGTTAGATGAAAGAGATAGATAAAACTTTGTAGCAGGACAAATTTAGAGGTTATTAAAATACATAACTTCTTTAAAACAACTGTTTTGGTAATATAAGCCCTTTTCGAAATAGTTAATGTTACATGTTTACACTTTCCCAAGTGTTTGATCTGAGGAACATATTGAAAGATTGCGATTTTTCTTTTATTTTCCATCGTAAGAGCTTATTATACTACGACTAAATATTTGAATGCTGTTTCCGCATAATGTATTTAATTAAGCACTTGTTACTTAATTTGAACTTATTTCTAGGAGAAGTATATCAGAAATAACCTGAAGTAGATAAAACGATAAATGTTTATATGATTACTAAATATATAGGGTGAACCATTTAAGTTGAGACTATACAGTATCTCCTAAACTAAGCGTTGAAGAAAGAAATGTCTTTAATAAAAGTTGCTTGATATTATGAGGGAAATTAAATGCCATTAATCGTGTTTTATATGGAGGACGTAGTGATGGTCATTTTAGGGTCAATTTAAATTAATTGTAGGTTTCCATTTAAAAAAATTAAAATGACCCTAAAATGACCATCATAACGCCCTCCATACAAAACGACTAATGTCATTTACTTTCCCCAATAATATCAAGCAACTTTTATTCAAGACATTTCTTCTACAACTCTTAGTTTTGGAGATATTGTGCTGTCTCAACTTAAGTGGTTCAGTCTGTATAATGAATATATGAATTTTTCATGTATCCGTGCCACATCAGATCCTTTGTTTTAAATCCTTTATAATATATGTAGTAAAATTCAGAAAAAGAGTAATACTTTCCTGTAGAAAGGCACAAGAAAGGGATAAGGTAAAAGTTTCTTGAGAAATGAATTCTATATCCCCATTGTTAGACATGTACCAACGTACTGTTGAAGCTAAAATAGATTTCCCGAGACAATGTGTTTGCCTAATGCACAGGGCGTGTATCGATGAATGAAAGCTTCTGTTGTCTGGCCATGAGTGTCTGTACCGATAGAGAAAAAGAGTTCTACTGTCGTGTAACTGCTTCCTCCACGAATCCTGTTGCGGTAATCAGTTGTATAACAGCCTCTTGCTTACTAGACGTCGCTAAACGGGTGAAAGTTTGCGAAACCTGCAACTGAATTGTTTTTTCATTAGTAGCAGTTCTGTCAATTGGGCTTGTTTTGGTCTTAGGCACGTGGTGATCTGCACAGTGCTGGGATCTCTCAATTCCAAATGAGATCGATGGCGATACAGATCCATTATAATTAGGACTAGGATTTTTAGGACTTAAAATAGCTACACTATGCAAAATAAAGTGTGCTGCCATTACCTAAAATTTACAAAAATGTGCATTATTATGATGAGATACAGTTTCGTTGTAAAATAAATTAGCGAGTTAGTTTACAACAGTGGACTATTTATTTAAAAATAAAATGCACATGAGAAGCAAACTAAACTATGGAATTTGATATTGTAGTATGATTTTTTTTGGGCAGTGCCGTGGCTGAGTGGTTAGACCGCTCGCCTCTCACCAAGGCGGCCCGAATTCAATCCGCCGAAAATAGACAAAGCGGCGTCTGGGCGGGCTTGTTCCGGGTTCTCCGGTTTCCCCCGCCATGCTTCATTCCACCGGTGCTCCATCCTCACCCTTCCAATCATTCATCTCTCATCCACTTCCTCGCCCTCAGCCCGGACATGTGGCTGATCACTCACCCTGGTGTCTCACTCTCTGGTCCCTAGGCCCTGACATTGTCATACGTCCTCGGTTCGGGTGAGCGTTAAGGACGGAAAGCTCTGGCCCAGTTAGGCTGTTTCTGCCTTGTAGTTAGTGTTGTATATGTTTTGCACTTAACTGAAATCATCAGTACACAGTTAAAGGGTTATATGAATAAAAATGAGTAAATAGTAAATACTCAGTTTAGTAAGAATAAAACCTTTCGAGTATCTACTTCATTTTGAAAACATACTTAAGTAATGGAAGCAGAGTAGAACATACTCAGGCACCCATCTCACAAGAATATGTACTCATATTTGGTATGAATAAAAGCTAGTATATTCTCAGCTTTATGAGTTCATTCTCCTCTCATATTGAGCACGGTTAGATGCACACTCAATTCTGAGTATATATATATATATATATATATATATTGATTTTTTTTTACTTAAAACTAACTATGAAGAGAATGGCACCATTTGTGAGCTGTATAGTACTCATGGAAACGTTACAAACATAGCCATGGGTATTAAAGAAGTTTCAAAACTCTACATTGTTTCAGAAAAACATAACCTAGAAGTAACATTGAAAATCAGCTTTATTAATTAACCTTACTATGTAAGCTACCTACTCCAGATACCTACTCATAACTTCATAAGAAAACTGTTTCATAGTATACCTAAATAGTGTAAAATCCTGGGATTCTAAAAGCAGTCGGATGACTTCATCCAGCACCTCATGAGTTATGACTTTCCAATCCACAATTATTCCTTTCTTTTTGCTTATAAGCATTTTATTTATTGGTTTTCTAACATTGCCATGAACATTCAAAGAGTTACAAAATCCTGTATTGTTTCATGAAAACATAATCTGGAAGCAGATTTATGCAAAGCTTACTATGCAAAATCCTAACCTCAAAATTCAGTTGCATAAGAAGTTAGGTTACTTATAACAAAACTGTTAGTGTAAACATCCCAGGATTCTAGAAAGTGTGAATATTTTCTTTTTGCCTGATTTAGTGATAATAGACTTGTCTACTTAATTTTATTTATTGTTTTGCTAATTTATTTACAACTATGCTTTTGTGTGTGTTGCTTCAATTAATTTTTCATTTTTTGAAGGATGTCATATTTCTCTAACATTTCTGCTGAAACTTGATATGCAACACAGGATAATTCCTGAGCAGTTCTGATGGGACAGAACCAAATGCAACAAAATCTACTCCTCTGATTCAGAATGCCAAACAACACATCACACAATCAATGAAACTAGTATATGGTCAAAGAGTGTAGAGAGCACGAGTATTTACTTATTTAAGTGAACAAGGTGGCTGTGGGTATGACTATATACTCGCGTGAGGCTTTTATTCTTATGAAAATGAGTATGTTCTCATTGAGCTGAGTATATAATTACAGAAGCTGTTCATACTCATGAGTACTAACTTTGAGAAAGTACTTACTTTTTATTCATATGACCCAAAGTATGCGGCGATTGTTTTCCATGCTTCATTTTACTTCACTTATGAGTTGCAATGTACAACGAATACGTTGTGCAGATTTAGAAATAAAAAAGAGTTTTTATTGGCAGCCAACAAAGCTTTGTACTAATTTGAAAACTTCTTTCTACTTAGCTGACACAGAGGAGCACATTTAAAATGGACAATATCATTTGAGGCTAATTGTAAATGATTAAGAGAAAACTTTTCACCCAACGAAATCATTGAAATGGAACACAATACATGGTACCCTTTTTTCCCTCTAACATTTGTTCTAACAATTAAGTCACACCGTTTAAATTCAGTATTTTACCATGGATCAAAAACTCTTTCTCACCATATCGAGACCCGAACTGTTGTAATTTTACTGGAATACTTTGCTTCAATTAGGCATTCCTTCTGAACTATACTGCACACACTTCCGACTTCAACAAGATTCAATAACACAATGAGACACTTGTCTGTAGCCCAAATTATAAAAGAGGTTTAAATAGCTCAGAATATGTGTAATTCTGAGTAATTTAACAACTCAAGTGAGCACACCAGGTATAAATTACACGATAAAAGCTTTGACGTCTTGAAAGGGTGAAAATATGACGAATATGAACGTATACTTACTAAAATATGTCCTATAAGAAAGAGATTGGCATATGCGATAAATATGACTATAATTAGATTATTGTTTTCATTACAGCATGTGTATACTTATACTTAAGGAACACATGAGACACCCAAAAAAAATCTGATGTGTTACACTCACATGACTTTCTCTACTCTTGTACAAACTATTTTTACAAATGCCTATTCTCCATATGCTTCATGTTAATCGAGATATCGAGATGTCAATCTTATTGGTAATTTTCTTGTAGATGCAAGGGGAATATGGTAGCTTTTAAGCGATAGTCAAATATTTTAACGCTGGTTGCTATGTGGCGCATTCCATTCTCTTTGCATGTCCAGGACATAAAAAAAATGAAAAATCTGATGTGTTACACTCACATGACTTTCTCTACTGTTGTACAATCTATTTTTACAAACGCCTATTCTCCATATGCTTTATGTTAATCGAGATATCGAGATGTCAATCTTATTGCTAATTTTCTTGTAGATGCAAGGGGAATATGGTAGCTTTTAAGCGATGGTCAAATATTTTAACGCTGGTTGCTATGCGGCGCATTCCATTCTCTTTGCAAGTCCAGGACATAAAAAAATGAATAACGAATTTGAGAAAAAGTATAAGTATTGGAAAATTTAAGGGAATAACAAGCAATATCTCGAAAACGGTACACTCAACAAAAGAAATGTATAGGACATAAGTTGTGTATTTTAACGAGATCTACATTTTTTGTGTAGTAAAATTTTGTCTATCTCTTATGGTTTACCAGTTATGCAAAAGTCGTTCACAATGAAGAATACTTTTGGAGACATTCCCAGAAAATTCGAGATATACATTTCATTTCTCATGACATTATCTTAAACATATGATATTTTAATCAAAATCGTTAGAGCCATTTTTGAGAAAATTAAAATTTTCGAAAAATGTTCCATGTAAAGGGTAGTCTGGGGTGGGGGGATTTTCTTGAAAACCTTCGTGTCGCATCTCTGGAAGATACTGAACCTAAATACCAAGTTTGGTGTTTATCCGACTGTTCGTTTTTGAGTTATGCTGTTCACAGACACACAGACACACACACAGACACACACACAGACACACACACACACACAGACACACACACGGACATGTTTCCAAAAATGCTTTTTTTGGATTCAGGAGGTCTCAAAACATGTATTTCCGGTGAAATCTCGGTATCGAATTTTTGGGTGGAATGCAATACTTCCCCTACTTACTATACGTAGTAGAGAAAGTAAAAAGCGATGTGTTACACTCACGTGACCTTCTCTATCCTCTATCGCTTATTAGTGGGTATACAAACTATTTTTACTACAGATTTTTCTATCTACTACATTTTAATCCAAATAAACCTTTACAGAAATAGCTACATTACACATTTCGTTATTTATATACAAAAGCGGAACAGCGATAGTCAAACAAGCGATGTTTAAGAACTGGACGCTATATGCTGGCCTTAAAATTCCATACTGTTTCCATGCAATCGCGAGAAACAACTGAATGTTGACAGGACTTTAAAGAATGACCAAATAATGAACAATTCGAACCATAATAATGGATACTTCCGAAATATCTCATGCTACTAAAAGTTATTTGAAATAAATTGTGTTTTTTAAAGAGATCTACATTTCTTGTGTAGTACGTATTCGTCTACCGCTTAACGTTTAGTAGTTACACAAGATTATACAAAATTCCTTCCGAATGAAGAGGACTTCAAGGTCTATTCCCAGAAAATTCAAGATATACATTTTATTTATCAATTATTAATATATAGTATTTTAATCTAAGTCGTTAGCTATTTTTTTAGAAAATAAAAATTTCCCAAAATTTTCCATGTAAAGGGTAATTTTTGGTCGAAGGATTTTCTTAAAAATCTCCGTGTTGCATCTTTAGAAGGTAATGAAACTAAATACCAAGTTTAGTATTCATCCGGCTTTTCGTTATTAAGTTATGCTGTTCACAGCCACACACGGATGTTTATCTAAAAATGCATTTTTATAATTCAGGGGGCCTCAAAAAATGTATTTCCGGTGAAATCTCAATATCGAACTTTTAGGTGGAATGCAATACCTTCTCTACCTACCATGTACGTGGTAGAGAAAGTAAATATATGCTCCATTTTGACAATCCTCCATAAACATTAGCATCTCACTGAGGTTCAAAGAATTTAATAATCAATGATCAGTATAGGACTTCCTGTCTTATGGAAGCTGCATTTTGCCTTCTTTGTGTATCACCTCTGCTGTAGGAAACGCTGGTCTCGACCGAAAAATCCTCTCCCGAGATTTCAGGAAAAGTATATTGTAACAAATGGGCCGCAGCATTATCAGATTCAGTTTTGCTGCCCGCTGCTACAGAGTCGCTGATTTAGCGGGGACAAAGAATGGATTCTACAAAACAGAAGTTACACCGAGCTTCCGGAACCACTAGCTGCAAGTTGGTTAACTTGAATGTTTTAGAATCTAAGAAGCCTTTGTAAACACCGCTCGTATTAGTTTCGATGTATTGAATACGGCGAACCGAAGGAAACTCTTAGACACTAAAGCGAAGGGTAATTGCTGCTACAAGGTATGCATTTGTAGAGTGCTTCAGAAGTGAGGTAGCGTGCAATGCAAAATTTCTAAGAAAGGGACAAACGAGCTATGCCAGAGCTGCGGAAGGCAAAAACTGATCATTTGTAGTAAAAAAGGTCTGCATGTGTGCGTGCTCGTAAGTCTCTCTGTAAACAGTATAGCTTTCAGACGAAAGATTGCAGAAGTACCAAATTTGGCATTTGAAAATGGAGGAACAAGATTTTGAGCCAATTTCCTCGTTTCAAATTAACAATTATTTTACTTTGAAGAAACAAAAAAGAAGAACCTTTTTTCTCTGAATGGCTCTAATCATGTTCCTTAAATGTGAGTCAGAAAGTTTATATAACTGGGAAACTGTCAAAGCTTGCAGTGGAAAAATGTAAATTTATTTAACATATATCAATTAATGTAACAAAATGTTCCTATAAAATTAATATTTTGGAAAATATTCATGTCTAAATTTTCCCATGATCAAATGTTATGGAGACGTAATAACGAAATTTTAAGTGCCGTACTTTTATTTCTCATGAGCTGGTTAGCTCATGATGATTAGTTTTATATTTGTGAATCGTTTTCTCAACCTGCTGTGTTTAATTTAATAACCAAACGAGGTTAATTAGAACATACATATACATTAATGTTTAAATAACATTATCAGCTCCCCGTAATTACGGGAGCCACATTGGACAGAGCACATCGACTAAGCAATTAAGAAAAGAAAATCTTTCACGAAATAATACAAGTAAGATGATAAATGAGGAAGATTATTAAAATGATTTTAGGTAAAGCGTAACACCGCTGAGCCATGCTGTAGAGGTGATGCGAAGTAGAGCGACTGAACCACGAAGAGAGGCAACACTATATATTTTACTTTATCTTTGGGCAAGCCCAGTTGTTTCTATGACGATAAACTATTTTGGAATAGTATTTGCTGCTAGTTTTACATCTTGAATATTTATTAAAAATTAAAACACAGATAGTATTCTATGTGAATTAATTATAGAAGTCCGGAAGAAGTTTCGTTACTGTTATGCTTCAGATTTTTGTTAGATTGGTGAAAATGGAAAGTGATTGTACTTTGAAAAGTTCCCCATTTGAGAACAGAATTGCCCACGTATGCATGCACGTTTAGTTTGAAGGGTATAAAAGGTAGACTTAGAACCTAGCTGTCGTAAGGCGCCAATTGAAAGATCGCCTTGGCTGTCTCAGGAATTCAAGAAGCATACCAGACATATTTCACTTTCACAGAAATTCGATCACCCTTCTGAAGGTCTATTCTAAACACGAAACAACAGAGAAAAAGTGTCTCACAGAACATGTGTCTCACTTATCCAAGCAGTGAGAGAGAAACGCTTCTTGTACAGAAGAAGATTACAAGATATGGCAGTCCTGCTGCTCTCCTAAATATTAGTATTATTTCAATCCATAGACACATAAAGCGTCGACTGCAGTGCTTTTTCGTTCAGTTCGGTACACAATAATCGAAGATCGGAGTTGACGTGTTGCCGATACAGATATACCTATAATTTGCTGATATTTTAATTTTTCCCGAGCTGAACAGTTGCCGAATTCAAAGGCTTAATGACTTCCCTTTGTTGATTTTCTCTGAACTAGCATCTTAGTGCTGTATCCTGTTTTAATGGTTGTCTGTATTTGCTTTCATGATGGCGCTAATGGGCCACCTGCTATAATGCAGATAAAGACTGTCTCATTTCATAACGGACAGCATCCATTACGGGGCCAGTGATAGACCTTGGTTGAAATAACCTCAACCTTTCAGGGCTTCAGGTAAATTGCTTCCCATGTGAAGGTTCTTGTCAAATTATCATATATAATTGCGTGTGCATCATGCGATTGAATCTTTTCAACAATTGCTACTCTATGAGGTATGATTGAAAGTCGTTTCTGCACTATTTTTCATGAACTGGTGTCACTTGGGAATACGTACCTGTGATTAAACTGACGGTAAATTGAAGCGTTTTGACGTAAATTGACATCAGAATTTTATGCATCTCTTAAACATATTTGATATTACTGAAGTTAGCAGAAGGAACATCACTCATTTTAACAGCTGCATAATACAGGTAATACAGGTGATAGGATACTTATTTTCTCTGAAGGTTTACGGGAACACATCTTTGTAAATTAATCTTATGTTTCCGGAAAATTACGAAATGTTGCCTTTTATAAAGCCCATTATTAATAGTTTTAGAGCGTTAGTCGTTTTCAAAATTATGGGCAAATATTCGGGAAAAAAAGGAAAACAGTTGAAACGCAACATTGAGATATATGATTCATATACGGAGACCAAGAGAAAGAGGAAAACGGGAAGAACGGAGGATCTTGGTTTGCCTCTCGAAGCAGACAATTATTATTGATTGGGTTTTTAAGTTTGTATTTTTTCAAATTAATTCACCGCTCGAAATTAATACGTAAAATGTGCACCGTGATGCCTAAATTTAACTCTTAGCCATTAATGAGAAAATTTCGTGTTAGGGGAGGGCAGTTCCCCTCATAGCATACAAACATAAAAGATAAAAGTATTAATGCACTAAATTAGGATTTGCTAGGATATAAACAATAGAAATAACTTTAATTTTAATTATAAAAGCTAATTTTGTTATACAAATCATTAGTATCCTACATTCAAGTTTAAAATGGAAGAACTAATATTGTGCTGAAGTAATGCTTATAATATTAAATAACACCACTACAATTAATTTAAAATAGACAACAGTAATTGAGGAAACCAGTGCAACCTTCTTTAAGTTTAATATTATAAGTAATTTTATGATCCATATTTAATGTTAAAGGACTAAAATACTTCTTCTTTCTCTGTTTACCCTCCTCTTATGTAAGACTTAAACCTCCCCAGGATTTACAAGCGGGTGCCTGGGGTCAGAGGCCTGTCGAGCAGCAGACACTTTGGATCAAATAGAATAACCAGGATGGATGAGATACCGATCCCTGATATGAGAGCGAAGAAGTAGAGGATATGAAATCACGGTGAAATGGAAAAAAGGAAAGTTGATGATGGAACAATTGGTGGAATGAATGGCGGGGGAAACCGGAGAACCCGGAGAAAACCGCACAGACGCCGCTTTGTCCACCACAAATCCTAATACGAATCCCTGGGTTCGAACTCGGGCCGCCTTGGTGAGACACCATGGCGCCGACAAAAGACTGAAATATCTTATGGATAACAGCATTTTTTAGTAAGTCAAAGTGCCAAAACACAACTGACTTGTGGTATTATGTACACCCTTTCTTCAGTAGTGTTTTGCAAGAGTGAAATCCCTCACGAACAAGAAAAGGTCCTATCTCTTGCTGGAGATATCCAGGTTAGGTTTTAATGAGAGCCGCTGCAAGTACTCACATTTGTGCCAACTTTCACTGCCTCGCAGTAGACCCACATACGTGTTACTGAGCTTTAATTTTGCCCACTTACTTTCCTTCCGAGCAAAATGACTCTTGGTTTTGCAGGACTAAATCCATCCTACTTTCACGTTCTAGAACTTTTGGACTTTATTGTATCGTTTAGGAAAAGAAGCGCATTCTTCATTTCTTAATCGTTTAATTTCTGAAGGGGAGACAAATATGTTACTACAGCCAGATTGAACGTATGAAATTTGTAACCAAAATATAGAAAAAATGATAGTTTATATAATATTAATATGAACTTACTCAGATTAAAAGGACAATTTTAAATTGCTGCTACTTATATTTTTCAACGAAAGCAGAACACAAGAAGTTATTTTTACTTTCTCTACTCCGTACCTACTTACAGTTAGTAGAGGAAGTATTGTATTCCATCCAAAAGTTTGATACCAATATTTCACCGGAAATACATGTTTTGAGGCCCGCTAAACCCCCAAAAAGCAGTTTTAGAAAAAGGTCCATGTGTGTGTCTGACAGCATCACTCAAAAATGAAAAATGGGTTAAACACCAAACTTATTTCAAAGATGCGACTCAAAGATTTTCAAGAAAATCCCCTACCCCAAGTTACCTTTATATGCAACGTTTTTCGAAAATTTTGACTTTCTCAGATGGCTCAAACGATATTTAAGATATTTTCATGATAAATGAAATGTATATGTTGAATTTTTTGGAATAGCCATGAAGTCCTCTTCATTCCGAATTACTTGTATAAGTGGTAAACCGTAAGAGATAGACAAAATCTTACTGCATAAAAAAATGCAGATTTCAAAGCACACAATTTATGTCAAACTTTTTTGTGGCTTTAACCATTTCCCGCCTTTAAAAGTTGTTTTAAAAATGTTGTATGGTTTCATGCGCACCTTTCTATGATAGCGGCAGACGGCAATGAGCGCCGAGGACGCGGACAGGAAAAACACCGCGCGGCCGGTTCGTAGTCTTATGTCTCTTCCTGTAGTATATTTAGACGGTTTGCAATGTAAGTTTACTAATTACCAATATTGTGGCACGCTGGCCAGGTTCTGTTCATGACAGCTTTATATTTGACGACACTTGGTTGAGAATGATGCCCGAGACAGGGAGATGGCATTTTGTATCATACTTGGTTGGCAGTGGTTACCGAGGGGCATGGCGTGGTTTAAACATTCGCGTTGCGCTTATGTTTTGCCCTCGAAGCCACAAATTCAGCCAATGAAAAGAGACGTAGTAAACATAACTGTTGTCAGCCTTCACAAACCTCTGTAACGAGTCGTCATAGTTAACGAACTAACATTTTGATGTAATTATCATCGACGATAGCTGATTCGTTAGTTTGACGCCACTCAAGCTAGATGGGGAAAATATTCAGGCAGAAAACGAAACCGCGTGACAGTTTTAGATAAATGGTCCATATGCAGGGAGAAAGAGAAAGAAAAGTAGCAAGAACGGAGGACCTTGGATTGGTTCTTGGTACAGAAAACTATTATTAGTAACTTATATCTTAATTTGAGTTCTGAAATATCTTTGCAAATCTTAGCTCAAGGAGATGAAACAGGAACAATGCTGACAGTTTATTTTCAGCGTTGATGAATATTATCTGCAATAATAATAATAATAATAATAATAATAATAATAATAATAATAATAATAATAATAATAATAATAATAATACCTAATCATCACACTTTCCTGCCCAAATTACTTTACTTTTCTTCACTCCATCTTTTCCTTTGTCAGCTTTCCTCTTCGAGTATGAACCATTTTTCTTAATTCATCTAGGATCTTTATGGCAGAAATCTTCATCGTATTCGCCATTCTTTTCAATCCATATAATTATTAGCTAGCTGTTCTTTAATTTATGTCCCAGACAATAATAATAACCTAACTAGGCACGATAATGTTTGGAGGGAAGAAGGCATTCTTATGTCACCAAAATCCTGGCATTTCAGCCACAAATTATTGCTGTTTGACTCCAGCGTGTTTCACACTGACAGAAAAGTACATCTTGGTCTCACCGCTAAGCGTCGTCTTCCTATGCCCTTATTTATACAAGAAAACCAGAACATTTATTTGGCTTTACATTGCTGATGAAACAGTGGAGTCGCTAACACCAAATTGCTTGCACTAAATAGCTTCTTGATTTAAGATGAAATAAGAGAAAACAAACTTTACCAGTATTGGCTGCGTGTTTCATCCAATAAAATTCTATAAAGCTCTTTACGTAGCAGGGAGTACCACGATGCCTCATTATGAGATTTCATTCGCATAAAACACCGTGATTGATGATAATGAACTTCATAATCAAGGCGTTACAGATGTAGAAGTTGTAAGGTCATACCAGAGGCGTTAGAGAAGTGCTGTCCCACCCATTTCTGTTTCCTTTATGGTCTCCTTGTTTTCTTCCTACATCACCTCTTTGTTTGTTTAATGCATAAATGCCTTATGGATTTTATAGCCATCTTTTATTACTCTAATCCATTTTATTAAGGTTTATGAGGTTTTTAAGAATAAAGAGCCATTTATTAACATTAAATAATATAAATAACACACGCATAAACTCTTTCAAAGAAATAAGGATTTCTCTACCCATTACTATTTCAAAATATTTGTACACCCTATTCGTATAAGACTTTATATGTTTTAAGCACAACAATGACATTTAAATGTATTCTAGGACAATTTAGATTAATATCAGAAACAGATTGAGAAAATTAAAGAGTAATTTCAATGAATTAGGTTTATCAGTGTCATTGAGGGCACTATCTGATGCAAAAGATAACTAAATAAGGTCTATGTCAGTTGTCTCGCCAATAAATGGATGTTATTTGTCAAAATAAAGCTATATTCTGGTTAATAATCTTATTATATCTGCATTCTATTAAAACAAAAATCAAAAAGTCATTCACTCGACCTATACCATTCATTTCCAACAAACTATTCATACAAAATCTTATTCTTTTGTCTTCTTCCCGTAATTTTACTAAATATTCAACATTCGCCAGAAATGGTTTCAGTGTTAACAAACATACCGTTATTAACCCTAGACATCACTTATTCTTTAAAAATCAAATTGACGATGTTACGCATTTTTTCCAAAAGCTCGTGAGAAAGCAAATGTGAGACGTCACAATCGCACGACATTCTCTATCCATTGCAGTTTCACATCCCTTGTGAAGTGCTTTACATATACACTGTGACGACCGCACGCGCGCGGACCGCCGCAGCTCGAACTCCCGCCTAAAAAGCTATAATATCCTCGCAACCATCTCACGTTCACATATTTAGTTATAATAATTACAATGATAATAAACACTTATCTTATCATAAGAGATGGTGGAAAAGTTGTCCTCTATCCGCATATTTCTGGCATCTTCTCGGGTGTTTTAATTCATACTCGAGAGTTCAATATGCGAATTTCTCGCCTGATGTTTTCTTTTAGTTCTTAGAATGTATGGGCTGTGTTGCACACCTTATTTTTCATGTTCCCCATAGATAAAACGATAGTTAAATCAGGAGATCGTGAGGAGCACAATTCTTTACTAATTGCCCTATCTCAAAAACTTTCCTGAATTAAATTTAATGACTGATCGGTTGTGTGCGAGGCAGAAAGTCTTTTTGGAAAGATTTTCAACGTCGGTCAACTGTTCAAAAATGGCGCGAGTAAGTTATTCCTGTACCATTTATTGTTTGTTCAAAAAAATAGGTATTGTTATTACTGTGTGCATTTACTGCACAACAGTTTTCGTATCATGCAAGAGAATCTCGAGTGTAAAATCTCGTTTCTCTGTACTGCAATATCTGTTATTTTGCGACGAAACATGATCATATATATGGAACTATGCTTCGTCAGAGAAGAATATTAAGCGTGAAGAATATTACCTATCATTTCGCAAAATCCAATTACAGCAATTTACCCGACTCTGTGATCACGTGGTAAATAAGATATATGATACAAACCTCCATAAATTATAAGAACTTAAAGAAAACATCAGGCGAGAAATTCACTCAATTTCGGATATTGAACTCTCGAGTGTAAATGAAAATTTCCTGAGACGATGCCAGAAATATGCGGATAGAGAAAAGTAGGATATATAGAGGAATTCGAGCACAGTTTTTTGCGTTTATATGGGAAAGGATAGGGAAAACGAAGGTAGATGCTAGGTTGAGAGAGTCTTCAAGGAGGAAAATGCGTTTATATGGGAGAGATAGGGAATACGAGGACTGACGCTAGGCTAGACAGTGGTAGGAGGGGAGTGCGCTTTATATGAGACAGATAGGGAATACGTGGAGGGTGCTAGGCTAGACAGAGGCTGAGTAATGTATGGTTTATATGAGCGGTATAGGAAAACGATGAGAGGTGTTAGACTAGACAGGGCTTGAAACGTAGTGCATGGTTTATATGAGAGATATAGGAAAACGAGGAAAGGTGTTAGGCTAGGCAGAAGTCGAGGAGTAGAGTAAGGTTTATATGAGAAGTATAGGAAAACGAGGAGAGGTATTAGGTTAGGAGAATTGAGTTTGTGTTTATAAGGAGAGACGAGAAAACGGAGAGAGATCCTATGCTAGGATAGACAGGTGTTAAAGTTAGGTTAGATAGGAAACCAAGGAGTGATACTCAGCTAGAGGGGGGGGCAGGAGGGAATGAGCTTTTGAGAGGTAGGGGATACGGGGAGTGGTGTTAGACTAGACAGGGCTTGAAACGTAGGGCATGGTTTATATATATGAGAAGTATAGGGACAGGAAGAGGGGTGCTAGGCTAGACAGAGGTTGAGGAGTAGAGTATAGTTTATATGAGAGGTATAGGAAAACGAGGAGAGGAGTTAGACTAGACAGAGTTCGAGGAGCAGAGTATGGTTTATGTGAGAGTCATAGGTAAACGAGAGAGGCGTTAGGCTAGACAGAGCTAGAGGAGTAGAGTATGGTTTATATGAGAGGTATAGGAACAGGAGGAGAGGTGTTAGGCTAGACAGGTAGTGTAGCAGTAGGAATATGGACTTATATACAGGAGAGATAGGGAATAGGAGGTGCTAGACTTGAAAGCGACTTTAGACGTGAACATAGTGGTCAATGTTCTAGACATGCCCATCACGTAACCTATTCAGGGAAAAGGTGACTCGTTCAGGGGAAAAAGGTGACTGCTCAGGGAAAAAGTTGACTAGCAAAGGGAAAAACGTAACCAGCAAAGGGAAAAAGGCGACCAGCAAAGGGAAAAATGTGACCAGCAAAGGGAAAAAGGTGACCAGCAAAGGGAAAAAGGCGACATGCAACGGGAAAAAGGTGACCAGTAAAGGGAAAAATGTCACCAGCAAAGGGAAAAAGGCGACCACCAAAGGGAAAAAGGTGAGCCATAAAGGGAAAAAGGTGACCTGCAACGGGAAAAGCTAACCCACTAACACTAACAGGTAAGTAATTCAGGTAGTATTGCAAGAGGCTGACTGGATCATAGCAGTGTATGATTTCACAGGTAATTCAGCTAGTATCGTATGCATTTAGGCTAATTCGTCTAGTAACACAGGATAGATTCCAGATGCTAACTGCATCATGGCTCTGCATGATTTCACAGATAATTCAGCTAGTATCGTAGGTATTTAGGCTAATTCAGCTAGTATCACAAGAGGATAGATTCTAGGGTTGGGTATAGCATAGTTTCATATTTCACAGGTAATTCAGAGGGTATCGTAGGTATTTAGGATAATTCAAGTAACATAGGTGTTTAGAGTAATTAAGCAAGCAAGGGTAGGTTACAGGGGTTGGTTATAACCTAGCTTCGTATTTCACAGATAGTTCAGGTAATATCGTAAGTATTTGAGGTAATCGACAGAGCTTCACAGATATTATTGATAATTTCGATCAGAGATTTGTATCACAGCTATTTAAGGTAAATGCAGATGATTCAGGTTGTATCAATGGTATTTGAGTCATTTTAACAGGTAATTCAGATAGTATCACAGGTGCTCGTGCTAATTTAGAGCAGGAATTCGTATCAGAGCTAGTTAAGGTAATTTCACATGATTCGGGTAGTATCACAGGTATTTAAATCATTTTCATAGCCAATTCAGCTAGTATCGTGAGCATTTAAGCTAATTCAGCTAGTATCACAGGAGGCTAGATTCCAGAGGCTAACTGCATCATAGCTATGCATGATTTCACAGCTAATTCAGCTAGTATCGTAGGTATTTAGGCTAATTCAGGTAGTATCACAGGAGGCTAGATTCCAGGGTTGGGTATAGCATAGTTTCATATTTCAAGGTAATTCAGAGGGTATCGTAGGTATTTAGGATAATTCAAGTAACATAGGTGCTTAGAGTAATTAAGCAAGCATTACAGGAGGGTAGGTTCCAGGGGTTGGTTATAGCCTAGTTTCGTATTTTACAGATAGTTCAGGTAATATCATAAGTATTTGGATAATCAGCATAGTTTCACAGATGCTCGTAATAATTTCGATCAGAGATTTGTATCACGGCTATTTAAGGTAAATGCAGCTGATTCAGGTTGTATCAATGGTATTTGAGTCATTTTAATAGGCAATTCTGATAGTATCACAGGTGCTCGTACTAATTTAGAGCAGGAATTCGTATCTGAGCTATTTAATGTAATTTCACACGATTCGGGTAGTATCACAGGTATTTAAGTCATTTTAACAGGCAATTCAACTAGTATCACAGGTACTCATGGTAATATAGAGAGTAATTCGATTATAAAACTTTTCTCATCCAACGTTACAACAATTTATATACTTTTTTCTAAATCTTACAAATTTTTATGTGTTAAACAGTTATTGTACGATGCGGAGAGGGATAAACTGCATATTGGTTCACAAATTGAAAAGCTTTACGTCAACATACCTTTATTTTAGTTCGTTATAGATGTCTCTCCCCTTTTATCTAGGCTTGAGACTAGCACTAGGATTGCTCCTAATGGCAGGGTTACCACCTTCCCTTCCATCTTCTTCTTTCTTCATCAGGCGTCAGCTATCTGCATATACAGCACACAGATACCTTCTGTTTTAAGATTGTAGACTCACTAGAAAATCTTTATCTTTAACTTACATTCTTTTAAGCACTGTTTGTAATGGCGTAATGTCCATACGCATATGTTGTTATCCCGTCCTCAGCAATAATTCTTTTATCATCAAACGGAGTCAATGCAATTTTATTCACTTGTACTGTAGCAAGGGCATGCTTTCGTGATAGGATCAGATTCATAGGTGTTCTGATGATTTCACTGGTTTTAAGACAGTCTGTATAGCTGTCAAACGAAATGTACTGCTTAATAGCGCTACGTTTTATACCTTTAATCTTTTTTATCATTGACCCTTGAATATCTAAGGCATACATCTTAGGACGTAGTCCAACAAAGCGTAGGATGATTTTGCTATTAGCCTCATCTTTAAATTTTCCCAATACCTTCTTGTTCTGAGTAGAGTAACATATATGGTTGGCAGGGTAATCAGCTGTATCGAGATGCTCAAGAAAACGTAGCTTGTCCTGGTACACATCTTCAGTTGTTACACGATGAATGAACGAATCAGTGTCCATATACATAAGCTTCAGGTTTTCAGCTCCATAATAAGGCAACAAAACGTCGTAATGATAGTTATACATTAATGTCTTGGAGATGTCCAACACACTCATACCAATGTATATAGGCTTGTTGAATACAATCTGACGAGAGGCCATATGTACAGCAGCTAGATTATCAGCATATATCGTCCTGTCGATAAACGTAGGCTTGGCGATCAGCTTCTCTAGAGTTTTTTCATTGGTCACCAGTCGTATATCCATACGGTTACGCAGGTTCTCCATAGTTTTTCCAAACATAGCGTTGTTAAAGAGCTTGTAGAGATCCTTCTCGAAATCATTTGCAGCTTGTTGTCGTAGCCTGTTGTTAAATTCCACATAAGGTTTCAACCACTGAGACTGTCGGAATTGTAGCACACGATGGATTTTTGTTAGTCGTAGTCCATGACTAAGAGCTTGCTTCAAAGCCATGTAATGCACTACATACTTCTTTCGAGGTCCAAGATGAGGTATCAGTTTCTTTGTAGATGATTCCAATGGTTTCATACACTCTGGCAGGAAAGGTAGATCGTTGTGTAGATCGTGAAGTTCTGCAGGATACTCGATGTCGACTTCTAATATGTACCCATGAGGATCATCTTCTTGTAGTGTTTCTAAGTTGATTTCTTCAGGTGACACCCACTGAAATCCACCAAAAGGAAGGGCGTGACACATTGCCCACCCATATTGGTTATTTGCGTCCTCGTATGTGATAAATTGGGTTGGTCTCGTCGGATCAAACTTCTCCATATAAGTGTTATTAGCCTCAGCATACCGATGAGAAACTTGGCATAAACCTCCTCTTATACCTGATTCCACCATGAGTAGTTGATCATAATCTTGTAACAGCTCTAACTTAATTCCAGTATACAGTAACATAGCGTCCCATGTTAGACCTGGAGAGGTAAAATAATGGGCGGGATCGACTTTGTGTGTTTTAAGGGTTTGCTCTCTGAACGTCTCAAAGACGTCAGCTAGAAGAAGTACATCCGAAGTTAAGTAGAGATCGCTGTACTCTCCCAGGTTTCTCACATTAAACAGCTCCCATACATTTCTAGCATGATCGTAATCAGCATCAGTAATTTCTTCTTCATTTAATCTATTGTAGAAGGAGTCCTTAGGAGGCAAGCAGGTCTCGTTCAGGGCATCCCATGACGTAACAAAATCATATGGAAATACACCCTTACGGGTCATCAACTTCAATTTGTCTTCTCCAAAGTACTTTAGCGTTTCAGGATACGAGGTTAGATTTTTTACCAACTTATCCAAGCTTGTACTGAGGAATCGGAAGCTATCCACAAATCGAAGCTTTATATCTCCTACATACTTGGTGAATGAGATATAGCTTTCTTCAGAGTTAGGAATTACCTCCACACGTTCACTTGTACAACCCAGCTCCTTAACAATGAAATGAGAGTCATATCCGCTAAGGTTATGCATGAAGACTGGTATATATTTAGGTGTTTTGCAGGCTAAATTACATTCATTATGAAGACTTCCACGATATTCACCGCTGATGTGATCATGGTCGCGTACTTTATAGTTCTCTTCTGTAAAGGGTTTTCTACACAAGTAGCATGTCGTAGAAGACTCGAAATCCTTTTGCTGTTGATCCGTAAGTTTCAGAGGCTTAGCAGATTTGTATATATTACCAATCATTTTTGCAAGAGATGTCAGGTACAGCATAAACTTCTGAGCAGCATCAGCACCACGATACACATAGGGATGCTTAGGAAGATCAGTTTCGAGATGTTCAACACTGGATGTAGGTTTCACGTAAACACAGAAGCTCATTGGTGTGTGCTCTTGATAAGGTGTTGTATAGGAAGTTTCAGGATTGGGTGTACACGTATGGCATGGAGTGAGAATACTCTCAAAATCAGCATAGATGACATAAGGTACTTTCAGCATCCTCTCAACATTTTTAAACTGTGCAATTGCTTTCTCCTTGCTAGGCATAACAACCCTTGCAACACCATGTTGAATACAGACGGCTGCATGTTCTTGTAGTTTTTCCAGTCCACTTCGTCCATATCGATTATCAAAATGTGTAAAACAGCGCTTGCAGGTATAAACACGTTCATTACATTTAGTTTTCTGGCGTCGAACGAGCTTCTCAAAATTCCTTATATACACGTAGTGATGTTTTCCACTGCTATCATTCAATAGTAGCAGGTCGCGATGTTCAGGTAGTTCAATATCAGCAACCTTTATCGGATACACTTCATGCTTCTCATCCAGCCCGAAAACGTTAATAGACATATTGTTAAGCTTCTCAAATTTAGGTATTTGAGAAAGTGGAGTAGGGTAGGAAACACAGCTGAAGTCGTACTTGTCTTGAAGTTGTTTGTATTTGTTCACACGCTGTGCATTCTTCCCTATGAATTTAGCTAATACAGAGTACATGAAACATTTCTCGTCGCTAAAGTTCTGGATGTTTATACACGCTTCTTTAGCTCCGACAGATGGTGGTAGTGGTATGTAGCTACTTCCTCGTAACGGGTTGTACTTGTTGATACGAAGTCGAACTCCTTCCACAGCAAGCAAAGCCCAGCTGCTACCCTTAAGCTGAGACTCCTCCATTTCAGTCACCAATTTCTTGAATTTCACTTCCATCGCTGACTCCAGATCAGTTTCCAGGAAAACAGCTTGATTCCGTGTTTTAAATGTTTTGTCACAGGTTTCTCCAATACTGTTAACAAATCGACACTCAGCCAGCAGATTAATTTTAACACTCTTATGAATGCTAAGCTCTTTATGCACAGCCTGGATTATACGTTGTTTTGCCTCTTGCAGATACATATTTAGGTCCTTAGCTGATTCGCATCGTATAAAATACGATTTCAATCGTCCTTCGAATGAAGTTTCGTATTCTTTCATATCACAGTCCTCCATTGTTGACAGTAACTGATGTTTAGTTGGCTCCAATCTTCTTTTCTTCTGAGGGCTGCTTATTTCACATATATCTTCGTGTCGCTGTCCCTTATAACAATCTTTGAAGGTTACATTACAATGTTTACATTTGAAGAGCTTCTTGCAGCTCATCTCGTGTCTTCTCTTGTCATAACCTCGGAGGAACTTCTTCCCACATTTTCCGCATGCATATCCAGTAGCGCTTGGAATAATATCCTTATACGCTGAGTTATTCATCTTTATTCTTGATGTAATAACGTATTAATCACTGATCAATGAAATGTAGACCTCTTCACCTTGACACCACTTTAGAAAGCTGATTATTCTTGGAGAGAACACGATGTTAACACCTCAAGACTAATTAGCACAATGAAGTCCAATGCCCTAGATCACCATATTTATAGAGGGAGCACGAACCTTTTAGATCAATCATAAACTCGTTCCATAACCACCTGTATATGATCGCTCAACGTGTACTAACCCCCAGCCATATAACCTCAAGTCTAGAGACAGGATGTTTATGACGTCACACCCAGAGACAGGATGTCTGGCAGCATCAAACACGTTTAAACTCGTCTCATAACTACCTGCTTATGCTGTCACACCAGCAAGAGAAGTATTCCCACACGCTCATTCAGACATATATTTCAAATTCAATCCCACCACCACCATCACCACCTATTGTACCAAGGTTAATTCAAGCTGTATTATCACAATACTTAAAAGTAAAAGCTTAAAAGGAAACCTAGAAGATTTTCCCCCTTATTTACTTAATTATTTCATGTTTTTATTCCCTTTTCAATTCTTCCTTTCCATCTTCTCACAGAAAGACCATTACATTTCACTACAATCATGAGAAAAGCAATTTTTCCAGAGTTACACAGATTCTAAGCTTCTAAATCGAACCCGGTAATACTTTTAATAAATGTATTTTAGCTCCCCAATATCAGCATCTACCATTTAATCTTTACTCGAACCTGATATGATCCATAAGCTTGAAGATATATGAAATCACCCTTCGGGATTCGATCTGAGTACTTTAAAGTAATATTTGTCACGATAACGATATTTAAGGACTAGATACTCTGTTTGCGTTTACCTTGACATGTCTATCTAAATTAAATTACGAGTTATTAAATGTTTGCAAGTAAATTTCATTGAATCGGTATTCGAACCCAGAACACCAGGAACAAAATAATTTATAATATTAGTCTGACATGTTAAACAAAGCTGTATGCAGTTACATCATCGATCTAAGTGATATATTCTAGTGCACAGAGGAAAATTAAGGAAGTCATTAAAAGATGGGGAATCGAACCAAGCACAACTGATTGACAATTATATACAGCATTAATCACACAGTACAGAACCTATCAATCATGCTTTGGTCCACTCCTCTACCTCACTTAGTTCCCGAGATAATGAAAATTTTAAAATTAGGATCGAACCCAGGACGTCAGGTATCTAATTACACATCTACAAGATACTACCTAATAACATAAACGCAATAAAGTTTATTTGGCGTCTTTATCTTAAGTCGTTTAACAGTTATTAAATTTGTAAGTAAATTCCATCGAATCAGTATTCGAACCCAGAACACCAAGAACAAAATAATTTATAATATGAGTTTGGTATGTTTAAAGGTGCTGTATGTAGTTAGAGCATCAATCTAAGTGATATTTTCTAGAGTATAGAGAAAAATTAAGGAAGTCATTAAAAAATCGGGATTCGAACTAGAGACAACTGATTGAAAATTATATACAGCATTAATCACACAGTACAGAACCTATCAATCATGCTTTGGTCCACTCCTCTACCTCACTTAGTTCCCGAGATAATGAAAATTTTAAAATTAGGATCGAACCCAGGACGTCAGGTATCTAATTACACATCCACAAGATACTACCTAATAACATAAACGCAATAAAGTTTATTTGGTGTCTTTATTGTAATTAGTTTAGGAGTTATTAAATTTATAATTAAATTACATTTTATCAGTATTCGAACCCAGAGCAACAGAAACAAAATTATTTACAATATTAGTTTGATATGTTTAAAGGTGCTGTATGCAGTTACAGCATCAATCTAAGTGATATTTTCTAGAGTATAGAGAAAAATTAAGGAAGTCATTAAAAAATCGGGATTCGAACTAGAGACAACTGATTGAAAATTATATACAGTATTAATTACACATTATAACAGCTATCAAACATGCTTTGGTACATTCCGCTAACTTTCTTAGTTTCCGAGATAATCGAGATTTAAGAATTAAGGATCGAACCCTGGACACCAGGTACCAAAATATACATTTACAAGAAACTACCTAATGACTTTAATGTAATAAAGTTTATTTGGCGTCTTTATCTTAATTAGTCTCTGAGCTATTAGAAGATGAATTTGTAATCACTCGTAGGGATTCGAACCCAGGCATCCCGGTCAATTTGGAACAATACCCTAATGACGCGGCGCATTCCAAAGAATTGATTAGTTTTTATCCCAAAGTTGTATCTCTTTTCATTCAGGAGATATAAGCGATTAAACAGTAGATATAACATAGCGACTTGAGAACAATGGGCTATTAACACAGAGAGATGCCGACATCTGATAAAAGTTCTTTTGATCTATGCCGGCATGCCCCGCCCATATTATATCTACTGTTTAATCGCTTATATCTCCTGAATGAAAAGAGATACAACTTTGGGATAAAAACTAATCAATTCTTTGGAATGCGCCGCGTCATTAGGGTATTGTTCCAAGTTGACCGGGATGCCTGGGTTCGAATCCCTACGAGTGATTACAAATTCATCTTCTAATAGCTCAGAGACTAATTAAGATAAAGACGCCAAATAAACTTTATTACATTAAAGTCATTAGGTAGTTTCTTGTAAATGTATATTTTGGTACCTGGTGTCCAGGGTTCGATCCTTAATTCTTAAATCTCGATTATCTCGGAAACTAAGAAAGTTAGCGGAATGTACCAAAGCATGTTTGATAGCTGTTATAATGTGTAATTAATACTGTATATAATTTTCAATCAGTTGTCTCTAGTTCGAATCCCGATTTTTTAATGACTTCCTTAATTTTTCTCTATACTCTAGAAAATATCACTTAGATTGATGCTGTAACTGCATACAGCACCTTTAAACATATCAAACTAATATTGTAAATAATTTTGTTTCTGTTGCTCTGGGTTCGAATACTGATAAAATGTAATTTAATTATAAATTTAATAACTCCTAAACTAATTACAATAAAGACACCAAATAAACTTTATTGCGTTTATGTTATTAGGTAGTATCTTGTGGATGTGTAATTAGATACCTGACGTCCTGGGTTCGATCCTAATTTTAAAATTTTCATTATCTCGGGAACTAAGTGAGGTAGAGGAGTGGACCAAAGCATGATTGATAGGTTCTGTACTGTGTGATTAATGCTGTATATAATTTTCAATCAGTTGTCTCTAGTTCGAATCCCGATTTTTTAATGACTTCCTTAATTTTTCTCTATACTCTAGAAAATATCACTTAGATTGATGCTCTAACTACATACAGCACCTTTAAACATACCAAACTCATATTATAAATTATTTTGTTCTTGGTGTTCTGGGTTCGAATACTGATTCGATGGAATTTACTTACAAATTTAATAACTGTTAAACGACTTAAGATAAAGACGCCAAATAAACTTTATTGCGTTTATGTTATTAGGTAGTATCTTGTAGATGTGTAATTAGATACCTGACGTCCTGGGTTCGATCCTAATTTTAAAATTTTCATTATCTCGGGAACTAAGTGAGGTAGAGGAGTGGACCAAAGCATGATTGATAGGTTCTGTACTGTGTGATTAATGCTGTATATAATTGTCAATCAGTTGTGCTTGGTTCGATTCCCCATCTTTTAATGACTTCCTTAATTTTCCTCTGTGCACTAGAATATATCACTTAGATCGATGATGTAACTGCATACAGCTTTGTTTAACATGTCAGACTAATATTATAAATTATTTTGTTCCTGGTGTTCTGGGTTCGAATACCGATTCAATGAAATTTACTTGCAAACATTTAATAACTCGTAATTTAATTTAGATAGACATGTCAAGGTAAACGCAAACAGAGTATCTAGTCCTTAAATATCGTTATCGTGACAAATATTACTTTAAAGTACTCAGATCGAATCCCGAAGGGTGATTTCATATATCTTCAAGCTTATGGATCATATCAGGTTCGAGTAAAGATTAAATGGTAGATGCTGATATTGGGGAGCTAAAATACATTTATTAAAAGTATTACCGGGTTCGATTTAGAAGCTTAGAATCTGTGTAACTCTGGAAAAATTGCTTTTCTCATGATTGTAGTGAAATGTAATGGTCTTTCTGTGAGAAGATGGAAAGGAAGAATTGAAAAGGGAATAAAAACATGAAATAATTAAGTAAATAAGGGGGAAAATCTTCTAGGTTTCCTTTTAAGCTTTTACTTTTAAGTATTGTGATAATACAGCTTGAATTAACCTTGGTACAATAGGTGGTGATGGTGGTGGTGGGATTGAATTTGAAATATATGTCTGAATGAGCGTGTGGGAATACTTCTCTTGCTGGTGTGACAGCATAAGCAGGTAGTTATGAGACGAGTTTAAACGTGTTTGATGCTGCCAGACATCCTGTCTCTGGGTGTGACGTCATAAACATCCTGTCTCTAGACTTGAGGTTATATGGCTGGGGGTTAGTACACGTTGAGTGATCATATACAGGTGGTTATGGAACGAGTTTATGATTGATCTAAAAGGTTCGTGCTCCCTCTATAAATATGGTGATCTAGGGCATTGGACTTCATTGTGCTAATTAGTCTTGAGGTGTTAACATCGTGTTCTCTCCAAGAATAATCAGCTTTCTAAAGTGGTGTCAAGGTGAAGAGGTCTACATTTCATTGATCAGTGATTAATACGTTATTACATCAAGAATAAAGATGAATAACTCAGCGTATAAGGATATTATTCCAAGCGCTACTGGATATGCATGCGGAAAATGTGGGAAGAAGTTCCTCCGAGGTTATGACAAGAGAAGACACGAGATGAGCTGCAAGAAGCTCTTCAAATGTAAACATTGTAATGTAACCTTCAAAGATTGTTATAAGGGACAGCGACACGAAGATATATGTGAAATAAGCAGCCCTCAGAAGAAAAGAAGATTGGAGCCAACTAAACATCAGTTACTGTCAACAATGGAGGACTGTGATATGAAAGAATACGAAACTTCATTCGAAGGACGATTGAAATCGTATTTTATACGATGCGAATCAGCTAAGGACCTAAATATGTATCTGCAAGAGGCAAAACAACGTATAATCCAGGCTGTGCATAAAGAGCTTAGCATTCATAAGAGTGTTAAAATTAATCTGCTGGCTGAGTGTCGATTTGTTAACAGTATTGGAGAAACCTGTGACAAAACATTTAAAACACGGAATCAAGCTGTTTTCCTGGAAACTGATCTGGAGTCAGCGATGGAAGTGAAATTCAAGAAATTGGTGACTGAAATGGAGGAGTCTCAGCTTAAGGGTAGCAGCTGGGCTTTGCTTGCTGTGGAAGGAGTTCGACTTCGTATCAACAAGTACAACCCGTTACGAGGAAGTAGCTACATACCACTACCACCATCTGTCGGAGCTAAAGAAGCGTGTATAAACATCCAGAACTTTAGCGACGAGAAATGTTTCATGTACTCTGTATTAGCTAAATTCATAGGGAAGAATGCACAGCGTGTGAACAAATACAAACAACTTCAAGACAAGTACGACTTCAGCTGTGTTTCCTACCCTACTCCACTTTCTCAAATACCTAAATTTGAGAAGCTTAACAATATGTCTATTAACGTTTTCGGGCTGGATGAGAAGCATGAAGTGTATCCGATAAAGGTTGCTGATATTGAACTACCTGAACATCGCGACCTGCTACTATTGAATGATAGCAGTGGAAAACATCACTACGTGTATATAAGGAATTTTGAGAAGCTCGTTCGACGCCAGAAAACTAAATGTAATGAACGTGTTTATACCTGCAAGCGCTGTTTTACACATTTTGATAATCGATATGGACGAAGTGGACTGGAAAAACTACAAGAACATGCAGCCGTCTGTATTCAACATGGTGTTGCAAGGGTTGTTATGCCTAGCAAGGAGAAAGCAATTGCACAGTTTAAAAATGTTGAGAGGATGCTGAAAGTACCTTATGTCATCTATGCTGATTTTGAGAGTATTCTCACTCCATGCCATACGTGTACACCCAATCCTGAAACTTCCTATACAACACCTTATCAAGAGCACACACCAATGAGCTTCTGTGTTTACGTGAAACCTACATCCAGTGTTGAACATCTCGAAACTGATCTTCCTAAGCATCCCTATGTGTATCGTGGTGCTGATGCTGCTCAGAAGTTTATGCTGTACCTGACATCTCTTGCAAAAATGATTGGTAATATATACAAATCTGCTAAGCCTCTGAAACTTACGGATCAACAGCAAAAGGATTTCGAGTCTTCTACGACATGCTACTTGTGTAGAAAACCCTTTACAGAAGAGAACTATAAAGTACGCGACCATGATCACATCAGCGGTGAATATCGTGGAAGTCTTCATAATGAATGTAATTTAGCCTGCAAAACACCTAAATATATACCAGTCTTCATGCATAACCTTAGCGGATATGACTCTCATTTCATTGTTAAGGAGCTGGGTTGTACAAGTGAACGTGTGGAGGTAATTCCTAACTCTGAAGAAAGCTATATCTCATTCACCAAGTATGTAGGAGATATAAAGCTTCGATTTGTGGATAGCTTCCGATTCCTCAGTACAAGCTTGGATAAGTTGGTAAAAAATCTAACCTCGTATCCTGAAACGCTAAAGTACTTTGGAGAAGACAAATTGAAGTTGATGACCCGTAAGGGTGTATTTCCATATGATTTTGTTACGTCATGGGATGCCCTGAACGAGACCTGCTTGCCTCCTAAGGACTCCTTCTACAATAGATTAAATGAAGAAGAAATTACTGATGCTGATTACGATCATGCTAGAAATGTATGGGAGCTGTTTAATGTGAGAAACCTGGGAGAGTACAGCGATCTCTACTTAACTTCGGATGTACTTCTTCTAGCTGACGTCTTTGAGACGTTCAGAGAGCAAACCCTTAAAACACACAAAGTCGATCCCGCCCATTATTTTACCTCTCCAGGTCTAACATGGGACGCTATGTTACTGTATACTGGAATTAAGTTAGAGCTGTTACAAGATTATGATCAACTACTCATGGTGGAATCAGGTATAAGAGGAGGTTTATGCCAAGTTTCTCATCGGTATGCTGAGGCTAATAACACTTATATGGAGAAGTTTGATCCGACGAGACCAACCCAATTTATCACATACGAGGACGCAAATAACCAATATGGGTGGGCAATGTGTCACGCCCTTCCTTTTGGTGGATTTCAGTGGGTGTCACCTGAAGAAATCAACTTAGAAACACTACAAGAAGATGATCCTCATGGGTACATATTAGAAGTCGACATCGAGTATCCTGCAGAACTTCACGATCTACACAACGATCTACCTTTCCTGCCAGAGTGTATGAAACCATTGGAATCATCTACAAAGAAACTGATACCTCATCTTGGACCTCGAAAGAAGTATGTAGTGCATTACATGGCTTTGAAGCAAGCTCTTAGTCATGGACTACGACTAACAAAAATCCATCGTGTGCTACAATTCCGACAGTCTCAGTGGTTGAAACCTTATGTGGAATTTAACAACAGGCTACGACAACAAGCTGCAAATGATTTCGAGAAGGATCTCTACAAGCTCTTTAACAACGCTATGTTTGGAAAAACTATGGAGAACCTGCGTAACCGTATGGATATACGACTGGTGACCAATGAAAAAACTCTAGAGAAGCTGATCGCCAAGCCTACGTTTATCGACAGGACGATATATGCTGATAATCTAGCTGCTGTACATATGGCCTCTCGTCAGATTGTATTCAACAAGCCTATATACATTGGTATGAGTGTGTTGGACATCTCCAAGACATTAATGTATAACTATCATTACGACGTTTTGTTGCCTTATTATGGAGCTGAAAACCTGAAGCTTATGTATATGGACACTGATTCGTTCATTCATCGTGTAACAACTGAAGATGTGTACCAGGACAAGCTACGTTTTCTTGAGCATCTCGATACAGCTGATTACCCTGCCAACCATATATGTTACTCTACTCAGAACAAGAAGGTATTGGGAAAATTTAAAGATGAGGCTAATAGCAAAATCATCCTACGCTTTGTTGGACTACGTCCTAAGATGTATGCCTTAGATATTCAAGGGTCAATGATAAAAAAGATTAAAGGTATAAAACGTAGCGCTATTAAGCAGTACATTTCGTTTGACAGCTATACAGACTGTCTTAAAACCAGTGAAATCATCAGAACACCTATGAATCTGATCCTATCACGAAAGCATGCCCTTGCTACAGTACAAGTGAATAAAATTGCATTGACTCCGTTTGATGATAAAAGAATTATTGCTGAGGACGGGATAACAACATATGCGTATGGACATTACGCCATTACAAACAGTGCTTAAAAGAATGTAAGTTAAAGATAAAGATTTTCTAGTGAGTCTACAATCTTAAAACAGAAGGTATCTGTGTGCTGTATATGCAGATAGCTGACGCCTGATGAAGAAAGAAGAAGATGGAAGGGAAGGTGGTAACCCTGCCATTAGGAGCAATCCTAGTGCTAGTCTCAAGCCTAGATAAAAGGGGAGAGACATCTATAACGAACTAAAATAAAGGTATGTTGACGTAAAGCTTTTCAATTTGTGAACCAATATGCAGTTTATCCCTCTCCGCATCGTACAATAACTGTTTAACACATAAAAATTTGTAAGATTTAGAAAAAAGTATATAAATTGTTGTAACGTTGGATGAGAAAAGTTTTATAATCGAATTACTCTCTATATTACCATGAGTACCTGTGATACTAGTTGAATTGCCTGTTAAAATGACTTAAATACCTGTGATACTACCCGAATCGTGTGAAATTACATTAAATAGCTCAGATACGAATTCCTGCTCTAAATTAGTACGAGCACCTGTGATACTATCAGAATTGCCTATTAAAATGACTCAAATACCATTGATACAACCTGAATCAGCTGCATTTACCTTAAATAGCCGTGATACAAATCTCTGATCGAAATTATTACGAGCATCTGTGAAACTATGCTGATTATCCAAATACTTATGATATTACCTGAACTATCTGTAAAATACGAAACTAGGCTATAACCAACCCCTGGAACCTACCCTCCTGTAATGCTTGCTTAATTACTCTAAGCACCTATGTTACTTGAATTATCCTAAATACCTACGATACCCTCTGAATTACCTTGAAATATGAAACTATGCTATACCCAACCCTGGAATCTAGCCTCCTGTGATACTACCTGAATTAGCCTAAATACCTACGATACTAGCTGAATTAGCTGTGAAATCATGCATAGCTATGATGCAGTTAGCCTCTGGAATCTAGCCTCCTGTGATACTAGCTGAATTAGCTTAAATGCTCACGATACTAGCTGAATTGGCTATGAAAATGATTTAAATACCTGTGATACTACCCGAATCATGTGAAATTACCTTAACTAGCTCTGATACGAATTCCTGCTCTAAATTAGCACGAGCACCTGTGATACTATCTGAATTACCTGTTAAAATGACTCAAATACCATTGATACAACCTGAATCATCTGCATTTACCTTAAATAGCTGTGATACAAATCTCTGATCGAAATTATCAATAATATCTGTGAAGCTCTGTCGATTACCTCAAATACTTACGATATTACCTGAACTATCTGTGAAATACGAAGCTAGGTTATAACCAACCCCTGTAACCTACCCTTGCTTGCTTAATTACTCTAAACACCTATGTTACTTGAATTATCCTAAATACCTACGATACCCTCTGAATTACCTGTGAAATATGAAACTATGCTATACCCAACCCTAGAATCTATCCTCTTGTGATACTAGCTGAATTAGCCTAAATACCTACGATACTAGCTGAATTATCTGTGAAATCATGCAGAGCCATGATGCAGTTAGCATCTGGAATCTATCCTGTGTTACTAGACGAATTAGCCTAAATGCATACGATACTAGCTGAATTACCTGTGAAATCATACACTGCTATGATCCAGTCAGCCTCTTGCAATACTACCTGAATTACTTACCTGTTAGTGTTAGTGGGTTAGCTTTTCCCGTTGCAGGTCACCTTTTTCCCTTTATGGCTCACCTTTTTCCCTTTGGTGGTCGCCTTTTTCCCTTTGCTGGTGACATTTTTCCCTTTACTGGTCACCTTTTTCCCGTTGCATGTCGCCTTTTTCCCTTTGCTGGTCACCTTTTTCCCTTTGCTGGTCACATTTTTCCCTTTGCTGGTCGCCTTTTTCCCTTTGCTGGTTACGTTTTTCCCTTTGCTAGTCAACTTTTTCCCTGAGCAGTCACCTTTTTCCCCTGAACGAGTCACCTTTTCCCTGAATAGGTTACGTGATGGGCATGTCTAGAACATTGACCACTATGTTCACGTCTAAAGTCGCTTTCAAGTCTAGCACCTCCTATTCCCTATCTCTCCTGTATATAAGTCCATATTCCTACTGCTACACTACCTGTCTAGCCTAACACCTCTCCTCCTGTTCCTATACCTCTCATATAAACCATACTCTACTCCTCTAGCTCTGTCTAGCCTAACGCCTCTCTCGTTTACCTATGACTCTCACATAAACCATACTCTGCTCCTCGAACTCTGTCTAGTCTAACTCCTCTCCTCGTTTTCCTATACCTCTCATATAAACTATACTCTACTCCTCAACCTCTGTCTAGCCTAGCACCCCTCTTCCTGTCCCTATACTTCTCATATATATAAACCATGCCCTACGTTTCAAGCCCTGTCTAGTCTAACACCACTCCCCGTATCCCCTACCTCTCAAAAGCTCATTCCCTCCTGCCCCCCCCTCTAGCTGAGTATCACTCCTTGGTTTCCTATCTAACCTAACTTTAACACCTGTCTATCCTAGCATAGGATCTCTCTCCGTTTTCTCGTCTCTCCTTATAAACACAAACTCAATTCTCCTAACCTAATACCTCTCCTCGTTTTCCTATACTTCTCATATAAACCTTACTCTACTCCTCGACTTCTGCCTAGCCTAACACCTTTCCTCGTTTTCCTATATCTCTCATATAAACCATGCACTACGTTTCAAGCCCTGTCTAGTCTAACACCTCTCATCGTTTTCCTATACCGCTCATATAAACCATACATTACTCAGCCTCTGTCTAGCCTAGCACCCTCCACGTATTCCCTATCTGTCTCATATAAAGCGCACTCCCCTCCTACCACTGTCTAGCCTAGCGTCAGTCCTCGTATTCCCTATCTCTCCCATATAAACGCATTTTCCTCCTTGAAGACTCTCTCAACCTAGCATCTACCTTCGTTTTCCCTATCCTTTCCCATATAAACGCAAAAAACTGTGCTCGAATTCCTCTATATATCCTACTGAGAAAGCAACATTTCGCACATTTCTTATTTCAAGGTATGTGCTTATTACCATTGTAATTGTAACTGTAAATATGAGTACGTGAGGCGGTTGTGGGAATGTTGTAACAGTTTCGACGAGAGTCCGAGCTCTGACAGCCGGCAGGTGAGCTTCCGTACGACGGCCACATGGTGAAAAAAGAGCACCGTATTCATATAAAAACTGATTCTTCTGTTCAAGTTATGTTTCTCCCGATAAACCTTTTAAGAGAAATAATCTCTAATTAGGGAACATGGATTTGGCTGGTTGCACGATACGAAACAAAACACATCTTTTCCTATTAAAAGACGGTTCATTGCGAATCCAGAATAACCGTGCAAGTTTCATGGCCGCAGCATGAAATTTCAACTTGGGATATATTAAAAGATGAAAACGGCTGTGGCTACAAAAATTTTGTTTGACATAGAGTCTATATTTCAGTGATCGCTATAATTGTCGAGCAGTAAGATTTTATCTGTTATGATTTACCAGTTATACAGAATTGTGTAAAATCCATTCAGAATGAAGAGGACATCACAGGCTAAAATTTATATTTAAGGGTAGTTTGGGTTGGGGGAGTTTTCTTGTAAATCTTCTTTACTTTATTCAGATATGCAGTTTGATATTTCTGCGAATTTTTCGTTTTTGGGTTATGCTGTTTACGCTCTCGCTCTCTCTCTCTCTCTCTCTCTCACACACACACATACACACACAGCTACACAAGAACTGCTTTCTAAGAATGCTTTGTTTTGGGCTCACTGGACCTTAAAACGTGAAATCTCGATATCGAATTTTTGGATGAATTACAATTACTTCCCCTACCTACAGTGTAAATGGTAAGGATAAAAAGTGTACTGTTTAAAATACGGAAAAGGCCAAACGAACAACAACGAGCTTTTCGGAAATTCGTTGCTGCGGTGACAGACGTATATTATTTTAATCAAAATCCCGTAAAATCTTTGCGTTGCAGGCTTAAAATATTCTTAATTAAATACGAAAGTTTGTGTTTATAGGACTTTTCGTGTTTGAGTTATGTTGTTCATTGAGAGATGGGTTTTAATATATTCACAAGGCACCACCTTAAATGTATTTTAGTGTTCTGTACAGTGCTTTAGTGTTTATTTTGTATTTACTTTGGTTTACTTTAGTTAAAAAGATACTCATAAGCATAACTTTGTTAATAGGTATTATTAATGACATTATCTGCCTGAGCACCTAGATTACGAAACGATACAACAAACTGCAGAACGTAATAGCCTGACAGGAAGTTTCTTAAACCTCAAGAAGTTTATTTATGTGACTTCAAGGAAAAAGGCCCATTCTTAAAGAGGATAAATGTACTCGTCCGTTTTCGAGTTTCCGCTACAAATAACCACATATTATGTTACTAGTCTCCTTGGCGACATTTGTGCCCAAATGTAACCCAGCGCTCTAATGCAGGTAACTAAGTAACGTGGTGCCAAGTGACAGTTAAGATCTATTACAGGAGTATGATGGGAGACAGTCGACCAGGGTGAAGGTGCGCCATGCCAATGGTACATTAATTAATGTTATGTGCAGGTGCTCGACAACATTTTCAGCAGCTCCTGAAATGTCCATTCCTAAGAACTATACTAAGTAAAGAAAATGGGAAACCTGCTGGAGGTACCCTTATATTTCCTTTAAATGATTACAGAGAAATGGTTTCTGTTATACGTACTTTGTTTCACACAAAGGGGCTGAGACGGCTGACAACTGCTTATGAAATAGGCCGAAATACGACAGACCCTGCAAGAAACAAATATTCTCTCGGTTTCATAGTGAGCACTTCAAAGCAGACTTCAGCTGTGAACGCTTTATTATTCAACAGCGAGTCCTTTACTTAATGAAAGCATGAAAAAATATACACCAAAATGTCTAGCAATTGACCTGATTGGCTCAGAGGGGAGTTCTCAGTAGCGATTCCCGTTAAACCGGGGGAATTTTCATGGTTTTCTCAACTCGAATTGGTTATCGTCTGGACTGGACTATCTCCTACCATAAGTTTTGCTGTCCCTCATTTCATTTCCTTTCATCTTCCAGAGTACCAGGACCAGGCGCGGTGAACCATTGGTGTGCTATGTTAACAGAGGATGTGTTTTAAGTAGAGACCTGCTTCTTCCCTGTCAAGAAACCTGATCTTGAGAATAAGGGAACATCAAAGGGGAATTGGGATGTTCAATCTGGAAACATTGGGGACCCCGCTGTACCCACCGCCTTCAGATCTGGCCGCCGTTACATGCCTTCGCTTTATTCCTTCCTACTGGAAACCTAAACTTGTCCGCAGTGCTGAAATCCCCCTTTGTTCCCACACGATACCCATCTAAATCTACAGTTTTTTCTTTAATAAGTTAATGCATAATGGTTCCCCAATAAAGCAAAATAGAAAGTAAATATGTAAAGATGTAAGACGTTATGCATAAAATTCAGATTACCTACATTTCATCTGCCATGCTAAAACTCAAACTCATCGTTTAATCAGTCATTCGATATTTTTAATAAAAAAGAAACAACAGCTACCATGACAACATACCTATATGACATTAAATTCTTCCCGCTAAAACACAAGGAATTCTCAAACAATTAATTAACACTGATTGGCCTTATAGTGGTTAACTATGAAGTCCGGGACTGAAAGTAGACATTGGGGAATGCCATCTCAAAATAAATTTTAGAACGCCTTGTAGTTTACCGGGAAAATGTGATTCAGTGGGGGAATTTAATATCACACTGGCATGTTGCCATGGTTGCTCAGTTGGTTAGAACAGTGGCACAGAAGATTCGTGATTCATATCCCGGCTACGGCGTTGAATTTTTCAGTCTGGTTCTATCTTTCTAACTTTAGCCTACGCACGGTATGTGTGGAAGAACAATTAATTAACATATGGCATAAAACTGAATCGCCGAGTGAAATGACTTGAGTGGTCACACCGAGGCTCTCATTCAGAAGGAATTAAGAAGGAATCCTTACTGTTACGAAGATCACCACCAGGTTTTATCGTGATTTTCCCTAATCGCATAGGTGAGTGGCAGGTTGGTATACATGTTACAGATCCCCTCTGGTGGCAGAGAAAAGGCAATAAAGGTGAATAGTGCAATAGCAAACTCAAAGACCATCAACAGAAACGTAATCAGATGCACAGCAGGCAGCTCTAAGGCCAACTTCCTGGCATGGGTGAACTACTTGCCATAAAACATTCCAACAAATAAGTTGCGTTATAAAGATAAAGCGGCAGAAAAAGCTGCAATTTTGTACTAATAATTAGTGCATATCGATGGTAAAGTTATTGTTTAAATTGTTAATAAAATGACTTAATCAAACACTTTTTCTGTTAGCCTATCCTGCCGTACATAGGCCACGTCCAAGTGAGCTCTAAGATAAATAAATCACTTGTAAGTGAGCGCCTTTGAAGCGACATGTTGAATTCGCCTGCTAAGTGAGTTTTGTTGTTGTAAAGGTTAGGAAGGCTATGCTGTTCAAGTCCCAATTTACTCTATCTTTGACCTAATTCTGAGTTTAATCTTGCACTTTACGCAAGGAACGTTCCAGAAATATTAATTCTCACAGTCTCCAGGTGCATCTTTATCATCCCAGTTGGCAAGGGCTTCCGACCGACCCCTGCATGCGCAGAGCGGCGTGGGTTTAATTACTGCCTTGGTCAAGCCGCTTACTTCTTGTTTCGTTCGTTTATCTTTAGCACCGTATATGCAGCCCTTCAGTTCGTCTTTCTATTATTTTGTTATTCTTCTTGTACTTTATCTGCTGCTTCTTCAGTTCTTTGCTTTGTTCTTTTCCTCCCATTTTTACATTCTCTAACACAAACACATATCTACAGTACGTAGTAGAGGAAGTTTTGTTGCACTCCACCCAAAAATTCGATATCGAGGTATCTTGGGAAATATATATTTAAAGCTATCTTCGATAAGAAAAGCATTTTTAGAAAAAGGTATACGGGGATCTTAGCGTGTGTCTGTATCTGTCTGTGAATAGCATAACTCAAAAAGAAAAAGTTAATTTCTCAAAAATGGCTCTAACAATTTTGTTTGAAAGAGGTACCATAATACGTATTTACATGAGTAACCAAATGAATGAATTTGCTGTGAACATACTGTGAAGTCTACTTTAGTATACTTTTGTATAACTGGTAAAACATAATAGACAAAACCTTGGTACAAAAGTAGATATCTTTAAAACACACAACTTATTTCAAATAACTTTTTTGTGGCATCAGCCATTTCCCAGATATTTGCTGTTATTGGTTTGAATTTGTCAGCACTTTAGAATATTGGTCCATATCTATGATAGAAGTCCCTTTCTCTTCCTCTAGCTACCGTAGATAGAGGAAGTGTGATATTCCATCCAAAACATCGAGATTTCACTGAAAATATTTGAGGCCCCTGAAACCAAAAATCAAAAAGTATTTTTGAAAAGTGGCCCATGTGTTTTTATGTGTGTGAGCGCGTGCGCGCGCTTGCACGCGTATGCTTGCGTATATACGCTCGCCTCAATGGCGTGTCTGTAAACAGAATAACTCAAAAACAAAGGTCGAATGAATACTAAACTTGGTATTTACGTTCAGTGCCTTCCAAGGTTGCGGAAAGAACATTTTCACGAAATGTACCCCAAACCACCTTTTACGTGTAAACTTTTTCGTTATTTGTTTTATTTTCTCAAAAACAATTCTGTTTATTTAGAATAAGATTATATAGCCTGTGGGTCCCCTTTATTCTGATTGGCTTTTGTATACTTCTCCTATACCTATGAAAATATAAGAAATAGACAAAACCGTATTTTATAAAAAAAATGTACAGCTCATTTTATACGATCATGAAGAAATAATTTATTCCTCCATGACTAGGACTTCTAAGTGTATTCCTCCTTGCTTTCGACAAATACCTGAACGTTGTTTCGACATGTTGTATGTAACCAAGTACTTGTTTAGTAAAATCATGTCTAGAAAACCATGGTATTCTGAATAACGTAACGTTGATAGAAGAACCACTATTTAATACAAGGTATGTGTATGAATTTGTAATGGGTGGAAAAAGCTATGTGACTACCAAATAAAATGTTTTAAAAGTATAGAATGCCTGCTTTTATATTCCAAAGTTATTTACCGAAATTCTAACTGGAGGTTTCTTAATAATTACACGTTGGTTTGGTAAGTACACTGTAGAATAATTCTCAAATATCGAGCCTCTTTCGTCTTATTTTAAATTTCCTAATTAAAAGATAAATTAAATTTTTATAATAAATACTAATCAATATATTAGCAAGCATTTACAATAAAGAAAGCATTTTCCACAAACTTTGTGTGAAAAAAAATATGTTTTATTATCATCACACGTTCTCAGTCATTAAAAATATAAAACTTATAACAAACCATTATGGGAAAACAAAGTACGGCGTTTTGCATGTAATATCTAGTACTTTTTAAAGGGTAAAAAACTGTATTTATAACAAAGCTTATAAGTTAGATTTCGTTGAATGAAAATAATGTATTTTTTCTTATAATTCTTGAGTCAATTAGGACGAGATTTTAGACTGTACTCTGTTGCACGCAGTGTTCTGAATATTTCGTAGACGGAATGCTATATTGGAGTGTATTCTCCGCGTATGTATTTGTGTTTATACCACTTTGTCTCTAAATAACCAAAAATATCTTTGTTTTAAATCCCTCGAGTTCCACATATGCAGGCGGCGGATATCCTTGCCAATATAGCGGGCTCAATGTGATCAACATAAAGATAACTTTCCTTTGCATAGAATTTGAGAAAATATGGTAGCAATGAAGTGTAACTTAACAATTGGGGTTATCACCAGATATAACCAGTAGGTGTACGACGGTGGAAGGTGCCAAGGTTACCTTTTAGAAACTTCCTGTAGCCTGTACGGATTATGTACCTCCTTCCTCTTTATGCTGTAATCCTTGAAATATTGATTGTTCTGTTTTTATTTGTTTCATTATTTTATTTTGGTTTCCTTTGTCAAGACTGTTGCCTATATCTGTTTTATTGTCGCAGTTCGTAGCAACCGCGCATTCGCGGTCTGAATCATTGGAATGCTGATCGCAGAGGCGTAAATTAGAGGCACGGTCCGTATTGTATTTGGAATTTCTTGAAATCTGAGCTGGAAATATATTTTAAATTACTTTAAAATAGTTAGTTTGTAATATGGCGGCGCTGTGGCCGAGTGGTTAGACCGCTCGCCTCCCACCGAGGCGGACCGGGTTCAATCCCAGGGACCTGCATGTGGGATTTGTGGTGGACGAAGCGGCATCTGGGCGGGTTTTCTCCGGGTTCTCCGGTTTCCTCCGCCATTCATTCCACCAACTGCTCCATCATCACCTTTCCTTTCACCCATTTCATCAACATTTCGCTTCATCCACTTCCTTCATCCCATACCAGGCATCGGGCTGATCACCCATCCTGGATGCTCTGTCTGATCCATGAGTGTCTGCTCCTCGACGGGCCTCTGACCCCAGGCACCCACCTGTAAGTCCTGGGGGGTGTAAGTCCTACATAAGAGGAGGGTAAACAGATAATGAATGAATGAATAGTTTGTAATATGTGTTTTAAAATAAAGAAGTGACCCGATTAGTCTAACTCTTAAGACTTAAAATGATGGAGAGCCCGTGTTGTCCAGATTAAAAAAATCCTTTCGTACGCGTACTCTTCTGTTTCCCGTCCCCATTGTTCGTGTTTTATCTTTGGTGTTGTACTACGAATTTGGGTCCCGCCTTGGGCATAGGCGCGTGTGTGTAACGAAAACGGGGGGAAAATGAAAAAGTGATAGAAAACGTAAAGAAAAACAAATATATGCGTAGCGTCCGTTTTCAGCACCATGGAAACACATCATCGCATTATCCTTTGCCGCGTTCTGAATCTTCTTGCCTTCATCATCCCTAGAAGTCTGTATTCAGTTCTCTAACAGACTTTCTTACTATTTAGGGACCTGTATTTTTGCATCTAAACATTGCTTATTAATTACAAAGGGACCCTTCTTTATCTCGTGCGCATTTTCCTACGCCGTTATCTCTCAGACTGCCTTGCATTCTTTACGCAAAACTAGCTCAGTATGGCAATGGAATGTAAACGCAACTTAAACACGATATCATGTAATCATGTTTTTATTTCTTTTTTAAATTTAATGTCCTTTAACGGGTAGGTCATATCCAGGGCCGCCACATTCTGCCCCACACTCCATTTGGATGTCATAGTGACGGTCCCTCCATTATAAAGGCTGCTTCCCCCATTAGTCACAAAATACCGTATAATAATATGTAATAGTAGAAAAGTACTGACATATGGGTAGGAGAGAAGGAATGAAATGGTATATCTACTGTTCTTGTTGTTGCATAGGTCCTTCCGGGCCCACCGACACATGTCCGCCGTACCTCCCGCTTAAAGACGGTGCGCCGCGGCGATTGAATGGAATGGGTGAAATGCTTATTTGACGCCGCGGTCCATTGAGCTTACTGTTACCGACATTCGTCTTTTCAGAATAAGGTAAAACCCCTAATCGACATGCGAACTCGATACTTCCAGAATGTTGGGCAAACATGCTACCACTACACCACGTAGGTAGGCAATAGTCATCTTATAATATGTCTCGATTTTTTGCTAAAGCTAGTCTACAGCGCGGACGTGGAATCCTGCTACCTCCAAAACTTATATCGGAGGGCACATAGAAAAGAAAGCTGTTGAAGATCGTTGGAAGACGTGATGTAACATAACGTTTCTAATATTCATCCAGGTATATTGGTCGTTGTATGCCAAAACGTTGTTCATACATTAAAGGAATTTAACCGAAAGTTTTTGCGCTTACATTCTGTTCTAGCGAGCGAATTACCATTTACGTTTTATATCTAAGTTTCGTCTTCAGCTAACAAAATCATTATTGTAAATTGTTCTCTGCTGCGCAAATGAGAGTAAATGGCGCAAACGTTTTCTCCTACCCTTCGGAGCTGCAGAACATTAAGACAGGTGTTAAAATTCAGGATTATCATAAATATCGCGTGCCTTTCTAGTGGTACTTTAAGCAACAACCAAAGTGGACCAAAGAAGAAGCAAACCTGGGATTAACCGTACGAAAGTAGTATGACATGTTTCTACTATATTCAACTGCCGTATTAAGAGGGAGGCCCCGTTGAAAACCATTTGCATTCATCGCTCATCGTCATTACGTAGGCGTCTACGTCACGACTGTTTCGCAGAAGAACAAAAAAAAAGTGAAGCGCTAAACACATGGCCAACTCTTCGCGTAATATAGATCGTGTTGTTTAACTAGTTTTTTGCGAAAGAGACGCGTCATGGGTCTTCAGAAATATCCAGACCACAACATAAATATGAAACAAATATTGACATCAAAACTCCCATGTATACACGCCTTGACCTTTCTGGGTAAGACGCGCTTTCTCGGAGCAATTATCATACATTATAACATGTTATTAGATCACAAAGGATACAATGAAGAGGCTGGGTACATTTTTAACTCTCTGGTATTTCCTGTGATGGTAAACATTACAGTGAGTTTCATCACTACTTTGGTATTTGCTTTAGGTTATTGAGTGGCAGAACCCACAGCTCTGCTCGCGTTATTGCACTAAGTGGGGATATTCCTCTCTCTTCATCTCATCCCAATCTTAATCTCTCTCATTTTCTCCTCTCAACTTGTCGCTATTTGTGCAACGCACATCCTCTATGATGTTGGTAAAACCGATAACGTACTTTGTCTGCGGTTAATGAAAATTAAAGCCTTAGTAAAGGATTTAGAACACTTTGCTTCTTTCTTATATTTGTTATGCTTTGGGAACGATATTGTCTTCCGTCGCAACTGGTTTTGGAACAGCAGGGGTGGCGAAAATGTCCTTCCGCAAGTCACCAAATACGCAATACGTTGCATCATTCAGCAGCATGCATACTCCAAATAGCTGGCGGGTTCCGTATTTCCTACTTCTGACGTACATGAATAATAGTAACGCAAAATTAGCGAAAAGTTTTTAACATTATCTTGGAAATTCTTTTTAAAAAATAACAAAGCTGTCGGAAACGTTATGGCTATAGCATTTTTATGTATTTTTTTCAAAAACTCAATATTAAAAGAGATATTTCTATATTTGACTTCGTACCCATTTTATTCCACATTGGGAAGAGTAATTAAGAATGCCATAAACCACGTAGGGTCCAAAGTAGGTTATATGCTTACCAAGTTTGATAACAATAGCTGCGGCCATCCTTGAATGATAGATAACAAACGCATTACCGAGCGGGATGGCCCAGGCGGCAACGTCTGTGGCCTACATTCGGGACGTCCCGGGTTCGATCCCGGGTGACTGCCCACTTGGACCCTTTATCGATATTTCCCGGGTCTACAGGCAAATACTGGGGTGGTTTCACGATTTTGTTTCCGTCATTTCTCTTTCATTCCGTTTCCTTCTCATCTTTAAGGTATGCTTCTTGGCCTCATGGTGTATGGCGGTGCCGGACAGATGGCGCGAATGCATGCTCACTGGAAAGAATACTCCCCGTGGCTACCATAGGGCTGCTAGACTGGTGGGTCGTTCATCGCCCTTTTTCGGTGGCTCCGGCGGTAACACTCGAATCTGCGAGCTTGGAAATGGTAGGGACTTCCGCGCGTCTCTGTGGTTTGTCTGCTTACGGCCTGTAGCCTCCTGTATGGTTCCTTCACTTCATCCCTTCCTCCTGGGGAGTGATAGGCCCAGTAGATCTCTGAGGTATCCCCCTCCGTTTAACAACCTCATATAACACACACTACACACGCTCAGTATGCAGTATGCCCACTCAAATTTTGCTAAGAATTGCCTTTTTTCCCCTGCAGAATTATTTAAAATATCCATTGTTTATCCATCTTTCCAATGTCTTTAATATTTCGAGGGTACAGTCATAAAGAAATCTATTCAGTTCGTATGGTAACTTTCACAAATGCACTATTGCGCTGCAGAGAGCGGAAACCGGAATTCTAACGGACAGTGTTTGCGGAAGTGACCTCAGAGGTAGTCTGTTGTGATGTATAGATTCACTTTTATTAACAAGGACGTCACACTCTTGTGTTTTGGGTTGAGTCACGCCGTGTAATGCGAACAATTGACTCAATTGCAGGTGTGGAGTGACTCCACATAGCGTGCCTGTCTCCTGGTTTTGAGTCAGTACCAGCCACGTGAAGAGCATTATCAGGAAACGGGAATGCAATGACGTGGAGTCACTGCGTGGGCGACAGGAACGGCTGGAATACGCTGCACGCTCTGGACTTGCCCGTGTTGACTTATTTGCGTAATAAGCTTGCAGTATTGACAAAATACACAATTGGCTTCCCACTGACGACTTCGTTGTTTGTGTACTGTCATTTACGTCATGCTGCTGGTCAGGAAGGAAGTTGCGTTCGATTAGTTTGCTTTACTTATCTCGGAAACAGGTAGTATTGCATTTAGCCTAAAAAGTTTGATCCTGAATTAAAAAGTGCATTCTCAAGTGCGTGTGTCTCATGCGAACAGCATAATTTAGATCTTCATACATATAAAGAACAAATTTAGTATTCAAATCGGAATCCATCGAAAGTGGAAAATTTTCAAATAATAATTTCTTTACCGTTTACTTTGAAATATTTTCTATAATTTTGCACCTTATTTTACCAAAATGTGTTTAATTTTTAAAATATAAATAAGGTACTGGTTTAAAAAATTAAATATATATATATATATCTGACATTTCGTAAAATATGTCTTTCAGTTTTTACTCTGAAAACACAAAACCTATAAATTATGTGCAAGAAGCTAAGTGAAGTACAAATGATATATATTTATAGCAAACATTCAGATTTATTTATAAACCATAGCCCACATTTTCTGTTCATTACCTATAGGAGTGGACAAAGTAGGTATACAATTATACATGTAGTATTATGGGTGGGCAACACAGTGGTGAAATGTTCTATTTTCAGCAAGATGGGGCTCCTACTAAAGCATGAACTGTATGGAACTTTTTAGCAGAAGAATGTCCAAATAAATGAACCATGACAAAGGGAACCAACTGAATGGCCACCAAGATCTACGGATCTTACACCTATGGATTTCTTTCTTAGGGATGTTCTTAAATATAAGATTTTTGCAAGAATACCACTGTTGATATGATGCAGTTCATTAGGAACGCGTGCCGATAAATTGATACAAATATAGAACTGAGTAGTAAATGTGCTTGAGTGTCAAATCTAGATACAGCAGTGTGTAAATGCTTAATAATAACAGTTTAAATATTTACAAAGGTGATCCAATGTTATGTTATTTCTTAAATCTATATAATACGATATTCGTATACGATAATCGTAGAGTTTCTTACATACTTCATATTTCATTACCATATGGAATGTATATCGGAGAGGACTCGGTAACGATCCAGGAAATGCAGATATTGTACCTACGCCCCACGGGAGGGGGGGCGTTCCGAAAAGGGATGAGGTGTAAGAGACACCGGGCGGCCGGAACCAGGACTGACGGCACCAATGACAGGGCCCCTACAGTTTCCAGATGTAAACGCCCCGGCAATTGGAAAAGCACACCGGGGAACCCGCCTCACAGTCCTTATACCCCGGCAATCAGCCTAAGGCCGAGGGACGGAGAAAGTTCACAGAGAGCATCCTTTTTCCCTGCCACGCTGCACCGAAATACCATCGCTGACACTTCCGACCCATAGAGACCAAACGGTGTGAAGAATGAACGAAATGGAGGAACAGGAAATTCGGGGATGAAAGAAACCATCCAGCACTCGCCTGACGATCCTGGGAAAAACTCCGAAAAAACCCATGGGTCAGAGTGGGCGGTTGCCGGGAATCGAACCCGGAACCTCCCGAATGCGGGCCACAGACGCTATCGCCTGAGCCATCCCGCTCGATTCATTAGCGTATGCTAAATAGTGACATACTTTTGTCCATCCTGCATATATCTAATTTCATAAAATGAGAGATCCTTCCCAAATATTGTAATTACTTAATTGCATTATATTTTGTAGCGCCTACTTTAAAGCTGGTGCCAACGCTGTAAGAGTATCTTTTGCTATGCAGATGTCTTCGCTTCGTAGCAAGGGGCAGTTAATAACGTCTAACCTCGAGGTGGACAGTATCATTAGTGTGCAATCTGATGAGGCATGAAATTGTCTAGAAGTCGTCTTGCAGACTGAAGAAATTCTTCAGTCGCACCACATTTATCTTACCCTTGCATCAAACAAATGCCTGTGCAGATGCATGGAGGGGTCAAAGCTGGGGGGGGGATGTTCCCTCATCATCATTTAAATTCATTGTACTCACCGGCTCAGAAACTTGTGGCAGTTGCTGGCATAAAGGAGGCTACAAGAAAAACGAAGAAAGCGAATAAAAGTAAAATGACATTCTGAAGATTATGAAAACTGATAAGAGCGCTGCTGATTTTAAGTGATGGAATGAGCTATATTACAGACAAGTAGACAAATTTGATGTTAGATTACAATATATTTTTCGGTATCTAATTGTGTAAGTAAATAATGCTTATAATAATTACTACTACAACACTTGTATTTATTTCATTTCTACCTTCTCTGCCACCTACCTATAGTATGTAAGAAGTATTGTCTTCCACCCAAAAATTCGATGTCCAGATTTCGCTGGAAATATATGTTTTGAGGCCCCGTGAATAATAAAAAACCCTTTTGGGAACGGCCCGTGTGTGTGTGTGTGTGTGTGTGTGTGTGAGTGTGTGTGTGTGTGTGTGTGTGTGTGTGTTTGTGTATGCTTGGTGAAAAGCATCTCTAAAACGAAAAGCTGGTTAAATACCGAATTTCAGTATCTTCCAAAGACGCGATAAAAAGATTTTCAAGAAAATCCCCCCATTCTATACTACCCTTTACATGGAAATATTTTCGGCATTCTTTTATTTTTTCAAAACGAGTCTAACGATTTTGATTAAAATATCACACATTTAAATTGCTTACATAACAAATAAAACATATACCTTAAATTTTCTGGAAATAGCCTGTGAAGTCCTCTTCATTCGAAAAACAATTTTATATAATTTTGCATAACTGGTAATCAATAAGAGATAAACAAAAACATACTAACGAAAAATGTAGATCTCTTTAAAACACACAATTTATTATTTAAAATAATATTTAATAGCATCAGCCATTTCCAAGATATGCTTTATTAATTGGTTGGAATTTTCAATACTTCATTTTTACTTTCTCTACTTATAAGTAGATAGAGGAAGTATTGCATTCCACCCTAAAATTCTTTATCGAGATTTCCATTTTGAGACTCCCTGATTAAAAATAACAGTTTTAGAAAAAGGTCTCTGTATCTGTGAACAGTATAACTCAAAAACGAAAAGTCGGTTAAATACCTACCATGGTATTTCAGTTCAGCATCTTCCAAAGATGCGACACAAAGATTTTCAAGATAATCCCCCACCCCAAACTACCCTTTACAGGGAATATTTTTCGAAATTTTCGAATTTCTCAAAGCATCTCTAACGATTATGATTAAAATATCGTATCGTAAAACATTTATCTGACAAATAAAATGTATATCTTGAATTTTCTGGGAATAGCTTATGAAGCCCTCTTCGTTCGGAAAGAATTTTGTATAATCTTGTATAACTGATGAATGTTAAACCATAGTCGAAAACGTACTACACAAAAAATATAAATCTCTTTAAAACACACAATTTATTTTAAATGACTTTTTCTGTTCCGTAGGTCATTTCCGAGATATCCGTTATTAATGGTTCGAAATGACCAATACTTTGTCATTTTTTTCAATCACCTTTCTATATTCTCGCGATGATGATAAATAAACTATCGTAAGGGTAGTTTCTCTACCCAATAATAAACGATATAGGATAGAGAAAGTCATGTGAATGTAACACATCATTAAAAAAAAATTAGTGCTATCTTTCAGTTATTCCTCGCGATGTCATGCAAACACTATGAACTTTTTTGCCAGCATATAGCGTTCTGTTTTCAAACATGTAACTGTCGATTCGGTTTCCTCTAACCCCTTGTATCTACAAAGAGATATGTAATGAAGGCTAATCTCTTAACGTTTATCTCGATTAACATGAAGTAGATAGAAAAATAAGTCTTAAGAACATTTGTAGAAGCTTAATAAAACTAAACTCTTAGTGGTAGAGAAACTCTTGTGAAAAACACTTCAGAGTTTACTGTTAAGTACTCCAGGAATGGATTTTCCGTAATTCTAAAGGTTAATATTTGTACATATACTTCTTATGATGATGGCCCTAATTTGCAAAACTCCCATTTACCAAAAATGTACTTATTCAGACATTAATTTTCTTTCTTTTCAGATTTTGTTCAATAAATTTTCTGCATTAAAACCCTGTTACCCAAAACGGTAGTTTAAAATAAAAAGTAATAACTAGATTTTATTAAAATGTTGATGAAGAATAATGTGCAAAAACGTTTTCGTAAAAGCTAGATTCAACTCATGCGCAAGGAGTGATCTAAATCTTGGCCCTGCATGCCTTTATTTAAGTTTAGCACTACAATGACATTTAAGGAATTATAATGCTATAACGTGTACCATATCAATCCCAAGAGTAAAAGTCCAGAATACGGTAATTCTGAAAATTTGTCCAAACACCTATTACCTGTATTCCTTAAGGAACTGTGTTCCACGGTACTTTAAAAATGACAAAACTCTCAGAATTTACAGTTTTAACCTATTTCCTATTTGGGGGTCTTTAATGCGTTATTTAAAAGGGCTAATAAATATAAAACTCTAGAGAAATGTTTGTAATTACTGCATATATAACATCAGAAATGTTTGAGCTTGTGGACGTAAGTTAACACACTTTTATGGCTATTATGAGTGCACACCTTTAAAAACTAAGTGCCTTTTGTTGACATTTTGTTCCAGAATTGCCTAGTTGACAATTGGAAGTTGAATAATAGCTACGCAAATGAACGTTTTAAATAAAAACAAATTGTATTTTTGCACTCTAAAAGGTTTCTGGTAAAATGTATTTTGCTTCAGTAGTGATCTGAAAAGCTTTTTTGTTGCTAATAATTTTTACTTTCTCTGCCACGCACCAGTAGGTAGAGAAGGTATTGCAATCCATCCAAAAATTCGTTATCGAGATTTCACCGGAAATACATGTTTTAGGTACCCTGAATAAAAATAATCATTTTTAAATAAGGGTGTGTGTTTGTGTGTGTATCTTGTGTCTGCTTGTGTGTGTCTGTAAACATACAAAATTTGGTATTTAGATTCAATACCTTCCCAAGATGCGACACAAAGATTTTCAAGAAAATCCCCTCACCCCAAATAATCCTTTACGTGGATCATCTTTCAAATCTTTTTATTTTCTAAAAATTGCTCTAACAATTTTGTTTAAAATACAATATATTAAAGATATTCGCCTGAAAAATAAAATGTATATCTTGAATTTTTCTAGAAAACCTGTGAAATCCTCTTCATTCGGAAAAAATTTTGTATAATTTTGTATAACTGGCAAACGTTGACAGAAAAAAAGTCCTACACAAAAAATATAGATCTCTTTAAAACACGCAATTTCTTCCAAATAGCTTTTTTGTGGCATCAGCAATTTCCGAGATATGGATAGTAATATTTCGATTTGTTTAATACTTTGTCATTCTTTTTAAGTCCCGTCGATTTTCAGTTGTTTCTCGTGATTGCGTGGAAACAGTGTGGAATTTTAAGGACAGCACTTCTTAAACGTTTGACTATCGCTTTTCCCTTTGTGTCTATAACGAAATGTGTAATATAGCTATTTCTGCAAAGGTTTATCTGAATTAAAATAAAGTAGATAGATGAGCTTTATAAGAATAGATTGTATACCCACTAATAAATGATAAGAGAGCACAGAAAGTTATGTGAATGTAACATATTAGATTGTTTATAAAGTGACATACAGACACAATCCGATATTTAAAATAATCAGCATATGCATAAACCTCTCATTTAATTAAAAGTAACTGCAAAATTTGAATGACGAATATAATGAACGAATTCGATTAGCATTTCCAATCAAATTATCCAATAAGTGGGTTGAGGTAGACAGACGGACGGGCCTCCTGTAGCTGGAACATAGCACCGAAAGCGAAAGTAGGCCACAGTGGGCCCTTTTTGCTTCTAACGTAACCCTTGGGAGGAAGGGATGAAGGGGAGAGGGACGCGAAGGGCGACTAGATCCGGACGACGATATGCGCCAGCAAGGACGGGGTCCTTAACAATTCCACATGGAGCCCATCCTGACGCCCGTTTGCACCACATAATCCCCGTGCCCCCCCCTCCCGGGGATCTCGGGTCAAGTTCCACCATCCTGCCATAACACATCAATCGACTCGCCTAGTCTTTCAACCCTGAAACAGAAAAAGGTAAATGATTGGGACAGTAAATGATGGACAGGAAATTCGTGGTAGAAGGGTAACCACGCCAGCGTTCGCTTACCGATTCAGGTAAACCACGAAAAGCCCATGGGCAGAGTGCCGGGCCAGAAGGGAATCGAACCCGGTAACTCCCTAATGCGAGCCTCACAAGTTACTACGGAGCCATCTCGTTCGACAATAAGTGGGTTAACAAGAATTACATTTTTAAAGAAGGATAACAGTAGATATTAATTTGTGTGTAAACTGTCGCGGTGTGTAGTTTAGTATCAACATTAGATTTATTGCTGACTTTTATCTTATTGTTTTGCAATTAGGGGCTGTTAATACAGATCACGTGCCTTTAAACTTAAAATAATGCATTTTGATACTATTTTAGTGAATTCCTTGTGTCATCAGTAAATGCTGGTGCATAACAACTAAAATGTGTACCATCATCATTGCATGTTGATCACTGCTGAGCTCTTAATAATTTGGCGCCGGCTGGCCTGCATTCAGTCGTATGGAATTGGACAAGCACTCCCCTTCTTCTTCTTTCCTTTCTCGAGAAAATCGAGGAAATGAAACTGCAAATGAGCTGGAAGTTCTTCGGCGCCTAGGAAGAGTAACTTAGGACATATGTCATAGACAACCTATCATAGTCGGGAATCGAACTCAAAAACTCATTACAGCAGGCAAGCACATTGCCAAGAAAATAGACTACAAGTTTTCAAAATGGAATTTCTTCTCTAGACTGTTTCTCACTTCGAGAAAGAATGTTTATATAACTTAACCCGTGTTTGGGATAATTTGATATTAAGATTCTAAGAGGATAACTGCCTTTTGCATGCGAGGCCAATGAAATAAAATCTTAATTATCAGTTTACCGTTATATAGTCCTGAAGCTGATATATACATTTTACCAATTGCTTTCGCTTTTTAAAATATACAATTTCCTGAATTTATAACTATCTTGATTTGCATTCATATTTTCATGTGAAGACTTCAGGTTAAAGTTAATATTTTTATGAGCGTCTTATTTATATATACATTCAAATTTTTAAAAACCTCTCAAAAATTTAAAAAATGCAAATATTAGTATGTGGCTTCTCACAGAGTTACTAATATATAGGTGTTAAGTATATATATATATATTAAAACTTATGTAATGCATTCACATTACTTTCTCAACCCATAACAGATTCACATATATACATTATAGTAGTCATAAAAGGGGATTATTCTATCCAAATTACATCGTTCATCATATATTACTGCCTAGGAATGATTTCAAATTAAGCATAAACGCTTGTTTACGTACAATATGCGGAAACAACATTAAAATGTTTAATCGTGGTAATGAGCTCTTGTAAACTTTCAAGCTTGTCCATTAGATGAGTACATGGGAAAGTGTAAACATGTAACATGGGATATTTCGAAAATGCTTAAAGCTGTGAAAAAATTCTAATGTGTTGCATTCACAAGACCTTCTCTTCCCTCTATCATATATTAATGGGTATAAAAACCTTTCATACGAAAACTTATTTTTCTATCTGCTTCATTTTAATTGAGACAAACTTTGCAACATTACACATTTCGTTATAAATACAAATGGAATAGCAATAGTCAAAAGTTTTAAGAACTGGATGCTATACACTGGCCTTAAAATTCTACACTGTTTCCATACAACACGAGAAACAACTGAATGTCGACTGAGTTTTAAAAGGATGACAAATAATTGAACATTTTAAGATATACATTTTATTTGTCATGTAATATCTTTGACACAGGGTGGACCATTTAAGTTGAGACTGTGCAATATCTCCAAAAGCAAGCGTTGTAGAAAGAAATGTCTTGAATAAAAGTTGCTTGATATTATGGGGGAAAGTAAATGCCATTAATCGTGTTTCATTTGGAGGACGTTGCCATGATCAGTTTAGGGTTCAATGTAAGTTTTTTTTTAAATGGGAACCTGCCCTTTTTATGTTGTTTTCTCACTCATAAAAAACTAAATAATATATGTATAAAGAAAGCACTTTGTAATTGCTCTGACACCAACGAAAATTCTAATGGCTGTCTACAAAGAGCGCAATGAATGGTTGGACCATCCATGGATGGTGATTTGAGGGTCAAGTTACGTTTCGTAATTAGGAACCAACAAGCTTTTTATGAACCATTTACTAATGAGAAAACTCCATACAAAATGTAGTTCCGATTTAAAAAACTTAAATTGGCCCTAAAATGACTATCATAATGTCCTCCAGACAAAACACGAATAATGGCATTTACTTTCCCCCCATAATTTCAAGCAACTCTTATCAAAGACATTTTTTCTATAGATATTGTACAGTCTCAACTTAAATGGTCCATCCTGTATATGGTATTTTAATCAAAATCATTACAGCTATTTTTGGTAAATTCAAAATTTTGAAGAATGTTCCATATAAAGGGTAGTTTGTGGTAGGGGATTTTCTTGAAAATCTTTGTATTGCTCTTTGGGAGATACTGAATTTAAATACCAAATTTTGATATTTATCCGAGTTTTCGGTTTTGACTTATGTTGTGTACACACACGGACCTTTTTTTTAAAAAAAATCTTATGTGTTTCAGTCCCTAGTAGGTAATGATTAAATTCTTTAAGTTGAAGTTACGGAATGGGAGAACTTTACAAAGGGGTATGCAGTTGGTGTAGATATATATTTGTAATTAGTATGTAATATGTGTGTAAAGTTATTTTCTGAATCCACAAGTAGCGTCTCACGAACATTTGTGAGGTGATGGCCAAGCGAAATCCGGTCCAAGTGTGCTATTGCCTTGCGTTTGTTAGCACCCCAATGAATCCCCTGCCATCGTTATTTAATTTTGAGTTTTCTTTTGTAAATGTTATGTTCAGGCATTGCAAATACATGCTTTTCTGGCAATTTATTGTAAGTGGGTTATTTTAGGTCCATTATTGTTTCTAATATATGTCAATGACCTCCCCAGAGTAATAAATGAACATGCTCACCCAGTTCTCTTTGCAGATGATACAAATATTATAATTAAAGAACACAACATCAGAGTTATCCAACAGTATTTTCAGTGTGGTAAATAATTGGTTCGATAGTAACAAAATTCATATAAACTTTGAGAAAACTAAGTATATCAATTTTCGCACAAAAAATAAGAGTATTGCAGACATAAGAATTGAACACGAAGGCAATGAAATTACTGAAACTTGTGGCATAAAATTTCTTGGTCTTATTAAAGATCAAAATATGAATTGGAAAGGCCATATTGACTACTTCCTACCGAAACTAAGCTCTGCATGTTTTGCAATTAGATCATTAATTCATTTTACAAATAAAAGCATCCTAAAAACAGTATATTATGCTTATTTTCATTCAATTATGACGTATGGAATAACATTTTGGGGAAATTCAGTAGACGTAAAAAAAATATTTCTTTTACAAAAAAAGGTAATAAGAATAATGGCAGGTGTAAAGCGATCAACTTATTGTAAACCACTATTCAACACATTTGGAATTCTACTATTAGCCTGTGAGTATATTTTAGCTGTACTTTTAACCGTGGTTGACCACCCAGAAGTGTTCATATAAAATTCAGACTTACACAGCAAACAAACCAGAAATGGGCAGGACTTACACAGGCCAAGTAATAACCTACAAGTATTCCAAAAAGGGGCTTTCTACAATGGTATAGTATTATTTAATTCACTTCCATCATATATTAAGGAACTGAAAACTAATAAAAATAAATTCAAGTTAGCATTGAAAAGATATCTCATCACTCACACCTTCTATACAGAGGAGGATTTCTTTCATTCAAAAAAATAACTGACTATAAAATGTTAACGAATTTTATAAATACATTAAGTATAAGTAATATTGTTTCAAAATATTTTTAGCTCTAACGTACTCTTCATAAGAACTACAATTTATTTCTATACAAGTACACAATGTAATTATGTATTTATGACGTAATCTACATCCTAGAGTAGACTAGTTTTCTTTAAGCTGGTCTAGCTCACTATAGGGTCTACAGATTGAGATGTTATGTTATGTCCCAAGATGTGACACAGAGAGAGCTGTACTTGGTTTCAGAAGAGGTCTGGAGCCACACAACCCTATGGCGACTTGCTGCATTCATGTTTGCCTTGCAGTTTTGCGGCCGTTGCATCACATTGCTGAGGAATTGAGGGCAGTTGGCAAACTCTGCCATAACAATACTGCCGCTCGCCTAAATAACTCGATACCAGACCCTTCGCAACATTTAACACTAATGTGAAATGCGTCTCTCACTTTGATCGTACAAAAATCGTGACTACAGATGTAGAGGGGGTGAGTCAGTTCATATATCGAGTGCTGCAGTAAACCTGACTTCTTGGTGATATACATTGTAATTGGTGACACACCATAAGCGTTCGGTAGTAAAACACCCCTACCCCATAAGAAAGAAATAAATACCTTCTTAAAACTTACATTTTCACGACAGCAAAACAACAGCTTCACAAAATAGATTCCTTATGGAACCATCTCTTTTATTTATTAACACTATCTCAATTGAGGGCTTCCATATAGACAAATTATGCCTATACAATTAACAAATTTAAAATTTAAATTAACAACAATAAAGACGATTTATAGTTAACATATCAAAATAACGAAAATCAACTTAAAATAGAAATATAAATGAATTTAAATCGAAACATTAAAGTAGTATAAAACAATCCTATTATGCAGGTAAAATAAATAAATGTATAGTAATTTCAATGATTTGTAAAGCGGTGTATCGAGATTATATTGAATATAAATGATTTCTGAGGATGAGAATTGATCCTCTAATAGCCATTATTGCTATTTGATAAAGTAGGTGTTTATCTAGGCCATAATCTACCCAAAACTTGTGTAACTTTTTGGGTATTGTCCGTCTAGTTCCATCAATCCTGTGACAGAGATTCTATTGAAATTGTATTTATCCTTGTAATAGAAGATAGTGGGTTCATAAATGGCCTTTTTTTTTCTGCGTCTACATCTTCGGGATGTTGACAGTGGGATACAAAGCGCACAGTAGGATCAATGATTAATTCACTACTGTCAGATGTCTTGTAGGCGATGATATCGATGTGCCTGCTGCTACCACTGATGGATATCCATATACCTCCTCGTGGACCTGAAAACCTTTTCCCTTCATACCTGGTGCAATCACGCATCTTATTTTGTTATGCCTGCTGTTTCGCAGCACTTCTCCATAGCACCCAGAACGTGTGCAAGGGTTTCGTACTCTACCACAACGGCGACAGAGGATATTGTTCTGGGACCTCCCTGGTAAGGAGCGTACATCAATAACTCCAGCATCTCTCCATTCAGAGCAAGAAAGTTCGCGATGTCGTTTTGAGTGATGTTGAGAAGTCGTAAAAAGTTTTGAGTTTCTTGATCAAATTCTCTTACAGTGTTAACAAGTGGGTCGTTGTAATGTATCGTGAAATTTGACAACAAACGAGTAAAAATCTGATGTGTTACACTCACATGACTTTCTCTACTCTTGTACAAACTATTTTTACAAACGCTTATTCTCGCTTAACAAACGCTTTCTCTACTACGTATAGTAAGTAGGGGAAGTATTGTATTCCACCCAAAATTTGGCTACCGAGATTTCACCGGAAATGTATGTTTTGAGACCCCCTGAATCCAAAAAAAGCATTTTTGGAAACATGTCCGTGTGTGTGTGTCTGTCTGTGAACAGCATAACTAGAAACGAACAGTCGGATAAACAACAAACTTGGTATTTATGTTCAGTACCTTCCAGAGATGCGGCACGGAGGTTTTCAAGAAAATCCCCCCAACCCAGATTACCCTTTACATGGAACATTTTTCGAAAATTTTAATTTTCTCAAAAATGGCTCTAACGATTTTGATTAAAATATCATATGTTTAAGATATTTTCATGACAAATAAAATGTTTATCTTGAATTTTCTGGGAATGTCTCCAAATGTATTCTTCATTGTGAACGACTTTTGCATAACTGGTAAACCATAAGAGATAGACAAACTTTTACTACACAAGAAATGTAGATCGCGTTAAAATACACAATTTATGTCATATACATTTTTGTTGTTGAGTGAACCATTTTCGAGATATTGCTTGTTATTCCCTTAAATTTTTCAATACTTATTTTCTCAAATAGGAATTCGTTATTCATTTTTTTGTCTTGGATATGCAAAGAGTATTAATCTGTGGGAAATAGAATGTTGTTGCACCTAGCAACCAGCTATTAAGAGATATGTCGATGCTTAAAGGCTACTGTATTTCTATATTGCCCTTGTAAATATATATTCCCCTCACCTCTACAAGAAAATTAGCAATAAGATAGAGCCTGCAAATGTTTATCCCGATTAACATGAAGTAGATGGAGAATAAGCGTTTGTAAAAATAGTTTGTACGAGAGTAGGGAAACTCATGTGAGTGCAACACATCAGATTTTTTTCTGCTGAAATAATGTTAAAATATTGAAATTATATTACAGTTCTTCATTCATTTTGTGCATAGAATCACAAATCTAAATCCCTTCCAAAGAATATGTTCCTCGTAGACTATATAGTGTTTTCAGAATAGATCTAGGAGTTTGCATTTACTCTTTGAAGTTGACTGTTAAGATTTTCTAGGAGATTACTCACTTATTCTCTAGCAGCTTTACCAACAAGTGATGTGCATTTATTTTCTCAGTCTTGTGCTGAAGTACGTACTTGAAAGAGTTTACCATGAGTGCAGCATAAATATTTTGAAACATGCTCCCTTCACTCGCCAAAGAGCTTGCAGCTGTTTTATTTTGCATAGGCAAGGCTGAAATACCGCGCAAGAGTGAAAGCTCCAGAACGTAGTGATTGAACACCAAGGAACCCCAATTAGACAGAGGCGCGTGTATTACATGGGCAATTTGCAGGAGACAGATGCTGAATAGAGGCTGATATATGCTCTACTTTTGTTTTTGCGGCAAGTCTGTTTTCGAGGAAAGTCTGGCACTTCCCGTTACTGTCGACGACATTTCCGTTCTTGAAAGGCAGGAGATGGTTAACCACACAGACACACTTACTTGTTTACTGTTTTTGGAGCCGCAAGAGTATTTCCTTCTGTGTTACGCATGCTCGGAAATCAGAAATTGCGTATTACATTACCGTATGTAGTACTGGCATTCTCAAAGTTAAATGTGCCCAACATACATTCATAAATTCACTTCGTAATCTTGTCCAAAGAAGCCTTCCTTAGTCGTAAAGCTTGACTCTATAAATGTGTACCTAATAATGAAGTTCTATTGTTCTAAAAATCATGTCAATAAGCTTCCAAATTAAGGAGATTAGTGTAAACGTGTCTATGAACTACTGTAAATCTCAACCAATGAGACGTTGTCTTGATGCCTGATTTTAAAACTGGTGGTTACTGTTAGTTTCACGAAAATGCGGCAACTGCTGCAATAACATATTACAAATAAAAGTGGGTTAGGTAATTTTTACTATACACGAATATTGGCTATAAAGTAAATTCATGATTCGTTTAGCTGAACGTAGCAGTAAGGTAGAAAACTAATTTACAATAAAGCAGGGATGGAGAAAGGTGCTTTGGATTACCTTTGAACTCTCTACGCCGCTTCCCCTCAGGACGGCTGTCACTGTCGTTTCCATTTGTATTTTACGTGCTGCTGGTTGCCTTTTCTTGAGACACGGGGAACGAAGACATTTTCGCCAAGCCGGCGGTAAAAAACTGCAAAATGGAAATCTATGCATACAGTAAAATGTAGAGAAATTAAAAATTTTATACTAATCGTATTTAACGATCACATTGACGACAGCAATAATTTTTAATGTGTGTGTGTGTATATTTATGTATTAATGTATGTATGCGTGTTTGTATATATTTATGTTTGCATGTATGTATGTATTTATGTGTGTATGTATGTGTGCGTGTATGTGTGTTTGTATATATGTATGTGTATATGTATATATGCATGGTATGTAAGTATGTGGCGTGTATGCATGTATGTGTGTGCGTGCATGCCTGTCTGTATATAGCTATGTATGTACTATATGTGTGTGTGTGTGTGTGTGTGTGTGTGGTGCCTTTTCATGCAAGAATGGCCAAACCGATTGTTATGAAACTTGGTATATGCCTTAGGTTCCACTTGTAGGTTAAATGGCTTTTAATTACTTCGCCCAAAGGGGGAGGAGTTCTAACGGGGCCCAAAATAAATTAAAAAAAAAACAATCGAAATATATCGTTTGTTATTCCGTTGTTTGAAAAAAGCTATGTACATAGCAAAATTTTGCAAGCATAGTACTTCTGACAGGTTTTTGCTATTTGCAAATTTTTTATAGGATGAATATTTGTTATAGCAAATTTTCGTTAGTATTATTCGTATATGCAAACCGATGACCATGAAAAACAGTATAATACCGATCACATTGCAAACATAAGGAAGAGGTACTTATGTTTCAATTTTTATTAAATCCCCAGGAAGAGACCGAGGGGGTACAAAGAGAGGGAGAGGGTGAGAGAGGAGTTGTAAGAGGGGGAAAGGCTAACAGTGAGGAAGCGGGTGAGACAGAGAATAATCTCCGCATTTAACGCATAACACGAACAGAGTTGATTTGATCAGATAGAACATTATACATTTGAAAAGCACTGTGCAAATATTAGCCCAATATTCTTTCATTATTTATAGATCGCCTTTGATGGCCTTGTTCGCTTTCACAGTAGATAATATCGAAGTTGGCCAAAATGGCAAGAATTCTGATATTAAAGACACGGACCCACAGAAATAAGTAAGTAAATTGCCGTTTTTTAGACAGTCGGAGCTAAACGTTCGTTTCTGCAGCATCATTTGTGGATTTAACTTAAATATTAAATTGGTATAATAAACCCAGCAAGGAACATTAATAAAAGGAGCATAAATGTACATTGTATATTGTTACAAACCATGATCAAGGACTCGGCGTACAGCTTTAAATTAATAGTAACTTTTTTGACAATTAATTTTTATTGTTTTTTGTTATGCACTGACAATGTGTATCGTTGTTTGTATTTATTTTAATTTTATGTATAATTATATGATGTTATTTTCCATTTGGATATAACTGTATTTTATATCATTATTGAAATAAGTATATTTGTTATTCTGTGTCATTTGACAAGCTCACCTTCGGCCAGATTAAAAAACACTAGCGCAACGTCTTTAAATATCGATATTGCAGGTACCCACTCAATTCAACGTTATGAAGACTGTCACTCAAAAACCACCGAAGAGAGGCATAAGTTTAAGTGGTCATTTTTATCTTTCCGTCCTTTTTTATTTAATTCAGTGAACTATGTAAATTACCTTTTTGGACAGCTGGCACTAAAAGAAGACCTCTAGTACCCTAACTGCTACCCTAGGTGGCGGTTAGTTCATTGCTAAGAACGACTCCCGGTTAGCTCTTAACGGAAGGTCGTAATACGAAAATTGGCCTTGACTCCCAGTTAATATCTAACGATATAATCAAAAATTAATCACCTAATTAACCAGAGATCGTAATACAGGCCTTTAATGGTAGAGGCGCTGTTGTAGAGCGCAAGTACATACACTGATGAAAAAGCAAGCACCACGGTTCCCGTTCAAATCGCGTGCGCAAACTCACAGCTGGGGCAGGTGCTGTCTGTAGAGTTTTACTTCTCTTTGAATCATCTACTGGACTGCTGTCAGTGGCAGACAACATTATATAAAATGATTAATTTAATTTTAAGTATGAACAATTGAAAATTGATGACGAATATGATATAACACTGCACGATTTTATGCTTTTACACTGCAAGTAATTGGTACCTTATTTCTCAATTCTCAGTATAACACATTTTGTCGTAGGTGTACGATAAATTTGGTAGTTATGATTCGCATGTGCTGCCAAGATAAGCCGTGACAGGTACTAACTGGTACGAATATGGGCTATCCTCTTGCCCCTCCAATTCCCGCTAGAGTCTATACTGAATACTCAGAGAGCTATGAATCCGTGCCAGGACATAAGTGGCATGGATCCAAATAATAATAATAATAATAATAATAATAATAATAATAATAATAATAATAATAATAATAATAATATGAAGTTGCAAACTCGCCATCTGCAGTCGCTTCCTTCAGCTTCTACTTTTTCTATTGTAAGACAAGCCATTTCATCGCACCTTTAAGAATAATAATTATGACCGTATTCTTGATGTAATAGTGGAATATACAAATAATTTTAAATACGTATTTCTTCATTTTATTAAGGTAGTGCCATGGCATGGAGTCGCTACGCCCGGAGTCGCCCCTGCTTTTAACATGAGCCATTCTTGCTAGAAAATGAAGATTATAACATTCAGTGGAATAAAATTGCTATAACATCCATTGTTACCACCCTTACTTCCTACGATGGAAATTATATTTATATTAAGCGGAGGAATTATATCAGTTAATATAATGTGGACTATTTGAATGACTTGGATTCAGCAGAACCAGAAGAAAATTTTCAGGCAGCGGAGACGATGGTATGGGAATTCTTACAAAAGAAGTCGAGGAAACAGTAACGCATTGCATGCAATAGATACCTTCAATGATGTTATGAGTAACAATGCTACTTCTTCTAAAACAAGGAATTAATATTACAGACTGTAACAATTGCACAATTAACAAAAAATTACATAATGATGATGTTGATAGTAATAATAATAATAATAATAATAATGTTAAATAAAATATGTCTTTACTAATAAAAGCAATGAGCTGAAGATTTGTTTTTGCCACTGCCTTCTATTATACATTTCAGCTCGATACTTTACAATTTAATATTCAGAAAATAGTATATAACATTCTGGGTTGAATATGAATACAATATTTTTCTTATGTTTATTTCATTTTTAGAGCTGTTTATACATTATATTTATACTCATTAGTCAACATGATTTATATTATTGTGGTATTTATAGAAGAGTACTCTGTAGTGTAGGTGTAGCGTGTCTGCCTCAAATTCAAGAGGTCCTTAGTTCGAATTCCGGTTAGGATGAGTTACTGGGATAAGGTTTGTTTTTGGGGTTTCCTCTTATCCTGAGAAGGCGAATGTCGGGTAACTTTAAGCTCTGTGACCCCTAGCACATTTGAGCATAATTTTATTCATCGTCCGACATGACCTACCAGGTTAAGGACGTAAAACTGAAAAATGCAGTATAGGACTGGTGTATTTCAACCTCGTTCGCAAACATTTCTACTTTCAAATTAAGTCCAATTTTAACACTCAATCATAACCTGTTGCTAACCTGTACATAAACCCTTATCATGGGTCCCAGGTTATTAAAAAGCATATTTATTAGGTCATTTTGGGTCATTTTCTATCTTTAATGCATTTTTTCTCGATTTTACGTAATATTTCTAAGGTCCGTTAACCTGGTATGTCATTTCGGACAATGAATGGAATGTGTGAAATGTTGCTTAAATGACCCGACATTTATCTTTTTAGGATAAGGGAAAAACCCCGGATATAGGCTTATCCGGGTAACTCACCCTCACCGAGATTCGAACGTGAGGCAGACACGTTATACCCACACTCCGGAGGTGGGCGCCAGTATTTTGTAATTTTCTTGCCCTTTACGTTTTTATGTACTCATTTTCGTACACTTACATTCAATACATAAAGAGTGTTATATTATTATCTACATTTTACGTAAGGATAACCTTTCAGTATTGAACTTAGAAATGTACGAGTAACTTACTACATTCTTTACTCGCATTCTTGGGGAAAAAAATCACTTTCCTATTTGATGGTTAGTCTGGAAAGGATCTGGGTAAAGGGGTGGCTGTTGCCAGGGGAGCAGGTGTAATTACTGGTATGAATTCATGTCCCAAACAGGTTAGTTTTCGCGTTTATAAGTACATACAGTCTGGTTATTGTACTTGTTCTTATGCCGTGTCATAGACTGTGAAATCCTCTTCATTCCTAATGAACTTTATATAATCTGAGAACTCTAAAGAGTTAATGCTCCAGTTTTGTAAGACCTGCTTCAAAAACAATTTCCTTAATTTTCTTTTCACATTCTAACAAGAACATCGATCGAATATACTTTTTTTACGTACACTAATTTTAATAAATAAACTAAATCTCAGTTTGTTTTTTTTACTTTCTCTACTACGTATAGTAAGTAGGGGAAGCATTGTATTCCACCCAAAAATTCGATACCGAGATTTCACCGGAAATATGTGTTTTGAGATCCCCTGAATCCAAAAAAAGCATTTTTGGAAACATGTCCGTGTGTGTGTGTGCGTGTGTGTGTGTGTCTGTGAACTGCATAACTCAGAAACGAACAATCGGATAAACACCAAACTTGGTATTTAGGTTCAGTATCTTCCAGAGATGCAACACGAAGATTTTCAAGAAAATCTCCCCACCCCAGATTACCCTTTACATGGAACATTTTTCGAAAATTTTAATTTTCTCAAAAATGGCTCTAACGATTTTGATTAAAATATCATATGTTTAAGAAATTTTCATGACAAATAAAATGTATATCTCGAATTTTCTGGGAATGTCTCCAAAAGTGTTCTTCATTGTGAACGACTTTTGCATAACTGGTAAACCATAAGAGATAGACAAACGTTTACTACACAAAAAATGTAGATCGCGTTAAAATACACAAATTATGTCATATACATTTTTTTGTTGAGTAAACCATTTTCGAGATATTGCTTGTTATTCCCTTAAATTTTCCAATACTTATACTTTTTCTCAAATGGGAATTCGTTATTCATTTTTTTTGTCTTGGATATGCAAAGAGTACTAATCTGTGGCAAAGAGAATGGTGCTGCACATAGCAACCAGCTATTAAGAGATGTCTATGCTTAAAGGCTACTGTATTTCTATATTGCCCTTGCAAATGCAAAACAAGGGGAACATAGTACGCCTTAAGCGATAGTCAAATATTTTTAGAACTGGTCGCTATGTGTAAACTGTAATTCTCTTTGCATGTCAAAAGATCGTTTCTGCAAATGTTTATCTCGATTAATATGAAATAGATGGAGAATAAGAGTTTGTAAAAATAGTTTGTACAAGAGTAGAGAAAGTCATATGAGTGTAACACATCAGATTTTTTGTAATTACGATGTCATTATTTTAAAATTTGGAGTAATTTTATTGATCACTCTTCAAATATTTTTACGTTATCAAAATTCGTACCCTAATAATAAATAACTATTTATTAACTGTGTTTTCTACGTCTTTCTTATGAAATTTACACAGAAGGAAATTTAGAATTCAAACATATGAATTCGTTCCCAAGAAAACCCAAATCTACTAACATAAATTTGGTGGTTGCAATAAGTAATAACATAAGTGATAACGCCTTTTCAATATCTGCGACCTCATAGTCCACGTCTCCGACTGCAAATTCTTCTTAAAATACTGAATCTCTTTTATTGTTTATATATTTTCAAACAACCCGCTTTGAGTCAAGGCATCAACCATCAAACAATCCACTCAACGCATCTTGATTATAGTGCCTTATTAAGCCATTATGTCTGTTGAATTGGCAGAATTGCGTTACGAAAATTCGAGGTGACAATGGGTAACTTGATTATAATTTATTTTAGTAATAATTCCTTCAAAATAATAAAACTCGCAACCGTGCAAAAAACAGTGTGCAGCAAGTACTTGTGTGTGAAATGCATAATAGAATCGCGACTTCGTCTCATCTTATCAATTTACCTCTTGATTCTGTAATAATGCACCTTCCAGGCTCATATCGCAATATACTATTCTGTAAATTCCTGTGGAAGCAGTAGTGGATGCCCATGTGGAAACTGGGACAGGTTCTGGAGCGGCTCCAGCTGACTTGGGTTACAGGCCCCTTGTGTCTGGAACCTTGGAACCGTGGCCCAGTGAACTTGTTATTGTGATGGTGGGGGATAGTCGAAAGAGTCCGCTTTGTTTTGACTGAGGTCTTCGCTTCGTGACTCACTTCCGCTAATTCCAGCACTTCTGGCGAAGTAAATGTGTCATCTCTTTGTCTGTCTGTCGCAGAAGAAACATAATACAAAGCTTTTGTTTTGTTAGTTGCAACAAAATTTTTCTTACGAAACTTTACAATGTTATTGTTATCAGCGACATTCTGGTCGTTCATACGTGCTTTAGAAGTATTCTTTATACGAAAATCCAATTAACACGGGATAGTGTTGTTAAAATGAAACCATAGTGGTTTCTTTGGATCCTGAAATGTACCAAATTTTCGCGGAGCCTTCGGAAAGATAACAGTAACAGATGTTTAAACTTCGATATCAGTGTATTATAATCAGCAGCATAATTTATATTATTATTATTATTATTATTATTATTATTATTATTAGTAGTAGTAGTAGTAGTAGTAGTAGTAGTAGTAGTAGTAGTAGTAGTAGTAGTAGTAGTAGTAGTAGTAGTAGTAGTATAACAGGAGCCGTAAGAACAGTAAAATTGTAAAATAAATAATGACAGCAAATACCAGAAATGTATATTTAAAGTAATTTCATTGATCCTAAACATGTCTTAATAACCTCAGCCTTGAAAACTCTTTCAACGTTACAAGAAAGTTAAAGGAAGATTAAGAAGCCTAATTATTCTAAGCAAAACACAATTTGTAGATACAATTCAGAACGTTTCTATCCTGCAATATAATATCGATTTCCATATATTAAGTTTATGCATTATTTTAAAATTGGAAAGTTAAACCAGACTTGAAATAATCAATGTGACTCGAACCACAGATATGCAATCTCCAGCTCTCCGTACCAAAATATTTTGAGCTTTATTAACGCTCTTTAACTACCATGGTCCTTAGCGTTCTATTCTATATTGTTCGTGCCTCTTTATCAGGCTTGAGGTTCTTTTACGTGCCGTAAATCTACGACACGGGACCACCGGCTTTACTTACCTTCCGAAGGAAGCCATGCTAAGGATTTTTACGCACGAAAAAAAAAAACAAAAAACAAAAACCATTGCCCTCCGCCGGAAACTTAAGCTCTTCAAAATATTACATTTACTAAATTACGCATTTTCAACGTGACAAATGTGCTACTTAAAGAACTGCAAGTGCGATAAAGAACATTGAAATTCTCCAAATAATCTATAACAATAAACGTCACATTATTTGCCATCACAGAGAAATGTTTCAAACCTTGACAGAGTTTACAATCCAAGGCACGTGGGAGCCTGAAGTTTCATAGAAAATCCACATTTTCAAGACACATTATGGAGAATAAAGTAATACCTGTTAATCAAATGTTTTGTTTTACCTAAAAAAAATCACAGATATTTTTTAAAAATATTTCGGGTGAAATATATTACTTGCATTTGGACGGGCGGCTTCGGGGGCCCTCATGTGCTGTATATTCGGTGAAATCTAGACACCTGTGGAATTTTTGGGTGAAACTAAATGGAGAAACCAGAACAAAAAATAAATAGATAAAAAATAAAAACAGAGTTAATTGGTCACAAATTAATGTCGAAGAATTGAACAGTATAAAATAGATCAACATGATGAGAACACTTGAACAGAATGGATAACAATAGAATACCAAAAATGGTGTTTAGTTACCAGTCTCAGAGAAGACGTAATCAAGAAAGACCAATAGGAATTTGGAGTGGAAAGAGGCTGATGAAACCTAAACTTTGAGAAGAGGAGCTCTTTGCCCAAGTATTTTCGGCATATTTAACCACAGATCGTTGCCACAGTTCAGTTCAGGCAGGGATTTTCTGCTGCTCAAGGCTTTACGTATGAGATAATCCATTTAAGAACGGTGGAAATGTCAGTTCTAGACATTTATTGACAACACATCAAAGAGCTTCCGCTTGGAGTTGAGAAAAAAATCTGCCATAGAAGTTGAGATTTATTACAGCACCGTGTTTTCTATTTATTGGTATGAAGCAGCCTCTCGATGTATTAATCCCCTCATCGACAGCTTGACATGACGCCTTGTTGCTGCTGGCAATGCTCCATTGGTGGCATGCGACTCAGCATGATGCTGCACGCGCATATGCTCAAGGTGTCCCCTTCCAGGACACACGTGGAACATGGTGGACACCTTTTGGACTTCGATCATAATGCTGCAGATTACCAAGGAGAATCAGCACGTTTGCAGAATTTCAAGGGCGACGTGAATTGCAAAAATGTGATTTCGATTTGCGTTCCAAGATTTTCAGAAAATTCTTCCCACGTCAAATAATCCCTTATATGGTCGAGTCTCTATATATTTGTTTTTCCAAAACGACTCCAGATGTTTTGCCATGTTTTTTTTCAGGTAATGGTATGACGAGCAAATGTACAACTTGAATATTTCGTCAATAGCCTGAGAAGCTTTCTTTGTTATTATTGATGTTATGTAATTGGGAAACCACAAGAGAAGTCTTTACACAGACAATTTGTATACCTCATTAATATATAAGTAGAAATTTTGACTAAGCTATTACTAAAAATTTACTGTTTTACGTAAACATTCCCCAACTTTTTAAGTGATTAAAACTCTTTAGTTTCTCTGAACTCTTGTAAAGAAAGTATAATACTATGAATTATTAAACAGCGACTGTTGTTTCTCACCCAGTGTACATAAAACATGTATATGTTTTAATGTATATGTATAATTACGATTTGAAACAATTTCTGCTGAGAATTTACAATCATTATAAGAAAAGTAGCCTACCGTTTTAGAATAGTAATGAAAATAAACGATAATACACTGATAAATCGTGTAACTGTAATACAGCAGATTTTTCGATGCTGAACTATGGATAGAATCAATACATTATATACCTTAGGGGAGAGTAAGTAAAACGCAAAACGGATATTGAAGGATGTCAACTTTAATATTCTGTGAACGTATTATGTTTATTATGTTTTCACCCGTTTGCCTTTTTGCTTTTATTTTTTGCTTTTTTCTCAGTTTTGACGTCACATGGACCATTTTACCTGGAAAATGCTAGAATAATATTTGAAATGCGACCGGTTTATCGTTAGAAGTTACACAGCAGTGCAATAAAGCACAAATTATCTGTTTATTTAGCAAACAGGAAAGAAATGCCGAAGTATAAGATACAGCCAGAGTAATGACGTCACATCCTTTCTCGTCGGAATCCCAAGGCAGTTAACTCAGCCCTATAAACTTTTTATATGTTATTTTCTCGGAAAAGAACAATAATAAAGCTTATGCAACAGAATTCTCTAAGCGGCGAAGATATGGCGAAGTTATAAACACAATGTGCAAAGACGTTTTATGAGGATACTATCTAAACATTTCCTTGTTGCAAGTCAAAGGATTCCGTGAAGAATTAAAACACTTATCATAAAACAGCATTGCCTTTATTCGAGGAGTTTCGAAGTAAACTGGATTGGAAAGCTGAAAAAGGACAGCTCCAGACACAGCAATGTTTTCAGAAACTTTATCTTTTTAGCGAAAAAGACAATTAATGAAGAGTAAATAGAGAAAATATGTATTAGAAACGTAAATATTTATTTGTTGTCCTGAAAATAAATACCATTCAGATTGTGAAGACCACTGCTCTTGGCTTGATTATTTTGCGACAGCTCTCCTCTATTAATTATAATTCCAGTTAATGCATCAGGTTCTCTAATATCCTTCCTTTTAACTGTCTAAAGCCATTTCATTTTAAACTTATACTCGCATAGGATTCTCCTTTTTTTTCCGTATCGAGTACTATCGGCGTTTGCTTGTAAAAATGGAATTCCACTGTTGACTTAACACCAAGCGAGATGGCTCCGCGGTAGCGTGTGAAGCTCGCAATAGAGAGGTCCCGGGTTCGATTCCCGTCGAACACCACTCTGGCTTTGGATTTTTCGTGTTTTTCCCTGGTCGGTAGACAAAAGCTGGAGTAGTACCTCTCTACCACGATCTTATTTCCATTCCATTTCTTTCTCTGCTTCCTTGAGGTTTCATGGCGTGGATGTTTGCTCAAAGGAAAGCGTACTTCCCGTGGATACTGGAAAACTGCTTGGTTGATTCGCCCTCTCTGGGTAGCAGAAGCAGTAGAACGGATCTTCGAGCCTGGAATTGTTAGAGATTTTCCCTTCTTCCAAGGTGGTGGTAGCCACAATAGATCTATGCAGGTCGTAATGTCGAGGTGTCCCTCTCCGTTGTATAACCTATAAACATCTTACACAATTAAAGCAAGCCAGGTATTAATTAATTTTAATTAGCAATATACAGCTTGAATTTGAAAATCTACCTGAGTATTTGTCCAAGTAAACAAATGAGTTGCATTTATTTCGTAAATCGACCCGATCCTCATTTCTGGCGAATCGGGTTTGGGATGCATTTCGAACTGAATCCTTTTTTTTCTTTCTTTCTTTCTTTTTTTAATAGTGTTTAACACCCACTCTTACTTCACAGGCTCCACAGGCGTTGACACTGATGCTACATAAAATGAAATAATAATTGAAAAAGGAAATCTGGGAAGGAAACGTTCCAGTCGGCGGGGTGCGGTCTTGATGGGATTTGAACCACGAGTCCATCTCTGCTACTGTGTCAATGAACTGAATCCTAGTTTACATTTCGTCCTCAATACGAAAAATGGACTCAGATCGATTTCAGTGGCCTATGTAAACGTAGTATTTCCTAATTTTACATTTATCTGCAACTAAGACGTCCCTTCAATTCTTTGTATCTTTACATTGAAGTAAAATATGGTTTGCATAGTCTTCAAGGTCTCACAAGGGACAAATTCTCTGTTTACTGTTTTCCTAAAACTCTTTGATCTCCAAACTCTTAATCTCAACCGCGTAATACCTTCCCTTACCGAACTGCTGCAAATATCCATGTAAATTCATCTTGCAAAATCCGTTTGTAAATCTTTCAAAAATATCAAAGAGAATTTCTAAATGATGCTTTCCCATAAATTCTGTCCAGCCATGTGCTCAAATCGTTGTCCATCCGTTAAGTTCATCCAAATATACCCCATCCATTTTAATGGGAAATTTCACTTCTCAAAGAACGACTGCAAAATCCAAACAACACCGTCTTTTTATCTTCAGAAGCTGCTTCCAGAAGAGGTGTAACTGATAAATAAGAAATATTAGTGGGTAAGGATAATACTATTTATTTTTATTTTCACTTCGTCACTTACCTATGGTACGTGGACGAAGTATTGCATTCCACGCACACATTCTACATTGAATTTTCACCGGAAATACGGTTTTGAGATTCCCTAAAACCAGAAAGTCTGGACAAGTGCAGTCCTTTGTGTGTGTGTGTGTGTGTGTGTGTGTGTGTGTGTGTGTGTGTGTGTGTGTGTGTGTGTGTCTGTGAGCTTAATTTAAAAATATGATTCATTAAATTCACATGACTTTCTCTACCTACTATCGTTTATTTTTAAATAGCTTCTACGAACTATTCTTCCAAAAGTTTATTCTTCTGTCTTCCTGAATTTAATTGAGATAAGCGTTTACATAAATAATTACTTAACAAATTTCGTTATAGGTACAAAGGGGATAGGGATAGTCAAATGTTTAATGTAGTTGTATACACACATTTTAAGATATTTATTACTTTTAACTTAGTTTCTCTGTATCTTCAATTAACTTAAGTTTATTGTTCTAATATTTGTTATTTATGTTTTTGTTCCTTAGGACATAATTTACCTGTATCATCACTGTGTTCAGGATGTTGTATTCAGGAGTTTTGTTTGTGGTTGAGCGGAAGAGAAGGCCCAATGGCCTTAGCTCTGCCACATAAATACATAAGTAAATAAAAACGCGTCGCTATACGTTGGCCCTGAAATTCGTGCTCTTTACATGAGATCGCGAGAAACCCTGAAGGTTAGCAGTACTTCAGAAAATGAAATAAAGCTATTGAAAAAATCAAATCAATAACAACACATATCTTCGAAATGACAGACGCCACAAAATGGATATATTTTGAAATAAAGTGTGTGTTCTAAAGATATATGGATTTTTTTTGTGTAGTATGTTGTCTGTCTCATTTGGTTTATCAATTATAAAAATTATACGAAATTCCTTCCGAATAAAGACGACGGGTATTTCCCAAAAATTAAAGATATACATTTTATGTGTCATGCAAATATGTTAAATATGGGTATTTTTAATTAAAGCCGTTAGAGCCATTTTTGAAGAAATCAACAATTTCGAAAATGTTTAATATGGATGGTTTGGGGTGGGGATTTTTTTAATCTTCTTGTGGCATCTTTAGAAGATGCTGAACTTAAATACCAAGGTTGGTATTTATTCGACATCTCGTTTTTTAGTTATGCTGTTTGCAGACACACACACACGAGTTATTTTATAAAAACAACTTTTTCCTTTAAGAGTCTCAAAAGACGCATTTCTGGTGAAATCTCGACACGTAATTTTTGGATGGAATGTAATAAGCACTTCCTCTAGGTACTATCTACTAGGTAAATGGTAGAGAAGGTAAAAAGGAAAGGTCAGATAAATGCCAAACGTGCTATTTAAGTTCAACATCTTCCAAGTTGCGACAAAGATTTCAAGAAAATCCCTCAAACTACCGTTACATGAAATATTTTCGTTATTTTTTATTTTCTCTAAAAGGGCTCTAACAGTTTCGATTAATAAAATCATATGTTTGACATACTGCCATGATGAATAAAACATGTAACGTTGTGAAGACGTTTCTATAACTATAAAACGATAGGAGGTAGCCGAAAACTTACTTGGGAAAAACTGCTCTTTAAAATATAGCTTTGTGTTAAATCACTTTTTATAGCTTTATCAGTTTACGAGATATTTCCTTTGTTGGTCGGAACTCTCCAGTATTTCGAGCTACACACTTCTAAACCGTTATGTCCGCTCCTTTGTTTCTCATCAGTCTATACAAAAGAGTATTTATTCAAAATATTAAGACCATCATACATTATAGCGAGTTTCTCTGTAAGAATTTGACTGTCGTCTAAACTGTTATGTCCGCTCCTTTGTTTCCCATCAGTCTATACAAAGAATATTTATTCAAAATATCAAGACTCATACATTATAGCGAGCTTCTGTGTAAGAATTTGACTGTCATACTGGTATTCAGTGTGCTTCCATGTAGCTACAACAAAGTATGCACTAAAACCACTTTTGTCACGATTAACAAAAAGTATAAAAACAATATTTTTTAAAACTAATTTATAGAATAGATTCCAAAGTAAGTTGTTTGATAAAGTGGATAGGGAAAGTGTTGTGATTGTAACACATCAGAAGTTTTGCACATGTACACGGAAGCGGCTTGTCTTATCGACGTTTGTTTTGACTATTTCCGTTCTATTATCCGGTGATGAATCCAGAAATTAGTTCTCTCGTTAAAACTTCCCAAACATTTTCGTAAGAATGCACTCGACTAGTGCGAGTTAGGTGCAGCTTTCTTTGAAATGTATTAGCCCCCAGCAATTCGCTCGTACTTTAATTCGCCGAGCATATTATGTCATGTGTTTAACCAATCCTATCGTTACAAAATCGAAAGCTATCAGCTAAACTCGTGGTAAGAATACTATTCCCTAAGACCAGAGAAAGTTTAGATTATGTACCGGTAGTTTTCCATTGCCCAAAACTAAGTGTGTTTAACAAATTAACAGCCTTTTTTGGATACCAGCAAAGCTTCCTTGTTATATTTTCCTTAAAGTTTTTTTCTTTATTTCTTTCATTCGTGTGGTGGGGAGTAACGCCTGGCATAGCATCGTTTTGATTATCTGTACCTTAAAATAACTGATTATAACCAAACCTCGAAATTTTGGATATAAAAAGCGAAGTTTTAGACACTTAGATAACTAAATTAGGTGCCACATTGGTGTGTTGCGGCAAGACGGTGGAATTTGCGCTATGGAAAGATTTCTTCCTGGTGTTTGGTGGGTCTGCTGAGGCCCCCATCTGGGAACTGTCTCTATTGGCATGTGATCCCAGGTTGCGCGGGGCTAGTCGACGTCAGGATTGCCAGGCACCATGTTGGAATCGTTAGAAACCCCGTCCTTGCTAGCGCCCCTCGGATCTCCCCTTCATTCCCTTCCTCACAGAGGTTACGTTGGAAATGCGTGCTATACTCCGGTTACTGGCGGTCCCTCCGTCTGCCTACTTCTAACTATATTTCGGCCCCTAAAGTTAAATTTAAAAACCTTTTGCTTTGACCAAAGGGGTATTACCTAATTGTTGGCGGCCAGCCGCAATGAGCCATGTTTCATAGTTGACTGTAATCCATACAATTCATAGTACTTCTGTGAGTAATACAGCTTTTAAAATAAACACTAGTTTTTAAACATTTATTTCAATCAGTTCTAAGTAAAAATAACCTTAAAATAGGCATTAACGCCCTATTATGTCATTTGAAGAAGGTTATTTTATTAGCTCCACGTATGGACGCCAATTTGAAGAAGATTATTTTATTAGCTTGTTTGCAACACGCTTTGGGCGTCAATTTGAAAAAGGTTGTATTATATTTCAACTGTTGGGGAACCGAACTTGTAGTTGCAACCGCACGTATGTTAAACAGTTTCCGGTAGCCTTCGCCCCAAATATACTTTCAGGTGGCCTTTGCCCCAAGTTTAAAAAAAAATTAACTTTGTAATTTGACTGTATCTTTAGATATTATATTTATATTTGCCTCGGCTGCGTCATTATTATTGTTAGAGACACGTCTCTCTTAGGCAGGGTTATGATGTGGCAGGAATGTACGCTTACACAGATTTTTTAGTTTTAATTCACTCCTTTTTATTAATCCTTGACATAAATTAAATAGCACTTCACTGATATCGAGAGTTGTGAGATTCTTTTATTTCATACTTGCACTTTTTTAACACGTATACTATTTTCGTCTCACACGAATACATAATTAATTTCTCGAGGACACATCTCTTGTCTGGTTTTGAGCACTGTTTAGAAGCAACACGTCTGGTTATGAGCACTGTTTGGAGGCAGCTGAATTGATTTCAACCGTCTAAACTTGTAAATTTCTGTATTTCAAGTCTCTGATTGACTAATCCTACTCCAATAGAATACCTGCATTTAACTAAAGCTTTTTCTGGTTGTTGATTGGCTATTTTTAAACTGTCTCAAAATTACATTATTGCTGCTCTAATAATGACTAGTAGCATTTAAACTTTCTTACTCATTTGGCCTCAAGGTTACCTCATTGTTACCTCATTGTTAGCAACTTTAAACTTATTATTCTCACAGCTCCTACATTATTAAATTACGTAATGCATTCACATAACATTATTGAACATGTTTACAATAATATAAGCATATGCAATGCTGTTACATACATTTTAAAAATTATTACATACACATATTGCTTCAAGGCGGGCTGTTATTGAATTTACATATTATATAATTTAATTAAAATTATTCAAGTGTTAAAAATACTGCCCCACATTTTGTGCACGATAATTATTTATTTCAGGCAGTTCTAGGAAAGAAAACATTAATGTAGGAGAGAATCAGTCTTTCAGGGCACATTAAGTAGTAGGTAGTACAATTTGTATTCATTGGGTTTGATTTTCCATGTTTCGTAAACATCTGCGATTATTTTCCTTCTTCCGCCGAAGGTGTTTACCTCAAATTCCAAGGTTAGTTAAAACTGTAACTGACAGTTTCTTTATTAACTTCCATCGCTGTTACCAGACAGAAGACACTGATCTTGTTTGGAGCGTGCCCCCAATAACAAATGTAATGCATGGCAGTCGTTAACACCTGAGTAAAGGTGTTAATGTAGAGTCCGGAAGTGTTCTATAGGCGATTACCTTGGCTATGGCCAGTTAGTTCTATGGTAAATTAAACATTAATTCCTGCTCTGACTTAGATTAATAGCGTGCGGTGTAAACCTTTACTCAAGGCTTCCTGTAATAACGAGTTATTGTATCATCTCAGAGAATTCCGGTTTATCTTACACCTGGAAGTAACTTCCCAAGTATCTAAAGAATGATTTCAAAACTACACAAAGCTTTACAATATAAAACGTTTGTTGTTCAGTATTCCGTATGCTTAAACATATTGCTTTGGTAATGGTTTCTCAACTTAAACAGCTTTGAGTCACGGGTTTTATCTCAAACGCGTAGGTTATTATTAGGGCACACATGAATAATAAGAAAGAAGCCCCATTGGTGTTCGGAGGCATCGACAGTAGCTCAAAGGTAGCTTCGTACATGTAAGCAAAGCAGTTAAAAAGAATGTAAATTAATCGGTTGACAATAAATAAATACATACACGTGTTCTTACTTTAACGGCGTAATTAATATGCTTCATGTTTTATTCGGATTTTAATTAAGAATTTTTTGTCATAATTTCAAAATTGAGACTCAACAAATTACTGCCCTAGTTCAATACAAGGATAACTAAAAAACTACTATTTTGAGGGGGGAAATAGGGTTAAAAACTGAAACATACTATTCAGTACTACGTACCGGAATATTTTAATAGCCAGAGGGACTTCAACAATGGCTTAAGTTTCAAAAGGAAAAGCGTTCAATGAAATTACAGACATAATAAAACCCCCAAAACGGACATGGTTTACATTGGTTTACGTGTTACTTTTCACCAACTTTCACCACTGTGTCACTAAGGTACCATAGGTGAAACTTCTAAGCTCTTTTTTAAATTTACACAATGCACCAACTCAAATCTCCAGCAGTATGATTTAACGTCACTCAATGAAAAATGCTATTTTTAGTAGTTTAAGTCACAATTTTAAGAAGCCATTTTAGAACAGATTGTTATTCTTTTAGTTTTTGTCGAAAATTGTATCTTAGACAACCTTTTCTCCTTATATGAGATTGATTGGATATATTAATTAATATTATATATGTATAATATAAGAAGTTACAGAAAAATCCAATTTTTTATTTATAAAAGTTTTGTATTTTTATTAAAATCTTGAAAGAAATATATAAATACTCTATATATGGAATACTTTGAGCCGCAAAAATGTATAAAAAACAGAGAGCTGCAAAACTCTTAAACAGCAATAGGCTGGTGCCAAGGGACGTTTAGGAAGTCACTAGATGCAATACGTAATATACGTAGGTATCATGATAAATGTAGGTTATGAAATTAGGTAAAAATATATTTTAAGCATACAAGAACAGGAGATTTATTGTTTTAATAATGTTAGACAATTTCCATCTGTGCGCTCCCTTAATGTGATTTCAGAGAAATATAAAACAGGATTATTAACGACTACGTAATGAAAAATCGTTGAATCGATTCTCGCCTGGTACTGTAGAACACGGTCCATTAACAACAAAAGAATATCGACCAAAGAGTAAGTAATAAAATTAAAGATAGAGGCACAGAGTATGTATTCAGTAGCACGCTGAACTTTTTTTACCTTTTGAGTAAAATAGTTATAGATGCAGAACGTTGTCGCTGTCACTGAGTCACCTCCCCCTCTCTTTCCTGGTGACTCAAGGAAAGTGGCACAGTGTGATCACGCGGCGTTCGCCTGCAAATGCATGTGCCATATGATTATCTGACTCAAGTCCACGTATATCATATGGACATCTCGAGCTACTGATTATACCTGCAGAATCACATCCGTTTGATTGATACATTACATAACTCTCGAGAGTTTGTACTCCGTTTTCCGAGAATATAAGAACGTCATTATGGATTAATCTTTTAGATATAAAAGCTTTGTTGTCAGTCGATTAAATAAGTATAGCAAATATATTACAACATATTTTAGTTTTTGTTTTAATTTAAATGACTTTCTGTATTTATTTTAAAGGTTTTACTTACAGTTAACTTGCACACTACTTCATATACCTACACCTTGTTGTCCTGAACTGGTCATTAGGATTTATTATTTTGAGAACATGTATACTATAGCTAATAAACAATTATTTCATTAAAGGGGTAGACACTTTGAATCATATAATTGTGATTGAATTTGAAATATCAATATATGCACTGAGCTATCCAGTCAGTACGGCGAGTACCATGTCGTAGTCTTCTTCTCACTTGTTCTAAATCACACTTTGGGCTCATATAAAAATAGGTAACTGCTTTCCATACTTTATATGAAGGGAAGAAGTATACTTTTTAAATGCGTAAACGTCCATGTATAACTAGCATGCTCAGGGGATGAATTAAGTAACGATTATTGGGTAATTAGATAAACCCCGAGTCCAAAGAGCTGAGAGTTATTCAACATTTGTGGTTTCAGGTTAAAAGAAAAACTCCGGAAATAACCTTATCCGGCCAGTTCACCAACGAAGACTTGAACGTTGTATCTAGGTATAACACGTTACTCATAACTCCATAAGGCCTTTATTCCCTTAGTCTTCATTGATATCGCATGCACTATACTCGATTATATAAATACCGCATTTTAACAATGACACAAAACATACCGAGCTTATATAAACACGAACCTTTCTCGTATTATTTCCTGTATCGCAGTAAGAGCTTATTTTACTTTAGTGGTTCCCAAACTTTCTCAGCTATCCCTTTTTGGGACCTACAGCTCCCAACTTTTTATATTCCTTAAGATATTTAAGAATAATGTAGAATAAGGGAGCGAGAATCAAACTTCACAAAACTAGTTTTAACAGAAATTACAGGGTGTATGCTCAAACAAGAAAACGGAAAACACACACACAGATGCAGACAGTTTGTACAGCTGTCAGTACAAACTCTCTTTCAAACCCCTCTTTGCTCTGAGGGGAAGTTTTTAAACGTGTAATGGAATTGACTAATTGTTTTGACATTAATTTATCTGAAATTTTTTTAAACAATTTGAATTCAAGTTCACGGGAGCATGTCTTCTCACTCATGACAGCAATGTTTTGCTTTTGATCGTGTTCTCCTATAAAAGGTAATACGGTATCTAATAAAAATTAATAGTGAAATTCATGTCTCTATAAACACAATTTACATATTGAATTTCCTAAGAGTAGGGAAACTAATAGAGATCTGTCTGTTATTGAGGCTCATCAATGAATACCACCAGATACCAAAAGCAAACAGCAAACATTTATAAGGGACAATTACGAGAGCATACGAGGAGCTCGTCCCTCCAACCAAAACGCTGGCAAATCAACAAAAAGTCTATATGTATTACAGTTTAATTGATGCATTCTTTTAAATATGATTTCTATATGATACGCAGCTTTGTGACTCACATATCAACTTTACTATTCGCCATCTGAAATACATTTGGATAAACTTGATACTGGAATAAAAAGTGCACTACTTGCAATAAACAATCTGTCATCAACCCATATTCTTATAAAAGAAATTCAATCACTACTTCATGAGCCAATAGGCAAGGAAAGCAAGTGTCTTTAGTATGCATTCCATCCCACATTGGAATACAAGGCAACGAATTGGCCGATCAAGCAGCAAAAGAAGCCACTAAACATCCACTAAGTGACCCAACTATAACTACACCAGCCCATGATGTTATCTCAATCATTAAAAAGAAGCTCCACCAACAATGGAAGACAGGATGGCTTGGCTCCACGAGAAGCAAACTCCGTGATATAACATCGAGTTTTTCGACACATCTTCCCAGTAATTCTCTCTCCAGACAAGATCAGGTTTTAATATCCCGACTGAGAATGGGCCATACCAAGATCATGCACACTTATCTTCTTTCAAAGGACCAACCACCCATCTGCCACCAGTGTAACATACTGTTAACGACGAAACACACAATCGTGGAATGTCCACAATACGATCAATGGAAACAATACTACCAGATACCCAATGATTTACAAACAGCACTCAACTATTCCATGTACCCTAAGATAGTTGAATTTTTCAAAAGCATAAATTTATATAAAAGTATATAATGTTCAATCAGTTTGATTAATTATAGTGTCACAATTTTATCTAGTTCATTGTAATGGTTCAAAACTGCCAGTATGTTAAATAACCTCATTGTTTTATTGTTAAATAGTTATTTTAAAAGTTGTTAAGTCGGATATGACCAATATGTTAAAGCGACTATAAACTATCCCAAAAAAAAAGGAAAAAAAGGATGTTTGTACAAGAGACGTTTTGAAATAAGTTCCTCGTGTATTTAAAGAAGTCTATGTATACTATGCATAAATTTAAATGTAAATGCATTTATAATGCTATTTAAAGTGATTTATAGTTTGACATTTTCAATAGTTTACATCATATACCCATAATTTTAACAATAACTTGCGCTTCGGAAGTTTACGCATAAACATAGCAAAAATCGAGTGTTACATCCTGCACAATTGTGTACGTTCCATGGTAGTTCAAGAGTGTGTAATAATATTCACCCAAATATTTAGAGAATGAAAACTCCTGGAAGACTCAGAAATTAAGCCACATAGGTTCAAACATGACTTGCCCCATTCAAGAAGAAATAAAGGTTGGCTTTCTTTGTAATTCCACTTTGCAAATTCACGGCTGATATTATTTCCTTTAAAATCTACTAGATTCCACCGAAAACACTGATTGAAAATCAAGATTTTATTTCATATTTCTGCTATAGTTCAATCGGTTTGTAGCTGCTGCCAGTATATCCGCTCACTAGATGCATTTTGGTCAATCGTGTGGATTATCCATCATTCCTGTTATTCAAATATTTAAGTTTTTATTACTTTCTCTACTACGTATAGTAAGTAGGGAAGTAGTAATTCAGCCCAAAAATTCGATATCGAGATTCCCGGAAATACATGTTTTGAGGCCCCTGAATCCAAACAAAAAGCATTTTTTGGAAACGTCTGTGTGTGTGTCTGTGCCTGTGAACAGCATAACTCAAAAACGAAAAGTCAGATAAATACCTTGATATTTAGGTTCAGTACACTCCAAAGATTCGACACGAAGATTTTCAAGAAAATCACCCCACCACAGACTCCCCTTTACATGGAAGATTTTTAGACATTTTTTATTTTCTAAAAAATGGCTCTAATGATTTTGATTAAAATATAACACATTAAAGATATTTACATTTGCAAATAAAATGTATATCTGGAATTTTCTGGGAATAGCCTGTGAAGTCCATTTCATTTGGAAGAAACGTTGTATCATCTAGTAACTGATAAACGTTAAGCGATAGGTGAAAACGTACCACATCTCATTAAGATGCACAATTTATTTTAAATAAGTTTTTTGGGGCATACGCCGTTTGTGAGATATCCATTAGTAATGGCAAATTGTTCATTTCTTGGTCATTCTTTTAAAGTCCTGTCAACATTCAGTTGTTTTCGCGATTGCTGGAAACAGTATGGAATTTTGAGGCCAACATATAACATCCAGTTCTTAAACATTTGACTTTCGCTGTTCCCTTTGTATCTGTAACAAAATGCGTAATGTAGCTATTTCTGCAAAGGCTTATTTAGATTAAAATATAGTAGAACAGAAAAATAAGCTTTAGTAAGAATAGTTTGTATACCCACTAATAAACGATAGAGGGTAGAGAAAGTCATAAGATTCTTTTGCTGCAATTGTAGTTAATAGAACAGTGAACAAATTACGTGAAATGAAAATGTGTTCCAACTTCGGAATAGTACTGGAGGACAGTCAAGACGTTTTATTCGAGAAGCGGTTGTGCTTATCTTCGTTTTCTAACTATAAAGCCTGATTTTGATAAAGTTTATAGGTTTTATGATGCCATTAAATCTCAGATTACGGTTTCAAACCCATAGAAGGCCGTTGAAGTTTACTGTTTACTGTTATGAAACACACACCCACAAACTGACTGTTAGTATCAAATATGCACAAAAAGAAAACCTGAACTGAACATTGCATTGTCATCTTCCTGACGTGTACTCTATTTCTGCTGCACTCGAGTAAAGATAATGAGGATTAAGTTTAATAAGCTTCACAATATTGATATTGTATTAAGAGCAAACCAGGAAAACAAACAAATCCTCTGAAAACAAACGGTGCTGATAAAATTGTTACATAAAGCAGCTTGGAATAATTATGCATCTAGAGCAAAGGTGCATGATACACAACTATCCACAATCGTGATTATTCTTGCTAACTCATTTCAAACTCATTTATGAGCCGCTGTTTTGCATTTGTTTGCCAAAATGCATTTTTGTAGTCACATTGATCTGTTACAGGATTTATTTTCTTCAAACTTTTAAAAGTCTACCGTATGCAAGAGTTCTTTCCACCACTTGTTGATTCCCAACAGTGCTGGTGTGTCGGCAAAGAAAACTAAGTTCCGTGTTGGGAGTCTCGACCATGGCATTGCATTTTTCAAATCTAATTTACCCTTATACTACAAATGTCCGGTGTGAAAGAACAGTTAACAAAATTCAAATTCCTGTAGCAAGAGCAAGAAAACTTTTGAAAGAAGGCAACACATTCTCGAGATGTGCTTTAGATACGATAATACGCAGACACACTTTTGAATACTGCTTTGCGGAAGCTAAGCACATTTTTACAACACGTACATAGTAGGTAGACAATGTATTGCATTCCGCCCAAAAATTCAATATCGAGATTTTCCCCGGAAATACATGTTTTGAGGCCCTCTAAATAAAAAAAACATTTTTAGAACAATTTATGTGTGTGCGTGTATGTGATATGTGTGTGTGTGTGTGTGTCTGTATCTGTGAGCAGCATAACGAAAACTCGAATACATACCAAACTTGGTATTTAGGTTCAGGACCTTTCAAAGATGCAACACGAAGATTTTCAAGAAAATCCCCCAACCCCGAACTACCCTTTACATGGAGCAGTTTTCGCTCCACCGCCTGGGTGTCGTATGTAGTCAGAACGGGCTATAAACACTATTAAAAAGAGGAGGAATACAGCTTTTACTGTAAAGTGTGTAGTGAGTAATTTACACAAGTTTCAATTTCCATTGACAAGAAATAGGTTAATAGTTTAACTTACTGTAATTTTTTTTATCCAAATACTCGTACTTATGTGAATGAGTTTGGTTTTATTAGAACTACACTAAAGTGGTTTTATATATTATTTATTTGATAAGAAAAGGCTGATAAGAGATAGGAATTAAAGTAGAATTAATCACTGAGTATACGTTTATAGTTTAAATAATTACATTAAGTGTTTTTGCAAAATCATTTCCCTGTACCCGTAATATTGTTTATGAAAATTACTTTTACGGTTTTCACTTATTTCGCCTTAGAAAAACAATTACATATTGAGACAGAATCAGTATAATTTTTCATCTTAATAATACTAATTGTTGCTCAACCTCACTGCATATTTATTTCACTTAAACATGCACAACTATGAATTATCTGTTCAGACGAGTCAGAACGCTCTTAGGTATCTAAGTGTCCATTTTGCAGACCTTATAATTATTTAGAGACATGAAGTTTTATCAACCGCAACTTTTAAGATAAGGCAAGAGCATAACTATGGCATTTTCTCTGTGTCAACGGCGATTATTTTGAAATTATCTTTTGTTTTGCCTCTTTTCAGACGCACCGAGCGAGGGCGTCTACATCGTCTGCGGTGTGCTCATTGCTATGCTACTGGTAGCTGCCATCATCATCCTACTGGCTGTTTTTATAAGGTTGGTAAGACTATACTTGACATGAAACAAAATTACATTAGTTTTGTCTGCTATGTTATTTTTGAATGTGTGCTTGGAAACGTCATTCAAGAGATAGCTGTAATTATAATAGTATTATGAAGTGTAATGTGACATGGTGAGAGCCTATACTGAGGTAATTGTTTTACTTGTACGGAATAAAGTTAGTTCAACTTTAGCACAAAGTATATGGAATGTTTAAATTTAAGTTTTGTTTTTAATTTATGGAACCGTCTATAACAGAGCATGTAGTTTGAAAGTATATCTGTAGAGAAAGAGTAAATTTCTTCCTTTTTTCACAAAAAAAACTATTATGGTTCAATTTTTTATTTTTAAATACTAAAGCATAAAAACTGTTTTATTCTCAATAGCATCACAAAAGCACGTAGACACTTGGTATTATAGCTCTATAGCGTTACTTTCTACGGAAGACATTCCGAGATGTTTCATAAAGACCATATAATTTCTGAGCCACGTGCTGACAATTCATGGCGGCGGCCTCCGTTCATTACAAGGTCCCAGGCGCCCTTTTGTCACAAAGTCGCACATAATTTGTGCAAAAATGGGAAAGCAGTGGCATATATTAAGGAAGAATAACAACACTACCTATTCGCTACTTTTATGTTTTATTACAATGCCCTTGTGGGCGTCTTATACGCCTGGCCCCTCATGCACCCCTGAGACAGTGAAAACGTATTCAACTAAGTAAACAAAAAGCACTTCGTTTCAAAAATTACTAATAAATTAAGCCTATTTTATATTTGATCCCTCCTGTATTTATCATATATACCTAGAAATGTTTGATTTTCTTAACACAACTCTCCAGGGAAAATACTAAATTCGTTTTTTAATTAACCTAAGTTTATGTTTTCAAAACTTGTAACAAATGTTACAAGCAGAAATAAATAGCAGAAATATTGTAAATAAAATCGCAAATAGTATGCAATATAAAATATTATAATATTATATATAGAACATTGTAAAAGAAACGTCGGACAGGAAAAGAAGCTAGCCAACTAAAACAATTAGCATCTGGACTTAAGTAACACAGGGAGTTGGTAAAAGTAACAGCTTGTATGAGTCAGTGGACAGACGAGAGAAAGAGACGGAGATAGAGTGGAATTCCCAACACCTCAGTAGCATCCAAGGGAGTTGGAAAAAGCGCCTGTGACCACCGGTCTTGTTTTTGTTACTAAAGTTTCAACCGTTCTTCGTATTTACGGCTTAAAATGCATAACGCAATTTGTGAACTATTTGTTTAATATGTATAATACTTCCTGTATTAATATAATTACATTAGGTCAAAGGTATGTTAATTTAAAAACAAATGTAGGATAAAAAGTATAATCTTTTAATGTCTTATTTCTTCGAAAAAAGTACCCATTAAACAAATTATGAGACCTTTTCATGTTTTAATTTACACCAAAGTACTAATAAAATTAAATAATAATTAAAAATAACTTACTTAGTCATGCAAGTGAGAATTTGCAACATTGTTACTTTATGAATAAGGTACACATGGTTAAAATACTAGCTTAATAGACCAAACATTGTGAGTGAATGAGTAAATTATAGGTATTCTGTCTGTAAGCAGGTGCGACTCCTTTAAGGGTCGTAGTATTAGCCACAACTCAGCAAAAGTGCGCACAAGGCACTGTTGCGGTGCTTTGCCATTGTTTTCTGCAGTGTAGGGATGAAGTAATATCGGATATAAGTCCCCCACCCGCCTGGATCAGAACCTAACTTACTTTGCACACTAGCCAGGAGCATTGATCACCATACCATAAGGATTTTGTAAAATTCGCAAATTTTGCCAGAGGTTCCCTTAGGTAGTTTCTTACTTATTTATCAGATAAGTAGACGTTAAACAATAAGGTAAAAGAAAGGTTACCTCAGAATAAGCATCTACATTCACGCTTGTAAAAATGCCTGCTAAGGACATACCTATCTACATTATTAGCATTTGAAACACTTGAACAAGGAATGCATGATATGCAAGGCAGCTTTATCGTTAATGCCAGAAAATGCAAGGTGGGTAGCCGCCAGTAGAGAATGACTTCGCGCTTTCTTACGATAATTTTATTTTAATAATTTGCTGGTCAAAGTCAAGATGAAACTTTGAACCTCCGGGTAATCCATCAAAGGAGAGCGTCTGCGTGACAGAAAAGAAAATTATACTCTTGCAACCTGACAATCTAATTCCAGACTTTATGGTTATCTTATCCTGCAGCAGTAAAAGCCCACTTTCAAGTATGTACCTTGCTACTGAACTCAAAAAACATGCTGTGATAATCTCCATAACAGGTAAACAACTGCCGTTTTTTCCCAGCGATAGTTACATGTCTCATCGCTATGATTAGAATAATTCATTGTTTCGTTTTTAACCACATGTTTCCTTATGGTTTCCTGGCAGTGAATAATTGAAATCTTCAAAGAATTTAATACATTTACGGCTATTGGTTACATGCCAGAGATTACCACTGTGATAATATTATATTATGCAACGAGACTATAATGGTATTAATTAAAACGCGAGTATTATTATTAACCAAGCGAGCGAAGCGAGGTTAATAATTATCATACGAGCGTTTTAATCACCATTATAGTCAAGTTTCATACGACTGTTTATGCTCGACCATGTATCTAAATTAAAGGTTTCATAAGCATTCGTTTCTGGTTTGAGTGATATGTTACAATCGTTATTCCTTTATCTATGGTTACAATACAATGACCTTGTAGCACCTGTGTCAAACAAAGTTGCTAGCGTTGTGCTACGTAGAATAATCGATACTTGCACTTTCACAATGTTACGCGGCCACTTCTAAATGGTCGAATACAAATATTTTAATGAACAGGTGTACTTTAATGAGGCCCATTAAAGTACTGCTACCAGTCGTATAAATACTACATTTTGGCATGGTCGAGCATAAAAATTATTAAACAGGCAGCTAACGCCGTCATGTTGAACCTTTATCGGACAACGCTCTGTTTTAACACTTACCTACATCCTAGATATGTGTCGACGAGCAGAGACCATTGTCTCTCTTTCTCTGGGTGGATGAAGGTCCAAATAGGAGTAAAACGAATGGAGAAAGGAACGAGAGGAAAGTTTGCAGAAATAACGTTTCATTAATGAACTTCTTTCAGGTTGGGAACTCTGTTAATGGAATAGTATTAAATGTGGTATTGGTATTGCCATGAATATCACAAAATGAAAGCTTCAGAATTTATATTCAGAGAATATGGAGGTCCAATTGCACTTTTTTTTTCTTTTTGCATGTTTCACAAATAAAATTATAAGATTCAAACAATATATGCATAAAATGCGCTTGTAATCGATTAGTTAGCTTACCCGACGATACACGATACACTCTGTAAGTAAGGGTTTGAAAATAAGAACAGGGTGACGACTTTTGAAGGTCGTGAATAGCCTACAATCTCACTGCTACCTAAAGCGTAAGATTTATCCACACTGGTCAAATAGTACACATTTGTACAAAAGGTGTTTAAATTTGAGTAGTGGTAGCTTTGTGAACTTGTAAAAGTATCCTATAGTTTTTGCTCATGCGGCAAATCTATGTCCTGAATGGCAAAGAGTATAGTTCCAACTATAAGTGGTTGGGTAATTGCTAAAAATATCGAGGTAATGTACGACAGAAATAGAGTAGGTAAAATCAGATGACTGAAAAATTCAAATCCCGGCTATGACATTGAATTTTTCAGTCACCTTTCCAACCTTGTCCAACACACGGCTTGTGTGAAAAAACAATTAATTCCAGAAATAGAGTAGTTTTTGGAAGTTAAAAAAAATCTTGATTTCCGTCAGGTTATGTAGTGCCATTATACAATAGTTTGAGCAGATGAGTTATACATTTCAAATTTCTACTAAGGGGTTTAAAGAATATTAGGATTAGTTTTTGAGAGTTCTAAGGTAGCATATAGGTAATATGGGCCCTATAAATGTGTGAAATATTTAATCTAGATAGGTTAAAGAATGTTGAACTTTTAAGTTAGTACTTGAAAATAATTGGTACGAAAGGTTTTGAAAACTTAGGGTAGCTTATTTTTGCCAGAAAAAACCTAAGTGTACGAAGTCTTTACAAAGTCTTTGATAACAACGCTTAGGGAATCAGAATGACATTTGGTAATATGAATGCACAAGCAACTTCCTTCTCCAGTAACTCAAATTTAAAATGCTTTACACCTCTACAGTTACCCATTTGGTCTGGAACTCCTTAATGACTACCATATTCGCAATAAAGTGCCAAAAATAATCTGATATTCACATTCAACGAAGTAGGATTGATATTGTGCGATATGCATATGAAAACCGTACTAAACACTACAATTTTAAAACTTTTGGAAATATTTTATAGCCTATTCCCATCCGGAAGAACAGTGCTTTTCAGTGGAAAGAATTATCAAAATCGTAACGGTGATTTCAGATATTGCCCTCCTCCTCCCCTCCCTCCCACAGACTCAACTTTTTTTCTCTATAATATAAGAATAATCCGATAAGTCTTAATAGATGAAGGTCGAAATTAAAGCGTTTTCTAAAATTAAACAGCAACATATTGCATGTTTAAGGGTAAAAATGAAAATAATAAAAGTGGCGGGATACATAGTTGTGATTGGTCAACATTCAAATATTTCTATCCTTGGAAAGACTGAAAAACTCAGTGCCATAGCCGGGATTTGAACCACGGATCTCCTGCTTTCCACGTCGCTGCTCTAACCAGCTGAACTGTCGGTGCGTTAAATCCCCCAACTGACTCGCATTTTCCCTGATAAACCACAAGAGGTTCTCAAATTCACTTTAGGATAACATACCTCAAAAGTCAACTTAAATAAGTGCTTTAAGGCCGGACTTCATAGTTAGCCATTATTAGGTCAATCAATGATTACGTCACTCTAGCCCTAGCTTTCCAAATTTAGCCTAATACGACATGTGTGGAAGAAAAATGAATTAACATTACTATCCCTGATTTGAATGAGCAATGACATTTTCTAAACGGTACAGAGCATCGAGCATTATTCATCAGAAACTTATTTATACATGTTACACATCTTTCGAGCAGTAAATCAAGGAACTGAACTGATGCTTCTCTAGGTAACCTTTCCCACAGTGTCAGCCATGGCCTTCTTGAAGCATGATGGGCAACAAGGAAGGCCTTCCTTACTGGGTGTCCCTGATGAACGTATCAGTCCCAACAGCTCACGCGATTTTTGTTGTATTTCCCCACTTATGAAATTTATGCCAGTTCTCAAGAACGACAAGGCTTCGAATATTTAGTTTTTGAGCAAGGCTATCTGCTCTATCTCCGTCCTATGCTGCGTCTTTGCTACGGTTTAAATAATATGTAATTAGTAAGCTGACGTTTGGAGTTGGCACAAAACAGCACATAGCTTTATCCTAATTTCAGATCCTACAGTTGTTGAGGAAGCATTGTATTCAATTCCAAAAATTTCGTATCCAAATTTCGTTGAAAGAAATGTTCCAGGAGCGCTAGTGTGTTTGTACAAAACCCCAAAGTTGGTACTTAAAAAAATCTGCTGTTAATTCACGTGAGTTTCTTACCCATTCTTCTATAAACTATGCTTACAATAGCTACCTACTTCTTGATAATCGAAATAAACTTTGCAGACATGCTTTTGTTGGCCAATTCGTTGTGGATACATGGGGATAGGTACTGGAGGCTGAAGCGATAGTCACATGTTTATGTCGATATAGGCTGGCTTTGAAATTCCACTCTTTGCATGACTACGGAGAAAGTAAAGAGGTGAAAAAAAGTGAATAGGACTTAGCCCTTGAAAAAATTGTATTAAAAAGAGTATTTGATATGCCTAAATTTTATTGTGTTCTTTAACAAGATCTGCATTTTTTTCGTTTATAAAGATTGTCTCCATCTGTTATGGTTTACAAGTTGTATAGAACTACCTCATTCAGAATGAAGAGAACTTCTCAGGCCCTTGGCGAAAAATTTAAAATATGTGTTTTATTTGTCATGAAAACTGGTAAACATATAATATTTTTAACAAAACCGTCTTGCATCCTTGAATACTGAACTTAAATAGGAAGGTTGACATTTTTCCGATATTTCGCTTCGGTTTACAGACAGGACCACTCACATACAAACACGAGCGCACGCACATTCCAGTAAGAATGATAATTCGTTTAGGAAATCTCAAAACGTTTATTTGGGTAAAATCCGATATTGAATTTTTGGTGTGAATACGAGTACTTACTAGAAGTAAGCATAAGTACGTTTTCCCGAAGTTTCTCCTACCAAAACTGTTTTTTTTTCTATTCTTCAAAAATTTATGGGATAGTAATTTTGAATAGAATATCGTAAATCTCAGGTAATTCGAAAAACAGGATGTGTATTTTGACTTACCTGTTAAGATAGTTACTTCTTTTAAAATTACATATAATTTCAAAATATAAAATATGGGGAAAAATTATAAAAGAAAAAGAGATCTTGTTAAAACGTATACAGTTTAAATGAGATAACTTGTTTTTGGAATTGACAGTTCTCGAAATAATCGTTCCTTTATGTTTAAACCCGAGAAAATCCGAGTAGAAACTTGCAGACAGGCAGCTTTAGGCAACTAACGTGCTGGCCCATTTCCCAGATTTTTAGTAGTACATTTTTACTTTCTCTACTACGTATAGTAAGTAGGGGAAGTATTGCATTCCACTCAAAAATTCGATACCGATATTTCACCGGAAAATCAATGTTTTGAGGCCTCCTGAATCCAAAAAAAAGTATTTTTGGAAACATGTCTGTGTGTGTGTGTGTGTGTGTGTGTGTGTGTGTGTGTGTGTGTGTGTGTGAACAGCATAACTCAGAAATGAACAGTCGGATAAACGCCAAACTTGGTAGTTAGGTTCAGTATCTTCCAGAGATGCGACACGAAGGTTTTCAAGAAAATCCTCCACCCCAGATTACCCTTTACATGGAACATTTTTCGAAAACCTTTATTTTCTCAAAAACGGCTCTAACGATTTTGATTAAAGTATTATATGTTTAAGACATTTTTATGGTAAATAAAATGTATATCTTGAATTTTCTGGGAATGTCTCCAAAAGTATTCTTCATTGTGAACGACTTTTGCATAACTGGTAAACCATAAGAGATAGACAAAATTTTACTAGACAAAAAATGTAGATCGTGTTGAAATACACAATTTATGTCATATACTTTTTTTGTTGAGTGAACCATTTTCGAGCTATTGCTTATTATTCCCTTAAATTTTTCAATATTTATTTTCTCAAATGGGAATTCGTTATTCATTTTTTTTTGTCTTGGATATGCAAAGAGTATTAATCTGTGGCAAAGAGAATGGTGATGCACTTAGCAACCAGCTAATTAAGAGATATGTCTATGCTTAAAGGCTACTGTATTTCTATATTGCCCTTGCAAATACAAAACAAGGGGAACATAGTACGCCTTAAGCAATAGTCAAATATTTTTAGAACTGGTCGCTATGTGTAAAATGTAATTCTCTTTGCATGTCAAAAGATCGTTTCTGCAAATGTTTATCTCGATTAATATGAAATAGATGGAGAATAAGAGTTTGAAAAAATAGTTTGTACAAGAGTAGAGAAAGTCATGTGAGTGTAACACATAAGATTTCTTATGTTACAGTGTTTCCTTTGTTTATATTGAATTCATGGCTAGCATACCATCTGGTATGTACACATGTGACCGCTGTCTCCACCTCCTCCACACAAATTATAACCCGCTTCTATGCTGAATAAAAAGTGCTGCTTTATATAAATAATCTACAGAATCATTATGAAATGGCAATGGTCATGGAAAATCGTGTAAGTGATGATGTTTTTTTTTCTCGTTAAATTAGAGCTCTTTTTCGTATAATAGAATCAGGTATATTATTGGTTTAAACTGTTATAAGTAATCAAATAATCTTTTGAAACATGAAAGAAAGTTTCTAAAAAAAGACGCATTAGCAAATAGCTGTCTGTTTCGCTTAAGACAAAGAGCGACGCGATATTTAAATGGCAGGTGACATAAACCTAATCTGTGGTTGCCGTAATGGCAAGGTTCTTGGTGATGGAGGCACTTAAAATGACCTCAAGAATGGTTTCACCTCTGCCCTATACATTACCAAGAAATATGTAGAGGGGCATCACTTTATGAAGGTCATTTTACCCACGAGTTCAACTCATCTACCTCGAGAAAATTTCACAAAACGTTCCGGTGTAAGATGAACTTTTAGGTAAGTTCTCTGCAGATTTGACAAAGCAATTAATTAATGGCTAACTCGCCCTGCGTAGGATAACTCCTTAGAACAACAGTTGTAGATCTGTCCCTGTTGTGCAAAATCTTCTGTCTAAAAATTAACACATCTAGACACAATGAGAGGACGAGTTAAACATTTGTTTCTTGCACTCAGGAAAGATGCTGTGCCTTGCTGCTGCGTTTAGATATTGACACCATTTTAGGCCCACGCCTTCGCTGGCGACTTCTTCACGGCAGTCACCAACACGATCAAAGAATGAGAAGTACACACGACGGTCAAACTTCTTAAGCAAGAAGGGATGTAACTGGCTGGAACTTGGGTTAGACTAAGAAAGGAGTTCACCTTTTCAAATCCATGATCGTCATAACATAATATTTTGCAGGAAAGAGAAACAGCGGGAAGCTTAGTAGTCAATGATGTTCAAGGATGATCACCGACAAAACAGTTTCGATCATTCCGATTCTTATTTCACAGCACATTTTTTTCACGGTGGGTATACACTATGGTAGTGTGAAAACGAACGTTCATGCAGTCTGGACTACGAAAAGATAAAATGTCATCACGATAGGTGATCCTCACTGGTGCCCAGAAAAACATTAGCCACTTCTTGAGCATCCCCGCTACATTTCAGAGTTATGCTGTTGACTATAATGTATTTGAACCTATGTGATAAGGATTGAGAGACTAGCCTTTTGACAACAATATTGTATTGTTAATGTTCATCCTTCTACTTTCTGTCAAACGTGCATTTGCATGCCTTATAGGAAGAATGACATCGGTTATGCGTCCAATATTGGTTGTAAACTTTGCTTAATGTTTAGTTTCCGATAACGGATCAAAAAGATCGTTTAACAAGGCAACCTAAAACGGAAAGTATACGTTGAAGGATTCAATCAATCGAGGATAGGTTGCTCAGTGCAAACCCAGTACCCTCCATTCTTCGGTCTCTGATGCTTTCCTCTTCGTCTCCACTTATGAACCATATAAGTGAATATTGTTTATCATCTGCTACCTTCTTCTACCTTGAAGGCTTTTCCACTCACGATTCAATCCATCATATCGCTTAATAAGCAGTGTCTTTCATTCATCGTCCCCTTTCTGATCAGTTTGGCGATTGTTCTTCCCTCACCAAGTGTTTCTAAAGCAGCTTCATGATTTATTTTTCCCTCCAAATCCAAAAGGTTCAGATACTATCAATAATTTCAATAATTTATTCTTACTTTGTCGCAAATTCTATTTTCCGGACACTGCATTGTTGCACTTCACAAATATTTTTGGCTTGGTTCAAGTGCAAGAAATCCAAATATCTCTGTCCTCTTTAGGAAGGACTGACCTTAGTAATGTTCTTGTTCTTTTTAGTTCAAAACGAAAGTGTGTTAGTACCAGTCTCGGAAGTATAAAAACAAACAAACCAGGAATCGAGGCCAGTACCCCGCGTATAAATTAGACCGCCAAATGACGGATTCTGTTTAAGAAAAACGCAGCATTAAAAACCGTGTCCCAGAAATCACTGCTACACTGAAGGTTAGAAGAAATTTAATTGAAATCGCCCATGTGAAATAACAAATGAGCTGAGTATAAAATAGCGCAAAGAAAGTAGGTCTGGTGCCCGACCTTGGGTATTTACTCCAATTTCTGCGACCCATTTTATTAAATTGTTTTCTTTTAGGAAACGTGCTAATCTAAAGCTACGATCGCCTCGCCCTTGTCGATGTTATCACCTCTCTCTGCTGTGATCTTGGGGAGATCCCTCATTTCCGGTTCACGAAAATAAACTTAACAACCTCTTCAGACTTGCTCGTGGGAAAGACCTTCATTTGGGACATCACAAGGTTTGTATATAGGCACAGAAAATCCAACAGACTAGGCACTTTGGAAACAGCGACACCGCCAGGCGACTGTTGTGACTGAGTCAAGAGATCGGTTGCCATAGGATAACAACGCGGTACATTTTTCTGTGTGCAATAATAAGAGTAAAGTGTTTATAAATAACGTTATAAATAAGCCAATTCTTTGTTGCGGGGATTGTGTGTCTCCCTAGTGTCCCAGGTCCGAATCTCGATTAGACTGCATTATCTCCGGAGTTTTCCCTTATTCTTAGAAGAAAAATTTCATATGACTCTACGGACCCCATTCATTCATTCAGCAATATAACTTCCTGGTTAAAGGAAGTTAAAAATGCTACATTCACATGGCTTTCTCTGATATTGTTTATTCTTATATCTCTCCTAGAATTATCCTTACAAACACGTATTTTTCTATTTCATCTTAATCGAAATGAACGCTTGCATAAACGTTTTCATTACATATTTCACGGCAGGTACAAGGGGGATACAGGAGGCTAAAGCGATAGTCAAATGTTTAAGCGGGTCGCTATATCCAGGCTTTGAAATTCCATCCTTTACATAACATCGCGAGAAACAAAAGAATGGAGGCTTTACTTCAGAAAATATGTGAAGTATTGAAAAATTCAAACCAATAACGAATAGGTACTTTGTAAATAGTTAATGCAAGAAAGAAAAAGGATAAAGAAAATAGAAAGAAAGGGGGAAATAAAAGCATTTGCCAGTGTTGTTTCATGCGTACGGACGGAACATACGATCACGCGGCAGTAGTAGGTGCCTTTCAGTAGTGAACGTACCTGAAGAGGAAGGTATATACGAGGGCTGATTAATAAAGACTGAGATTGATTTTTTCCTGTAGCTTTCTTGAGAGTTTCCTGTCTCTACCATGAATATTTGAAAAGAGCGGGGTTTCATGTATAATGTCCATAGGCGGCAGCACTCTCGTATCGGTAGGTTGGTAGTAATGCTGTATATTGTTGACCCTAGTTGAATTTCCCATACCACAAAATGAAGGTGACACAAGAGGAGCAATAAAATTTTGTTTTCGTTTAAATAATACAGCCTCTGAAACTTTGGAAAAGCTGAAGCAAGCATACGGTGAAGATGCACAGTGTTTAGGTGGTTCAAAGACTTCAAAGTAGAGCGAGTCCTCTGTGCTAAGCAAGGTGCTTCTGCTATGACTGAAGTCAACATCAACACAGCTGCTGTGATTGTTGTTCCCACTCACACCACTGTTACAGCAGCGTACTTCACGTCAGTATTGGCTACACCGAGGAAGCACATTGCAAGGAAACATCCAGAACTTATCACAACGTGCGGCCTCACGTTGCAAATCAAGTCCAGGAATGTTTGGCTAAATTCAACATTACCCGTGTGCCGCATCTGCCTTATAGCCCCAATCTTGTCCCGTGTGATTTCTTTTTATTCCCATTCCGGGGCTTTCGATTTGATAGCACTGAAGCAGTGCTGAAGAAAAGTGAGGCGATTCTCAAAGACCTGACAAAGAATGGCCTGTACCATGTGTTCGAGGACTGGCAGAGACACTATAAAAAGCGCATTCAAGTTGGAGAGGACTACTTTGAAAATGACCATGTCAACATTGAAATGGAGTAATAAATATCTGTGAAAAAATAGCCTCAATCTTTATTGATCAGCCCTCGTATATAGCTTATGAGAAATAAAGATAGAGAAAGAGTAATTAAATTTTTTTTCTTTCTTCAAATAAGAAGTCTCAAACAGCAACAGAAATTATTTGTGGCAAGCTTTTGTCTTCCTTTAATGGTTTCCCAGTACCACAAATAAAAAAGTGGAAAGCACTTCAGAAAAAGTTTTAGGAAATTATAGAAAATCAACAAAAGAAAATATTTGTATAGGTACATTTCGACATGTATAATGTTGATGAAATCACGATATAGACCTTTGGAAAAGCTGGGTTACAGATGAATATTTCACTTTTAAGGCAAAAGTGTATATATAGCCTCGTGTGATAAAGATTCGAAAAGTGGCAATTCATTACCTTATAGAAAATTATCGTTTTTCGTAATAGTTCATCAGTGTCGTGAGCATTGATCGCAGATTTTTGTGGTGCATTTTATTTATAAAGGGCTGAAGTTGAGTAATTAAAAGAGAATTTAAGTACCGTAAGAAATAGAAATGTCTTTTAGAAGCACGGAGGGAACTCAAGGATTTGGTCGCTGATTTATTGAGATTCAAAAGGATTTTAAATTTTGACAACAGAAGTCATCTAATAGTAAAAGGAATAAAGGAACCGAGGGCACCCTTAGAATGGGTAATAATAGGATTCCAAAGTAAGTGTTAACATATAAACCAGCTGATAAAAATATGTTGCCCGTAAATATGATTGAACTGGACAACTGCTAAGTTCACCGTATGAGATTTAGGAGATCATGATAATGATGGTGATAAATTAAATTGAGTTTTATTTATGGACGATGTTTAACTACTATGATCCTTATCGTCCCGTTCTATATTGGACGTGAAAGACCGGACATTTTGTTCAGAGGCCTCTTAATCAGGCTTGAGGTTCTTTTACGTGCCATAAATCTACGGCATGGGACCTCCGGCTTCACTTCCCTTCCGAAGGAAGCCATGCTTAGAATTTTTACGCCCGATAAAATTCATCGCCCTCCGCCGGGTTTGAACCCGCGACCTCGGTAACTAGAGGCTAGCGTGGTACCCCTAAACCACGTAAAATGATGAGATGATGATGATAGTGAAAATATATGAGGATGAAATAGTAAACTGGGTTAATTATTTTATATAGCTTCACAGTATCCCTGGAATATCACACGAATATTCAATGGAAAATATGTTGGCATGGTTCTGAGGAATAGCCTTGCCTGATTCCGTTAGCAGAGCTCAAGATTTCGAGACAATTTCCTCAGAATGTCGTTCGGTTCTTCATACTGCAGGACATCTACGTATCCTCAGGTAATCCTTACATATTATTCTGTTGTTCTTGATTATTATCAACGGACAAAGGATGGTAACAAAGACAGAGGTTTTCAGTACATCAATACGGTTGCACCAGTTGCATACATTTGTTGTATTCTATCATTAGTGAACTATGGTAACTAATGCTGTGCTCTTATATCGTCGTCTTTTTTTCCCCCTTTTTTTTTAATTCCAATCTCAGTACCTGTTTGTCCACCAAATGGCACGTGTACAACAGGTCAAAGTTGGGTTTGACCCGAGGTGCAGAATCTGTAGGGTCCAATTTCCAACTCGCGTGTCTGTCAGATTGCATTATTTCCGTAGCGGTAATGCACGCACAACGGTAGCCACAAAGTTATTCGAGAGGACAGAAGATGGCGACAAGAATGCAGACGTGACACATCTCCTGCCTCTGCGGCACACGCTGCAACGTGATATCTGACGGTGAGAAGAAATTTGTCAGTTCGAGAATGGGACAAAATGCCTTTAAATCTCAGTGGAATCCTTAGGAATGGGGATGACTCTGAAGTACGTGACTTTTACGTCTCATGTTTTATAAAAGCTTGAAGAGAAACTCATCCTTGACAGGTGTCTCGAATATGGGCCTGTGGTTTTCGGAACCCAGTCTGAGATTGAAGCCATATCAGTGAATCGTGTTTTGTAATGTCTCTTGATAGTCTTCCCAAAATGTGTGTTGAACCACCTGTCCTAAATAACAGTATAATGAAGCATGAAAACACCACTGGCAAATGGATTGATTTTAACGCCCTAAACGCCATCTTGTTTGTAAACACTGACCAAAGATGAATAGATGCCACAGTTTCATTTGGATCATTTTTCTGTAGAGGGAAATTAAAAATAATACAGGTTTTGCTCTTATGGTAATAATAATTTGAATAAATGTTATAACACTATTCATAGCGATCAGAAAATACAAGTTCCCTTCTTTTAATGGATAGTTTTGTGGCGAGAGAGAAGCTGAAAGCTGATATACGTTTTTAGAAAATTACAAGTTTTTGGAAGTTTGAAAAGGAATTAGAGTGAAATGTTCATAAGTAATATTGCAAATTTTACGGTATTTAATCTAAAATATTCTTTACACAGTCAGCATTATAAACAGGTTATTATATACTGTCAAAATAGTACATAATTGGGACCTTTAAGGCATGCATTCCAAAATGGATAAATGAGCAAACAAGTGTACTGAAACGGATGCAGTAATACTCCATATAATTCTAAATTACCTTTTAACCATTAAATTCTAAACCGTTCTGAAACAATCCTTTTGATTCCTTGGTATTTAGGCTGGCAAGGGAAATTATGAAGTCGTGATTTAACGGCCCAAAATGTGCTTTATATCTCTAACGGAAATCCTCATTCATCCTGATATGCCAACATTACAATTACATCCAGTAGACTATTAATGTAAGCTTTAACTTCAGTTTCTGGAAAATATGAGGACGAGTACAAAACTGATATGGCTAGGCAAAGTTATGTTGTTGACTAGTGACACCATACTTCATGAAGCGCAATAATAATTTTTCAAGTTCTTTACAAGAAAAAAATAGCTGAATTATCTCGGCAGTTTCTTTGGAACTTACGGTTTTAATGTAGGTGTTCCTTCTTTAGCAGTTTTTTTACTTCGTTACACTGAATTACCCGCTGTGACATTACGTTGGAGGTGTTTGTTATCAGGATAGTGTGTCCACGTATGAAGCATAGCATAACTTATACTGCCACGTTTGTGTTGATTTTATTGCTTACCTGGGCCATTTCTAACACTGACATGCTGGAGGACGACGTCAGAGCAATTTAGCGCTAAAAATTATGTCATAGAAGCACCGAAGGCTGCGTTGTGTAACACTACATTACTGGCTTGGTATAGAAGCCCTCATAATGACGCTTTAAATAGCCACCAATGACAATTTCAGCTCCATTTCAAAGAGTATTACTGATTTAAATAAACCACCAGCGAACAGGGCCAGCTGTTCTATTCTCGCCCTGGACTTTTAGTCTTTCCTTAGTTTTACTTTATTTTATTAATTATTTTATGTAATGCTCTGGTTTACTGTAGCTTTAATTTAAGACCATATCACGACGTCTTAGGCACACATTCATGGTACTTGCGTGAACCAGCTCGTTTCTGACAGAACAGATGGCCTTAGAGTTGCCCAAAGGATCTTCTGTTTTACTTGCATTGATGATGCCCAGAGTTTGCTACTTAGTTTTATACCTGCTGACCACCAAACGAACTAGGGATCTGGAAATTATATACCAATCCTCATTCATATGCGTTGTTAGGAAATCCCTATTCGGAATGGTCAGGATAATGCTTTAACCTTAATTCCTCCCGAATGCCACTCTCGATCTTACCATTGAGTCATCTCGATCGTTTATTTCGTTCCGGTCTTAAACCCATTTCATTTAACTTTGTCCGCCGCCGCCACCACCACCACCACCACCACCACCACCAAATTTTACACAAATACACAATGTTTAATCTGATTCGAACACACAAATATCCGTTATACAGGCTGTTTCAAAACGAACGACAGTACTTGTTTATGTTCGGTGGATCTCAATAACGAGCTCCTTTACCTATTATAGTGGTATACCTAATTTGGTATTTAAACCTGCTATCTATCGACGATTTAAGATAAAGATTTTTCAGAAATTGCCACCCAGCTCAACTCTCTCTCTTATATGCGGAAACCTATCGTTATTTTTATTTTCTCAAAAACAATTATACTTAATTATTTGTTTAAGATACTAAAGTATGCCGGATAGTGCCTGTTAAATCATCGTCTTTCTTTGAAAAGTAATACATGCTGGAAGCTATACACAAAGTCTTAATATTGGGGAAACTATATCACATTGAAACATAATTTTATGTGGCATTTAATATTCCAGTAATGTTGTGTGTTCAAATATTCTCTAATGTTAGGTAACGTACTTTTTTTTTATTTTTTTTAAAGTTCCCTTGTTTTACCCAGTTTATGTTACTGTGTTTTTACTCTTTTCGTTACCGCTTATTACTGCAACACACCTACACACACAAACACCCATGCCCATGGCGGGACTCGAACCCGCGACCCTCAGCTTGGCGGAGCGCCGGAGGTATACAATCCAGCGACCACGGCTACGAGGGCCGGCTCGTACTTTGAAATCCGAGCTTCTTTTATTTCTCATTATGTCATAACTGATACATTGCTTGTTGTATAAAGAACTTACTGTTGTCTCAGCGTCCTGTGTATAGTATTGTCGATTTAAAATCATTTCTAAGCATAATAGGATACGATATATACACGAAAGGGACACCTCGCACACCGCGACCTATGTACTCCGTAGATCTCCCCAAGGAGAGTCGTCCTCCGTGGTGTAGTGGTTACCATGCTAGTTCTCGAGGTCGCGGGTTCAAACCCGGCGAAGGGCGATGGGTTTTTTCAGGCGTAAAAATCCTTAGCATAGCTTCCTTCGAAGGGAAGTAAAGCCAGTGGTCCCGTGGGGTAGATTTATGGCACGTAAAAGAACCTCAAGCCTGATAGAGAGGCCTCTGAGCAAAATTACCGGTGTTTCACGCCCAATATACAATGGGACGCTAAGGACCACAGCAGTTAAACAGAGTCCATAAATAAAACTCAAAAAGAAATATATATATATATATATATCCCCAAGGAGTAAACGATGAAACCAAGGAACCATAAGAGATTACGGCTGACGCCCACAAGTCCCCAACAATTCCAGCTCGAAGACCCGACTCATTGCCGGAACTGCCTAGATTGGGCGATGATCGTGGACATCAGCCCTCTGGTGAGGAATACTCGTTCCTTGGAGCAACCATCCGCATCTGTCTGGCATCGCCGCACACTGTGAAAACCCGGGACCTCCCGAATACGAGCCTCAAACGTTACCGCGTAGCCACCTCGCTTATTCTAAACATAATAACCAGATGAGAACATAAAACTAAGCTTTTATTGGATAGTTTACAGAACTGCTGTGAAAGACGCAAAGCTAAAACGCCTGGGATGACTGAACTATCCCGGCAAAGAGATAAACATTAGCGCCGCAAGTGACAGACAGAGAGTCTGGGCTCAGAGCTGGCATTCTCCTCCCTCGAATGTGTTTGAATGCTCTTGTTGTGGACAAAAAGGCAAAGCGCAATGGGAATTTTTATTTCCAACATTCTGGTTTATTTTCAGACCGGCGTTTACACGAGTTTCTATTCTGGAGAATGAGGCTAAAAAATGTCGCGTATACAACAGAGAACCCATTAGGAACTAGAAACCGATCCAACATCTGAATTTAACACCAGGCTCACTGCGTGAAAATTTCGGGGAGGTGGGGCTAAAGAACAGTAGGGTTTGTGACGCACAAGATAAATTGAGCATGTGATTAGCATTACTCACCCCAAAACATTGTAGTCATCTTGCTAATTTTATTTACCACAACACGACTACTAGAAATGGCAACGATGAGAATCGAAACCAAGATCATGATCACACTTAGAGTGTATTTGCTGTTCCTATATTCCAGTCATAAACTTCCCTCGATAAACTAGCTTCAATTATGACATTTTGGTGAACAAAACAAAATAGAGCTCAGCACCCGTTCTTACTGTATACGGCGATGACAGTGGTGATACATGAAAAGAAATGATAATTTAGGAAAGAAGCGTTTCAGGTCTGTTTAGGGTACTTCCTCGGCATTTGCCAGTTATGCGGGCTGAGGGAAACCCGGGGAAAAAAACTGTCAGGAAAGACAGTCCTGGCGGGATTTGAACCGCAGACCTTCCGTTCACGAATCTGTGCCTTAACGGCCTCGACTATCTCTGTCGGTGGACAAACCATAAAAACCGCATTTTTCTCTTGAGAGATTTCATAAAAGGTTCAGAACATTCAATTTATTTAGTTATTTGTTTATTTTCTTTGATAACATAGCGATGTTTAGCGATTTCCTGTTAATTTATCTTTATTTCCATTTTTAATACATAGCTATGAGTCAGCGGAGACACACTTCCTTAGTTGCGTAGTTGCCTTTCTGTGAAATTTATTTAGCTTCTATTTATTAATAGGAAAATGAGCCATTTATTAGTTACATGGTGATTAGAGGAGGTTACGAAAATATAGCAGACTGTCTGACTTACTTTTTTGAAACAAGGCCTACTGTCTGAGACATATCGCTCTGTATTTTTACTTTCTTTCCACTTATCTAAGTAGATCTAAGTAAGAAGTATTGCATTCGATATAGGAAATGCACGTTTTGATATACGCTGAACCCAAAAATGATAGTTTCATAAAATAAAAAGCAGGTAAAATTAAGTTTTAGTGATGGTTTTAGTATTACAAAATTCAAACTCAGAAGCGATTATCTAAAATATCTTATTTTCCAGTCATGAGGCTTTTAAAATGTAATTTAAAATCTTAGAATGATCTATGCAGTTGTATTTAAAAAGATTAATTTACTAAATAAATAAAGTGCAATTGAAGGTTCTCTGACAATTATTTGAAGGAAAGTAGGTGCCCATAAATCAATTAGAAAAAATAAATGTAAGTTTAAATGACATACAATTTGGAAAGGTTAACCACCGCTTTCCTAAGAAAGAACTCCTCAGATGAGAGGAGTTCTGTGCAAGATATGTGATCACATCAGTAGCTCAGGAGCTAATGTCAGCACAGAAAGCCAAAGATTCATTCATGTTTTAGTCACAGCAGTGGCACAAGTTTCCCAAATCTGAATCAACTTTCTGACCTTGGCCTTTGTAGTACCGCGCGAGCACGCGCATGTGTGTGTAGGTGTGAACAGCATAACTCAAAAGAAACGTCGGATTAATACCAAATTTGGTATTCAAGGGGAGACTAAATGAACTATCTTGCCAATGTTGGATTTTCATTTTCATGACCCACTACATATCTCAGAAACTATTTAAAATATCGCACTGAAATTTTTACAGGATGTAGATTCACGCCTTCTAAGTTCACTGATATACTACGTATAATAATGAGATTTATTAAGGAAGATAGGCCTTTTTCTTAATTATAGACTTTATTAACCTTTGAAGAAATCATTTTTTTAAACATCACCAACCAATTTATTAACGCCAAATTTGATCAACCACGGCATTGGGGTATTATTTTCATCATCTCAAAATTTAATTTAGCTATCTTCAATAGTTCCTGAGAAAACCGGCCATTTATGTCAGAAAATGTCATTCACAGAAAAGACAAAAGAATTCTTCGACGTAAACATGGAGGAAAAATGTGTTACATCCACATGGCTTTCTCTAGCCTATATCGTTTATTAGTAGGTATACAAGCTATTCTTACAAACCTTTTTTTTTGGTGGGGAGGCTTTCTTTCTGTCGACTTCATTTTAATCGAGATAAACCTTTGCAGAAATATCTGCATTACACATTTCGTTATAGGTACAAAAGAAATAGTGATTTTCAGATGCTTAAGAACTGAAGGCTATATGATGTCTTAAAATTCGTTATTCAATGCAATCGCGAGAAACAACTGGACATCGACAGGACTTTAGTACAAGATTATGTAAAATTCCTTCCGAATGAAGATGACTTTATAGGTTATTCCCAGAAAATTCAAGATATGCAGTTTACTTGCCATTCAAATATATTTAATAGATGATATATTAATCAAAATGCTAGAGCTATTTTTTTAGAAAATAAAAAAATTTGAAAAATGTTCCATGTAAAGGGTGGGGGAATTTTCCTGTAAATCTTCATGTCGCATCTTTGAAAGTTGCTGAACCTAAATACCAAGTTTGGTGTATATCCGAATTTTGGTTTTTGAGTTATACTGTTCACAGGCACAGTCGCGCGCGCGCACACACACACCCAGAGAGAGAGAGAGAGAGAGAGAGAGAGAGAGAGAGAGAGAGAGAGGTGCACAGACCTTTTTCTAAAAATTTCCTTTTTTTTAGATTCAGGGGCTTCAAAAATTTATTTCTGGAAATCTCGGTATCGAATTTTTAGGAGGAATGCAATACCTTCTTACCTACCACCTACGTGGAAGAGAAAGTAAAAATTCGCATATATTCACAAGGTTAAAAACACATTGCTTGGAGATATGTCACATTAGAAATGGTACCAACTTTTATAGGAAAGCATGCCTTAAAGGATCTGTTAAAAATAACCATTATACTTGAAAGAGTTTAGGAGTTATGACTTTTTGTAAACTCAATTATTTAACTTGTTACCTGACTACGAGCATGTAATAATCATGGGAGATTTCAATACTAATCTTATCGCTCGAGATTCTCTTCAACTGTTAACTTACAACGGTGTTTCACTCCTGCAACATGACCATCCTCTTGCTCTCACCCACCATACTCACCCACCAGAGTTCAGATTACAAAAGTTTAGGTGAAGTACTATGTTTAAAAATATAGTTAAAATATAAGTATATGTCTAACATGATATGATATGACAAATATGAAGTTCCAATTTACAAGACAACTATTTGTTTAACTATTTAACAACAACAGGACAACTATCCTTTTTGATAATGTTCGCCATTTAGTCTCGTCTTAATTTCATCAGCTTCCATGGATGCGACACAAGGATTTTCAAAAAAATCCTTCCAAACCCAGCTACCTCTTACGTGAAAAAGCTTCATTCTTTTCATTTTTTCAGAAATGGTGCTAACAATTTTGATAAAAATATAGTAAATTTGAGACATTGATGCGATATATGAAATGTCCATCTTGAATTTTCGGCTAATAGTCTGGGAAATCTTCATATTGATTGAATTTTGTGTAATTCTGTATAAACGGGAAAATCATAAAATAAAGACAAAATGTTACTACCGGAGAAAATGTATAACTCATTATGATACACACTTTGTGTCAGGTTTTTTGTAGCGTTAGCCAATTTATGAAATATCCATGTTGCATGATTACGCTTTCCCAAGTACGTCATCTGACGGACATCCTTGAAAACTCGAGATTCTTCTCTTTTCTTTCCATTGACAGAGCCCGTCTGCTCATCTCGGCTAAACATTTGAATGCTATTCCCATAGTGTTTTGTGTAGGTATAAAACCAGTTATTGCTTAATTTGAAATCATTCTTAGGCAAAACTTTCTCGTGGACAAAATAATCACTTTATACACGAGTACTTTATAATACGTAAGGGATGCATGCGAACTTGTCGTAGGTATGTAGAGAAGGTCGTGGTGTGTTTACACGAGATGCTTAATGTACGATATTTTCCTTGACTATCGCCAAAAATTAGTTTCTGTAAAATGCAGCTTCACATCTCCTTTTGATTTAAAATACAACTCAATATTATGGTTTTGTGTAAGCTAATACTTATGTTTCTTTAATGATATCATATTTATTCCATATATAAAATAATCGCAAATTCATTTTTACCCATTTTTCGAACATTACATTTCCAATCTCCATGTATATCATGTAGATAAGATTTTTAATCATGTAAATGATTTTTCGAATTATTATATAATTTCTGTTTACCTAGTGTCAACAGAATCAGCAAACAGCACCGTACCCTTCAGCCATTCGAAGCTTGTAGTTCAATGTGTTTTAAATCCAATCTTACCTACAATACTACATATAGGAACTCAATTCCCTGTGTTTCAAGCCCCTTTTGGACACTTTAAACTTGACGCAGTCTCTTACGTGTAATTTATAAAATGGATGATGGGTCGTAGTTACTCCAGAATTGCAGTAGTTCTTGTTGCCAATGTGGCATGACTTTAGAACAGCCATTTTGGGTATAACCCTGTCCCTAATGGCTCGCGGCCTATCTCTTCTCCAATTGCAAAGTTCCGCCATTTTCTTTTCACTATTTTGGTACTGCATGCATCCAATGGAAGTGTTGGGGGATTGGTAATAATCTAAACTTACTGTGCAGTAAAAGTGTATGAAAACGACTGTAAAACTGGCGCAGTTCTTAGTGCAAGGCGCCATTTTTTTTTGGGGACTTTGAATCCAAAGAACTTTTTTATCCTTAAGCTTCCAAGGCAAATCTGTTTCTTTGTACGCTGCATAAACTCAAAAACCGCTATATATTGAAAAGAATGGAGTTTCGTTTCTACTTCGATCGTGAGAGATATACGCAATCCTATTTAAGATACTTGTAAAACAGTTTTGTCATATTTCAACCCTTACCGAAAGATACAGCTAGTACAGGCCATTGCTCCAGACCGCGTCATGATTTCCGCTAACGGAATACAACGGGAAGTTTCGCGAATCGGGAGCAGTGTTACAAACTGTCGCTGTGTATTTATCTGAAATAATACGCAACCTCTGCTTTTACAATAAACGTGAACTGCAAGCTCTCTACGTATAATACACATTTACCCTGTTGCAAATGTGACAACTGTCCCAGTTAAAAACTACGGATAGATGGCTGTATTTTTTGTGTTTTAATATGGAAATAGCGTTATTTAAAGCTTTTTACGAATCTTTAATGAATTTAGTTTATTTTAAGGATATTTATTTAATTTTACTAGCCTTTGGTGATGTTACTATCCATTTGGAGGATTTTCTTAATTGTATAAGTAATTTTATGTTGAGCCAGTCTTTAAAACGTAAACTTGAGTTTTATTAAAGAGAATTTGATGTGTTAGATTCACATGACTTCCTCTGCGCTTTATCGCTTATTAGTGGGTACACAAATTATTCTTACGAAAGTTTAGCCTCTTATCTAGTTTATTTTCATCCAGATAAACATTTCTAGAAATAGCTGCATTACATATTTCGTTATAGATACAAAGGGAATAGCGATAGCCAAATGTTTTGAAGCTGGACGTTATACGCTGGCCTTAAATTCCATACTTTTTCTATGACGAGAAACAGCTGAAAATCGACAGGATTTTAAAAGAATGGCCAAGTATCGAAAAATTCGAACCATTAGTAATCAATATTTCGAAAATGGCTGATGTCACAAAAAAGTTATTTCAAATAAATTGTATGTTTTAAAGAAATCTACTTTTTTTATAGTGTGCTTTCGTCTACCGCTTATTCATTCATTATTACCGGAAAACCCGGAGAAAACCCGCCCAGATGCCGCTTCGTCCACCACAAATCCCACATGCAGGTCCCTGGGATTGAACCCGGGCCGCCTCGGTGGGAGGCGAGCGGTCTAACCACTCGGCCACGGCGCCGCCACCGTCTATCTCTTAACGTTTAACATTATACAAGAAATTCCTTCGAATGAAGTGGACTTCACAGGCTATTCCCACAGACTGTTTGTTATGTAAATGTCTTTAATATATGGTGTTTTAATTAACATCGTTAAAGTTATTTTTAGAAATTAAAAAATTTCGAAATTTTTTCCATTAAAGAGTATTTTGGGATGGCGGAGATTTTCTTGAAAAGTTTGGTATTTATCCGAGTTTTTGTTTTTGGGTTATGCTGTTCACAGACACACACACATCCATCTTACCCTAAAAATGCTTTTAGGGCGTTGATGGGGCCTCAAAACATGTATTTCCGGTGAAATCTCGGTACAGAATTTTTTGGTGGAATGCAATTCCTTCTCTACCTACTACGTAGGTGATAGAGAAAGTAAAACTATTTCCAGAAAAATTAAACACATGCTGTCATGGATGCGTCACTGAATTATACAAGAACTGTTGAAGCAAAGAATCAGGACTTTAAATATTTCCTAATTATTAAAGCAGAGGTACCATGTAACATTTTAGAATTAAAATGGAGGTGAATTCTAAAAGGCCAATGCATGAGAATTAACGTATACACAAGAAAAGTTCTCTTCTTTTCGTAATGTAAGCGTGTATTACTTTAACAAGTAAAGTAAATGAAATATAAATACTTTATGCGTTTTCTATTTAAACGGTTGTTGTTTACAAACAATGACTTTTTGTCTCTGATTGTTTCCCTTCTAGAAAGATGATAATAGAAGTTGACCATTAGTCTATCTCATAGAACGATATTTAAAGTGGCTAACTTTTATTCTGAAAATCAGCAGTAGTTCACCTAGATATGCGTGTCTTATTGCCTACTGCCGTGCTCTACGATGAAAACTTCAGCATACGTTTTACGCAGCGGCTTGTGTGTGAAGAATCAAGGACAAACCAATGGGAATGCACACTTGAAGTCCGTGACGCAAGTGATGAGGAAGTGGAAAGAAAGGTGCAGTTCTCCAATAATTTAGCGGCGACTGCTGCTTTGAGATGATATTTACGTAATATGACTCACATGAAACATCATATCGGGACGTTCAAGGGATGGTGCTGCGGCCAAAGTCTGGAACACCAGGATATGCCCTTTCTTGCAAAATGATTCACTTCCAGAAGGCACACGCAACAGGATGTCAGAAAGTCCACTTTTTGTTTCAGAATCGTGTATAGTCCTCAAACTAATCTATCACACTGCATTGTGATTCTCAGCTAAAACTAAGTGATAGTTCTATGCCCCTGCAAAAATGCCGTGAAAGAGACAATAATAATAATAATAATAATAATAATAATAATAATAATAATAATAACAGAACTCCGCCACTTTTAATTTCTCTGTTTAGGTCTAAGAACTGTAAGGAGAACCCCGCAAATAGCTATTCCTCCACTATCAATACCTCATTCCTCAAAATTCTGGATTGCAGAGCGAAATTTGGATTTGTTTTGAAAAATGGCAATGGATTATTGCGGCGGCAAGTTAAATTTGTGGGGACAAAGAAAAAGAAGAAATAAAAGGAAACGCAAATGCTTGAAACTAATAATAATTTCAATCTCTAACTATATTATATCTAATATTATAACTAATAATAAACTAATAATTTCATTTGGACATAATTCAATGAATTCATGGTACTCAATCGGTAAGTGAGAACCCTTTATGTTTAAAAGATAATTAGTTTTAGGTATCTTTTTCCGCCTACATTCAGGTTTGTTTCTGTCAACTCTGCTTGGTAATACAACGGCATTCATATACGTATGATAAATTTAAAGGCCAAATCTGCATTTAAATTACCTTGAGAGTACAAGTTTTGAAGGAAACTAAGCGAGAGTGAGAGAGGCAGAGCAGCATGAACTGCTTTTTTTCGAATTTTCTTTTCTCCTTTTCGAAAATAGCTTAAACCAGTATTACTTGTGTGCCGTGCAGTTTCTACAGTTTGAAAGAAACCCAGCATTTTTATCGAAAATTCAGCTTAGTAAACCTAAACTTATTGTATTCTAGTTTCCTCGTAACTGGCTGTTTGTATATGGAAAGTTACTGTTTAAAAAAAATGGAGAAATGCGTATTATTGTTGCGCTCACGCATAGCAGAACAAAACACTAATTAGTTTATTTCTTTATTGGGCCAATTTAGTAAATAAAGTGAAATCGATAAACTAAAACTTGCTTCATCGCTTGAGATTACGAGATGTTACAGAAGTCCCGTGTTGCAATAAAAACAAAACGATACACTCAATGTATAACGTCTTTCTTTTTCCTACAACTGGGCACCAATATCCAGCAGCTTTCCATACATACAACAGCTGGGGGAAGTTCCCGATCTCTTTCCCCATCCGTTTTTCTTTTTCTTTCTTTTCCCCTTTGGTTCAGTTGTTTGTGTGACTGCGCGCGGCAATGTTTTCCTGGGAGGGGGCAGGCGCTGTCGCCATTCGTCGAGATTAAACCCACCAGCCAATAGCGATAACATGTCGCGGTGACGTCACACGGATGGTTTAAAACGCGTGGTGGCGAAACACCAAGGTTTAGACGTGCGATCATAGCGAGAAAGCTCGTGTGGCTTACTCGGCACAGCGGCACTCCACTGCCCAGTGTGCGAGAAATCGCCACTCGTGTTTGTTATTGCGGTGAAGAAGTTTTGTTTTGGTGCCACCGCGAAATTAAGTTTGGAAAAGTTAACGATGTGCATGGTGCTTGAACAGTAAAGGAATCTCATCGGCTCTAGTCTGAAAGTTCGTGAACTGTCTTCACGAAAAGCAATAATTAAAGCCAAAGTTAATTGTACTGTTCCTGCAATAGTCTTCGAGTCGTAGCGTGAGGGAACGCTACGTCGCAGCTGTTAGATATTAAGTTAATCGTATCTACCTCAAACACGGCTCTCACCAGTCACAAAGCCAAAAACATGGTGGGGACAAACGCTACATTGATTGCCATTCGTATGGTTCGCAGCAAACTGAGGAAGAGGGATGACGGCACGAGGCATCCTCAGGACCATGTCATCCTCCAGGCTGCTGCACCTCCGGCGACGCAACACAACCATCACCATCATCACCACCACAACCACACCAACAACAATCACAACCACCACCATCACAACAACAATAATAATATACCGCAACCACCACCGCTGCCAGCTATGTGCAACGGGGGTACAACTATTCCAACCGTGTCGGCGACTGTCATCTATCCTCCACCACCTCCACTGCCGCAGGACAACCAGCAGCCACCCCGGCAGTTCATTTGGCAGCTACCAGCAGCCCACCACTTCGTTATGTACAACAACGACAAAGTAAGTACATGTTCTTTACTTTGTCGCTAGTAATAGGGTTTACTTGCTTCGTGAAAGTGAAATGTATGGACATTTATATGTGAACCAAGTGAAACTAAAGCAAACGGTAGTGTGATAGTGTTGTTAACAGTCAACAGGTCAATAATAATCGTATGTTTTTTTAATCGGAATGGTGAGGAAATTATGATTGTTTCAATATTTTCACACAGTAACTGATAGAGAAAGCAAAGAATTGGTGTGAAAGACAGAAATTCAGTGGTTATCATTAAATTATATAATTTCCATCAGCACTGAGCGAAACCAAATTAAATTACCCCGCCATATAACCATCTAGAAGCAACTATGTTGTACACAACCGGTTTTGCCAGAAGTACTGTCGAATGGCATTTCGGCGTTTGTAATAATAGTTATCACCAGGTGTCTCAGCCTAGGATTCCACTTTGGTAATAGGAAAATAAAATTCTGCTAAGGTGTTATGACGAAATTAGTTTCAATGTAGACACCTGTGTGAATCGTAACAGTGCATTAGTTGTTATTCCAGCCCCTAATTTCCCCTTACATTTTCACGCCACAGCTTGACTTATGGTAGTATTTTTTGTTCTCATAGGAGACTCTTGTACACCCACTCCCAGCGGAGCAACCAGGATTCTGCCGGGGCTTCCGCAAGAATCTTCAAGGGCGCTGGAAACGACTTGTTAAGAGGAAACCCATCAATGAGACATATGCAATCCCGCCAGAGCTTCGGGATCAGCTGAAGAATATCTACGTGTATTAAGAGGTTTACTTTCAAAGACTCTTAACCATCTAGAGAGCCTTTAGATGAAAATGACACTTCTTCAGTTGATTGTCTAACCTAAAATGCAGTTCCTGTTCAATAGTTTTATAAGCAAAAAGTCGAATGTGAAGCTAGTATTGCGTACATGTCCTACTGATCTTCATTTTGCTTTTCAAATGAATTTAAATAAAGTCATTCATTGGCTAGTAAAATTTCTGAAGGAATGTTTGGGGTTACTTGATCTTCTGTTGAGGACAGTGTCATTTTGCAAGCAAATGTAGTGTTTTACCAAACGTGCAAGCACATTACTGTAACCTTATGTGGACTGATACAACAAAAGATGTATTGCATAGATTTGGCAAAACATTTCCTCTACTTGCAACAATCACATTGCCTTGAAAGGATCAAGAAGGGATTAGGTCCAAAACTTACATCTAGCTTCAAAGAAGTGTTAAAGGCATAAACATTTGCAGTATTTCTTTTCTGGGGAAAAGTTTTCAGTGTTCTGGAGAAAAGCATTATGCTTCCAGAATTCAACACTGATAAAGATTTCCAATTTAAGATAGCAGTAAACAGCATTTTAATAGTTTCCAGCATTTCTGCTTTTTGAAGGCAGATGTTGCAAGTAATTCCATTCAGATAGTAAATCATTTAGTAGCAATTTGCAAGGTCCAGCTATAACAATCAGTATATGTTTGCATTTGAGGAAATGGAAAGGTTTTCAGTGGACTTAATGAATGTGACAGCAAAATCAAATAGAAATGTCATGTTAGTGAAAGAATGTGATATACCTTCAAATGCAAACCAACAAAAAGTCAAGACTTATGATATTATGCTGTAAATATTTCAAATAGATATTTTTGTAGAAAGTATTAATATAAATAAGAAAATGTCTCAGTGGCTGTTTCCTCTTGACAGAAGTATGTTATGGAGTAAGCGAAGGGAAAAAAAAAAGTTTTGTGAACGAAGGAAGATTAAAGTATTTCTTTAGCTCATATTGAGCTCGGTTTTGTATGTGTGTCATACCAAGGTACAAAGAAAAGCAATGAAAAGAATTGTACCAATATTCATTTACAGCTCACTTGTAAATGCATTTTAAGTAGTTAACAATACAAAAGAAAAGTTATTATTGGAAAATTATCCTTTGAGGAATAGCATTCTTTTAATAAAAGTGTTTCGGTATTTGCATGGAAATTTGAAAAAAAGGGTTTATATAACATTAACTGTAAATATTCAGATATTTCCATTACTTGTATTGATAACTACTTGCAAAATTACAACATGGTTGACTTGTAAATATTTTAGCCTGTGTATATATATATATTTCTTAATATAATATTTTTCTTCAGTTTTATTGTAAGCAATGCATTGATTGTGTCAGTTAACTTGTTAAACAAAGTAAGATTTTGAGAGACTAGTCATGGATTTTATGCCAAATTGTGCAGCACAGGAAAAGCCAAAGCAGTTAAGTGGGGGCATGTTACTTAGTATTCTGTTTGCATTTAATTAAAAGCCAACGTCTTGGGTTATTGTAAACAACCTGTGGCTATCAAACTTAATTTTTTGGTTCCTCATCTAAACTGCCCTCACACTTGCAAGGCATATTATGCAGCTTTGTGCTTAATCGGAGAAACAATGGTTCATGACCCAGTTGCTGCACATGTATTTTAAATTGAAAGATAAAAAATACACAGAAACTGAACTAGATGCATGATCTGAAGTATTCTTTATACATTAAGGATCATCAATTTGTTCATGTCATGTATTTTTCGTCTTTACTAAAATCATTCCATCATTAGATCACAAATTATATTTTTAAATGTTCCAACAAAATGTAAATAAACAAAGTGATTTAATTTAACAGCTTGTACTATGAGAATAATTAGCCAGGAATTTCCTACAAAGATTTTAATACCTCCACAATCCTAGTTCCTCCATTTCCTGAAGACAGGGGGCCAATATTCAGCTAACATTAAGGAAACAGTATGTTTTACTGAAGAAGGTTTTAGTAAAACTATCCAATGATATTATGGAGCGTACACATTATTTTATCTGCTGTAACTGATATACTACAAACATAAACAATTAGGGAACAAAATCTTGACAATAGCAATGCAGAATAAATACTTGAAAATGTCATTACCTGAAATATACGACATTTTTATAAACATTGATAGGGTCAAATTTGAGAAAATAAAAATAATCAAACTGTTTGCATGCAAAGGGTATTTTAGGGTTGGGGAAATAGCTGAAATTCTTAAATGTAGCATTCTTGAAAAAATACTGAATTTAAACACAACGTCTGAGGTTACTTTTTGGGATTCAGGGGGACTTCAAAGCATATTTCAGGTGAAATCTTTGATACTAAACTTTTGGTTGGAATACAGTACTTAACTACCTAAAAGAACGTAAAGATAACGTGCTATTTTGATTTGTGGCGTCAGAATTGTGTATGACTTTTTTTTGGAGAATTAATTTACTAAAAAGATATAGATAGTACAAAGACAACTAGCAAAACTTCTATGCATTTTCATTTGCATGGCTTTCTGTACTCACTATATTTTCATATAGATTTTACAAATTCATCTCTTTACTTCAAGTTAACTAAGATAAAAATTTACATAAATAATTTCAATTAAGCATTTTGTTATAGTTGCAAAGGGGATATTAACAGTCAAATGTTTAAAATATTTAGATCACTATGTAATTAGCTTTGAAATTCCATGCCCTTTCCATTACATCGTGAGAAACAACTTAAGGTTGCTAAATAAATGAAATGAAGTATTGAAAAATTCAAACCAATAACAACGGATGTCTTAGAAATGGAAAATACCACAAAAAGAGTTATTTGAAATAAATGTATGTTTTAAAGAGCTCTACATTTTTAGTGTGGTAAATTTTTGACTTATCTCATGATTTACCAGTTATACAAAGTTGATTCTGAATGAAGAGGACTTCATAGGCTGTTCCAAGAAGATTCAAGATATAAGTTTTATTTTTCATGTAAACTTAATTATATGGTACTTTAATCAAAATGAGCCATTTTTTAGGAAATAAAAAATGTTGAAACATCTATGTAAGGGATAGTTTGGGGTGGGGGAATTTTCTTTAAAATCTTCATGTTGGATCTTTGGAAGGTTCTGAATCTAAATAAGATTTGTCTGACTTTTCAGTTTTGAATTGTGCTATCCACACACACACACACACACACACTAAAAAGCTTCTTTTTTTTAATTATCGTATTCAGGGGGATTCAAAAACGTCTATTTCTAGTGAAATGTCCATATTGAATTTTTGGTTGGAATGCAATACTTTCTCTACCTATCGGGTATGTTTTAGAGAAGTAAGAGAGTAACTTGAAATTAGAAAACTAAAATATATTTCAGGCATTTGATAAATGGGTATACACAAAATATTTATTGTCAATGTCTACCTACTTTATATGGCACCAACCACATAGGACAGGAGGGAAGTACCCATAAGAATCTGTCACCAGGTGGCTTTGCACTTAACCCGAACTATCAGGGATATAGTTATATTCATTTCTTAGGTTTATTTAAGTACACTAGCAACATCCTAAGTCGTATCGGCTACAGTGGAATTTTATCCTACAGGACTTCCTTTCCATGCCCGTAAATCTGCAGACGTATGGTGATCACGTTTAAGTATTTGTCAAAACTGGAAAAGGCCTTACACTATACCAACTGCACCACACAAACTGAAATTTCTGTGGAAAATTGTTTAGATAAACAATTAAAGCTACTGTTGTGAAAAGGACACACATACTAAGACAATTAAAACTGACATACTAAGACAATTAATTAGGTGTTAGAACTGTAAGGAGAAACCTGTAAATAATTATCCTTCCATTATCAACACCTTTGTTTCTCAAAATTCTGGATTATAGAGCATAAAATTGGGTTTCTTTTGAAAAATGGCAGTGGATTATTGTGATGGCAAATTAAATTTGCTGGGACAAAGAAATAAAAGAAATTGAAGGAAATGCTTGAAACTAAGTTAATAATTTCATGTGGACATATTTTAATCTATCAATGAGCTTGTGGTGCTATGACAATGGTTAAAACTGTTGGAATGGGGAAACAACCCCCCTTTTGAATTTTCTGGAAATAGCTAATGAATTCCTTATCACTTTCATTATATCTTACATAAATAGCACACCAGAAAAATTAGACAAGAATTTACTACAGGAAAATATACAACTTATGTTAAATAAAATTTTTTTGCCACTAATTATTTCCAGAATATTTGTTGTTAATTCATTTGAATGTTTATCACATTTTAAGTAATATAGTTTGAAATGTTACAGATGTTTAAATGCTATAAGGGCTTTTCTTTTCTCATTATCTCGTGGCATATCTATTTTGACTTGTTTTTTCCGAGGTCGCAGGTTCAAACCCGGCGGCGGGCGATGGATTTTTTTGGGTGTAAAACTCCTTAGCATGGCTTCCTTTGGAAGGAAGTAAAGCCAGTGGTCCCATGTCGTAGATTTACGGCACGTAAAAGAACCTCAAGCCTGATAAAGAGGCCTTTGAGCAAACTTTCCGGTCTTTCACCCCAATATAGAATGGGACGCTAAGGACCACAGCAGTTAAAAAGCATTCATAAATAATAAAAAAATGATTGTCTTTTAAACAACTGACCATTCTCTCAGCTCATTAAATATTTCTTGCAAATAGCTACTTATGAACAACAAAAAGCAGAAGGAAAACTTGGCTTTTGTTTTAATAATTTGTGGAGTAGCCATGAAAATAAATGATAATGGGAAGGGAAAGTTGTGACTTATACAACAGATGATTTTAGGTTTTTTTAATTGCTCTACTGAAGTATATAAAGAGCATAACATTAATATTTGCAGGTCTCTGAATAATTTCTACATTATTCTCAAGAATTTAGGTAGGCAAATTCTTAGATAGGTAGGCACTAGCAAGAACCACCTAACCCTTGAACATTTTTTAAGACTTTCATACAACAACGCTTTTTGATATCTGAAAGCAAGATTTGGATAAGAATTTTAAAATTGTTGGCAATAGACCTTATATCTTGTGAAATGTAACAATACAAGTAGGCATAGTAGCAGTTATCACATAAATCAAATCCACCACCATAGTGTAGAATAAAGTATTTGCTGTTTAACCTTGTAGACCTTAGTTTGAGTACTGACTAGGGTAATATGCCTTGGAAAGGTTTTCCTCCAGTTTACTATTTATTTAAAAAAGGTGAATGTTGGACTCATTGGATCTTCAACTCTTTTGAGATTTCTTGGATCATCACATTTGATACAAATGTCTCAACTTTGATTGGATTCACACACAGAGGAAGTAGTAACTCTCATGGCAAGCATCAGACTCTTGGCAGCGGTACATGTAATAGGTGTAAGTATGAAGTACAGAAGAAATAACAGCTAGAACGTAATACTATAAGGCAGAGACAGCTATGTGTGATGTATCACTCATAAGATATAGCATCATCTCAGGGATTCCTAGACAAGGGATGAAAGGGCAGACTGTATCTTACAACCACATAGCTACTAACAGTGCTTGATCGTAAAGTCTGGGCACCTCTTTCATTGGAAGAATGTCTTTATTAACTGTCAAATAATGGAAGTCCCAAAACACTGTACTTTCTTAAATGATTACTTAGAGATTTTCTTAAAACTATACCAGGTTTAGATTCCTCTAAAATTACAGAACATTAACAAATAGATATCTATATGTCTACAACAAAGAAATGAACTAAACAAATGTGACTTAGTAACATAAAATTACTATTTTTGCACATTCCAATAAAGTCTTTCACTTTAAAATGCCTTCTTTCTTGCAAAAATCCATTATTTCAAAGTAGATGCATGGTTATAACTGAAAGAAATTAAAGCCACAGAAGAGTTCTAGAGCAGAACAATAACCAGACTAACATTGGGATGGCTTTATGATAATAATGGCCAACACAAACCCTGTTGTCTACAAAATAAATGAAATGCAAAACAATTGTCAGGAATTTCAAAATAACCAGCCACCAACTGAAAATTTGTTATAAAAATACCAACCTACTAATCCATAGATCCAGTCATGGGTATACATATCCCTTACTCTGCTAGTCCTTTGCTAACAGAAATTTCGTCCTTCCCCTCACCTGCTCTTCACTTCTAAGTTCCTATTTAAGAGCACAAGTGAGAAGAATCCACTTGCTGTCATAGGGAATTCATTTGGTTGACATTGCCACAAAGGAATTTGGCTAATTTGAGCAACTGGAAAGCTTATAGACTGCAATATCACTATGATTGTGTGCGCCACTATTTTAATTGTAATTTCTAATGTGTTATATTCACATGACTTTCTCTACTTGGTCATTTATTTTTATATAAATTTCTTATAAAAGCTTACTTTTCTATCCAAGGCACTTCGAGTTCATGAAGATAGATCTTTGCATAAATAATTTCATTACTCATTTTTTGTAGGTACAGGGGGAATATAGGAGGCAGAACGCACTGTCAAATCAAAAGTGGATGCTATATGCTGGCTTTGAAATTGCCTACTATTTGCATGACTGGTAGCTTAGTGCTTAAAAAAAAATGTGTGATAAAGTATTGAAAAGCTCAAACCAAGTAATGGTTAATACCACAATCTACTTTTTTTTTATGCAGTAAGTTTTTTTCAATTTCTTAAGGTTTACCAGTCATACTAAATTATACCAAATTCATTCAGAATGAAGTGGACTTCACAGGCTACTCTTAGAAAATTCAAGATGTACATTTTATTAATCATGTAAATATCTTAAACATATGGGGTTTAAATCAAAATAGTTAAGAGCCATTTTTGAAGGGGAAAAAAAATGGCAAACATTTTTCCATCCGAAGGGTATTTTGGAAGAAATTCCTTAAAATCTTTGTGTTGCATTCTTGGAAGATGCTGAAATTAAATATTAAGTTTGCATTTATCTGACTTTTCGTTTTTGAGTTATGCTCTCCCCACACATGTATGCACACAGACCTTATATCAAAAAATCTTTTCTTTTTTTCCTTTTTGTTTATTCTTGGGTGTATTGGTGATGTGTTTTGGTGAAATCTTGATATTACATTTTTGGGTGGAATGCAATACTTTCGCTACCTACTATAAGTAAGTGGTAAAGAAAGTAAAAATAGTGCATCTCATGAAAGTGTTTAGAATTTCATGATGCCCATACAGAAACAACAGGTTTACTCTTGGTTTTCACACATCTTGAGCTCTAAGTAGAAAGTATAATCCGAATATGATCCGCACAATAGGTTTTATTTTCTGAAAATTCAGTAATAATAATAATAATAATAATAATAATAATAATAATAATAATAATAATAATAATAATAATAATAATAATAATAATAGTAAGTACATGCAAAAGTAGCAAATCCTTTTGAGTAAGTATGGCTAACTTGTTTTGATGCACGTGTAATAGGAGAATTTAAATTTTGTTACTTTACAAGCATTCAACTTCCTCATCTAGATTTGTAATAGATAAACACTGTATAGTATGTGCCTGCATGTAAAACATTGGTTTTATATTATGAATTATTAATTTTATTTATGCATTTTGTTTTAGTTTAACATTAAGGAACTTGAACAAAGATTTAAATTCCTTACTCAAAATAAAACTTATAAATGAGAACCAAATATTTTATGTATATTAAGCAGAATAATCCAAGTAATTTGACACTCATCCATATATTACTTTATCATTTACCTATGTTAGACTTTGGAAGTACTGCACTCCACCCAAAAACCTGATATCAAGATTTCATCAGAAATACATATTTTGAGGCCTTTGAACCTTGAATAAAAGCATTTTTAGAAAAAGGTGCATATATCTGTGACTGCATGTGATGTGTGTGTGTGCATGCACATAATTGAAAACAAAAAATGAGATGGACAAATTTGGTATTTAAATTCAGTGGCTTACAAGGATGCAATACAAAGATTATCAAGAAAATAGCTCTAACACACTTGATTAAAATGTTGTTTTATTTATTGACATGAGGAATAAAAACATATGTCGTGAATTTCTTGTGAAGACCTTTGAGGGCCCCTCATTTTGATTTGTAATCCTAGCAGATAGATGAAAGCTTACTTCAGAAAACATGCGGAGCTTTTTAAAATATGCAGTTTTTGTTATATCACTCATTTGTAGCTTTAGTCATTTATGCAAAATATTTCCTACTGTTGTTCGGAATTTTATGGTATTTCAGGCTACATAGATTTGAATTTTTATGTTTTTTCTTTTATTTCTCATCAGGCCATGCAAAGTTTATTCAAAATAAACCAGCATATATTATAGTGAGCACCTTGTATGCTTTTGTATTAGCATCATGTTGAAACTAATCTGTTGAAACCATAATTAATGATTAACAAAAGTAGGAAAACATGTGTTTTTTATGAGTAATTTGCATAGTAGATATGAAAGTAAATTATAATGGGTAGAGAAAGTCATATGAATTTAATAATAATAGTTCATGAATGCTATCTTACATGTTACTCTGCCTATAAGCTATGTAAGAAACCTGCAGTTGCATTTCATCTTTAATCATTATAAAATTCTGTTCAAGCAAATCAAATGAAAGTTAAATAAAAAGCAATCCAATGGGTAATTTTTCATAATTGCAGTATATTTTTAAATGTGTACTTTTATAAAATGTGTACTTTTCATCCATCTTGCTTCACTTACCACTTGTGGTCCATCACACCCAAAAACCCTAGAATTGATATATAAATAATCTTATCAGATTATCAGAAACATTTAATTGTAGGATATCAAATGGTGCTTACTTAAAATGTAATAAGTTTTTGTGTATTTATACAGCACACATGAAGCTTTCATAGTTTTCTTAAAATTGCTTCAGTCTTTTAGTAGCCAGAGATACAATTAAGTCATTGAATGTTAAATGTATCAATTAGAACTGATATGATCTTAAAAAGTGTGTAAATTATCATGTATTTAATTGATGATTTTGAACAGACACAATGAAAATAGTCTTCTATGAAAAACATGTCACCATTCCTTTTATAAACACATTTCTGAATAATAATCACTTAACCTTTACTGTGATCTTTAGCAGGTGATGAGATGCTCTACTACCAACATGGATTCTGAATGGGAGGTCTGCAGTTCAAGTTCACCCTAGACTGCCCTCCCTGATGAGTTTTTTTTTTCAGGTTTTCCTCATAACTGGCAAATTCTAGGGAGGTACCCTAAACTTAGGCCTGGAACATTCCCTTCCCAAATTTCCTTCCTAAATTATCACTTCATTTCATGTGTCATCGTGTCCACTGCTTGTGGTGCCATATACAATAAGAATGGATGATAAACACTACTATTAAGGTGTTCTACTCCCTGAGAATTTTATCTGCGAATAACGCCATTGAAGAGATGCAGCAATGACTTTTCTTCAGTTTAAACAACAATGCAGATGTTGTGTGTCAGAGGAAATTAAGTGGATGAATTTGAGTCTCATATAAATTCAGATTGTTCTGACATGACATACTCATTCCCACAACATGAGTAGATTGCAGTGATATAAGGTATGCATATACAGCAGAGCTTTGAAAAGCAGTAAAAGCAACAAATTGTATTCTGACCTCTAACGTGAATGAATGAATCTGCATAAATTCCACCAAATCTTCAGCTATTATTCCATCTTTCTCTTGTTAGCAGTGTTACGTCGGTTATCTGTATTGAGCCATACATAAGATAAAATTGTATAGTAAATTCAAACTTTCAGCTTTTAATGCTTTATTAGAAATGTTTGTCTGTGAGAGATGCAGAATGGAGCTACTAAGTTTGGTAATACTGTAGCAAATGGAATTATGCGTGTTGGAGAGAAAATAATCACCACTGGCACTGGGGATTAATTGATCTGCATCATTTTCCCAAAAATAATCATAGAATGAGAAAATGTATGAACAAAGAAAGAAACAAAAAGCATTTAAAAGAGAGTTAATTTATCAAAACAAGTAAGAATAAACAGCATGTAAAATTACTATTATTATGTTAGGTATTAATAGATATTAATAAAACACAATTGAAGTTCACTTCCACAGTGAAAATGTAACTAAGAAATTTACTTATATCACAGGGATTGCCAGTGTTTCAAACAACTTCTTTGCTGACTAAGACACTGTTCATGACTGTCCAGATGGAGAACGTTTTTGGAAAAACTCTGCATACTCTTATCAGAAATGCAATAATTCATTTGTTACTTCTAATGTTAAATATTCAGGGGTGTAGTGTTGCCAGGGCACACCAGGGCACTGCCACACTACTTTCTCTGTCCCATGGGAGCACATTTTTATATTTACTTTAAAAAATGATGGCTTTACTGGCAGCTTAATAGCCAGCTCACAATTAGCAGAAGCAGGATGCAGAGGGAGGGAACTACCTATATGTAAAGTAGAGAATTTTTGCTGCTCAATAAATTTACACTTCATTAATGATTGCTTCACCCACTGATTATATCAGTTTCATTTTATTTGTATTGAGAAATGTGAATGAGTAATGTTTATAAAAAGAACAACAATAATAGTAATAATAGTACACAAATACACTATTTGCAAATGAAGTGCCCTGGTAGTTTTTCTTTTATGACTACAAACCTGTAAATAATAATAATAATAATAATAATAATAATAATAATAATAATAATAATAATAATAATAATAATAATAATAATAATAATAATAATAATAATAACAATAATAACAATAATAATAATAATAATAATGCAATTGTTAAATATTATTGAATCAATTTCCCACAAAATTAATTCATTTGGTACCTTTCAAAATCATTTAGCTACTAAATATCTATCAAAATTGATTATATCCAAAATTATTTACTTCAAAGACCATTGTGTCCAATAAAAGACATCCAAACCACATTTAGTTAGTTACAGAAGTTTTCTCAGCTTGAACAATAAACATATATTTTAGCTAAATATAAATATATTTTATTCAATAAATCAACATGACCAAGACTATCAGAAAGTTGAATAAATAATTGAAAAGTGGTCAATTAGGTTTATATTCTATGATGTTAGGGCACAGAGAACTTTGCTAGAAAGTGACCAATTTAACCCAATCAGCTGGTTAGATGTAATTTCATTGTATTGATATTTTTTATAGAATTTAAAACCATTTCTGTTTTCCACTTTCACAGAAATGACCTTTTTAGGTCCATTCAGCTTTCATGTAAGTTTCTGTTTCCATATATATAACAACTTTGCTGAAAAGGAAAGTAAGTCATTTGAGTAGGTACACTTCCATTTCCTCGACATACTGGATTTCTATAATGTTTCTACATGTGTTTCAAATACAGATATATGCAGATTAAACTCAACACATCCAGTTCCAGAGGGATACGAAGAGGTCAGTGTGCAGGAGGTGCAAGAAGTGGAAAGGATAAAATACCAAGGTGCTCAGGTTTATGTCGTATATATACGGATAACCTTATTCATTTCCTTTTATTCTGAAGAATCTACTACAGAATGTTGGATATCAGATTTACTTTTCAAAGTAATGACGTTTTGAAAGCAGAAATGCTTTATTGCTAGAATATACACTTTCTTGAGGGATTTAGTGCAAAAGCAATTAAGTTAAATTTGGTTCAACAGTGGGTTAAACTGCACAATACAATAATGTAATATGATAGTACAAATCTTCAGGTACAAGAACCAGAAGTAAGTGTGCTTATCTGAATGATAAATTGCCAACAAAAGTTGCTTGTATCAAATATATTACAGTGAGGACACCTGCAAATGTATGGCAACAGCATTAGTGCAACAGTGAGCAACATAGGTGTGACACTGACACTGTATTTGGCAGTTCCATTGGTGCTGTATTAAAGTATCCACTATGGAGGTATTTGTTAGCTTCTAGAGCCTCCCCAATTTTTACCTTCTTTACTACTTACCTATAGTAAGTAGAGGAAGTATTGCATTTCACCAAAAAATTAAATGTATGGAGTTTTCACCAGAAATAACAAGTTTCGAGACATCCTCAATCCAAAAAACAGCATTTTTAGAAAAAAGGGCTATATGTGTATGTATGTATGTTTGTATGTCTGTCTGTCTGTCTGTGAACAGCAACTCAAAAATAAACAGTCAGTTAAATACCAAACTTGGTATTTAAGTTTAGTATTTTCCATGAATGTGACAGAAATTTTCATTAGGTTTTGATTTTCTCAAAAATGGCTCTAAAGATTTTAATTAAAATACTATATGTTTAAGATATTTACATGACAAATAAATGTATATCTTAAAATTTCTGCAAATAGCCTCTGAAGTTCTCTACCTTCTAAATGACTTTTGTATAATTGCTAAACTGTAAGAGATAGACAAAGTCTTACTACACAAAAAATGTAGATCCCATTCAAACACATAGTTTATGTCAAATAAAATGTTTTGCGGTGTTAATCATTTCCAAGATATTCTTTGTTATTGGTTTGAATTTTTAATTACTTATTCTTTTTTCAAGTGGAAAGTTGCTATTCATTTTTTCCCATTGTCATTCAAAGAGCGTGGAACTTGAAAGCCATCATATGGTGATCCACGCTATTGCTTTAGCCTATTCTATTCGTCTTATACCTATAACAAAATACGTAAATGTGTAATGAAAACTTATCTTGATTAACAAGTAGATAGAAGAATTAGCCTTTTTAAGAATAGTCTGTAGAAGAGTGAGTAGAGGAGTTATGTGACTGTAACCAGCCTTTTTCCAGAAGACACTGAGTCACCACATATTTCCAGAGGGTGATCTAATATTATAAAGAGACAGAATCTATGTCTGCTCATATCTGAGGGTTTATGGTAATCTTGAAAACTGTTCAACCAATTTTGGAAATTCTTTCTCCATTAAAAAGCATTGCTCCTTCTGTGGGCAAAGGCTTGGGAAATTAGGAGATCTTTCATCTCTCAGTTTTAATGCACTTTTGGTGAATATTAGTTATGGATACTTAGGATTCTTTAATATGAAAATGGAAAAGTTTTAGGATATTCTAGTTCATGGGGTAAAAGAGAGAGTTTAAAAGTCTTTGCAACTGGGAGGAATGAGATGTCTTATGTTTATAAAACATACTTTGTGTTTGATTTGATTGTATTGTGCTTTCGGAATATTTTTAGTGTGATCCAGATCAAACCAACTTATACTATAGGATCCGATAGAAATTACAGGCTGCCTTACAGAATCGAGGAACATTCTCCATCAATATTTTCATCACATTGCGTACAAATCTGTATTGTACATCCTATCTAGACAGAAATTTGCACGCTTATGCCATAGGATCTGGAAAAAATTATACAATAGTTGACAGTTTTCAGAAAGTACACTGAAACATATTTTTCTACTCCTTAAATAATGCTTTCTTAAGGATTTTTTATTTTGTTCATAAAAATACTTTTTGTCAGTCTATCACACTCCTGATGTGAATTTTGTCCATTCCTTAACTTTTTATAGAACTGTGGGGACCAGACGTTTCCTTTGACTTAATGCATTTTGCCTGGCAGATTTCCTTTAAACCGGTCACAAATAAAATAACTAAAACTGCTGTTTTTAAACCTCCAAACTATGAAATGTTTAATAGCAAAGTAATCTCGTAACATCACAGCCACTGCCGACCTGGTAAGCCTGGACTTCAAATTTGTCTTAAGAAAATGGTCTGAGCATGCTCAGTGGGTTTTATTCATTATTAAGAGCCAAACTATTTAACTATCATTACTTCCTAATAGAAAAAAATGCTTGTATAAAGTTGATGATTTGTAAGTCTCCTTTTATATTTGATTTATATACTGTATTGTTGACTATGTCAGAAACTTGTATAAGTACATTGACAGCTAATAAAATAAATAAAAATAAGTTGTGTCGAAATCCTAACAAAGTTTTGCATCAATTCCTAACAGCTATAAGGTTAAATCACTCATTCAGAGCAACAGCGATACAATTAAAAAAATCAAATTTTATGGAAGAAACATTTAAATATTTTGTCTTTTCTGCATTCAATATTCTGATTGCTGATAACTTTTCCAATTTGAATGAGGCTTGGTATATAAATATATTAAAATTCATAGCATGTCATGCATAAATATGACTCCTTAATTAGTAATAGTAATTCTCTATAATTTTCAATTATCAAAATTTTTCATGAATTTCTGAAAAATGAGCCTAACTTTATAAAATTATCACTAGGTTTTTGTAAGTAAAATGGAAAGAGAATTCTGTAAAAATTCTAATTATTTATTCAGCAAGGGTCTAGAGTCATACAAAAGAAATGTTTGTTTTTATAGCCCAAAACAGGGTAATTAGAAATAGTGACACCAGATAGAAAGCCATTTTTAGTTTTTAACATTACAAAGATTCTCTCAAAGAATGGCTTATACTAGATAGGAATATGATTATGTTGAATTAAGTTAAGAAAGTCTGCCTTCTTTTGCTGATCAATCTGAGGCTTCTGTGTATAATGAGGTTGAAATTTAGGTGAAACCCTGCTGTTTTAGCTCTTGAGCTAGGTTTTCTGAGTGATACTCCAACAAAATATCCTTGTCCATAGCAGTCTTGTAAGACTATGGATGCTGCTTGTAAACTTTTAACACTTTGATGTTATTTATTTTTACCACATGTTTGTTTTCACCTTGGAATTATGGTAGGGACCCTGCCCTCTGCCTGTCATGCCCCTGGTCCATCCGCCCTCTGTCTCCTCTCGCCTCATCCCTCCCTCCCTGGGGTGCCCCATCTGGGGCATAGGTACAAAAGATGTTTTTAGATTAACGTGCTAAATCCCCCCCCCCCCCCCCCCCCGCTGTGTTGAATCCTAATCACCTTGGAATGAGCCCGTACCCAAGTTTGCAGCAAATTATTTAACATAATGAAAAATTGCCATGAGCCATTTCAACTCTTTTGTAGGGCCTTCCAGATTGTTTAGCATTCTTTGCAATACTAATAAACTGGTCAGAAGAATAGATTGACCCACTTTGCAGTGTATATTTTACTTTCCTATCAATAAGGGAATGTACAGAATCCCATTTATTCTGCATGTCTTGTAATTAAGAACTTAGGAGTACTTTAACAATTAGGAACCTAGATATTTCATAGGAGTTTAAGTGAATCATTAATTAATTTTTTTTCGCTGTCCTCCACAATTGCCATATGAAAAACTATATATGTATATGTTTTGATTTGTTGATTTTACTTACATTTCAATAAACTTCAGTACACATGTTCCAACTTAATTTACATTTTGATCTCCCTCACTCTCATGCCATATGAAACGTATATGATCATTCAATTTCAACTCATAAAATGTCAAATTCAGAACACTTCATTTGGACTTATAGTAGAGTACTGAAATATCTCCTTTAAAGCTTTACAACACAGTCTGGAAATCATAAAAAATACCTATCATATTTGTGCTATAGGACTCTGTCTGTAATCGTTTTTCTGCATGCCAAATGCTTCTGCACTAAATGCCGTTTATGGTCAAATTGTAGAAGCTTTTCCTATCCTTCTTCAGAAACATTTGTATATTAACTTTGGTCCTTTTTTGGGGTTGAAGAAGCACAAATTAAATTCTTCTGTGAATTCTTGGTATTACAATTGAGTTTTAACAACACTTCACTTACTCTGGTTATCTAGTTTTAATTAGAACGTGATGTAAGCATTTGCTCACATCATCAGTGGCATCTGCTGCTGGATCCGAAGAGCTAACCAGATGAGGTAGCTCTAGTACTGGTTTTAGGATCTTGAAGGTTGAAATATCTTTTGGAATGTCAAAATTCATGAGTTGTTTCTTTATGTAAACTTTTTCCCAAATGTTCAATTCCTTTGTATTGTTTATTTCTTTCACCAAATGTATTTCCCTTTTTGTGTTGTGTTGTTCTTCCCAAAAATGGTGAGTAAAGGCTAATTTATTTACTTGTTTGAATTTTAAGTTCCTTAGATGTTCCTTCAAATTTGTATCTAAATTTATGTGAATATTCAATAAAGTAATATACAATTGGCACAAGGATGACTTTTTTTTTTTCACAATCTTCAATGTATTCTCATTGAATCTGAGCAATCATTTGGCTGCCATCAGTATATTCCTGGTTCAAATTTTGATGCGGATGGAGTTAATGTAGATACTCCTGAATACCACCTTTTATATCTTTATCAACACAAGCACAATTTGTATGCTTCCCATGTCCTTCTGGTTTTAAAACAGTACCAGGCAAATCAAGTTTCTTCTGTGTTATATTTTGAATTGACCCATATTGACAGTGACAGTATTCTGAAAAAAAAAAAGAAGAGTTTTCAAGCTGTAACATGTTGGCCCCCCTTTTTGAAATAAAATGAATTATTTCATTTGCGATTACTCCCTTCTTGCATGTAGCATTGTTTAGAATGGATGGTTGTTATACTCCTAACAATGAAATCCCTTTGTTTCTGAAGATCACCCAACTACCAACTAAAAAAACCTTCATACTTGTATCATTATTCGTGAATTTTGTATAACATTCCGGTTTACACATCTCAGAGTATGGGGGTTTGAGCTGTCTGGCCTGACCAATTTCATACTTTTTTTTGTAGTCTTTACTTTTATTTCAAAGTTGCTCCTCTTATTTATAAGCCACTTTTTGAGGCACCTGAATAAAAAAAAAGCATTTTTAGACAAAGGCCTGTGTGTGCATGTGTGTGTGAACAGCATAACCCAAAAACAAAAAGTTGAATAAATACCAAATTTAAGTTCAGTACCTTCCAAAGATGTGATAGGAATATTTTCGAGAAAATCCCTCACCCCAAACTACCTTTACATGGAACAATTTTCGAAATTTTTTATTTTCTAAAAAATGGCTCTAATGATTTTGATTAAAATACTGCATATTAAGTATATTTTCATGACAAATAAAATGTACATCTTGAATTTTCTGGAATATCCTGTGAAGTCTTCTTTATTTGGAAGGAATTTTATATAATCTTGTGTAACTGGTAAACGTTAGGCGATAGACAAAAGCATAGTACAAAAAAAAAAAAAGTAGATCTCTTTAAAACACACAATTTATTTCAAATAACTTCTTTTGTCATCTTAGCTGTTTACGAGATATCTGATATCAATGGTTTGAATTGTTCAATACTTGGCCATTGTTTTAAAATCCTGTTGATTTCCATTGTTTCAAACAATGTTATGGAAAGAGTATGGAAATTTAAGGCCAGCATATAGTGTCCAGTTCTAAAACAGTTGATTATCCTTATTCCCTTTGTATCTATAACACAATGTGTAATGCAGCTATCTTTGGAAAGGTTTTACTGCATTAAAATGAAGTAGATAGGAAAATAAACTTTTGTAAGAATAATTTGTATACCTACTACTAAGTGGTAGAGGTTAGAGAAAGTCATATGAATGTAATACATACGATTTTATAATATTTAACTGCAAAACACATAAAATGTTCTGATTAGCTGCCACACTACACAACAAGAGAAATATTTGTTACTCCTTTCTGATTGAATGATTTAAGTAAAAATGATTCACTTTTGAACATTATTTGTATTGGAAAAGAAACACAAATACAAACAGAATATTAACATCAAGAGAAAAGGAATCTGATGTGTTACACTCACATGACTTTCTTTACTATTGTACAAACTAATTTTACAAATGCTTATTCTCCATCTACTTCATGTTAATTGATATAAAAATTTGCAGAAACTATCGTATTGCTAATTTTCTTATAGGCGCAAGGGAAATATGGTAGACTATAAGTGATAGTCAAATCTTTTAAGAGCTGGATGCTATGTGGAGCATTCCAGTGTCTTTGCATGTCCAGGACATGAAAAAAACGAATAACAAATTCTCATTTGAAAACAAGTATTGGAAGATTCAAACAAATAATAAGGAATATCTTGGAAATGGTTAACTCAATAAAAAAAAAAATTATGTGATATTTTAATCAAAATCGTTAGCGCCATTTTTGAGAAAATCATTTTCTTTAACATTTCTGCAACAACTAAAGACAAACTGCTGTTGGAGTAAGAAACAAACAAAAATGTCCCCATGTTCCATGTAAAGGGTGGTCTGGACTGGGGGGATTGAATATTATTGTAGTGATACAAATGGCACCTAGAGGTAATTCATGAGATTGTAATTATGACATATTTTCTGATAATTATGTATTATTTTTGGAGTTCCTTTCCATCATAATCCGGAAATTGAAAATTTTTTACTTGTATCACTATTATTCTGAATGAGAAAAATAAACTTTGTGGTAACATGATGTTTAAATAACAATCAGTTTCATGCAAGAAGACAATAAATTTCATTCTTGTCAGTTTCAAAGCTACAGTGTAGCAAAGCGCAACAGTCAAGATATAAAATACTTTCACAACATTTGTTTTACTCTCAAAGGGAAATCTGAAATATATATGGAGCAGTTTTTAATGTCATAATTAGATATTAGGTACACTCTGACATAGTGCATATTACCACTGTCATTTTAATGTGCATTCATTTATCAAAGAACAGTGTTAAGTGCAGAAGCATACCTATCTTAGTGGATTTTGTTTTGTGGGACAGAACATACTTCATCATCTTGAGAATAGCACAAGCAATGTGTATGCTCAGACTTGCTAAATATCCTGTACCTTTATAATAAGGTATTTGCTTGCGTTTAGGAGAATAAGATACTGTCTGATGTATGAACTAACTTGGTCTGTACATTAGAAGACGACAACACAAAATTTATCAGTTGTTTCTTGTCAATGAAATGTCTATAAACATAATACGAAACTTGTTTTGTCAGATTATTGTGCATAACAATACAAGGTATATTAAGAAAACATAATAGGATTTGCATTAGATGTAAGACAAATGATACTTACTAATGAATTACAGTCCAAATTGTTTATTTTGATTTCTCTGTGTTACCTTCTGAGACAACAATGATATTTAATTTGCACTTTAATAGTGGTAAAGTCTGAGACAATCAGACCTTAAATGTGCAGTGGAAGAAAGAAAGAAAAAAAAAGAAACAACAGATTCAGACAACTCTATGTTTAATTTTAAAGTATGTTCGTATTTAAAATCTTATCAGTAGCATGATGTAGGTACTGCAATCACATTTTTATAATTTCCACAAGTGGACTATGTTTTTTACTTTCCCTACCACATACTTAATAGGAAGAGAAAATATTGCATTGCATCCAAAAATTTGATGTAAAGATTTCACCAGAAATGAGAAAAAACATCTTTTAGAAAATGATTCAGGAGCGTCTGTGTCTGTGAAGAGCATAACTAAAAAATATTATGTGTTACATTCATGTGACTTTCTCTACTCTCTGTTGTTTATTGGTGAGTATACAAACTCTTCTCACAAAAGCTTATTTTTCTATCTACTTCATTTTAATTGAGATAAACCTTTGCAGAAATAACTGTATTACACATTTTGTTATAGATACAAAGGAAATAGCCACAGTCAAATGTTTAAGAACTGGACTGGTGGTTTAAAATTCCATACTCTTTCCATGCAAACCCAAGAAACACCTGAAACTCGAAGCACATTAAAAGTGTTGAACAATTCAAACCATTAATAATAGATATCTAGGAAATGGCTTATACTATAAAAAAAGTTGTTTAAAATAAATTGTATGTTTTAAAGACATCTACATTTTTTGTGCCAGTAGTTTTTGTCTTTGCTTCATGTACATCCATTATAAAAAATTCCTTCCGAATGACTTCACAAGTTATCTCCATAAATTTCAAGCTTTACATTTTAGTTGTTATGTAAATATCTTTAATAATGTGGCATTTTAATCAAAACCATTAGAGCCTTTTTTGAGAAAATAAAAAATTTTGAAAAATTGTCCATGTTTGGGGATTTGGGTTGGGATGTGGGGAGCTTCTTGAAATCTTTATGTTACATCTCTGGTAGATGCTGAACTTAAATACCAAGTTTGGTGTTTACCCAGTTTTCGTTTTTGAGTTATGCTAAAAATGTTTTTTTTTTTATTCAGGATTCTCAAAACATGTATATCCGGTGAAAGCTCGGTATCAAATTTTTGGGTGAAGTGCAATATCTTCTCTACCTACTATGTATATGGCAAACACCTTTTCTTGTGCATCAGCATTTTCAAGACATTCTTTATTTTTGGTTTGAATTTTTTCATACTTATGTCATTTTTTAAAAGTACTGTTGCTGTTCAATTATTTCTGGTGATGATATGGAAAGGGTATGGAATTTCAAAGCCAGCATATAATAGCCTTTTCATCTGACTATCAATTCAGTTTTCTATATGCCAGTTACCTACAGTAAAATGTGTAATTTAACGGCTTCTTTAAATGTTTATCTTGATTAACATGAAGGTAGGAAAATAGGTTTTGTACAAGTTATACAAAAGAAAATAGTGAGTAGAGAGTTGTATGAGTGTAACACAGATTTATATTTGTTCCATTTGTGTGCCACCTTTAATATCTCAGGCCATATTGGTGGTTATGATTTTGGAAAGATGGGCATTGATTTTCACTTGTTCATGTTTGGTATTAATTGTTACTTATTTTACTTTAGGTTTTTCTCTTAATGTTTAATCACCTACGCAACAATGCTCCCATTCATACTTCCAGACTCTAGCGAGGATAGGAAATAATTTTCATTAAAGAAATTGTTTTTCATACATTGCTGAAGAAGTTAAATACAGAATACTACATAAATCCACTATTTTCTTTTATTTTTGTGAGTGTTTAACATGGTGAATGAATGAAATGAATCAAACGATGCTCAAATTAGGTGAGGTTCCATAGAACTTAGAGATACTGGACCTCTTCTGAGGTTAAGGGAAATCTCCGGGTAATGCATCCCAACTGAGATTTGAACTTAGGATCTCTTGAATGTGAGGCAGACATAGACCAAATTAGTGGGCTAAATCCATTATTATTTTAGTTATAATGCTAGTATTAGCAAAGTATATGCAAAATATGAAGCTGGAATATGTCTAGGTGTGTCACACCTCATTTGCAAGAATTGTAGAAGCTGGCTGTCACACTATCTTTCTTTTGGCAATAATCATATGTGTCAGTAACAAAGAAATTAGTCATAATTTTAAACACAGATTACAATAAGTTCTTCTGCATATGATTTTAGAGAAATATAGCAAAACACATTATCCTACCATCATCCCAAATAACATTATAATGAATCTTTGATAGTATTGTAATAAAATAAAATTTTAGCTTTTGTTTTGTAACAACAAATTAGATAAAACTAAGTCTTTTGGGTTACATCCAAATGAATTTCTCTACTTACCATAATTTAAAGTACAAACTATTCTTACAGGAATTTATTTTTCTGTCTACTTCATGATAATCGAGATAAGCATTTGCAGAAATGGTTTCATTACATCTTTCATTGTAGGGGGATACACAAGGCTGAAGGGAAAGTCAAATCTTTAAAAAGTGGGTCACTATATGCTGACTTTCAAATTCCATACTGTTTGGAAACTAAAGAATGTGTCCAAAAACTTCAAAAATACAAAGTATTGCAATATTCAAACAAGAGTAATGAATGCCTAATGCCATATAATAATTTATTTGACATAAATGTGCATATTAATGAGGCCTACGGTTTTTGTACAAGTCTTTGCTTAGGGGTTTACCAAAATTACACAAAATTTATTAGGATGTAGAGGACTTCACAGGCTATTCACAGAAAATTCAAGCTATACATTTTATTAGTCATGAAAATATCTTAAGTACGTGGTATTTTAATCAAAATCCTTAATGCCATTTTTTTAATAAATCAAAAATATTGAAACATTTTCCAAGTAGAGGGTAGTTGTGGTGGGAGGAGTTTCTTGAAAATCTTTTTGTTGCATCTTTGGAGAATGACAAAACTTAAATATCAAGTTTAGGTATTTTTCTGACATTTTTTTTTTGAGTTATGACACATACACACACACATGCATGCATGTACATGCAGGCATACACACACATGCACATGTGCAAGCATGCGCACACATTACAAACACAAAAGGAGACCTCTTTTTTTTTTCTAAAATTTTTCTTTTTGCCCTAGAATATAATACTTCTTCTAACGGCTATAGAACGCCAGAAAAACAAATGGTCAGTGATAGAAGAGCTTCTAATAAACAAATACCTGGGATTTTTTAATACATTTGTCAAAACAAAAGGCCTTGAAGTCCTAAAGTGAACTCCCAGTGTAAAAATGTAGATAGACATATTTCATATATAGAGCTGACTATATTAATTAAGGAAAGTTGCACGTTAATCTTTTAGTGATGTAAAATGTAATGTAAAAGTAGTATGTAGTATTACATTGCATAAGGAACATACTCAATTAATAAAAAAAAAAAGCATTTAAAAAAAATTAAAAAACTGGGTGCATAATAGAGAAAGTAAAATGAGGTGAGTGGTCCAACCACTCAGCCACGGCACCACCTTCTGAAGATCACACAACTGCCAATAATTTTCAAAATTAATCTTCTTGTTGATGTCTGTGAATTTTGTAAAGCATCACAGTTTCACTTCTCAGGGCAAGCAGGTTGAACTGTCTGATTCTGACCAATTTCTCACTTTTTGTTTCATACTCTTGAGAATATTATTTCAAACTTCATTCCTCTTATTTACAAGCCACTTACTTGGTTGCTGTAGTTTTTAGTCTCTAGATCTTCGGACTCGATACTGCCAGCATCTGAGTCAACACTTGACTCCTTGGACTGTCCCTCAGCTATTGAGTCAGCTGAATGTGTTAAGTTTATGAATGATGTTAAATTTATTAATAATATGTGAATGGCTTGAAGAAGAAGAAAGGAGCTAATACACAAAGCATTGATTTTGAAACAAGCTATTTGAAAGTTAATTATTACTTTAAAGTTTTATATCATTACAGAAAAATCTGGTCTGTTGCATTCACATGACTTGCTCTATCCTTTATCACTTATAAGTGAATGTAGTAACTATTCTTACTAAAGCTAATTTTGCTATCTACTTCATTTTAATCCAAATAAACCTTTGCAGAAATAGCAACATTACATATTTCATTAAAGATACAAAGGGAACGGCGATAGTCAAATGTTTAAGAACAGAATGCTGTATGCTGCCTTAAAATTCCATGCTGTTTCCATGCAATTGGAATTTCAACTGAATATTGAAAGGACTTTAAAGAACGACCAAGTAATGCACAATTCTAACCATTAATAATAGACATCTTGGAAATGGCTTATGCCACAAAAGAAGTGATTTGAAATAAATTATTTGTTTTCTTGTGTAGTAAGTTTTTGTTTATCACTTAAATTTACCTGTTATACAAGATTATATGATTCCTTGCAAATGAAGAGGATTTTGAAGGCTATTTCTAGAAAATTTAAGATATACATTTTATTTGTCATGTAAATATCATTAATATATGATATTTTAATCAAAATCGTTAGAACCATTTTTTAGAAAATAAATATTTCGAAAAATCTTCTATGTAAAGGGTAGTTTGTGGGGCAGATTTTCTTGAAAATCTTCATGTCGCATCTTTAGAAGGTACTGAACCTAAATACCAAGTTTGCTTTTTATCTGACTTTTCATTTTTGAGTTATGTTGTTAACAGACACACAGACATGGACATTTTTCTAAAAATGCTTTATTTGGATTAAGGGGGCCTCAAAACATGATTTTCCGGCAAAATCTCTGTATAACATTTTTCAATGGAATACAATACCTTCCCTGTCTACTAGTTGCGTGTAGAGAAAGTAAAAATGCTTGATGTTTATACACACTACATATGAAATTTCAAAGTCATACATTGTTGCGTGACATCACAGTCGTTGCTGATATTCTAATAATTGTTGACTCACTTAAGAATAGAGCATGTCAAGTAAAGAGCTGTGGTAAAATGTTTACAAATGAAGAGAATGTCTCTCAGATTCTTCAATATGAGGAGTAACATTTCAAAATGCAATAAGTCCACAAATACTAATTTCACAGGAGTAGCCAAAAACTAGAGTAAAGTTTTATAGTAATTTATAGTTTAAATACAGGGACTGATTAAGAATTCTGAATACAAAAAAATAGGGTAAGTGGGAAAAATCTCACTCTTTATTCAAAGGCACAGTTGCTAATTGAATTTTAAAAATCTGTGGACTTGTTTCAGTTTACACCAAGCAGAGGGGCAACTTTTATTTTGAGACAAATTTATACAGAAATAATGCTAGAATTCATTCTTTAATTTTGATTTTTAGCCAGGTAATTAATTGAGTAAAACCAGTAATTAAGAAAGTTGTTCCTAACCAATTATTTAAATACCAAAATCAGTCACTTGTTTTAATGGGTGCAGACTTTTCTTTGAGAAATGTCTAAATATTATTTAAAGAATGCAATCAAAATTGTTATCTACCTTAACTATAAATCCCTTTTTTTCAAATATATATATATATATATATATATATATTTTACAAATGCAATCAATCATTTATAATTCAGCAAGTTCTTTTCACACCTTATATTATAATTAATAACAGTAGTAAAATTAATCTATTCCTAACAAACTGTAAAGTTTGTTTTGGCATATACTCACCCATTATGTAAGGAATACAATTAATATTAACAAATAATGTAATTTAGATATTCATTAAACGAAGCAGTAAGAATTATCCAGTTTTAAAATAGAGGCAGGTATTAGAAAATGAAATGATACTGGCCTGACAAATATCACTATTAAAAGGAGTTCACAGGCTTGTCACATTTTAGTTAAAACGTTGAAATTTGAATGGATATTATGGCTCTTATTTTCTTTCAGAGCATTTGATATCCAGTCCTCCTCCATGCAATTAGTCTTCATTCTCAACTTGTTTTGTTAGGTTCATCATCTTTTCTCTCAAGCAGATCAATATAAAATTTCAGTTTTCATTCTCTTTCCAGCTATCACCAAAGCATTGTTTCGGAAAAGTGAGTAAGTGTCTCTCCCTCCCTCTTTTTTTCCTGATTTTATAGGTGTATCACATCGAGAGCATATAGTTACCTCTGCTACTTCTTAGTTCCAGAATAATGATCCTTGGCATGTATACCTTCTTCCATGTTCATTGTTTACATGAACTGCAGACTAGCAAAAAATACAACAAACCTGCTGCATATGACAATACTTCGGCCTCAACAATAACTGTTATACACCGAAATCATTGCTGTGAAGGTTTGGAATGTTTGCTTTCTAAGTTTGCATTCTTTTTTTCATTAGACTTTGGGTGCAACATACATAAGCGATTGCAAACAAGTTATTGTGGTTTGAACCAATTTTGATGCTGGACTGATTGTATTTTGAACCAAAGCCCAAAATTTGTACATGATTTAAAAGGTTGAAAGTTGTGTTTTGAATCAAAGCAACACCGTGGCTTGATGCAGGCCAACTTTTGTAGTAGAAGTCTGCTTAAAACTAATTTACATCCATGTGTGGACTGATCGTGTTTAGAAACGTCACTCCTCATATATGTTAGGCGCTACTTAGAGAAATGTATTCCATTTTATGATATAGTAGTAAAATGATGGTGTTTTGAGTTTAAATGTGGTAGAACATCTTTTGAAAATGAATGATCCCTGTAAAAGACATACAGTGAGGAGAATGTAAATTAAGTTTATGATTTATGTTGCAAGATTGATGAAGGTTGTAGCTAAGAAAACAGGCATTTCATACCATGTTCACACCATTTTTATTAAAGAATTAGAGATGAATAAAATAACTGCAAGATAGATACCATAATTGTTGACACCTACTCAAAAATGCTTAAGAGTAAAGCAGCATATAAAATGCTTCACTTGGACCAGCACAAATGTCTTGAAAGATTTGTGGCTATAGATAAATAAAGGATTCATTTCTAATGACCCTGAAACCAAAACACACAGCAAGGAATGAAAACTTAAGGGTTCTATGTGCTCCTAAAATTTCAATACGAACATCAGCAGATAAAATTATTATGTTGTTTTTTTGGAATGCACAAGGTGTTACACTTGCAAAAAGGAGTTACAATAACAAAACATTAAATTCAGGGAACATTAATGCAAGTTGCACTCTTTATTTATGGCTATTATTCTGTATACGGGTAGGGGTGGCATTTGTTATGCACATGTATATATGCATTATGGGAGCATAATGCCTAGCCAAAGGCCGCAACTGTGGAGTAGCTATGGGATCTGTGAGACTAAAGTCCAATGATCCATTTATGCGACAACCCTTTGGCGAAATTTTGTCTTATTCGATTGGTAACCTTTCATCACAAAATGTCCCCAGTAACCACTGTACTCCTACCCCTATACTGAATAATATCTCAATCTTCGAGCCACAAATCTTGTGTTGTTATGGCTGTGGTTAACAGAGCAGGGTTGAACTTCTGAAACAGCTCTTTACTCTGCAGATCTAGTGCCAGCAACGTCAGGCTTTTCCCAAAACTGAAGGAAAATAATTTTGGAAAAGTTTTCTTCAGATTATGAAGTCATCAAGGCAGTAAACCAGTGGTTTGTAAAGATTGGACAACTTCTCTTCCAGTGAGCTGTAGAAATATTAGAGCATCAGAAGAAGATAAGTCTTGAGGAAGAGTACTACATTGAAAAGTGAAGTAAGTACTTTTTGCATCAAAAGTGGGTTCAGTAAGTGTGTTCCTATTAAACCCTTAGAGGAGGATGATGAAGTCTTATTTATTTACAAACATCTAAGAAACTTATTTCATGCCTTGCATTCATTTGATATAAATATTGTAAATGCAACAATGAAGCACCAAAGAAAGGGTGAAATAGACAATTTTTTTTAAATGATTTCAAGGAGCAGCCAAGGGTTACAGAAGCCTGAGATAAGCAAATGTATATCAACCACTTTAACATCTATTTGAATATTAATTTAATATTATTAGAATTCTTCTTTACTTGTAAATTTAATGTTCTTAAATGAGGTAGATCATACTAGGCAGTGAATGAACAAAATTGACGAAATGGTGATCAAATGAGCCAGGAGCATAGAACTTAAGAGTTGCCTAACATTTGTCTTCTGAGGATAAGGGAAAACCCTGGAAAGGAACTCTTATTCAGGTAACTCACACCAACTGAGATTCGAATTCTGAACTTCTTGACTGTGAGGCAGACATGTTATCCCCCTCCCCCACCTCCTCACCAAGATGGTGGGCTATTAGAATTTCTGGTTATGGATAGATCTTATCTTACCTCTCTGACTTTTATTATATATAGTGCAAATATATAACAAAATGGGGCTTCGTATAATAGTTCTAATGCTTGAAAAGCAAACATAAATATTGGCTATTATTAATAACAATGTTTAGCTTAAGGTTAATTAATTGCTTTTCCTCACATGCCATATGTGGGCAAAAGTTGGAAAGATGGAATAAGACTGAAAAATTCAATACCATAGCTGGAATTTAAACCATTGAACTTCGACAAAGATATGTAATTTATTAGTCTGACTCTACCTTTCCAATGTTTAGTTTAGTTTAGTAGGGTGTGGGCAAGAGATGCCCTTCATTATAACATTTTCAGGTCCATTCCACTTCTCCAAACTTTTGTTCTGTCAATCACGTAGTTAACTGTTCTATCACTGAAAGTTAAAATACTTTCAGAGCAAATATCTAGTATCTACCTAATCAATTGTGAAAACTGTAACCTGGTATATGTAGGAAAAACAAAAAGAAATATTGAAACTAGAAGAAAAGAATATTTTAATTGTAAATAGGTAGACAAACGGATTGTAGCAAACCATTTCTGAACTGCAAACCATGACTCAAACCAAAAGTTACATTGCTGAAAAAACATTGGAACTAAAGTTTGGTAAAGCATCCGCATCATTAAAAGAAAAAGTCATGTAATGAACTTGGAAATCCTATGTTAAATACCCTCAGCAGTTTTATTACAAGGAAATCAGATGGCATGTCCACGACTAATGCCAGTAATTGTGTCTTCAGTGTTACCTGTTGGACCAATGCTGAAAATGGAAGCAATCAATTCCTTCAGAAACATGTTCCAAATTAAATTTTAAGTAAGTGAAGTTGGTAATACAAGCGTTCAAAAAACAATTAAATTTACATATTTAGCTTTTGTTCTGCACTATCAGCTTAATTAAAACCAAAAGGGGATTGTCAGATTTGTTAATACAGTAATACAGTTGCCCTCTTGATTAGTTATTTCATACTGCAATTACATAGAACTCATTATCTCTCCAATCCATACCTACATGTTTGTTTATTTTTTACAAAACAAAAAGAAATATAGAAATATTTATAACAAAACATTTTAAAAAACTGTATGTTTATTACAATGTAAGTTCATATCGATAAACTAGTGGAGATTAGTTAAACCCTTTGTATTTCCTTTCGTTTTTTTCTTTCTCTTAAAGTTAATGCTATTTAACCAAAAAGTGTATACAGACAATGCATGAATTAATACAAGGAATGGGTCAATGAGCCTGTGAGCTAAACCAAACTATAGCAGTTATTTATTTGCTTCTTTCATCATTTTTATTAATGAAAGGAAATGATATGCATAATTAAACAATGAGAAATGACTGAATCATTTATCTTGTGGTTCCTAAAAGAATATTATGTGAAAAAATGCATGCAGGAATTTATATAACCAAATGTTTTCAACTAGGTAACTCTTTATAACTGTTTTAAATGCAATGTGATATTGGCACACAACTGAGGATTTAATTCCATTCATCTCTTTTTATTTAGTTTTTTTTCTACTTCTTTTCTCTCTTTAATTTTTCTTTTGCATTTAATGTAATTTAACCTAAAACCTGGAGATAACGAATAATTAATTTAACCGAAAACCTAGAGATAACGAATAATTGCAATGAAAGAGATAAAGAGCACGTGTCTAGACTCTAAAATGATCTGACACATATCAATGATCGAGGAAAAATCACGAGTTAAACCTCAGAGGTGTCTCAGAGTGACCATGCGGGGTCCGAATCTGGGTTCGCAGTGGGACAAAAATGCCTTAATAGGTTGTTTAACATCCGCCTTGTTACCTAGTTACACAGATTAACATCTGGAAATTATCTTTAATTTTTGAAGGCGTGGCTCCGAGCAAGGTCTGAGTAAGGCGTTAACAAATGAAAATCGAATTGTTTATTCGTAACATGAACGCAGCGCCAAAGTCGCATGCCTTATGATTGTAATCGTGTGTTATTGTAATATCTGCTGAAAATTATATTTTGACAGTGCTTTATTTGTTGTTTTAATGAAAATAACAATGGCAAACATTGTGCACCGCTTAATTCAGCATGAATATTTCATCTGGAAGCTTGGTAACCGCATTTCAGCACGCGGCCGAGTTAGGATCGGTTTCATACGGTAAGGAAATATTACGCAATTCTATGAAAAAATGAAATGTCATTTAGTTTTAGTGATTATATGTCGTATAGAAGCGACACATAATCATGACACACGCATATATTTGGAATAAGCGTTAATTCTGATGAACAATACAGTTAGCATGATTTGGTATAATGTTGACAGTAGAGTAGTAGGTGTGTAAACAGTGTAGGCAAATATTAATAAAAATACATGGGGATTCTTATTCCGAGGGTCAATTCTAATGGGGAAATTCGGGTAATATTAACTAAACCTATACTGATAAGGTACAGGTGTTAAATCGAACGGTTAGAACTTTAGAGGTTAGAATTACAAAGCATTTGATTCAAAAGATACATTTTAGAGTAGGTAAATAAAAATAAACTGATAATATCACTTTGGGTCACGGTCAAAAGCAACCAAATCAGCAAGGAATATAATGTTTTCTAGAGACCTAAAAATGACAGAAAAACGCTATAACGCTATCGATGGATTTATCTGGAACTACGAGCATATGTTTCAAACAACTGGCGATAGAGAGAGTGGCAGTGCTCCGGCGTGCCAACTACGCCATCTGTAATGATATTGATCAAGCAATGTTTTCGCGGTTTGAATTTGAACGAACTGAAATTTGTAGAAAGGTAAATTAAATGCTGAAGGATTAAAAATTAATGCAGGTTTTATTTTTACAGCCACTTACCTATTGTAGGTGGAGTAAGCAAGGATCTCACCCAAAAATTTGATATCGAGATTTTACGTTAACACGTATTTTGAAAACACCCGAAAAATATTTGTTAGAAAATTTTACGATGAATGTGTGAGTATATGAAGATCATAACTAAAAAATTAGTTAATTTAATGAGTTCATTATAAAACCGGATCCATATCAGATTTGAAATTTAAATACGGTATCATTCAAGGTTGCAATACAAATGTTTTTACGAAATTTCGCCATCCCAAACTACGCTTTACGTGGATAAATTGTCGTTTTGTTTTATTTTCTCAAAACATCTCAAAAGTTATTGATTAAAACGCCATACATTTCAGATGTTAACATCAAGAATAAATTTTTATACAGGAAGTTTTTGTATGCGCATCTGGCTTCTAATCAAATTTTGTATAACTGGGAAACCTTAAGAGAGATATACACTGCAAAAAAATGGACATACTCTAAACATACACAGTTAAGTAAAATGAAAACTGTTGTGGCATTAACCATTTGTGAGATATTCGCTGCTTTATTTTGAATTTCCCAATATTTTAAATCACGAGGTTTTATATAGCTAAGAAAACATTATTTTGCTTCTCGTGAGCTCATGGAAACACTTCAGCATAACTGTAGCAAGCTAAAACATTCGACTGTCGTCCTAGGTGGATTTGTAGCTACAATAAAAATCTCGACCAATATTCATGTTTATCAGGAAGCAGAGATAAAAACAAACTTTTGTTATGAAAAAATTGTAGAATAGCTATGAAAATACATTAAAGTTGCTCCAGAAAGTTGTATGATTGTACATATCAGATTTTGTTTTATTATTTTGAAACTTTGTATAAGTTTTTCATTTATTTTTCTCACAGCATTCTCATTCTATTACATTTTTGGTTCTCAGTCATTATCCAAACTTGTTTTGCTACGTGGCGTCATTTCAAAGTATAAACAGAGACTGAAAAGCTAGTAGAACACGCATGCACGCCATTTCTTGTTAACCGGAAATTTGAAAACACTCACTGAGTTTCTTCATTTCTTACAGGATTTATGTGCCGGAATATTGTATATTAAATCTCTCATCACTGAAAAATTTTATAGTTATAGGCTGGGCATTTATATTGTTGAAATGTCAGGTCAGGATGAATAGTTTGGCATACTTAAATCCTGAATTTCGCATCTGTTTGATGAAGCATAGACAACGTTTGTTTTAGGATCGTCAGGGTTCAAGGGTCTTTGGGTCGGGTTCAAAATGTCGAAATTCTGTTTAGTCGAATTTTAATAATTCTCGCATTATTATATTGATTCTGTTTTATAAGTATGTAAAAATGCCACTACTAGACTAGAATATTTTTATCAGTGGTTATTAACATACAACTTTGATATTTTTCTCCACTATGGAGATAGGCATTAAAATTTTTAGGTTCGACTAAAACCGGCAAATCTTCGTCACTCTACTTGCTTATCTAGTTAAATATTTTTAAAAAAAATCGTCATTATTCAACTAGTTTGGATGATTCTTTCAATACTGAAATGGGGTGTTTGAATGATCAAAAATTCTGGGTAACCTAAGACGCCAGAACAGCTCTGGATTCAATTGCGTCTTCATTTTGTTCATGGTTTCGAAAGAAGCTGGCTTAAAATGAACATTGACGATGGAGAAAGGAGAGAGGGACCCCACATAAAAGCTGGAAAGTATTTCTTTTCTTTCTTTTTTGTTTCATTTGTATAGTCCCCATTAGCTTCTATGGCTATATCGGGGTCTTTGATTAGAGAAACGACTGATAATGGTGCTGGTAGTTTCACATGCTGCTGTAGGTTTCTTAATGTTGGCTTTTATTACCTTTTATCGTGAAACATACATTTAATTCGACACTCACTGCCAAATTGCAAAGATAGGAAATAGTTTTGGTTAAAGAGAATATCCCCGTTCCAACCGGAAATCGAACCCAGGATCTCTCAATTTAGAAGCCAGAACGCTGACCACTCACCACAGAGGCACTCTTGGAAGTCTTTTGTGTTACATAATTTCAACAACATTCTGTTTTTTGACCAACATCTGCAAGGTGGTCGCGTAATCGGTTCCTCTGGAGTGTGTGTATAGTATGTGTTGAAGTATAGATTTTATTAGCTCCACGTATGGACGCCAATTTGAAGTAGATGGTTTGTTACTGGTACGTATTAAAGCCGATTTGAAGTAGTTTGTATTGAAGGAGTTGTATTATATTTCAACTGTTGGGGAACCGAACTTGTAGTAGTTGCAACCGCACGCATGGTAAACGGTTTCCAATAGCCTTCGCCCCAAATTTATTTTTAAATGTCCTTTGCCCCAAGTTTAAAAAAATATTAACTTTGTAATTTGATTGTTTCTTTAAATATTTAATATTTATGTTTGCCTCGGCTGCGTCAGTATTTATTTTAGAGACATGGATGTCTTGGCAGGGCGTGATGCGACAAGAATGTAGGCTTACACAGATTTTAAGTTTTAATTCACTCCTTTTTATTAATCCTTGACACAAATTAAATAGCACTACTGATATCGAGAGCTGTGAGATTCTTTTGTTTAATACTTGCACTTTTTAACACGTTTACTATTTTCGTCTCACACGAATACGTAATTAATTTCTCGAGGACACATCTCGCGTCTGGTTAGTAACTCTGTCTGCAGGCATCTGAACTGATTTCAAGCACCTAAACTTGTAAATTTCGGTATTACAAGTCTCTGATTGACTAATCCTACTCCAATAGAATACCTGTATTTAACTAAAGCTTTTTCTGGTTGTTGATTGGCTATTTTTATAAACTGTCACTAAAATCACATTAATGCTTCCAAGAATCACAAGTAACATTTAAACTCTCAAACTCATTATTGCCTCAAGTTTACCTCATTGTTAGCAACGTTTAACTTATTATTCTCACAGCTCCTACATTATTAAATTACGTAATATGTTCAATAGCATTATTGAACATGTTTACAATAATATAAGCATATGCAAATGACTGTTACATACATTTTACAAATCATTACATACACATATTGCTTCAAGGCGGGCTGTTATTGAATTTACATATTATATAATTAGACTGAAAGTGTTTAAGTGTTAAAAAATACTGCTTCAGTGTATATTCGCGGTAGCTGAAAGGGTACAAAGTTGTCACCTAGCTTACCAACAGTACTGTTTCACAGTAAGGAAGGGTACAGTGTAAGTTATGTCTCATAAGATACATACATACATACATGCAAGCTCACAGGGCCAGGTTTTGCAGCGTAAGCGGTACGGGTTGATCTCAGTCCTTGCACACATACGTGACGTATACCTTTTGACGTGATGTACTTTGAATACTATTTCCTGGAGCATTGGCTCTCAGTATCGTTGTAGCAGGGACATGTATATTTCATAAAGGACAAGTTCCGATTAACTCTAAATTTTAATTTTGTTTTACCTGCGGTTAGATTAAGTGATTGATGTTAGTAATTTAGTAAGCGGACCCATTGCGTCGCATCGGTAGTTTACTACAGTCGGGAAACTTTTCTAAGTTCTAATGATTCTGAACGGGAAATTTCCAAGTGCGGCTCCCATTCGTTCGTAGTGCGTGTGTAACTGTGTAAGTTTGTTGAAGTTGTGTGAGGCAGTCGCTCCATGGAAAAACACTTAGATTTCCTTCAGGTGACTCCTCCCCAGGTCTAGAGAAACTCTCATTTCGCCAACTTCTCATAGGAGGAATGTTTTCTTATTTTTCGTGGTGGATACCTTTTATGGTCCCTCAGTCACTGTTGTGTGCGTGCATATCTGATCGTTGCTACCATGCTAGCCTCTAGTACCCGAGATCGCGGGTTCAAACCCGGCGGAGGGCGATGGATTTTTTTCGGGCGTAAAAATCCTTAGCATGGCTTCCTTCGGAAGGGAAGTAAAGCCGGTGGTCCCGTGTCGTAGATTTACGGCACATAAAAGAACCTCAAACCTGATAAAGAGGCCTCTTAGCAAAATTACTGGTCTTTCACGCCCAATATAGAATGGGACGCTAAGGACCACAGCAGTTAAAGAGCGTCCATAAATAAAACTCAGTTTAATTTATATCTGATCATTAAGCCGTTTACGTTAGCTACACGCACGTACACGATTCTTTGTATTCTACTCCTGCTGAGTTCAACTGTAACCTTCAAAAATCTGTCTTAAAATTCGGATTTTCTTACATATTCCTTTACAAAGTTGTTATATCTATGTATGTCATTTACATTAAAATTACTATTTGATTATCCATGTTACACTTCTTCGTTTAATATATTATTATTATTATTATTATTATTATTGTTATTATTGTGTTTGGCGCAGGGTTAAATGGGTTTTTCTAGTTGAGCCCATCAGATAAATACATTGTTTTACCGTATCCTTAGTACTAGTTAGGTCAGTGTTAAAAAGGGTGCAATGCAAGTTGGATCCGTTATGCCTACGATTCTATTTACCGATGCTATACTACTCTGTGCCAGCAGGTAGGTATCGATTCTGTTCTATCTGTACCATGTGTTGATATTATCTAGTATAGGCTCTGTCCTATCATGCTGGTATAATCTAATACTATGCTATCAGACTGGTATTATCTATTCCGGATCGATTCTGCCTATCTGTTATCATATTGGTATTATCTAATCGACGCAACATCATCATCATCTAGCCGGTTATTTACTTAATTCCGAACACGGTGTTCACAACCGCGCACGATATGCAATAGTGGGAGTTAACTCTTGTGCACAGTATTGGTTTAGCTGTTAAGAATGGCGAAAGAAGGTACCTCTGGCATGGTTGTAAACAAGAATGGTATTTATTTATAAATCATGCTGAACCAATTATAGGAAAAACTACGAAAATATTACCTCATTATTATTATTATTATTATTATTATTATTATTATTATTGTTTATAAAACAAAATTCATGTCTGTCAAAGCTTCATATAGGAAAAGAATACTTGTTACCACATTTTCTGTACCCTCTATCATTTATTTGTAGGGATATAAATTATTCTGAAGAAAACCTATTTTCTATCTACTTAATTTTAATCGAGACAAACCTGTGTAAAAATAGCAAAGTTACACATTTCGTTAATAAAAAAAATATAAAAGGAACAGTGATAGTTAATGTTTAAGAACAGGAGACTATGCTGGCCTTAAAATTACACACTGTTTCCATGCAATCGTAGAGAACAGCTGAAGGTGGTCAGGACTCGGAAAGGGCGACAAAGTATTGAACAATGCGAGCTAGTAATGGTGGATATCTCGGAAATGGCTTATGCCACAAAAAAGTTATTTGAAATAAATTGTGTCTCTTAAAGAGATCTACACCTTTTTTGTGCAGTACGCCTTCGACTATCGCTTAACATTTACAAGTTATGCAAGCTTATGTAAAATTCCTCCTAAATAAAGAGGTCTTCACAGGCTATTCCGGGAAAACTGAAGATATATGCTGTGTTTGTCATGTAAACATCTTTAATATATGGTATTTGAATTAAAATCATTAGAACCTTTTCAGAAAATAGAACATTCTGAAAAATCTTCCATGCAAAGGTAGTTGGAGTGAGGGGGTTTTCTTGAAAGCTTCGTGTCGTTTCTTTGGAAGGTACTGAACTTAAATACCAAGTTAGGTATTTATCCGATTTTTTGTTCTTGAGCTATGTTGTTCACTGACAAACCTACCTACACGGTTCTTTTTCTAATTGTTTTTATTCAGGGGCTCCAAAACTTGTATTTCCGGTGAAATTTCGATATCGAATTTTTGGATGGAATGCAATACCTTCTCTATCTACTATGTACGTGGTAGAGAAAGTAAATATGTATTATGATAAATGAAGAAAATTTTAATTTGTTACTGAAGAAAAAATTATGAATAATTGCAGTTTATTATTTTCGCATTTTCATAAAATATTTTAATAAGTTGTTTAAATAAAGAATAATTATACCTATCTTTAATATGGGTAGTATTAGGGATAAACATTAGAAAGGTAAACGCGGAAGGCTTATTCGGTTTAATGTCAGGTATAACATGGATCATTAATAGCTTTTATTATATATATATCATAGAGGGTTACCCAAGCGTTCCTTTTTCCTCGACTGGTTTAATACTATGCCATAAAAGTATCATACTCATAAATGCTTTAAAAATAACGAAATCTTTGGGACATATTTAATAAGAAGAAAAGCACAGTACCACAGTTCCAATGTCAAACTGAAAAATAGTTCCTTACATTCTTTCTCTTCAAATAAAAACTGTATGGTAGTGATTGCGCTACAGATTCGTTGGGCGTACAGCAATACGCCTCTATTGTTTCGCGATCCTTTCCCTCCTGCCTTCTGCACATTTACTTTTTCAAGAACTGGCTTGAGTAAGCGAGTACCATCACTGTGCACCATAGAGCAATGAGCTCAAGACCCCTGATCATATATTGATGTTATTCTATCTGCTAGGATGTTAGTGTATTTTCTTTAATATGTTTCTGTCCTGTCAACGTGCAGATATTATCAATTCTATTATCGAGTGTTCTTTCTGTGCCATCTTTACCTGTAATTATATCGATTCTCATTTGTTTTCATGAAGAGAGATGACCATAGCAATCATCAGATTCTTGGTTCGAGTCAAGAAAATATAACAAGTATGCATAACATGTGAAAGAAACTTTTGATAATTCTCGTGTAATTTCAATATGTGTTATACGTTGTTATTACATGTACATGTTAGTGTGTACAATATATCTGACCTAACTATATAGCAGATACATTACCGCTTTCGACCCGGGACCCATTGAACTACAATGTAGTTTACCGCGCGACACAATCGCCTAATGTTGCATCTAGCCTAGGAATGCAGAACCTTTAAACACTCACGACTACCCTGCCGAAAGAAAGAAGCGAGGATAGCTCGGACGCGTGCTCGGTCTTGTCTAATTCCGGATATACAAGGTAGACCATTTAAGTTAAGACTGTACAATATCTCCAAAACTAAGCGTTGTAAAAAGAAATGTCTTTTATAAAAGTTGCTTGATACTATGGGGGAAAGTAAATACCATTAGTCATGTTTTATTTGGAGGACGTTGTGATGGTCATTTTAGGGTCAATTTAAATTGACCCAAATTGTAGGTTCGTATTAAAAAATTAAATTTACCCTAAAATCACCATCATAACGTCCTCCAAACAAAACACGGCTAATGACATTTGCTTTCCCCCCATAATATCAAGCAACTTTTATCCAAGACATTTCTTTCTACAACGCTTAGGTTTGGAGCTACTGTACAGTTTTAACTTAAATGGTCCACCCTGTATAGTAATCTTCTGTCTTTAGGCATTACTCAGTTTGGTATTAATTGTTCTTCCGCACAAGCTGTGTGTTGGATAAGGTTGGAAAGGTAGAATCAGACGACTGAAAAATTCAATGCCATAGCCGGGATTTGAACCACGGATCTGTCGGTCTCCGTCCTCCATAAATTCTCCAACTGATTCGCATTTTTTCCGATAAACCACAAGGAGATCTCAATGTCCAACACACGGCTTGTGTGAAAGAACAATTAATTCCGTTAATTGACCTAATAGTGGTTGAAACTATGAAGCCCGGGACTTAAGGAACTTACAACATTGTAAGTCGCCATTGGGTATCTCATCTCAATACAATTTGAGATCTTCTTGTGAGAAAAGCGAATCATTGGTTCAAATCCCGGCTATAGCATTGAATTTTTCAGTCGTCTGATTCTACCTTTCCAAAACTCAGTTTATTCATGAAGGCCTTCGTGACTATATTACCTACGCAAAAATGAAGGAATTTGACAGTTCAACACAATGTAAATGTGTTTTATTTTGCTACTTGAATATTATAATTAAATACATATTCCTCTGCAAGTGCTCAAAACTGACTTTAATAAATACCTACTCTAAGCGGAACATTGTGAGAATGTTATCCTTAGACAAAAGCAGAAGTGTGAGTGTTATCCTTGCAGTTCAGAGTCCACTATGATCATGGTTTTTATTTTAATTTCTATATGCACAGCTGCCATAAAAATAGAAATGCAGTTATGCTGCATACGGTATACTAATTTTTGTGATAAAAGCACAAGTTGAATTTTTTTTCTTGAGAAAAAAAGGAATTGAGAATGAAATACACGATTACTGTAAGAAATATTTTACTCGGTTACAATAATGAGCTATTTTTTCAGAAAAATTCACAAAACACAGTCATAAGGAAAGAACTGGTTTTCTTTTAATCGAATTCCTTAACCTCTGCGCTGTTACTTCTGTTCCTTCTGATGCCATTTTTTACTTTCCAAGCTCATAAAGTCGTTCTAGTACACAATTGTTTAAATCTCAAGCGATAGCCATAATAAACCAGAACAATAAACGAGTGTGCGTCTTATCAAGGGCTGCAATAATTGTGATTAAAGATTGGAGGAAGTTATGGCCGTGACAGCATCAAATATTTGTTATTGAACTGCAAGTGAATATAAACATACAAGGATTTCCCGCAACGAAATTGTGGCATTTTAAGTATCACAATAAAGTATTGTGGTGCATGGTAAAACAAAGTGTATACTTTAATTAGGGTATTGTGGTAGTCGTATCCTTGGCAAGTGCTGGGACTCAAAGGTTTCCAAACTATTACTAGAATGTAATAGTTAAAATTTTGCTTAAGGAAGTAAAAAGTAAGTAAGTTATTTAAAAGCTAACATAAGTACCAATAACAAAAAGTAGTCGTTACATTTATTCAATTAGTTGAACGCCTACATAAATGTCGTTATTTTCAATTTAATTATGTTATTTACTGTGTCCTAACATACAAAAGGCCTTGTTTATGCAAACTTTTATATAAAATATCCCCAACAATCCAAAAAAAATATGCATAACACATACAGATAAAATGTTGTACTGTTGCCCAGAAGTAACAAGTTTGCATTTATTACTCCATGCCGCTTTCCTGAAACAGCTTCGTATCAGCTATCAAAAGGGTGCTACTGGCGGAGTCTCGCGAATGTGTATGTTAAACTGACGTATATGACATTTGGTAATTGAAATACTGTCCTGTTTATAACCGCAATATATGCATGCGATAATTTCTTAAATGCAAGTTTCATTCCAGTACTGAACATGTGTGTTCTGAGCTTTTGGACACTGAAACATTTTAATAACACACCTATTTGATTTATAATGTATAATGCAATCAAGTGTAGTACCGATGGAATAATCAGTTCTGATTATATAAAATACACAGGATGGATAATTTCAGAAACTACTCAACTGGTATTTATAATTTGCGACTGAAAATATTATATATGTTTATTGTGGGTAGTTATAGAGTAAATGTATAATTTCGAACATTTTAAGTAGGAGCATGTTCATGGTGGGAGTTCATCCAATTTCTCTCCAATTGAATGTTGATGTTAGGGAGTTCTTTTGTCCTTTAACACGGAATTAACATTATTCAAAACTGCGGGGCCACAAAGAAGTCAAAGCCACTTTAAATTTACTCCTATTTTACAGATCCCTGAAAATTATTCAACCATTTGAATAAGCTGAACTCCGTCAAACAAAATTTAAACGTACAACATATTTCTAAAAATTTTAACAATATAGGAGAGGGATTAAGGAGGTGGAAATACAATGGAAATTATAGTTATCGTCTAATTTCCCTAAATATTCATAGTGGGTTTTGATCCATTACTATGGACATCATGCCGTTTTTGTTTGTTTGTTTTCTCTTCCCCCCCCCTTTTTAAGTTTCGGGCGGCGCCGTGCCGAGTGGTTAGACCGTTCACCTCTCACCGAGGCGGCCCAGGTTCAATCCCAGGGACTCGCATGTGGGATTTGTGGTGGACAAAGTGGTGTCTGGGCGGGTTTTCTCCGGGTTCTCCGGTTTACCCCCGCCATTCATTCCACCAATTGCTCCATCATCACCTTTCCCTTCATCCATTTCACCATCGTTTTGTTTCATCTACTTCCTCCCATACCAGGCATCGGACTGATCATCCATCCTGGATATTCTGTCTGATCCATGAGTGTCTGCTCCTCGACGGGTTTCTGACTCCAGGCACCCGCCTGTAAGTCCTGGAGAGGAGGTTAAACAGATAAAGAAGAAGAAGTTTTAAGTTTCGGTTCTAGGGAGTAAAGAGGGTTTGATTTTTCTACTTCTTCAAGATCTTCAAAAAGCGCCAACATCTAAGATCTTGTGGAAAAACAATAAATTAACATCAATTGGTTTAATAGTAGTTAAATTTGAAGCCCGCGACTAAAAGTACTTAGAAAATTTTATTATGCCTAATTGGGGTATGTTATTTCCAATGAATTTGAAAACGCCTTGTGGATTCTACAGTTGCCATGGTAGCTCAGCAGGTCAGCTGAAGATCCGTGGTTCAAATCCCGGCTATGGCATTGAATTTTACAGTCTGATTCTACCTACTTTAGCCTCCATACGACATATGTGGAAGAAGAGTTAATGAACATTAATTAATAATCTTCAAGTTCATTTTGCATGCACAATTTTACATTTGTACAAGACAGAGTTTAAATTAAATTAATAAAGTTCTGATGTATTACATTCACATAACTTTCTCTTTATCGCTTATTAGTAGTGGGAATGCAAATTATTTTTACGAAAGTTTATTTTCCTATCTGCTTCATTTTAATCCAGATAAACATCTCCAGAAATAGCTGTGTTACACATTTGCAAAGAGAATAGTGATAGTCAAATGTTTTAGCACTCCACGTATACGCTGACTTTAAAATTCCATACTCTTTCCACATCGAGAGAAACAAAATAAAAAATAAAATAAAATCTGCCAAACGTCATCCTGGTTCCTTGTTTCGTACATCAGGACGTGCATTCCAAATTTGTTATTTATTTATTTAAATATTTTTTCAATTTATACATTATTATTGTACAGATTTTGCTTATATTCTAGTGAATAAAAGTAGAAAAAAATCTGATGTGTTACACTCACATGACTTTCTCTACTCTTGTACAAACTATTTTTACAAACGCTTATTCTCCATATGCTTCATGTTAATCGAGATATCGAGATGTTAATCTTATTGCTAATTTTCTTGTAGATGCAAGTGGAGTTGCTAGGCTTTAAGCGATAGTCAAATATTTTAAGAGCTGGTTGCTTGTGGAGTATTCCATTCTCTATGCATTACCAGGACAAAAAAAGATGATTAACGAATTCCTATTTGAGAAAATAAGTATTGAAAAGTTTAAGGGAATAACAAGCAATATCTCGAAAATGGTTCACTCAACAAAACAAATATATATGACATAAATTGTGTATTTTAATGCGATCTACGTTTTTTGTGTAGTAAAATTTTGTCTATCTCTTATGGTTTACCAGTTATGCAAAAGTCGTTCACAATAAAGAATACTTTTGGAGACATTCCCAGAAAATTCGATATGCATTTCATTTGTCATGAAAATATCTTAAACATATGATATTTTAATCAAAATCGTTATGGCCATTTTTGAGAAAATTAAAATTTTCGAAAAATCTTCCATGTAAAGGGTACCCTGGGGTGGGGGGATTTTCTTGAAAACCTTCGTGTCGCATCTCTGGAAGATACTGAACCTAAATACCAAGTTTGGTGTTTATCCGACTGTTCGTTCCTGGGTTATGCTGTTCACAGACACACACAGACACACACACGGACATGTTTCCAAAAATCTGATGTGTTACACTCACATAACTTTCTCTACTCTTGTACAAACTATTTTTACAAACGCTTATTCTCCATATGCTTCATGTTAATCGAAATATCGAGATGCTAATCTTATTGCTAATTTTCGTGTAGATGCAAGGGGAATTGCTAGGCTTTAAGCGATAGTCAAATATTTTAATAGGTGGTTGTTATGTGGAGTATTCAATTCTCTTTGCATTACCAGGACAAAGAAGAATTTGAGAAAAAGTATAAGTATTGGAATATTTAAGGAAATAACAAGCAATATCTCGAAAATGGCTCACTCAACAAAAAAAAATGTATACAACATAAATTGTGTATTTTAACGCGATCTACATTTTTTGTATTGTAAAATTTTGTCTATCTCTTATGGTTTACCAGTTATGCAAAAGTCGTTCACAATGAAGAATACTTTTGGAGACATCCCCAGAAAATCGAGATATACATTTCATTTGTCATAAAAATATCTTAAACATATGATATTTTAATCAAAATCGTTAGTGCCATTTTTGAGAAAATTAAAATTTTCGAAAAATGTACCCTATAAAAGTAGTCTGGGTTGGGGGATTTTCTTGAAAACCTTTGTGTCGCATCTCTGGAAGATACTGAACGTAAATACCAAGTTTGGTGTTTATCCGACTGTTCGTTCTTGAGTTATGCTGTTCACAGACACACAGACAGACACACACAGACATAGACACACACACGGACATGTTTCCAAACATGCTTTTTTTGGATTCCGGGAGTCTCAAAACTTGTGTTTCCGGTGAAATCTCGGTATCGAATTTTTGGGTGGAATACAATACTTCTCCTACTTACTATACGTAGTAGAGAAAGTAAAAAGAAAACAGATACAATAAGTAAGCTAAAGATAATAATTAAATTAAAACTATAATCATTACAGTTAAAATTCAAATCAAAATTATATATTCAAACTACTGTTACTGGTAACCGGCAACATAAAATGACTGGTATCCAGCTATTCCCAATTTCTAAACTAAACAAAATAAGGATAACAAGTCTCTAGTCTAAATTAAACTAAAACAACTGAAAATCAACAGGACCTTAAAAGAATGACTAAGTATTGAACAATTCGAACCATTCATATCGTATATATCGAAACTGCTGATGCCACAGAAAAAGTTATTTGAAATAAATTGTGTAATTTAAAGAGGTCTACATGTTTTGTGTAGTACGCTTTTGTCTATCGCTTAGCATTTATGATCTATGCAAGATTATATAAATTTCCTTCCGAATGAAGAGGATTTTACAAGCTATTCCTAGAAAATGTAAGACATAAGTTTTTATATCATATAAATATCTTTAATATATACCTACTATATTAATAAAAATTGTTAGAGCAATTTTTCAAAAAATCAAAAGATTCGAAAAAAGTTTCTTTTTAAAGAGTAGTTTGGGGTGGGGGATTTTCTTGAAAGTCGTAGTGTCGCTTCTCTGGAATGTACTGAACCTAAATACCAAGTTTAGTATTTATTCGACATTTCATTTTTGAGTTATGCTATTCACAGATACACACACGCGCGCGCGCGGATATTTTCTAAAAATGGTTGTTTTTACTCAGGGGGTCTCAAAACATCTATTTAGATATCGAATTTTTGGTGAATGTAATACCTTCTGTACCTACTATGTATGTGGTAGAGAAAGTAAAACTGTAATTCGAAATTTGAGAATCTATGTTGCAACACCGGATAAGGCAGTCGGTGTAGACTTAATGCTCAATATTTGATTGTTATTGATGATTCTTTCCGATCAGTGGCGTGATAATGACACGCTCTTGATTTTTAAAAGATGAGTATGCAAGACCAATGCTGATACCATACAGGAACTCAAAAACATTTAATACAAATGTTAAAGTTCAGTTTCAAAATCACTATTTGTTAAAGTCAATGGATTCTTGAAAGCGTGCCAATTCATCTAATTTTTTCAGCGAGCTAAGCAAGTTGGTTTGCCTACATAAGCCCATTTACCTCTGGCTACCAACAATAAAATAACCTAGTTACTTCATAGAATGCGACTTCTACCAGTGTTACTTTATTAAGGTGAAGCTAACAAGCTTAAACGTGTGACCGGGCTATGAACGCATCACGTTTTTACGCTCTTTATATATGTATCTGCAGTGATGTAATGAGAGTGCCGGAATTTATCTTGAGATAATCTGGAGCTCCAGTGATATTTATTTTGGCCATTTATAGAATAACTGCGAAATTAAATAAGTAATGATAATAAAAGCGAATAAATATAAAATAGATCGAATGCATTGTACGTATTTGATTTGGTTTCCCCAAGGCTTTATTCACTGTGTTAGTGCAGCTTTCATTCTACCTGTAATCTATTCAAAGTATAAAACCGTCAGCACGGAAATGTGTTGTTTTATTGTTGTACAACTCTTTGGTAACAAATGAGTTATTGAAAACAATAAAGCATAATGACCTATAACACTAATGAAATTTACACGAAGCTATAAATATGTTTTGATGAATTTACTAAAAATGTGCATGTAGATGTGATAGAATGAAAACAGAAAACAAAAACCTAACGTTTTGGCGACAGAAAATTATGATTGGTTGAAATTCCTGATATTGTTATGCTGAATTGCTTCATGAGATAAATGGTCATTTTAATTTATATTGAAACAATGTAATAATCTGTTTAATCACGTTAGCGTATAAATTAGAAATAAGAATTTGTATTGGATTAACTTGACATTTCACAATGTATGCATAAAATATATGGAATGTACGCAGTTTTGATATTCTATGTCAAATTCTTCTTAAGACACTATATTTTTTATTTGTAATTAATCACATTTGATATACTAATACAAAACACTCCTTTTACCAAACGGTTTATTATTTCTGGCCTAAAATTTTATTTTTTACCTACCTAAAACAACAATAGAAGCAAACAGTCAGGCAGAAATTGATTAATTCTAATAAATGCATTAGAAAAATTATTTTGTATATGTATTATTAAATTTCTCAGTTTTATGGATATGAATTATGGAAGATATTTAATTTGCAAATGTTTTAATAATTGTAAAACGATTTTAACTCGAATCTGAAACCCTTCTGAAAATTTCAGGGATGTAAATTAAAAGTTGTGATGCGCAGATCATTTCGAATAGTGAAATCTCCGTTTGGAGCTTTTAAAACAGCCGATATTAATAAAACTGTAGTGTAGTATGGAAGTATAAGGTAAGAAAACTTTAAGAAATTCTAAGTTTTCGTCATTTTTGCCAAAATTTACCGTAGCAATGCTTTAAAATGGGTATTGTGTAGACTAAAAAATGTTATATGAAGATGTCACTGGAAGTAAACATTTTAGGCGCCCTCAAAGTTTTTGTGTGCGTCTTTATGTATGAGAATCAGAGGGACGGAGAGAGAGAAAGAGAAAGAAAACATCATAACTCAAAACCTAAAAGTCTTAAATATTAATGTTCGTATGTTGGGCGACTTTTAAGAATGCTAGGCGAAGATTTTCATGAACATTTTTCCTACCCCAGACAATCCACTAATGTCAAATTTCCGTTGTTTTTATTTTCTCGAAAATGACTAACGATTTTGTTCCAATGTCACATGTTTGAAGTGTTGCTATATCAAATAAAATGTGTCTTGAATTTTTGGAAACAGCCATTTTTGTTCCAGACTTCTTCGTCCTCATTGAATTTTGCATAAATGGGAAACCATAATATAAAAATGCGATTTCCGTTAAAATATACAGTGAACGGCAATACATATCTTTAAGTGATTAAAATTTATGAAATATTCGGTGTTATTCGTTCACTTTTTCGCAGATTTTAGCGGATATACACATGGAAATGCTAAATCACCATTTTTTCTTATGAACCCTTTGCAAAATACTATGCACTTGCTTTTTAAACATTTCACTATCGTTTCAACCTTCTAGGTAAAGCAACATGTGTTTACTGAAACCATTTTTTTGCGACTGTCATGATTAACAAAAAATATTCATTGCAAGAATAAGTTTTTATATGAATAGTTTGTAGAATAGTTCTAAGATATTTAGGTAGAAAAAGTAATGTGACCGTTACACATTAGATTGCAAAACAATATATTTTTTGTTGACGAAGCCTTCCTGACTGCGTATTTAATTGTCATTAATCAGGATGACGACATTTATGTGTTCTTGAGCATGATATGGCCTCATGTCGCATATGAGGAACAACATTCAGGTACAGCGGCCACAGTGATATGACCCATGGTAATTACTAGCATCGTTAAAATATAAAACTATGTTTAATATTATATTCGTAATCGAAAATATTTTAAAATGTCAACTTATGGTAAATTATTTAAGGATAAACTTATGGACATAGGTTATACAACGGAGGCGCACACCTCACGCACTGCGATCTACATAGATCTATTGTGGTTAACACCCTCCAGGAGAAAAGGATCAAGTGAAGGAACCACAGGAGGCCACAGGCAGGCCACAGAGACGCGCGGAAGTCCCTAACAGTTCCCGGTTCGAAGACCCGTCCCACTACTGGAGCTGTCTAGAGAGGGAAATGAACGACTGGTTGACCAGTGCAGCCCTCTATTATCCACGATATTCTTTCCTTTGAACGCCATTTTATTCAGCACCGCCGTACGCCACGAAACCTAGAAGTACAGTTTTAACATGAAAAGGAACGGAATGAAAGGGAAATTATGCAAAGGAAATCGTGGTGGATGAGAAACCACCCCAGCATTCGCCCACCGAACAGAAAAACCCAAGTTTGGGCAGTCGACGGGAATAGAACCCGGGAGCTCCCGAATGCGATCCGCATATGTTACCGCGGAGCCTTCTCGTTTATAAACTTATCATATAATTGCTCTCTGTTTTATAGGCATCTTTGTTTACATACTTGTTTTACCCCTTAATCTTTTTCTCTCGAACTACAGAGATTCAAATCAGATATTACAATTGACATAACCGAAAATAAGTGTAAGCTGCTGTATTCATCTCCTAAAGCTTACTTTAAGAAACAGATATGGCGCTGAACTTAGGAGGCCAAAAAGGATATACAACAGATAATCTCCAGATAACAAGTATAGGTGTATTTTGGAATATCTCTTTTATTTTTTTTCGGAACTACAAAGGGCGAAAAAACGCTTCATTTACGTATAAAACTTGGGAATTTTAGAGGGTGCAAAATACCACAAAGGTATGTACTTCACCAATTATATATCTATATAGTAGAGGGGTAAAGTTCAATTATTAACTCTCCGAAACTGACGTAATTGAAACGTTTTCTTTAAATTTAATTTAAGGGGAGTTAAAGTGTTCTATTTCGCCCAGAGGAAATTCAGCAAGCTCATGCCCTAGAATGAATCAACTCATAATGGTGATATTTTCTTCAGATATACATCGATGCTTTATACGACTACTAATATACTTTCATTTATATGTTATTTTAGCAGTTGAGATATAGTTTAAAAATAAAAAGCTTATATGTAACATTCACACGACGTTTTGCAACGATTTGCATTTGAGTTATCTCTTACATAACATAAAATGTTTCTTCTACTCAAACGTTTATCATAATAAATTAATTAAAACCAGCATTATTGGCTTGGTTACAATAAAGATGCGGAAACACACACCTCAATTAATTTTTCTGTACACGATAGTTATTGACGATTAACGTTTGTCTAAAATGATTTTAAAATAAACACTGGGGGTTTAGTTACATATAACATGCAGAAGTAACAATCGACAAGCTCATGGAAGGAAAAGAAAAGGAAGCGCATATTTACAAACATTCATCAGATAACGGAATGATAGGAAAATTTAAACATACAACATTAAATATTTCGAAAAGCCTAACACTACAAAAAATTTGTATGAAAGACGCCGTGTATTTTAATGATATCCGCATATTTTTTCTAAATTAAGTTTTTAACTATTTTTATAGTGCCCAAATTATTCAAAAGCATAGAACAATTCAATCAGTATGAAGGGGACTTTACAGGCTATTTATAGAAAATTCAAGATTAACGCTTTATTCTTCGTATCAGTACCTAAAACATGCAGTGTTTAAATAAAAGTCTAAGATTCGCTTTTTAAGAAAATAAAAAATGCCCAAAATTTCCATGTAAAGGGTATTCTGGGGTAACTAGTTAGAATTTCATGAAAATATTCGTGTTGTATTCTTGGAAGATGCTGGACTTAATATGCAAATTGTATTCTTCATCCATCTTGTTTTTCAGTAATGCGGTTTACCCACCCACCCACACATACACATACACACACACACACACACACATACACAGACGTTCTCATTTTGTGTTCATGGGACTTAAAAACGTGTGTTAACTGTAAAATGTCAATATCTAATTTTGTAATAGAATACCTATATTACTTCCTGTGCATCTTTTGCTTAAGTGGTAAAGAGATGGGGATGGAGTGAGAGAGAATGAAGGTATATTAATCTAACGATCTCTTGAATTCATTTATACTCTTATAACTCTTCTCAATTTGTGTTGCCATACATGTTATGCACCCCTCCCCCAAATTAGCACCTCATACGCCTATGATATGTACACTTATCAGAGATGTCTGCTTGTATGAGGGGGTTGCGCGCCCACGTGTCACCTTGTCCACATTGCATAACCAACACGGGAGTAAATGCGACGGACGACCTGAGTACAGGATATATAGGTACCCTTCCTACCTTCAGTGGTACAGACGTTATCTGACAAGAGACTTTGTCTGCACGCCCCTTTTGTCAGGAGGAAGTCGGATCTTGATAATTCCTACATCCACTTCCTCTTTCTCCATGCCATTATGCCGCCCTCGCTAGCACCGTAATGGATTCTCCAGTAATGATACTCCCTGCTCTTGGCTAAACAGTGTTCAGCAAGTCAGGAGAAGACCCGGCGCAAATAGGACCAGTGTTTTTCACTCACCTGGCAAAATGGCTTCCATTCGCCCACGGGGAATCAATAGATAGCGAACTCTATCCTACTAGACGTATCCCGCATGAGCAGAATATTTCGTCTATTTCTTTACAGACAAACTCACGTATAGATAATAAAAATCAGAAAATAAAACTATTACCCCGAGGTAAAAGCTACAAATGATGTTTTCCTTTGTTACAAAAAGGATATCAGTGTTATACTAGTAAATTTTATGGATTTTCTCTACCACAGGAAGAATAATAATATTGTAAACAAAATAAGAGCAGTAATATGTTATAGTCATGTGACTTTTCTACCCACTCTTCTGCAAACTATTTTTACGAAATATTATTCTTCTATCTACTTATTAATCGAGATAAAAGTTTGCAGAAATGGTTTCATTACACATTTCATTATAGGTAAGGGGATAAGGGGAGAATGAAGCAATAGCCCAATCTTTAAAATGCAGGCCACTTTGAAATCTCTCCCTTTGAATGACCACGAAAAATAATCGAATTGATACTTGGCACTTCATAAAGGGATAAAGTATTTTAAAATTTAAACCATAACAACGAATATAAATGGTTAATAGGACAAAAGTGATTTTGTATGAAGTGTGCCTTTTAACAATATATACATTTTTCGTGTGGAGAGACTTTGTTCATCTCTTATGAATTACCAGTTATGCAAAATTATACAAAATTCATTCCGAATGACTTCAGAGACCATTCGCAGAAAATTCAAGATTTAAGGTTTATTTGTCATGGAATACCTTAAACATATGGGTTTTAATCATAATCGTCAGATCCATTTTTTAGAAAATAAAAATTAACGAAGTATTTTCCATCTAAAGCGTAGCTTGGGGGCCGAAGGATTTTCTTGAAAATCTGCATGTCGAATTCTTGGAAGGTTGTGTACTTAAATATCAAGTTTGGTAGTTATTGGAAATTTTGTTTTTGAGGTATGGTGTTCACATACACACACGCGCGCGCTCTGACCATTTTGCTAAAAATCCTTTGTTTGTTCAGTGGGCCTCAAAACATGTATTTTTGGTGAATCTCGATAATTTATTTTTGGGTGGAATACAATACTTCATGTAAGTGGTAGAGAAATTAAGCTACGTTCCTCGTTTGTTTGATCAACTTAAAGTCTTGTCTTCCACAATTAATTTGATACCTCTGATCTCTCTCTTTTAGGTTCTCGGATCGGCGTTTTACAGCTTCAGATCGCTCGGAAAACTCTAGTTGTTAGCATTGTAGTCAGTAGACACGTTCTACGCTATTATTGACTGTTAAATAAAACTATCACGTGGCCAACGCTGCCTCAATTTTTGTACAAAGGGAATTTTCCTTGCTATTTGCTCACACCTGCGACGTCCGATAGGGCATTTAAATGATCAAAAGAGTAAAAGCACAATGGCTTTGCGATTTTATAAGGTTTAAGAATGGTAGAAAATACCATTTACATTATATATACATGTGACACAGCGGCTACGGCCCAAGGTTATCGGGAGGTCGATGCCGGGCCCTTGCCAGCGTAAACACCGGGTACATTATCGGCAGATAACTAGAACCTTCTGAACGCTTTATCTCCCCCTCCTCCAGAAAGTGTGTCGAAATAGTTTTAGAATGTTCGAGAACCTTTTGTAGAATATTCCACTGCCTATATAAGCGAGCGCTCTCGCGGGTAGTCAGTCGCGAGTTGAGTGCGAGATGAGGAGGCGAGTCAGTGCGAGGCCATAGTTGAGTTGCGTCAATCAGTCGTGTTGAATAGAATCGAATGTGACAGAGTTGTTGAGTCAGACAGTTGCGAGTCGAGTCGAGTTAGTGACTGCGTTTCTGGTGCGAAATCAATAGGGATTCTCCGAGCAAGTTGGTCGCGGATTCAAACCCGGCGGAGGGCGATGGATTTTTTTCAGGCGTAAAAATCCTTAGCATGGCTTCCTTCGGAAGAGAAGTAAAGCCGGTGGTCCCGTGTCGTAGATTTAAGGCACGTAAAAGAACCTCAAGCCTGATAAAGAGGCCTCTGAGCAAAATTACCGATCTTTCACGCCCAATATGGAATGGGACGCTAAGAACCATAGTAGTTAAAGAGCGTCCATAAATAAAACTCAATTTAAATTTTCCGAGCGAGTTAGTGACGGCTTCTTGACGTGCAGCGAGTGCTACGGCGCAGCGACGGTTTGTGGAAGCTTGTATTCGACTCCCGAGTGAACTGAACTGTCCGACATGAAGAGGCTACATCAGGGAGGAAGTGAAGTCATGGAGAATTGAACTAGTTCACCTTAGTGAAACGACATTAATGAAATGAATTCCCAGTGAAGGTGAACTATTTAAAAACGAAACAGTGATAGTGAGAACTGAGTGAAGGTTGAAACACTGGACGAATTCACAATAGTAAACCTATATATTAGGAGAGATTACTTCATTTAAGCAACCAAGACCTTTCCGTTCCAAACCTGGTCCTTTTAGTGTTTGATCTCAAAGCTAAAGCTATGGAGCTGTAAATCAAATTCTGTCCGCAGTATAAGAGGAAATTGAACACAGGACTGACAATAAAACGGTACGTCTATGCCTGTTCAGTTTTCCATTTTACCTGACATGTAAAACTGCGCAAGCAATCTGGACGCTAAGATATTTTGGAACCCTTAAACTTTGCTGTTACCAACAAATTGTACAAAAACATGCCTATATGGTATATCGAACTATTTGAAACATTAGTTGAAGGTAATGATATCGTCTGAGAAATTACATCGGAAATAATATGCGCAACTTAATATATTCGATCAAAATTTCTGTTCAAGATTTCTGTGGGAATAGGCATTTTGAGCCTCCTTGGATAAACACGTAGAAAAATCTGATGCGTTGCATTGACATGACTTTCTCTACTCACACTTCTACAAGCTATTCTTACAAAAGTTTATTCCTCTCTCTGCTTGTTCTTAATCAAGATAAGGTGTCCTTACACATTTGTTGCAAGTATAAGAAAGATACACTACACTAGAGCGAGTTAGATTTTCAAAAAGCGATCGTTATGTGATGGCTTTGAAATTCCATACTTATGTGCGACCTGGAGAAAACACGAATAGCGACCTACCACTTCAAAAAAAGAAAAAAAATTGCAAATTCAAACCAGTAACAAAGAATATATCTTAAATGGTTAATGCCACAAAAAATCTATTTCACATGAATTATATGCTTTAACAAGATCTACATTTTCTAGTAGTAATATTTTTTATTTGTCTCTTACGGTTTACTAATGATACATAAATTATTATATACAAGTCTTTCGGAACGAAGAGAACTTCACAGATTATTCACAGAAAATTCAAGATATACGTTTTATTTGTGATGCAAATGTCTTAAATGTATGGTATTTTTTATTGTTCTGTTTATACCCCTTTAACTGCAATGGTCATATCGGCGTCGATTTACCTTTGGAACATATTGTCTAAATCAGCAATAATGTTAACTGTATACATTGGATTTCTGATTATTTTTTGGGTTTTATACATTAGATCACACTTTCATTCATACTTCCAGATGCTGGGAAGGATAGGGAATAATCCTGGCTAGAGAAATATTCCCACCTCAGTCGGGAATTGAACCCGGGACTCCCTGCAAATATGGTATTTTAATCAACATTATTAGAGCCATTTTTGAAAAAAATTAAACACAACGAAAAATTGTCCTGTAAATGGTGGGAGATTTTCTTGAATATGTTCTTGTCGCATTCTTGGAAGACACTGAACTTAAATGACCTATGTTTTTGTGTTATGCCGTTCACACACACACATACGCACAAAAAGATTTTTCTAAGCTCAAAACGCGAATTTTCAATGAAATCTCAATATAGAGTTTTTTTTGGAGGGGTGGAGTGCAATGCTTCCTCTACTTAATGAAGGTAAGCGGTAGAGAAAGCAGCACTTATGCTGTGTTAGCAGCATAAGTGAACCATTACAAATTGTACATACACTTTCGCGGTGAAACTATACGTCTGGTACATATAGCGCAATATGAACCTCGAGCGTAACATTCCAACATTTTTAAAGTTTGTTGATATGTATGAAAGTGTTGTACAATTACGTGACTGGAACGAGAGTTTCATCACATTTAAACATATAAATATATCGCTCACTACTCTTCATCGAGCCTCGGTATTAAAAGCGAACAGATACAGAAAGAGGGAGTTGTTCCTCTCAGTGGAGGAACCGTCAAAGATGAGACATAATAAAAAGATGGCAGAAGCACCCTATTAAAGGCAACGATGTCATCAACTCTTTGATAATGAAAAGTCACGCCACATAAAAGGGCGGAGCTACCCTGGATGAAAGAATATATCCCCTATTGAAAAGAGAACGCAATCAAGAAGAAACTTGCCGTTAGTTTACTTTCAGGTGTCGAGAAATTAAAAGGAACGGCTAAGGACAGTAATTTGCGCCTTGAAAGAGGAGAATATAAAAGAAAGTTTGAACACGTTTCTCACATTGACACGTCTTCCCTTCTTCTTACAGATCGCAAATATCTCGCCAACTTCGCCGTTCTTTCTCTTCCACCCCTTCTTTTTTTTTCTCTCTGTTATTAAAAATTCATACCGTAAGCACTTGGTTTTCAAGTCTGTGGCCACTACAGCGATATGAAGGAAAAGTCGGTTTGAATTTATTATGATGCAGAATGGCCCCCCCCCCATCATCTTATGTTCCCGTAAGCTTATCATACCGCAAAGTTCGTTATTATTCTACTGCATATTCTTCTTTCCTCTTGATGGAAATTATCTACCCAACTCAAAGCGAAATATCGCTAAGTAGTGGACGAGAAGTTTCAACTTATCTGCGTCATCATCTCAAACACTCTTAATTTGGTTGTATTTTACACAAGTTACTTTATATAAAAGTCACCTATTTTGTGTTTGTACATAACGCAGAATTCTGTGAATAACATAAGCATCCCTACTTAATTCCTCAATTATGGGTACACCTTATGTATTAGATGCTACATTAAAGATATATTCTTCTATTTCCTCCCTGTTAAAGACGATAAATACGGAGTGTGTTACGTGTAAGATGGATGCAATAATCAGGTATTTATAAAACAAGCAGCTATTTTTTAGTAATTAGCTCATGCGAAAAAGAAATATTGCACATATTCATACACCTTAGATGATGAATCGGGTAAACATTAGCCAGAAAACTTAACAACAAATATCAAAACAGTTAACATAATTCTTATGCTTTAATGAGCTTTACCTACAGTATTCCCGCCTAAGGTTTTTAATCGATCTATTAAAGTTCCATAATTGTATAACATTCAATCACAATGGGAGAGACATCATAGCAGAATTTTGAAGATAGGTATAAATTTTATTCGTCAATGTCACAAACTCGGATATTTTATTCTAAATCTAAAAAGAATCGGAATTTATTCCCTATACACGGGTTTTTTATGAGATGGAAAAAAGCTCGTTGAAAATCTTCACTTTAAAATTTTAAAACATATTTTACTGAGCTATCAGGTTTTATATTTAAAGACTTCATGTTAATTACGTGTGCTGTTAAACTGAGTTTTATTTATGGACGCTCTTTAACTGCTATGGTTCTTAGCGTCTCATTCTACATTGGGCGTGAAAGGTCGGCAATTTTGTTTAGAGGCTCCTTTATCAGGTTTGAGGTTCTTTTACGTGCCGTAAATCTACGACACGGTACCACCGGCTTTATTTCCCTTCCGAAGGAAGTCATGCTATAGATTGCTACACTCGAAAAAATCCATCGCCCTCCGCCGGATTTGAACCCGCGACCTTGGGAACTAGAGGCTATCATGGTACCCCTAGACGATAAACTGTGTTGTTTACGTAATGACATAATGCTTACACGGACGCTTTTGTGAAAATTCTCATCTACCTAAGAGAACTTTAAAATGTGTATTTTCATGTTGATCTTAGAATACTTAGTAGATACAATATCTCCCCTTAATTACATAAGCGGTAGGGGGAACTAACACGAATATTCATATTATTATCTTGCGATAACCAAGTTAGAAAATCTTAAATGAAGTATAGTCGCAAAACTTTTGTCCGAGCGTCCAACCTAATTCTTTCAGCGCATCATGTTGGTAGTGATGCATGATTACACATCATTTTCTTACCAGATGGACTGGAGTGGGGTGGAACAGCCTTAGTGCTTATTGCATTATGGGTGTGCTTAGCTTTGCAGGTTTTCACTTCATGTAGCCCAAGAGGAAGATATCATGCCAACTTAACGAAACAAATACGTAGGTTCTCTTATTGCATTATGGGTGTGCTTAGCTTTGCAGGTTTTCACTTCATGTAGCCCAAGAGGAAGATTTCATGCCAACTTAACGAAACAAATACGTAGGTTCTCTTATTGCATTATGGGTGTGCTTAGCTTTGCAGGTTTTCACTTCATGTAGCCCAAGAGGAAGATTTCATGCCAACTTAACGAAACAAATACGTAGGTTCTCTTATTGCATTATGGGTGTGCTTAGCTTTGCAGGTTTTCACTTCATGTAGCCCAAGAGGAAGATTTCATGCCAACTTAACGAAACAAATACGTAGGTTCTCTTATTGCATTATGGGTGTGCTTAGCTTTGCAGGTTTTCACTTCATGTAGCCCAAGAGGAAGATTTGATGCCAACTTAACGAAACAAATACATAGGTTCTCTTATTGCATTATGGGTGTGTTTAGCTTGCGACGGTATTACTTATAATGTTTGTTACTTGTGATGTTTATGTATGTGTGTTTACTTCACGCGTTGCCATCTTGTGACGTCATTCATTTGTTCGGTTTGTAGCTCCATCTTGTATTAGCAATTTGCATCAGTGTTAGTTTTTTTTGTTTGATTTTATTTCAAATGTCCTCCGGCTAGCTATTATCTTATCTTGGGTCGAACATGTGTCTCTATACAGGTTGTGAAACGGAAAGGAATCTTTTATCCAAAAATTACACTGATGACGAAATTTGTTGTATAATTTTTATTGTCGAACACGTTCACTATCACTTTTACATATTGATCTAGATACTCGCCAAACTGAAACTGTTATAATACTTCTTACTGATCACTTTTAATTCACGTACTTCAACTTTGTGTATAATTAACTTTATAATACTTTAGATTTTCGTAACTTGTGAATCTATAGCCGACGTCTCATACAAATATTTTGACGAACTGACGAACTTAAGACGACGTGTATTGCACAAAGAATTTTGATGAACTGCCCGCGATCTACCTCTGACTTGGCTTATTTATACTCCTTCAATCAGATACGCCTAAAGATTATAACTGAACTGCAATTGGCTAATAAAACGCGCCAACATTAGCGTCTATTTTAATATCCAATGAAAACCACGAATACATATTGTTTTTAGGGAGAAAATATTCCAGAAGTTTCTACCGAAAACGCGCCAACATCACGTAACTTCCTCGTTTCCAATAATGATAAACAGCTCACCCCCTCGCTGCATTATTGCGCGCTATTATTGACAGTTTCAGTAAGGTCGTATAAACTTACTTCCCAATAATAATTACAATTAATAAACATCTGAAATCAATGTCACATAAAAATGCATATTCATATTACAATCATTATTTACATTTAAGTAATTTGTGATACAAATTACTGCATCAAGCTTTGCAGGTTTTCACTTCATGTAGCCCAAGAGGAACATTTCATGCCAACTTAACGAAACAAATACATAGGTTCTCTACATTGGGCTTCATCATTAGTAAACGCCGTGGTCTATAGGCAACATGTCGCATTCGTATGTCACACGGGCAACATACTTGGACCGGTTGCGAGTTGATCCCGCAAATATTTTATTACAGTTGCTGTTTGTGTCTATTTTTGCCTCCTTTACTACTTACCTATAGTAAATAGAGAAAGTGTTGTATTCCTTCCGAAAATTCGATACCGAGATTTTACTGGAAATACACCTTTTGAGAATTCCTGAATAAAAGAAAGTATTTTTAGTATGTGGTCTGTGTAGGTGAGTGTGTGTGAACAGCATAACCCCCCAAGAAAACCAAAAGTCGGTTTAGCATCTTCCAAGAATTACGACACAAAGATTTTCAGATAAATCCCCCACCTCAAACTACCATTTACATCGAAAGTTTTGATTTTCTCAAAAATGGCTCTATCGATTTTTATTTTATTACAATATGTTTAAGATATTTGTATAACAAATGAAATGTGTATCTTGAATTGTTTTTGGTAATATTTTGTGAACCTCTTCATTCTGAATGACCTTAGTATAATTGGTAATTCGTGAGAGATAGATAGATAAGTAAATCTTACTACACAAAAAAGGCAGATCTTGTTAATGTCATAATATATATATATATATATATATATATATATATATTTAATCATTTTTGAGATATTCTTTATTATTGGTTTGAATTTTCAAATAATTATACTTTTCTCAAATAGGAAGCCGTTATTCGCTTTTTTTCTCGTGGCCATACAAAGGGCATGGAATTTCAAAGCCATCACATAGCGACGTGCTCTTTAAAACTCTGTAATTTTAGCTACTGTATCTTAAACGAAATACTCGTATGTAAGTGTGAAATGAAAGTTTATCTGGATTAACAAGAAGTAGTTAGAATGATAAGCTTTTGTAAGAATACAGTGTGTCCATAAAAATACTGTCATACTTGAACTGGTATTGCGTCACTTTGGATAGCCGTATTTGGGTGAAGTTGGTGATATTCGAAAGAAAAACTCAAAATATTGAATGTGGCCCTCACGAGTGACGCTGCAGACATCAAGGCGACATTCCCATTCATGCCACACACGTTCCAAATGGACTGGATGACAGCAGTGATACGAAGTTGCACTTTGAAGTTTTGAGGCAATGGCGGTACATAGATACAATCCTTTATGTAACCCCATAAAAAGAAGTCACAGACCGTCAGGTCAGGCGACCCCGGCGGCCACTTGTGGAAGACATTATCATAATTTCCGGCACATCCAATCCATCTTCCCTGAAGCAGCTCATTTAGATGTTCCCGAACCGTCAGTGAGGAGGTGCTCCATCTTGTTGAAAAATAAATTTGTTGAACCCTTGAAAGTGGTCTCTCGAAAGAAAAATGGTGCATAGACTTGACGTTTTGATACGGCACAAAAGACATTCACTTTAGGGGGGTCTCTTTTAACTTTCAAAATGGCATCTGGATGCTGGCTCCCCCAAATCCTAACATTATGCCTGTTCACTTTTCCACTACGTGTAATGTTGTCTGATCACTGAAAATTACTTTTTCTGACAGATTTTCATTATCCTCCATTAGTACGAATAAATGTTCAGAAAAATCTAATCGTTTTGCAGGGTCATCAGGTTTCAACTTATGCAGTAATTGCAGTTTGTAGGGATGAAACTTCAGTCGCGTACGCAGAATCTTAGATACGGTGGATTTAGGGATGTTTAACTGCTGACTAGCTCTACAGAACAGACTTAGGACTACGTACAAATGCCTCCCGCACTTGTTCCATAATTCCCGCATTGACAGATGGTCTCCCTGAATGGTCTTTTCTTGATGACATACGTAGCCACGATCCACAAAATCACGGTACCAGTTCAAAATTGACGTGTGTATAGGAGCTTGATGTTGAAACTTCGCCTAAAAGTACGCTGAACCTGCACCAGAATCTGCGTGCTATGATATTCCAAAACACACCACTACCTTCTGTGGGTTCGCAGTAACTCCTAAAACTTCTTTAATAACATAATTTTAAAAGCAAACATTCGTTGTAACCTTCCTTCTAAACATCCAACAGTGAACCCATATCGAATAATCACAAACGTGAGTGAATTTAGTTTCTGTGTTTGATTCCCGCGATCCCATCCATTGTTGTCCATTGTTGACATGCACAAAAATATAAATATTTGAGTTTTTCTTTCGAATGTCACCAACTTCTCCCAAATACGACTATCCAAAGGACGCAATACCACTTCAACGTATGACAGTATTTTTATGGACACACTGTAGTTTGTAGAAGTAAGAGCAGGTAAATTCATGTGAATGCAACACATATTTTTATGCTTACATATACTATCTGTCTTAGCCGGCGTTGCACGCATGTATTATGTAAGTAACGGGTTGGAAGTAAGCTTAAAGCTGGTTTTTGAAAGACGTTAGTAAGGCGTTATTTTCGCTGATATCTGAAACGTATGTGTCTCACTATTTGTCCAGATGTGTCAAATAGTGCAGATTTATGTCCCTATTGGCCAAGTGGTGCAGTTTTATACAAATGGGTTGGAAATAGGGTATGGATAGTTTTTAAGAATTGAAGGTACTATAGGATTGAACATAAGGTAGTTTTTGAAGTTGTAAGGCAACCTTAATCTTTGTCAGGCCCTGTAGTATAGTTGTAAAATATTTTCACCAAATAGGTTAAAAATTGCAGATTTCTACTTAAAGGGTTAAAATATACTAGAGGTAGTTTATGAGGCTTGTAAGATTAGACTATAATTTTCTTTTCCAGTAGTATAACTAAAAGTTTTATCTTAAGGGGTCAAAGATTATTTATTTTACATATGGGATTGAAAATAAGGGTAGCGGAAGTTTTTGAAGGTTGTAGGGTACGTTATTGTGCCAGTTTGAAAACCTAAGTTTACCAGTTGTGTCAAAATCATTCCAAAAACACTTCTTAATAACAGCGTCCAGAGGTCAATTTGGTGATACAAACGTGATATGCAACTTCTCCCTCTTTTAGATTTTTAGGTTGGTAGTCCTTAAATATCTGTTATGTTCGCAATGAAGGGACAAAAGGATCCTCTATTATATTCGTCGAAATGAAATTGAAATTGAGTGGCATGAATACGACAATTCTCCCTACTTCCCCAATTTAAACGTTTTTTTTTAAATATTATGCAGCCAATGTTCTTCTGGAAGAATAGAGTGAAATATTTACCAAAACTTTTTAGTGGTTTCCAAGATTATCCTTCCACAGAAATTTACATATACATGGGATAATCTCGGATAAAAACAAAATTCTATTAACTCGTCCTTAACAGATTCGAACTTGGTACCTCTTGAATTTGAGGCAAATCGCTCTCTCACACACGGAGAGGGGCCTTTGATTCTTGTTTAACCATACTTTATTATGTTAGATTTAAACTTATAACACAGATACACATTACAGTGATAATAAGTAACGCAAAATTGAATATAATTTTTTAAATTCGAATGAGTAAACTAATTTCTGCGGTCCCTTATCCTAGGAAAATGATCACCATTTTGCACATATTTTGCGCTACATGCAAGATGTAAGGGGCAACTGGTTAACGTTCGAATTTTTTGGACGCAACCTTCACTTGTCTAGGTCACTGTTACCTGGTATGTTTCTACCAAGCTTTGTTGTTTACAAAATTTCGGTACTTTAAATATTTAAGAATTTAGACTAACTTCTCTTTATTATTCGAATACTTACACAAAACCGTTTTTATACCTTTCTGTTAAATTGTATTCGGGTTACTATCGGGGTTTTTATGGTTCCGAACACCTAAAGGGAATAAGGTGCTTACCTCCTATGCTGCGAACCCGAGTTCGAATCTTAGTTTGGGTTAAGAACCTGGTGAGGATTTTGTTAGCATTTTCCTCATGCCTAGATAGATACGAGATAACTTTAGCGCTAAATTCCCAGGTCATAAACGCATTAATTTCATGTTTTCTTTCACTATCTGATATGACTTTTTGCTTAAAGGACGCTGAAAACACTAGAACGAGAGATAACGAATAGCAGAAGGCACAGACACAATTGTGTGGAATGAAATAGAATATAAGACTTTTTCAAAAATGTTTATTTTGTGAAAGCGTTACTAAGCGAAATTCGCATACTACTTACACATTAAATAAAACCTCACTATAGTTCAAAATATTTTTTTTTCTTCTCTACCACTTAAGTATAGTAGGTGGATGAAGTATTCGCCCAAAACTTTGATATAGAAATTTCACCGGAAATATGTGTCTTGTTGTCTACCGAACTTAAAAAGGCATGCTTAGAAAAATATCCGCACATTTGTGTGTGTGTGTGTGTGTGTGTGTGTGTGTGTGCATCCGCGCGCGGACACACACACACACACACACGCACACACACAAAAGAGAGAGAGAGAGAGAGAGCACAGCATAGCTAAAATGAAAAATCTCGAATAAATACAAAATTTCATGCGTATGTCAGATACTATTACGTTGCAGACTAAGATTTTCGATAAATTCTCTCACCCCAAATTAGCTTTTTCATGAAAACATTTTTGTTTTTTTATTTTCTCAAGAACATCACTAATTTAAAGTTATATGTTTTATATATTGATGTGACAAATTAAATGCATATCTAGAATTTTCTGCGGATAGCATGTGAAGTCCTCGACATACTAATTGAATTCTGTGCAACTGTGAAGTCATAAGAGATAGACAAGAACAATTCAGGAAAAATGTAAAGCTCATTTGTGTCAACTATTTTTACTTTCTCTACTACGTATAGTAAGTAGGGGAAGTATTGTATTCCACCCAAAAATTCGATACCGAGATTTCACCGGAAATACATGTTTTGAGACCCCCTGAATCCAAAAAAAGCCTTTTTGGAAAAATGTCCGTCTGTGTGTCTGTGAACAGCATATCTCAGAAACGAACAGTCGGATAAACACAAAACTTGGTATTTAGGTTCAGTATCTTCCAGGGATGCGACATGAAGGTTTTCAAGAAAATCCCCCCACCCCAGGATATCCTTTACATGGAAGATTTTGCGAAAAATTTAATTTTTCAAAAATGGCTCTAACGATTTTGATTAAAGTATCATATGTTTAAGATACTTTTATGACAAATAAAATGTATATCTTGAATTTTCTGGAAATGTCTCTAAAAGTATTCTTCATTGTGAACGACTTTTGCATAACTGGTAAACCATAAGAGATAGACAAAATTTTACTACACAAAAAATGTAGATCGAATTAAGATAAACAATTTATGTCATACATTTTTTTGTTGAGTGAACCATTTTCGAGATATTGCTTGTTATTCTCTTAAATTTTTCAATGCTTATTTTCTCAAATGGGAATTCGTTATTCATTTTTTTGTCTTGGATATGCAAAGAGTATTAATCTGTGGCAAAGGGAATGGTGCTGCACCTAGCAACCAGCTATTAAGGGATATGTATGTGCTTAAAGGCTACTGTATTTCTATATTGCCCTTGTAAATATATATTCCCCTTACATCTACAAGAAACTTAAGCAATAAGATAGAGTCTGCAAACGTTTATCTCGATTAACATGAAGTAGATGGAGAATAAGCGTTTGTTAAAATAGTTTGTACAAGAGTAGAGAAAGTCATGTGAGTGTAACACATCACATTTTTTTGTCTTGGATATGCAAAGAGTATTAATCTGTGGCAAAGGGAATGGTGCTGCACCTAGCAACCAGCTATTAAGAGATATGTATGTGCTTAAAGGCTACTGTATTTCTATATTGCCCTTGTAAATATATATTCCCCTTACATCTACAAGAAAATTAGCAATAAGATAGAGTCTGCAAATGTGTATCTCGATTAACATGAAGTAGATGGAGAATAAGAGTTTGTAAAAATAGTTTGTACAAGAGTAGAGAAAGTCATGTGAGTGTAACACATCAGATTTTTTGTAGTGTTCTCGAAATATTATATTTTTCATATTTACACAAATATGAAACCATTTGCGTTAGATGCATCATCTAACGAACATGCTTGAAAGTTTGCAATTATTCTTTTTTCATGTCATTGCAACAGTATTTTTATTACCACTTAAACCATTTGGATGCTGTTTCTGCATTTTGTGTGAATCGAATCACTTATTGCGCAATTTTAAATCTTTTCTAAGAAAAATCTATCATAAATAACGCAACGTGTATAGAGGTATCACTTTTATATGAATACCTTAATATATAATGGAACTATCTGAAATTGTCATGGGTGCGGAAAATCGTCTGAGTGTGATACATCAGAAGTTTACTTTAAGTTCACTGAACATTAGGGTATCTATTTAATGAATTAGTATGCTTCAAATTTAAAAAAGACTCAGAAAAAGGAACAGAGTTATAAACTTTTGAAGTATATTTTTAAACAGACACAATGAAAAAGAGGGAAAGACAGAAAAAAGGGATAAATAAACAAAGAAAGTAGAACCTCAGTTTTAGGGATGTGGCAAACAGTTGATTTCGGGTAACAGTTATAACTGACGTAGTTACAGTGTGTTAACGGTTACCAGTAACGATTAAGTTATTTGTTTTCATGGTTATCATGTCCGCAGTTACATTACAGTAATGTTTACCAATAACAATTAGCTGTAACTGCGTTTCAATATGAACGATGTCAACACAAACTTACTTTGTTATTTGATGCAATCTAAAGCGAAGTTTCTCTAGCTGTGTCCACATCTGTCGTTTATGCATTTACTCATTTTACAATTCTAGATCATTCTAAACGGTTGGATTGTATAGGTGAACTGAGCTATATGGGTTCCTAAATATAAGCATCACATTTTTCAGACATAGAAAAGGAAAATACATCACTACTGTCAACATCAACATGATTGAAAATAAGCATATAATAACTTAAATATTCTCCTAGGACTTAGATAAAACATGGTAATTACATTTTGAAAATTTATATTGCTAGAGAAGAGAAACATTAACACCCAAACACACATTATTGTCTAACATCACAAACGGTGCAGATAATCTCAGTTGGTTACATATATGTAGCAAAGTGGATAATTAGTAGGCATTTTTCTCGCTACATATCAACAAATCACTCACGATCTCTTGCGGAGGAGATATATACTGCATAACGAGTAATTAATTCCCAATAAGCGATACAATTCAGTGAGTGGTGTCACCCAGACTCGGTAACCGTCTCCGTCACTTTAGTAACTGTTAACGGGATAACTAGTTACTGTCTTCGTTACTGTTAACCGTTGTTGGATAATTAGTTACTGTCTGTATCCATTACTTCTGTATCCGTTACATTAAGGTAATCGTTACAATATAACCGTTACATTATTTTCTATCCATTGCTACTCAGTAACAAAGGATAACGTAAACATAACTGTGGGTTCTGTTAGTTCGAAGTAAAGCACCTTAGTAACGTCCCGGTTATCGTAACATATTGTCATAATCAGTTTTGTGAATAATATTTCATACACGAGGAATCAGCGTACGTCTCTAAGATTAACGACAAGCAGAAGCAGCATCTTTAATATTATTATGCTGCATTTTATGCATCTTGCAGGCATATATTCAGCAGAGTGACGAATCGTGAAGAGGTGGTCACAAAAACAGCACACGGATGATAAATGGAGGAAAGCGTGGATGAAAAGAAAACCAGACGTTCGGAATATCCCCTGCTTAATCTCATTATGTTCTAGTGCAATTGTTTTAAAGGGAAACGGACTCATGCGTTTTGTTTTGTGCTCCTAAACGCTTTTGTCGTTAGTTTCCATTCTGGTGAATTTGTGTTTGATTAAAAAAACGAGGTAACGTCGTTTCCGCGAGAGCTTATTCTCTCTTCTATCTTGAGAAACCCAAGCTGCTAAAAAATATAGCAGGAAAGAAAGTAACAAAGAAATATAAGCAAGAAAGAAAGGGGAAAAGCTCTTCTAGAGTGTTTTTGTTTCAGTCTTCTGAGGTGCAATGCTATGTTTCTTCGGAGAATTAATTATCTTTCAGCGAAGGAATGGGTTTTAAGAAAAACACAAAGACAGAGAGAAATTCGGTTTGTTGCGAATCCGTATACTTTATTTCTTATCTGTCCTCATTATTTTAGGTATTATCCATCTCTATGACCATTACTTTAGCGTGGTTAAGGCGTTTTCCGAATTATATATTCGGATCACATAAACAAGAGACAAAGGGAGGATGTTTTCAGATGTTTTAACTATTAACATGTAATATTTAAATATATATCTACAATATTGAATGTAGCAAGTAAACCTGCCTTCTGTGGCCGTTTTACTTTCTCTACACGTACACTGACGTGCATAAAAAGTGTCCCATTCTCCTGGATCGCAATAGTGTTTCTTCCTCCTCCGTAAGATCCCCACTTTCAGATAACAAACCTTTGACTCCTCCCAACCAGTATCAGTTCTCTTTATGACTGGCCTTAAAAACAATTCAGGGATACAAAACCGTTGTTATCGATGTGAAATGAAATCCTATGAAAGAATTTAAGTACGATTGGTGCACAAAGAAAGGCTAAACCAATTTAAACATTACTCAACCTTCTAGAGGAAGGGCTGAAGAATTATTTACATGTGTGGTTAAACTAGAAGACAGCTACGACATTTACATGTGAACTTTCATCAGCGACATGGAGACGAATGTTAAAGAATTGCCGTAATTGAAGGGCGATAAGAAAACCGACATTAATAAAACTGTAGTGTAGCATGAAAATACAAGCATATAGTTATAGTTAATGATACCTTTCGGCAGTTCGACCATATTTTCGGGGAGGTGAAGTACCCTACCAATCCAGTGGCTAGAATGATGCTCGACAAACAGAGGAGGTCATGTCGGCAGAATGTGGGGCTACTTTTGTCACCTCTAACATAAACAGCTAGGTTCCATTGTGGGCCCCATTTTATCCATGTCAGTATATCTAGTAGGTAGAGAAGGTATTGTGTTCCACAAAAAATTAGATATAGAGATTTAACAGGAACACATGTTTTGAGACCCCCTGAATTCCCCCAAAACACTTTTAGAAAAAGGTCCTCGCGCGCGCGCGCGTGTGTGCCTGTGAGCAGCATGACTCAAAAACGAAATGTTCGATTACTACTAAACTTGGTATTTAAGTTCTGTATCTACCAAAAAATGGGACACGAAGATTTTCAAGAAAATTCCCACCTCAAGTTACCCTTTACATGAACAATTTTCCCAAATTTTTTATGTTCTGAAAAATGACTAACTATTTTGATTAAAATGGTATATATTTAAGATATCCCATGACAAAATGTATAAGTTGAATTTTCTGAAATAGACGTTAAGAGATAGACGAAAACGTATTACACAAAAATGTACATCTCTTTGTAAAGCAACAATTTATTAAAAGGTTGTGTCATCATTCATTTCTGAGATATCCTTTATTATTGGTTTGATTTTTTTTAACCTTATCATTTCTATAAAGCACTGTCGCTATTCAGTTGTTTTTCACGATGTCATGTAAATACTATGGAATTTTAAGGGCAGTATATAGCGTGCCACTTTTAAAATCTGACTATTGACACGGTTTCCTGTATCCCCTTTCGTTTACAGTGAAATGTGTGATGGAACTATTTCTGTAAAGGTTTATCTCGTTTTAACGTGAAGAATGGAAAAAATGAGCTTTGCCTAAGAATAGCTTGTAGAAGCCATATAGAAATAAACGACAGTAGGTAGAGAAAGTCATGGGAATGTCACATAAGATATTTTCTCATGATCATGCAAAGAGCATGGAATTTCAAAGGCCTCATATAGCGGCATGCTCTCTAAAAAATTGATTATCGCTTTACCTGCTGCATCGTAGAACGAAATGTGTAAATGTGAATAGAAAGTTTATCTTGATTAATAGGGAGTACCTAGATGAATAAGCTTTCTTGGTTTGCAGAAGAGCAAAGAAAGTCATGTTAATGAACACATAAGATTTTTTTAGTTTATAACAGAAATATAGAGGACTAATATATGCGCACAATGTGCAAAGTATGTGAGTCACTCGATACAAAGCTCTATTAGTGAGATTGTTCTCCGGGAACACCAATATGCAGGATACCTGTCGCAAACTTTATCACACAGCTCAAATACAGTTTACATCTGATTCGTGGAAGCCTTTTGTTTTACAAATCTTGTGGTGAAATCCGTGGATGCGAAGCGGGTCAGTGTATGTACGAGTTCGTGTGATGCTCCTTCCATTCGTTTGTCATGGCGGTAGAGCTGTAAAACTCGCTCCATATCTGCTGCTTGTCCATGAGTTCTTGGGTCACACTTTGATATGCAGTATCACTCCTGATTTATAGTGTAACTCTTCTAAGTAGAATGTTTCCCCGGTGAGCTCATATGCAAGTCGTGAGGGTGAATGTTTTGAGATACATAAGATTTTTTTAAGGAAAGTTACTTTAATCATTTTAGTATCCTTCAAGTTTCTTTTATTTAGTTTCTCCCGTATTAATCTCAGTCGGTATGGGACTATTGGGGTGATTTTGGCTATGTAGGGTGAGATGACTGTGTTTATTGAGAGTTGACGTAACTTCTGGGTGTGTATTGCTCTGATAGTAGCAATTACGTTTTCCTTTACTTGTAGTGTGAGTATTTTTCCTGTCCTCTGTTGCGTTATCCCTAAGTGTTTCAAGCTGTTTGTGAAACTTATTGGTTTATTTTCAAGATACGGAATATCTTTCGTTGCTTGTCTTCCACCTTTACCGAATACCATTGCTGCTATCTTTTGAAAGTTTATTTCTAGTTCATCGTCGTAAGCCCACAGTATCAGACGATTTGCTGCATTTTGTAAACCTTGTCTGGAGATTGATCCGATGGCAATGTCATCCACACAACACACACATTATATATAATGTGTGTGCGTTCTCTGTGGATGCTGTTTCTTCAATATCTGCAGTCACTATATTAAGTAATAATGGGCTCAGAGTGTCCCCTTGTAGTACCACATTTGTCTGTATAATAGGATCTGATACCGATATGCTGTCATCAGCTTCCACTTGATTTCTGTGCAACATGTTGGTGATTATTGTCGTTAGGTAGGGTTCTTTCCCAATCATTGATTCCAGTTTGTTACTATAGTTATATTGATGAAGTCAAATGCTTTGGTATAATCAATGAAAGCCGTACATAACGTTCCTCTGGGATGTTTCAGGGCTTCATCGATGTTTGTTAGGAGGCATAATATTGCTTGTAGTAGATCTACCCTACCTGAAACCAAATTATGATGCTGGTATTTTGTCTTCAGCTCCGTGAGTCGTGCTGTCAAGATCTTAGTAAATATCTTGTAAAGTGTGCTTTGGAGGGCTAAATAGGAATTTGGGTCTCCTGTATCCCTTTTCCTTTTGTACAGTACCTTTATTATGGACTTTCGCCAGTTGTCTGGGATGTGTCTTTTTGCTAGACATTCCGTCATCAGTGTTACCCATACCTCTTGGAAGAATGCTACTGCTTGCTTCAGGTGTTCATTGTATATGTTGTCAAGGCCGGCAGCTTTCCTAAGCTTTGCGCCTTGGATGACTTCTATAACCTCTCGGCTTGTGATGGGCTCCATGGATTGAGGTGTCGCTGAGTTACAAATTGGTCTAGTGTCTTTGTTTTGAAGTACCAGGCTGGAGTGCTGTGTCCAAATTTGTATTGGGATGTTTCTTGTGAATTGTGGTTGTCCAGGGTTGAGTGCCTTAAAAGGATTTCTCTCTGCTTCACGGGTCAGTGGTTTTTATACCTCCAATAGGAAAGCTTCTTTGCATGTCTTATTATTAGTTTGTATTCCTTCTTCTTTTCTGCGCATTTCTTTAAGTTGTATTCGTTTGTTCTTCTAGCTTCATGAGTTGATAAAGCAATAATGTTTTAAAATCATATTCAAAATTTGCACCTAATCCAAACATAAATATTGTTAAAAAATTAATAATCAGTTTGGGAAAGTTTTACTAAATCGAATTAAATGAACCCCAGCCGTAACCAGCGCCGCTATAGTTTCTCTTCTTTTTGCGTAGCACTCACTGTTGAACCATGGCTTTGTTCTTCTCTGGTTTTGTGGTATTGTCTGTGTGGCATCTCTGATGCATGTCTCTGTTGCTTTCAAAGCCTCATTTATATTGGCAGATTGAATTTGTTGCATTATAAGCTGTACGTCGAACTCCTATAGTTTGGATATTTCCAGTTTCCTCGTGAGTTGCGATGTACCCTTGGGTTTATGTGTAGTGAGTTTATTTGCAGAATGGTTTCCAATGGCATGTGTTTTCTTACAACTACGTTTATAATATGGAACTGGCTTATATGTTTTATACCATTATTGATGAACACCAAATCTCTTGTACTCGTGCCAGTGGGTTCAACGTATGTTTTCTCATCTCTTTTTGATGATCTTATGGAACCCTTCCTCTTTTAAGAATCCTATCACAAGACTAGTTTTCTTCGATGGTGTATCTATGCGGCAATTGAAATCTCCGCCAGCAATGCTGCATCCGACTTGGCTGTTATGAAACCTCATGTATGTTTCCTGGTTGAAGCTTCCTCCAGAATGTTTGAGCGATTTGTTTAGAAAGTACTTGACTTCTGCAGAAAAAGATAAATGTTGAAGGTAGCAAGTATTTTTCGGAACCATTATTCTCGAATATATAGGTATGCTGAGACATAAAAAGATCTTGATTTGGTTATTAATTACTAACCCACTAATCAAAACTTATATGCAACAAACGTAATTCACAGTTGAAAACGGAAAAACTTGTGTCTCTTGCTATTCTGAAAATTAGTGCTTGTTCTGGCAGAAATTGTGAGCCTGTATGATGCTCTGTGTATAAATTGCCCTTAACTTTTTATATAATTTCAGCTATATAAGAAATATACATTGTCGTTTTCTTCGTAATGCTATACAAGTGACCTTTTTGGTTAAATTAATACACATGACATAAGTTCATATATTGAGTATTTTGAAATAACAAAGTACCGTCCCAAAATGCCTATTTCAAGTAATGATTTACTAACAATGAAAATTGTTTTCCAAACTACTTTAGTTTTATTTCCGTAAAGAACTTGCAGCTCAAAGGAGCCATTGAAATTGAAGACCATTAACCTCGATTGCATGACATTTTGCTACACACTCTCAAATACACTTGGCGTCTTGTGTACAATGAGCCAGTCAGATTCGACTAGTGGTGGACAAATTCCCGGGAACTTCGCCAGAAATATTTCCGGTAACATTCCCCCAAAATTACCTACATTAAAAATTGATAAAATTAAATAGGAGTTTTTAAATTAGTAGAAACTGCGGAAACAGTAAATATTTTTTCACATCTAAAATACAGAAAAATGTTTATTTTAGAGTGTAGTTTTTCCATTACTATTGTGAATGGTAAAGTGTTGCAATAAAAGTTTCCTGAAGTGTAATATACTGCTTTTAATGAGTATTTTTAACAAAATCAGAAAACAATAACTTGCATAGGTATTTTCTCAATTATATGGTTGTTTAAAATAACTTTTTAAGTCTTTCGGTGTGATAAGAGATTAACTTTACCATTGGCAAGGAGATAAGTCGAGTTACACTTTCTGTACCGCATGTTAAACTGTTTAGGGACCTTCTGTTTTTGTCACTAAACGTTTGCATAATGTTTAAATTACATTTTGGAGGGCCTAAATCTATGTCTAAAATGTTCTGCATAATCTAATTTTTAGGAGCTTAAGTATTTTATTTCATTTATTTTCCACACTGTTCCGTATTCGCAGTGCGTTCAAACCAAACTCAGTTTAGTATTATTTTTGCTGTTTCTGTCCAAGCTCATTTGCACTGTACTGTCGTGAAGAGTGCAGTTGCAAATATGGTCAATGAATTGTATAGTGTTCTTCTCGGACACAGTCTGATTTTTATCGGGATAGTTACCTTACAGTAGGTTGACGCAAAGTCTTTGTGAGAAGGTGATACGCTGTGGGACTACATGTTTCAGTGTAATAGTGCTGTTACAATGCCAAAAAGTACATATACTTTAGCGCACACAATCTTCATGTATCTTCCCTAATATGAAAACAAACTTTGTATAGAAGTGATCCGGCGATAAGCACATTTTCTACTGTTCGTGCGCTTCTTAGAGAAACGGTTCTCAATTTTGTGAATAGCTTTAGGGAAAGGATTCTATTCTTGATAAAAAAAAAACCGAAATTAAATCGCCGTGCGCTCACAGAGGAAAAACTCGATGACATCGGAGAAAAGTTAGAACGAAGTTCAAAGAAATCTCTGAGAAAGCTTGCACAGGAATCAGGAATTTGCAACCCTCGGCTTGGAATGCCCCTAAACTTTTAAAATTAAAACCGTAGTAGTTCTGAAATTGCAACTACGCGATAATGTGAGTAGAACTAATTTATATAATTGGGTGTTGGATAATGTTAAGAATCACTCTACTGGCCCATTTTTTAAGTTTTTTTTACTGACGAAATATGGTTTTATTTACATGTCCATGAATAACTAATGAGCAGGGTTAGGATTTTTAGGTGCAAATTTCAGATGAAAAAAGGAATGGCAAAGGTGCTCAAATAAGGTGAAAAAAGGGACAATAAGGGGATGCACAACTGAAATTTTCTAAACTATCCATTCAATTGGGCTGAAATTTTAACCCCATGTCAGTCGTCTTTAGATATAATTGCTTTGTGAATTTCAATCCAACATCTTAACTAGTTTTCAAGTTATTAATTTTCAAAGTATAAAATTATGGGTATATGCAAATCGCAACACATGATGCATTTTTCAAAAACAAATCTTATGTTGCTTCTATGTCAAGGAATACAAATCTGTCATAACTTTTTTCTACCATTCTAAAGCCCCTTGTACACGATCAAACTTTTTTTCAATTCAAGAGTTTACAAGAAAAATTGTCAAACATTTTTCAATGTGTGAAAAGATTGGACAAGACTTGACAATGTCGTAAATGTGTATTTACAAGTTGTCTTTTTTCAAACTGAAACCCTTCTAAACACATTAATAGATAATTTATCACGCACAAAGCAATTTACTATTTGCATCACGGTATAACAGTTTGCAATGAAATACTGTTCCATAGCAATATTATGTAGCACTTTTACCTATTATATCCAATGAAATCGCATTACGATTATAGAACACAATGGAAATAACACCAACTGGTAGGTTAACCACACTATATAACATTGCATTAATGTATACTTAGTTCGGAAAACTTCCTGGCAATTATTTCTTCATAAACGCCTTCATCTGCTTCATCTTGTGGTAATTCACGGACTCCTAGACATATGGACATGACTAGCTTATGTATAACCTAATCAGTTCGCATACAACATATCTTAGCCGGGCATCCATTTTTGTTTACTTTTCGCTTTCCGCCATGTTGCAGATTTCGTGACGGACTGTGAATACTCGCATTTCATTGGCTAAAGCCATCAAATCATTGTCAAATCTTTGATCGTTTAGAGCATGTCCTTATTTGCTTTCGAGACTTTCGAAGAGTTTAAAAGTATTGCAAGCAATTTGATAAGAGAAGTTGTAAAGTTGTGACAACTCTTGAAAGGTCTTGTAAATTATTGAATTTGACAAAAATTTTATTGTGTACAAGCGGCTTTAGTTTAAGTGAAAAAAAGGTTTTGCAGTTTTGTATTTGCATTTTTTTTGTATACATTGCTATCTTCAAAAATTAGTAGCGCAAAAGCTATTCATTACACAGAAAAATTATATGACAGTTTTATTTATTTGGGTTTTGTAAATAAGCATAAAAATGTCAATATGAATGGATGAAAACTACATCGTGCGGAACATTTTGAATATGCAGAAATGCGAAAATAAGAAACGCCTTAAAATCAAGTTTTAAAAATATAAACAGCTAGCAACCAAATGCGCAAGGGTATTTAAAAAGTCTCGTAACGATCCTGAAGCATTCGCTAGGTCAAAATTAAAACTGGATTCTAAAACTACAAGCAATGGAGAATTTTTGGGAACATGTATATATATATTTAGATTTTTTGAGATTTTGGGTTAATTTCATTTGTGCATTCCCTTAACTTATTCAAAGGTTTCTCTATCTTCTATTGTAATTTATTGAACTACAAACAAGTACATCAAATTATCACTCATCAAAAGAAGGAAAAAACATGAAGCTGTTGTACTTCAAGGAATTAAACATCTCCACATTTTTAAAAGTAAGTCTGTTTCTATTAGGAGATAGAATGTCTTTGAGATGCTAAAGCTTCTTTCAACATCCACAGAAACCGGTGGGGCAAACCTTGTATTCACTCGGAATGGCAACTCTACAGATGTGGTGAATTCCTCAATGTCTGGATTCTTCTGAAGACTAGATTCAAGTTTGTCTTTGGCAAAGTCATCTAATTGCTCCCTCACGGAAGTAAAAATATCCCATTGTTTTTCCTTTTCCAGACCTTGTTCTTCCAATCGTTTAATAGCTGTAGGCAGGTATTTTTAACTATGGACACAATATAGTTTTGTCTGCAAATTATGTATTTTCTCTGGTAACAGAAGTTGCCGTGCCTTGGAAATTGCACCTGCGTCGGATGGATCCAAAGAAAGCACAAATTCTTTAATTTTGTCAAAATTCTCACACAACATAGCAGCACACTCAATCCAAGATCCCCAGCGAGTAATGACCGGGAAATTTGGAAGGGGCAGGCCAGTGATTTCCCTTTAGTAAATAGCACGGCTCGGAGCTTTAAGTAGAATCTTCTTCAGGGCAGAGATGAATTGATTTGCGATGTCGTATTCGTTCCTTATGGATTCACAAACCCTGTGAAGGGCATGAGTCAAGCATGTCACTTGCTTCAAGTTAGGAAATAAAGGTTTCAATTGGTTAACAGCTGAAACCATATCTGGAGCCTGGTCCGTAACCACATGAAGAAGTTACAGTAAGCCAGAGTTTTTGGCAGAAGTCCATAATGGATTCCATTACTGGACTGGCATTGGCTTTCTGCAGCTCATACATTTTTAACAACATGGGCTTAAGTTTCTCCCCTGCTAAGGGAAAAACTAAAATGTTCAAAACATATCGTTCCATTGAGTCTATGGTTTCATCCACAATGATTCCCACATCGCAACCATGCACTTTCTCCTTGATTCTTTCTAAGGTTTCTTGTTAAACAGGCTCCATGTAGTTTTCTTAAAGTACTCTCATCGGGCATTGACATCTTTGTGTATTTTTCAAGAAGGCTGGATGGTTCACCTTATTGAGTGGAATTCCTGCTTGTGTAAGAGTTCCACACAAAACAATGTTTAATTCCTTCAAATTTTGGCTTTTTGAAGAACTCTGTTGAAACACATTTCGTAATAGATGTTGCCGTGATTTGTTTGCTTGAAGAGTCTTGTTCATTTGATGCTTAGAGCTGGAAATGTGCTGTTTGATGCGATCTCGCTGGTGTTTTTTATCTAACAAAATTCCTGAATCACAAATAGTACATCGCATAACAGTTCCATCAGTGTTTATGAAATCTTGTTTGAATTCCTCAGCCAGAACAATAAATCGAGCACTGGACGCCTTTGGCGTGGTAAAATCTAGTATTAGTACACTCGTTTGGTAATGTAACATAAAGCTAACACTAGTTCACTTGCTAACACAATGCGACTGTCACACAACTCACTCTTGCGCCCATTCGCTGTCCACATTCTCTTATAACACCGGGACAATTACCAGAATGTTCTCATTCATGCTGGAACTTCAGTCTCAGCGATTTATAGTAGTTTCAGCAGAACCCAGTCTTAATAATTCTCGGAACTGCGCGGGTGAGGTTGCTGCCGTCTCTGTGTGCCCAGCCTTCGCCTCCACGCAAACAGATGACGTCTCTCACAGTAACAATCTCACAAACACGAACAGCAGGCTACTGATTCTGGTGGGATAGAATCACTCATTGTCAATTGCATTATTGTGGGCTACTTTATAGCGGTAAAGCGAGAGAATGAGGTTTTCGTAGAACACACGATTATATTCCATTGTTGCGGGTGTGCTTTCAATTCTCGCGCGGCGTTACTGAAAGAGGTAAGCTTACTATTCGCACGTACACAGCAAGCTGAGGAGACGTTAACTGAAAGTTAAAGGATAAATTGGAATGAAACTTAAAAGAAAAAAGGGGGGAAAGGGGATTATGGGCATTTTGGGGGAAAATGGGATAAAGGTGCCAAAAAGGGGTAAGGTCCCAAAAAAGGGAAAAAGGTCCGAGAAAAAATGCCACTTTTCGCAACTAGAAACAAAATTTCACACTGTGATAGCATTCCGCACAGCTTTAACTTACCCTAAGGAAAAAGGCGCGCCCTAAAAATCCAACCCTGCTAATGAGTGTTAATGCAAATTTCTTTAAAAGGTGTGAGAGATGTGTAATGGCGCAAAGACATTATTTCCAAAATCTTCTCTGGAGTGCGTGGTTATTGTAGTTATAATTTGCATAAGAAATCTATGCGCCTGAATTTAAGGGGCTATGAATTAAACTCGTGCTTCCCGTTGCCAAGAGAATTGCCGTTAAGCCGGCCACACGTCCAAACGAAAGCTCTGTACTTAAAATGTCGGCTCTTACGATCGGGTTTATGACAGAGTTGCTACGGTTCACGCTCATTCTTATGCCAGAATTTTCACTATAGAGGCCGTACTTACCCTAAGAGCTTAAAACCAATATGTAGTTTATTAAGCAATAAGCTTAATGTAATTGTGCACAACCGAGAGGTGATGTGACCGGCCGCGACTGTTGGCTCTACAAGACCGTTAGGCTCAGTAGTTCACTGCTCCATGGTCCTCGAAATGTGTGATTCATGAAGTTCTACCGAGGGGAGCACTTTCACGCTAGTTCTTCCTTAAATTGTTTGTTAATAATTCTCTTTTTGGGACAAGATAAAGAACAGAGTTGGATGCATTAATGTCACTTGATGCACTGTTGCACCAAGCTTACATCACCTAGCGACACGGAGCCTATTGGCAGTTATGCACACGTTTCCATTTCCTTATTCCATGTTTTTCTCTTTCATCTCATGAATATTTTTTCTCCGCCGCTGCCCCTTCAAATTCGTCTCCCAGCATCATCCCATTCTTTCTTGGTGACAATGCCTGCCAGTGGCAAGGACCTCATTTGCAAAATGGCCTCTGTGCGGGGGAGGCGCCTTTGCCGACAGGTTACAGGATGTGATTAAATGTATGCGAAATACATCCCAGATTGCGAACTCTCAAGAGCCGCTCTTTGAACTTAGGGTCTTTGTCTGCTCTTGCAAGAGAAATATTTGGGAACTTAGTCGTTAGCTAGACAGGAGAATAGTCATGTATTTCGTTTCTTTCTCTTCTATTTGTTTTTACGTTAGCGATTCCTTTGTCTCTGAATTTTCATTCGTCCATCTGGTTCCTCATGTTCTATTTCTTTATGAAAACCTCGTTTTTAAATTTGTCTTGATTTTCTTGCATACGCTGGCAATCCCCACGATGCAAAATTCCGAACATGAAATTGCGCGTTAAAGGTTGGAAATCTTATTTTTCAGTAACAGCTCCGACCATTTCAATAAAGGAAAGTAATATAGTATATGCATAATCTTAACAACAAGATAAGGTATAGGGTATGCAACGAGGGAATCTCGCGTACAGCGACTACAGAGATCTATTGCAACTATCACCTCCAGGAGGAAGGATGAACTCAAGGACACAAGAAGCACAAGAAGTTACAGGCCGCAGGCAGGCAGGCAGTCACAAAGACGTGGAATTCTCTAAGAGTTCCGGGCTTGAGGATCCGACGTTCTACTGGAGCTGCCCAGAGAGCTGCCCTTACAACCAGGCAGCCCTCTAGTGACTAGGAGAAATTCTCTTTCCTTAGAGCTCACATCCGCTCCATCTTTCCGGCGCCGCCTCACGCCACGAAACCGAGAAGCACACCTGAAACATGAGAAGGAAACGGAATGAAAGGGAATGAGGGAAAGGAGAACCACCATAATTCGCCTACCGATCAGGGAAACCCACGAAAAAACCAAGGTCAGCGGGCGGTCGACGGGAAGTGAACCCGGACCTCCCGAATGCGACCCTCACATGTTACCGCGGAGCCAACTCTCGGTTAACAGCAAGATACTCGTACTTCTGATCCATTGTTACTTGATTGACCAGGATTCTTTCGCATCTAGTCACGATTCTTCGTTCCGTTGGCTTACCTTCCTCCCATTGCATTCAGCCAAGCATGTACCGTTATTCGTAATGTATGTTATTAACAATATAATATGCGTTACACCCAACGGTTATTATAGTTACTGGTCACTTAAATCACGTTAAGGAAATTCTCGACTAAAAAGTTAAATTCTACAGTTTTCAATAAATTTAATTGAAATTTGTGTCATATTGTGTCAATGTTCGTTTAACAGGTGTAACATTTCAGTTGAATGCCTTAAAAATATTTGGAGATAAAACGTTACAATTCTTTTTAAAATATTTTAGAAAAGACACCCCTACACTGTGGAAGTTCGGAAAAACTTAAATTTGGAGTATAAGCATGGATTTTTAAACATGCGTTTTTTCAAAATAATAATGAGTTATATGTATTCCTTACATTTTGCCAAATACATATGTTTAAAAATATCATGTGTTACATTCACATTACTTTCTCTACCCAACATCGTTTATTCTTATATAGGTTCTACAAAATATGCTGAAGAAAGTATATTTTTCTGTCTACTTTATATTAATAAGATAAACATTTGCAGAAATAGCTACATTATAACATTTCGTTATGGATATAAAGTGAATAGCGACAGTCTATGTTTAAAAAGTAGACGATATATGCTGTCCTTAAATTCCATACTCTTTTCATCCAATGGTGAGGAAATTGAATAGCGACGGCACTTTTAAAACACTGAAAAAGTATTGAGCAATTAAACCAGTAATAACGGATATCTGGGAAATGCTTATGCCACAAAAGTTATTTGAAATACATTGCGTGCCTTAAAGCGATCTACATGTTTTGTATGGAAGGTTTTGTTTATCGTTTTACGTTTATCAGTTATACAAGTTTCTACAAAATTCTTTCCTAATGAAAAGGAGATCACAGACTATTACAAAAAAATCAAGATATACATTTTATTTGCCATGTAAATATTTTTAATATATGGTGTTTTAATCAAAATCTATCAGCAGTTTTTGAAAATAAAAAATTTTGAAATATGGGTTTGGGGGATTTCCTTGAAGATTTTCGTGTTACATCTATCTTTAGAAGATACTGAACTTAAAAACCAAGTCTGTAATTCATCGAACATTTCGTTTTTTAGAGTTATGCGGTTCACAGACAGACATATACGCATAAGGCGCGGTGAACCTTTTTCTAAAATGATTTTTTAAATTTATTTCAGATGAAATCTCAACATCGAAATTTTTGGTAGAATGTAACACCTCCTCTTCCTACGATGAAGGTGGTAGAGAAAGTAATAAAGTGATCACTATGGAGCTATTTAAATATGATAATAGGTTTCTTTATTAGACTTAAATTTCAAACATTTCACCGTGTGGAACATTTATTTTGTAATGATGAAACATACTAAAAAGGTTTTACCAAGAAAGCAGAGAATTGGCGAATTTCAACTTGCCAAGATACTATTTAAATCACGCTAAAGCGCATTTTAATGTAGAACAGGTGGAAAATACGAAAATAGATTATGAATCTATAAGCCTTAAATGCATTTATTAATTAAAAAGAAAACGAAGTGCTTTTGGAAGAGTTTTTAAATTTTAGCGGAGAATTCTCATAACAACCATTGTACGAGTAGGTTTCCCTATTTTTTTAAAACAAAGAAAATATAGTTACATGAAAAACCTTATTGGCAACAGGTACAGCAATGTTTGAGCTATTTTTTGTCAGTCACCACAAGAATTGAGGTACTTGTCATATAGTGGGATCAACTTTTGTATTTCTGTGTCGTAGAAGTCTGCCGCTTGTGAATGGAACCAGCGTGTGACAGTCATCTTCAGCTTTTCGTCGTTGTCAAAACGGAGGACAGGGATTTCTTGAGGTGCAAGAAAAGATGGAAATCGCTCGGAGAAAGATCAGGTCTGTATGGTGGATGATCAAACAGCTCCCAGCCGAACTCCTGCAGAACAGTTGCTTTGTGCCGAGCTGTATGTGAACAAGTATTGTCATGGAGCAGCACAACACCTACAGTAAGCATTCGACGTCTCTTTTTGAATGGCAGGTTGCAATTTCCGCAGTGTTCCACAGTCACGGTCAGTGTTCATTGTTTCACCTCTGGGCAGGAAGCCAATGAGCAGAATGCCCTCCCAGAGCACTGTGCACATCGCTTTCTGCACCAACATAATCTGTTTGAATTTCGTCTTGACCGGAGATCCACTGTGACGCCAATGCATTGACTGCTGCTTGGTTTCCGGAGTAAAGTGCGAAATCCACGTCTCATCGCCCGTGACGATCCTGTCGAGGAACTCGTCGCCGTCATCATGATACCGCTGCAGAAATGTCAGTGCTGTTCCTAAGCGTTTCGTTTCGTGCTCGGTTGTCAGGTTTTTCGGCACTCACTGGCACACAATTTCCTGAACAGTGGGTGCTTAGTGACAATTTCATGCAACAAGGATCGCGATATCTGCGGAAAATGGCTGCTGGGCTCCGTAATCGTGAAGCGACGGTTCTCCGCGTTGCGCTGCCGCACCAGCTCAACATGGCCATCATTGATGGTCGCCTACTACGCTCTTCACTTTGACCACCTTCGGAAATCTGCGTACACCAGCGACGCACCATCTGTTTGCTCATGATGTTCGGCCCGTAGTCCTGACAGAGCTGACGATGAGTTTCGATCGGCGCTATGTTTTTTGCATTAAGGAACTTTATCACTGACCGAAACTCGCAAGCGACGAGATAACGAATAAGAGCCGCCATTTCAAACTACTGCAGGCCGCGCTACTGGCACCAGGCGGGACTTAATTGATATGCCCGAGATCTGTTACGCATGCGCAATTTTCCAAGCTATATACGTTTACTTTAAAAAGAAACAAAATCGGGAAACTTACTTCCTGGATGCGCCTCGTAGTAACCATCTTCTATCAGTTTCCATACTGCTAATGTTTGTGTGCCCCAAAATAGTATTTCAGTTAACTGCCTCTTGTACGTGTATCGCAAGAGTTCAAAAGCAGGATTAAATCTGAAATGGAAGATTTAAATTTGCGTTGTCATCTGTTCTAGTTGAAGCCAATATAGCAACAGAACGGTTCTAAGGTTTCACGTTATTTAACTATTATATTGTAACGCTATGCAAGGAGTTTAAATTATGTAACGTTTGCTTGTTAATTCCACATTTGATTCAAGTCGATAGAAAGGGCATATTATAGTGTATACTCTTAAAAATTTACGAATTATAGGCAAACATGAAACTCTCATATATAAAATTGTAACTGTGTTCATTAATATTATAGGTAGAGAGGTTCTGCATAGTCTATTCTTGAGTTATTGTAAGCAGTGAAAACACGTGACCAATCTTCTGCGCATGCGTCTACGGTAATGAAAACACCAATGATGTAGCACGAAATTATTACTGATTTAGCGTAAAGGTTTACAGTAAACATCATGGCGCAAGAGAAATAAGAAAGACTTCATTCCAACAAAAAGCATCATCTAATTTTGCTGCGAGAAGTTATTGGCCTTACGAGAAAGGAAATTCATGAAATGAAGTACACCTAAGTCAAGGTCCTGCGACCATAGCCTCAAAAATCAGATCTGCAGATCTGTCGTTTCGAAACAAATACAGTCGGCAGTCCTGATCGCTTAAATTATATAAACCCAATCTAGAGTTCTCCAAGCTAGGTGACTGAATTACTCTTATTCCATTAATATGATGGATAACCGTATCCTTTAACAATAGTTTTCAATGCCTTCAAGTGCGACGATCTGAAATCAGTCCTCCATTTTATCTATAATTCAGTAATGGGGACAAACACACTATCACGATAAAAGGCGCGATTGTGTTTATGCTACTAGTGGGATATGTAAATTATTACCGCTCGAATATGCTTTGCAAGAACGAGGCGTAAGTCGAGTTCTGTAATTACATGAGAGCTCATCCTACTAGTTGCATGCTTTATCAGCGATCATTCAATAATGGCAACTTGCCTTATCTGTGTTCGTGATACGGTTGCTGATTTATAAATAACACCATCACTCAATAAACGTCGCGATACTCTGTGACTCAATGTAAATAAAAGCCTAGTTAATATTATTGCGTTGACCACATTAAAATTGTTTTAGAAACAAAAGAACTAATATAAGGATATTAATTTGTTTACAATAGCAATAGAATGATGTAGCTTATCTGGAGTCAAGAAAAATCAGCCAATCCGTTCTGAATGAGTGATACTGAAGAAGGGATTCCTTCATATGCTGAAGTAGCAGCTTAGATAGTTGTTGCATCGCTTTTGCCAAGTAAATCGAGGGTAAAGAAATGGGTGAAGTCGCTTGTGAAATGGTGCGAAGTTAGAGTAATATCGTACATGAGAAAGTTTTGCTTGTATATTTTGAATTTTTATCACAGTCTTACAAATCTTCGTCTCTGTGGTCATATCATTCTATGCATGTGAGGAGAGGCGTAGCTTAAGGGTAAACTTTGAGACTGACTGAGTCTACCTAAATAAATTGCCAAGAAACTGAGTAAATTTTAAACATATAAATAAAGAGAGCCTCAAACAAGTGATGAAAAACTAATTGATACAATCACTTTATCCCAACGCCCCAACCCCTACTGCTAAGCGTGCAAGTGAGCGAGTGCAAGTCTCATCAAGAAGACTTATATAGCTTTTCCCACTAAATTTCGACCTTTCGTTGCAGGAAGACATGCCTATATGTATTTTGTTGTGCATTAAGGGCACAAAGGCAGCAACAGAGACTTAACACGTTTAACGAGGTGTTTAGTCTCCGTGTACCTGCCCTCTCGAAGGTCCAAAAACAGGACAATAGAGGCTGGAGACAAGGGAAGGGCAAGAAAGTGTATTAGCAAACATTTCATTCCTCAGTTATTGGTGAACCAGCATTATGTGCGTGCAGTTCAGTACAGTGTTAATTTTACGTAAACCTGTGTATTGTTTTCATTGTGCATGTTTTATTTATGATTTTAGAAATATGAAAAATTCTATCGATTTAGTGGATTACTTATTTAAAACTCTGTTTTCGACTGAATCTTATGAGAAAAAGTGTGAACTTAAAGGCAAAAGCCAATTCCTAACCTTGGGATTGTCTTCCAGGAAAAGAACCAAAAACGGACGTTTCAAACATCCTGGTACAGTAAATTTAATTGGTTAGCTGGCAGTTACATTCATAACAAAGTGTACTGCTTCGGATGTTTGCTTTTTGGCGGGGAAAAGGAATGGAGTGTTGAAGGAATATCAAATATTAAAAACATTGAAAGAAAAGCTTGCAATAAAAATCGTCGACTGGAACTATACAACAAAATCTAAGCGAGTACCTACATTGTTTTCATGATTTACAATCATAAAATGGTTTGTCAGTATTTTGTAAAGTTACACCTAACGCTATATTTTTATAATCTAGCTTAATTTAAAATGTATGCTCAGTCAATTTCGGCAATTAGTAGTGATTCTAATGACTACTAAAACAACAACAATAATAATAATAATCGAATCGTAATACAGAATTCTCACTATTTTATGAAAAACTAATGTATGGGAATTTGTGTATCATTTAAAGAATTCTAAATTCAAATTTTAAAATCTAGTATACCCAGAGCACAGTACCAAGCTACGCCACTGCATGTGAGTATATTAATTCATTAGCATGGTGATATGACGATGGCTAAATAGCCATTATTAAATGTTCGCTGAGGAATAACTATTACGGTCCATACCATATCAGTTCAAAAGCCGTATTCATGCATAAAGTCGGACACGCAAACTAGCGCTAATGGGTGATCGAACGCTCCCAACATTAGCTCCTTAGCAACAGCTGAGCTCCTAGAAGCAACAGCGAACCGTGTTTGAGATTCGGACGCACAAGTTTGTAATTCTGGTGCAGTGTTTGCTTGGGATTTCTGTAAACCACGCCGGACTTAGGACCGGCCGGCGCTGTGTTGTTGGTTGCCATTAATGATAGTTTTGTCCTCAGTTACAAATGCTAATTAATGCCAGGGGTTGCTGCCTCGGCCGCTATAAGTTAATGCATGATTGATGTGAAGTGCCAAGGGACTTGCGTGTCGAGCAAGAGCTACGCCTGAGATGAAAATTTAGTCAAACCCATTTAGATGGAATTGAGCTAACAATATGATTATTAATTAATGAAATCCCGACCGAGCAAAGTGCAACAGCCTAAGAGATGCGACCTTGTCCTCCCAGCAAGAGCGAGTCATGGGAACTTCGTTTTGTCTACCTGTATCTGGATGCAAGATACACTGAAACATATAAAAATGATGAACAAAGGTAAAAATGCCTTTCTTAGAAAGTTGAATCACAATTGAAAAATCCAATGCTTCAACCTTGGCATTTTTCAAGTCTGATTCAACTTTCCAACTTTGCGCCTAAACACTGCTAGTTTAAAATAACAATTATATGCATCTTTTTATGGGGGCAGGGCGTTTCAGCGACAGTAGGATCTAAGTATGGCCATTTAATGTATTGTAAAGTTGAATCACACGAAAAATTCCGGCCAGAGCAGGAATTCGAATGGCTTATTTCGATGCTCTACCACTGAGCTAGCGTGACCAATTCCGAACGCGTATGGAACTTTTGTTGCCCAATTCATGAATCCCAGCTTCCCTTCAAGCTGGGAAGTGAAATTTACACGTTAAAAGTGACTTGCAATGCTGTAGATAGATAGATAGATAGATAGATAGATAGATAGATAGATAGATAGATAGATAGATAGATAGATAGATAGATAGATAGATCGATAGATAAATGTATCTTTATTGGTTTCAAGTTATTGAAGTTATTACACAAGTATATAGTGCATGGTCAAGTATGGTGACAAAATAAACAACAGAAAAAGAAAACGGAACAAAAAGAAAAAGGAAAAGGAAAATAGAGATAAATTACCTTTGTCCAACTGAACAAATTTGACATAGCTTCGCGCACTTTAGCCAAGAAATTGCCCATGTTTTGCCAGTTCCTCTGGTCAGCCAGTAGCTCCCAACATGCCAACCTCTTTCTTGAGGGACTTAAGAGTTTTTCTTTGAGTTTAATTGTTCGCTGGTTCTCTCACTGTGCACATTCCGCCAAAATATATACCCAGTCCTCATCCAAGTCACAGAATGGGCAGATTCTCCTGCAAGAATCGTAAGTCATTTTCTGTGCCCTCCAGCCCCCCATCTAAACCATGCCATTCCTGATCTTTCCTTTCTTCCTAAATTAAGTATATATGCCTCTTTATCCCAATTCAATTATATTTCATTTGCTAGACTTAGAGAAGGTTTAATAGTACGTCATGATTTCCGGTATCTATAACCGCATTATTGGGATTTATGTAGTAAAACTCCTATCTAAATAAGCACTCTAAGAAAAGGTACATGACAAAAAAGATTCGGGGCAGAAGGTGCCAAATGACATTATTGATATAAATGTTTCATATGCGGAGATAAAGGGGGAAGAATGCAGGAGTTTGGGCTTCCTTCGAAGGTCTTCCTTTAGGCGAAACTATGATTTATTAAGCGGTAAGTCTAGTAATTTCCAGGCTAATCGCTTTTAGGTATGTCTGAAATATTTTAGATCTCCTTGAAGGTTTAGCGGGATACTTGAAGCATGAGAAGGTTGAATGCACGCGCGGCCAACTCGCCATTGCTACCTCAGCGGCAAAGCAGAGGATCACGGTTCGAATTCCGGCCGTGGTCGCCTAATATTTTTGAGTGTTTCAGCTTTCCAATTTAGTGCATACTCACGAGTGCTATGAAAGAGTAATTATCACTCTATTTCCTCTTTCCTCGCCGAGAGGGGAGTGTATCTGCCATCGTTCACAGGTTTGTTTATTTCAAGAACTACGCCGCGCCTTGAACACTGGCCTCTAAGGTGCAGTGTTGTCAAATAATGAATTACAAATCACTTTATTTGAGAAAAATACTTGGGAAATGGTTTCAAAAGCTTATTTATTTGGACGATTTCTATCAGCAGTTTAAAGGCGGACATCTATACCTTTTTAACTCCTATATCGTCAGGGGTTTTCTAAACGTTTCATAAACGCGAGTCAACGTATGCCAGGCGAAAACTGTACCGTAACATACATTCTTATTTATTTATTCCGAAGATACATTTTTTATTATGATATTGAAATTCCCAGTGTATTTACCTTACAATGGAAAGAAACTATAAAGAAAGGAAAAAATCTAATATGAACACTCACAGGATTTTCTTACCAATGAAAAATACCCATATACCCCTTTATATGTACTGTTCACATAAAAAGTGATTCTTGTATCCTCGTTACGTTACTCACTGTATATATATATATATATATATATATATATATATATATTCCTACGAATGGTTTTTCAGGTTAAGCAATTACTTCTTAGATGCATTATAACACGCAGAAACAGCATTCATTTAGGCGTGGTAACGGCGCGGGGTTTTGCGACGGGGGGAAAAAATCGCAAACTTTGAAGCATTTCCATCACTTTGGAAATTGTAAACATGCAACATGAAATATTTCGAAAACTGCTATTGATACGAAAAACAAAAATTTGTGTATTTTAATGAGCTCTACATTTTTCTTGTAACAAAATTTAGCCGATCTCTTCTGATTTGCCAGTTATACAAAATTATTAAAAATTCAGTCAGATTGAAGAGGACTTAATAAGCTATTCAGAGGAAATTCAAGATACGCGTTTATTTTTGCTTGAATTTAACGTCCTTTAACCGGGTAGGTCATTATCGGGCGGTGAATGAAAGAAGCGGTTGAAATGATACTCAAATGGGTCTGGGATTCCTGGAGCTTAGAGTTACCCGACATTCGTCCTCTCAGGATAAGGGGAAAAACCTTATCCAAGAAACTCGCCTTAACCCAGATTCGAACTCGGGGCCTCTGAATGTGAGGCAGATACGCTACCTGACACCACGGAAGATGTACATTTTATTAGTGATGTAAATATCTTAAAACAGTGGTACTTCAGCTAAAATCGTTGGAGCCGGTTTTTGAGGAAACATAAAATAGCGACAAATTTTCCATGTAAAGGTTAATATGAGGTGGTGGAATTTTCTTGAAAATCTGCCTGTTGATCCTTGGATTTTAACCCCCAGGTCCCGAGGTCGCGGATTCAAACCTCGCGTAGGGCGATGAATTTTTTCGGGCGTGAAATACTTAGCATGGATTCCTTTGGAGGGTAAGTAAAGTAGGTGGTCCCGTGTCGTAGATTTACGGCACGTAAAAGAACCTGAAGTCTGATAAAGAGACCTCTGAGGAAAATTACCGGTCTTCCACGCACAATATAGAATGGGATGCTAAGGATCACAGCAGTTAAAGAGCGTCCATAAATAAAACTCAATTTAACTATTTGGAAGTTGCCGAATTTAAATGCCAAATTTCGTACTTATTTTGAATTACAGTGTTCTCTACCTCTCTCTATCACTCTCACTCTCACACACACACGGACCTACCGACACGGGTAGCCGAGGCTATTAAGGCATGGACCCGTGAATGGGAGGTCTGTTTAAATTCCGCCGGGACCGTCCTCCCAGCTTTTCCTCAGATATAACTGGCAAATGGTACCCTAACCTTAGGACTGGAACGTTTCCTTCATAAATTTCCTTTCCCAATTATCGTTTCATTTCATGTATCATCAGTGACCGCCTTTGGTGCCGTATAAATTAACAATGGTGGTTAAACGCTACTAAAAGCACACACATGGACCTTTTTTTTTCATTTTAGGTTCAATGGAGGACCTCAAAGTGTGTATTTCCTTAAATACAAATTTCATGTGGAATGTAATACTTCATCTACTCGTTATAGGTAGATGGCTGAGATAGTAAAAGGAAGGAAGGAAAGAAACAGAGTAAGAAAAGAAAGAAGGAAGAGCCAAGAACTTCCGAGTGGTAGCCACAGATCGCCTGAAGCATCTGCTGCACTATAAATCCTTGTTCAGCTACCAACTCTTGAAAAAGGCCTTATTTACATTACTAGAGGGGGAGATATGATCAACATCGTTATCCAGAGAAAAGGATTCCAAAGTAGTTTAGTTGAGATATTTCATATCTGAGTTAATATGCCCCTTGAGATTTCCTTGTTTAGTTAGGGAACATCTGTGAATGCAGTCTGTAACATTATGAATATTGCACCTGCAATTTATTGGCGAAATACCACTAATTTGCATACGTTTACACCAGCGCTGACACAGCACAGGGGCTATGCGACCAAAATCAAGTTAGGACTCCTATACGGACATGTTTACATGGAGTTATAACGGCGGAAAGTAAAACTTGGCCACTAATAGCATTATCTGCCATATTGAAGTGGTAATGAACGTCAGCCCTGCATGTTCTGCAACCCGCACGGCTCAGATAACCAAACCAGTAGTGTCCTCGATCGCCACAGCAGCAGCAGTAGTAGCTGGATTATGTAAGTATATATACAAGAGCCTCTGAATGAAGATTAACAGTCAGGAAAATCCAGGTCCCCCAGTCGGAATATTTTATACTCAAGCCCTTCGGACCTCGGATTTCATTTCCAATGGAATCACATAAAGTATACGCTAAGGCTCTTAGTTTGCGATGCTCGTATGTTTCCGCGGTCAGCTAGGATTAGTAGCCTGTAATAATGTGTAGTCTTTCGCCAGCTGTCGAATATATCGAACTCGTGACTGATCCGTTCAATTATACTTCGACAGCGTACATACATTCCTTTACTAACAATAGCAATGTATATATTATTTATTTGGCTAGTATGTGAGTAAAAATAGGTAATCAGAGAAAAGTATCTGATGTGTTACGTTCACATGACATTCTATACCCACTATCGTTTATTGTCATATCTCTCCTACATATAAATCTCACAAAAGCTTTATTTTCCATCTGTTTCATATTAATCAGATAAACATTTACAGACATGGTTTCGTTACATATTTCGTTTATGTTCAAGGGGAATACAGGAGTCTGAAACGAATCAAATGTTTAGAAAGCGGGTCGCTATTGTTTTAAATTTCATGACATCGCGAGAAACAGCTGAATTGTAACATTTAAAAAAATGTAAAAACCATTGGAGAATTTAAACCAGTAATTGGACAATTTCGGAAATTGCCTGTCATAAAAATATTTGACATAAATTATGTGTTTTAACGAAATCTACATTTTTTGTGAAAAAAATTTTGTCTGTATCTTAAGGTTTACCAAATATACAAAATTACACCAAATTAATTCAGAATGAAGGGCAATTCACAGGCTATTCGCAGAAATTTCAAGATCAAGGCATGTAAATATCTTAAATATGTGATTGTTTAATCAAAGTCTTTTGAGCCATATTTGAGAAGATAACTTCCAAAAACAATTTCCATGTGGAAGGTAGTTTGGGGGGGATTTTCGTGAAAAGAAAGACATCTTGGAAGATAGTGAGCTTAAATACTAAGCTTGGTATTTATTCAATATTTCGTTTATGAATTATGCTGCACAAAGAGACGTACATGCGGACCAGGGGAATCAAAACATGTATTTCTGGTGTAATATCGACATGCAATTTTTTGATGAAATGCAATACTTCCTCTACCTACTAGGTACGAGGTAGAGAAAGTCGGAATTAAGGCAAGGGCTTTATATAATGTCATTGTATAAAACTAATAACATTTTAATAAAAATCACAATATTCTTTTTCAAGAAACTAAAGAAGTGACGCAAAACTTTCTGAATTTTTGGTTTGTTTGGACGAAACGCAGGTCATCCAGAGCTCTTTCCAACTAATCCTCAGCTAAACTAAGCTGAAGCTTCAAAAACCAGTTGGTGTGTCGGAGGTCCGGAAATTTCATATGGGTAGTATGGGTTTGATTTTGTTGGCTTCTCCCATTTTACCGCGGTCTTGCAGTAATTAACTTCGAATCTAAAGCTCATTATGCTAATTAGGGTGTCAGAGAAACCGTACTAAGACATAGGGAGGAAATGGTCATGGTGGAGCAACAGAAGTTCTCCCTGCATACCTTCATTACACAGCTGATCGCGTTTCTGTTTAGGGGTTGGTTTGTGAAAATACGTTTAGATATTGTAACCTTACATTCCCTCCAGGAAACTATTCGGTTGTGCGTTCTCAGTGAATGTGTTGTTCAACCTGAAACCGTTGGCGTAATTTTGTATCTTTATGAAAATGTGTGCTATTATTATGGGGGATTGAAAGCCCTATCCCGCGGCGTGTTTTTAAAATAAGTTCCGTTTTAATACCTTGCCGCTGCAGTCGCGATTTTGAGCATGCGCGATCAGTTCCTTCATCCATTAGGAAGCCAGACGCGACTGTAAGCGATCGTCGCTTTGTGTTTTCCTGTTGTTAAAGCGTTTGGAAATGTTCAGAATAATCGAACGACTCCCCGACTGTGAAGTCAGATCAGTGACTCGTTTTTTTGAATGGGGGAAATGTTACGACAGCAAACATTCATCGCCAATTGCGTGAGGGTTATGGGAAAACAGTGATGAGTCACAATGTCCGGCCACACATAGCCAAACAAACTCGAGATTTGATCGCATTATTTCGTTGGGAACAATTCGACAACCCTCTTTGCATCCGGATTTGGCACCAAGCGAGTTTCAACTGCTTCTTCATCTGATAAGCAGTCCTACCTATCTGCCAACGCTCCCTTATGGGAGCGGAGGAGCTTATATCGCCCAGGAGAATTTAAATGTATATTATATAGAACAGAAAACTTTGGTCCTCCAGATTCGGGGTTTACTCAGTAGGGCTGGTAACACACCAGTGTAAAAATAGTATACTCATAAATCTCAGAGGGTTAGGCGGACTGAAAATCATAAGACGAACACAGCAAAGAAAAAGGTTATGAATAAAGATATTTCGAAAGAACTGTGCATAACAACCTGGAGTATACGGGAACTATCCAACATAATAAACGAATTGGAAAGGGAATACTGTAAGTCCATGTTGTACTGACCGTAATATCAGAAAGGAAAAGGAAATTAAAAAGATCACAAGAATTTGAACATTATAGTGGAGTGGAACAAAAAAAAAATCAGTTGTGATATATTCACATGACTTTCCCTACACTCTATCGTTTATTAATGGGTATACTAACTATTCTTACTAAAGCCTATTTTGCTGTCTACTACATTTTAATCCAAATAAACCTTCGCAGAAATAGCTACCTTATACATTTCGTTATTGATACAGCGATAGTCAAATGTTTAAGAATTGGACGCTATATGCTGACCTTTAAATTCCATACTCTCTCCATGACATCGCGAGAAACATCTGAATGTAGACAGGACTTGAAGAGAATGACCCAAGAAAGGAACAGTTCGAACCATTAATAACACATATATCAGAAACGACTGATACCACAAAAACGCATTTGAAATAAATTGTGGCTTTTAAAGAGATCTACATTTTTTGTGTAGTAGGTTTTCGTCTTTAGCTTACGTTTACCAGTTACACAAGATAATACAAAATTGATTTCAAATGAAGTGGACTTCACAGGCTATCCCCAGAAAATCCAAGATGTGCATTTAATTTGGAATGTAAATATATTTAATTTTAATTAAAATCATTAGAGCCATTTCTTAGAAAATAAAACATTTCGAAAAATCTTCCATGTAAAGGGTAGTTTGGGATGAGCGGATTCGTGTCGCATCTTTGGAAGGTAAAGAACCTCATCCATTTTCGTTATTGAGTTATACTGTTCACAGACACACGCCGCCCACGGTCCTATATCTAAAAAAGATTCAGGGAGCCTCAAAACATGTATTTCCGGTAAAATCTCGACACTGAATTTTTGGATGGAGTGCAATACTGTAAATGTTACAGAAATACAGAAAGTAAAAGTAGCTTTTTCGGAATAACAATACTGATACACAAAAGTATCAGAAATAGAATCTACATCCATAATTTTATATGAATGCGAGATTTAAAATAGCAAGTGGATATTTAACGGTTGTTGGCATTTATCCGCTAGAAGAGGAAAGAAGGGAAAAAGCAAAAGCTTCTAAAGGTATTATAGCATGTGGTCACAATAAATAAAGAACTTATTTAATATTGGCTGGATACTATAATGCTATGGTTGGCAAAATACCAGTACAAGAATTAATGGGAGATAATGTGGGGATCACATCTGAATAAAAATGGGAAAGGCTAAATGTTGCAAGGTTTAACAAACTGAAAATCACGAACATATTCTTTAGGCAAACGGGCATTCACAAGTACAACTACGAATCTGAGGGAAGAGATCAGATATCGATTATACATCGGAAATAAAAACTTTGAGTGTGCAAGTGTTACTCTCAAGAGGGTATAGAAGTTATATCAGTTCGGATCATTACATGCGTTCTTCAAAATTGACTTCATACAAGATGGTTTCATTCTATAGCTAAATAAAATGCATATCTAAGGAAGCAGCGATTTTATTGTAACAGGTCAGCATAAGGAAATTATACTCCCAACGTCTAGATGAGTATTTGGATCATAGAGCGGTAAGTCTAGACTAAATATAGAATGGGAAGATTTTAAAGTTTTAGTAATGGAAGCTGCAACGGAAGCGTTAGGGAGAAGATTTATCAAAAGAGGAAGAAAAGTTTTATTGAAATGGAAAGAACGTATTGCTGCCTTATTAGATGATAAAAAGAAGACATATCTTAAATTTCTGATCACAAAACTGGAAGAAGATAAGACGGAATATAATAGAAGAGGCGCACTCGTGAATAGAGAATCAAGAAGATTGCAAAGAAAAGTTGGGCCACATATGTAAGCAACTTGGAACTTGGCGTTCTTGGTGCAAAAGTGAATGTATTAAATAACGAAACACTTAAACACACAGGAAAAATATATGGTAACAATAAATATATTTCAGAAGAACAATAGCTGAGATATTTGAAACAGTTATGGTATAATAGAGACGAAAAAGAAGCAGAAAAAGAAGAAAAATGTAGACCCGAAAATTTGGATAATATTTAGGTTTTATTATCATATTTACATTTCTGTTTTTTATCTTTTATAAAAACTTATATTGATTTAATACACATTTAGAATTAGATAACACAATATTATGTTAATTCAGGAGTTCCTCAGGGTTCGAATCTTGGACCTAGAGGTAATAAAATATGTAAACCACTACACCATGAATGGCAAGTGCTTGAAAGTTGAATCAAATTACACTACAGATCTGGGATTATCATAAGTGATAACTGATCGTTAATTACTGCATTGATAGAATGGTTAACTATTCACACAAATTTGGGATTTTTTACTTAGAAATTATGAAGCTCTTGTTTTCGTTGATTTTATTGTATAATATTTACATTAGGACTAAAGTCGAATATCTTTCACCAATTTGGAATCCATATTTATAGATTCTTATAAATAAAATCTAATTAATTCAGAAAAAGTTTCTTAGATTTCTTTATTGGAAGAAATGTAACAAATCAGCAAATAGTGATGGTATGCACTACCAGGATCTTTTATGTGAATTTAATATTGACAAACTGAGTGTTATAAGAGCAGTTACTGATCAAATATTACTTTATAAATTGACTAACTTTTATATAGATAGATAGTGTTTTCCTTTTATCTGTCAGACTTTTAGGTCTATATCATATAAAAATTGTGTTTTATTGCGAATGTTTTTAATGTATAACAAAATACTACTGGAAAGTGTACTTGATTTTTCTTTCAAGTCCTCTCCATTTAAACGTATTGTTAAAAGAACTATCTTAATTAGATATGGGAATTACAGATTGCTTGGTTTGTTTGCTTGTGTGTTTTTATTTTGCTGTATATGTATGTGTTTTTTGTTTATTTATATATATATTTTTTTTAATTTGTCTAACCCTTCTGTAATTGGGCCCAATACCCTGTTGAAGCAGTAAATAAATAAATGAATAAATAAATCGTAAAAACTTTCAAAAATAGGAAGCCCCAGGAACCGATGCAAGAAATATGGAACTTATTTATCATGCAAAGCTAAGAAATTATTTTTAAGGGTTTTAAGTATTTATTGGTCTACATGTAAGATCTCATATGAATGGAAAATGGCACTGGTGGCAACCATCTTTAAAAAAATCTGATTTTTTGCACTCACTCTTGTACAAACTATTCTTACAAACGCTTATTCTTCCATATACTTCATGTTAATCGAGATAAACAGTTGCATCATTTGTCTTATTACGTATTTCCTTGTAGGTTCAAAGGGATTATGGGAATACAGTGGACTTTAAGTGATAGTCAAGTATTTTAAGAACGGGTCGCTATGTTATGGCTTTGAAATTCTGTTCTCTTTGTATGGTAGAGAGAACGAGAGACAGAAAGAGAGAGAGAGAGAGACGAATAACGACTTCCCATTTGAAAAAAGTATAAGTATTTTAAAATGCAAATCAATAACAAGGGATATCTCGAAAATGATTAACTCCAAATAAAAAAAAATGCATTTGACATAAATTGTGTGCTTTAACGAGATCTAATTTTTTTTGTGTAGTAAGATGTTTTTCGGAAAGTTACCCCATGTAAAGGGTAGGGGCATTTTCTTGAAAATCTTCTTATCGTAAATCCTTGGAAATTGCTGAACTTAAATGCCAAGTTTGGTCTGTAAGTTATGCTGTTTACAGACACGCGCGAGCGCCTTCCTTTTTATTGTGGCAGTAATTTGTATCACAATAATGTAAATGCCAGAGTGATTGTAGTGTAAATAAGCATTATTGTATGACATTGATTTGAGATGTTTGTTAATTATATGCATTGTTAGGAAATAAGTTTACACGACCTCACTGAAACTGACAATAAGAGCGGATAACAATGAGCGAGGGGGTGAGTTGAATATTAATTAGAAGAGACAAACAAATGACGTCAGATTGGCGCGCTTTTCTTAGAAATGGCGGGAATTTCTTCCCTAGAGCATATGTTTTTGTAATTTTTGATTGGATATAAAAATAGACGCTAATGTTGGGGCGTTTTATTAACCAATAGCAGCTCGGTTATAATCTTTAGGCATATCGGGGTGTGGGAGTATAAAAAGATAAAGTCAGAGGCAGATTTCGTCAGTCCAACAGAAGCATTCGCGTGTAATACGTCGATCAGTTCAACATAAGTATTCATGAGTTATACGTCGCGTAGTTCAACGGAAGTATACATAAAGTACACGTTACGCAATTCTACAGAATCTCTCGCGTCTTAAAGTTTGTTATAAATGTGAAACACGCGAATTAATAATGTGCAGTAAATAAGTGATTATAGTGATATTAGAAAACATAACAGTTTCAGTCTGGCGTGTATCAAGAGTCAATATGTGAACTTAATTAATTGTGACGGTAATAAAAGTGTAAAAACAAATTCTTTTTATAAGTGTTATCTGTGAGTAACAAATCCTTTCCGTTTACACACCCTGTTCAAGAGATTTGCTTGACCGAGAAACAATAGCTAGTCGGAGGACAATGAACCCAACATTCAAAGTAGTAATACAATAACAGGCGCCCAGTAAAAGATAACACGAAGTGACCGCGACAAATTGGCTTCCATACGTTGTGCAGATAAACATGAAGCATCTACCAACTACTAACAAATATCCCACTTCATTATAAAAATGATTTTTTGGAATCAGGGGCCTCAAAACATGTATTTCCGGTGAAATCTCGACATCGAACTTTTGGATGGAATGTAGTACCTACTACTTCCGCTACTGACTATACGCAGTAGAGAAAGTAAAAAAGAAAGCCAACTATGCTGCAACTGCTATGTTAACATTAGTTTATTGAATGTGACCTACAAGGTGTATTAAAGAATCATAACGCGAAGACTGAACGCGATTTCCCAAATATTAAAAGAGGAACAGCATGGACTTAGAAAAGGAAGTTCATATGGAGATTATGTATTCTTTCTACTAAAATAATTCTCTGAAGAACAGAATTTAATCTTAGGACCTTCATTTTATTTATTGATCATGTAAAAGCTTTCGATAAAGTAATCCGAATAAATTGTGGGAGATAGTGTAAATAAAATATAATCCAGAACGTGTAATATTAGTTATAAAACAAGCGTATGAAAACCCATAAACAAATATGGATTGGAAGTACATGAAGGAAGTACAAACATAAATTAAAATCGGAATTAATCTAAGGGTAAGATAGGGTGCCAATTATATACTATTGTCTCCGAATGTAGCGCAGAACTAGCTTAAAATAGGAAATGTAGTTTTGAGGGGTTTTTTTGTTGCAGACGATCAATTAGTAATAACCATCATAGGAATTCTTAAGGAGTTTCAGTCTATACTCAAACCATTATCACTAAAAAGAATGCAAATAACAGCGGCCAAAGTTCACTGACAGGCAGGTAAAAACAGTGCTGTCTGCAAACGCCAAAAGACTACGAGGGATGGGAGCTGGTGGCAATTCGTTACCTGCGACATCCCTGTCTATAGTCTAGAAACAGTTCAACTTAATCCTTTCCATCCTGGCTTTAATGCTTAGAAATTCCTATGCCTGATAATAACAGAGTTAGAAGATTAATTACAGTTAGCTACGATGTCAGTGAATAAAATCATGAAGTATAATTTGCATATACTTATGTATCTGTCTGGAGTAAGCATCAAATGAGATGTAAATTAGCAATTGATGATAAACATTTTGAACAAGGACGGCAGTTTATTTACTTAGGATGTGATGTGTCATTGTGTTATGATGAAGATTTAAACCACAAAATAAGTAAATTTAAAAAAAAGTGTATGGTACAATAACAAGAGCCTTAAAAATAAAGCTAGGAAAGACACTATGATGAAGATTTACAAAGTTATGGTTATAGGTAGCTAAACTGATGTTCCGATCAGAATACTGGACAATGAATAGATCTAAAAGAAGAAAAAAATAGAAACGGCAAAAATTAAACTTCTAAGAACAGTTGCTATGTACCAGCAACGTAAAGATCATGTCAGAAACCATCAAACAAAAACTCAAGTCTAAATAACATAGAATGGCATGAACACATTTTGAGGATGAACCTGACAAGTATAACACACAAGGCACTGCAAAAAAAGGAATTCAGGACATTGGATCACCTCGACGTACGTTAGCAAGATCACCTCTGAGACGGAACTGCCCTCGACACCCACCTTGTAAATGATGCTGCTGCTGATGATGATGATGATGATGATGAGGTCGAGGAAGTGGTACAATGTTTACATGTCTATTTTCCCCTGCTATTTATATAACTCTAAATTGTTTCTCGCATCTCAATTGGCATTTTCAGCAGACTTGCTAATCTTCTTCACGTAAGCATTCTCTGACGTAACCTCCATGTTCTTCTTGGTCTTCCTACTTTTCTTCTTTTCAGTGGAATAGATTCTAACATTTTTCGAGGCCTACGTGCATTAGTTTTGAATATGGCGGGTCTATGAAACTGTATTTCTCAGGTAAAGGAGGAAAAAGAAAAAAAAATACTGTACTTAATTCTACATTGATTCCATTGTCTTGAGAATAAATAAGATTTGAAATGTAAGAGTCACCAGTGCAATGGTGGATAACGCAGCTAGTAAACTAATAATTTACATAATACTTCAGATACATTTCTATTTCTGTGCAGATATATAATGTATTTAACCTGCAGTTTTTCTAGGAATAGTCTGCTGAGTTTTTATGAAGTTGTGACACGAAGAGAAAGATGTGGTGGTTACACATCGGGTTTTTTCCTGCCAAATCTGGGCCTGTGATTACAGCTAAGCGATGCTGGCTGGAGGCCAAACCGTTGACACACAGAAAGAATGCACTTTGGAAACAAACGCGCCTGTTTACTTACCTTATAGCGTGCAGTGTGCCCCCTCACATCGATCCAAGAGAAAGGCATGGCTACCACAAATTCAAAGCGTACGTAGTTACGTATGCATGAACCATCTTTTCCCCTTGCTTCACGTTTATTTGCTATTTCACTTAGGTGCGGGGCTACTGTTGACTGTTGGCGGCCATATGCGGCTCTCTTGCATTACACACATCTCATAAAATAGTTTCAAGTGTGTCCCAAACGTCGTCCACCTTAAGAGTCGTCCGTCTGTCGCTGCAACAACACAATAAAAGCCTAGAACCCAATATTTTGATACCAGGAAGCAGTTCTTGGACAGGCTGCAAAAACCATATTTAAACAATTAGCTGTTGTGAAACAGTCTGAGTACGACTGCTACACTTGTATTACCCTTAGGTTGAAGTGAATAATAATAATAATAATAATAAAAAAAAAACCTAAGCACATACACCAGCCGTTAGCGCTCTTGGTTGCGCGCATAGAAATAGTTCGCATGCATATACCAGTTTATGGCAATTAGTTAAGTAATGCAGGTGAAATATTAGCACAGTACATACTACAAAAGAATAGAATTGGTGTTGAAGAAAAATGACAGAAAAATAATTACGATTAGCAATTCCCTGCGCACGCTGTTTTGCTGTAGTATGCCCAACGTTACACCCAGATCAGTCCGTTGCTTGTGAGCGTTAACATGTGTGACAACGAGAAGGCTGTGTCTTTTGCAATAGCAAAGCATAGAAAAGGCAGACCTTTAATTAAACCTGTTCTAAGTGTGTTTAGCAAGTTTTACGAGAAGTATCCAACTTCTTAAATATGACATTAACCTCAGGTGTGTAAAATACACGATCTAATTTTTATCAAATTCAATACTTTACAAGACCTTTCAAGAGTTGTCACAGCTTAACAACTTTTCTTGTTAAATTGCTTCCAATTAAAGTCTTTGAAAGTCTGGAAAGCAAATAAGGACATGCTCTAAACGGTCAAAGATTTGACAATGATTGGATGGCTTTGACCAATGAAATGCGAGTATTTACATTGTCACAAAATCTGCAACATGGCTGAAAGCGAAAAGTAAACATAATGGCTACCCGGCCAAGGTATATCGTATGCGAACTGATTATGTTATACATAAGCTGGCCATGTCTGTACATCGAGAGCTCCGTGGATTACCACAACAAAATGAGGAGATGAAGGCATATGAAGAAATGACTGCCAGGCAAATTTCATAACTAGATATACATTAATGCAATGTTATATAGTGTGGTTAACCTATCGGTGTTATTTGCATTGTATTCCATAATCGTAACGTAATTTTATTGGATATAATACGTGAAAGTGCTACATAAGAACGATATTTCATTGCAAATTGTTATACCGTGACACAAATAGTAAATTGCTTTGCGCGTGATTATCCGTGTCTTCCGAATGGTTCAGTTTGGCAAAGAGACAACTTGTAAATACACATTTATGGCATTGCAAGTCTTGCCAGGTCGTGTCAAGTGTTGTCCAGTCTTGCCACATATTGAAAAATATTTGACATTTTTTCTTGTAAACTCTTGAATTGAAAAAAGCAATGTTTGTTCGTGTACAAGGGGCTTAAGACGCATATACAATGCAAGAAAAGAACACACTCTACTCAGATCTTGAGGGAGTGGAGCGCCTTTCAGGATATGAATGGAGCCATGTAAGCAGTTCTATGCAAAGAAGTTTTACATCATCCTAGGTGTTTAAATGACAACAATGGTAACAATAGATTTGCTGTTTATTAGTCACCTCTTCCTATCTCTTTGGCATAAATTCTACCATATATAGTTACCAAATCATTAGCATTTGTACGGCGGAGCAATACTTTGCGTCATATTAACAGAAAAACCAGTGTAGGTACGTTGCGAAGACGATTCTCTACTGTAAATAGTATCTTCGTGCTCTTAAAACAAATTGCATGGCAGTTTTCGTGAAATTACACATTGAAGTTAATTTTTCATTCAAATATATTCCCATTTGATGAAGTAATTGATTTTATTGCCTGTCAAGCCTGCAGTTTGAACAATAGTTTGCAGGTAAGCTGTCCTGTGTCGTTGGAGCGTAGTGCCCCGGTTGGAAGCCACGGAATGCACATGGATTCGAGCCCATGGAGGTCATATATAAAACCGGTGTCCAATTTGAGGCGCTACGATAGGTGAGCGATCTGTTCATTTTGGTGCTGATCACAGCATTTCGCCGTATCGTTGGGTAATCGCCCACTTCTGCCGTGTACGTGAGGCCGACGCTCGGATTGGAAAGCATAGTATTATTGTAATGATGTAAATAGACTTAGATGTGATCTTAACCTTTGAAAGGATCTACTTTTGGATTTAATAAAAACAGTGGCGTGTTGTGGCTTTGTTGTCATTTAATTACTTTTAAACTATAGAACGTTTTAGGAAGTTGAGTCAGCAAGCTACTTTCTACAATAATACAAATTAGGATTAGCATATATATATATATATATATATATATATATATATATATATATAATACTGGATAATCAGCATAGAGCAGAACAGCTTTCACGGCTCTTAGGTGGCCGGTGGTGAAGCGAGAGCTTCAGATTGACTTGAACTCTTGCAAACGTGGCACGTGTTTGTTAGTTGACACAATGCAGTGCGTAGTAAGTGAAATGGCTTTATTTGGGTACCGGTATTCCGCCACAAAAAGTATTCATTTATGATTCATACGTCCATACAGAATTTGCGAGTGTCGTAAGGAGATTATTTCAAGAGAGATTTCCTCATGTTCAAGTTCCAGGTCGAACTACGTTTCATAGATTAGTAAATAAATTACGTGAAACGGGAAGTCTTCTTGATAAGAAACATAAGAAACCATGTGCAGTACTTACAGAAGAAACTCTAGTTAGCATTGAACACGCTCTGGAAAGGTCCCCAAGAAAATAACTTCGACATCTTTCAAATTTCCCATGGTTTTGTTCAAACGGCTACAAAGTTACTCAAGTTAAACCCCTATAAAATTACTGTAGTGCAAGAGCTTAAACCGGGTGACCCTACATTAAGATGCGATTTTGTGAATGGATTTGAAGTCAGGTACTGATGGTCAAATGGACTAATCGTGGTCCCACCTAAGTGGATATATTAATACACAAAACAGTCGTTTTTGGAGTGTTGAAAAGCCTAACCACCCTCTTCAGGAACCCCTGTATGATCAAAAAATAGGAGTGTGGTGCGCTATTAGCGGCGAGAGAATAATAGTCCTTTTTTTCAGAAACAATTAATAGTAAGCGGTATGCGCAAAGCATTTTGGGCCATTTTTTGCAAATTAACTGAGAGGAAAAGAAGTTATTCGAATTTCCCGCAGGACTCTGCGACAGCACATACAGCCAACTACTCTTTACAGGAGTTACATGAAGTATTTGAAGTTAGAGTTCCTACTAACAACATATGGCACCATGTTCCCCCGATTTAACCCTCTGCAACTTTTATCTCTGGGGGGAATAAAAGAGAAAGTTTACAAGCCAAATCCACATACTTCAGAGGAACTTAAAAATAGCATTCGTCAAGAAATATCTGCCATTTCTCAGAGGGAGCTGCATCGTGTAAGGCCAATTTCCTAAGCAGGTGCCAGAAATGCTTGAACAACGAAGGGAGGCACTTCCAACATCTTCTGCCTTTATACAGAATGTTTCAGAAATAATTTCTACAAACTTCGGGTATGGGTTCCTTACACCACAAGAAGGAAAAAATTTCATATGAACATATATCCCATAATCCTTTGTTTTCTCGTTAGGAGGTGTTCAACACAGTGGTACACTTATAACACACTTGGTACACTTATAACACACAAAACTCATAATAAATGCTCGAAATGTCCTCCTCTTGCTTCTATGCATGGCTGTACTCGTCGAGTCATGGAATGTCGCACCCTGTCAAAAACTCCGGGATGGTGTCGAATGGTTTCGCAGGCTTCCATGACATGTCGATGAAGCGTTTCTGCATCCGGGATGGCTGCTCCATAAACCAATGATTTAAGATGCCCCCAGAGGTAAAAATCCACAGGATTGAGGTCGGGAGAACGTGCAGGCCTTGGAACTGATCCTCCTCTGCCTATCCATCGGTCATGGTAGATACCAGTCAGTGCATCTCAAACAATGCAACTAAAATGTGCCGGAGCCCCATCATGCATAAACCACTTGCTTTTTCTTATTTGCAGGGGCACATCTTCGTGAAGTAAGTCGGGAAGAGTGTGCTGGATAAAGTCCCTGTAGACAGCACCAGTAAGACGTGCTGGTAAAACGTATGGACCTACCAGACAGTCACCTACAATGCCAGCCCACACATTCAGACTAAACTGGTGCTGATGTCTAGCCTGAAGTACACAATGAGGATTACGATCTGCCCATACGTGTACGTTGCGGAAATTAGTAACTCCATCTCTCCCAAACGTTGCCTCGTCTGTAAACAAAACTGACGAGACAAACAATGGATTGGCTGTTTGTGCTACAAACCATCGGTAAAAGTTATCCCGTGTTGGATAATCGGCAGACGAAAGGCTCTGCACACCTTGAATATGATATGGATACAGGAGTTGCTCGAGAAGTACCCTCCATGCTGTCACGTGTGATGTACCAGATGCCACAGCCAATTGTCTTGTACTGATACCTGGATCGTCTTCGATGCACTTTAACATCTGTTCTTCGCGTTCCGGCGTACGAACAACTCTTGGTCTTCCTCGATCAATAGTCCGTGGTGCAACGGTTCCTGTCTCAGCAAGGCGACGATAAACAGCGACAAAGGTTGGATGACTCGGTTGTCTTCGGTCTGGAAACTCCATCTGATAGAGTCGTGCAGCTTCGCGTCCATTACCATTCGCGCGACCGTACATAAAAATCATGTCTGCCTGTTCACGAAATGAATATCCAGCCATGGTGGAACGAAACACGTGCAGTTAACTCACTACATGTACATAATTGAAACATTGAAGACAGACTAATGACAAATGACAATCGTAAACAAGTCTTCATTGCAACACTTCGCTATCTACCGTATGTAGTACAATGGGTCAACGCCTTCTATGAATGCATAGAGAAATGAAGTTTTGAGGTTGGACCCCGAAGGCCGTTGAACTCACTTTCATTGTGACAGGACTAACGCGAAAACCAAGGCTTATGGGACATATGTTCATATGAACTTTTTTTCTTCTTTTGGTGTGAGGAAACCATACCCGAAGTTTGTAAAAGTATTCCTGAAACACCCGGTATATGTGAATACTTTTATTTTTAAGTGTTTACTTTTTGTTTTTAGAAGGTATTTACTACGGAGGTGCTATCACCCGCACAGCGCACATGGCAAGCAGCACCGCCCACGACTAAGAGCCGCGAAAACTTTGTGCTCAATGCTAATCCCCAGTATATGAATATAGTACATGGTGTGTGTGTGTGAGAGAGAGAGGAGAGAGAGAGAGAGAGAGCGAGAGCCTACAAGGGCATGAATCAAAATCCTCTTTAGATTTACAAAGATATGCAGTGGCTAAAGTACGTACACTAGTTCCAACAATAGGTTCTTAATGTGGAAGTAGAAATTTTGCAAGGTAAACAACATAACGTGTGTGATGGAAGAGGTACTCTGCCTTGTAAAGGCCCTCCTCCAGATTTATACATGTTGGCATATGAAGCGGACATGGACACCAAACCGAATCTTATTGCGCGTGCGCGATTGAAAAAGGTTAGAAGCTGCAAGGGCTGCTGAGCAATTTGTATTTCTAAATTATTATGAATAAGCCTGAGTATATATATATATATGTATATATGTATGTATATACGATGTATGTAATTGGCGTGACCAAATTGCCTTTTTGAATGTTTACACTATTATTATTATTATATAATGAGGCCTACTTTCGTATTTCCATTACATTTTAATTCAAAGAAATTGCTTTATTTCATTTTTATTTCAGTTCTAAAATAATTTAAAGAAAGGAAGTTAAAAGAAATAAGTAGAAATATAATGAGAGAGCTGGCCCACAGAGAGATGCCGACTGCTGATAAGGGTAATTACATGTGTTTTAACATATGTAAACATATGTAAACACGTGTAACCCGCTAATGACCGCCGCTAATGTCAAGTCTAATGGATATGTGTGGTAATACATATGTAAACATATGTAACCTGCTAATGATCGCCGGAGATGCCGACAGGTCCTACCCCCTCTCCCAAGCAGTCTAGTCGCGTGCCGTGGCGTCCTGACTTGAGGGATTTGTTTTCTCGAGGCCTGCCGCCCCTCGGCAAATTAATTAGGTAATGTTCGTCAAACATTATTGAAAAAAAAAAGAATTGACATTTTATGACTACTAATGCCATTGATTAATTAATTGTATATGAATTGATTCGAGCGCAAGTGGCAGTGTGTTTATAAGTAGCGCGTTCACGAGAACAGTTGGCAATGTAATGAAAACACTGCAACCTACTTCTGTCTGAGGAAAGCTGTATGTCCATTAGCTGACAATGTTAGACGCTTTCACCACATTAATAGATTTTAAGTTTGCATTCCGGATCTGTTTACATACATTAGCGAACAGCAACCTACTTCTGCCTGGTGGTAACGGTGACCTACATTAGCTGACAACGTTAGACGCTTTCACCACATTAGCAAACAAGAGCCCGGCATGTAATGAAAAAACCCGCAACCTACTTCAGCCTGATGGTAACGGTGACCTCAATTAGCTGACAACGTTTGACGCTTTCACCGCATTAGCGAACAAGGTCAGTAATTGTTTTCCTAAGTGCTCTGCATAACTCTCACCACTTCAGGTTTAGCGGGGGAAATGATATAAAAAGCAGCAGCTTCTCCACAATGACTTTCACAGTATCGTAAGAACACTGCGATCTAAGCACTCTGCAAACTTTATTCTTTCAACGTGGAAATTATATCGAACATCATGTCTGGTAAGTTGTATCACCAATTCATCTTCATTAAAAAGTTAACTTATTACTTAGTACATTTAACTTATATTTACGTTCTTGTTTTTAATGACGGACCTTTATTTGTAAATAGCTGAGTATTCTAAAAGTTAATAGCTAGACAGTTGAATTTTTCTGAAATGTGAACAGTTTAGTTAAGTATTCATTTTAGGGAAGCTTATTCTACATTTAATAGCTAACTGCGCGAATTCTCAAAAAATGTGAACAATTTAGTTAAGTATTCATCTTGTTGAGTAATTATTATTCCAGGTATTTAAATACAGGATTTCACAGAGTGAATTATATTCCTTTCTAGACAAAATACAATTACTTGATTACCCTACGATTCGAATAAACAAGGTTCTGTATAAATATTCTTCCGAGGGTAAGCGGCGGTATTCGATCCTGGGACTTCATGTTTGCATGCATTGATCGAACATTCATCAGTTAATGTTTCATTCCTCTTGTGCATTTTATTTAGTAAAAAAACTTCCAGCCTGTTACCATCACGTTAAAAAAGAGATATTTTCCATGAGTGTGTCGAATAATACAAGTGCTTTATTTTGTCATAGAAATTTCTCAGGTGTTTAAAATACATCGACATTTCCCTGTATAAGCAATTAAGTAGATTAACTTAATAATATAACTTTTCTTAAAAAAGTAAATAAATAAATAAAAATCTAACGCGTAAATTAATTACGTTTTCAGCATTCAGTTCTGCTAACGTAGCTGAGGCATACATCCAGCTCCAGCAGGATACTCTCCACCGGCTGCAGGATCGTTCCTCAAATACAAGCATGATTCAGGCACCCGAACACCCGAATGGTAAGCATTCTTCAGAGTTTAAAAACTTTCGAGGGTAAGCGGCGGTATTCGATCCTGGGACTTCATGTTTGCATGCATTGATCGAACATTCATCAGTTAATGTTTCATTCCTCTTGTGCATTTTATTTAGTAAAAAAACTTCCAGCCTGTTTCCATCACGTTAAAAAAGAGATATTTTCCACGAGTGTGTCGAATAATACAAGTGCTTTATTTTGTCATAGAAATTTCTCAGGTGTTTAAAATACATCGACATTTCCCTGTATAAGCAATACGCAATAAAGTAAATTAACTTAATAATATAACTTTTCTTAAAAAATAAGTAAATAAATAAATAAATAAATAAAAATCTAACGCGTAAATTAATTACGTTTTCAGCATTCAGTTCTGCTAACGTAGCTGAGGCATACATCCAGCTCCAGCAGGATACCCTCCACCGGCTGCAGGATCATTCCTCAAATACAAGCATGATTCAGGCACCCGAACACCCGAATGGTAAGCATTCTCCAGAGTTTAAAAAAAATTAATGTAACAATTCATAATACAAGGGCGATTCTAGCATACAAAGACCTACCTACGATAGCATAGAGTTCTGGATTGTATAAAGAGAAACGGATATATTTAAGGGGAGTTTCTCACCACATATGCAGTCACATAACTCTTTCGGTATCCCAGAATATCATGTATTTTCACGCATGTGTTTTTTCACGTATAGCGTATAGATTCTTTATAATTCTGTACTTAAACATGCTATACTATTATTAATATTATTTATTTTTTCCAGGAAGTGGACAATACTTCGGGGGCGGCATCGCTCAACATGCAACCGCTGCACCGGTACCTCCAGGTCTCGCAACCGTTGCACCTGCACCACAACGCTTCGCGACCGCTGCACCGCCACCCCCTGGCTTCCAAGCCTTCATGAGGCCAAATCAGCAGGGTTGGGGCTCTGCCCCTTACATGCAGCAAGCACCGAACGGTAAGAGTTTTTCAATATTTTATGAACTTCTTGCTTTACACATTCTATATTATTATTATTATTATTATTATTATTATTATTAATATTATCATTATTATTATTTTCAGGAAGTGGACTTTATTTTGGGATGAGTCAGCCATTGTCCGCTGCACAGGCACCACACGGCTTCCAAGCCTTCATGGAGTCAAATCAGCAGGGTTGGGTCCCTCCCGCATACATGCAGCAACCACCGACAGGTAAGAATATTTTTCAACATTTTATGAAGTTCTTTTACACATTCTATATTATTATTGTTATTATTTCCAGGAAGTGGTCTTTATTTCGGAGACGGGTTTGTTCATCACGCACACTCTGCACCACAAGCTTTCCCAGCATCAAATCAGCAGGGGTGGGGCCCTGACCCATACATGCAGCAACCACTGAATGGTAAGAACCCTTCAACATTTTATGAACTTCTTTTACACATTCTATACTATTATCATCATTATTATTATTAATATTATTATTTCCAGGACGTGGACTTTATTTCGGACGCGGTATCGCTCAACATGCGAGCGCTGTAGCATCAGCTTTCCCTATACCAAATCAGCAGGGATGGGGATCTGACATATGTGTGCAGCAACAGTCGAACGGTAAGAATCCTTCAACATTTTTATGAAATTCTTTTACATATCGTATATTATTATTATTAATATTATTATTATTAATATTATTATTCCAGGAAATGATCTGGGTGACGCTGGAAGCCAGCCTATGGACCTGGCAACACAGGGATCAGCATCGCCAGAAATTGGTGAAGACTCGACCACTGCACGGTCCGCCTCCTCATCGCTCGACACTCTGGAGGAAGTTATACAAGGTGAACCATCGACCTCCTCAATCGCAGGCAATGAAACCGCTGCACCATCGACCTCTTCAGGCGCAAACGATGAAGCCGCTGCACCGTCAACCTCCTCATCATCATCCAATGATGTAGAACCAGTTAATGGAAAGAGAGGACCGACATCGGATGGGAGGGAGCAGCTTACAATAAAAAAAGCCAAGGTTAGTGCTAGCAATTGCCAGGGCCTGGAGTGCAATACCATACAATCAGCATTCAAGGGACGTATTTTTAATAGTAGAATAGAAAATACATTCGAAATACTCGAGCCCAGAGTCTTTTTAGATGAGTGCAAGGAGCTTATTATTAAAGAAGCGGAAAACGTTTTGCAGAAAAACAGGAGTGGATTAAAGATGCATTGTTCCATGGAACTTGAATATTTAATCCAGAAACCTGATGAAGAGAAGTGTCTTTCCACTGGCTTTAATTCTAAGCCTGTACTGATTCTTCCATCAAGCGATCTCAATCAGATCTTCTCTTCAATTGCGGGGGATATTTTGGAAAACATTTCTACATTTGAGGGGGGAGCATCGTCAAAGTCCTTGTCAAAGATACTCAGCCTGGTGATGGGCTTTACACACTACGATCCTTTACACGCAGGTTCATACATTGAACTACCTCAGAAAATTACGAAAAAACATGCACTCATAAACATAAAGAATGAAGACAACTTCTGCTTTGCATGGTGCATGCTTGCCTCTAAAAACCCTGTTAAACGTCATGGATATAGAACCACAGTATATCCCTTTGAACTGCTTTTCAAAGCATTCAATTATGAAGGTATCGAATTTCCGGTGCCCCTCCATCAAATTGAATGCTTTGAAAAGCAGAATAATGGAGTATCCATTTCAGGTTTGGTATAGAGGAGGAGAATGAGAACATTATTCCCCTATACCAAACAGCTGAAAAGAAGCAGCGCCATGCCAATCTGTTATATATTGAGCAGGGGGATAAGTCCCACTACTGTATAATTAAAGACTTGTCCAAACTTGTAAGCAGTCAAGTCACCAAACATAACGGTAAAATATGGACATGTGAGGCTTGCCTCAAGAGATGTACCAATGAAAAGGCTCTGGAAACGCACCGATTAAGATGTGGAAAATGCCAATTGCTTAGAATGCCTCAACAGGATGAGTACCTTGAATTTAAAGCATTCTCCAAAAGCGTCCCTGTACCATTTGTTATATACGCGGACATTGAATCTGTTCTGGCGAAGGTTCACTCGTGCGAGCCCTCAAGCAGCTCGAGTTGGACCCGAGTCATTCAAGAGCATGAAGCAATGTCTATTACCTTGAAGGTGGTATGTAGGCATGGCGAGGCCATGTCAAAATTCTTCCTCTTTAGAGGTCCGAATACCGTCGATGACTATCAAGCAATTAAAATCAATTGCTGATGACGTCATTGATGTGTATTCCAATCCTAAACCCATGGATTTAACCCTTGAAGAGCAACAGAATTTTGACAATGCTTCTGAGTGTCATATATGCCTGGCTGCTTTCACTGTGAGCGATTTGCGCGTGAGGGATCACGATCATGTGTCAGGGGAATATCTGGGTGCTGCTCATAATAGATGCAATTTGAATAGAAAGGTCCCTGATTTCATACCGATCTTTTTTCATTGCCTATCTAATTATGACAGCCACTTTTTGATAAGACGCCTGGCGTATGATAATAAGCCCATATCGTGCATCGCTCAAAGTGGTGAAAGGTATATAGCGTTTAGCAAACGGTACAGGAACATCAGCTTCAGGTTTCTGGACAGCTTTAAGTTTCTTGACGACAAGCTGTCCAGCCTGGCTGACATGCTGGAGGAGAGTGACTTTAAAATAACCAGGGCAGAATATCCTGTTGAGGAGCATTTTAAGCTGGCGAAGAGCAAGGGAATATTCCCATATGATTATGTTTCAAGTCTTACCATACTCAAAGAAACTTCTCTACCACCGAAGGAAGCCTTCTACAGCACTCTCACTGACAGCCACATCACAGATGAGGAATACAGGCATGCTGAAAAAGTCTGGGATACCTTTAATATCCAGAATCTCGGAGAATACAGCGATCTATACCTGAAAACAGATATACTGCTGTTGGCGGATATTTTCGAAAAGTTTCGAGATCTCATCCTGGGAATGTATAAACTTGACCCAGCATGGTTTTATACATTACCAGGACTCGCCTTTGACGCTATGTTGAAGATAACAAAGGCGAAACTTTCCTTAATATCTGACAAGAGCATGCTGGAATTTTTCGAGTCGGGGATTAGAGGCGGACTGTGCACAGTGGTGAAGGGCTATACCAAAGCTAACCACAGATACATGTCCAACTTTGATCAGCATGCTCCTGTTATACACCTGTCCTATTGGGACATAAATAACTTATATGGAGCTTCTATGGGGTCTGCCCTCCCGTACAAGAATCTGAGATGGCTAACCAGAGAAGAAATTGATAGTATAAACTTTGCTGAAATCAAAGAAGACTCTGAGACTGGCTATGTGCTAGAGGTTGATATCGAATACCCCGACCATATCCACGACGCCCACAACGAGCTTCCTTTCTGCCCACAGAGTGCGATACCACCGAATGGCCAATACAAGAAACTGCTTGCGACATTAGAACAGGAAAGCAAATATGTCTTGCACTACAGGGTGATGCAGCAGTGTATCGAACAAGGTCTAACTGTGAGACATATTCACAGAGTGGTATCCTACAACCAGTCTAACTGGTTGAAAACATATATCGACGTGAACACAGAGAAAAGAATTCAGGAAAAGTCAAAATTTGGTCAAAACTTATGGAAAAAGATGAATAACGCCGTATATGGAAAATTTATAGAAAATGTGAGGAAATACACTGATTTCAAAATCGTTGGAACCTGGGAACAGGCAAAGAAGTTGATAGCACGCAGCACTTACCTACGCACCATAATTTTTGAAGAAAATCTTGTAGGAATCGAACTGGGTAGAGAGGAAGTGCATATGAACAAACCAATCTACATAGGACACGCAATTTTGGACATTTCAAAATTTATCATGTATGACTTCTTTTACAATATCATGAAACCAAATTTAAAAGACTTGCTGCTGAATTACATGGATACAGACTCATTCATTTTTGAAACGAGTTCTGATATCTATGACTTCATCAGGGAGAACCCCCAATATTTCGACACTTCAAACTTCGAAAAGGATAATGCCTATGGTATTAAGCAAGCCAATAGGAAAAAGATTGGGTTGTTCAAGGATGAATTGGGCGGCTTGGTTATGGAGGAGTATGTCGGTATAAGAGCAAAGTTATACGCATACAGATACGGAGGGCAGACAATTAAGAAAGCTAAGGGCATCACATCACCAGGACAGGCATGGATAAAATCGATTTCGGCCATTATTTTGAATGTTTAAAAGACCATAGCCTAAAAATTTATTCGGTACAAAAAACATTTCGGAGTAAACACCACAAAATTACAACAATTGAAACAAACAAATTGGCTTTGAAGGGGGGTGACGATAAGAGGAAGTTGATGGAAGGAAGCTAAAGACTGTAGCGTGGGGCCATTATTCCCTTAGACCCGGTGATTGCTAGTGCCTAAACTTTTAAATAATGTATATATTGTGTAAAAAATAGATATCAAATGTGTGAGGGTTTTTCTGTGTAACACTTTTCCCTCAAAAAAGAAAGAAAATTATGAATGCTTTTAAAATAAAAATACTCATGATTTTACAATCATAAAACTTTAGTGTTTATTAATTCTTCACATATTACACCAAGTCCTTTATATCAATCCATTGAGTATCTGGAAAACCATACCACTTTACAAGAACTTTGTTTCCACGTTTACGTATAACCTTTTCTACTAAATATGTATTAGGATAGTTAGTCTTTTTTATTTCATGTCCATAAAAGCCACCTTTTATGATTTCACCATTCCTATCCTTTAGTATGTATGTTGTAGGCTTGGTACGGTTCACACGAAATACTTTGAAGATTTCAACGCTCCAGTTAGATTCATAAGCCTTTTCAAAATGTCCTTTATGTTTGGATATCCTGACATAATCACCAACACTAAACTTCCTTGAAGCCTTCCTCTCTCTTCGTTCTTGATTATAATTATACACAGTCAGAAGAAGATCGTTGTTTTTCACTTCATTAGGTTTCATGCGGATAGTTGAATGAAAAGTATCATTGTACTTTACAAGGATTCTAGGTAAAAGATCTAGCCACTTGTATGAGCCTTGGACTAAAAACTCTCGGTACATCATATTCCTCAAGGTTCGAATTAAACGTTCAACAGCCGCAGCCTTCACATTGGTATAGGTGCTGTAGTGGTTAATATTATACTTAAACATTAGCCGTTTAAAGAATTTGTTATAAAATTCTTTCCCGTTGTCACTTTGAATATTCCGGGGAGGGACATCCATTTCTTGTAATATATCCTCCATAGTCTTTGCAACATTAACTCCGCTCTTATCCTTTAAGGGTTTTGCATATGCCATTTTAGAGTAAAAGTTGATGGCGATCAGAATGTATTTGAAATTTTTGTTCACTCTTGCATATGGTATCATTTCAATCAAATCAATTTGTAATAAATCATTCATACCTTTGCTGATAATTTTGCGTCGTAAATAGTTCCTCCTCGCCGACACGTGAAGCTCTCTGGCGATATTCTGTTTGGCTGTCATGCTATAATTTTAGATGCTTTCAACTCCCGGATAATTTCCTCAATCTCTTGAGTGTGACTATTATTACCGGCGTCCCTCGAAGCAATAAGTAACCTCAGTCTATTCACTAATGTGTTAGGGTTTCTCCAGAAAACGTAGTCAACCTCCTTATCAGACTTATGCTCCTTCCATGTCAGTCCTAGACCTGAATGTGTATTGAGCAAGGGACGTATTATATTCTTGTATTTATACGATTTACCAGATTTCAAACGACCGTGTCTGGTGTAACCAGATCTATGAAGAAAAGTACTTTTCATAATCTTAGCGTACGTCTCCAAGTCTTCACTGGTGTATGCAGAAATCTGAGGTGTTCGCTTAAAGATGAGCTCCGTCAAACCGGCTGTAGACTCATACGTTTCATCACCTATCAATATTTGATTACTTATAAAATGAATATCTTTATTTCCATGCATATAACTTCCATCCTGATATCTCACCCCGTACAATGTATCAATGCGGTCCTTGTCTTTTGAGCGAACGTGTTGAAGGAAAGTAGAAATACTTGTAGAATCATCATCTTCATTCTTGACTGTCTTCACAGTCAACCCTCGTTGAGCGTCCAAAATATCCTTGAGGGGAGCGGTTACAGGCTTCAAAGCTTCGGACATGACATGCTGAGTCTCAAACCTGAGACCTTTTAGAGCTCTCAGTTTTTCTTTTACAGCCCTGGTATGCTCGGCTACAGACTCTTTAAGTCTTATGCTTTCACTATCCATCTTACAAATGACGTGAAAATAGACGATCACCTTCAATTTATAGTCTGCGTCCACCTTGAGTTCTCATCGTATCGATAACCTTAGCTAACATCTCTATCGAAGTTCTCAGTTGCTCGGTTTCTTTCTTATGTTCCTGCGTATGTGTCTTGAACGCTTCAGCAAAGATTGCCGTATTAGCGTACTGGCTTCTGACTGATTCTTCTAGACTCGTCATTTGCTGCACATTAGTTTTGTAAGCGTCCATCATCATATTTACATTTTCCTCCACTTTCTTAAGTTTATCATTGCAGGAATCAGTTTTGAGAGTATTCAAAACCTCTGTCTTTAACTGCCCGACTGTAGCCTCTAAACCTGAAACTCGCTTCATCGCTAACTTTTCTAAAGTGCTAATTTTCTGATTGCAAAGATTCTGAAGATTTGTTTTTTCTCTATCAAGCTCTGCGGTAACTTGTTTAATAGAGTCCATTACAGAATCCACTCTGTCTTTTGTAGAGGTTGTTAGAGTATCCACTTTACTCGTAGTTTTATTCAGATTTGCTGTGATGTCTAGCAGCTTCTTACCTATTTGCATCTCGATTTCCTTTGGTAAATACCTTTTTAACTGCTGTCGCGTCTCGTTCGATTTCCTAATGATCATAGCTCTAGCATATCTTTTATTTACAGCATCTGTATCTCCGAGAGGATCTGCTATATCAGTGATTCTCTTATTGTCGAATATAATGTTACCATTACCATCTCTCGACTGCGTGCGTGAATTGACATATCCAGTGATGAACTTTTTATTCACAACATCGTTATCGTGAACAGGATCTAGCAATACCTTCAATCTAACTTTATCAATCACAATGTTATTTTCCTTATCTCTCTTGAGGATATATCTTGAAATCAATTCATCGATCAGGGTCTTAGCCATAACCTCAACATTGTTAGCAGCTTGCTGAGAGAAATCTTGCATCCTAATTTCGAGTGTATCCACATAATTCTTATTGGAGGCATCATGATTATCTTCAGGATCGTGAACATTGCACAATCTCTTATTCTTGAATTGATAATTTCCTTTGACATCTCTATTTATGATAAAACGATCAAACACTCTTCTAACTGGACCAGTTCTTTGAGAACCGAACCTATCGATGCTCATGGTTAACTACGAATGATCATTTTCTTTTTTGTCGAGCTTAATATATACATCAAAACCATTCCTATATCGTCCCTCATTCATGTGAAATTCAGGAACTATCACAACAAAGGGTCTTCCTTCTGTAGAGCTCTCCCAAACGTTCTTACATAGATCTTTAAATTCATTGTAGGTCATGTCGGTATTTACATAATCTTCGTAAATGTGCTTTAAGTTTAAATTGTCTTGTCTGAAGAGTATTATCATGTTTGTATTATCGCGAATTAAATGTTTTGGAACTTTAGCATAGGACTGTGCTAGATATACAGAATCGACATTTCGATGTCTGCCCATACTGTAAAAGGATGCTATATTTTCCTGCTTTTCAGTGATGACGTCATCAAATATAAAGATTGAATTTTCTTCGACTTCAGAAGGATGCAAAACATCATTCCCGTTGTCGAAGGTGTTCACTTCTATACCTTCGATGTTTCCAAGCACTTTAATTAGATATTGGTACTTTGGTTGATAGAGAGACTTTGAATAAATATACAAATTTTCAAAACGTAGTCCATTCTCATGGAGTAGCATATTGAGTAATACGTTTGTTTTCCCTGCACTAGAACTCCCTAAAATAAGAGCTCTGACATTAGATGGAAATAACTTGCCATGACGATCACTTCTAAAGTCACTTTCAAAGTCTAATACCTGAATAGGTAGAGAGCAGTGCTGCTTAACAAGCTCCATGTTAACAACTAACTTATAAAATGTATGTGCGTTGTTTATATATTACCGTGTGTAAAAGTAGTTAATGATTGACTGCAATGATATAAAAGGGCTAATGCATGCAATTACTCATTTAGTCTATCATGAGAGCTAAGAGAGGGAGGTCGTTGCAGTATAAGCGCGGCTCTGGAATTATTAATTCCATAATTAATTCGCTCCCCTTTGAAGCTCACTTACCTGGATATAGATATTGCGGGCCTGGTACTAAATTGGAAAAACGTATAAAAAGAGGAGACCCCGGAATTAACCAATTAGACACAGCTTGCAAACAGCACGACCTCGCGTACGCTGAGAATAAGGACATCGCTTCAAGACAAATAGCGGATACGATTCTTGCAGAGAAGGCTTGGAAACGTGTGCAGTCATCACATTCAACTTTTGGTGAAAGGTTAGCTGCAAGGCTAGTAACTGCAATCATGAAGGGAAAGGTTGCAGTGGGAGCCGGAAAGAGGAAGAAGAAGAGAGGAGGGTTTTTACCGTTGATATCCATCATTGCTGCTTTAGGCGCTGCAGCAGGTGGCGCTGCTCAGATAGCCTCTGCAGTCAATAAAAAAAGGCTGCTGATAGGCACTTAGCAGAAGTTGCGAGGCATAACAAGGCGATGGAGACCCGAGGAAAGGCACTCCGGAAGAGAAGGTGTAAGAAGAGGAATAAAGGAGGATTCTTACCTGCAATGCCGCTGATGTCGTCTTTAGCCGCTGCATCTAAAATAGCAAGGTCTTTGAAAAAAAGAGGATCTAAAGGCGAGGGTTTAAAGAAGAAGGCAAAAAACGGAGGAAGAGGATTGTACATATACCGGAGGAAGCCCTAAGTAACGTAGCCCTCGAATATTATGCTAAACGTTTAAAAATTCCTTATTTTAGAGGTGTTTATATGATTGACAAACTTCCTTTAAAACTGCACTGCAAAGAGAGACTTATTACCAATCTCGATACATCAGATAATGAAGGAACACACTGGGTTGCTATAAGGGAAGAAGGTGATGTTGCATACTACTTTGATAGTTTCGGTAATTTGAAGCCGCCACCTGAGATTGAGAAATATCTACAAGATGTTAGAATCTACTATAATACACAGAGATACCAGAATTTCGATTCAGTCATCTGCGGGCACTTGTGCTTGCAATTTCTTTTATTCTAGAAGCTGCTTCATCGTCAAGATGAGTTATACAGTTACAGTGAGTGGGTCAGACACTGTTATTTCAACGTATCTAAACCCTCCTCTACAGCTAGATCCTCCAGGTCATTATGAGATTGCTCTCTTGAATTTTGAAACATTCTATTCAATACCAAATGTCGATGGAAGTAATAATAGATTTCATTATATTCATAATGGTAAACCTGAAACCATTGTCATCCCTCATGGAACCTACGAGATTGCCGATATCAATACATTTCTAAAGGATAAACTAGGATTGAATGATGAAGTCTTCTTCATAAGACCTAACAATAATACAATGAAGGCTGAAATTAAATGTCCTTATACAATAGACTTTTCTAAGGAAAGATCTATTGGTTCGCTTCTAGGATTCACAGACACTAAAATAATTCCTGCTGGAGAAGCGTTTGAATCTGACGATCTTGTGAATATATTTAAAGTGAGTATCATACGTGTGGAGTGCAGTATTGCAAGAGGCTCTTTCATTGACGGTAAAAGCGGACATTCGCTCTACGAGTTTTTCCCTTCTGTTCCACCAGGCTATCATATCTCTCAAGAACCTTCGAACCCAATATATTTACCTGTCATAGATACAAACTATATAGACCAGATCACTATTCGAGTGGTAGATCAACACGGAAAGGCTATCAACTTCAGGAACGAAGTTATCACTACAAGACTCCACATAAGACGTAATGGCAATACATTTTAAAAGACACCTCAAATACTATAATAGACGACGTACACAGCGTTCGAAGCATACTTCCTCTCCAACTTCCGAGGAGTTAACACGTGCTAACCGCAAGTTCCTCGAAGAGTTAGGTTACAGGACGCTATAATGGACATCTTAAACGTGACAGAAGTTCCAGCCTTTGACGACAAGATCACCAAGGAGGAGGAGCATATTTTTCTTCCATACAACACCTCCGCTCTGGATGTAAACGATGAAATTAGAATACCATGACAAGATGAAGATTTGTAGACGCTACCTAACAAGAGTTATCTCTACATCGAAGGTGCTCTCACCAAGGTAGATGGATCCCCTACTACTACATCGAAGCTCACTAATAATGCTATAACCTTCATGTTTGATGAGATACGTCTAGATATGAATGCTACAACTATAGACAGAACAAGGAATCCTGGAATTACTACAACTATACGAAATTATGTTACTCTCAACCCTATGGAATCGAATCGTCTGCTGAATGCTGGATGGGCCTATCCTGGTGATGAAGTTGATATAGTACACGCGACGAATGGAGCTTTCAATGCTGTAGTCCCTCTCTCGATGCTCCTAGGATTTGCTGATGATCACAAGGAACTTATACTCAACAGCAAGTTTGAATTGATTCTCATAAGATCCAAAGATTCTAGAAACTGTGTCCTTAGTTCGAATGGAGAGGAAGCTAATGTAAAGTTAACTAGAGTCGAATGGAGGATGCCTGTAATTCGCCTTTCCGATGCTGAAAGAGTTCACATTCTAAAAATTGTCAAGTCTGATAAACCTCTACACCTTGCCTTTCGATCTATGGATCTTCATACCCAGCCTGCTGTACCCCAGACAAGATCTTTCACGTGGAATGTAGCAACAACATCTAAGCTCGAGAAACCTCGCTTCATCATAGTGTGTGCTCAGACTGCAAGATTGGGTGATTATAGCAAGAACAGTTCCGAGTTTGATCACTGCAACATTACTAATTTGAGACTATTCCTCAACAGTGAATGCTACCCCTACCATGATTTGAACTTCGACTTTAAAAATTCAAAGTTTGCTTCACTATATGAAATGTACTGTAAATTTCAAGGTTCCTATTATGAAAGAGAGAATTATCCTCTCTTGAAGAGAAAGGATTTTCTTCACAGTGCACCATTATTCGTAATAGACTGTTCTCACCAACCCGAGGAGGTTATAAATGGAGCTGTGAACATCAGAATCGAGATTCAAGCATCTGTAAATATACCAGCCCAGACGTCACTGTACTGTCTGATTCTACACGACAAAGTATTTACCTACAAACCTCTTTCTCACGTGATGCAAGCACTTATATAATTATGCATATGTTTGGGTAAATGGTTTTTGTAAAGGAATGTACAAGGATAAGTTTTATGAATAATAAATTGAATTCATATACTAAAACACTCTTTTATTGACTTTAGCATACATTTCAAGCATTTTCCTTCTTCCCATCCTACTCCCTGAAAAACTAATTGCTCCTGACTTGCAGAAATCATTTAAAATATTCAAATGTCTTTCAATATAGGGCAATAGCCGTTTTAGGTTCCTTACACCCTCAATGTCTAAAGATATTACATTATTATTTAAACATGTATTTATAAAATGAATTGAAGTGTCAAAAAATACAATAATATTATATGCATAAATTACATTGTCACAATATTCATCACACGCAAACTTTTTTTCTTGGCGTAGGTAATCTTCAATCATTGAAATGTTTTTGAATATTGTATCCCAGTCTGATTTTGTAATATAAACAATTGATTTATCACTTTCACAATTTATGTAGAGGGAGGGTATGTCATAGTATAGTCCAATGTTCACGGAATGGGAGGGGGAGATGCTGACGTCATCAAACGCCTGTGATCGATTCTCCATGCTCCTCCGGGGTATCTTCAATGAATAAGAAGACCCTAGGACCCTCGTTGAGGATCCTCCTCTTACAACTCTTCTTCTGCTTTCTCTTCGCAGTCTCGTTCTGCCTCTTCCTCCGCTCCCTCCTCGCACCCCTGCAACATATATTCAAAACAATGTTAGAAATAGGTTTAGTTAAAGATTTCATATCCTCTGAAAGAGAAAAATAGAAATATTAGAAAAATCCTCTCCCCTTGCCTCACAAAAAAGTACTATCAAAGTGTGTCATACTCACTTCAAGGGTTTGCACGATTCTGCGTGTATCTCGGGCGAGCAATCTGGAATCGTCTGATTTATCCCCTCCTGTACCATCATTGCTTTATCATCATCAGGGGTAGTAGTAATGTCGGGTAGTGGAGCAGCATCCTCGTCCATAGGCTGCGTATTGGTCTCTGCGACTGGATATTCCTCTATATTGACAATACGTCTCTCAGGATCTAGCTCCTCTATTGGCACGGGTACCTTAGGCTCAGTCATTCGCAGTCTGTAATAATTTAATTTTAGGTTAGACATAGAGTAGCATTAGAAGCAGTAAATGAAAATGTAATTTAACATTTCTTCTACTTACTCGAGTTTTCTCCTTCTGCGCTGGTAGACCTCGCAGTTATCGTTACATAGGAAGAAGGATGTCATGCGTTCATGCTGGGATGGGTTAGTACAAAGTACAGAATGCATGTATCCCGTGCACGACTCTGTATCACATTCAGTTAGATGTTTCGAGACGAAGACATCGCCAACTTCATCGACATCGCTAAGATCCTCCACATCATCACCCATGCGATTTTCACTGAAAGAATAAAATAATTTCAAGTTAGTTTTCATTTAACATACGTACAATATATTACCGAGTTATAGAAATATATATATATATATATATATATATATATATTACATGTTCGCTCCTCGATAAACAGGACAGCTCTCTGTACACACTTCCAGTGTAGTCATCTGATCATGATGCGATGGTTGAGTACACAACACTGAATGCATTAAACCATTGCATGTTTCGGTATGGAAGTATATGTAGTGAAAATAATCTTCTCCGCACTCGCTCCAGTAATCATTCATCTCAGGTGCACGTTTATCACCAGCCATTTCGATTATCACTGAACGAACAATACATTGATCGCTCTGGCTGCCGACGTTCCTTATATACTGTTGACGGTGACGTCACGCGGCTGTGGAGGGGGTTGAATGCATGTTGAGACCTGTTATTCGCCTTCGGGTAGAAGCCGGCTGTCTATTTTTGAATACTAAGGCCTTTTTTAATAACATTTATAATATTTAACTATAATGTTATCCGTATTTATTTTATTTTTAATAATATATGTAGTATTCATCGATCAATGAGACGCTTCTGAATTCTGAATACTTTATTCGCAATATTTTATTGAAAGAAATAAGAACTATGAAACTTAATCATTAATTATCAGGGAAATTCTACGAGCTAAAAGGTATTTACATTGAGTGTCTGGGGGTTTTTCAGAGCACTTAGGAAAACAATTACTGACATTGTTCGCTAATGTGGTGAAAGCGTCTAACGTTGTCAGCTAATGTAGGTCACCGTTACCACCAGGCAGAAGTAGGTTGTTGATCGCTAATGTATGTAAACAGATCCGGAATGCAAACTTAAAAGTCTATTAATGTGGTGAAAGCGTCTAACATTGGCAGCTAATGGACAAGCGCTTTCCCCAGATAGAAGAAGGCTGCAGTCTTTTCATTACATGACAGACTGTTCCCGTGAGCAGACTACTTATACTCACGCTCGAGTCAACAATTCATTATTCAAAAAACTTAATTGCTCGAGGATGCAATGTGCAGGCCTTAGTAGTCATAAAAAATGTTTGACGAACATTACCTAATTAATTTGCCGAGGGGCGGCAGGCCTCGAGAAAACAAATCCCTCACGTCAGGACGCCACGGCACGCGACTAAACTGCTTGGGAGAGGGGGTAGGACCTGTCGGCATCTCCGGCGATCATTAGCAGGTTACATATGTTTACATATGTATTACCACACATATCCATTAGACTTGACATTAGCGGCGGTCATTAGCGGGTTACACGTGTTTACATATGTTAAAACACATGTAATTACCCTTATCAGCTGTCGGCATCTCTCTGTGGGCCAGCTCTCTCATTATATTTCTACTGAAATAAAATGCAAATTTTTTGCCAAAAAACGTTTCCCTATTCAATACACCCTTGGCTATTATGTTTTTGCACCTTATGAAGGTTATTTAATATATCTTCACTTCGCATAAAATTGTTTTTGTGATTTACGCTAGTGTGTATAGTTTTCTAAAGCAGGAAAAAGATTCCAAATTGTTGTATTATAGTATACCATTTAATCTGCTTAATCTCAATAAAAATAGACATAAAATAGGCATTTCGAACTACATGCAAACTCCTGAAATATTCACGTTCACTCAATTTCTGGCAAATCGCAGGACATGTAATTAAAGGAAGATATTTAATTTATTTGAAATATTCATTAAGAGTTTTTAGCCTATCCGATTTTAGTACTCAATCTACTAGCTATCTTAACCTCGTTAGTCCATATGCAGTTTGTTTCTACTGATGCAGTAATTTGTACCACAAATTATTTAAATGTAAAGAGTGATTATAGTATGAATATGCATTATTATGTGACATTGATTTGAGATGTTCGTTGATTGTAATTATTGTTGAGAAGTAAGTTTATACTGCCTTACTGAAACTGACAATAATAGCGTGCAATAATGCAGCGAGGGGGTGAGCTGTTTATCATTATTAGAGACGAGGAAGTTACGTAATGTTGGCGCGTTTTTCTTTAGAATTTGCTGGAACATTTTCCCTAGAGCATATGTATTCATAATTTTCATTGGATATAAAAATAGACGCTAATGTTGGCGCGTTTTATTAGCCAATAGCAACTCAGTTATAATCTTTAGGCATATCGGGGTGTAGAGTATAAAAAGGGCTAGGTTAGAGGTAGACCCCGTCAGTTCGTCGAAAATATTGTACGTTACACGTCGCCTTCAGTCCAGCAGAAATATTTGTACAGTACACGTCAGCTATCGATTCGCAGGTTACGCGTAGCAGAGTTATGAAAAATCTCAAGTGTTGTAAAGTTAATTATACAAAAAGTTGAAGTACGCGAATTAAGAATGATCAGTAATGAAGTTATTATAACAGTTTCAGTTTGGCGAGTGTCAAGATCAAAGTGTAAATGTGATAGTAAATGTGTCCGACAATAAAAAGTGTAAAACAAATTCCCTCATCAGTGTTATCTTTGGATAAATGACTCCTTTCCGTTTACACAACCTGTATAAAGAGAAGTGCTCGACCAAAAAGATCATAGCTAGCCGGAGGACAGTGAACCAAAATTAAATAAAATAACAGTAGCATTCTTTCAAACAAACACTGATACTGCCGCAAATTGCTAACACCAGATGGAGCTAACAAACCTAACAAAGAATCACGTCACAAAATGGCTTCACCACGTGGAGTAAACACATATACAAATAACATTACAAGTAATACCGCCGCACTACTCACCGTGAATAAAGGGTAAGCGTGAGTTGCACAAGGATAAGGTCTGTCAAAGGGGCTTTAATATTCTATTATCAACATACATCAGTGTTTCTTATGTTGGAAGTCTCCATGCACTCGAACATACAGGCGTATTTCGACATATCGGTTTTTGTTTGGAGGTTACCTGTTTGAATGAAAACCGTTAGAGATACTTAAAGAAATTAATAAATACTTTCTCTTATAAGGGGTTAGTTTCAGAAGTCTACATTTCCCACCCATGCTCTGTGTAGTCCTGTCCATACATGTCTTTCCTGTATATGTTTTTTTCATTTATGGATCCCAAAACATGTACTTCCGGTAAAATCTCAGTACGGAACGTTTTGGATCTATTGCGAGGATCTATACCAGGGTGTATTGATAAGTCCATGACTTAGACGAGAGATAGCTTTCTAAACACAAGTTTCTTGTTTTCACCCAAGTCTTACATCTATCCTAGGTGTAGTCGCAGAAATTCGTCGTCATTTGTTTCTTAGAGCATTGTTGAGAGCATCTAAAATAAGCTTCGTTGCTTATTTCGTGTTGCTTCGTAGAAAATGGAGAAAAGTGAATTTCCTGTTCTGATAAATCACCACATTTTTGCGTGGTAAGACGTTGAAGGAAACGGAAGCGAAGCTGAACAAGTATTATGGGGACTGTGCTCCATTACATGGCATGGTTCACAAGTGGTTCACAGAATTTCGATGTGGCCGTTCGAGCACAAGAGATGCCGTGCGCACAGGACGGTCGGTTGAGGTCACAATAGAAGAAATGCTGAACAAAGTTGTATTGGAAGACCGCGGAGTGAAAATCCGTAAGATAGCCAAGACCGTAATCATCTCGAGTGAACGGGTTTACAACATTCTGCACGAATTTTTAGGTGTGAGAAAGCTGTCAGCAAGATGGGTGCCACGACTGCTCACAGTTGAGAACAAGCGGAATCGTGTGACCAATTCACAGGAATGTTTGAACATGTTCCAGCGCAACACAAATGCGATTTTGCGGCGTTATATCACTTGGTTGATGAAACTTGGATCCATTACTATCAACCTGAAACTAAACAACAATCAAAGCAGTGAATTTCCTTCGGCGAACCTAACCCAAAGAAAGCGAAAACCATTCCGTCGGAAGGAAAAATCATGGCAGTTTTCTTTTGGGATTCACAACGGGTGATAGACATTCGCTACCTTGAAAAGGGTAAAACGATCACAATTTCATAGTATGCCGCAATGCTGGATCAGTTTCACAAGGAATTGTTAAAGAAACGACCCCATTTGGAGAAGAAAAATGTTCTCTTTCACCAGGACAATGCACCTGCACACAAGTCAAACATTGCCATCGCAAAATTTGTGTAATTGGGCTACAAACGGCTACCTCACCCACCTTGTTCTCCAGATTTGGCTCCGAGTAACTCTTCCTCTTCGCAAACCTGAAAAATATGCCTCGCTGAGAAGAAATTCACATAATGGCAGACACAACCTCATATTTTGTAGACTTCGAGAAATTATATTTTTTGGAAGGGATAGAAAAATTGGAGAAACGTTGGACAACGTGTATTGAATTGAAAAGAGCCTATGTTGAGAAATAAAATTGATTTTTTGAAAATAAAATTGTTATTTCCTTAAAACGTCACTGACTTATCAATACACCCTCGCAGATAAGAGTTACAGAAAATAAAAGGTGCGCCTAAACCAGCGCGACATAATATTGTTTTACGTGACCATGCATAACAACTTTCTTCAAAGTTAAAAAGACGTTATGCAAATGTAAACACAGTAGCCTTTTAGCTCCAATTTTGCATTTATGGTAATTTCAAATGAGTATGTTAAAACAAAAATATAGCCAGTTAAGACAATGCATGAAAGAACGCATAAAAAGAATATTTTGATGAAATCAACAGTTACTATATCATTAGTAAACAAAGGGACAACGACCGCTTATGTTCGCGCTGCACAAGCCTTTATTTACGCATGTTCGTCAAGCAGCAATTTATTGCGTTAACATAAAGTTTACGCTGAGAGTAGCGCATGTCTCTATTAGCAAAGTGAAAAGAATTACAATTTTTCTGCGCGGTAGAGAAATAAATGCGTGCTCAAGCCAGAACAAATGGTACTTTTACGTGAAAGTGACGTTAGAGCTAGTTGTGACGTTTACAAGAGACACATAGGGAAAAGGAGAGGGTAATGTCAGACATGAGAGAGAAGAAGAAAAGAAAGAAGGAAAAAAAAAGAACATGTAACCATCTAACGACTTCGTTGTGTTTCGTTTGTGCTTTTGAGATTTGGAATAAGGATGGCTTTGAAAAGGCAAAGGGATCAATGCCTCCGACACTGCAAATTAGCAAAATTGCACATTATGCTAAAACTTCCCCTAAGCATCTCATGATAATGGTAAGGGGACATGACAAAGAACACTGTGCAGGAGCGAGAAACAGTTTTTTTTCCAAGCGTTCTGTGTTCGAGAGAACAGTCGTATTCCCATATGACCTTCCATTGGCAGGAGGGAGTGTGAAAGGGCATGTGCACGATCTGTGCAAGCAGAATTGCTCTGCACGTCTTTCGGTTGTCCAATACTAGCATTTTGCTTGGAAGTTGTGGGAACACCTGGTATAATGATTTATTTTGACTCTTATTGAAGAATAGTAAAGACTGCGAGTAATCAAGACAAATACGGTTATTATTATTTACCTTACATGAATTTGCACGGGTGGACTTTTAAACTTTGAAAGACTCCTGAGTTGTTTAAACTTGGGAGTATATACGAGGGTCACTAGATATGTATTGAGACACGGAAAATTGGCTATCCCTGGGGAAATCATTGTTGCTTTGTCAAATAGCTGACTCATTGGTAATGCAATGGTAGCAGCAGACCATTGTTGCGCCATTCATTTTTGCTTAGTTCATGCTTGAAGGGTGGAAAGTGTGGACGTTTTTTCAAGTGCAATGGGGATTCAGAGAGAGCATTTTCGTGCAATGATTTTGTACAACTTAAAATGTGGCTTAAATGAAACGCAGTCACTTGAGCGTTTGAGGGGGCTTTCGGGGACTATTCTCCGTCACGTGCCACTGTATTCCGCTGGTTTTCAGAATTTAAGTGAGGGCGGTAATCTCTTAAAGATGAAGAGAAGAGTGGCAGACCAGCAACAGTAGCGACTGACAAAAACTTCACTGCTGTGGAAACAATGATTAGGGAAGATCCAAGACTAACCTACAAGGACATTGAGTTGGGATTAGGAATTAGTTCACCGAGTGTTTCAACCATCCTTCATGAACACCATGAACAAAAATCTTCAAGATCGGTGCCCCATAATTTATCCGACGACAGAAGCTCCATATGGTGGAATGGTGCGAAGAAATGCTGAAAAGATATAACTGTGGGAAGTCTCGCCGTGTTTCAGATCTTGTTACGGGTGACGAAACATGGATCTATCGGTTTGACCCTGAAACAAAACGCCAGTCCTTTATTTAGGTGTTCCCAGATGAGCAACCACCCGTCAAGGTCAAGAGAGCAAGGAGTGCCGGAAAGAAAATGGTTGCTTATTTCTTCTCCACAAGTGGTCACTTGGCAACAGTTGTGTTCGAAAATCAGAAAACTGTTACTGCAAAATGGTACACAGAAGTTTGTCTTCCGAAAGTGTTTCAAAGAATCCAAGAAAAGCGTCCAAAGGCAGGACTAAGAGGCACATTCCTGCATCATGACAATGCATTAGCTCTCACCGCTAATGTCACAATGAAGCTTCTGCAAGGATCTGAGGCAAACCTATTGACTCATCCACCCTATAGTCCCGGTCTGGCACCATGTCATTTCTTCTTGTTCCCTACCTGAAGAACCGACTTCGAGGTCGATTTTCTAGCCCTGAAGAAGTAGTTTCTACATACCAAGGGGAATTATCTGCAGTGCCAGAAACTGAGTGGCGTGCATGCTTCTAGAATGGCAAGCTCCATACGGTGCCAGGGAGAATACTTTGAGAAACTGGGATAAACAAAAGTTTCTGTGACTATTCATATTTCGCTGTGTCAAAACATATACCGGATGTTTCAGAAATACTTTTACAAACTTTGGGTATGGGTTCCTCACACCAAAAGAAGGAAAAAACTTCATATGAACATATGTCCCATAATCCTTGATTTTTCGCGTTATTCCTGTTACAATGAAAGTGTGAGTTCAACGGCCTTCGGGGTCCAACCTCAAAACTTCATTTCTCTATGCATACATAGAAGGCGTTGACCCATTGTACTACTTACGGTAGATGGCGAAGTGTTGCCATGGAGACTTGTTTCCGTTTGTCATTTGTCATTAGTCTGTCTTCAACGTTTCAATTGTGTACATGTAGTCAGTTAATAGTGAGTTAAGTGCACGTGTTTCGTTCCACATGGCTGGTATTCATTTCGTGAACAGGCAGACATGATTTTTATGTATGGTCGCGCGAATGATAATGGACGCGAGGCTGCACGGCTCTATCAGGTGGAGTTTCCAGACCGAAGACAACCGAGTCATCCAACCTTTGTCGCTGTTTATCGTCGCTTTGTTGAGACAGGAACCGTTGCACCACGGACTATTGATCGAGGAAGACCAAGAGTTATCCGTACGCCGGAACGCGAAGAACAGGTGATGTTAAAGTGTGTCGAAGACGATCCAGGTATTAGTACAAGACAATTGGCTGTGACATCTGGTACATCACACGTGACAGCATGGAGGTACTTCACGAGCAACTCCTGTATCCATATCATATTCAAGGTGCGCAGGGCCTTTTGCCTGCAGATTATACACCACGGGATAACTTTTTGCCGATGGTTTGTAGCACAAACAGCCAATCCATTGTTGTCTCGTCAGTTTTGTTTACAGACGAGGCAACGTTTGGGAGAGATGGAGTTACTAATTTCCACAACGTACACGTATGGGCAGATCGTAATCCTCATGGTGTATTTCAGGCTAGACATCAGCAACAGTTTAGTCTGGCATTGTAGGTGACTGTCTAATAGGTCCATACGCTTTACCAGCACGTGTTACTGGTGCTGTCTACAGGACTTTTTCCAGCACACTCTTCCCGACTTACTTCACGAAGATGTGCCCCTGCAAATAAGAAAAAAACATGTGGTTTATGCATGATGGGGTTCCGGCACATTTTAGTCGCATTGTTCGAGATGCACCGACTGGTATCTACCATGACCGATGGATAGGCAGAGGAGGACCAGTTCCATGGCCTGCACGTTCTCCCGACCTCAATCCTGTGGATTTTTACCTCTGGGGGCATCTTAAATCATTGGTTTATGGAGCAGCCATCCCGGATGCAGAAACGCTTCATCGTCGTGCCATGGAAGCCTGCGAAACCATTCGACACCATCCCGGAATTTTTGACAGGGTGCGACATTCCATGATTCGACGAGTACAGGCATGCATAGAAGCAAGACGAGGACATTTCGACCATTTGTGTGTTATAAGTGTACCACTGTGTTGAACATCTCCTAACGAGAAAACAAAGGATTATGGGACATATGTTCATATGAACTTTTTTTCCTTCTGGTGGTGTAAGGAACCCATACCCGAAGTTTGTAAAAGTATTTCTGAAACATTCTGTATAGTAACCCTCGTATAGGACGATCATAAGCAATCTGACAAGTGATTTTGTCTAAGGAATAACACAACCTCGCATTAGATTTGGTTGACTGTTACAGCGAATAATACAAGAGCAGAAGATAAAAATTAATCTAAAAACTAACTATTTACGGATACATTAAATAGCCGTAGTTATATTTTTGCCATGTAAGGCCCTCTGAAGTTACGGATTATTATAAACAACATATCTTTACTGTTAATGTCTTTAAAACTGTACAAAATGAAATCCTGTTTTTAACATTTACATTCCAATAAACAAATATAATCCCTAAGCAGTTAGTTTAATTCAAGGCAAAGGTACGGGCAAACAGAGGGGACCCCCAAAATTGGAGTAGAGCACCGCACTCAGCCAGCCGGCCCCTTGTGCTTCTACCATGACGCTCGGGGAGAGATGAGGGGAGAGACCTGAAGGGCGACCAGATCCAGATGACGACTGGCTCATACACAGGCGGGTCCCTAATGTTTCCAGATTGAACACTTCCAATGTCGCCTAAGCCTACTCTATTGGTCCCCGAGCCTCGGGGTTCACCCGAAGGAGCTCCCGCCCGAAAGCACTCAGAGGCGGGTTCCAGCCGAGCAGTCCCTGGGCGACATCAGGATGAAACTTCCATAGAGCGCACAGCCACTGTCCAGTCGCAACCCGCCGAACACCTCGCCTGGTGCTACAACCCTGAAACAGATAACAAGGAAGATGATGAGTACAGGGAATGGGAGCAGGACAGCCTCCAGCATTCGCCTGTCGACCAGGGGAAATCACGAAAAACCCAGAGGCCAGAGTGGGCGGTGGCCGGGGATGAACCCTGGACATCCCGAATGCGAGTCATACACATTACCGCTGCGACATCTCGCTCGGTTCCTTAAATAGTTGGTTTTTAGATTGACTTTTAGCTCAATTCTTGCATTATTCGCTAAAAAATGAGAAAGCAGTTTCATTGAATAAAATTTAATGGCGAATTTTAAAACGTACACTTATTAAAAACACAATTATTAAAATTAAAAGTTGATGGAATTTCTTTCTTGTTGCAAACAACAATGGAGATGGAAGTGGAAGATGTACTCTCTCGTAGACTCTGGATATCGCAATTTGCTGATTATTCTCGAATGATACTGTTCATTGATTTGTTACTGTATCGATAGCTTGGTCAAAGAAGTTATGTGCGGAAATATGTTTCATTGCGACTTTTAACATTGAAACCGGCAACTGAATGTGTGGTGGCAATACTGACTGAAAGCCGTAAATTATTAGGAAGTCAAGACCATGAGCTAAATAGTCTAACTAAGGCCGTGGTGTAACAGCCCGATTGGGCCAAGGCCTACCGTACGGTCTCCTGTATTCTCTGTTTCCGTCCACACAACATATGAACAGCCGTTTAGATGCGTTTGTAAGACCGGAATAATTCTTCAATGGGTCCCCAAGGACCTCACGGTGTTGAATGCTGCGCCCTGTGCCAGGCCTCCCAGGGGAAAGGTGGCTATGTCGGTACCGCAAATCGAAGTCGAGTCCCCTCGCACCAACTCTAACGCAGTGCTACGGGGCAGTTATATAGTATAAGCTAGGAAAACTCTTTTTGTTGAATACTCTCTATGTATTTTCGTAAAGCCCCATGATATTGATATTAGCGGATCGAAGATGCTCTTATGACTATGCCGATGGAAATGGTAGGAAAATCGCCGACTACATATTTTCATCCTCCCTACCGACTAACAAATTCTGGATGCCATATAAGCTAGAAGTATCTTTTAGTGGGAGATAATTGTCCAAACGGTGCAATAATTTTACGTGACCATATTAGTCATAGTCTTTATTCCTTCGCTTTAGCCCCATATGTAGAAATCCCAACACTTTTAAGATAGGGAAGAAACAAACTTCCTGAGTTTCTTAACAAACAGTGGCAAAATTGGCAGATATGAAGAATACTTGTCCCTTAAGTCTACACATTTCAAAACTTTGGATATATTTGATAAATATCGAGATGAAATATTTTCAGACTTAACTTATAAGCATCGTTTGATTAATTTCTGAAATTATCTTGGAAGAAACTTTATCGGTAAGAGGTTGATTACATACATAAAGAAGGTAAAAGAATTGCAATCAGAAACTTCACTACACATCTTCGTTGCTAGCTATAACTCGTTAACACACGTTGGCAAATAAAATGTCAAATATCACTAGAATCTCTCTTTTTCTTCTTTTGTTTCATTTGTATAGCCCCCTTTAACTTCTATGGTCATATCTGGGGCTTTGACTTTGGGAACAATGATGGTGTTACTAATTCGTTGACTGTACGTATTTAACTTTTATTTTATTCATTGTTGTTAGGAAATATACACATTCACTACCACATCCATACTTCCAGACTCTGTGGAGGATAGGGAATTATTCTAATTGAAGAAAAATTACCTCATTCCAGTAGGAAATCGAACCCAGGACCTCTGAACTGAGAACCCAGAATATCTTCTCGTTATAAACAGGATGAGCTATTGTCATCTGTCTTTTTGCTCAGCTGTTACATTGTGAGATCTACCTTACTTAGGATAGCATATAGATTACTTTGATTATATGTCTGCGCGCGGTCTGAATGGAAACTCGAAGCCACCTTCTCCAGTTTACCCATATTGTGACACATAAGAACAACAGTTGCTGCTAAACACACTTCATTTATCAATTAGGTGCTCAACGTAACACAAATTTACACTTGACTCCACATTTTTGACACACACTCAGAACACAACCCAACTGATCCGTCGAATCGAATCACAACTGAAGTGCTGAGTACAACTAACAAATGAACTACAGTGTCACAACTCACAACTGAACTACAATCGGCACTGTCCAAACTCCTCGACTTCTTAATTGCACTTAACTTCGTTAACTTCTTAACTAGCTCAACTCAACTGAACTGAACTGGGCAGAGCATTCCCTTATACAGGCTCCGGATACAAAGTGGAACGTTCTGGAAAGAGAGATTACTTGAACCTGCCGAAAAGAATCTTTTGGAGCAGGGGAGCGGTACGTAATGGGCTAATGTTCTGCACGGGGACCGGTCGGTCCGGATGCACTCACCGGCTGCACGTCGGTAACTTTGCGCGTGCGGTCACAATATTCTTAACATCTAGGCCTTGTAAACCGCTTTTAGTACTGTAGCTATTTAGGGGTCGAAATTAAAAACTGTAAAGTAGTATTTCTGTTAACGGTTACTTGCATGTAGGTTCTTGTTTTAAACACGTTGGGTACAATCGTTAAGATGTGAATAGCGAATTAAAAACAGGCATACTCCTTATAAGCATAAGTGTACTGAGCTATTAGAATACTTAATCCTAACAAGGTACTTAGAGCCAGTTGCTATCGCTATTGCAAGAGCGTTAAGTATTCTTGCAAGTCAGTTTCACGTACAGACTAAATGTGTAAAACTTACGTATCATTCATCTCTGCACTTCAATTCATGTATATCTTCATGTACTGCATACAAAAAGTGATTTGTGATAGCTTTTCGTGAAAGATACGAAGATGAACGCGTCCACAAAGAGGAAAAAAACAGGAAATAAGCACTGCTCATCACGTGGAAGACCATGTTTTTATTTGTAGTTTATCGTATATAGCATATATCTTTTGCATTTATTGCTACCGTGACTTTTGTGAGGTTGATTATGAATTCAGTTGTTTTTATCACTCCTGGGCCCCTATCTTGTGTTTTTAATGACTAAAAATGATGTGAAATTTGCCGGACTTATAGCGCGCGAGTCTGTTAGCGAGGTGAACTGTCTTGCTAATTGGTCACAGCATAAACAGAAATTACAGCTGGTTCCTCACAATCGGGGAAATGAAGCAGCCCTAGACATAAATCGCTTCCAGCTACACAACAAAACCATAGCGGTTAGGTATTATAGCGAGGGAAGGAGTGTGTTTGCAGTGGAGATTCTAGAAAAGTTCATATATACAACGACAATGCAAGGAATGTATTTCTTGCTTCTTCTGACATAAAGTTTAACAACAGTGTGTACAGCGTTCTTCTTGGTTCTCTTGTTCTCCGGGTCCATTCACGACGCACCGAGATTCCTTTGTGTCGCCATGCACTAGATCTTACTCTGGATACTGCACTAGATATATATTTCAGAAAAAGTTAGGTTTTATATGTGGTTTGTTATTTGCAGTCATCAGCTTTTGATCTTAGCATACATCCTTTATAATGTTTTAAAGTAGAAGGCAGCGTTGTGGAACTGGAGAAGGGTCATTTGCATCAGAGCAAACGCCCTCTCGTCAATCAAGTGCCACTAGGGTTTCGATCTAGAACTTTTAGGTAATACAATTGCTTCTCTTGCCTAATACTGCTCCAAGCAGGCTTATATTACCATTTCGCCTCACCACTTCCACGACTTTCGGGAGAGGGACAGTAGGTATATCAATATTGATCACGAAGTAACTCCAGGGCGTCATCCAGGTCTCTCATGGGTATCCCACAGGCAACAAATACTACGACATGCTTGCATGCCAGCAACATTAACCACTAGCCGGGGTGCTTCCGCGGAATCTGACAAAGGCTGCATTCACAATGAAATGTAAGCGCAGCATAAGCGCAGGCGTGAGGGAACACCATTCACAATGCAGCCGTAGGCGTAACGCAAGAAGTTTGCACGGACTTCTAGATCCTTAAAATAATTGCAGAAATGTTCCGAGTGCACCGTAAGTTTCAAATTGAATAATATAACCAACAATACCAAATAAGAAAGTTGACTCCATATGTTATAAATAAGTAGGACACAAAAAAGAAAAAAAATACATACGTCCAACAGTCGCCCGTAGCGTTAGTGACATTACGACTGCTCACTCTATCAAAAAAGCATTTTATACTCTGGCATTAAACTTTCCAATAAGTTACTAAGTAATATCTAAGACAATTAAAAATGTAAACCAGCTGAAACCCAGTCTCAAGGCACATCTAATTAACCACTCCTTTTATTCTATCAATGATTACCTTCAACACAAATGTATGTCATAAACCATAGTATTTAGCATGTAAAGACCTATTGTATATAATGTAAAAGGCATACTGTATATATTGCAAAAACCTATTATTGTGTATGTTTATAGCTTGACGTGTCCGATATGAATGTACATTGTACCAAACCACTTTAACGGTAGAGTAAAAGTAACTGTTTACTCAAAACATTGAAAGTAATTGTGCAAGTACACTGGAAGCAGGGGTATTATTCCGTATGTGGGTAGTGAGCACTTTTGCTGTCAATATATAACACACGCACTTGCATCATGTTAGCGTTGCTGTCGTTGGCATTCTCCTGTCAAAATTGTAACGTCATGGGACCTAAACCGCAGCTACGGAGCGACGACAGGGCGTAGCCGTAGGCACAGAACAGCCGTAGGATCTGCGCGTCTAAACTCAATAATCCACTTTAGCTATATTTTCCTTGCTTCACGACATTCCGTTAGGTATAATTCTTTTTTCATCGCGTTCGCAATATCTTCTGACAAGATTTCCGCAAAAGCTAAGCGGTCGCCAAGAAGGGCCAAATGTTTTCGATAAAGCAACAACTCCTACAAATTTAAGAACCCAGGATACTACACAATCAACTCTGCGTATTAGAAAAACCCCGATTCCGTAAGTTTCTTAAAATTTCATACCTCCTTCCCGCGTACGGAATAATGCCCGATAACTGCAGCGTGTTATACATGTGATGATACAACTGCACAAGTCATATTAATGCAATCTTCATTATCTCTTTGCGCCTGAGCCAAGAAATCTAGGCACAGATGCCAGGTTCATCTACTAAATGAAAGGGGATTCAGTAAGGAGGCTACCATAACCTCTTGAGAGAAATGAGAGATGGTGATCCACAATTTGTGTAGCACGGCCTAATGGAAAAGTGCACGCATGTACTTTAGACGGTTAAAGTCTCGCATCGCGATCGTCTGCTGTTGAACAGCAGGCAATGCAAAGAGAAAGAAATGCAGAATTCTTCCTCTATGCACGCAACGCAAGCATAAAGTTTGGAGTTTGCAAACTCTTGCGTTGCGTAGCGCAGCGCGTTGCGTGACTCTATGTGAATGCTTCCATTAAATAACATGAATGCAAAGTCTTGCGCTTATGCTACGTCTGCGCTTACAAGTCATTGCAAATGGGCCATAACACTTAAGTGTAATACCACTAATAAAGCACCGTTCTTGCACCTTGCATGTTTAGAGTGCTAACAGCATGTGCATGAGGAGACGATGTAGTCTCTGAGCATGATCGTCACGGGGGCGGCGAGTGTGAGGCTTGAGGCAGTATTTTATATCATAACATGCTGTGAATGCCAGAGTGATTGTAGTGTAAATTAATATTATTGTATGTACATGATTTTAGATGTTTGTTAGCCATAAGCATTGTTAGGAAATAAGTTTACACGGCCTCACTGAAACTGACAATGGAAGTGGGTAACAATAAAACGAGGGGATGAGTTGTTTATCACTAAGAAGAGACAAACAAATGACGTCAGGGTAGCGTGCCTTTCTTTAGAAATGGAGGGAATATCTTCCCTAGAGCATATATGTTAGTAGTAGTGATTGGCTGACAAAACAGACGCTAATGTTGGTGCGATTTGGTAACCAATAGCAGCTCTATTATAATGTTTAGGCATTTCTCGAGCCATAAGCAAGTTTCGCGCAGTCTTGAAGAATCTCCCGTGAAGTGCACGTCATAAAGTTAGTTATAAAAATGTGAAGTACGCGAAGTAATTAGTGCGCGGCAATTAAAGGCGACTGTAGTTACATTCGGAAATATTACAGTTTCAGTCAGGCGTATATAAGGATTAAAGATGTGAATTATTAATTAAGTGTGACGGCAATAAAAGTGTAAAAACACATTCTTTTATCAATGTTAACTTTTAGTAGCAACTCCTTTCCGTTTACACGCCCTGCTTAGAGATATTTGCTCGACTGAGTAATAATAGCTAGCCGGAGGACAAAGAACCCAAAATTCAAAATAATAAAACAATAACACGCGCCCAGTAAATAAGATAACACGAGCCAGATTACCGCGACAGGCCGCCCCTTTAAATTAATAAAATTAATAAATAATGCGTCACTCATCGGTACTGTAACCTTAACCTTCTGGCTCTGTCTAGCACAGTAGTCTGCCCAACACAGGTGGATTCCCCTGCCGCCGCACTTCGATCATATGCATCGGCGTGACTATACGTTAATTCGCAACTCAGACTTCGCCCTTGCTGGTGTAACAAATACTAATCTCCAGATTATGAGGGAGATGTAGATTTGCATTATATAATGCTCCTTTCTAAATAGGGTTGTCTGAAATGATATGCTCCCAAATCATAGCGTAGCTGGGCGTAAAAGTAATTACGATTTGGATTCAGCATTTGCAACTGCATATCATTTCTCAAAGGAAATGGATACACACTACATTTATAGAGCTTGGTCAGTAGCTAACATTAATTATTGTCATAGCTCATAAGCACACTACAAGTTCAACTGATGCGAACCAATGAACAATGCACCGCTATTCAGAATTTGTAATGTATCTAATCTAACAACCATATATTATCTAGCCCGTATAAATAAACCCTACAGTTGATTACTTGTATATGTCGAAATGTCTAAAATTCATCCCGCTATTGAAATTACAGAATAGTTGCTTTTTTCGGACATTATTTTGAGAACGATGATATTAATTAAAAATCTGATGTGATACATTCAAATGGTTTTCCTCTACCTTCTATCTTTATTAGTGGGTATACAAACTAATTTTACCAAAGCTTATTTTTCAATCTATTACATTTAATCTAAATAAGCCTTTGCATAAACGGCTATATTACACATTTCGTTATAAATACAAGAGAACAGCGATAGTCAATGTTTAAGAACTGGAGGCTATATACTGTCTAATTCCATACTGTTTCCATGCAATCGCGAGAAACAACTGAAAATCATGGTACAAGATTATACAAACTTCTTACGAATGAAGTGGACTTCCTAGGCTATTCCCAGAAACTCAAGATATACATTTTATTTGTCGTATAAATATCTTTCATATACTGTATTTTAATAAAAATCGTTAGAGCCATGTTTTAGAAAATAAAATTTTTCGAAAAATGTTCCATGTAAAGGGTAGTTCGGGATGGGGAATTTTCTTGAAAATCTTTGTGTCGCATCCTTGGAAGATACTAAACTCAAATACCAAGTTAGGTATTTATCCGTCTTTTCTTTTTGAGTTGTGCTGCTCACGGAGACACACACACATACACACACACACGCACACACACGCACGCGCGGACATGTTTCCAAAAATGTTTTATTTGGATTCAGGCGCCTCAAAACATTATTTCCGTTGAAATTTCGATATCGACTTTTTGGGTGGAATGCAATACTTCCGCCACTTAATATAAGTAGTAGAAAAAGTAAAAATGCAGCATACATTAGCTAACATGTGTTTTTTTTATAAAAATCGTTAAATATGTAAGTTAGATATTAATGGCAGCTATTTGTTTTTAAAATGTAACTTCTTCGCCAATTGAAGTTAGGAGCCAGAGACAACAGGCGGAGGGCCCTACAGTAACTGGAGCACAGCACCGCAAGTAAGCCACAGTGAGCCCTTTTTGCTTCCAAACGTGATTATTGGGAGGAAGAGATTAAGGGGAGACCCAAAGGGCGACCAGATTCAGACGACGATGTGCGCTAGCAAGGATAGGGTCTCTAATAATTCCACATGCAGCCCATCTGACGCCGGCAGCACTGCCTAATCACCATGGCCCCGGGGGCCCCGTGGTAGTCGAGGAGCTCCAGGAAGGAGGTCACAGAAGGTCCACCAAACGCCAAGGAGAAATCTTTTCCATAGCGCAAATTACGCCGTCCTGCCGCAGCACACCAATCACCGTCGCCTGGCCCTTCAATTCTTAAATAGATGAAAGATAACAATGGAGACAAGAAATTCCTGGTAGGATGTGAACCATCCCCGTATTCCTATCGATCCGAAGAAACCACGAAAAAATCTATGGTGACCGGTCCGATTAAAATCGAACCCGGGGGTTCTCGAATGCGAGTCGCGCACGTTACCGTGGAGCCATCTCGTTCGGTCAGCAAATTTGTAAACATGGATAAAACTGGTCATCGTTATGTGATACAATACTATCATTTGACAAGTCTTAGTCCAACTAATATTAAAGCTGAGCTAGATGCTACTCTGGGGGAGTCTGCTCCTTCGTTTACAACAGTAAAATATTGGGTGGCAGAGTTTAAGCGAGGTCGTACGAGCTACCAAGACGAACATCGCAGTGGTCGACCAAATGGGGTGACCATGCCAGAAATTGCGAGGAAAATCCACAAAATGGTATTGGATGACCGTCGAGTGAAAGTGCGCGAGCTAGCAGACATCGTAGGCATTTCAAAAAGTGCTGTACATCGCATACTGACTGAAAATTTAGACATGAGAAAGCTATGTGCAAGATGGGTGCCGCGTTTACTCACAATGGAACAAAAGTAGCATCGTGAAGGTGTTTCAGTCGAATGTTTGGCGATGTTTTGGTGCAATAAAGCTGAGTTTTTGTGTCGATTCATAACCATGGATGAAACATGGGTCTTGTCACTACACACCTGAGATGAAGGAGCAGTCAAAACAGTGGATTGAAAGGGGAGAATTGGCTCCAAAGAAGATGAGACAGTTCCATTTGCAGGCAAGGTCATGGCGTCAATTTTTTGGAATGTGTGCGGAATAATTTTCATTGATTGTCTTCAAAAAGAAAAGCAATCAATGGCGGATATTATGCAAACTTATTGCAGAATTTGAATGATGAAATCAGGCAAACACGCCCGCATTTAGTGGAAAACAAACGTTTGTTTCATCAAGACAGTGCACTAGTTCACACATCCATTATCGCCATGCCAAAGTCAATGAGTAAAAGTTCGAATTGCTTCCTCATGCACCCTATTCGCTAGATTTAGCCCCCTCTGATTGTTTTATATTTCCAAAGTTGAAGAAATAGCTTGGTGGTAAAAGATTTGCCAATAGTGAAGAGCTGGAGTCTGCAGTTGATGGCTATTTTGCAGAACTCGATGGCTCTCAGTATAAACAGGGCATCGAAGCTATTGAACACCGCTGGGAAAAGTATATCGAGCTGAAAAGAGACTATGTAGATAAATAAAGATTTTTTCTCAAAATTTTTGTATTTTCTTTGTTAGTTCTGGTAGTTTTGGGACAGCCCTCGTATTTTAATGTAGCGGATAAAGTGAAATAAGCAGGATATCTAGTTTGATGTGCCTTCTGCGCTATTAAATATAAATACTAGAGTAACTATTTTATGTATGCTAATGCGCTATTATAAACCAGATTTCCGTGTCTGACGTTCGTAATGTCCGACTTGTGATAAAGTAAATGGTACAAAAGCAATGTTGCGGTCTCATCCTACAGTTTACATTTAAACATTTAACGTACACTATGCACTGAGTTAAAAAAGAATAGTTTTTGTTTATTTGCGCACCTTGTCAATGCCTGTTATACTGTGGAGTATTGCCCAAGCCTGTTTCGTCACTTAAGGCTGTGAATGGTCTGGGAAGCATAGCAATCCCTGCTCAAACTTTCCTATGCCTGGCGAGAAGATACGAGGAGAACCTGTTAGAAAAACGTTGATTTGAGACTATGCAGGTGAAATAGATACTATTTGCAAATAATGTTCACTTATTGTGTTGGTAGTGTTGGACAGTATCAATTTGTAACTGCAAAAAGAAAAAGCAACCATAAAAAATCTAATGTGTTACATTCACATGACTTTTCCTATTGCTCTACGAGCTATTCTTACAAAAGGTTACTCTTGTATCTACTTCTTGTTAAACTTTCAATACGCATTTAAATAGGTTGTAGGCATAAGAAGAATGCAGTGGGCCAAAGTGATAAAGCTGATCGCTATATGCTGGCCCAGAAATGCCATTCTCTTTCCATGGCATCGCGAGAAGCAATTGGATAGCGACAGCACTTTAAAAAACGACAAATGTTTAAAAATTCAATCCAAATAACAACTTATATCTACGAAATGGCTAGCGCCATAAAAAAGTTGTTTGAAATAAAATGTATCTACATTTTGGTGTAGTACATTTTTGTGCAACATTCCTTTCCAAATGCAGGACTTAACAGGCTATTCTCAGAAAATTAAGATATCATTTTATTTGTAAAGTAAACATCTTATAACATATACAATTTTAATCAAAATCTTAGAGCCATTTTTGAGAAAATCGAAAAAAATGGCTCTCGAATCGTAAAATGTCATATAAAGAATAGTTTGGGATGGGGAATTTTTTTTAAAATATCTGTGTATCATGTTTGGAAGATGCTGAACTTAAATACCAAGTTTGGCATTTATCGGACATTTCGTTTTTGGGTTATGCTGTTCACAGAGAGACACACACGGACCTTTTCCTATACACGCTTTTGGCGTTAAGGGGCCTCAAAACATGTATTTCCGGTGAAATCTCGACATCAAATTTTTTGGTTGAATACAATACTTTCTTAAATTGCTGTATATACAGCTGATGCACGGAAACGTATCGATTCGTCTGGTTTCCTGTAGTGTAATGTTGGCAGAAATTGCTTATCGTCTGAGTTCCACACGAGCCCTGGGTGAGCCAGGTTTGAATTCAAGTCCGAGATACGCGCATTTGCCTAAGAACAAAGGTTAGGGGCCTAAGTGAGTGGCGAACGGGGAGGAGTACGGAAAGATTTCACCTGAGTGGCTGGAAGGTATTCTTCGCAGCAATGGTCTACGTCAGCCCCTAGATGAAATTGTTGGATGTCAAAAGTCTAGCACTCAAGTATTAATCTATGAACATAGGCCGGTTTCAGGAGCGAAGGAAAAGTGGGAGGGGCTGTAATAAGACAAGCATTAACTGGTGCTAGAATCAGGTAAGGGGTGAGGACAGGGCGCGACAGAGGTGATTTAGTATTTTCTTACCAACATAAACTACTGCGCATTTTATATCGCCACGATTCCATGCGCTCGACTGTACATAGTAGAGAAAGTAAAAATGACGGGTCTTTTCATTAAAATAGCTGGAAAGGATCCCATGAGAAAGCTCTGATTAAGGTTTTCATGCAACCAGCTTCAACTTGCGGTTCCTGTTCTGAGGCAGGGTGGTGACGCAAAGGCGTCTTCTGCTGCGAAATAATTGAGCATTGGGGCGGTGCCGTGACCTTCCTCCAAGGTAACACAGGTTCGATCCCAGGGGCCGGATGTGGAGTCTGCGGCGATTAAAGTGACGGCATCTCCGCAGTTTCCTTCGAGTAAATTGGTTTCTCCTGTCTCTCTATCAATCTCATCCCATCGTCTAACCTAACACAAAGACGCCACAAGCTGCGCGACTGTCTTCTGCAGGAAATGAGATGCTTACACAAGTCTATTAGTTTTAAACAGTGTTCTCATCCATCACTTCCTGCTCTTATTTGTTTTTCATGTGTAACATTTTTCGCAGTTAATATAACAACCAAGGCAAGATGGTAATGGTGATGATGATAATAATATATGTTTATTAAATGATATATGAACATCAAGTAAGATATTATGCGTATTGTGATGTTAAAATATACAACGAAACATTAAAATAAAGTAAGCAGAGTAATGTTTACACAAATTTCATAACCTGTTAATATATTAATAATGTAACATGCATCTTCAAAAAGGTTAAAATAAGTTATTCATTAATTTTTAAGAAAGTTTTGTAGTAACCATTCGAACACTTCATCCTTAAAATTGTTAAAATGAACAATATTCGCCTGCTGAGAAAATTGACAGTTGAGTTGACAATCAGTTTGTCAAAGCAGCGTTTAAATTTTATCAGCTGTCAGTAGGTTCAACAAGTAAAGGATTGTTTTTTGTGGATTAGTTTTATCTGGATTTTGTCTACTTAATTTCTAAGATCTTTCTTTACTTTTATTGACAGGATTAGAGTTCTCTAGACCTAGAAGAAAATAACTCTACATTGAGCATCATAAACTGAATTTGCGAGGCCTTTTTATGTAATTTACGTGTCTGACACTGATACAAACACAATGAAAGAATCAAAATACGCCTATCTGCCTTAAATATTCCTTGGCCTGACTTTTTTGTTAGAATAAATTCTTCTTAATTTTAACACAATAGCACAGCGAACTGAGGCAATATTTTATATCACAACACTGTGAATGCCAGAGTGGTTGTAGTGTAAATTAATATTATTGTATGTACAGGATTTTAGATGTTTGTTAGCCATATGTATTGTTAGGAAATAAGTTTACACGGCCTCACTGAAACTGACAATGGAAGTGAGTAACAATAAAACAAGGGGGTGAGTTGTTTATTACTAAGAAGAGAGAAACAAATGACGTCAGGGTAGCGTGCCTTTCTTTAGAAATGGAGGGAATATATTCCCTAGAGCATGTATGTTAGTAATAGTGATTGGCTGACAAAACAGACGCTAATATTGGCGCGATTTGGTAACCAATAGCAGCTCTATTATAATGTTTAGGCATTTCGAGGTGAAGGAGTATATATTCTCGAGCCATAAGCAAGTTTCGCACAGTTCGGAAGAATCTCTCACGAGGTGCACGTCACGTAGTCCTGAAGAATCTCTCGCGAGGTACACGTCGCAAAGTTAGTTACAAGATGTGAAGTACGCGTAGTAATTTGTGCGCGGCAACTATAACGACTCTAATTACATATGGAAATATCTCTATTTCAGTCAGGCGTGTATAAAGATTAAATATGTGAATTATTAATTAAATGTGACGGCAATAAAAGTGTAGAAACAAATTATTTTATCTTTTGGCAACAACTCATTTCCGTTTACACGCCCTGCATAGAGACACTTGCTCGACTGAGTTGTAATAGCTAGTCGGAGGACAAAGAACCCAAATTTAAAATAATAAAACAAGAGGCGCTCAACAAATAAGATAACACTAGCCATTGAGAACTGCGACAGAACGATGCTAATTTGGAGTCAAGGGTTCTTCTTAAGAGTTTCACATGGATTACACAATTCTTATTATCTCATAAAGAAAAGAATATGTGCTGATCTTTGTTTGTATTAAGGCAAAAAATAATTTAATTTACACATTCAGATTATTGCTTCATTGAATTATCCATAGGTAGAAGCATGTATTAAATTAAGGTAATTGTTTCAAAATAATGTGTAATACTAGCGAAATAAACTGCAATAATCATTAATATTACAAGATAGGTCACTTACCATAATTAAAAACAAAGCAAAATAAGACGCTGAACTTAGAAGGAATCTCTGAGGAACATCATTCTCGGTTTTGGCTATTTCTGAATATGTGCCTTTCGTAAAAGCTTTAGTATACGATTAGACGATTAAATTTAAGATGAAAGTACCGTAATAAGCAAGTTCGATAATTAAAATTGTGTGAGATACACAATCATAAGCTTTAGAGAGAACATATGCTCTTCAAACCCTGTTAAGTTGGAGGCTATCAGCTTCTCAGCAACGATGCATTTAGATAAACCACTTGTAAAATTGAATTGATAACTGGAACATAGTGAATTAGTTTCAAAGCATTGCATTCATTGCATATGCATAACTGTTTGTAATATTTTTGGGGAAAAATTGGCGCTATTGCTGTGGCTTATAGTTTGCAGGCTTAGAACGATCACTGTTTTTAACAATTATACGAATAACTCAACAACGTGTGAAAGGAGCAGTTCTAAGATCATGAACTGTATTTGTTAAATCATTTTGAGAAATTTGCTTCAATGAAAAGCGTTAAGTGGCAACTGAGAATTATTTAAAATCTTAATTACACAATCCTCACCAGGTTTAACTTAAATATGACACGAAATAACTAGCTTATACATTTTATTAAATAAGTGTCAAAACAGGGGAAAAACAAACTTTAGCGTAATTGTATTTTTACTTTCCTACCACTTGCCTAATCAGATTTTGTATTTCATCCAAAAATTTGATATGGAGATTTCACCAGAACTGCATGTTCTGAGGTACCTTGAATTAATAAAAGCACGGCCATAGTATTAGGAATGTTTTCCCCGTCTACCATATAGCAATTGGTCCATTCGGCCGTACACGTGTTTGCATAATTGAAGAAACATCTATGGGGTAGATTATTTGCCAGTAACGAGAAGTGAAACACGAAATGATTAAATGAACAGGACGCTACTCTCTGCGGCCAAGGAGTGACGACTTTCATTGTACCCTGTGACAAATTCGAATGGCTTTGGTGATACGTCAAATAATAAAGAAACTGCGCAGCTGTAAAACAGTGTTCTTTATTGTGGTGTATCTTTACGCATTACCTTATAATATTGGGGAAATATACCTTCTGATTGCCCTCCTATATGTAGAGAAACACAAAATACAACACAGAGAGAGAGAGAGAGAGAGAGAGAGAGAGAGAGAGAGAGAGAGAGAGAGAGATTAAGAAGACAAACTTTCTCCCCCTTCACATAAACTTTCAGCAGTTGCATAATGGGACGATGGGTTTCCCAAAGGAGTGGACTTCCACAGACATTTTTAAGCGGCTATGTAGCGTCGGCCGATCAAGAAATAGGCAAGGGAAAGCTGAGGCATGTAAATGACCGGGGGCTAGGTCAGTAAATCACCAGCCGCCGCTGCACGGCTGTACATGGTCGGTAAATTTCCTAACCTAAGGCGCAACCCTTGTGTGAGGTGATAGGGTTAGTTGTACAGTGAAGGAGCTCTTTACGTAAATAACTGTGTTGTAATAATTCTTTCTCATTAATAATGGAAAGTTCTTTGTATGCTTGAAGACAAATACTCTTAATACACTTACAACCACACAACTTTCCTTGCTCATTAGCATTTCACAATCGTTGTACACGTCATGTTAACCATTTGATACATGTACAAAGAAACATTTTAGAATAGATAACAGCTGAAACCCTATATGCTAATGGGTGACTGAATCTTAGTGGTCTGAGTTGGAAGATCAAAACCCTGTCAGATATTTAAGCCTTTCTAGGTGTTGTTGGCGCCATCTGGCGGATCGGTGGTCAGAGCGCTAACTCTGGCGAATCAAATGTTTTGCGAAGGGATTCAATGAACGAACTACTTCACTTGCACGATTCATACTTCACATTTTCAATTGTTCACAATAAAAGTGTGGATTGAACAAAGTAGTTCTACTGGCTCAATCCATCAATTTCTTAGCGTTTTCCTTAAGTGTATGCCTCAGCAATGTGGCAATCATTTGATCATTGGACTCTCCCCTTCGCTGGGATGTTTCCATCCAGGTCGTTCTCCACCGCTCTGCCCCCAGAGATTTTCTTTGTAATGTATTGACTTGTGATTTTTAAATAATGAAACAACTAAACGAACTAGCATAGTTGAGCGTAACTGCATGCTTGACCCTAGTTCTAGGTGGATGTAATTCTCACATCGAAAAGGCTAGCTTCTCTACTACCCCCTACCCCGAACTCCCCAAGAGGAGATGTAGCTAGACCGTAATGTAAACACAGGGCCCGTAATTAGCAAAGCTAAACTAAAATTTATACGGGAGCACACGGGCTGCCGACTCCGCCGACTTGATTTATACCGCTATTTTCGCCCGGTCGTCCATGAGCTATGCGCGCCCAATTTCATTTTGAGAGACCTTTACACAGCGCTCTCTGGACGTTTGGCAAAGATTAACTTTAAATTATGCGAAAGAATTATAATTTTAAATGACTCGTTCAAGTTTGGCGCACAGTCCGGCAGATTGTTTTTTTGAGATAAGGAACATATAGTTGTAGCACGCCCACCCCAACTTAATTTCGTTAATTCTGTGGCAGACCATTTTGTATAGATTTGCTAGTTTCCTTTTTTGCCGTTAAGTTTTCTACACTGTCGCCCGCTCGCTTGCTTGCCACTGTGAATGTATAATGCCTGGGCGGTATTAGTACAATATACGAGCTATATTTTCCGTTGATGTAGAGATTGCTGTTTAAATATGGAACAGTACTTCATTTCGTAAGCAAATAACCCTAATTCTATACATATTCTGCATGGTTACCACCTTTTTGGAAATGAAAAAGTGCTTTCTTGTACTAATAATTCTGCTTGTTATTGTGGAATTGGTCCGTCAAAAAAAAAAAAAAAAATAGAGGTGGAAACAATTTATGGGATCTGTTTTTTTTTCCAGAGGTGTTCTGACTTTGGTTGACATCGGCTGCACTGTGTAAAACTGTGTGGATACAAATTAGTGCGAATTATGGTTTTGCATTTCCATCTATCGTACTGTAATGGCCATACTGTTTAAGAGGACAGTCTAATGTTTACAAAGCATAATAGGCAAGTCCGCATTAAGGGTTATTTATATTTGCAATAATAATAATACTAATGTGGCTTAGCGGCTATGGCCCAAAGTTATCGGAGGTGGGCGCCGGGAGTCAGGGTAAACAACGATAATTACCGCTCGCCAGCATTAACACCGGGCGCGCTACGGCAGATGACTAAAACCTTCTGGAAGCTTCTTCTCCCCCCTCCTCCAGAAGGTGTATCGAAATAGCTCTAGAACGTTCGAGTACCTTGTGGAAAGATTGCACTGACTATATAAGCGAACGCTCTTGCGGGAGTTGAGTTGCGTCGGTCACTCAGTGAGCGAGAGTGTTGGCGGGTGAGTAGGTATTCCGTGCAACATCAAAAGCAATTCTCCCAGCGAGTTGGTGACGGCTGTTGTGACGTGCAGCGAGTGCTGCTGCGGCGCGGTCTTGTGTTCGACTCCCGAGTGAAGTGTACCGTCCGCGTGAAGAGCTACGTCACGAAGGAAGTGAAAGGACGGAGAATAGAACTATTTCGTCTTAGTGAAGTGACAGCGTGAACGAAATGAACTCCCAGTGAAGTTGAACTAGATAAGAACTTAGAACAGTGACAGTGAGAACTGAGAGAAGTGACAGTTGGAAAACTGTATGAAGTCACACTGGTGTCAGAAGTGGGATTAAAAAAAGCCAAGATTAACGTGTGAGACTCCCATTCGGAAGGTCCTGCGTTCAATTCCCATCGACCGACCACTCTGATCTGATCTTGTGTCAGAGCTAAATAAAAACAGAAACAGTGACAATAAAAATAGTGAAGAGTGACAGTGGAAAAACTGGACAAAGTCACAATAGTCTGTGACTACTCGCCTTACAGGCCTATGTGGGCGATCAGCCAACCGATATGGGTGATGACGTGTTCAGCATCGGGCTTCCCGCAACCGAAAGCTGTGGAACCGTTGACCTCTACTTATAACTCTTCATATTCTTCACGAAGTTGAGTAGCTATCATTTCTATAAAAAACAGTCTCGAACCCAAGTACTTGTATTATTTCATCTGAAATTTAGTGAGGATATCGGCAGTGTATGAACATTGCAATTCCTACTTAGGAGTGTGTTAGCAGAACTCTCAGCTCCTATCATATTGAATAATAATTAACTGCGGAAATTCCTCTCTCTCTCTCTTTCTCTCTCTCTCTCTCTCTCTCTCTCTGGTGTGTGTGTAACGTGTTGTCATGTACTAAAAACCAGTAGTAAAACTTTTTTATTTATTTCCTGGAGTGCAAATAAACAAGTAAAACATAAGTACGGCCCCTCCACTCTATTTGAATAGTCTAGCTGTACGCTGACGTAGTGCTGGTACACTTTCATAGAGCTGACATATTTACCTTGTAATTATGCCTCCGCTGCACGTACATATGTTTTAGCGAGCACATGATACCTGTTGTGCCTGTTGCGATATAGGAAGAGCTGACTAATAAGCAGCAGACCTGTTGATATTGTTACCACTGTTATAATTTAAACACTGAAGATGATGCAAAACTTTACTGTCATTAAATTACTCACCTGGTTCCATTAATCCGATTCTGGAAGGGGTTCCACTCCCTCAAGATCTGAGTCAGCTGATGCGTCATCTGGTTCATAATCTGAGGTATCGCTTTCGTCGCCAAGTGAAGTAGTAGTAGTAGTAGTAGTAGTAGTAGTAGTAGTAGTAGTAGTAGTAGTAGTAGTAGTAGTAGTAGTAGTAGTAGTAGTAATGGTGGTGGTATTTTTTAAGTACTTAGTAAAGGGTCTTTCAACATGTTATAGCTGCCGTTGTTATTGAGTCACAGCAGTCATTTTTTCATGTGGTTACAGTTGTTATTTACAAATAGCCATGGAACGTTACAGCATTCAGCAACGCGTAGAAATTGTGAAAATTTATTATCAAAATGGATCATCTGTTCGCCAAACCTTCCGTGTATAGCGTGAAGTTTACGGTGTGCATAATCGTCCCTGAGAGAGAACGATTCGGCGTTTGATCGATAAATTTGAAAGAAGTGGTTCTGTCAGCGATCAAAGAACGCCTGTACGTAATCGACGTAAGCGCTCCAACGAAAACATAGGCGCCGTTCGTGAGAGTGTACGCGAGAACGGAAACAAATCAATTGCTCGTCGAGCGCAAGAATCGGGGCTTTCGCCGACCACAAGTTGGCGAATTCTGCATATGGACTTAAAGTTTCACGCTTACAAAATGATGTTAACTCAAGAACTAAACCCAACGACCATAGGTTGCGCCGTGTATTCGCTGACTGGGCTATGGAGCAATTGGAAGCTGACCCGGATTTTTGTCGAAAAATCATCTTCAGCGACGAAGCCCACTTTTGGATGGATGGTTGTGTTAACAAACAAAATGGCCGCTATTGGAGCAATCACAATCCAATTCAGATTAAACAATGACCACTTCATCCCCCAAAGGTTACTGTGTGGTGTGGATTTTGGTATGGTGAAATCATTGGTCCATATTTTTTCCAAGATGAAGATGGAGAAGCTCTGTCAATGGAGAAAGATACCGGCCTCTTATAAGGGACTATTTTTGGCCTCAATTAGAAGGTATGGATCTCAGAAACATCTGGTTCCAGCAAGATGGTGCCACATGTCATACTGCTCTCAAAACAATCGATTTTTTGAAGGAGAACTTCAGAGGTTTCATCATTTCCCGTGGTGGTGACTGGCCCCCGAGGTCATGTGATTTAACGCCGTTGGATTACTTCTTGTGGGGTTATGTTAAATTTCGAGTTTATGTCAATAAGCCAGAAACAGTAAATGATATTATGAATAACATCACGCGTGTTATTCGTGAAGTTGACCTAAATTACGTTCTTCTGTCATTGTAAATTGGGTCAACCATTATACACGCAACCCAACGAAGTCCCGGCGGTCACTTAACTGATGTTCTCTTCCATACATAATGACATTAATTATGTTCCGAAATAAAAAAATAAATAAACCTCTATCATTTATAGAACGTGTTCTATTTAAGTTCAAAGATAGGACACTCTCGTTGAAAGACCCTATATTACATTAATTGCATAACACAATCGCATGAGTCATAAGACCGTACATGCTCTTTAGAAAAATACCTGGTTTGTAAACGTAACTTGCAGAATCGACCAGAAAACAACTATTTTATAATCATCACACTTTATACATACATACATACATACATACATACATACATACATACATACAAAATGAAAAATACTCTGAATCACACACACACACACACACACACACACACACACACACACTCACGCACACAAGTATTCAAGTACCACATATATTTAAAGAAAATTTACATAAACACCTTATCTCTTAGTGCACGTACTGCCATTAAGTATGTGCCCAAGCTTGGCCAGTTTTGGCTGTTTAGAATCAAGTCCCAGCATGCTGTCCTCCGTCTGTAGGAAGCCAAAAATACTTCCGGTTAATATTTTTTCCTAATACCCTCCGTCTGCACGCATGCTGCCAAAACATGCGTCCAGTCTTCCTGTGCCCCGCAAAATGGTAAATCCTCCTGCCATCATCATCAACAATCTTGCGAGCTTTCCGCTCTCCCAACCTAAGCCATGCTATTCCCCTCCTCTGTTTTATACCAAATTCCAAAATATATGTTTCCTTACCCCACTCAGTTTTTATTTCATTTCGTAGCTCCAGTGTTGATCTTTGTCTACATTCAGATTCTATTTCCGGCCTGTTTATATCACATAGTCGTCTCTTGATTTTTTCACGGCACTGCGTATATTTTCATTACCCCTTTGCCAGATATCGTTTAAGCCAATATTTTATAATTCCTGTTGTAACGCCGCCGCCCACCATTTTAGATGCTCTATGTTGTTCATTTGACGACGATAACGTATTGCTCTCAGAGTTGTTTGATGACCTTTAATTATTCGCACCAGCACCTAACTACATTTAGTTTAGCAAATACAGCATCTTCCCAGCATCCTAGTGAAGTAACAAACTGTTCCACTGCAGGTCCATCATGCTCTCCAGTTCCCATAGTTTATTTTCTTCCTTATTACGTGAGCGATACAATTGCGCCATTTTTGAGGCGTTACTTCCCTAAACGCTGCAAAACAAGATTTCTAACCGTGGCCAACTTGAATGTTTTGTTGTGTCTTGCTATCCAATTTTTCACCTGGTTCCATACAGGTTCAGTCGGATTTAGGAGCCTAAAGTAATGTCCTGCTGTTTCCTTCAAATCGTCCACAATGTACCTTCCACACGCGCTTTTTAAGGGTTTTATCAGTTCTACTAATTCCATTTTTACCAAGCCTTCGTTTCATTCGATGGCATTGTTTTGCAGCCAAGTTATAAATCATTTTTACTCCACGATTTAATTGGAATACCTATGCTGTGATTGTACGATATGGTATTGTATATTATCCATAATAACGACACTATTTGGCTGCAATTTAGGAAGACTTTTTTTCGAACCAGGATCTGAAAACACCAGCCATTTCTATATGCTAGTTCTCACTTTTTGGAGTAAAACACTCTCTACCTTGCACAAATTCAGAAATGCCTCCTTCATGGAGGAGAATCAACCTCTTCCCTTTCCCACTGGGAGTTTTAAGACCCCCTGGTTAGTCCCAACAAAAATGCCTGTCTCTTTGTTTTGTCAGTAGTGTCAAACGAAGCTTTTGTGGTTGTATGACCTTCATTAGCCCAGGTCTCATCTTAATAATATATTTTATTTCCCTTTTTTCTCCTTTTCTTATTTTACGTAAATAGTGTCTGCGCCACAGCACAATATCGCCCTGTAACGGGAAATTCTTGATCAGTAGCATCTGGAAATCATCGTTCCTCGGGTTGATGCTATCTGCTGCAGTGTTCTTGTCCTCGGCTATTGCTGCTCGCCGGCGGCTGTGTTTTGCGGCAGTAACTCCCTAGTCCGTAGTTGTTTTGGTTATTTGTAATGCCCGTAGCTCGCGGCTTACCTTTCTGCAGCCTCCGCGAAGACTCTGGATGTTCGAAGGATGCTGGTTCTCTTCATTTTTTTTATCCTCGGCTAGCTGAAGTTATTGCTGAAATATATCAGAGCATGGACTTTTCCTTGGTAAAGAAAACATAGATCTCGGGTGTGGTAAAGGAGAGAAAATAGAAGTGCTTTAGTTACAAAAGACGACACTGCTGCTTCTTTTATTTAGCTACTTCTGGTGGTTCACAACACTGATATTGTCGCCGTTAAAACACTGTTCACTTCTGTTGAAACACGGCGCTGATATGACGCGAAGTTTATATACTTAGTAGATGTCTTTATGCGTAGCGATTCTTATGTGTGTTGCGAAAACTGTCTTAATTCACTTTTGGCGCGATATCTCTCAAATATCCTGCAGCATTTCTCCTTGCCTGTAGTTTAGAAATGACCCCCGATTTTGGTCCTAGCAGATCTATTTATAGTCGCAGGCTTCTTGAGCTGCTTCATTTCCTATTGGTGCATTTTTAGCGCCACTCAACGCGTCTCACTATTTCATATAAATTTACAGGGATCTCATTGGTCAAATTTTAAAATAAATCCCGGCTTTTCCTAATTTTACCGTTAAGCTTGTTGTCTCCCTCACTCTGGTCACGGCGAATTATCGTACAAAGGCACAATAGCTAGACACCCTCTCTGTATGAACAATGCCCCTGCTACCAGAGAGACATCGTAAAACTAAACTTTTTTTGCCTTCGAAGACACTTTTCCTGCAGCTAAAATATCTCGTTGTGGACAGTATTTTAACATTGCGCTTAAATTACTTACATTAAACAATTTATAACTCCTCTAATATTAGTAACCTAAATACAGACATATCGTTAAATCACCCTTCTTAAGCTACACAGGCAGTAAAAGAAAAAGATTTGTACATAGCATAATTTAACCTCACTAAAAATTAATTAATCAAATTATTAATAATTATATATCTCAGGCTCGGCATAGAGTTGCCGTTTCAGTTTACCATTCCTAATCTTTACCTAAAATATACTGCATTTCCCTTAGTAAATATGGTTTATTATCAATTAAAATAATTATGGGCGGCTAGTTTTTCCCATTGCGCCAATTCCCGCCTACTCTCTCTGCTTTGAATAAATCAGGAGCCTAAACTAACTGCATACGTATTTAAACTGTGGATTCCCGTTTTGTAGCAACAATAAAAAATATATTCAAATGTTATTATCATGTATTTTGGTTCTAAACGTTTAAGGACTTTATACGCAGTGTTTATTGATGCTGATTGTTAAAGTGTCTCAAGCATCCAAAAATATGCACGCACGTGCATTTGTCGTCAAGAGAGTAGCACTTTGTGTCGACGATATTCTAGAAGAGAGTGAAAATCTGGGGCTTTCTTTCCCTTTATATACCTTAGCCTAGTGACGCTTACTTCCGTGTCTCAAAATGTAACAGCATTTCTAATTGGTCCTCAGACCGCGTTACATTAACATGTATGAGAATATTCTACTACAAAGTTTTGCGCTTACGCGCCCCATGGCGCGTCAGGAAGCGGATTCAATATCTCCGTCTCTTTCTTTTCTCTATCTGTCTCTTTCTATTTCTCCTTACCGCTACCGGCTCCCTGTTCATTAGCTTGGTGAAAGGTGGGCTCTACTTAGAATTATCTTTTACCTGGAATTTACTAGCTCACCCGTCTCTTACAATCTGCTTTGTACAATTCTTGGTTGTTAAATATTTTAACATGTTTCTTGGTGAATTATATTATTACTATGTACAATTCTTATATGTGTGTGTGTGTTGTGCGTGTGTGTGCGCGGTGTGTGTGATATATCCCTTTACAGTCCCTATCAATCACATTTTTACGATTTCTGCTCAAAAATTTAAATCCTATTTCTTTTAATAGAGTGTACAGGGAAGATTGTTTCAAGTCTGCCAAATCAGGATAGCTGTTTATTGCTGCCAACACCTTTTTAAAGATTGGTGGTTCATTATTTGCGTCAAATACATGCTTTGCGACGCACCGCAGATCTCACAAATTCATTGCAGTTCGCATCCAGAACCTTTCTCACACTTTTCCTTTTCTTGCCCGGAGTGCAGACCTTGCCTCGCACTATAAATGGTTGACTTAGACACACCAATAAATTCCGAGATTAATGCCACAATGTCATTTACGGAAGAGGCTGACCACTTCTCACAAAACTTACTGAACACGTTTAGAACAATAATTTGTTTTCCCATGACTGTTTAAAGGTTTTCCTTGTTACTTCAGAAGAAGCAGGCTGCTCGTTGTCATACATGGTAACACTCACAAGTAACGGACTGATTTGAATGTGGCGTTGGCCATTCTACAGCAAAGCAGACGGCTTGTGTAGGGAATTGCTAAACTAATTCTTTTACCGTTAGTGTTCCTTTCCTTCTTCCTTCCAAGGTATAGGCCAATGACCTGTTCGGAGGCTAATTTTCAATGTCAGTTGTGTTGATCACTCCATCGTCTTCGTGGTCGTCCCAAGTCTCTAGTTCCCTTAGATTTAAAATACATTGCTAGCTTAGGTAATCTACAAGGTGGCATTCTCATAACATGCTCTTTCCATTGCTTCTGGTAGTTGCATATTTCGTCTACTATAGTGTTCCTTTTCTTTAATCATAAGTCATATTCTTTAGATTGTGTTAATATTGTGCTAATATTCAACCTGTATTACCTATTTGAATGCTACAAATTGTCTGTATGTATACACCCGAGCTATTTCTACGCCCGCAACCGGCTATTGTAGAGCCATGTTTTGGTTTACTTCAACCTTAGGATAAAGCAAGTGTATATCCCAACATGCATCGTTATTACGAGTTTATTTCTATAGTTCTGACTGGATTGGTACAGAATAACAAATAAAAAATCTGATGTGTTACATTCACATGACTTTCTCTACTCTTGTTCAAACTATTTTTACAAACGTTTATTATCCATCTACTTCATGTTAATCGAGATAAACGTTTGCAGACTCTATCTTATTGATAATTTTCTTGTAAATGTAAGGGGAATATATATTTACAAGGGCAATATAGAAATACAGTAGCCTTTAAGCATAGACATTACTCTTTATAGCTGGTTGCTATGTTCAGCATCATTCTCTTTGCCACAGATTAATACTCTTTGTATATCCAAGACAAAAAATGAATAACGAATTCCCATTTGAGAAAATAAGTATTGAAAATTTTAAGGGAATAACAAGCAATATCTCGAAAATGGTTCACTCAACAAAAAAATGTATATAACATAAATTGTGTATTTTAACGGGATCTACATTTTTTGGTAGTAAAATTTTGTCTATCTCTTAGGTTTACCAGTTATGCAAAAGTCGTTCACAATGAAGAATACTTTTGGAGACATTCCCAGAAAATTCAAGGTATACGTTTTATTTCTCATGAAAATATCTTAAACATATGATATTTTAATCAAAATCGTTAGAGCCATTTTTGAGAAAATTAAAATTTTCAAAAAATGTTCCATGTAAAGGGTAATCTGGGGTGGAGGGATTTTCTTGAAAACCTTCGTGTCGCATCTCTGGAAGATACTGAACCTAAATACCAAGTTTGGTGTTTATCCGACTGTTCGTTTCTGAGTTATGCTGTTCACAGACACACACAGACAGACAGACAGACAGACAGACAGATACACACACACACACACGGACATGTTTCCAAAAATGCTTTTTTTGGATTCAGGGGGACTCAAAACACATATTTCCGGTGAAATCTCGGTATCGTAAAGCATACTTACTACTTTCTCTACTTACTATACATAGTAGAGAAAGTAAAAATGCTGGAACGAACCTCAATGGATCTCACTATAGGCATTCGATAACTGTGGTTCATGGGCGTAACAACTGCTTAGGATCTCTCATCATGTGCCATACTCTTAAATAGTATGAACTGATTTCTCATTGATTTACAGTGTGTTTTGCCATCTTACATCGTAAATACAAAAAGACAAGACAACTTATGGATGAGTGGTACGAAAATATGTAACATGGATTGCCTATTATACTTCAGACTCGCCTTCACATTTTTAATTCCATATCTCCTTTAGACCACTGATTCCCTATCTCAAAATGTGCAGTAGATCATCCTCTATTCCCTGCTTAACTTTTGCACACTTTTACTGAAACGCCTTCTAGATATTTAAATAAAGAATACTTGGTATGCCGCATTATGTGTTCATATATCGAAACTCTGTAACCACTGAAACTTGTCAGAAACGTTTCTGATAAGTGAGACATTTGAAGGTTTTTGACTTCGTGTAGCATTATAGCCCCCTCCCTAGGTAAAATAAGTATGATGTCAATACTCTATCATCGGCAGCGAAAATCGCACTTGATGAGTAAGTCCAGATTTACCACAGTAGATTGCGCGCTCTTTTACTGATGCCACTACGAGGTTGTTGGTGCATTGCGGAAACGATATTAACGTGGTGTTTAATTATGTGTCAGTTCTTTCAAGTACTTTCAGCGTAGTGTTAAATAAAGAAACTAAAACCGAAATCATGCTTGAATAAATGTTTTAACGTAAAGCATACTTACTATCCACTTACTGTAAAAATCAAATAGGTAGAGTGGTTTATAAGTATAAAACAATAAAACTTATGGTGCTTATCGAAGCATTCATTGAGAACAAATAAAGTAAAATGGGTACTTTTGTTTACCAATTTAAGAAAAAATGCAATAGAACAAAGTAAGAGATTTTATTTAAACATTAAATGAAGAGACTTAAAACTGACCTGTCTTATTTTAATTTGAATGTTCAATAAAACGAAATAAAAACGAGGTACAATGTTGGTAACGAGCTTATACTGAAGATATGAGCACCTGATAGTGAGTGGCTGAGAGATACCACAGCAGTGATAAGCGTTTATGTGGTCAGTTATTCAGGCCGCTATTATACGCAATTAAGCGCAAATTACAATTTTTACAAAACAAAAATACTAAATTGTGGCGAAAAGAAGGACCTAAGGAAGAAAGTGGAAATAACAACAAATGTAGAATAGTGTTATCATATGGTATACTTCAATAAGACTTGCCATAATCGCTCCGTATTATGTGAATTATAATGCGATGAGAAGTGTTGAGTTCAGATAAGAACTCCATTGCCGCGTAAAAATTCCAAAGAGCTGTTGCAAAATTTCACGAGAGTTTTAATGTCGTCCTTAGAGGGTGTTAAAAGTAGAAGTAATAATCACTTTACTGCGAGGATAATATATGCTAATTATTTTGTAGTATCGTTTTCGAAAGTCGGATAGAGTGACAAAAGCGTTTGTGTTTTGTTTCAAACTCTGAAAACAAATGCCTAGGTTATAGGAAGCTTTACACGTAGGCATCATTAGCTTCAGAATATGCATTACTTTAATTGCGTTAAACGCCCTTAAGCTCACAAGGGTGGTCTTATTTTGCATAAACGGTCCATAAAGGCGAACACCTCTGTTTCGTTATTAATTTTACCTATACATCAAGCATGTAATTAGCCCTTTAAGGCCTGGTAGCAGCAGTTTCCTTAACGACCAAGCATTTTCCTAGGTGCATGGAGCCAAGTCTGGTAGCACTTCAGGGAAAACACTTTCTGGCCAGTTTAATGTTAATTTCTTTCTTTCTAAACCTTCGGAAGATGCGTGGAAGTTAATAATTTGTTCTCAACTCTATGGTCCAGCCCTTGAAATTCGGAGATTGCAACTAGAAAATGACAAAAAATTACTATAATTGTTTCATTTTAGAACTTAAGGATTACGTTGATACGTAGCCTTACTCCCTTTATTTTAGCCACTTTGATGCAATATCAACAGAAAACGTGTAATGTGTACATTCACACGACTTTGTGATAAATTTAAATACATCCACTACTATAAAGAAATCATATTATACGTTATCCACGATACACATATTCCTAGGAATGATTTCAAATTAAACAGTGAGTGCGCAGTAACATACAACATTCGAAAACGACATTAAATTCCTAATCGTGATAATAATTTCTTGCGATGGAAAGAAAGAAGAGGAACTACAAACTTTTAAGTATTTCCGTCATTTGTCACACTTGGAAAAGTGTAAATATGGAATATTTCCAAAATGGCTAACGCTACAAAAGAAAAACTATTACTTCGCACAATTGTGTGTTTTAAATAACTTTATATTTTTCCTATAGTACGTTTTGTCTCTCTTATGATTTTCAAATCGTACAAAATTATACACAATTCATTCTGTACGAAGACCTCATAGGCGTTTACAGAAAATCCAGGATACGAATGTAATTTGTCACTAGATATTTCAAATATATTATGCTTTGTCAAAATTAATGAAGCTATTTTTGAGAAAATTAAAAATAAAGAAATATTTTCCATGTAAAGTAGTTGGGGTTTTCGCGAAAATCTTCGTCTGGCATATTTAAACGGTGTGTGACTCAAGTATAAACGTTGCTATTTAACAGAATTTTCGTTTTTGAGTTATGCTGTTCACACACATAGATACAGACTAAAAATGCTGCTTTTTGGTGGGTATCTTTTGTTGTGGACCTCAAAATGTGTATTTCCGATGAAACCTCGACATCAGTTTTTGGGTAAATTGTCATACTTTTGCCCGGATTTGTGTCACTTTTGCCCGCATTAGGTCTTACGCTTGCTCTAACGTAATGCTGCCAACATATGAATAATGCCACCGAAGCCGGTAAGATACTCAGCCTCAAAGCGTAGCCGAGAGATTGAGGGCCCTCAGCCTCAAAGCGTAGCCGAGGGATGTTTTTTAGAAGGAGAGGAGTGTAGCAAGTTGCGGCCTCGGCCGCAACTGCGAAGCGACGACAGAGCTTAGCCCAGGGATCTGCGCGTCTAAAACTCGAATAATTCACGTTCGCAGAAACAACAGCACATCGCATATTCAGTGCATTTCACTTCTTATTTAGGTTGGCAGTACCCACTTTGCATGGAAAAATGGCTACGTTTGTTGTTTTGCTTACGCTATTTGCCTATATAAGTGAAACACCTAAAACGGGTGGGTAGGTGGGCACCAGATATTGGAGAGACCACATCATGTTCTAAACTTACTCCTAAGGTAAGTTATTTCATTATTTTTCACTTCCTTATTCCTAATTTAGGTGGGCAAAAGTATGACAATTTAGCCCAGCTTTTAGGTAAAAAAAAATTGAATTTGATTTATGGACGCTCTTTAACTGCTGTGGTCCTTAGCGTCCCATTCTATATTTGGGGTGAAAGACCGGTAATTTTGCTAGAGGTCTCTTTATCAGGCTTGAGGTTCTTTTACGTGCCGTAAATCTACGACACGGGACCACCGGCTTTACTTCCCTTCCTAAGGCAGCCATGCTAAGGATTTTTACGCCCGAAAAATCCATCGCCCTCTGCCGGGTTTGAGCCCGCGACCACGGAACTAGAGGCTAGCATGGTAACCACTACACCGTGGAGGACGGCAGTTTTTTTAGGTGGAATACAGAACTACTTCTATCCATTGCAGTTTGTAATGGTATTAAATAAAAGAGTGTTTAATTTTATAATTTCCTTTAGTTTAACATAAAAATTTTTAAAGGGGTTCTAAAGGGGTTATGTTTATTGAAAGTGATGTGTTATAAAAGCGGAAAGAAATAGGTCATTGGGGGGTATGTTCATGGCTGGGAATAGACAGTTGATCGTCATCACGTGCGTCAATGAAGAAGCTGTTCTGCGCTGGCGATTCCCCGAAGAAAATTTTACGTATTCATTCCTGGAGACACCAAGGTTAGGAGCATGAGTGGCCGAGGAAAGATGTGTAGGGGAACACAATGGATTATTACACAACTGCAGTATGGTATAGATCGAGCAGTTAAGACCGTCAATGGTTGTTATTGGAATAAAGTCTCGCACCAGTGGATAGTGCAATTTATGTTATTATATACAGGACAACTCTGCAAATATACTCGACATTAAGTGACTGTGAAACATGTTAATATAAGTACAAGTTTAAGTCACATGAACATGCTTAGGGAAGCTAGAACTCTGCAGGTACGTCGTTCTCGCTGGTGAGACGAAGGAGACGCTAGCTCGCTAGCACATCAAGAAGGTATTGCTTGGTGTATATGTGCCCCATTAACCACTGTAATATATGGATGGGGCGAAGGTGGTCTTCGATTAACGTCATAGTACTTCCCGTGCAAGAATCGAGAAGAACGTGGGAGTTACAGATGGCGAGTTGTCGGCAAGATTTCAAACTTCAATCGTTAATATATGGAAATTACGTAGCAAGTTCATCGTTTGGGAGATGTCCGACTGTCGCTGTGCATTTTACCTTGGTCTAGTCTAGAAAACTGCATATTTCAGTTTGGGCAAGGAAATTCCAAGGCTTAAAAGGGTAAAATTTATTTAAAATCAGGGGGTTAAGATTGGCATGTCAGCTTCAAGTTGCGCATCTCAGTCAGGCGTAGTCAATTATGTTTCCTTGTAATGTAAATTCGTTCAAAGAGATATGAAACTATGTCAGAGATACCCAAATTAAATGTTTTGTCCAGAATACCAATGTATGTTTTTATAAGTGATTTAATAATTTGAAAGCGGGTGTAAGTTATCCTAGTACCATCAATGGGGTATTTAATTTAGAGAGTAACGTGGGAGTTACCTTATGATTGTAGAAGTGGGATTCTAAATAATCACATTTGTAAGTTTTAATTACATAATAGTAATTACTATTGCTTTAAAGTGGATTTGGCAATGGAAAACTTTTGGGGAATGAAACTTATTGGTGAAATTTGTGGATTCGCGTTGTAATGAGCCAGGTATATGATTTAAGAAAAATTGTCAAACGGTAACGCTGTAGTTGCTCTAAAATGATTCTAGCACTTATTCTGCAAATGTTGTAGGTAAATAGCTTGTTATAATTGTATAAGGTTCGATTCCCATTGCTTAATGGGGTTTTATGAAGTGTGAAAGTATGAGAGGGATGATCACGAAAGTGCCTACATTTGCTGTAAACAGTACAGAAAATAGAGTAATGCGTTCCAGTGGCCATTTTCCGCACTCCATATGTAGCAGCATACATAAGATAAGAAATACAGTTTGAATACGAACTTTGCGGACAAACTTCAAAGATTGTTCAGATGTTTGCTGAACCGTTGTGATATACAGAACACATTGTCTACGGCGGCACATTACCTATTTATTGAATTTCGTTCCTCACAGTTTCCGGAAGTTGCAGCGCTGGTAATTCGCATCCACGTGTGATTTCAACATGACGGAACACTAAATTCGATGTTAGGCACCACCTTGATGTGTTGTTTCGATATTGGTGGATTGGTTGTGGTGGTCACGTTCCATGGTCAACTCGATGGACTTTTTCTTCTGGGATCAGACTCTCCAGTCGACAGCACCATGGATCTGGCTGCTAGTAAAACCGCCAGTCTGTCTGTAGAAGACGTACTTCTCCTGGTATGGTGAAGCATGCACGAGTCCACGATGTTGATTAGTGTTGATAAGGGCGGTTGGCATTCTGTATAACTGCTTTACAGAAACATTTCTGTTATAATTATATAGGAGACATCGAGCAACTACGTAACGAAGGTGTGCCTGACTTGCTTGAGGTTTATTGCACTACCCGTATAATTCGTTTCGTAATTTTTACTTTCTCTACCACGTACATGGTAGGTAGAGAAGGTATTGCATTCTACCCAAAAATTCGATATCAAAATTTCACCGGAAATACATGTTTTGAGGCCCTCTGGATTCCCCCCCAAAAGAAGCATTTTTTAGAAAAAGGTCCGTGCACGTGTGTGTGTGTGTCTGTTGTGAACAGCATAACTCAAAAACAAACAGTCGGATAAACACCAAACTTGGTATTTAAGCTCATTATTTTCCAAGGATGCAACACAAAGATTTTTCAAGGATTCCCACACCTCCATCTACCCTTTACATGGATCATTTGTCGAATATTTTAATTTTATAAAAATGGCCCTATCGATTTTGATTAAAATACCATATATTAAAGACATTTACATGACAAATAAAATGCATATCTCGAATTTTCTGGGAATAGCCTTTGAAATCGCCTTCATCCGGAAGGAATTTTGTACAATCTTCTATAAGTGGTAAACGTTATGCGATAGCGAAACGTACTACGCAAAAAATGTAGATTCCTTTAAAACACACAGTTTATTTCAAATAAGTCTTTTTTTGCATAAGCCATTTCTGAGGTATCCGTTATTAATGGTTCTAATTGTTCATTTCTTGTCATTCCTTAATGTCTTTTCAACATTCAGTTTTTTCTCGCGATTGCATGGAAACAGTATGGAATATTAAGGCTAGCATATAGCGTCCAGTTCTTAAACATTTGACTATATCATATCTCTTTGTATGTATAACGAAAAGTGTAGCTATTTCCGCGAAGGTTTATTTAGATTATTAGTAGACGTAAAAAAATAAGCTTTAGTAAGAATGACTTGTATACTAATAAACGATAGAGGGTAGAGAAAATCATGTGAATGTTTAACTTCAGATTTTTAAACATTATCTGTTCCTCTGAGGAGAATATTATAGTAGTCAGAAGATAATGGGTAATTGATTAATTTATTTGTAAATAGCAGAACTCGCAGCTCTGCTAGTGTTATTGTGTTAAATGCAGTAACCTCTTCTCCCTTCTCTCTCTCACTCTCCATCTCTTCTACCTCTCATTCTCTTCTCCCGATCCCTTTCTTTACTCCGTCACTCCGCCTTTCCAATTTTTCACCCTAGATCGCCCTCAATCCTCTTTTTCTCTTTCCTGTACGACTTACATGGCATTTGACATTTTGAAAATCAGCAATAAAACTCATTTTGGGGTGTTCATAAAAATTAAAAACAAGTAAAAATTTTAATAGTTCACAAACGTGTGCCTCTTTCCTATGCCTGCAATGCGATTGTAAGTTATTTCGGCGGTAACAGCTTACTTATGCGAATAGTAGTAATGAAAATCTGGTATAACTTTTTAAATATTCTTCCTATCGAAATCTCGTTAGAAATAAAGTGTGTCAGAAATGTTATGCTTATAAACAGTGCTAAGTAATATTTTTCAAGGAACTGAATAGTAAGGCAGATATTTCTATTTTTTGTATTTTGCGCCAGTAGCCCCCCCTCCACCTCTTTCGGGAAAGTAATTAAGTTGTCATATTGTCTACTTTCTATGTGACATATAAGGTACCAAATATATAAAGCACATAACAATTTTCATAACGGTCTGTTCGCTCACATATAAAGCGCGTAAGCACACCTATCTTTCTCTAAAAATGCTCCTGTTCTCAGGGACCTCAAAACATGTATTTCTCTACATCGAATTTTTGTGCGGAATATAATATTTCATCTCAATAACTTTCGGATCTTTGTTTACAAGTTGTTGCTTTTGTTCATTATCATATTATTATTATATTAAATATGAGCCTTCATAAGGAATATCTGGGCATATGCTGACATTATAGTTATTCTTTACTCAATCTATATTACATTCAGAAGTAATATACGAGTAAAGTTTGAGTTTTGTTCATAAACATTATTATTTGTATGACTTTTCGTCACTGAAAACACAAAAGAGCTGGTGGTCAGAATTCAGGTATCTCGTGAGAAGTAAGTGGAAAGGTACTCCTCCAAAAGTAATATCAAAACTTGTGGAACATTTTGAAGCATTTCCGTTTCTTGGAATTTTACCATCCAAGAGCAGTAATTGCATTTCAGTGTTAAAAGTTATGTCTGTGTGCAGCAAGTAAGAGGTAACTTTCCCCTTAACATGGAAGCAGGCTCCAAGCTTTTTCACGCTCCAGTTCATCCGGACTCACTTAACGAGAACAGTTATTATCTACCCTGAATTAATTTTACGTCTGGCAAATTCTGACAATTTCTGCGCCAGCTTTTTCTATTCTAAAGATTGCGAATAATGCATTTCTACTTTCCCTACTGCTTAGGTACCTAAGGTTGAGGAAGTATTTACATATCACACAAAAATCCAATATAGAGAGTTCGTCAAATATACTCGTTTTGAGGCAATCTAAACCATCATTAATAGTGACCTTTTTTAGTAAAGGGTCCACTTGTGTAGGTATCCCTTTCTGTCTGTCTCTTGTGTTCAGCATGAAAACCAAAAATCGAGTTCCTACCTAATTTCAAGCTTCAGTCACACGTCGTTTAAGTATGCCAGTCGAAGATTTTAAAGGAACTTCGCCCCTCCCTCAACCAAACAATTTTTTACATGGAAATTGTGTCGTTTTGATATTTTAAAAAATAGATATAACGGTTTTGATTAAAATGGCATATGTTTGAGATATTATGACAAAATATATATCTTGAATTTTCTGTAAATTCTGTAGAGTTCATTCCATTCTTATTGATTATTTCTAACTGGGAAATAACGAGGGATAGCTAAAACTGATTACATGCAGAAGAAATGTAGAACTCACTGAAATACGCAGTTTGTGCCCAATCATTTTTTTTTCGCAGCGTGGCATTCAGAAGTACGCCTTATTATACTTTTAATATCTACAAGATTTTTTTCCTGATAAAACTTTTTATTTATGATGACAAGCATATATGCAATAATGTACAACTTTTAAGGTACTAAAATCAAATGGGTTTAATGACCTACTCTTTTAACACAAACACATTTTTTTACTCGCCAGTTGTTGTTTATGAGGTGTGTGGTCATAAGAGAAAACCTACAGCTTTCTTCAGAATTAATTCAACACCCTTTACTGTTTAAACTTGAGCACATGTACTCTAACAGAGTATTATAATTTAAACGAACTACTCTTTTCTTTTGCTTTTTTTAGTATGTTTATGGAATTTATTTCATGCGAGCAGATACTCCAAAGTAACAAAACAGGCCTTTGCTATTCTAAATTTAAATGTCAACGTAATTTCAAAGCACTGGAAGGAGAGGAAACAAGTATAGCTTGAGGACAGCCTAATCTTTTCCTTATTTTTCAACAAGTAATATTGAATAACCTATTCAGAAGTTATGCTGTGTAAACTGGTCTCTAATTACTTTTAGTGGATTGGAACTTTGAACACATTTAAGTCCTTAATTTAATGTTCTTGCTAATTTAACCAAGGATGCTTCAGGCATTCGGCTGCTGTGGCACGTCGGTTTGGGTCAAAAGATTGAAGTTGGTACGGTGTAAAATGTTGGAAAATGTATGACACTTCTTTTCCTTCGCAAGATCTCGAGTGTTATTTTACATGTGGCGTGCAAGTAAGTCCATATTACTCAATTTGAACCATTTCTAGGCAAACATTTAACGTGGTTATGTGAGTCAGCTTTCATATTATTAATGTACTCATGTAACATGAGCTTATAAATGGTAAAGAAAGGCCTGGATTGTTGTAGTAAGATTTTATTCCAACGACTACACTCATTAATCAAACTAACGGAACCTGTAATTTTGCTGGGTTTACCCAGCTGAACAAATACTACTTCATCCTCTCTCTTATCTTTTAGATAATATTTACAAAATCAGTTGTAAAGTTGTATTTTTCTGGATAATCCTAAAAAACTGTATTAATGCTATATTTAATATTCATTAAACGCGAAGAACAAACCGAAATGAAAAACGCTAATTTGATTAACCACGTAATATTTTGATGTGCAGACCATAGACAAAGACTTCAACAATGAAAAATCAATATAAACTTTCAAATACTCTTTCAGTGCAAAATATACAAGTATAAAGGTTTTTCAAAAGTATTATACTTATGTTAAAAAAATTTCGCAGAATACAATAAGTGAGGTTCAGACTTTGTTCTTACCCCAGTATCCTTCCCTTTGCTCTATTCTCTATGTAGGACTAATGTATGGTGTATACTCGTACTAGGTTTCAAAGCAATAGGCTCATTCGTTCTTGAGTTGTAATATCTCTCTCTCTTATCTCCCCTCCCCCTCTCTGTTCCCCCACATGCAGAATTAAGTGAAACTTGTTTGGAAACAAATTACTTTTAATGTTTTGGTTGCTCGTGAATGAATAGAATAAAATGGCAAAAGAAAATCTGTTATTTGCTACAAGTAAGGCAAGTTCATCTTGAATAGAAAATTCATAAACAGTTGCACAGTATTGTGAAATGTATCTAAAACATACAACGTGTTGAGTAGTTTTGCAATTCACTTTTGAACTTTTCATGGAATATTAATTTTTGTGGTGTTACACCTCACGTGTTCATAATTCGTGACCGGACCAGTATCTTAATCAGGTTGCTCTTTCATGACGGGGTTGGAGGTTACAGTGGATAACAGTGGTTACATTTTGCACCAAGGTGGAACTGGGTGATAGAGCGCTGGATAAAAATATCAGGTGACGACTGTTCTTAAGGATAATGCTTAGATATTTTCTAAGTGAGACAAAGCCCTAGAGAAACAGTGAGAATTTATCATGTTAAATTTTCTAACCGATGAATGTTCGATTTTGAACGCAGATTTGGAAAGGGTGATTTCTTACGCAAGAAGAGAGGACCTCAAACAAAGTCTGCAGTTTAGACAGTGAGATCCAGAGACCAAATAATGGATAACTTAAATATATATTTTATGAGCATCTAGTGCATCCGATGCAAACAGATGCTATTACTAGGATTTGAGCCTTGGATAAGATTAATCAGCGCCTACTGCTTCAGGGCCTAGAATTCGTGTTTCGAAAAACGTGGGATGTTCTTTTTCACAGTAATTTGACTTGGGCAGTAAAGTGCACGCATAAAGCCAAGCGCATTTTTAGGAATGATTTTCCAAAACTTAAACCATTTTCATTTTCCCGAAAACTATTTCTTATATTTAGTATTTTCACAGTATATGACCTCCGTTTTCAGTTATTTATGAATTAAATATAAGTGTAAATTGTAAACACTTCATACACGGTATCCCTTCCTCTTTTCGAGCGAGAGCTGAGGCCATCCTAATGCCAGCGTTCACCTGGGAATGAAGTTGTCAGCCTTATTTTTAAGTTCCCTTGTTTTAGCCAGTTTATGATACTGTGTTTTTTACTGTTTTCGTTACCGCTTATAACCGCAGTTACACAACACACACACACACACAAACACACAAACACCCATGTCCATGGCGGGACTCGAACCCGCGACCCTCAGCTCGACGAGCGCCGGAGCTATACACTCCAGCGACCATGTCTACGCGGGCCGGCTATTCGTAGCTGAGCTCGATGCCAAGGATATCATGGTAAGCGAACGACATGTGATTCAATGGTGCAGTTTTGTCAAATGTTACAAGTTATTAAGATAAACAAAAGCCTATAAGATATTTTGCACTTTTCGAAGGCTGTTATTCGTAGTTTAAATGTGGACAACTGCACTCTTCCATTCTATGCCTCCATGCAAGAGAGATAGACTAGATCCAGCCGAACTGATCACTTAGCACACCTATTGCTATTAATTTTTATACAGAGTGGAATCAGAATACTGGACACAGGAATTAAACATGCAGAATCAGTTTTTTACTTTCTCTACCATATACCTAATAGGTAAAAGATATTGCATTCCACCCAAAAATTCTCTATTTCACCGGAAATACATGTTTAGAGGTCCCCTGAAGAAACAAAAACATTTTTAGAAAAATATCGTTGTGTGTGTCCGTGTGAACAGCATAATTAAAAGACTAAAAGTCGGATAAACACCAAACTTGGTATTTAGATTCACAATAAAATCCCCCACTCCAAACTGCCCTTTACGTAGAAGATTTTTCAAATATTTTGAATTTCTAAAAATTGGCTCTGACTGTTTTGTTTGAAATGTCATATATTAAAGATATTTACATGACAACTAAAATGTATATCTTGTAGCCTTTTAAGTCTTCATTCGCAAGGAATTTTATATTATCTTGTATAACTGGTAAACGTTAAGCGATAAACGAAAACGTACTACATAAAAAATGTAGATATCTTTAAAACACAGTTTATTTCAAATAACTTTTTGTGGCATCAGCCATTTCCGGGATATCCATTATTAATGGTTCGAATTATTTAATACGTGGCCATTCTTTTAGTCTGGAGATTTGAAATTGTTTCTCGCGATTATTGTTTGGAAAGAGAAGAGAATTTTAAGGCAGCGTTTAGCACTTCTTAAACATTTGACTATCGCTATTCCCTTTGTATCTATAACGAAATGTGTAATGCGGCTATTTCCGGATAGATTTATTTCGATTAAAATGAAGTAGGAAAATAAACTTTCGAATTATTTGTATACCCACTAATAAACGATAGAGAGTAGAGAAAGTCATGCAAATGTAACACATCAGTATTCTTTTTTCTCTAATACTTTCTCCCTGTTAATTTTAAAGAAATATAATAATACAAGCCTGTTGTAATAAGAGTTAAAAATTGAATCAGAATACAATATTGAAACTATTTATTTTTATTTAATAATACATTTTCTATAAGCAATGATTCATTACAGTGTTAAGATGAAACAGAAGTACGAATTCGACTAAAAGAAAAACTTTCTGTTTTTAATATCCTTACACACTATATCATCATGTAATATTTATTTTCTATTTTGTGCTCTTTAAATGCCGTCACGAGAGGATTTAAATAGTCGCTATTGACACTGAAAATCGAAGTTGATTTTCTCCGCTTTCAAAACTCTCCCCGCAATTTTTTCAATATCATTGTGAAATTTTCAGCACTTAAGCATTGACGGTTTCTTATTGAAGCTTAGTTTCCATATTTACTGTACAGTTCAGCTTGTTTAGATCTTTTATTTTAATTTAAATTATATAAAAAGCTTAGTATTTTCAAGTGTGAAACTATTTTTATAATTTATTCCTATTTTATTTACACTTTAAACGGATACTTATTATTTTAGGTGCTCTTTGAGAATAAAAATAATTGTAATATTGAAGAACTATTATAATACGGTTTGTGGAACATTTTATATCGAATGAGTTAAAATCTAATAAAATTATAAATATTTTAAACTAAATCATTTAGAAACCTGAATATATATATATACATCCATTTATAATAGCAATGCTATGGCAGATCCCATAGAAAGCTCCACAGAACATCTAACTCCAATAATTTGTTTTCCATATCATAATTCAAATTTGTTACAGGTATGTAGTTAGTCATGGCCCTTATTAATGAAACAAAATGAAGTGTGGAATTAAATAAACAACAAATAAGCTTGCTGCTTTTGGACTGTATTCCCTTTTTGGTATGGTTAAAAACATTATTATAAAATTTATCTCTAAAATCAACAGGGGAGAGAGATTTGAGAAAAACTGACTTCCCATGTCAAATTCCTATTTCCAGTGATTTGATTTCCACGCTGTAAATGCATGTAAAAGGCGTCCATGTTTCCCTTAGCAGAGCCCCAATCTCTAATACTCGGACTAGAGCATCCTCTGCTTCCTATTTAGTTTTTGTACGCTTTTACCGGATCATCGTGTGCAAGGGTTGCTGAAATAGCGTTGCCCTTTTCTCTTGTATACGGAGAAGACTAGGTTAACATGCTAGTGACATCATCGTTCCAGAAAGAAGGTTGCCTAGAGACCATCAGATTATGTAGCACTAGACGAGGCATGCAATTCCTTTGCATGTCTTCTACTGAACTTGGAGAAGCTTTCTAGTACTTCCTCTCTGTAGATTGATAAAACACTCTGCTTGTTTACTTGATCATGTCATGCACTTACTAGCATGACATGATGAGATTGCATGTACAATCTCTACAAGTATTTATATATACCTTATCGTTTGTTAAAAATAATTTAGTTTAGAGAGTTGAAGATAATTTTAAATCGATATAAACTAACTTCTAAATTATTTTCTAATATAGCAGCAGTTTCACTTAAAATTGCATCCAAATTAAAAAAAAATCACATTTAGTGCTTAGGCCTTGGAAAATTTGAATTCTCGCTGCAGGGTAAGCACGCTTACATTCTCAAAAGACTTACATGAAACACTCGTACAACGTGTATTCTCAGCCCATTATAGTAACTGCATGTAACCCATAAACCGTGTGGAAAGGGTGTACAAAGCAGAGACAGATCTCAATGAGTAGTTACACAGAAACAGCATATAAACACCTACGTTTTATCTTTCACAGAAGCTGTAGAAAAACACTATGAGACCAGGGACGTTTGGCAAAAACAGTTGTATTTGTAGGTAGTTGGGAAAATAACTTGACAGGTAAGTTCAGGTCCTTTGCAAAGTAGAATGTGCGCTGTTTTTCTGGTGCCGCTGCGAAGTTGTTGCGGCATTACGGGAACAATATTACCTTGCTAGTGGTGTGTAACTCCAACGGCGGTTCTTTCGTGTATATTCAACGAAATTAATCAGTAACTAAAACAGAAACATAGTTGTTCAATTTTGAACGAAACAATAAAACCAGATAAATGTTTTAACTTTATAGTTTACTTATTATGTACTTAATGTGAAAACTGCATGGATACAGTTCCATGTAAAGGTCAGTTTGAAAAGGAGCAAGTTTCTGAAAACCTTCGCATCGTATCGTTGAAAGATGCTAGACTTACCAAGTTTGGTATTTATCCAATCTTTAACTTTTCAGTTATGCTATTCTCTCTCTCTCTCTCTCTCTCTCTCTCTCTCTCTCTCTCCCCCACATCCGTGCGTGGGGACCTTTCTCTAAAATGCCATTCTTGGATTCAAGGGACCTCAAAATATGTATTTCGGTGAAATCAATATCAAGTTTTGGTAGAAAATGTGGTTGTTATTTTAAAACATAGAAAGTTTTATCCGAGTTTTTTCTTTAATCTCAAAAGTCATTACTAAAATCTTGCATAATCACCAGTACCAATGTGTGTGGAGTTTTACGATTTGTATAGTAAGGAATTTATTTTTTCAACAATTTGAAAAATAGATTAGTTTTAAAACGTTCTATTGGGAGTCTAATACATAGACTCTAGATACTCATAACTTTTGGAGCCACTGCTGCCTTTTTGCATTTTACGAGAGAATTTATTTTCAAACAATGCGGAACTAACTTGCATATTGCGTTCTGATTTTAAAATGAAAATAGTGTGCTTCATTAAGACGAACTAAAGTAGTGCTCCCGTGCGTTTTTCCTAACCCTCAGTATTCCTAATATATTCAATTTGTAATGACGAATTATGCTAAATACTGGATTACTAAATTTTATATTCCTAAAGAAAAGTTTAAAATTAATTTTATTAAATTAATTACTTTCTAATGAAATTGCAATTTATTGTGAAATGGTTTTAATTAAATTACAGTTCATTGTCAAATGTTGATGCTGCAATTTATTTTTCGTAGAAGTTTTCGAAATAGCTATTTGACTGCAAGTGTGGTCGAGGGGTCAGCGTTCTGGCTTTTCAATCCAGAAATCCTGGGTTTAATTCCCGGCTGGGGCGGGGAATTTTTCTTTATTCATAATCATTCCCTACGCGGAAGTATAAATGTGAGAATGAAACTGAGTGTGTTTCCTAAGTAATAAAATTGCAACGTTAGCAAACAGCTATTGAACATGGTGGTTCCAGTAGCAAGGTCACCAACATTAACCTTGGTGGCGAACTGGCGATGATTATTCTCGCCTGGTTGTTCATCTTAAAAATCAGTGACTTACAGCGCATATTTAGCTGCTCTATGAACTAAATCATAAGTAAATTTACATAAAAAGAAAGTAAAGAAATTCAGTTATCAAATATGATTATATTCCATGTCTGCAATAGTAAATATATCAAAAGAGAGGATTTAATATAGTTCATGCACATATGTGTAGTAAAATAGGCAAAACACGCGAGTAGGTTAGGTTACCAGCACTGAATGCAGGAAATTCAACTTTTCGCCATGACAGCACGAATGGGAAGTGGATCAAAAAACACTAATGTCGAAAAAATATATTTTAGAATTGTTAGTGTTAGGAAAAGTATCCATTAAGAAAAATACATTAGGTAAATTCATAAGAGACTCCAGGGAGGTCTGTTGATCTTCCTGGTCTGTCACATTCCTCATCTTCACAAGTGTTAGAACCCTGATAAGCACACTGAATATGGAAGGATGCTATCTCTGCTGTATGTTTACCGCTCAGAACACTCACCAGGGACGGCTTGCGTCGGCGCTTTTGGTGTTGTGGACTCATGAATTTGTTTTTAGTGCAACAGAAGACTTCCCTATCGTGGGTATGTGCCGCTGCTTTTTCAACGTCTGAAATGCGGTACCATAAAGGTCTGCAGCGCTGTATTCTTCGTTTACAGTTATTTATGTACGCAAATTAAGGCTTTAGCGGACGAATTCGGTGTTTCCGGACGAGTCGGAATACGGGATAAGTTCAAAAGCTTTTCGTGTGTAGTAAATACAGTAGTTTTTAATAAAAGCTCTCTAAATAAATTAAACAAATGACCATCAGTTTAAAGCTATAGCATGTCATTACATTTGTCGCTAATTGTATAGGAACAAGTTACTAACAAAACAAAAACAGTGAATAAAATAGTTTCACTCAAAACTAATTTTTACATTAAATGGTAATTGTTTTCATCTTTATAGGCTACATACAAATAGGGTGTCGTTTGTACTTATCAAAGGCTTTGCCTATTTTGTGAAAATATGAGATAATCCCGAGGAAATTTCAATCCGAGCCATAAGCACTCAGTTGGAACTGCGCTGTGTTGATTGTTTTTAAAAGGCCGCTAAAGGCATGCTACATATCTTCCCGCTCGTTAACAGTCCGACAAGCAACTGTTTAGAGAGCATCTACATATGTTTAATCACAGCAGCAGAAACCGAAATACATTTACTTAATTTTGAATTAAAACTTTTACATACAGGGAGAGCCAAAAAACTACGAACCGCCTGCGCGGTGTTTTTCCTATCCGCGTCCTCGGCGCTCGTTGCTGTCTGCCGCTATCATAGAAAGGCGCGGATGAAACCATACAACATTTTTAAAACTACTTTTAAAGGCTTTACTTACCAACTTTATGAAAGGAGATGCCACTGTCGTTGTCCATACATTTTTGGCACCTCTTTAGGAAACTATCCATCACTCGCCAATTTTTTTCGAGTCAACAGTTGAAACCCGTACATATGTGAATACAATTTTGCCCCCTTTATTTAGAGAATTAACAGCCAGGTGCGTGATTTTGCTTTTTTTCAACAAGGCTCTGCAACAGCCTATACAGCCAATACAGCCAATATTTCGATGAAAAAAATTGAAAGGGTATTTGAGGAAAGAATTATTAGTACAGATTTGTGGCCCCCTCGGTCCTCCGACCTAACCCCCTGCGATTTCTATCTCTGGGGTAACTTAAAACAAAGTATACAAGTCAAACCCACACACCCTGGAAGAATTAAAACAAAATATCCGCCAGGAAATTGCCAGCATTTCTCAACGTGAACTACGGCGAGTGATGGATAGTTTCCTAAAGAGGTGCCAAAAACGTATGGTCAGCGACGGTGGCCAGTTTCAGCATTTCCTTTCATAAAGTTGGTAAGTAAAACTTTAAGAAGTAGTTTTAAAGATGTATGGTTTCATCAGCACCTTTCTATGATAGCGGCAGACGGCAGCGATCGCCGAGGATGCGGACAGGAAAAACACCGCGCAGCCGGTTTGTAGGCTTTTGGCTCACTCTGTATTATACATTTAATGTAAAAACCAAACAGATACAGTACTTTATAAGTAAAAATACAAAAGGTAAGAGCTTACCGAATCATTAATTGAAAACAAATAAATTAAGAAGTGTTTTTATTTAACAAGTAAAAAAAGAAAAAAAAATACAATAAAACAAAGTAAATGATTTCATTTAAAAGTTTAAGACTTAACAATTAAACCATATTTTTATTTAAGCATCACATAAAACTAAATAAATACGAGATAAAATGTCGGTAACCATTTTTACTTTATCTACTACGTATAGTAAGTAGGGGAAGTATTGTATTCCACGTAAAAATTCGATACCGAGATTTCACCGGAAATACACGTTTTGAGGCCCCCTGAATCCAAAAAAGCATTTTTGGAAACATGTCCGTGTGTGTGTCTGTGACTGTCTGTGTGTGTGTCTGTCTGTATGTGTGTCTGTCTGTATGTGTGTCTGTGTGTCTGAGAACAGTAGGTATAACTTAGAAACGAACAATCAGATAAACACCAAACTTGGTATTTAGGTTCAGTATCTTCCAGAGATGCGACACGAAGGTTTTCAAGAAAGTCCCCCCACCCCAGATTACCCTTTACATGGAACATTTTTCGAAAATTGTAATTTTCTCAAAAACGGCTCTAACGATTTTGATTAAAACATCATAAGTTTAAGATATTTTCATGACAAATGAAATGTATATCTCGAATTTTCTGGGAATATCTCCAAAAGTATTCTTCAATGTGAACGACTTTTACATAACTGGTAAACCATAAGAGATAGACAGAATTTTACTACACAAAAAATGTAGATCGCGTTAAAATGCACAGTTTATGTCTTATACATTTTTGTTGTTGAGTGAACCATTTTCGAGATATTGCTTGTTATTCTCTTAAATTTTTCAATAATACGTTTCGTTATTCAATTTTTTTTGTCCTGGTAATGCAAAGAGAATGGAATACTCCACATAGCAACCATCTCTTAAAATATTTAACTATAGCTTAAAACCTACCAATTCCCCTTGCATCTACAAGAAAATTAGCAATAAGATTAACATCTCGATTAACATGAAGCATATGGAGAATAAGCGTTTGTAAAAATAGTTTGTACAGGAGTAGAGAAAGTCATGTGAGTGTAACGCATTAGATTTTTAACTATCTTTATACTAGCTAGCGGACACGATAACCACAGCAGTATGAGGCGTGCATGTCGTCACAGCAAATGACGTTCAGCTGACGTTGACTTCAGCGTAAATTTCTATTTGTGCAAAACAAAAATGTTAAATTGTGGCACCTAAGGAACATAAGCAGAAACCTAGATGGATGCTGTTTTATCATACACTTGAATTAGACTTTCTTAACCGTTCCATTAGTGAATTATAATGCGACGAATACTACGGAAAACGTTTTTACTTTCTTTCTTTCCTACTGAAATACACGTTCACAGCTAAAATGCGTTTTCGTCTTCAGGGTAGCCGATTACATACAAGTTAACATAAACATTTTTTATCTCAAATCGAAAATGACAGTTTTATTACATGCATAGATTTGTTTAATTGCGACTTTATCTTTTAATCGTTCACTTATACCAGGAAACTCAAATATTTCCCGATAAAATCAACGATATTTACTAATATTGCTGTGGGTGCGAATTAACCCTTGTTGGTTAGGCATGGAGTATTAAAGCAATTAATTATAAACAATCTGAGAAACCATCATAAGAGAAAATTGCACATAACTCACCCATACAATGCTTGAGTAGCATGTAATTAGCTACAGCACTTTAACATAAAGTTGACACTTTTTATAATTAAAAATTATTTAAATAAGAACTGTTTCTCTACCTTTAATTTTTGGCACACGCAAGTATGTTTAAAAATATTCCTCGTTCCGCAATTGTGCCATCGGAAACAAATCACTACGATCATCATGACTAGCATCACTACTAGGGCCCGGATTTTTAGTTTTTAACCTATATTTTCCCTCGCTATTTAATTAACACATTTGAAGATATATACTCGTTTCACACCTCCTGCAGCAGAATAGGTGAATTTCATACACCTAAAAAAACCCGAAATGAGGGGTTGACACCTAAAATAACCTAAATAGCTGATGTTTCCTTTTTCGAAATGAAGAATGTTATTTTCGGATTGAAACTCACTGTAAAATTATTTCCACCACTTATAGCCAGTAGATAGTTGAAGTTACTACACTTAAACGCAGCACATGTGACGCGGTGACACCTGGATGCAGCTGTAGGGAGGTCAGGACTTGGCTGTCTGCTGCCATTTACTATGTTGAGCACTTAAAAGAGGTTAAAAATATCGTCAATCAATTGGATGAAACAGATGCTTCCTGCATTGCCAATCACTCGAGTGCCCCACTCTTGCCGCTTCCATTGCATACATTCAGACACATTTTTGTTTTATACCAGAAGCTACTCTCCGGTTGGAAAGTACAACTTTGCCACTGAAAGGTGTTCTAGACATCATTGGCAATGTTTCCAGTAAAAAAATACCTGGACCAGTGGGAGTTGCGTGTTCTTCTAAGTAGCAGAACATTCTTCAACGAAATCCTGCTTTTGAAGATATGAAAATCATCAATTCAGTATTGCAGGGAGAAAAGTATACAGGAGAACTACCCCTAGAACCTGCTGCACTGGCATCTATATTCTACGCTCCACTGACGGCATATTGCATTGAAAGAAACTTTTCTTCGTACAAGAATGTGTTGCGTGATAATAGGAAATCGTTTACGCCAGAAAATTTGAGAATGTATCTACTGCAATGCCAAAATATAAATCTCACAGCTAAATACCAGGAAAGCAAAATTATTGATGCCTGTGTTGATCCACGAAGCAAAACATTAATAAAAAACTATTTTAATTATGAAAAGCCTAAAAAGACCTATTTTAAGCATATAAGAAACCTAAAATGAAAGTTTATTCCACCTAAAAACCCGGGCCCTAATCATTACGTTATCATTCTGAGGCACAGTTATATCCCCAGACCCTATTAGTTTGCCGGATTCCCCCTGTATAACTAAAACATTAATAAAAAACTATTTAATTATGAAAAGCCTAAAAAGACCTATTTTAAGCATATAAGAAACCTAAAATGAAAGTTTATTCCACCTAAAAACCCGGGCCCTAATCATTACGTTATCATTCTGAGGCACAGTTATATCCCCAGACCCTCTTAGTTTGCCGGATTCCCCCTGTATAACTAAAACATTAATAAAAAACTATTTAATTATGAAAAGCCTAAAAAGACCTATTTTAAGCATATAAGAAACCTAAAATGAAAGTTTATTCCACCTAAAAACCCGGGCCCTAATCATTACGTTATCATTCTGAGGCACAGTTATATCCCCAGACCCTATTAGTTTGCCGGATTCCCCCTGTATAACTAGGTGCAACCTGGATGCACTTTTTGATAGGGAACAAAATATTTTAAAAGCCTCTATTATTTTCTATATGTTATTAACATAAATGTTATGCAATATTAACGCTCTTCTATTCCAATCATACGGAGGCCCCGAATAGTGAATGCCTTATCTCAGTACCAACGCTGGAATTTTAATTCGTGTTTCACTCGCATGGAGAGTGAGGAAAATATTCGTGTGGGGAACTATTAACATTTTTTTTTAATGCTTTTACTGTGAGGATATCATTTCAACACGGTCCAAAGTATCCCCCATTATTCCTCGAATTTTTGCGAGCTCTTCTTCCCCCGTCCATCTGAGATACTGGTGCGATGGGAATAATTGTTGTAATTGTGGGGACGGTCCTGCGCGGAAGGCACGGTTTCCGTTGCTCAAGTGTTGTGCGCCTCCCTACACGTGCTGCCATCGCGCGGCCGACCGCGCAACTTGAAAGAGAATGTCAATATGACGGCTGGCGTGTGGAACGTTGTTGTCTCGTAATGCGTTATTGTCGTGCTGGGAAGACGGCGTGGTTCGGTCGCGTTGTTCGGGAGTCTTGCGTGCTATGCGGGTGTGAAAATGTCGAGCAACATCGTGGTGGAGTGGCTGCGGTCCTTGCATCTGGGCCAGTACTCCGAGTCCTTCATTGACAATGGTTACGACGACCTGGAGATATGTAAACAGGTAGGCGATCCGGACTTGGACGCGATCGGTGTCTTCAACCCTTCGCATCGCAACCGGCTTCTCCAGTCCGTTCGTACGCTGAGAGAGGAAGGTGCAGCATCCGTGTACTTTACTCTGGAGGAAACTACAGCCGTTCATGAGGACTGTCAGTGCGATAACTCAAGCGCCAGGTCTTCCAGGACGTCTTCGGGACACCAAGGTTCATCGGATAAGGAACAGCAGCAGCAACAGCAGTCTCAACGTTGTACAACGGGCAACAGTCCGGCTTCCTCGTCGGCGGACAGTGCCCAGGAACTCGGCAAATACCTGGACGAGTACGAAGAGGGCAAGGCTGAACTGGTCAAGATCCCCAAAATCCAACTCAAGTTACTGCTGAAGGAGAAATTAAGTCAAGACGGCATACGGCTTAGCTGTCAACCTTATTCGACCTCGGTGAGTTTTCCTGTGAAGTTATGTGGCGTTCTAAGCGGGTGGCCTTGGTTCGACCCCAGGCGAGAATAGAAAGTGGCGTGAATAAAAGTGATTATGTACCAGTGTCCGCATACCTTGAATCTCCTACTTCCTTTACATGTTTCGTGTATCAAGTGATATAATCTGTCAGATAGTATAGAGAAAAGTTGTGTAAAACTTTTAGAGGGCTATCAAAGTTGCCCCCATTTAAATTGAAAAGCTCTACCAGCAATGTTTCCCGGCATCAGGGGTTAATTCCGCGAAAGTGCCTAAATAAGTAAACTCTTACCCGGCGTACTTACATGGTAGAGTAGTTGAATTGGTCAAGATGTTCGATAACGGCGTTTTATACATTGAATTCTACCCAAATAAGTAACTTTAGGCCGTTTAAATGTATTAAAAGCTGTCATATTATGCATGTTCCTGTGGTTTTATTAGGTTTAGACAATGTTTAAAATATACTTTTACGGCATGAGGCGTTAATTGCGCGAAAATACATAAATATGCAATTTCCCGGCAAGCTTCCATGACAAAGCACTTAGACTAGGCAAGAGATTCGTTATCAACCTTCTGTCCTGTGTTGGACGAGGGTGTTTTGTACACAAATAACAAACCATGACACTATGATTTAAAAAGCAATCGTATGCCTTGCTGCTGACAGGTGATTTCTTTCTGGGCTTAAACCTTTAATTTATCTCATTAGAAAAGCGTTGAAAAACAATTTAGTTGTTTATTACCTACTACTTTGAAGATTGTTTTATAAGTATATATTGGATTTGGGGCATATTTAGGTGATCTGTTGGAATGGTTATATGAACAACTAAGTCTTCTTTTTATGGCAATTCATTTCTGCAATATGCAAAATGCTGTGTAGAAAGATTTCTTTCTTATTTTGATGAAATTTTCCACACATACATAGAAATAACCAAGGCAAACACTGAATATAAAGAGTTAAAAAGTTAAGCACTATTAAAGGTAAAGCAAAGTAAACAAATTGGCTGCTGTTTAGTAAAAAGAAAAAAAATTAATTTGTCTAGTGTAATTTTTTTGTGTAACTAAACCGATACATTGATCGATGTCTTTCAAAAGACATAAATATTTTAAATATTATATACTTTCAGAACAGAACATCTTATTAAGCTAGCAAAACTTATACAAAAAATTTAAAATGAGTATTTTAAAAAAAGTTGTAGAAACAGCATTTTCTGAAAAATGTGCTTGCTGCAAACTTATATACAGTGTAAGTTTTGGAAAGTTTGATAAGTATTATAGTATATTTTGTGGTTCCTTTGGGCTAGATGCAGATTAATCTTAGCTCTTTAATATTTAACAAGCTCTTCACTTTCATCCAAAGGTTTGGCTAAAAATTAAGGGGTTTGTTATGATAATGCACATTAAGGGATACAAATTGTTTGCCAATAAAATGTTTACATGTATAAACTTTCACTTTTTAAATACTCTCTTTTTTGTGGGGAAGGGTGAATCTTTTTTTTTTTTCACTTGCATCTTGTTGACATGATAGCAGCATTCAAACTTCTTGATGGTTAACTTTTAAAAAAAAACTTTTTCCTTCAAGTGCACCAGTTCCAGCCAAATCTGAATAACATAACCTCAATAATTCTGTGACATTTTAGCTGTGTAATGTTTACATGATTTTAGCTTTTTAAATGCAATTTTAGAGTAGTTTAAAAGTTGAAGTTTTAACTTTTAAACACTAACCAAGTAGACAGATGAATTTCTTATGGTCAGGATGAAATATTTCTTGTTAAAATCTTAAGTTATGACTTTTTCATGTGTAAGTTATCGATTGGCAACTGATACTCTCACGTATAGTTTTAGAGTTACACCAATGCTATTCTATAAAGAAAACAAACATTTTCAGGTGTTTTGGATTTGAAACTTTAAATTTTGGTTCTTGTAAACCACTTGTTGATAGCCAGTGCCCAGTTATGAGGGTTATTTAACACAGTTCTGAAAATAATGAGAAACAGCACCAGTCATTTCTTCATGCAATTTACATGGATGAAAACAAACCATGGACGGGGTAATGGGTGCCATTAAGTTATCTCATCACTGAATTTAAAAAAACAACAACCACAAAGGTTTGATTATGTTGCTGGGAATAATTGATAGAGCAGTATACATGCATTTTCTTTATTATCAGTATACATGCAGTTATTCCTCTAAAAAGTTCTATTTTGTATGCATTCTAGTTATTCCAAAATTGGTATTTTTTCCACAATATGTTAGAAGAAAGATGGTGAAATATTTCTCTAAAGCTGTTTAATGTATTTTGTTTCTCCATATTAAGAACATTCTATTTCATCCCAATGAAGTATAGGAGTTGTGCCACTAACAATACTCAAATTTAACTTAGTTCTTTAAAGTATTGTAACCAAATTCACCCTCCCCCCTTCGATTTTTAGAGACAGAATATTGAGTATCATAATATTTATAATTAAGTACATTTAAAAGCTTCCATTGCATTACTCAAAATATCAGCCCCGTAACTCACAGGAAATATTTACTTTAGATTTTATTTTTTTAGATGTTAATAATGGTTTTATACTGTTATATTTAATTCTAGGGAAGTATGGAATATTGCTTATAACTTCAATTTCAGTTTCATAGAAAATGTTAAAAATATAGCATCTTTGGGAAAACTTAGCATGTTACATCTTTTGCTGCTGTTAATTACAACAAATGTTCGGAGCAAGTGGATTTGCTGCGAAACAGTATCTGAGCCCCTCATGAAAATTGTCTAATGCCTTTTGTATAGATACTGGTAGGGAAAATGAATGGCAAATTGCACAGTCAATGCCTACTCCACAATCTACACTGTCACATTTTTAAGTTTATATTCACTTTTCTCAAAAACTATACATTGTATTACTTGTAATATTTTAGCTGGTTAAAAAACACATTTAACTGCACAATGAATTTGCTTTTATGTAGTTAAACTAATTTTGATTTTCTCCAGCTTAATCTTTTTAAAAGTGGGTTTGACACCATGTTTTCAAAAACTATTCAACTGTGTTTGCTTAAATGGCTCCTATGGAAAATTAACAGGCAAATTTTTACCACTCAAGCTAATGCTGTTAAAAAAAGAAAATGTGGTTCACTAGGAAGTTAAATCCTCAGTTAAGTGGGTGAATGGCTTCGTGCATAGTTTTTGAGAAAAATTAACTCAGAAGTATACAAATTTAATACTATAGATACAGGCTGTAGAGTTTTCCCTTAATAAAATTAAAATAAATATGTCTGAAGGATGGGATAACAATCCAGGGATGAAAAAAGTATACATGATTTGCCATTTGGGAAAGATGTGTTTTTCAGCATGGTCTGAATATCAGAGAGTACCTATCAACAAACTATGTGCAAAACATTAATAAATGATATCCATCCTGCAAATCCAGCATTATGGGCTTACTCAGTTGTATATTCCAAAATCATAAAGCAGTAATACGACGGGCCTCTGACCCCAGGCACCCGCTTGTAAGTCCTGGGGGGTGTAAGTCCTACCTAAGAGGAGGGTAAACAGATAATGAATGAATGAATGAATAAAGCAGTAATAGTTTTAGCTCACTATCAGGCACAAACATGCAGAAAATTTATACCATCCTATAATCCTAGCATCATTCAATGAAACATTTATAGCAAAATCAATGACATATCCATAATAATTTTAAAATATAATTGGTAATATAAGTGAATGCTAGCTGCCTTTACAATTTATACTTTTTGTCATAATATAGAATATTACTGATACTCAATTTATATCTGCAGTCATGGTGTAATAACCTAAATAAGAGTTGCATACAGGTGAGCAAAAACTATGTAGACTGCCTCTGTGATTGAGTGGTCAGTGTTCTGGATGTTCAGGCCAGATGTCCTGGGTTTCATTTTCAGCTGGGGCAGGACATTTTTAATTAGTGAGATTTTAGAATCTACCTTCGTATAGTCTGTAACTATGGGAAAGTGAGTGTGGGTGTGTTTACTATACAGGTGAACAAAAACTATGTAGACTGCCTCTGTGGGTGAGCGGTCAATTATCTGGCTGTTCAAGCCCAGGTGTCCTTGGTTTCATTTTTGGCTGGAGTAGGGCATTTTTGATTAGTTAGAATCATTCTGTACCCTTCGTATAGTCTTTAACTATGGGGAAGTGAGTGTGTTTTGTGCTAAAAATGAATGACTTAATGTTAAAAACCCAAAGAAAGATAAAGGGGGTTACATAAATGAAACAAAAGAAAATAAAGGCTATGTAATGCTGTTTATTAAGGTTATATGTTGATTACATCATTTACTGAATTTTCTATGTGAGCATAATTTGAAATTTGCTAGTCTTTAGCCATTTTGACATAAGTTTGTCAAAAGTATTTGTAGGCAATTCTCTAATAGATTCAGGCAGCGTATTAATTTGATTTGAAGTTATTTATGACTCTTCATAGTTTTAGGTAATCTATACTGATTTAAGTTCACATCACTCCTATGACTTGTTTCATAATTATGGTAATGTGAACCTTCTGCTGTAAGTCCATGTCTCTTTTGTTTAACATATGTTAAATTGCTATAAATATAGAGTGGAAATAAGGTCATAATTTGTAACAGTTTAAAACTTCCCTACATGAATCTTTTTTGGAAAACCCTTGAATACACCATATTGCCTTTTTATGCCGTACAAAGACTTTTGCTGCAGAGGAAGAATTACTGCACAGCCTGATTCCACAATTCATAATTCAATGGAAAAAGGCATTATATGCCATTATTAACATAGAATGTGAAACAATTGTTTTTAACTTTCTTAATACATAGATCTTGCTAATCTTTTACAGATAAAACTTGCATAATTATCCCAGGTGAAGCTACTGACCACAAACAAACCCAATAATATAACATACTGTGTTTTTGTTTTCAGTAGATCTAATTTTCATATTTAAACAAAATATAATACTTTCAGTTTTACTTAAATTAATTGCCAATTGATTTGAAAAGAATAAGTGTGTCAAATAAGCATATCTCTAAAATGTGAAGTCCATCTACTGAAGCATTAGACATTTTTCATCACATGCTATAAACATTTGCTACAAAATTAAGAGCTCAAACCAGAAAGGCAAAACACCTTAAATTTTGTTTTTCTTCTTTTTCGTATAATAAACTCAAGCTTATGCACAGTTCAGTATTGTAAAAATGCGTTTCCATTTACAAAAAATGTGTGTTTTGATACACTATGTATACATGGTGAAATAAATTTGCCAAATTCTGTGTAGGATTTTAAGGAGAGTTGGTACTGTCTATGAAGGTAATGTTAATTTCGAAATTTTAGGTGCACTTTCCTTGGAGGTGGTAAAAGAGGCAGATTTAAGGTTGTAAAAATTTATTTTGTGTAAAGAGCTAACAGTGTTTAGAATTTTAATACTAGTATTTTTTAAAAATTATTGCACATACTTTTTATTCAGAATCTCACACAAAAAATAATATTTTTCTACTATCACTGTAAGTTTTTTTAATCCTGTTGTATAAAACACAATTATATTGATCTTGTGTAAAAAGTTCAGCTTCATGCTTTGTTAGTTTCAGAAAATTGCTTCAATGACTCTAAAACTTTAGGCTACATTTAACTTCTAATGTAAAGTTTTGGAAGCTATCATATCTAAAAACAAACTATTACCATAATCTTATTCTACCTGTTGTTGTTGTTCACCAATGGTACTGAGGATTAATTGATCTACATCATTTTCCCTCTGGCTTCCCAACATGAAGTCTGTAAGTTATCACTTTTAAGGCCTTTGCATTTGGTGAGATGCTGTTTGTTCAGGATGACATCTTCTTCTCAGAGAGTGCACTTGGGTATAGGTAGGCATCATATCTTGTAGAGGTGTTCTGCGAGGCAATCGTGGCCAGTTACCATCCTAAATAAGGTCACTGTAGTTTTCTTGGCATTTTTTTGTATATCAACTCTATCTTTAATAGTCTTATAATCCTTTGATTTATCTTCTTCATCAAGTCTCTGCTGTCTTTTGAAATGATATTTAATTGTTTATTTATTTCTATTTGTCCTACAGATTTTATTTGTTGTATTGCACCTTTCTTTGCTAATTGATCCGCATGTTCATTGTCCAAAAGTCTGACATGAGCTGGGATCCATTGAAGAGTGACATAATTTCTAGTTTGAACTGTTTAATTAGGCTTCTTATTTCTTTAATGTTTCTTGTTGTTTTATTATTGCAATTTACTATTCCATATATGGCTGATTTTGAGTCTGATAAGATGATTATTTTCTGTTTTATGTTACCTATAGTTAAGTACTGAAAAATGAATAAAACCCATTTTTGTCTAGATTCAATGTATAGTCTCCCCTTAAGTGATGTGTGCTTGATATTTTTAAGAAACATTTGGACACCTATGTAGTTATAAACAATATTTCATACTTTTGTTCACTGCTTATACTAAATTATAATCTTCAGGCACATAAAATACTTTGGGAATATATAATATGATACGGTGTTGCTTAATAATTACTGCATTATTATTCTACAAATTCTTGAGAGCTTCTGCTTTGCTAATAATGATTTGCCGTTTCAACTATTTTATCTTGAATGCAGTAGGCGAAGGACAGCTATTATCATGAACAATGAGTAATTGAATCTAATTACCTCCATCAAAATGCTTTCTGCTGTTCCAATTAGTGCTGTAGGTAGAATGTAATGTGTTGATCCTTGGAAATTGTAACAGATCCAATATGTGTGTGTGGAGGGAAGGAGGGAGCATATGATCAGAATAATTAAATTCATCTTCATTGGTGTTGCAGTGGCTAGAATATACAAGAAAATACACACTGTTGTATCCAAGAGTAACAGTGTCTAAAATCAATAAGAATTTAGGAAACTAGAACTATCATGCTTCCATTGACTAAAATTTAGGACATATACTGCTTTCCATTCTGTTCATTTTCCTTATAAATTCTTCATTATGGATGATACTGGTTATCTATATAATTTAGCAGCTGTGGGCGAGATAAACTGATAAAATCTTAATACAGAACCAAGAATTGCAAGTCAAGGCTTAGATACCTATATGTAATTTGTTTTGTATCTTAGTATGAGTTTTTATATGTGAAGGCTTTTTAAAAAGGATTATACATGTTGACCAGCATTATATGAAGAAAATCTTTTGGAAATATAGAATTATAACTAGAGCTGGATTAATCAAAATGCATGTTCCTATCTGGAAAACAATACTGTGGGAATGGGAAGTGCTGACATGTAGACATAATAGAAAAACGACTGATATTAGTGTCAAATTCATAGTTTTCAGCATCTTTGAGATAAATAATGATACTCCTGATTCAATTTAAATCATAGTTCAGCCCCAACAGCATGCGAGTGCGAAGGTGAGAAAAAATGTAAAAAAGGATCAAGAATAGTGTTGAATCAATATTGTGATGAACAAATTTCCTTGTAACCGGTTTGAATCCAGTTCACACACACCCTAGCCTAATCTCGAGTTGAGACCACATGGCACCCTGTGGTTTCATTTTGGCTCGCTACAGCCTGGCATTCATGTGCTGAGTTGAGCCAAATGTTTTGTTTTTTTTATTTTTGTTCATTTGTTTCTGCATGTTTTATACACTTTGTGCATACTTGTTTGCATATTTTGCTATTTGATTTTGCATACAGATCAGGGCTCTAATAAACGACATTTGGCAAAATGCTCAAACATATTAATCAAATCACTAAACCATATCAATATTATGGAATAGGGAATTTAAAAAAATCAAGCTTCAAGGATGAATATATTTATTTATTATATTTAGAAGATTTTGAAATAAAATAACATACATTGATTTAATATTTTTAGTAGTGTGTACGCTCGTTCTTAATGCATATGGCACCACAGGCGGTGGATATATATTTGGTAAGGAAGCATTGCAGGTCTAAGTTTAGGGTACCTTCCAGGCATTTACCAGTTATGAGGACTGAGGAAAAAACCTGGAAAAACTTTCAGTCAGGATTGGTGGTCCTGGTGGGATTACACTCCCAGTCAGTTCCTTAACGACCTCGGCTACCCGCGATGCAGTTGATATAATTTCATGGTGAGACTTTAGCTAAATAAATCAGCTGTTTCTATACATTCAGAATAACTAAAACAATTGCTATAGTTCAAGACAAACCTTAAAGGCTTCAGTTTCGTCCGTAATATACACACACAATTAACTGGTTTAGTAGCTCTACAATGTTTTCCCGCAGGAATTTACCTCTTTCTGAAATAAGGGAATGGTTTTGCACAAGGGATTATTCTCTAAGCGTTTGAAATCTTTTCGGATGAAATCAATATTGACCTGCATTTAACGCTATACCAACTTAATATAGCACGTGTAGGTGGGGCAGCTTTGAAAATAGTCGGCCCAGCAGTGTTATCGCAGGAGGTTGGGGAGTTTTGTACAGAGTCGAGGAAACGTTTTAAAACAAACGAAGGGCCCTCCCCTTCTCGAGAATCTTGGAAGTACTTCACAACTGTGCCATACAGTTTGTTTTGCACGATTGTATGTTTTTCATGTACGAAACCTGACTTTGATGATAACATTGCGTTGCCACGAGAAATTAATGCTATGAGTTTAGTTGATATTGTAACATATACAAAATTTCACTTAAAACCCATGACATATCATAAGTTATATAAACGCCTCATTATATGTATAGTTGGCAGCCCTGGGTTTTCTACAAATGAAACTCACTTGCATTGTGTGCGTTCAAATTCTGTAAGACCAAAAGGCATGAAATCTTGTAAAGAAACTATTTTTTCAGTGTGATTTGTGTTTCGAGGATTGTGATAAGGTTCCTGAAAATATTCGTTGTTTTTCTCTTATTAAACACCCGAAAAGCCCAAATGCAGGTGGCAGTATCTAAAGACTAAAATTTCAAAATTTATGTTTTGTCTGTGTTAAAATACTCCGAAAGTACTTGTTACTGACATATTAGCGGAGGCATGGGAGATATAAAAATAAATCTTATGTATTACATTCACATAACTTTCTCTACCCTGTATTATTTATTAATGGGTATAAAAGCGTAGTTTTATACTTCATTTTAATCGAAGTAGCTATTTGTATAAATAACTACACTACAAATTTCAATATTAATGCAAAGGGAGTAGTGATAGTCGAAGATTTCAGAACTGGACGCTGGCCTTATATGCTCTTTCCATGCAGTCGCAAAAACAAGTGAATGCCGACAGGACTTTTAAAACAATTACAGCATATTGAACAATTCGAACCATTAATGACGGGTGTCTCGGAAATGGCTTATGGCAAAAAAAGGTTATTTGAAGTAGAACGTGTGTTTTAAGGAGACCTACATTTTTTGTGTAGTGCATTTTCGTCTATCGCATAACGTTTACCACTTGTACAAGATTCTACAACATTCCTTCCGAATGAAGAGGATTTCGCAGACTATTCCCAGAAAATTCGAGATACATCTACATTTTATTTGACATGTAAATAAATATCTTCTGTATATGATACTTTAATCAAAATTGTTAGAACCATATTTGAGAGAACCGAACATTTCAAAAAATGTAGAGGGTAGAATGGAAGAGGGGGAATTTTCTCGAAAATTTTCATGTCGCATCCTTGAAGGTACTGAACTTGAATACCAAGTTTGTCATTTATCCTACTTTTCGTCCTTAAGTTATGCTGTTCACAAGCACACAGGACCTTTTTCTAAAAATGCTTTGTTTTATTTAGGGGTCTCAAAACATATATTTCCAGTAAAATCTTGGTATGGAATTTTTAGGTAGAATACAATACTTCCCCTACTTGCTATACTAGTAAGGAAATATATAAAAACTGTATATTTAAAAACTTAATATGTTGTATACACGTGACTTTTCTACTCAGTCCTCTGTAAATTATTCTACAAAGATTATTCTTATTAATCGGATAAACTTTCAATTTATATTTATACATTTCGCTTTACGATGCAGTAGGTAAAGCGATTGTGATTTTTAAAGAGCGTGTCGCTATGTGATGCCTAAAATTCAATGTTCTTTGAATGACCTCGAGGAAAACACGAATAAAGAGCTCCCAGTTAAAATTATAAGTATTTGAAAATTCAAAAATAACAAGTTGGCGGCACAAAAATATTTTGCCTGACATAAATTTTGTGTTTTAATGAAATTATATATATATATATATATATTTGTTTTATTTACCCGTCTTTTTTATTATATGGTTTTTATGATCACACAGACACACAGAATGTGTGAAAATGCAGGGAGAATATTTCCGGGGAATTATCCATTTATCTGGAGAACGCATCTTTGTTTGTGGTGTTTCTTAAATTGTTTTGACTTCAGTATGTTAATGGATGAGAAAACATAGATCTTGGATTGTCTTTAAACAGCATGTGTCTTTTTACATTCTTGTGAAATTTTACGTGACTGGGTGGTTCTGATTACGAAGGATAGACGATAAATTACAACAGGATAGGTTTAATTCTCGTTAAAAAATTGCACATAATAGTACATAATTTCGGACATTAAAAAAGTTTTTAAAACTTTTGAAACATCCTTATAATCCAGATCCAATTGCAATTTTGTCTTTCTGGTCATTTAAATGCTCAAACGCGACGTTTAAATGGACGGCGCAGGTATGGGCAAATAGTGCATAACATTTTGAAACTTGCTTTTTTCGTAATCATCTTGTTTTCTTACTTTTTGCCACTTTAAAATGTTCCCCATTATGCAATTTTTGTTTTCTCTTTCATGTTTTCAGTCTACGTTCTTTGATGGATGATAAAAAGGGTCTAGAGAGTTTTTTGTTGATATCGAGTTTGTTGAATGTTAATAATAAAATTCACGATTGATTTTTGGAAAATAAAACATGTGGTATACCTTATTAATGTTTAATGTTATATAAAATATTTTACAATAACTAACTGTACTCCAAGAATAGTATAAAAAGTTTAAAATGTCAACATTTTCGTCACCTGGGGCATTTCACACGATACTCTTTTCTTTCTGTGAAGATTATTTTCTTGAAAGCTTACGTGTACAGGACGACTTTTCTTGCTATGATTATGTTCAGTAAATCTCTGATAAAAGTTTCGGGTAAATTGGTTGACATTTGTAGAAATTAGCAATTTCAATATCGAGTACCTTTAATGTGCGTTTCTTTTAATTAACGGTTTTTAACCGGTAACACCAGTAATTCTGATTTTAAGTGGCGTGTTTTGAATTACGTGCCCATATATTTGGCTTTTCAAAACAGTTGATTGTCGTGTTAATTTCCCGCATAGTTAATTTTGAAATACGCATTACAGTCGAACTGAAACCGCAAATTGCGATTAATTTAAGCCGAATTTAAAAAAAAACCTCAAGTTTTAAGACACGCTGCTATCCACCCATTAGCACTTCATAGTATGCTTTAAGTACTATTTATATGAAATCCGAGAAATGTGTTAAAATTTTAGACTTGGTTACATAAACGTTGGTAAAACAAAACTCAGCTGTTTGTATCACAAGCTAGCAATGAGTACATGCAAAAAATAAATAAATAATAATAATAATAATAATAATAATAATAATAATAATAATAATAATAATAATAAGTGCATGTTTAAACGCTCAAAGTGAACTTCAATCTAGCAAAACGTTTAAACATACGACTAATGCTACGAGAAAGGTGTTTAATACAAATGGTATACTTTAACAAGCTCTACATGTTTCTGTAGTGAGTTTTGTCCACTACTTTAGTCTTACGGCATTAAATCAGAATCCTTTGAGCGAGAATGGGAGAATAACATAATTTTGTTTCACAGAGAATGTTTTTCTGAAATCGAAATTTTTTATAAGAGAATCTGAAATTGTCATTTTTTTTTCTAGGTGCCTAAACGATAGGAACAATAACAAGCATATATGCAGTCCTTATTAAATGCTCATAGCTACAGTAAGTGTGTAGGCGCGTGCGTTTGCACACGCATTTTTGGTCATTTTTAGTGGATTGTGCTAGCTTCAGCTCTTATCTACGGAAAATATTTGCAATCCACAGTTTGGGAACCACCTCCGAAATTTCAGTGTTGAGCATTTATCCATGATATTACAACTCTATCTGTATTTTCAGCGACGTTACAAGGACAGTGAACCAGAATAACTTGGTGAAGAAAATCCGACAAGCTTTGATATTAAGGTGCTAGCTTTTATCACAGCACCTTCTGAGGTCAGTATACAATCAGAAATATGCGGTAAACCTGTTCCGTCAGCAAGAAAACGTCGTATACTGGAGAGCATATTGACAACGTCCTTAGAAAATTTTATCTGTGTTTTCCGGGAAAACGAAGTCCTCCTTACGACCCGGAAAATACAGCCCATCTCTGCGAGCTTGCTCGTTTATCGCACTCTATACACCATTTTCTTTTCTTTTTTTTTTATCTCGTGCCATCCTTTCCTTCCAAACGGCTACTTTTAGCTATTTCTCACAAGCAGCGTTTTTTCCCCCTGCTAGTGTGGGACACATTTAAGCGTATATTGATAAAAAGAGTTTGTCTCCTGCATTGGCACAAACTTTTCAAGAACGTTCCTGGCAAGGCTGATAACATTTCTTGGTGAATTATAACCTTCACATCTCTGAGATATTGTTTTATTTTATTTTACGTTGTTTTAACTCTTTGGTCATATCGCGATGGATCCGTTGGTGGATAGCTCTTAGAACGATATGTGATGGACAGTTAGCCTTCTAGGTCTCATCCCTGTAACCACCCGCTCCGTCACCTGTCACAGAGACGCCAGTGCATAGCCACAGAACCTTCTGCTTCGTGACCTGCAGACAACATTAGGGTGCTGTCCAGTCCAACCGCCGCTCCCATATAAAGACGGACAGTTAGCCTTCTAGGTCTCATCCCTGTAACCACCTGCTTCATGCCGTGCAGATGACATTAGGGTGCCGTCCAGTCTAACCGCCGCCCCCACACAGAAAGGCGGACAGTTAGCCTTCTAGGTCTCATCCCTGTAACTACCTGCTTCATGCCGCGCAGATGGCATTAGGGTGCCGTCCAGTCTAACCGCCGCCCCCACACAGAAAGGCGGACAGTTAGCCTTCTAGGTTTCATCCCTGTAACTACCTGCTTCATGCCGCGCAGATGACATTAGGGTGCCGTCCAGTCTAACCGCCGCCCCCACACAGAAAGGCGGACAGTTAGCCTTCTAGGTCTCATCCCTGTAACTACCTGCTTCATGCCGCGCAGATGGCATTAGGGTGCCGTCCAGTCTAACCGCCGCCCCCACACAGAAAGGCGGACAGTTAGCCTTCTAGGTCTCATCCCTGTAACTACCTGCTTCATGCCGTGCAGATGACATTAGGGTGCCGTCCAGTCTAACCGCCGCCCCCACACAGAAAGGCGGACAGTTAGCCTTCTAGGTCTCATCCCTGTAACTACCTGCTTCATGCCGCGCAGATGGCATTAGGGTGCCGTCCAGTCTAACCGCCGCTCCCACACAGAAAGGCGGACAGTTAGCCTTCTAGGTCTCATCCCTGTAACTACCTGCTTCATGCCGCGCAGATGACATTAGGGTGCCGTCCAGTCTAACCGCCGCCCCCACACAGAAAGGCGGACAGTTAGCCTTCTAGGTCTCATCCCTGGAAATGCCATCCTGCTTCGTCACGTGCCCACAGACACTCGCAGCGCATGGCAATCGGATCTTCTGCTTCGTGCCGTGTAGATGGCGTTAGGGTGCCGTCCAGTCTAACTGCTTACATTGTCTATAGATAGATGGTATAGCATTCGCTATTACCACTTATTTTTCATTTTACTATTGTTTTAGACTTAAGGTGGAACTTTGGGTCGTGGTATTAAATATCCAATCCGGTATTTACCTTGGCGACTGAGGAAAACCACGAAAAAACCTCAGACATATTGGTCGGCTCACCGGATTTGAACCCGGGTCCTCCCGAATGCGGGCTACAGACTTTACCTCGGTGAGATATTGTTCATATGTTGCTTGCAGTCCACAAAAATTAAGGCTCCTGTATAAACTTTTTTCTTAATTCTGACGATTCCGTAATTGAAGTCCGTTATTGCTTACTTTAAGGATATCCATCTGAAAATAGGCAAAGCATTGCCAAAATTCATAAATATGAATTTTAGTATTATTGAACACTACAAGCTTTCAAACTTTCTACTTCGTTTTCTACCCTTTTTTGTGACTTACAGCTTGCAACATTTCAAAGAATGTCATGCAGCGATTTAAATGTCTGCCTGTAAGCTTAGCTTCGTATAAAATTGTGGTAAACAACCGTCAAGTTTTGACAACATTAAAGTGAACAGACCATTCAAGAGATGGCCTCACGAACATTCGCATATCAAATTGGCTGCAGAGGAGCAGAAAAAGACGGAGGAGGGTCTGTACATGTAACTAAATGCTTTTTAAACAGTATAAAGTCAGAAAAAATGTTATTTAAGCTGTAAAATTTTTAAACTCTTTTCACGGGTGTTCATTTGCCAGGACATTCTCATTTTCAAATTATTCTACACGATGTACTTTTCGGTATAAATAAATGAAATGTATGCTTCCGTAAAGAACAATAATGTGACGTTATCGAACAATAACGTTCATACCTTGTAAATTTTTAACCAAAAAATGAAGTCTCATATTTAAGTAAACAAGGTTGATAATTAAAAATGCATCTCTAAATTTATTAGTACGGCAACAAAGAGTTTAATTATAAAGTATCAAGTTTTTTCTAAATCATTGCATCGCGTGGAGCAATTGTTCAAAATAGAGAAAAAATAACAAATTGATAACTCTGATACTAATTTTAAAATGTGCAAGAAATTTGTTTTTCACCGTCGTGCATATAAAATGGCCCAATACCCTAGATCGCCGTAGTGTTTTTCTCTCCGTACAGTTTCCACCTTTAGGTAACCAACTTTTTACTCCGCCCAGCCGGCATCACTTCTCTATGTGACTGGCCAAAAAAACATTCAGGAGCATAAAACTAACCAATGAACGATGTTTATAATGTATATGAAACGGAGCGGTGGTTCGGATACCCCACTAAGAAAGAGTTTCACTACGATTGGTACACAAGAAAAGGCTAAACCAATTACAAACAATTCGTCCTTTTAGAGGAAGGGGTGAAGAATTATTTGTATGTCTGATTAAACTGAATGGCAGCTATGGCATTTACATATATGAGAGCTTTCATCAGCAACATGGAGACGAAGGTTAAGTTATTGCTGCTACTAAACGGCAATAAGAATACCGGCATTAATAAAGCTTTAAGCAAAAGTGCAGCATGGAAATATAAAGTTGAAATTATAATGTTATCCTTCAGCAGTTCAGCCATACCTACTTTTGGGGAGGTAAAGTACATTGCCAGTCCATTGACTAGAATTATCCTCGAACGACAGAGGTGGTCACGCTGATTAGGGGGTGTGGCTAGATTTTGGCAGTACGAAGATAAACAGCTGTGCTCCATTATGGGTCACATTTTATACACGCGAGTATACGTATTATGCATTAAACCCTCATTGCTGTATTAAAATTTCAAATTAACAGACCTGAAATTCGGATTTTATGAATTTCATGGCTGGGTATCTTTAAATGAGCATGCTCACATCCACCGTAACTTACCTTAGTGAGAGACGGCTACTGCGGTTTTATTCATGGTTTTGTATGCCACACAAAACCGTAAGATTGACTGACTTTGTGGTCGAATGGTCAGGAATGGGACGGACAGGGGAATTTTTCTTTAACTGAACTCATTCCCTACCCTCCGCAGCGTTTGGAAGCATGACTTCGTGTAAACAGGCGTGTTTCATTAACATTTTTTCCTCACTCTTCTACAAACTATTCTTACAAAAACATCTATCTACTTTTTAAGTGAGATGAACATTCATTGCACATTTACATATTTCGTTGCAAGAATAAGAAGAATATAACAGGCTAAAGCGATAGATTTTTGAAAAACGTGTCACTATGTGATAACTGAAATTCCATGCTATGTGCATGATGACGAGAAAAATTGAATAGCGATTTACAGCTTGAAAAAAAAATAAGTATTTGAAATTTCAAACCAATAACAAAGAATATCTCGGAAATGACGAATGCTACAAAAATGTTATTTGACACGCACGCCGGTTTAAACTCAGATCATGTAAGAATTTTAAGGTCGAACAGACCCAGTGTGTGATTTAACTGATCTACGGTTTCTGTATAGTAAGATTTTGTCTATCTCTTAGGTACATTTAGCAATTATTCAAAGGGTATTTCATAGGCTATTTGAAGCTATGCGTTTTGTCATGTAAATATCTTAAATATATGTCATTTTAATCAAACTCTTTAGTCACTTTTGATAAAATCACAAAATTCGAGAAATCTTTCGTGTAAAGGACAGTTTGGGGTGTGAGTTTTCTTGGGGATCTTGGTATAGGATATTTGCTAAATACTGAATTTAAATACCAACGTTGGTATATATTGGACTTATATTTTTGAGTTATACTGTTTACAGACATGCACATACGCGCGCGCGGAAGTTTTCTAAAAATGAATTCTTTGGATTCTGGGAGTTTTAAAACGTGTATTTCCGGCGAAGTATTGCATTAATTTGTGGGTGGAATGAAATACTTCCTTACTATTCTAGCAGTAGAGAAAATAGAGAAAAGAAATATTGTTGTTTTGGTTTCATGGTACTCATAATATACTTCCGGTGAAATATCGACACTCAATTTTTGAATGTAATGAAATACCTACTTCCTCTACTTACTATGTGTATGGTAGAGAAAGTAATTAATAAACTGAGTAGTAACGCAATCAGTTGTTTCTCAAGTCAAAGGCCCCCCCCGATGTGACCATAAATGTGTTGGGGCTATACAAATGAAACAGTAAGAATCCCCTTCCTCCCCCCCCCTCTCTCTCTCTCTCTCTCTCTCTCTCTCGCTGATTTAGAGGTGTAGTTTGTCCCGATAAATGGACATACTTCTACTACTACCACTACTCTGGGTATTGACATTCATATGGTAATGAAATTGAATGCGTAATTCAAATACTTTATTCTTATTCTAGAACGTACAATTACACGTTGATTACCGTACTTTTCTGTTTAACAGTCCTTGTGATAGCTGTCACATATTCCTTACAATAACTGTTACACTTTTCTGCCCCTTACTTATGGTAGAAGAGAGATAATTTTGGCATTGGGGATTCACGGAAATGTACGTGTCGTTACACGTCATATAAAATAAAAAACAATTTATTTGTTGTTGAAAAGTCAGTGTTTCTTCTAACGGACGACTGTAACCAAACGTCTTACCAAATTTCATAAAACCAATACTTTTTATGAATGCAAAGCCAATTTTTTTTGGAGTATCTATTTAGAATTATTCCATGTTGTTTGAATTATTGCACCTTTTAAGCATTACCCACTGAAATTTTGCGTGTCTGCTACGTCTCCTCATGAACTGCAAAGAAGATGTAACATGAACAGCGGTTAGTCATCCGTCTTATTTTCAATACTTCAGTATTCGCCCAGACCGAGCGAGGTGGCACCGCGGTAACGTGTGCGACTCCCATTCGGGAAGTCCTGGGTTCAAACCCCGTGGCCGACCAACCTGACCGACGGTTTTTTCGCGGGGTCGAATGTTGGGTTGGATAATTTGATCCGCGAATTCTCCTATCATCCCTACATTCATCACTACATTTCATTTCCGTTTTCACCGCCAGGCTGATCACCCAGAGTTTCCCTGCTCCTCGACAGGCTACTGACCCAAGGCATTGTCTTGTAAGTCCTTGGGGATGTAAGTTCTACAAAGAGGAGGGTAATCACTTAAAAAAGATGAAGAAGATTATCTCCTCAGGTTATAAAATGCATGATGTAATATTTACCTCACTGAAATATTTCTGACAAATATTTAACACAGTTTACATGAATTATATACATAATTTTATATGTATAAGTATTTTTTAAATGAAATGTTCCGCCCGTTTATGTGTGTGTTGGGGGGGGGGCGTTACCATAGCATATCTCAAAGTTTAAAGATTGGTAAACACAAATTTGGCATCTAAGTCATGCTCCTTTCAAGGAAGAAGACTTTCACGAAAGTCTTACTCCATCCTGGATTGCAGTGGAAATTTTTTAATAACTAACTATTTCATTTAAAATATAATTCTGGATATTGGCATGTGGCATAAAATATTAATTTTAAATACTCTGTAAATATTTAGTCCAGACCTTTTTATTCGCATTGAATTACTTTGCCTGATAAACCGTAGAAGATAGTCAAAGCTTTCTACAAGAAAGTTGTGTATTTCATTAAGGTATATAGGGGAAAGGTCCCTATATTGAACCACTTACGCCTAAATAGTAAATAATAATTATAATTTCAAATCAAAGTTTTCAGAAACACAATAAAGTGACAAAAACGTCCGCTATAAATATCCTCAACACAATTTAAAATTAATACAATTATCAATTAAATAACATTTAAAAAGTGAGATGGTGTAAATCGGTTCAAATTAGGTACGTGGTCCTTAAATTGAACCACCCGTGTCTTAAAATGAACCACATACTTTTAAGTTTAAAAGTATTTTTACTTTCTCTACTACATATAGTAAGTAGGGGAAGTATTGTATTCCACCCAAAAATTCGGTACCGAGATTTCACCGGAAATATATGTTTTGAGACCCAATGAATCCAAGAAAAAGCATTTTTGGAAACATGTCTGTGAACAGCATAACTCAGAAACGAACAGTCGGATAAACACAAAACTTGGTATTTAGGTTCAGTATCTTCCAGAGATGCGACACGAAGGTTTTCAAGAAAATCCCCCCATCCCAGATTACCCTTTACATGGTACATTTTTCGAAAATTTTTATTTTCTCAAAAGTGGCTCTAACGAGTTTGATTAAAGTATCATATGTTTAAGATATTTTTATGACAAATAAAATGTATATCTTGAATTTTCTGGGAATTTCTCCAAAAGTACTCTTCATTGTGAACGACTTTTGTATAACTGGTAAACCATAAGAGATAGACAAAATTTTACTACACAAAATGTGTAGATCGCGTTAAAATACACAATTTATGTCATACATTTTTTTTGTTGAGTGAACCATTTTCGAGATATTGCTTGTTATTCCCTTAAATTTTTCAATACCTAATTTCTCAAATGGGAATTCGTTATTCATTGTTTTTGTCTTAGATATGCAAAGATTATTAATCTATGGCAAAGAGAATGGTGCTGCACCTAGCAACCAGCTATTAAGAGATATGTCTATTCTTAAAGGCTACTGTATTTCTATATTGCCCTTGCAAATACAAAACAAGGATAACATAGTAGGCCTTAAGCGATAGTCAAGTATTTTTAGAACTGGTCGCTATGTGTAATATGTAATTCTCTTTGCATGTCAAAAGATCGTTTCTGAAATGTTTATCTCGATTAATATGAAATAGATGGAGAATAAGAGTTTATAAAAATAGTTGGTACAAGAGTAGAGAAACTCATGTGAGTGTAACACATCAGATTTTTATTAATACAAAATACCCATATTTTATTGTGCATTCAAAACAAATATGCTATCAGCAACAAAAGTAGAATCCAAAATTCTGATAAGAATAGCAATTTCCTGGAAGATTTTGAATTTTTATATAAACAAAATCACTTGGTTTTTGAAATAGGTATTATTTGCAAATATAGAGTTTTTACTAATTTTTACTCTCATATCAAAGAGTCCAATTATACACAGTCTTCACAATAAAACACTTTCTTCTTAGCACTAACTTTTGCACACTGTTGGTGAAGCCATAACCTACAACTCATACACTAGATCATGTCCATCATTTCAGACAATTCACATTCACATCATCCACTGTTTTTAGCATGATTTTTTTAACTTAGCATATTATATCGATATTTATTCTCAAGATATACTATTCGCAGTTGAGCAATCCTAGAACTTCAATAGGTTTCCTAAATTGGACCAGTTCAATATAGGGTTCAAACAGTGCTTCAATTTACGAGCCATGCCATTTTGGAAGCTTAAGCATCTATGTGACAAGGAGAGACGCTGCTTGAAAAAACGTATGCAGGAATATTGTTGCTAAATAAACACTTCATAACATTTAATATATGTATATATTATATATTTCTATATATCATCTCAAACTTGCCTAATTGGTCGTATAAGCTTAGCTAGGTGAGTCAAATATTACTTCTGAAGTACCAAAAACACAAACGCTTCATACAACTGAAACCACAGCTCAGAATGCAAAGTCAAAAACTCCAAGCATTCATAGCTGTACACACTACCTTCTGCTAGGATTATGGTGCCATCTGTCGAACAGTTTGGAAAATATCGGAGCGGTTCAATTTAAGAGGCGGTTCGAATTAGGGACCTTTCCGCTATATACTTTAATGAAATACACAACTTTTTTGTAGAAAGCTTTGACTATCTTCTACGGTTTATCAGGTAAAATAATTCAATGCGAATGAAAAGATCTGGACTAAATATTTACAGAGTATTTAAAATTAATATTTTATGCCACACACACACACACACACACACATATATATATATATATATATATATATATATATATATACAGTTTGACAAAATGTTTGTGACATTGGTTGTTTACGAAGTTTCTGCTGTATTTATTTAAATTTTGCCACATTCTGTTCATAACAGTTTAAATTTTAAGTGGACGTTCTTTTGCTTCTTATGAGTAGAGTAGATTTGGGTCGAGCTAGCATATAATTATCTTCCTGATTTTTACTTTCTCTACCACGTACATAGTAGGCAGGGAAAGTATGGCGCTCCACCGAAAAATGTTATACCGAAATTTCATCGGAAATACATGTTATGAAGCCCCTTGAATCCAAAAGAGCGTTTTTAGAAGGAAAAAAAAAACGTCCGACTCTGTGTCTATCTGTCTGAACAGCATTACTCAAAAACGAAAAGTCGGATAAATATTAAACTTGATGTTTAGGTGCAGTTTCTTTCAAAGATGCGACACGAAGATTTTCAAGAAAATCCCCCACCCCAAGTTATCCTTTACATGGAACATTTTTCGAAATTTGTTTTTCTAAAAAATGGTTCTAACGATTTTGATTAAAATACCATATATTAAAGATATTTGCATGGCAAATAAAACGTAAATTTTGAATTTTTTGGGAATAGCTTCATTCAGACAGAATTTTGTATAATCTTGTATAACTGGTAAACGTTAAGCGATAGACGAAAACGAACCGCCCAAAAAATGTTGATCTCTTAATAACACACAATTCATTTCAAATAATTTTTTGTGACATAAGCCATCTCCGAGATATCCGTTATTAATGCATGGATAATCTTTTAATATATTTAACAAATTAAAGTCGTCTAACTACGTGGTCTTATAGCGACTATTTGCAATATGCTTTAACAATGTCTATGTTAATACACTGAGAAACAATATTCACCAGTACCTAAGAGGTATACATTTGCAGAGTTAGTTAATCTCTTGTGATATAAGCTTCGATTTGTTCAATACTTTGTCATTCTTTTTAAGTCTCGTCGATTTTCAATTATTTCTCGCGATTGCATGGAAACAGTATGGAATTTTAACGCCAACGTATGTGTTCTTGAACATTTTACTATCGCTGTTCCATTTGTACCCTAATGAAATGTGTAATACGGTGTATTCGTATTGCGCCGATGGTCAACTTCCATTAGGGTTCCGGTTAATGAGGGTCAGTAGGAATGAGCTATCTAACCGGGTAGTTTTTCCTTAAACCCCATTGATTGACAAGTAAGGCCATAGGTACAAGGAAGAAAAAGATTAAATGGGTATACAAATCTTTACAAAACATTAGTATAACAATATATTTGTGTTAAGTAATAAATTTGTGAGTTATACACATATGTACATATAATACAAACGGAATTATTGGGTAAAATAGATTCAGTTTATTTTTAGCTAATATTAATACTTATTCTTTAGGACAGTTTTGTGTAAAATAACTTGTTATTCCAATGAATCTTAACGAGCTTGCTAGAAGGGAATTTCCACGTTTCTCGAAGTCTCTACTCCTCCTCTGTCCCACATTTGGTAAAAATTGTTGCTAACTTTCCTGTTTGCATGTTGTACTGTTTATGGAAATAGGTACGTAGTTAAAAAAAAAATAATCGTACCGGCATGTTGCCATGGCAGCTCAATAGCTAGAGCACCGGGCGGAAACCGGGAGATCCGTGGTTCAAATCCCGACGATGGCACTGAATTTTTCATTTGTCTGAATTCTACCTTACCAACTTTGTTCAACACATGGCTTGTGTGCAAGAACAATTAATCCCTTAGAAAAAATTCTTGGAAGTTGTATTAAAGATATTTATCAGCACTTTAAATGCTCTTTACGATGCAGCTTATGAATGAGGCATTCTCTACAGCATATCTATTGATTTTCTCAAAAGGTTTATGTTGTTTCAGATAGAGTGGCAAACAAAATATAGATATATCTTGAATTTTCTAGGAACAGTCTAAAAAGCCAGCTTTACTGTTAGTGAATTTCATGTAACTTGAAAACCATAATAAATATGCAAAAACTTATATAAAATTGTAGATTAAAAAAAAGTTCAGAATATATTTTTTCTAAGATTTTAGAAATATTTCGCATCGTATGTTTATATACTCCCATGTGTAAGTATATCTGAACGGGGATGCTTTAAAAGTATGCCATTCTTCTCCCCTCGCTTAATCTCATTAAAATAAAAAACATATGTAATACATTTACATAACGTTTTCTTTCATTACAATTTCACAGGTACTTTCATATGAAACACGATTCCTCCATTTCTTTGCGTTCGTCACAATGATAAAATATTTGGCTAGAAATGCTTTCAATTTTTATGGAATTAATAATTTCTACATGCTTATACGTAAAGCCGTGAACTGTTACAACTCGCTTTTGTTTGTCTTGATCATGGAGGTAAAAAAAAATAAAGAGTTGCGAATGATCAAAGTATTTCTGTCAAATGTATTTAACTTGTGAACATATAAATATGCTAAGTATGAAATACTTCGAAAACGGTTGGTGCCAGGAAAAAGTTATTTTGGGAGAAGGTGTGCATTTTAATGAGCTCCAAGGTTTCCCCTAAGTATGTTTTTGCCTGCCTCGCATTGTTTTCCAGTCATATATATATATTTTTACAATATGTACTCACTAAAGGTAAGGAGTTCACAGCGGATTCTGAGAAAATTCAAGATATACAGTTTGTTATGTTGTTGTCACAAACATTTGGCATTTTAATGTTAAAAAAATTGTTAAGACATTTTTAAGAAAATAAAAAACAACTAAAATTCCTCCATATATAGGGTAGTTTGGGATGGGTGGAATTTCGTGAAAAACCTTCGTCATATCCTTGGTAGATGCAGAACTTGAATATAAAGCTTGTTGGTTTTTAGTTATGGTGTTCACACACACACACACACACACACACACACACACACACACACACACACACACACACACACACACCTCTTTTTCAAAAAATGGCTGAGACCTCAAAACGTGTACTTGCAGTGAAAACTCGCTTTCTATGTTTTGGGTGGAATACAGTCCCTACTTCCTCTTCATACCGTAGGAGGTTGCAAAGAAAGTAAAAACCAGCTGAAACAGCTGACTCTCTTGCACGAGTTTAAGCATGGAGGATAAATTTACCAAAGTCAAGCAGCTTCACTTGAAATAATTTCTAGCCAAACATTTGAGCGTTATTTAGCCAGGATTTGAAGCATCACTTTTGATACGAAGCAATGAAATTCTAGGTTGAAATACAACAGTTTCTTAGTTAACATGTAGAGGAAGTAAAAACTGGAATGTTAACCTTGTAATAATTGTCAAGTTTTGTTGAAAGTTTCCATTTAAGTGACCAAAAAGCGTGTAATATGGTTCATTTTACGTAATATAAAATACTGATAGTAAAAGTCTTTTAAACAAATGTGCATTGCAGTACTATGCAAAGGAATATTTAATTATATCTATGCTTAAAGCTTTTATTGTTGCCGAAAGTAACTAATGAAGCTAAGTGAAATTTTGTGATATAACTGCATATGTTAAAGATTTTGAAAATTAATTTAAAACTTCTTATAATGATTTTCACCAATTTTCATAGGCACATTAGCTTCATAGGTACACTTTTACTCAGGCTTGGGTCCGGCAGCTGTTACACAGCTTCGCATGGCGGTTTAAAACTTGCTTAGCAGGAAGAGGTTTTCGTCAGCGCTTTTTATCCAGAAATTTTCAATAACTCGCAGTCCGCGGTTCCGTTTGCTGTACACGGAACATACTGACTAGTAAACACAATAATAAAATCCAGATGAACTTTAAGAACGAACTATTCATCGGCTCAATACCAGTGCTTATTAAGAAGGTAATTAAAAACCCATGGTGCATCTCAAGGAAAAATGGTCAAGGGGACAAACTGTCCATCGGCGCAATACATTACCCGTTAATATAACTATTTCTGCAAAGGTTTATCTCGATACAAATGAAGTAGATAGAAAAATAACCTTTCGTAAGAACATTTTTATACCCACTAATAAACGATACAGGGTAGAGAAAGTTATGTGATTGTAACACATCAGATTTTTAAACAAATAATTGCTATCTCAATTGCTTATGTCCCTAAAACAAATTATCGTAGGGGTCAGCATTTGTATCCATTTCTGGCGAATATATATTTGATTAACAAAGTAGATAGTAACGCCAAACTCGTGTGTGAATGTTTGGAATAGCTGTAAAACAAATAATAATGCATGGGAGAGCAAATCATGTTACACAAATTAGCATTTTTTCAATTGTTTACTTTCTCCACCACTACCTATGTGTAGTGGATAAAGGTAATATTGCATTACACACAAAAATTCGATATCGAGATTTCACTGCATAGAGGCTCCCCTAAAAAATATTTTAAAAAATAAAATAATGAAAAAAGTGTGTTTGTGAACATCATAACTCAAAACCGCAGACACTAAGCACACCAGTCGAACTACTTTTACGTGGAAAATGTTTCGTTGTTTCCTATCTTCTCGAAAGTGTCTCAAACGATTTTGATTAAAATATACTTGTGGTATGAATATGACATATCAAATTTATGTGTTGAAATTTCTGTGAACAGCCATCGGCTTCTAATCATAGCGATTGAATTTTGTATAACCGGGAAGTCATAAGAGATAGACAAAAACTTATTATGGGAAAAATGTGGAACTCATTAAAATACACAGCTTGTGAGCAAGCTTTTGTAGCGTTAGTCCTTAATGAAGCATTTTATGTTGAGTGTTTGCACTTTTCTAACCCAATGTGTTATCTTATAGACATGCATGAAAGTTTGTGATTCTTCTTTGTCTTTCCAATGAAAGAGCTTGTTATTACCACGGCTAAAATTTGAATTCTCTATACCTTGTATATAGGTATGCTTAATTTGGAATCATTTCTAGCTAAAGTGTATCTTGAATAAGTCAACGTGTATAGAAGAATAACTTTATATAACTAGTAATATATAACGATATATATATGAATTCGTATTTTTTTTCTACTTTCTCGACCACTTACGTGTAATAATTAGAGGAAATATTTTTTCGGGAGTAAAACTCTTAGCATGGCTTCCTTCAGAAAGCCGGTGGTCGCGTGTCGTCGATTTGCAACATGTAAAACAACCTCAAGCGTGATAAAGAGGCCTTTGGGCAAAATTTGCGGTCTTTCACGCCCAGTAAAGAATGGAACACTAAGTACCACAGCAGTTAAAGGCATCCTTAAATAAAACTAAAAAAAAGAGGAAATATTGCTTCCATTAAAAAATTCCATACCGAGATTTCACTGAAAATACATGTTTTGATGTCCTCTGAATAAAACAAATTTGAAGAAGGTTCGTCCGTCGGTATAGGTGTGCAAACAGCATAATTCAAAAACCAAAATTTGGATGAACACCTACCAAAAACTTGATATTTAACTTCAGCATCTTTCAAGGACGCGACACGAAGATTTTCAAGAAAATCTCACCCCAAACTTCCTTTTATATGGAACATTTTTCGTTACTTTTGATTTTCTTAAAAATGGCTCAAACGATTTTGACTGAAATACAACATGTTTAAGATATTTGCAGGACAAATAAAATGTATGTCTTGAATTTTTTGCGAATAGCCTGTGAAATCCTCATCATTAATGACTTTTGTATAACTGATAAACCGATAGACAAAAATCCTACAACACAAAAAAAGTAGATCTCGAATAAAGCACACAATTTATATCTAATATAACTTCTTATGGCATTAACCATTTCTGAGATATTTGCTGTTATTGGTTTGAATTTTCAAATACGTCTGCTTTTTGCAAGTGGTAACTATTTGCTTTTGCTTTTTTACTTTTTCTACTACGTACTAGTAGATAGAGGGGGTATTGCATTCCACCCAAAAATTCGTTACCCAGAATTCACAGGAAATACATGCTTTAAAGCTCCCTGAATAGAAAAGGGATTTCTTAAACAAGAATTCCGTGTGTGTTGAATTTTCTGGGAATAGCCTGTGAAGTCCTCTACATTTGGAAGGAATGTTGTATGCTCGTATATAACTGGTAAATATTAAACAATAGATGAAAATGGACTACATAAAAAAATATAGATCTCTTTAAAATACGCAATTTAAGCAAGTTTTTGTGCCATCAGAAATTTAAGAAATTATACGTTTTTAATGGTTCAATTTGTTCAATACTTTATCATTCTTTTGAAGTCCTGTCGATATTCAGTTGTTTCTCGCGATTGCATGGAAAGAATGTATGCATAACGAAGGGTGTAATGTAGCTATTTCTGCAAAGGTTTATCTCAATTAAAATGAAGTAGCTAGAGAAATAAACTTTCGTAAAAGTAATTTTTCTTCTTCTTATTCACTATAAGAATTCGGCACTCCCTTTGTTCGTCTTCGCATTCTTCACTTTACTCCCATCTTTTTTCTGGGGCGTCCGATGTCTATTTTTCCTGAAAGTTTATATTTGTTTATTAATTATAAGTGGAAAGTTTTATAGTTAGCAATAAACGATAGAGGATAGAGAACGTCATGTGAATGTGTAATACAACACGTCAGATTTTTCTCGGAATCATACAAAGAACCTGGAATTTCAAAGCCACCACATTGTGACACTCTTTTTAAAAAAGCTGACTATCGCTTTATGCTACTGTCTACAACGAAATGTGTGGTGGAAGTTTATTTCTATTAAGTAGTAGAAGTAGTAGTAGTAAGTAGTAGTTGGAATAGGATTTCGTAAGAATAGTTTGCAGAAGAGTGAGTAGAGAAAGCTATGTGAATGTAACACTATTTTAATTGTTTCTATTTCCAGTTTCTTCAAACACGTCTGAAACTACGCTGCTGTAATTGTGGCTGCGTATGTTATTGGTGCACATTTAAAAATGTGAGCATGTACGAGGTATTGACGTGTTGATGAAACAGCTAGCCTGTGTCGACCATTAAACTAATGGCACGATCGCTTTCTGATGGAGGTGCCATGCACCCCTTTATCCCATAATATTGGTTCTTTCAGATGTGGCGTCCATTGTTGTTCCGTTCAGTTTTTTTGTTACCCTTGCGTGGGCTGGACAAAAAGACTTGATCCATTATCCCGCCTCAGGGGTGCAGAAATTTCGAGACTACGGACTCTGTTGTTTGCGTCGCCAAGAACCCTTAAAACGTTTGATCTGCTGCCCAAGGATAGGTTATTAAAAAACTTCCCTGTACAATACTGCGAAGTGAGATGGCAAAATAACCAAACAATGCGCTATCTCATAAAACAAAAATGCAACCATGCGAAATCCGAAAATCAGTCGATATGTTATCAATGTTATGTGTCATTTTGACAGACAAAATATTGCAGGCTGTTATAAAAATCTGGTTTCATAAATGCGACAATCATAATTAAAACGCCAAGTTTACATTGTTACATTCTAGATAGCTCTGAAGTGCTCCTTGGTTATCCATCTAAAGATTGATTTCAATACAGTAACAATGGAGTATTATCGAGAAAAAATCTTATGTGATACATTCATTACTTTCTCTACCTACTCTCCTTTATAATGTGACATTGCCCAGTTTTTCAACTGTCACCTCTCTCTGTTCTCACTGTCGCTGTTTCGTTTTTATGTAGTTCACCTTCACTGGGAGTTCACTCTGTCACTTCACTAAGGTGAACTAGTTCAATTCCCCGTCACTTCACTTTCTTCGTGACGTAGCCTCCTCTTTTGGACGGTTCACTCGCTGGGGAGTTGAACACAAGATCTCCACAATCCCTCGCTCCCCAGCAGCACCTATTGCCCGTCACAGCAATCGCTAGGAGAATCGCACTTGATGTTGCACTGGAAACTCCCCCGCTAACTCGCTCATTCACTGTCTTGCCGACGCAACTCAACTCGCCTTCAACTGACTCAACTCTTTCTCGCGAGAATGCTTGCTTGTATAAGCAGTGGAATCTTCCACAGAATGGATTTTCTGGAGGAAGGGGGAAGAAACTTCCCAAATACTCTGGTTATCTGCCGATAGCGCGCCCGGTATTTAAGTTGGCCAGCGGTACTTATCGGCTGCCTGACGCCGACTTTCCCATAACCTTGGGTCATAGCATCTGCGTCACATGCTCCCGCCAGAGCTGTTCGTGCTGCAGCAGGGCGATCACAATGAACTATCATCAGCTTTCCTCGGGGTTGACATCGAATGCGTGATGGGGGGTCCTGGATCTGTGGCCTCGGATGTCGCATGGCGGGCACTACCTCTCCACGTTGCTTCCAAGATGCAGCCAATAGAATCGGCGACGTCTTCTTCGGGGTCTTGTTCGCATCCAAGTGCCCGCCGGTGGTGCTGGCGGCTTGGGTTTCTTCGAGGACTTGCTTCATCGTTTTCTTCGGGAGCACCAGCTGTTCCACCTTAGTCCCCCTGGCTGCAAACGCCCACATTCTCTTCTATACACCGTTCCTGGCCACCAGGAAGTCCCACCGCATCCAGCAGCTCTTATAGAAACATCCACGGGTCGTACGCCAGATTCTTCGTTTCGTATCTTTAGAAGGCGCTGAAACTAAATGTTTGGCATTTATTCAACATTTAGTTTTTTAGTCCTTTTTCTACGTTTTTATTCAGGGCACCTCAAAACGTGTATTTCCAGTGAAACCTTGAAGTCCTATTTTTGGGTGGAATAGAGTAGTTACTACTTATACCTTCTTTCTATAGGTAGCTGCTAGTGAAGGTAAAAGTTACGCGGTAGCGTAAAAAAATATACTTCTCATATTAAAAAATCATTTGTACGATATTTAGTTTCTCAACATTTTAAAAATTTTATGTGTATTTCTAGGAATTAATTTTCTAATTTTAGATTTGTTATTCATGAATTAAATTAGCTGTCAGAAATTATCTAAAAATTTTAGTTCGCATATATACATGAATCTTAAAAATTATTTATTTGTCTGTGTTTGATGTTCTAATGTTCTGCATTCTGGTGAGCTTTGTATATAGCAGCCTTCAGTTGAAGGAAGCAGAATAAATTATTGCTCTATATTATTATTATTATTATTATTATTAATAATAATAATAATAATAATAATAATAATAATAATAATTTAACCCGATATTCGCCTTCTGAGAACGGGAAAATGCCGAAAAACTTCTTGTTCTGGTAGCTCTACCTTCATTATTATTTATTATTATTGCAATTATTAATATTTATTGTAAGGAGAATCCGGTATTTTGATATTAATTCTTTTAGCCAGACATTACCAAATAAGTGAATGGGACGAAGGGAATCAACTGGATGGCTACCAACATCTCCTGATCTTATCCCTCTGGATTTCTTTCTTAAAGAAGTTCTTAAATAGTAGGTTTTTTTTAAAAATATCACGTGCTGTTGATGACGTGATTCAGGTCTTTCGGGAGGCATGTCAAGAAGTTGATGCAAATAAAGAACTGAGTAGTAAAATGTGCTCGAGAGTCAAATGTTCGCTATAGCAGTGTGTAAATTCTGAAGACCAATAGTTTGAATATTCGCAAAAGAGTATTCTAATGTCATGTGTTACTTTATAAATGTTTATGATATTATATTAGGATTTCTTTGCAATACTTCATATTTCATTACCATATGCTTACTTTTGTCCACCCCTTTATTTATCCAGACGTAATTCTTTCGAACAATATCAAGACATAATTTTCAGTTTGCAGATAGATATTATGAAGTCTCAGGTGGTTTACCTTTGAAGCACATCTACCTTTGTAGCACATTGCCAAGAGATACCATAGAATTTCATAGCAACAAGAAAATTCTGTGTGCTAAGAGTGAAATAATTCCATGTTAAGACTAGCAGTAGCGCTTTCGTCTTTGATTCTGGAGTGGCCGGGATAACGCGCTTGCAAGGCACGGCCGTGAATATTTCATGACCGGCAGGGGAACTTCTTGCGCCTTGGGAGAATACAGACAAATCACCTGAAGCTTGTGTCACGCTGCAAACGCTTCATTCTTCATACATAGTCGCTCTGGGAAATGTGACTTTGTAAGGATGTCGGTTTAGATCTCGCTCAAGTCATTTGGACTTTTCTTTTTATCATTTCTATAACAGTGCATTTCACCTTGACTTGAATAACCCATTACCAAAACCCTCTTTATACACTCAAAATCGAAATTTAGTTAGAAATGCCAGTAGAAGAAGGCATCGAATCATACCTTTACACTACCTGAGGCAGAAACCCACGATGGGGTGAAAGAAAAAGTGTACATTTACTTGTTCTCTACAGTTCACGTTTGATAAAGGAAATATTGTGTTTGATCCAAAAATTTCTATTAAGACTTCAGGGTTAGGTACATGTTTTGAGGTCTCCCGTATAAAAAGAGAACGTTTTTAGAAAGAGGTATCTCTCTATGGATGCCTGTATGAACTTTACGTCTCTAGAAAGACGTAAGATGTAAATTTTGCTAGAATATTGTTTCCGAAATATTCAGTTTTGTTTAAAATATACATATTTGAAGCAATATCTATGCGTACAGTAAAATTATATTCGATTTTGAATATATAACTGGTATAAACGCGTGTAATGGACTTTCTCGAAACCAGAAATTGCAGTTTTAAAGTCTCTTTTGGGGGGGGTATAAATGTGTGTACTTATTGTCAAGCTTTTTAGTTGTGTTTTAATTTTTATTAACACTCAGGAAAAAGTATTTTATTACCGGTTTTCAAGCAGCACATTATAAGTTGTATTTGGTGAAGGCAAGGAGGCGAAAAGGCGAGTATGATGGTGACTGGAAAGCGAGAGAGGAAGAAAAAGGTAGCAATTTAGAGGGGAAAGAGAAGGGAAAGAAAGCGAGATAGGTAGGAGAAGAGAAGAATGGAACATTTAATGCAATAACGCGAGCATAGCTCCGGGTTTAGCTAGTAATACATAAATATGAGAAACTTGTTTTATATTATTTTTCGTGCATTTTTTTTTGTTAGTATTTTATACGACAGCCAGCTTTCTAGTGGTATAAAAGTACATATTAATAAAGACAACTTACGTTATATTTTGCAGAGAATTGAGAATTATAAATTATGTTCATAACACATTAAGACAAATTTATACTTGAATAACATAATATATAATTTTGTGTATTTATAAATCTGAAGGGGCGAAAGGTTTTCCAGGTAACGAGTTAGGATGGAGAAACTAACTGAAATCTCTCTCGCCCCCCCTCTCTCTCTGTCACTCACACATACACAGTTTATGCATTTTAAGTGCTACAAAACGTGTATTTCTGAGAAGTTGGAGGGGGTGGGGTAAGCAATCATAAAATGATAAGAACTGCGTTTCGATAATGATTATATGAGCAATAAACATTTTTGTGTCGAATTCCAAATTGCATTTTCATTATGAAAATGAAGCAGTGCCTTTTGTATGCGGGATATCCAGTTTGTTATAGCGCATATTATAAACGAAAAAAAAAGTGGATGTAATTGCCGATGGAGTTGCAATAAATGAAGGAATGTGATTACGTAATTCTGATTTACATATTTTTCGTCGGCGATTTAGCATAAATACATCATTTAGGGACATTTCAGCTGTATTAAATTCATTAAACTGTAATTTGATTTACATGTTTTCACGCATCCAACGGTAATGTAAAATAACGTTTTCCTTTGTCCTTAAATTACAAACGCTTTCAAGTAATAATTTACCAACTTTTATTTGGAATAATTTCATCAGTTTTCTGTGGACTGAGCTTTTCATACAAATTCTCTCTGTAGGGAAGTTAGTGTTAAAGAATTGTACAATAAATAGTTTCTCCAGATAGTGGAAGAAGAAAACGCTTGGAAAATACGATTATTGCAGCCATTATGTTGTACATCCGTGACAGTCGTGGATTTTCCGCTGAGAAATCTCTGTCAAAGCGCTTCCTCTGCAATGTTTTCGTGCCTCAACGTTGGCCTTTTTAAAGTAAATCCGTCTCGATGACTAAGGAAAGAATATATTGAACGTCTGGTGGAATAAAGAGAGATGTAGCGTGGGTGCCGAGGCCAATTTACTCTAGATTTTATGTAGATTACTTGCACGTAAAATCCTTCTTTACCAGTTGGCTTTACGTTTATTTATATTTAAAATGGAAGACCTTTATCCACATCCTCTGTTTTTTTAATAGTTACATGACAGTAAAAGAAGTTGATTTTATGGCAACTCTATGGAAATAGCCGGAATATTATTTCAATTTAAGCAAATTTAAAAACCTTGCATTAATTTTGGGGTTAGTAGATCAGGCTGGACGGAAAGTATGATTGATAATATCAATGATGACTAAATAAATGACTGATTGTTAAAGTGTTGTCTCAAACTTGGAAATTGGAATCTCTAACAGGTTTTCTGTAACCAGCCTAATTTGTATACGCCAATAGAGCCACTGTGTTGAGTGGTTAGCTCAATGCAAGCTAAACACTAGGGATAAGCAGCCGCTTATTGGGTGTGAACATGACCCCAGTTTTGCTTAGGCTCCATTTTCTCAGGGTATGGGGTTATTTTACTTGCGAAAAGCATTACACGGGACTAACAGCTTTCCCTTCCAAAGGAATCTATGCTAAAGATCCGATTAATCCAACGTCCTCCTTAGAGGTTTCAACCACACGCTACGAGGGCACTCCCAGAAGTACCCGACGTGACGTATAAATAGCGGTTGTTGTTTCAAACAAATGATTATGCTAGAAAGTACCACCCTTATAAAGCTTAAGTTTGAAGTTTGGCGATGCTACGTTGTTTAGTAATTGTTTGAACTCTCTCAGCGAATTTGTCAACATGGATAAAATTGGCAATCGTTATGTGATACATTACTTTCATTTGAAAGGTCTGTCCAACTGATATTAAAGCTGAGCTAGATTCTACTCTGAGGGAGTCTGCTCCTTCGTTTACAACGGTAAAATATTGGGTGGCAGAGGCCGTACGAACTGCCAAGACGGACATCGCAGTGATCGACAAAATAAGGTGACCACGCCAGAAATTGTGAAGAAAATCCACAAAATGGTAATGGATGACCGTCGACTGAAAGTGTGCGAGCTAGCAGACATTGTAAGCATTTCAAAAAGTGTTGTACATTGCATACTAACTGAAAATTTAGACATGAGAAAGCTGTTCACAAGATGGGTGCCGCGTTTACTCACAATGGAACAAAAGCAGCGTCGTGAGGATGTTTCAGTCGAGTGTTTGACGATGTTTCGCTGCAATAAAGCAGAGTTTTTTGCATCCATTTATAACCATGCATGAAATATGGGTCCACCACTTCACACCTGAGACGAAGGAACAGCAAAAACAGTGGATTGAAAGGGGAGAATCGGCTCCATAGAAGGCGAAGACAGTTCCATCTGTAGGCAAGGTCATGGCATCAGTTTTTTTGGGATGCGCGTGAGATAATTTTCATCGATTATCTTCAAAAAGGAAAAGCAAATAATGGCGAGTATTATGCAAGATTATTGCAGCGAATGATGAAATCATGCAAAAACGGCCGCATTCAACGAAAAAGTAAGTTCTGTTTCGTCAAGACAATGCACCAGTACATCCATTATCGTCATGGCCAAAATCAATGAATTAAGAGTTCAAATTGCTTCCTCATGCACCCTATTTGCCAGACTTAGCCCCCTCTGATTATTTTCTGTTTCCAAAGTTGAAGAAATGGCTTGGTGGCAAAAGATTTGCTAACAATGAAGAGGTGGAGTTTGCAGTTGATGGCTATTTTGCAAAACTCGACGGTTCTCACTATAAACCGGACGTCGAAGCTATTGAACATCGCTGGGAAAAGTGTATCGAGCTGAAAGGAGATTATGTTGAGAAATAAAGATGTTTTTTTACTTTCTCTACTACGTATAGTAAGTAGGGGAAGTATTGTATTCCACCCAAGAATTCGATATAGAGATTTCACCGGAAATACATGTTTTGAGACCCCCTGAAAAAAAAGCATTTTTGAAACATGTCCGTGTGTGTGTGTGTGTCTGTGAACAGCATAACTCAGAAACGAACAGTCGGATAAACACCAAACGTGGTATTTAGGTTCAGTATCTTCCAAGGATGCGACACGAAGGTTTTCAAGAAAATCCCCCCACCCCAGATTACCCTTTACATGGAAGATTTTTCGAAAATTTTAATTTTCTCAAAAATGGCTCTAACGATTTTGATTAAAATATCATATGTTTAAGATATTTTTATGGCAAATAAAATGTATATCTTGAATTTCCTGGGATTGTCTCCAAAAGTATTCTTCATTGTGAACGACTTTTGCATAACTGGTAAACCATAAGAGATAGACAAACTTTTACTACACAAAAGATGTAGGTCGCGTTAAAATACACAATTTATGTCATATGCATTTTTGTTGTTGAGTGAACCATTTTCGAGATATTGCTTGTTATTCCCTTAAGTTTTTCAATACTTATTTTCTCCAATGGGAATTCGTTATTCATTTTTTTTGTCTTGGATATGCAAAGAGCATTAATCTGTGGGAAAGGGAATGGTGCTGCACCTAGCAACCAGCTATAAAGAGATATGTATGTTTTATAATAAACCAGAAGTATTTCTTATTGTGATGTTATATGATACTTAAAATTTGAGTTGGTATATATTAATTCACATCAGTGAATTGAGTTGGGTCTCAGCTGAGGACGAGAGAAACATATCTCTCGAAAGCGCTCCTACGGTAACAACTAGCGCCTTTATGTGATGTGAATTAATATATCCCAACTCAAATTTTAAGAAAAAAAGATAGTATGTGCTTAAAGGCTACTGTATTTCCAATTGCCCTTGTAAATATATATTCCCCTTACATCTACAAGAAAATTAGCAATAAGATAGAGTCTGCAAATGTTTATCTCGATTAACATAAGTAGATAGAGAATAAGCGTTTGTAAAAATAGTTTGTACAAGAGTAGAGAAAGTCATGTGAGTGTAACACATCAGATTTTTTTCTCTCGAAATTTGTGTTTTCTTTGTTAGATCGGGTACAGCCCTCGTAACATGTTAATGATTTCATTAATTAAGTGTAGAATTTAAGTTCTAGGCACTTAGGTTTTGGAAATGTCTAATTGATAATCTAATTTTGTCAATTTGGCAATAGGTGTCATTTTTAAAAACTGAAATTGTAAGCATAACCCACTGGTTGAAACATAACGTTTCCATGTAACATCATCTTAAGTTTTTACTTTCTCTACTACGTATAGTAAGTAGGGGAAGTATTGTATTCCATCCAAAAATTCGATACCGAGATTTCACCGGAAATAAATGTTTTGATACCCCCTGAGTCCAATAAAAGCACTTTTGGAAACATGTCCGTGTGTGTGTCTGTGTGTTTCTGAACAGCATAACTAAGAAACGAACAGTCGGATAAACACCAAACTTGGTATTTAGGTTCAGTATGTTCCAGAGATGCGACACGAAGGTTTTCAAGAAAATCCCCGCAACCCAGATTACCCTTTACATGGAACATTTTTAGAACATTTTAATTTTCTCAAACATGGCTCTAACGATTGTGATTAAAATATCATATGTTTAAGATATTTTTATGACAAATGAAATGTATATCTCGAATTTTCTGGGAATGTCTCCAAAAGTATTCTTCATTGTGAACGACTTTTGCATAACTGGTAAACCATAAGAGATAGACAAACTTTTACTACACAAAAAATGTAGATCGCGTTAAAATACATAATTTATGTCATATACATTTTTTTTGCTGGGTGAACCATTTTCGAGATATTGCTTGTTATTCCCTTAAATTTTTCAATACTTATTTTCTCAAATGGGAATTCGTTAATAATTTTTTGTCTTGGATATGCAAAGAGTAATAGTGTGTAACAAAGAGAATGGTGCTGCACCTAGCAACCAGCTATTAAGAGATATGTGTATGCTTAAAGGCTACTGTATTTCTATATTGCGTTTGCAAATACAAAACAAGGGGAACATTGTACGCCTTAAGCGAACTGGTCGCTATGTGTAAAATGTAATTCTCTTTGAATGGCAAAAGATCGTTTCTGCAAATGTTTATCTCGATTAATATGAAATAGATGGAGAATAAGAGTTTCTAAAAATAGTTTGTACAAGAATAGAGAAAGTCATGTGAGTGTAACACATCAGATTTTTTCTTTGTGCATTACTGTTTGGCTGCCCGACGGTGCACGGATATATTTTTAAACTCGAATGACGGCTTAATTAATTTCCCACTCCCAGGCTACCAAGGTATTTTCTTTGGAAAAGGGACAGTCTGTGACCATCAAGGAAAATAATCTACTCAGTTGCTAATTATAAAATATCGGTTCAGTGAATTATTATATTAGCAATTTTCTCTCTGTGTGCAATTATTTTGCATATTCTGATAACGAACTTGATTGCAACATAAGAATAAAAGAAATAAGCAAAAGCTTACTTACATGAGAAAAATACTATAAAAGAACTATTTTGTCATTGGTATCGCATTTGTATCTTAGCATTGTAAGTAGTTTCTGTTCTCTTTTGTTGTGCTGAGTCTTCTGTTTTCTTAGTTGTTAAATCGTGATTTTATATATACACTACCTGATCAAAAGTATCCGGACACCTGGCTGAAATGACGTACAAGTTCGTGGCGCCCTCTATCGGTAATGCTGGAAGTCAATATGGTGTTGGCTCACCCTTAGCTTTGATGACAGCGTTCACTCTCGCAGGCATACTTTCAATCAGGCGCCGGAAGGTTTCTTGGGGAATGGCAGCCCATTCTTCGCGGAGTGCGGAACTGAGGAGAGGTATCGGTGTAGGTCGGTGAGGCCTGGCACGAAGTCGGCGTTCCAAAACATCCCAAAGGTGTTCTATAGGATTCAAGTCAGGACTCTGTGCAGGCCAGTCCATTACAGGGATGTTATTGTCGTGTAACCACTCCGTCACAGCCCGTGCAGTATGAGCAGGTGCTCGATCGTGTTGAAAGATGCAATCGCCATCCCCGAATTGCTCTTCAACAGTGGGAAGCAAGAAGATGCTTAAAATAACAACGTAGGTATGTGCTGTGATCGTGCCACGCAAAACAACAAGGGGTGCAAGCCCCCTCCAGGCAAAACACGACCACTGTTTTGCCACTGTTCAATCCTGTAATGTTGACGCTCCTTACACCAAGCGAGGCGTCATTTGGCATTTTCCTGCGTGATGTGTGGCTTATGAGCACCCGCTCGGCCATGGAACCCAAGGTTTCTCACCTCACGCCTAACTGTCATAGTACTTGGAGTGGATCCTGATGCAGATAGTCTGGATAGATGTCTGCCAATTACTCTTTACGACCCTCTTCAAATGTCGGCGGTCTCTGTCAGTCAGCAGACGAGGTCGGCCTGTACGCTTTTGTGCTGTACATGTCTCTTCACGTTTCCACTTCACTATCACATCAGAAAGAGTGGACCTAGGGGTGTTTAGGAGTGTCTTGCATGCAGACTTCTGACACAAGTGACAACCAATCACCTGACCACGTTCGAAGTCTGTGAGTTCCACGGAGCGTCCCATTCTGCTGTTTTACGATGTCTAATGGCTACTGAGGTCGCGAATAATGAGTACCAGGCAGTAGGTGGCAGCACAATGCACCTAAGATTAAAAGCGTATGTTTGTAGGGGTGTTCGGATACTTTTGATCACATAGTGTATATTACACTACTGTATTTGTGTGTAGTAACAACTATTTTCTACTCTATGGCAACCTCAAAGAAAATCAAAGCCTTCTTCGCACACATTTTCTTTTACAACTCCAATGTGTTCGTGTTATAATACACAGACCTTGTAAATCCTTTTTAATCTTTTAATAACTTATGAAGTGAAATTAGAAGGAGTTTTATAGCCCCATATCCACCAGAACGAAGAGGGGTTTTCAGTGGTGAAAATATTATCACCGAGCGGGATGGCTCAGACGATAAGGTCTTTGGCTCGCATTCGGGAAATCCTTGGTTCAAACTCCCGGGACCGACCAATCTGACCGAGGGTTTTTCTTTGCGTTTTTCCTTGGTCGTTAGGCGAGTGCTGGGTTGGATAACTTGATCTGCGAATTTTCCTATGATCCCTTTGATCACTGTCCTTCGTTTCGTTGTCCTCCGTGGTGTAGTGGTTACCATGCTAGTCTCTAATTCCCGAGGTCGCGGGTTCAAACCCGGTGGAGGGCGATGAATTTTTTCGGGCGTAAAAATCTTTAGCATGGCTTCCTTCGGAAGGGAAGTAAAGCTGTGGTCCCGTGTCGTACATTTACAGCACGTAAAAGAACCTCAAGCCTGATAAATAAGTCTGTGAGCCAAATTTCCGGTCTTTCACACCCAATATAGAACGGGACGCTTAAGGACCACAGCAATTAAAGAGGGTCCATAAATAAAACTTAATTTTTAATTTTTCGTTTCCTTCTTCACCGCCATACCCGACATTGATTGGGCTGATCACCCTCCTGTATATGCTGCGATCCAAATTTTGCTTTCCTCTCAACAGGCATTGGCTTATAAGTCGTTAGGGGTGTAAGTCCAACAAAGTGGTGGGTAATCAGTTCAAGAATAAGTAGAAAATGTTACCAAAATCAGTTGAGTGGACTCTTACACACACAGACGCCCACATATACATACAATCTTTTCCTTTTTAAAATATTAGTATACGTTAACATTCGGAACGTAGTGTAGCATCTTGGAAATAGCTTTAAAATAATCCGCGATTGTTGTATACCGGATGTAAAACGATACTATTAATACAACCCCATCAAACGTAGTTTTGTTCGCGCACAATCACAGCCATCTCATCTCCCTTTTGTGTCGGAAGCATGTTTTCAAACCCTTGATGGAGAGCTCCCATGCCACTAGACGGGACATCTGTGATAGTCGATCAGCCTGTGCTTTGGCAAACTATGTTTGCAGATCAAACCACGGCAGTAGTGGAAACTGCAGCTGTTTTCTTTAATTGCCCCAAACCCCTTCACATTTGGAAGCGTTTTGTGCTTACCGGATTCATGGGCTATTTACAAACAATTACAGACTGATTTACAGGCAATGAAGATCCCGCAGACCGTGTTCGCATACCACTCGAAGCCATATCGGAAAATGAATGGCACGATCATATGCATGGGATGGGTTCGCTAAGGCCGAGACAGGCCGTGTTTTATGGCTCCAAATTACAGATATCATAGCATCCGTTCACCGGAGTATGTTTCCTCCCTTACGTCCTTATCTAACCCCATTTCGATGTGGCCCTTTTGTTCGCTCATGTCCTACAAATGCACGTAATGCGTATTCCACTCATAATAGAAAACTAATGGTTCGAAGCAGCTTCTGGGTGGCGCAGTTGGCCGAGCCCTGGCTTTGTATGCCCAAGGTTATAGGTCCGATATGCCATTTAAGTGTACTTAAATGCGATGGCCTCAGTAGATTTACTGGCATGTGAAAGAACCCCTGATGGACAAAATTCCAACACACCGGCAATACCAATATGACGCTTGTAGTTTTCAGGGTTATTATTATTATTATTATTATTATTATTATTATTATTATTATTATTAGAGTATATATCTCCTTGTGTTAATGTTTATTTACGAAGGTTTTCATTTGTCTGCCTTTCTGATACAGAGGAAATACTGCTTTCCAGCCAAAAATATGGTGTTGAAATTTAACCGGAGTGCACATTTTGAGACCTTCCCCTCTAAAATTGAAATTTTTGTGTGGGGGAAGGGGTCGTGAGTAATGTAATTTATTTGAAAAATTTGCTGAATATCATATACTATGTAAGTATCTTTTAAGGAGGTAAGGCGAGTATTTTCGTGGAATTCTGAAAATTCAGCAACCTTTTACATGAAAAGGGTTGTTTTGTCATTTCCTTAATTTTGATTAACCTAGCATGCATGGCATATTGACATCACAAATAAGTGTGTATCCTGAATGTTGTGTAAATAGTGTGTGAAGCATTCTTTAACCTCGTTGAATTTTGTATCACTCTGGAACCCTAAAAGAATACAAGCCTTGTAGGGAAAATGTAGATACCTACCTATCGTTAAATTATACAGTTTATGTTAATAACATTTTTTTCAGCTTTAACCATTTTCGAGATATATGTTGTTCGTATGAACGTACCACTATTTTCAACAGTACACTTTGAAATATCAAGTGACCCTTCTTTTGTTCCTCATAAGCTGTTGCAAAGAATGAGCAGTGTCAGATCTTGTTCGTATCCACCTTTTGTTTTTCACAGTATACTTTCATCCCAGGTGTCTAACTTCTTGTGCCTGCATACCTACACTTCTTACTGAAACTACTTCTAAGGTCATCATAATTAACAGGAACCCATTGAAATAAGCATTTAAATGAGTAATTTGCATTAAAATTATGCAAGTAAGTTTTAATGGACAGAGAAAGTTCTTTGACTACTATACATCAACGTGTTTATTTTCTCTACCTCTTATCTAGAGTAGAGGAGGTATTATATAGCATCCAATAATTCGGCATCGTGATTTCACCGGGAATACCACTTTGAAGTCCACTGAACACACTCTCCCCTCCCTCCCCCAAAGAACAGCATTTCTAGAAAAAGATCAGAGTGCATATTGTGTGCGTGAAGAGAGAGAGAGAGAGAAGAAAACAGAATAACTGGAAAATTCTAACGAATACCAAACTTCGTTTATACGTCCAGCATGTTTCAAGGAACAACACAAACATTTTCACAATTCCTCCACTCTAAACTATCTTTCATGTGGAATGTTCGTTCTTTTTCATTTTCTCACAAATGGATGCTTCGTTTTAAACATGTAATATTATATTTGAGATATTAACATGAGTAAAATATATCTTGCATTTTACGCAAATAACTTTTGAACTCCCTCTCATTCTAATTGCATTTTATTTAATTTTGTACATCTGGGGAACCGTAAGAGATGCTCTACAGTGACTACAGAAAAAAAAATATGTAGAGCTCATTTCTTTCTTTCTCCTTTTTTGTAGCGTTAGCCGCCATTATCGAAACATTCTATGCTGTATGTTTACATTTTCCCAAGTACGTATGGCATCTGTTGGGGCAGGTTTGAAAGCTTGCAATTTTTCTTCCTGAGTTCTTATTTCAAACTTTGATGTACACAATTGAACATTATTTCAGCATTTTGTATATAACTAAATTCACAATGCTTAATTTGAAATAATGCCTAGGCAAATAAATATTTACCTTGAATGACAATGTGTACTGTATATATGCGCACTGTGTGTGGTATATAGTATGCATACGAATTTCTAATGGGTACAGAAAGTAGTGAAGGTATGGCACATCGCATTTTTGAGCGCTTTTTATTTATTTATTTATTTTTGGAGGACAATATAATGCATTGGACCTCACCATTTTTACATTTTGTTTACCGACACCTGGTGGAAATTTTTGGAGCAATACTTGCAAAAGCAAGCAGCGGAACCCTTCGTGCCAATCGCCTAAAAGTACACCTATATTTTTATGAATGTATGTAAAATATACCACAGCGCTTGGTGGGTGTACATGGATGATATTTTTACTCCTTCAATAAAAACAGTGGCGTTCGTTCGGTTGCCCCATTTCGAGCGTGTCACGGTGCTACATAAAAACGCAAAATGGGTATGAATAACAAAAGAGTGTGTGCTAGTGACACAAACACATACTGCGGCGCTCCAGTTGATTAAAGTAAATAATAAAACAGCCACATGGTAACGAACCTGTGTTGCTGCGCGCAAAGATGCTTCGTTAACAGCGACACCGCCGCTTCTTCACGCTCTTGGAAGTGCTGCATCATGATTTGGGGCCGCATGGTGGATGCGGAAGGTGCTTCTGATCGAGTTAGCTTCTCCCCACGTTTTTAAGCGTCAGTCATCTACACGGTCTGCTTGTTACGGTTAAGTTGATTTTTCGCCTTAAAATTTGCAGATGTGATGTAAATCTGACAAGGGAACTGCTGCAATCAGCTGGTATGTTGTAACGCCTTTGAAACTTGGTCCAGAGATCTCGCTAACATAAAGCTAGATTCAAAGGGTTCCGTCATAAAGCTTTGCAAACTTTCCTGCACGGGTGTAAGTAATAAAGTATGATTTGTTTGCTCGAAGCCATAGAGCGAACGCCTGTCATATCTTAAACTTCCAGAGTCACATGACCAGCGTTCATGCTATAATAAAGCATAACACCACTTATAACACGTTTAGATTTTTATAAGCATGAAAACTGCTGCACAAACGAACTCAACAATAGCTGCAGTCAGACTGAAGTGATACGCACAGTATGAAGGCGTGCAACGGGAGCTATAGGTAGATGTTTTTCGTCGTGACACGATTGTGTGTATGCGCAGTAATTGGACAAGTCTATTTATCTTCTAGGAGGTGTGTTGGATCAGTAGTAATAGAGCAGCAGGCGCGTACATAACGTGAGATAAGGTGACATCATCATGCGCTCCAAGTGAGAGTTGTTTCAGACAAGGGGAATACTGTCAGCCTTTCTCCCCCATCCTAGACTATTTTCTCCTCTGCGTTTCTGCCATGTCACGACGAAAAAATCAACCTGTACACTCCGAGCCGCCATCTACCGTGCTGTGGATGACACCTAGAAATACCCAATGGTTATGTCCTATCTGAGCTTAAGTAATCAAATCAAAAAGCACATAAATAGTAGATACTCTTTTCTTTATAAGTAGGAATGATGATTCTTCGCAAATGCGATGTAGCGCGAAATACTCTTAAGGGTTGTACTCTTATATTTTAGATTTTCATAACTTGTAAACCACTTTAATGTGATAAAATGCGAAAATTTTACTAAATTGCGATATAAATTAGAAATGTGTTGCAATTCGGACTCTTTTTCAAATGAAAATAATAAAAAAAAGGTGGAAACATATTTATGGAATGTTTGCTTAAGTGCAACACAATGATGTTCACGTGATGAAAGTGATGCATTGTCTTCCTCCTAAGAGTTGGTAAACTGTTTTAATTTTAACCGAGTATTGTTAATAGATTTAAAAGATTCAAGTGAAAGGAGAAAAGAAAGCCTTTTTTTTTAGTTAATATGGATTGTATTGGTTTGGGGGTATATGAATTCATTCCCAATTGGTGGTAGTACCTACAAATTATGCAGCAAAATAAAAATTTAGGCTGTCTGCAGTGTATTTGGGTTCCTACATATGGCGTATATGTTTAAAAATATTTCGCTAAGGGCCATTTGTACGAACTCGGAATAAACCTCTGTTACACGTTATTCCATGGTTAGGCGCTAAATTGTGTTGTACGACATCGGAATAGAGGCTATTAAGAGATTAATCATGGAATAAATTATTCCGTGATTCTATGCGGGTATAAGCCGTTATTCCGAGAATAGAGTATAAAAAGGAAAATGGCTGTTTGGGCACTCGACACAATTTGTTCCAGTATAAATAATGAATTTCCTTATATTTTTTGAGAACCAGATATCTTAACATAATACTTTGTATAGGTGGTTTGATAAATGAATATGACGGCAATGAGGTTTAAGTTGAGAAAGGATATCGCTCTGAGATAATTTGATGGTTATTTAGAACACATGATAGGCAGGTATATAAAATAAAGTTACTATTTAAAACAGTATAAGGTACCTAGAATATTATCAGCAAAATATTAGTTTTATGGAAACAGTGAAGCTGAATACTTCCCAAGATGTATTTTGAAGTTATGTGTATTTTAACAAATGACACCACAAGCTTCGCAGGAGGTGCCAGTGATGACCAGATTGGTAGAGGCCTTCAGAGCTCTCATATTTTAATATAATAAAACATTTAAATTATTTCATAGCAAAATCATAGCTTGTGCGTGTTTACTAAGTGGTTTCACTCCAAATGAATGCAGAGATAAACTCACATACATAGAAATAAGTTTTGGTCGATTAGAGAACACGGCTAGGAAAAATAATGCTCTCGATGTCATTGCTTTGATTGATAATTTTTAGCTGTTGTAGTTTAAGTATTGCCATAAAAAAATGCGAGTTGTAATTTGAATGTTTTCCTAATATTCTACTAGTATGTTCTAAGCATTCTAATATTTCTATTGGTTAATACTACCTGCTTAGCAAATAGTTTAGGTACTTCATCTGGCTGCAGTGCTTTAATTATATCTTAAATTGACAGTGGCGTTAAAATATAAGTTTTCAAAACTCGAATTAAAAAGTTGTTTTAAGGAATACAATGACAGAAGCCAGCTTAAGTGCATTAGGTTTTTGAGCATAGAAAACGAAAGATACCTTAAACTGGCATAATATCAGCACAAGTTACAGCTTTGCACAAACTGTAAGGTTCTACACACAAATACCCTTGCCCTATCGCAGCAAGTCACAGCATCTGTGCATATATTTTTACTTTCTCTACTACGTATAGTAAGTAGGGGAAGTATTGTATTCCATCCAAAAATTCGATACCGAGATTTCACCGGAAATACATGTTTTGAGACTCCTTGAATCCAAAAAAAGCATTTTTGGAAACATGTTCGTGTGTGTGTCCGCGCGCGCGCGTGTGTGTGTGTGTCTGTCTGTGAACAGCATAACTCAGAAACGAACAGTCGGATAAACACCAAACTTGGTATTTAGGTTCAGTATCTTCCAGAGATGCGACACGGAGGTTTTCAAGAAAATCTCCCAACCCCAGAGTACCCTTTACATGGAACATTTTTCGAAAATTTTAATTTTCTCAAAAATGGCTCTAACGATTTTGATTAACATATCATATGTTTAAGGTATTTTCATGACAAATGAAATGTATATCTCAAATTTTCTGGGAATGTCTCCAAAAGTGTTCTTTATTCTGAACGACTTTTGCATAACTGGTAAACCATAAGAGATAGACAAAATTTTACTACACAAAAAATGTAGATCGCGTTAAAATACACAATTTATGTCATATGCATTTTTTTTGTTGAGTGAACCGTATTAGAGATATTGCTTGTTATTCCCTTAAATTTTCCAATACTTATACTTTTTCTCAAATTCGTTATTCATTTTTTTATGTCCTGGACATGCAAAGAGAATGGAATACGCCACATAGCAACCAGCGCTTAAAATATTTGACTATTGCTTAAAACCTACCTTGCATCTACAAGAAAATTAGCAATAAGATTAACATCTCGATATCTCGATTAACATGATGCATATGGAGAATATGCGTTTGTAAAAATAGTTTGTACAAGAGTAGAGAAAGTCATGTGAGTGTAACACATCAGATTTTTTATAATGTAGTTGTAAAATCATAATTTTGCACCCGAACATGTTTGGAAGCGTTCATAATTGTTTCACAGTACCACAAACAGTTAAAAAAATGGTTTAGGAGAGTTGATTGTGAAAACAGTGCAAATCGCTATGCAAGTTTCAGTAAAACAGGGCAGTGATTACGTATCAAGCTGACCATGAATGGGTGGCAATGTAGCCGACATTAGTTTTAATCTGCAAACAGTCGAATAGCTATCTAAGGAATAAAACTGCGTGGTGCAACTCGTCACCACATTTATATCCTTGATATGGTATTCCAAGAATAACTATTCCAAGATTTATTCCGAGTTCGTACCACCGGCACTAAGAATAATTAAGTATAATGACAAGAGAACAGAACTGACAGAACAAAATGCATGGGTATGTTCTGTTTCATTCGGCAGTGTTAATGATTTATGAACTTGGATTATTTGGGTTAATTTTATGGATTTTATTTTTTATATTCTGGTTTTGTTTTAGCCTGTATCAGCTCTATTTTTCTGTGTTGCTTTAACAAAACCGCGCAACTTACACAATGCATTTTTATTTCAATATTAATCCCTTTCAAATATGATTTTAATTTTACATTAACGTTATGTCAAAAGACATTACATGTTTATCAGTTATATGTTTGTCTTCGAAATGCTATAACATAATTACAAATGTATAAACACTGCAAAATGCTAACTTTCTGATTTCAAAATGCTAAATATCCCATGTCTAATTATTGGGTATAATATCTTGGCTATTTTTACTTTCTTTGCCAAGTGTTTAGTAAGTTAGAGAAGGTTGGTAATGTATTCCATCCAAAAATTCTATATCCGAATTTCACCGGAGAGCGTGTTTCGTGTCCCCTGAATCCCCGCCCGCAAATTAGAAAACGTTCCATGTCTGTGTGTTACCCTTTGCATGGAAAATTATCGATTTTTTTTATTTTCTCAAAAATGGTTCTGATGATTTTATTTAAAATACCTTACTTAGATGCATATCTTGAATTTTTGGGACTAGCCTATGCAGTTCTCTTAATTCGGAAGGCATACTGTGTAATTTTGAATAACCGGTAAATCATAAGGGATAGACAAATATTAAGTACCCAAAAAAATATAGTTCTGCTTAAAACACAGAATTTACTTTAGGTAATTTTTGTTGAGGCATCAGCCATTTCTGAGATATTACCTGTGATGAGTTTACTTTTTCAAAACGTAGTCCTTTTTTGAAGTGATGTCAGCATTCAGCTGTTTCTCACGATGTTCTGGAAAGAGCGGTCACATTTAAACATGGTTTTATCCGTCAGTCGAAGTTAACACATCGCTCCATGTGAGTGCAATTATTTGTTAGGTATCCGAAGTGTTTTAAGTTTTATTAGTATTCGTGAAATATAAAGACTGTTCCATTGATGTGCAACTTCATTACTGTTTACGGAATCCTGTATTGCGCAATTCTACGTTTTTGTGTTTCCGTATTGTGAAAGTTGTGTGTCTAAATTCAGCATTGTTTATTCTTGTGTGTATTCAACTTTTTCTTTTACCACATATATGATGGCTCTCCAGCGGGAAGATACCGCCCAACTCATAGATACTGCGCTTGATGTGGTATATAACGACACCACTTTAGATGAAAATTTCAATTCTAACTCCCAAAATATAGTGCCATCAGCTGAGTTGCGTAACTCGCATACGCTGCAGAAAGCTTCTTCACACAGCTCTGCCTCTGGTACAACTGCTGATACTCCTGTAAGTAAACCAATACTCCGGTCTGCTCAATTGCAGTTATCACATCCATCTAATTTAATTGACAATAGTGCACAAGAAGATGATGACAACATGGTAGATTTTGTCAGCTCTAACCAAGTGTATTACACCAACGTTCTCGGACCTCTCATTCCGGAAAGTTTGTATAACACCACTCACACAACAACCCAGTGGTTCACGATATGCATAGTCTATTCCGACAACTAACCGTTTCCGTCTGTCTGAAATTGATTATGATCAGGAAAGTTCTGATTCTGCTACCGCACCCAAAGAGAAAATTCCACCCATTTGCACACGCAATGTACAAAATTACCAGTTGTTTCTGCAGGATATAAAAACGGTGTTCACTCTGGTTTTCACACAGAACTCCGTGGAATTATCCAGTAAAGAAGATTACACGTCTTCTAGCAAGAAATAAGCAACCGATTCCTATCTGTTCTATTGAAATTGCAAACGATGATGACGGTAGAGCTATTCTTAATCTTACACAGTTGCTGTACAGTGTTGTAAACGTTGAACATCGACGTCATAATTCAGAACTGCCGCAGTGCACTCGTCAGCATTATGGTCACATTAAGAATTATTGTCAGCTGTGTGCGATGTCTTGGCGATCACCACTTCTTCAAGTGCAGCAAATCACCCACCACTAAAGCTCATTGTGTGAATTGCAGACAAGATCATCCCGCAAGTTTTTGGGAGGTCCTCATTATGTGGAGCTGGAACAACGCATCTCACAGCGACCTCAGCGGCAAGGTGGCTTACTCCATAACTTCAAAGCCAGCTACCGCAATCACAACAGCCAAAAACAACCACCATCATGACCACAACCGTAACAACAACATCGTCAACAGAAGTCATAGCAGTCCTCACAGAATGCATTTCGTACCACGACAAGCGTCTCTACTCCCAGGTAGTGATCTCCTAAGACTCTTATTCTCCTCCTTCTCCTCCAATACATCTACAGAATGAAACGCCTGCCGATACCACCTCTACATCTTCTTGGAGCTCTTTTGCTGAATTGTTCGCACAGCTCTTCTCGTTTCTCCGCCCCATTCTTTCTCCATTCCTGCCACAAATAACACAGTTAATGCGTTCTCTTCTTTCTTCCGTGCTTCAAAACGGCAGCACGTGAACTACTCGCTCTTAAACGACTCACTATCCTTAACTAGAATTCTAATGGCATGCACACTAAGCGCGCTTCGTTTGTTAGCTTTCTCACAAGACGTAGAAAGTGATCACTAGATTGTAAATCAGAGATGGCATTCCACTGTACGGAAACTGCTAACTGTAGTGAACAAACTGAGATGTGAAAAAGTGTTGAAGGAATCTGAAAGAAATGTAGGCTCTCCAGTGTTCAGAAGAGGTAGGTTATAAATGCCCAAGAAATCACCAACCAATTGCACAAGCCCACGTCCACGTTGCTCGTGTCAGTTAAACCCATCTGCTTCCGAATGAGACCTTTACCCTTCTGGTTACAGCATTTATCGCCAAGATCAAGCAGCTACAAAAGCCTCTGAAGGTGTGGCTATTCTAATCCGGCGTAATCTTATTCACCATGCCTATTTTTACCAGGTGTCCCTGACCTTGAAGTAGTGGAAATCCAACTGCCTACATCTAGGTCTCAGTTATCAGCGCCTACAAGTCTCCTAAGAAGCTTAACAGTGGCTATCTTTCATTGCTGTTTCCGCCCGACAGCAGCACTCTTCTACTTGGAGATCTTAACTGTAAGCACTCCTCATGGGGTTGTTACTCTATAATCCCAATGGCCGACGTTTCTGCAATATATTAAACACATGCGGATTAGCTCCTACGGATCCTACCTACTAATCTAACAATCCGTTGTCCGCTCCCGATATTCTTGATATTGGGATTCACAGAAATTTACATCTTCCAGCTTTTGTAACCATCTTAGTAGGACTTGATTCCGATCATTTTCCAGCCCTGATTACTTTTCAACTCACTCCCAACATACTACCCACAGCTCCTCGACCTATTAATGGTTATGTAAAAGGGGATCTATCTTATACTCATCTAGATTCAAGATTACATGCAGCTTATTCCCTTGCCATTACGGCCAATATTGATGCTACGGTTCAGTACTACACCGATACTCTAAGTCACTGTGTGCGCATTTCTACTAGCTATTCAAAGCAGCGTCCGTTAGCCTCTTTCTTGCCGGCTGCCATCCTACATCTTATTTGTGAAAGGAGCAGTGTTCGTATCAATGGCAATAGGAAAGACGCCCTTGGTTGCGTCGAAAACTTAATGAATTAACACTCGTGAAAGCTCAACTCGAGCACCATCGCCTTGACACCTATCAATGTCAGCTAGCAAAGATTTCACCCCATGATCACACTCTATGGGATGCTACAAGACGACTTCTTCGTGAGCCAACTATTATACCAGTTCTTTCTACTGGTGATGACCTTGTTACAAAAGTTAAAGATAAATGTGACATTCTTACTTCCCACTACGAACAGACATTCACTCATTCACTCCAAATCCGCCTTTATTTGATGCTACTATTCGAGACGAGGAATAACTCCTTGCTCTTCGACGTCAGCCCACTGCTCCATACAGAATCTCGTTCACGACTCTCAGTGAACTAGGGTATTTGATTCGATGTCTTACTCTTAAAAAATCTGGAGGACACGATCTGCTACCTAATGTAGTTCTAAAAAACCTAACAAGTAAAGCACTTGCTTACTTGTCATCCATCTTGAATGCCTGTCTCCGATTTGGTTACTTTCCACACAATTGGAAGTTTGCTCACATCATAGTATGTATTTCATAAACCAAACAAGCCTAAAGATCCTTCTAGCAGCTATCCTGCAATGAGTTTATTACCAAGGTTATCCAAACTCCTTGAGAAGACAATACTTGGAGGTCTCCTTAAATATGTCTCTCGAACATAGTTCCAGACTTGTAGTTCGGGTTCCGTTCTAAGCAATCTACTTCGCATTACCTGTTACGTTTAACTCAAACAGTTAATCATGGTTTTGAAAATCGTCAGCGCAATCGTTCCTGTTCTTAGACGTAGCACATGCCTTCGATAAAGAATATCACGATGTCTTAATCCTCAAACCTCTATTGTATCGGTCTTGCTCAACATCTACTCACTGCCACATGCATTTATCTATCAAAACGCATTTCCGTAGTTCGCATCGGTGGTATTCAGTCGTCTCGGTGTTCTATTAAAGCAGGAGTTACACAGGTATTGACACTAGCTCCGATCTTGATCAGCATTTACACCTACGATCTTTCTGATTTGGTCCCTACTTCCTTAGCTTTATACGCCGACGATACTGTTTTATTCTATTCACACATAGCTCTCTCCGAGATTATTGGCACACTTCAAGCGTCTCTTAATCGTTTCGCAGAGTGTTTTTACGCTTGGGGAATACTTCTTAACATCGAAAAAATTGAAGCTAAGATTTGTTTCCTTATGACGTATGACTAACTCCTCTGCTTTGCACATTCATAATAAACAAATCCTCCGGCTGCCTTCTACAATTCCTGTCAAGTATTTTGGAGTAATACTAGACATTAAAATCACTTTGGTGACCATGTCGGTCGCCTTATTTCATTAGCATCCGGAAGATCTAAACTGTATCCACTGTTTCATAAACACACACTTCTTGCCTCTAATACTCTCTTCTACGTTACAAATCTCTAGTTCGACCCAACCGCACATATGCTTCCCAGGTCTGGGGTACTGTTAGGAACATTCACCTCCGCCATCTACAAGTGTTCCAAAACAGATTCCTGAGGATCACTACTAATGCTCCTTGGTATGTCAGGAACCAGCAGCTACATCAAGAACTCCGGCTCCTTCCTGTTCACCAGCTTATACGTAACATCGCCTCTCGCTTCTCACATTTGCCAGACGTTCCAGTACCGTGACGTACAACATCGGCGTACGCACCCACCAGACCTCACGTCTGAAGTACGACTACCGTAGGATCTCCTACTGAGTAACTCCGATGACTCCGATCACTAACTACACTAATTTTCTCTCTGAGTATCACCTTTAATCACTGTGTAATATTGTATCCATATTCCACAGCTAAAAGGAGCCCCTTTGGTCTTCGTTAAGTGTTACTAATCATTTATTGTATTCAACGTATTATTAACATAGATCTGTAAGGCATGTATGCTGATCCATCATAATAAATAAAAAAATGAAAACATTTGACGTTCGCTTCCGTTTCCTGTATCTCCTTTGTACCTGCAACGAATGTGTAATGAAAATAATTTTGCAAGCGTTTATCTGGATAACATGAAGGAGACAGAAAAATAGTTTTGTCAGAATAGATGTAGAAGCCATGTAAAAATATGTGATAGTGAGTAGAGAAAGTAATGCGAATGTAACATATAAAGATTACTTATTTTCTCCTACTCGAACCATCAAATGTTTTTCTTGTTATTAATGTAATTCCATTTTCCAAGTAATGCCATCGTAAAATCAAACGTCCTCAGTAATTCCTAATATATTTAATATAGCAGTAGGAAAATTACATGTTTTTCTATTTCGTCAACGGCTTCGGAATTATTAGAAGCTGCAGCATGGTCTCTGTGATGCGATTAGGAAATCAAGTGATTTTCTCATTTCAAGTAGGAATTTAAATGCATAAGTTTTAAAAGCGTTGTTCTAATAATGTTTGTTTTTGTTTCAGGTAAGCAATCCAGCGTTTCTTAAGATGCCATTGATTCAGTTGGTAAGTCTCTAGCTTTTATCTTTAGTCAGAAAACGCTCACGATAATGCTTTCTGTTTTACTTTTACAAAATAAATCCTTGTGTAAAAAGCAGGTAACATTATTAAGATATTAAGAACAAATTAAGAAAAAGTTGCAATAATAAAGTTGCATATAATACAACAATCGGAAGTGAGGGTCGTATTCGAGCGGGTAATAGAAAGGGGCTCTCTTGGTCGCATAATGTCGTTGCTGCAATGTTAGCAGTGGATTTTTGACCTGAATTTCAATATAAAATAGGATTATAACTTGGTTGAAGTATTTATTTATTTATTGCTGACAGAGGAGGGTTGTTCTTGACGAGAATTAGAAGAAAGCTACTACACACTAGAATGTGTAAAATACTAGGTTTCACGATCGCCCACATCTCTCGAAAAAGTGACCTTCAAATTGCGCGGTGTGCGGCAGAGGTATTCTGTATATGACAGGACAGCACTGCATGCATCCATCCCACTATATGCTTAGCATTACTTTCATTGCTTTGGCTTTTTGCAGTTTTCCTGAATGTGCTCAATACATGGCTATGAAGTTACCTTTGTCATCATCACCATCGCCATGTTTTAAAATTTTTTTTAATGCATGTCTACTTCCGTATTCCCAATCTCCAAACTTGTCTATTCTCCCATAGGTCCTCAGGAATGTTTTCTCCTTCTTATCTTCTGGCACTCCAAAAAACCACGTCTTCTTGGTCTGGCTCTCTTCTTTCTGCCCGGAAGATTCCATCTGAAGATATTTGGTAATCTCTCTCCCCCAAGCTTCTCACATGACCATAACATAGTCATTACCTTTAAATGAGCATAAATATTTGTTATGCACCCTAAGTATGTATTACTAGGTAACTAAGAATTACAAAACATGTGCGATAAAATATGATATACCGGGAGAAAGGGAATTTTGTTATTTGGAAGTTATTATAGACAATCGTGTGACCCTTATACGCCATACATCGTCTTTGCAGCTTATAAGTTTGGGGTGTATTATTTCATGGGAAGCAGAATCCATTGGGGAAATAATCTAAATAAAAGCTTTAATAGAGTTGGAATAAATTAGTTATTCATTTAAAACTTAATCGATCCAAGCTGTGAAATATGCGCCAACCTCTACTTAATTTGGGGGTAATTGGTTGCTAATGACTTGTGAAAATCATATCATTTCAAGACGCTTGAAGCTTACACTTACTAGCTAGCTACACTTTAGCTAGCCCGTATCTTTTACAGCGAAGAGTAAGTTTTAACTAGGTGCGTGACACATGGGCAATTGCCTTTAAAAACATTAGGGGCTTGTTCACATGTAAGCGATAAATTTGCCTCTAGAGAGAGATTTCCTTACATTGAATCAGCTTTTATCGCGGTACGAAAGAAAGCTGTTGGCATATTAATAGGTTGAGAGCTGCCTTGCTTCTGCAGAGAGGCGGAAAGTTGTGGCTGACAACACAATCAGAAGTTAAGTAAAGCTAACTTTAACAACTCTGTTTTACACATTTCTGCTGGTGCTATAAATTGGAGCCTGTGCCTCATTTAGTTTATTACTTTCAGTAGTAATAGTAGATAGTAGAATAAAAGTACTGTGTTCCACTAAAAAATTCGACATTGAGATTTCACCGGAAATAAAAGTTCTGGGATCCACTGAAACCAATGCGCTAAACATGCCTGATGAAGATTTTCACGAATTTCCCCTCCTCCCAAATTAGCCGTAAATTTGTATTATTTCTCATTTTTTCAAAGTGGCTGTAACAATGTTATTAAATATATATGGGAAATATACATAGGCAAGCGCTGTGGCCGGGTGGTTCGACCGCTCACCAGGCGGCCCTGGTTCGATCCCAGGACCCGCATGTGGGATTTGTGGTGGGCAAAGCGACGTCTGAGCGGGTTTTCTCCGTTTCCGCCGCCATTCATTCCACCAACTGCACCATCACCTTTCCTTTCACCCATTTCACCACCATTTCATATCTACCTCCTCGCTCTCATAAGAGACATCGGGCTGTTCACCCATCCTTGGCTGATTCAAGTGTTTGCTCCCCGATAGACCTCTGTCCCCAGGCATCCGCTTGTAAGTCGTGGGGGCGTGTAAGTCCTACATACAACGAAGGTAAACAAAGGAAGAAGTTGATTAAAATAAACAATTTGTGTCAAATATATATATATATATATATATATATATATATATATATATATATATACAGGATGAATCACTAAAACTTGCACTGCAAATATTTCGGAAATGGAAAGTGCTATTGATGTGCAGTTTTCACAGCATTGATTGGTAGTCAGGTGCTCGTACATTTAGCCTATAAACAGATTTTAATAATACTGAGAAAGTGTATTTTTGAGCAAACTTAACATTTTTTAAATCGAACAATGCCTAGTTACATTAACAGAATAAAGGTACGGTAAATTACAATGTCAATGGTCTTTGTTGCAGGATTCTAGTGCAAGTGGTTTACGAGAAATCGCATTTTGAAAAGTTTTCAACCCGACAATTGTTTGTCCCATTCAACCTGCTTAGTTGCTAAGTACGATGTTGTTATGTTTGTTTGCATTGTGTTTTCTGTTCATTGATTGCATTGCGACTTTCTGCTCAGTTAGTTTGCGACAGTTCAAGCAGTAAGTCGTGAGTAGAAGATGGGGTTTACTAATGCAGAAAAAGCCGACATGCTTATAGTATATGGAAGAGTGTAGGAAGAATGCAGTTCGTTCCTGTATGGTGTGTGCGAAAACGTATCCCAATAGACGTCAACCATCTCGGCAATTATTTATCAACCTCTTCAACCAATTACATGAAAGTGGTACTGTAACACCTAGAAAACGTACCTAACAGAAACAAACAACTGACTGAAGAAGAGACAGAAATTAATCTTTTGGCTGCCGCAAATTAGTTCCCGCACAATCGCACGTAGAAGTGGCATAAGTCAGGCAAGTGTACTGCGCATTCTCCATCGACATAGGTTGCGTCCCTATCACATCTCTCTCCATCAAGAGCTGCATGGAAACGATTCTTAGAATCGTGTTAACTTTTGTACATGATACTCCAGATTCATCATGTATCTTGTTTAGTGATGAGGCAACATTTAGTAATCATGGCCAGGTAAACCGCAGAAACATGCACTATTGGTCTGTTCACAATCCCCGTTGGCTTCGTCAGGTGGAACGTCAGCGTCCATGGAGTGTAAACGTGTGATGTGAGATAGTGAACCATCAGCTCATAGGCGCTTTGTTCATAGAAGGAACAGTGAACTCGCACGAGTATCGCAGCCTCGTGACAGACCATCTGCCACAGATGCTAGAAGGCGTTCCTTTGCAGACTGGGAGGAACCTGTGGTACCAACATGATGGCTGTCCAGCCCATAGTGCACGAAGTACTACAGCTTGTCTTAGCGGATTGTTTCCAAATCGTTGGATTGGGCGAAGAGGACCTGTACTTTGGCCGTTCCGTTCACCGGATCTGACCCCTTTAGACTTTTTTCTGTGGGGAAGGCTGAAAGACACTGTCTACAAGGATGTACCAACTACACCAGACGATATGAAACGACGTATTACTGCTGCCTGCTCTGAAATTTCCGTTGAAATGCTAGAACGTGTGCAGCAGTCTTTCCATAGCAGACTGGAAGCGTGTATTGAAGCTGCCGGTGGTCATTTGGAACACAGCCTTTGAAGGGCTATGTTCTCTTTACTTGTAAGAATCCACAGAAGTATTGTAATTCCCTTTTGTTTTTCTTTAGTTTGTGCTACCACAGGTTGTACAAGTGTCGGTGCGTAAAAGATTCAAAATAAGATTTCTCGTAAATCACTTGCACTAGAATCTTGCAACAAACGCCACTGACATTCTAATTTACCCTACCTTTATTCTGTTGATGTAATAGGCATTGTTCCATTAAAAAATTTTGTTTGCTCAAAAAGTACACTTTCTCAGTATTATTAAAAATATGTTCATAGGCTAAATGTGCGAGCCCCTGACTACCAATCTATGCTGTGAAAACTGCACATCAATAGCACTTTCCATTTCCGAAATATTTGCGGTGTAAGGTTTAGGTGATTCACCCTGTATATATATTTTCATAGCTCCAGCCATTTTCGAAATACTCTGTTCCATGTTTACACTTTCCCACGTTTGCTATCTGGCTGATACGCTTGAAACGTAGCAATTCTTGTTGCTATATATTGCAAGAGCAGCACGATACCATCACTAACATTTGAATGCTGTTTCCGTATGTTTTTATGCAACTAAGCATTTTTTGCGTAATTTGAATCATCCCTAGGTGTCGTCAATAACCTAGCGTGGATAGCAAAAGAACCTTTGAGCGACATATCATGGACAGGTGTGAATTTATCATAGGTAATGAAAGTCGCATTAGAGTAAAACATATTTTTAATGTGAATCCTATCGAGATACAACAAAATTAACTTCGCTGAACGAGATGGCTCAAGATGTAGCATATATTCGCTCGCCATCTGTAAATATCAGATTGCCCATTCATGACAAGCAACACTTATTCCAGAAGTCATTCTAAACGGCACAGGAAGGCGACTGCGCGACTGTTATCGATCTGGCATACGTTGAATCATGTACATCAAAGTACATATAGGTAGCCATCGCGATTTGAGCCAAGTGCTCGATTCCCTGGTGGTGGAATTAATATTTTTCGTAGCTTTCTGCAGTCTGGTAAATACGAACGGGAGAGCAAATGTATTGTGTTTTCCAATCATTGTGGCCCGCCTCTGTAGTTTGGAGGTAGCGTGTCTGCTTCACATTCATGAGTACCCGTAGAAAGTTTTTTTTTCCAGTTTTCATTATCCTGAAGAGACGAATGTCGAGTAGGTAACTCTTTGAGCTCTAGGGACCCCGGGCTCCTTTGAGCAGAATTTCACCCATTTCATTCATCCAATATGACCTACCGGGTTAAGAGACGTTAAATTTCAAGCAAAAACACTTTTAAGTCATAAATTACTGTTTATTTAACCCAATGTAAAGGAGTTGCGAAAATTCAGAAATCGGAATTTGTTTCTGCAAAGCCATCGATATTACCACCTTAGTAGTTAAGGGCGACTATGGAAAGGAAAACTGTTTTTATGAAGTATTCACGCGATTTTTATTACCATTAACAGTTCAAGTACACCTTACATATACATTGGTGTGCAAAACCTAAGGACGAAATGGATAAAATAAAATAACAAATGAACTACTTGGTGGAAGTAGTTGAAGGTGCGGGAGCATGTTGCCAGAGGTCTCTCACACGTACACAGAAAGCTGGATGTCACATGACGTGAGTGTAGCGAGCCTATAGTGCCTAATGGGTCTGGTACCGCAACACGGGGCAGTTGACGAAACAGGACAAGACGTGTGTGGCAATTAGCGAGCTGCTACGGTGCACTGTAGTGGTGCTCTTCATTACAACATAAGGAACTGGAAGAAGGGCGAAGTGTGACGAGCGTTGCTCAGGAGTTTGGAATTGCTTACAACATTGTTTCACTTGCATGGGGAACCTTCCAAACTACAGGCACTGCTGTCCCAAGGAGAGATGACGGTCGACCACGCTCAACTACAGCAGCAGATGACCGCTACATTGTTCAACAGACAAGAAGGGATCCACTGCGGGTGCAATTGCAACCACATTTAACAGGACAGCTAGGCACGCAATCTCACGACACACAGTGGTACGGCGCCTACCAGAGGTGGTCTCTTTGCCCGACGGCCAGTACGTTGTGTTCCATTGTCATCCGCACATCGACGGCACCGTTTGCGATGGTCCTAAGAGCATGAAAATTGGACCAACAAGGATTGTGGTCGCGTGCTCTTCTCGGATGAGAGCAGGTTCAGTCTAAGTAGTGATTCTCGACGTATCCTCATCTGGCGAGAGGTGGAAACACGTAATGAACCCAGGAACATCCTTGAACATGATCGTTTTGGTGGTCCGGGTGTTATGGTTTGGCGAGGCATAATGTTACATGGGCGCACCGACCTCCAAATCTTTGAACACGGTAAGCTCACTGGTCAACGTTATTGTGATACTGTACTCCTTCCCCATGTGCGTCTTTTCGAGGGCGCAGTCGGTCCTGACTTCATTTTTATGGATGACAATGCGCGACCGCATCGAACAGCGGGATCTCTTGGAACGAAAGGATATTCGGCGTGTGGACTGCCCGTTCTCCGGATTTAAATCACATAGAATACGTGTGGGATGCCTTGGGGAGACGCATTGCAGCACATTCACATGCATCAATGACCATCCAACAGTTGTCAACAGCGCTGGTGGAGGAATGGTGCGCCCTACCACAAGAAATGCTTACCAGCCTTGTGGCTAGCATGGGAGCACGATGCAGAGCATGCATTGCTGTCCGTGGTGATCATACACCCTTTTAAGCACCATGTATCTGTTTCTGTAAATCTAGAGTGTCATCATATGTCGTATTGACTTTAGTGTAGCTTATGGTCTATGAATAAAAGTGGCATTTTTGTTCGTCTCATTGCATATTTCGTTTAGTTGCATACTGTAGCATACCGTAGCAGTTCCCTCTATGTATGATTAAAGTTTCATCGAGCAATGTTACTTGGCAGTGTCACAGCATGTGAAGATTACTTTCGTCCTTAGGTTTTGCACACCAGTGTATGTTATGCTATTAATACAGAAAGTGATTTTGCTATCCATTTTATTTTCATCACTGTAAATGCCTTCATATTAGACAGAGATTAAAACTTTAAATAATATAACGGAACACATAAATATTTGATAACTTATTCAAATAATATATTTTTTAATTTAATTTAACCATTGTATCAATACAAAAATGTTCAACAAAAGAAAAACAAATGATAAAAAAAAGTAAAAATTCTTGAAAAGTGTTCCCTCCCTAAAGGTCTACGTGTAAAGCACATGAACATCACTCAACTTTTCATATAACAAGTCGAGCTTGCTAGTAATGCATTTATGCGAAAAGGGTGAGCGTTGCACGGAAATCACCTTGAAATATTTCAAATAGAGTTTTTCGCAAAATACTAATGTTAAGGTTTTGACATTAATTGTATATATTTAATAAGCTCTAAGGTTTTGTCTCTCAATAATTGTTACTATTTGTAGAAAATTTATAAGAAGGAAGGGGACTTTTTAGAAAGTTCTAGATATACAGTTTCTTTGTTATGTCGATCTCAAATGTAAGATATTCGAATAAAATATTTTAACAATACACATTTATCAAATTTCTAAAATCCACAATTCCAGTTTAATTCATTTGAAATGTTAAAACAGCAATCAGAATTTAACATATAATACGTAAAACAATTTCTTGAAACATTTTTAAATTAGTTCCCGAGATACTTTTTAAATCCTTTTATGATTTGAAAAATTGCTCCACACGATGCACTTATTTTTTAAAATGTTAGTATTCTATAATTAAAGTGTTTAATAGTGTATTAATAAATTGTAGAGATGCATTTTTAATTATCATATTAGCGTGGGAAAAAATAAATGTTAATTGTGAGAATTCATATTTTTTCTTAAAGAGTTTACACACTATAAGTATTATTGTTTAATAGCATCACAACTAAGCATGTTAACAAAAATCTCACTTTTAATCCTGTTATTGATGAGGTATGTCCTGCGCCATGGCGCAGGGGACTGGAGCGTGATCCTCTGGTTCTCGGCAACGGAACGTGCCCGGATTCGATGCCACACATGGGGGTGCCGGTTTTAGGTCTCGGGTATAGGCCCGTGCCCGCTCAGCATCGTGAGGAAAGTGAGGAGCTGCGATAGGTAGTGGTCCTGGCCTCGTGAGCAACTTTCCGGCTGGGGGATGCGTGATGCTGGCCACATCACCTCCACGTATAGGTTGGATGATGGCCCTTGATTTACCGTGCGTACGTGGACGTGAGGCGGGCAATTGGGTTAACAAGCCCAGGTCCTTTGCGGGCTGTAGCTACACAGGAAAAAAAAATGAGAAATACAAAATGTCATTCATTTATCTCGAGAAGTACCTTCATCGTATGGAATAATTTGAAAACGAGAATGTGCCAACAAATACAACCCCCCCAAAAAATGTGTGTTTAAAATTATAACGTTAAAATGACATTGTTTTTTACTTTATTTTTGCTTAAAAAGCATTTGTGCATATACAAGCCCACCTTCGTCTTTTTTAATCCTCAGCACCTAGTTTAGTATCTGAAGATTCTTGAGGTTGTACGATCTGTTCACTTTAATGTAGGCAAAACATCCCCTTTTAAATGATAGACAGATAGACTTTCAGGCAGGCATTTAAATCGCTATGACATTCTTTAAAAGATAAGAAAATTACATAGAATTAAAATGGAATCTTTTTAGTGTATAATAACATTAGAATCCATGTTTATGAAATTTGGCAATTTTTGGGGATGTTACGGAAAATAAGTATAACGAAAGTTTTACATGAAATGAGTTTGGTGTGGCAAAATTTCTACAAACTAAGCCTTGCCGCCTTAAACTGTGCATGCAGGATTTGTAAAATTCGTTAATTTTCCGACATTCGTCGTTTAGTTATGATGTTCTCTTCCTCTTCCATAAACTTAGTCATAATTACCTTTTTGGGGTTCACGACACTTCAAGACGTGTGCTTCCGGTGAAATCTCAGTACAGAATTCTATATCGAATATAAATACTTCCTCTACTTCAGTTAAGCAATAGAAAAAGCAATTAAACAAATTCTAAAACTCAAAATAATGGTTACCGATCAACCTGACTGGAGTTTTTTTCATGGTTTTCCCCAGTTGTCAGATAAATATCGGGTGGAATATTTAATACCACTCAGAACAGAAATCGCCCAATCAATATCCATCTTCCGATTAATTCATTGGCAACAAACTAGGTGGCACAAGAAGGCAACCGTGCAGCTACGGTCATTTATCCGCCACACACTGAATGACGTACCTTAGAGAACCTATAGGCAAACCTAGATAGTGAACCGCTTTTAAACAAACCACCTCCAAAGAAAGTGTAATTAATCTTTGCAGTTTAAATATACTAAAATATTGCTGTTAATTTCTTAGTTTTCTGGTTGAAAGGAAGATATCTCTAGGTCATTGCTGTTCCAAAATGATAAAGAACTGCTCATGAATTCAGCTCGTAATTCATTTTAAATTCAGAAATATTTATTTAGAAACTGGGAGATCCCAGAAGTGAATATAGCATTGAACATTACTGGAGGTTTATCTTAGATCTGGGATATACCTACGTGTTACTGGCTGAATCCCTAGAGATAACTGTGCTGCGTGCCCACTCCTCTCCGATTCTCTCTTGCACGTTCATCTGTCCTTTGTGCCCGTTTCTCCTTCTTTCCGGCTACTTAATACTTGAGAGTTATTGCGCTGTATTTATTCTCTTTCCGTCTCATCTTTTAGAGGAAAAAGAGAAGACACTTTGTTTAAAAAAAAGAAGGTCGAGAAGGCAAGCAGCAGCAGCCGAAGGGAAAATATGGAACTTCATTAAACGTTATTACTTCTCATCCGATTAAATTGACTCTTTTGGAGTTTCCTTTTCCATATCTCGGCAGCTTCTCTTGCTTTAATTTATAATTATGACATTTAAAAATGTCAGGAGAGCTCGGAAGGCAATATTACAGAACCTTTTTCTTTGCCTTTCCTCGACTCCCTTTTTAACCGAATCTGGAACATGTAGTCATCGTTGTACGCTTAGGTAGAAATGAACTTTCTGTTCTTGTTTCAGTAAGGTTGGTGTTTTTATAGCGAGAGCTTAGGTAGAACTGGATATTTGTTTGGATCGAATTCCTGGGATAAACTTAAGGCCTCTAATAAAAATTTACCCAACTGCTTTTTTCTCGTAAAATTTTCGATTTTGTATAAATAAATGGCAGTGTAAGGTATCAGTGGTGTAACCTCGTGTTTCAATAATTTATGTTTAAGTACAGGGCGATTCAATGAAACCAAATTTTTGCCATTGTGTAGTAAACATGCATTATATTATTTGTTCAAATTAGTAAATTTGCCTTTTTATGCAATATGGAAAAACATTTCATTTCTTGAAAATCATGTCCTGGAAATGGCTTGCAATTCTGTTACTATAAATTACCAGTGTGAGATGTATATCATCCGACTTTTGTAATACTTCAATTGGAAGGGCATTAATTTCTCTGAAAATAATATATTAATCGTCTACTGGTTTGTTAACGATTTGATAAACCTTGCTCTTCAAAGATCCCCAGAGAAAGTAGTCAAACATAGAAATTTGGGAATCTTGGAGACCATACAATTTCTCCATTTTTCGAGATGACTTGGCTCCCAGAATCGATAAACAGCTGCCATGGAAATTCTAGCAGTCCGTGCTGTTGAACGATTTTGCTGAAACCATTTTGTGTGCTTCCTGCTGTTAGAAAAGTCGTAAGCTGGCAGATTGTCTTGCAAAAATGGGAACACAATTTGAAATAAATGTAATGATTTTCCGATGTTGCATAAAGTGGCACATTATTGGCATTAATCTTGTAGGTTTTTGTTAATTTGCATGAAAACTAATGTTTACTGCACGATTGTAAAACTTTGCTTTCATTGAATCATCCTGTACGTATACTGTGAAGGGAAGTGTCCTAAGGTTGTAATCAAACGAGATAATGTCTGCCCTTGAGCGCCACAAGACCGCCAACCAATGTGAAACTTGCAGTGCTCTCATATTGTGTTCCCACTAGTAGGAAGTGCCGCGTGTCAAGTAAATCCGTGTCTAATAAATACCGCGTATGCTAAAATTGCATAGGAAAAATTAATCCAAGAGGGAGAGGCAATATTTGTAACAACCGTGAAAACCACACATTTTTAGCTCAAATAATTTTCATAATACAAATGAATAAACGCACCCATATATTCGACCATAGCCACGTATGCACTGTAATGACCATCATTTGTATGTACATATATATTTGTAATTGCACGTGTAATACAGAATATTGCCAGGAATTACGCTGAAGAAGTACCACGAATTTGTTCCCTCTCTCTCTCTCTCTCTCTCTCTCTGTTCAAGATTAGCGCCGATAATTCATTTAGCCTGGTAAGCAGAAGATTGCATCTGGAGATCGTCAGCCGTGACATGTTTATGGCGCGTAAACGAACCTTATTTTTACCCTTCGTAGTTCAAATAACTTCATATCAGTAATCAGTTGTTGCTTTAAGTAGCAGTAACAGGCGTGAATTCGTGCAATGGCCTTAAGCGGTGAATTTAGTGGTTAGTCAAAGAAGCAGGTATTGCGAAGTCACCTCGAAGTATAACTTTGAGGTATACACATTTTCTAAAAGACGCAACGAGGAGATTTTTGAAATCAACTAGATTTCAAAAATGTTCAGCAGCTCACTACTAAAGTGTGTGGTGTAGGCAAAGCAAGTGTGTCTCGCGAGGATTACCTTGCGCTGGATAGTGTACGAGTGAGAGGAAAATATGGAAAGAGTGGGCGTAACGAAGTGGCTAGTTAATAACAGCGTCTGATTCGCTGGAGAGCAAAACTTCCCATTTGAAGCATACTGCAATAAAGAAACATTTTTTGATATTAAGATAAGTAGTTCATATACGAAGACAAGGAGGAGAATGGAGAAGATGGAATAATAGAGGAGACTGGGTTGGTAGTGAAGCACTGCGATTGTGTAGAAAGCTATGATTTATTAATCGATATCAATCAGGAAATGCTTTCAGTATCACTGAAATGGCGTTTCCTTTGCCTCGGTGTTTTTGCTATTAACAAAATAGCCCCAGCGAACTCAGACTTTCAAGAGATAAGCTGAATTGCTATCTGTATACTTAAGTAAACATACCATTTATATAAAATGTTTGCCATAATTAGTCAGTTTCATTAATAGTGGTAGCAATATACCAAAGTAGTTGACTCAAGTGGTTGTATCTGAGGCTCTCATACCGGAGGTTCTGAAAGAGGACCATCTGAACCAGTGACGAGAAATATGTACAGCATGGAACCACGTGGAGGCTTGAGTTTGGAAGGTGTTGGGTTCGATTCCCGTTGGGCCAGCCACTCTGACTTTGGGTTTTTTTCTCGTGATTTTCCCTGGTTGATAGCCGAATGTCAGATGCATTATATAATGCTGTGAATTCCTGTCCTCGATTTCCTATCATTGCTTTCCTTATGTTTCAAGGTCGAAGCATGAGGCGAATGGACGGCGGGCATGCGTATAGCTGTGGAGTTTACTTTGTGGAAATGTCTGCCCTGGCGTTCGGTGTGGGACGGGTTCTGAGAAACCCCTCTTTAGGGAGAAGTACGCCTGTGGAAGGCGTCAGGATGTAATATCTGGAAATTTTAGGGACTTCGACTGTGTCCGAACCTGCCGCCCCGGATCTGATCGCCCTCTGTGCCCTTCACTTCGCTCCTTCCTTCTGCAGATTCTGGAAGCACAATGAGCGAGTACGCTTAGGTGCCGAAATCATCCTCCACTTCCGATAACCATAACCATAATATCCATTCTTTAGCTTCGTGTTTTGCCAAAATAAGCAATAAAATGTCCCTTATAGTATTTACCTAGATAAACTGTTGCATGCCACTCGAACATTTCATATAGAGATTTCATCGAAATACTGGTTTTGAAGTCCATTGAAACCACGCCCCCTAAAATTGAGAAAGTTCCGCCGGTACAAACCCGGCGGAGGGTGATGGATTTTTTTCGGGCATAAAAATCCTTAGCATAGCTTCCTTCGGAAGGGAAGTAAAGCCGGTGGTCGTGTCGTAGATTTACGGCACGTAAAAGAACCTCAAGCCTGATAAAGAGGCCTGTGAGCAAAATTACCAGTCTTTCACGCCCAATATAGAATGGGACGCTAAGGACCATAGTAATTAAACAGCGTCCATAAATAAAACTCAATTTAATTTAATTTCTATCCTCTATCGCTTATTAGTGGGTATAATTTTACTTTTACGAGAGTTCCTTTTTCTATTTACTTCATTTTAATCGAGATAAACCTTTCCGGAAATAGCACATCTCAAATTTCGTTATAGATACAAAAGGAAAAGCGATAATCAAATGTTTAAGAGCTTGATGCTCCATACAATTTCCATGATATCGCGAGAAACAACTAAAAATCGACAGGACTTCAAAAAGAATGACTAAGTGTTGAACATTCAAACCATTAATAACGATATCTCAGAAATGGCAGATGCCACAAACAAAGTTATTTGAAATATTTTTGTTTTTCTGTAGTACGCTTTCGTCTATCGCTAACATTTACCTACCAGTTATACAAAACTCCTTCCGAATGAAGAGGACTTTACAGACTATTTCCAGAAAATTCAAATACACATTTAACTGTCATGCAAATATCACTAATATATAATATTTTAATAAAAAATCTTTAGAGCCATTTTTGAGAAATTAAAATTTCGAAAAAACTTGCATGTAAAGGGCAGCGGGAGGGATTTTCTTGAAAATCTTCCTGTCGCATATTTGGAAATAATGAACGGATTTACTAATTTCGGTGTTTATCAGACCTTTCTTTTTTTAGTTATGCTGTTCACAAACACACACATTTTTTATTTAGGATGCCTCAAATCATGTATTTCCGGTGAAATCTCGTTATCAAATTGAATGCAATGCCTTTTCTGCCACTACGTACGTGGCAGGAAAAATAACGAGAATCCGCATAAATACTTAAACGTAACATCTTTCAAAGAATTTCTAGAAAATCGCCTTACCTCAAATTATCCTTTACTTGTAAACATTTTCGTTGCATTTAATTTTTCGAGAAAAAATGGCGTTAATGATTTTTATTAAAATGTAATGTTTGACATGGCATTTATACCTACCTTGAATTTACTTTGAACAGCCTGATTCTGATTGAATTTGTGTAATTTTGTATAACTTTGAACTATAAGCAAAAGGCAAAAATTACTTCAGAAAAAAAAAGTGAATAAAACTTTTTAAAATGTGCAGTTTGCGTTCAGTAACTTTTCTTTGTCTTTTGGTTTTTAATGTTATTTGTGTAGGTTTAGCCGATTTCCTCTCATTGGTCGAGATTTCCATTCTTTCAAGGCACCTTTTTGAAACATTGTGTGAGTTTCTGTTTTTTTTCTCATCAGGTCATGCAAGGAGTATTCAAAGTATCTGCCTACCAAGTCCAACGCATATATGCTTTTTAAACATTTGACACTAGTATTAGGGTTCTGTATGGTTCTGTGCAATTACAATAAAATACTTATTGAAGCTAACTCGGAAAGCATTTATCATGAGTAACAGTAAGTAGAAAAAAAGCCATTTTCGACTAATTTGCAGAATAAATATGAAAGTAAATTAGTAATTCTATTATATCAGATGTATTTTCATGGCAGTTTTATGTGAGGAGCATTTTCATGATATTTTGCCGGTGTCTAGCAATAAGCTGGTGGTTTCGGCTACACCTGTACGTTTTGGTTGCGTTATTGACAATGCCCGAACTAAAAACATAATATTTTTCATCCTTCATTCTCCGCAGAAATAAAATCGAATCGAAGCACCCATTTTGAGAACATACTGACAGTTTCTGTGTATGCTACTGCAGCATTTGAATCTTACCACTTTTCTTACTCCATATTTAAAACATGTGTCCCTCTTTCTCGTGTTTTCTATTCCCTAACGTATCGCCACCCACAGGTTGAGAATTTTTTTATAGGCCAGCAATATCCATTTTCTTTCGGAGCCTGTACAGAAACTCAAGAACATTCGCTTTGTCTACGTCTTTCCGGTATTTCGACCATTTTCTTTCTCCATCTTGTGAATGTTTTTGTGTTTGTTTCTATTCTTTTTATTTTTTCTTCCACCTGCTCCGTCTCATCATACTCTTACCATTCGCTTCTTTTATCCCTCTATTAGACGCATCAGGAATTTGGAGGCGGAATATAGTTTTCCCCCCATCCTCATCTCTCCTACCAGCCTTAGACGCAATATTGCAGAGTAAAGAATCTGTAAGATGTGCGTTTGTATGGAGTGAAAAGAGGCGAAAAAATATAAAACTACAGCTCCCCATTTATTCTTCTCGTCAATTTTACTAATGTGCATTTTTAATACTTATTGCACTTCGCCAAAATATTTCTCGCACTATTCATAAAGGCAGATAATGTATTGCAAGCTCCTGAAATGGAGAGGATGCAGAGGAACAAAATACTGCTGTGTATTAAAATCGTAGAACATAGCGAGGGTGTTTAGTCTTTAGATTATTTGAAATGTAGCTGTATATTCACAGGCACGTATTTGTTTAAAATATTGGGTGGGAGGGTCATGACCTTTCAAGCTGGTTGAGGCTATTGTCTACAGTCCAGTAAGAGAGCCCAGAGAGATTTTGTATTGGAGGTTATGCGCTGTATGGAAGATCAATATAGTACACTAAGCAACCAAGCAATGGATCTGCGAATGAAATGTTAAGCTACTGTTTTCCCATCACATTGTAGGTATGTTTTCAATAGCCAGCGAGATCACCTATGGCGGGAACTTAAGATCAGGTGATAATTATGATCTTAAATTTCGAGTAGCTTTATAATGTAATAATTATACGTTCTGCAGTAAGGTGAGTGAAACACAGCGAGATGGCTCCGCGGTAACGTGTGAAGCTCGCATTCGGGAGGTCCCGGGTTCAATTCCCGTCGGCCCCGTCACTCTGACCTTGAGTTTTCTCAGGTGGATAGACGAATGCTGGGTGGTTCCTCTTCTACCACGAATTTCCTGTTCCCCATAATTTTCTTTCATTTGTTTCATCTTCATATGTTTCAGGGTTGCAGAACAGGCGACGACGATTGGTGCGTTGCGGCGGAACGTTGGAATTTGTGTTGTGTAGCGCGCATCATAGACCGGATCTAGTCGCCTTTAAGGTCTGCTTTAACCCCTTCCTTCCAGGAACCACTTAAGTCACAAAGGACCTACAATGGCCTATGTGCAGTGCTGAACTCCAGTGGCTAGGGGATCCCTCCGTCTGACTAGTCCTTATCCTATGGGGAGGGAAATGTAAAATTAACAAATTTGACGTTTTATATTTTTAATGAAAATGCATTCTCGATTCGGAACTCAAAGCATTTATACCTTTAAAAGCATTTAAATGGTATAGTATTTAAGCCTTAAACATAGTTTAAATTGTATGTATGCCTTTATCTGCTTTGACACACCCTTTTTATTCGAATATTTCTATTTATGTAATTTACGAAGCAGGAGTATATTTAATTATTCTCTTTGGTTTTGAAGTGGAATATATTTGTTAGTTGGAAGATGCTTCATGTTTATCTGCACAACGTATGGGAGCCAATTTGTCGCGGTCACTTCGTGTTATCTTATTTCTGAGCGCCTGTTATTGTTTTACTACTTTGAATGTTGGATTCATTGTCCTCCGGCTAGCTATTATTTCTCGGTCGAGCAAATCTTTTAAACAGGGTGTGTAAACGGAAAGGATTTTGTTACTGAAAGATAACACTGATAAAAGAATTTGTTTTTACACTTTTATTGTCGTCATACATTATTCAATTTCACATATTATTCTTAATACACGCCCGACTGAAACTGTTATATTTTCTGTTACTATAATAACTTATTCACTGCACATTATTAATTCGCGTATCTCTCATTTATACTAACTTTACAACGCGAGAGATTTTGTAGAATTGCGCGACGATTCTCTTAAACTTTGTGACGTATAACCCACGAATACTTATGTTGAACTGAACGACGTATTACACGCGAATGCTTCTTCTGGACTGAGCGACGTGTAATGCACAAATGTTTCTGTTGGACTCAGCATTTTTATAGAATGCGTGGATGATTCTGTTGAACTGGGCAATACTTGCCTCTGGCTTTAGCTTTTTATACTCCCACACCCCGATATGCCTAAAGATTATAATCGAGCTGCTATTGGTTAATAAAACGCGCACCAACATTAGCGTCTATTTTTATATCCAATCAAAAATTACGAAAACATATGCTCTAAGGAAGATTTTCCCGCCATTTCTAAGAAAAGCGCGCCAATCTGACGTCATTTGCTTGTCTCTAATAATTGATAAACAACTCACCCCCTCGCTCATTGTTACCCGCTCTTATTGTCAGTTTCAGTGAGCCCGTGTAAACTTATTTGCTAACAATGCTTATAATTAACAAACATCTCAAATCAATGTCATACAATAATGCTTATTTACACTACAATCACTGGCATTTACATTGTTGTGATACAAATTACTGCCACAGTTTTAAACTTACAGACATTTGTTAGTCAATCGAGAGAAACTTACGAGGGCGACACTGATTTTTCAGAAAATCAAACAACGATTAGTTTTTGAAAAGTTTTTTGTTTTTCTAAATATTTCCCTTTAACATCATTACATTCTTGTATTCGATGAAACCAGTCCTTAACGCAATGATGCTACTCTTCCTGAGGCACTTCAGAAACCAGGTTTTATAATGTTTCACTGCTTCACCTGTGTTACACCCACGTGACTTTCTCTAGTCTTGTAAAAACTATTTTTACAAACGCTTATTCTCCATCTGCTTCATGTTAATCGAAATAAACCTTTGCAGACATTATCTTATTGGTAATTTTCTTGTAGATTCAAGGGGACTATGGTGGGCTTTAAGCTATAGTTAAATCTTTTAAGAGCTGGTTGCTATGTGGAGCATTTCATTCTCTTTGCATGTCTAGGATATTAAAAACGAACAAATTGCTGTTTGAAAAAAAGTATAAGTATTGGAAAATTCAAACAAATAACAAGGAATATCTAGGAAATGGTTCACTTCACAACAACAAAAAAAAAAAAAAATGTATATGACATAAATTGTGTGTTTTAAGGAATTCCAGTTTTTTGTGTAGAAAAAGTTTGTTTCTTTCTTACGGCTTGCCATTTATACAAAATTCTTTCAGAATGAAGATAACTTTTGGGAACATTACCAGAAAATTCAAGATATACATTTTATTTGTCATGAAAATATCTTAAATGATATTTTAATCAAAATCAATAGCCATTTTTAAGAAAATCAAGGGGTAAGCCATGTTTCGTCAAGGGGTAGTCTGGGATGGGGGATTTTGTTGAAAATCTTTGTGTCGCATCCTTGGAAGTTATTAAACTCAAATACCAAGTTTGGTATTTTTCGATTTTTTGTTTTTGAGTTGTGCTGTTCACAGACATACGCACGGACATGTTTCCAAAATGATTTATTTGGATTCAGAGCACCTCAAAAGACGTATTTCCGGCGAAATATCGCTATCGAATATTTGGGTGGAATGCAATACTTCCCATGTTTAATATACGTAGTAGAGAAAGTAAAACTGATCTCTCTTGAAGTCGCTGTATCAATTATAAATTGTTGCCTTATATGGGGCTTCTTCGCCAAATACATTGCGTAGCCGATGTTCACATTGTTTAGGCATTAATGACGATTTCAAATCATAAAAAATCTTAGCCCGGAAATGTTCTCTAGTGAAAATTTTTGGTTGAACACAAAATCTTTAAAAGATGATAATTAACAAACCGAACAAACTATTGGCAAAACATTGGAAAGTAGCTGTCAAATATAAACAAATCATTTGTTTTTAGAATTGTGGCATTCTAAGAATTTTTGGTATCGCCCTCGTACAAAGCAGCTAATGATAATAATCTTTGGAATTCATACCTCCATGGTGGAGTGGTCAGCGAGCTGACTTCTCACCGAGAGGTCACGGGTTCGATTCTCGGCCGGGAGATAGGAATTTTCCTTTGATTAGAATTATTCCCTACCTTCTATAGACTCTGGAAGTATGGATGGAATGTGCGCGTGAAAGTAAAGCCTAAGACAACGAAACCTACAGTAACCGAATCTAAAAGTTCAAAGAGTAAACCACCATCGAATGTTTCAGTCAAAGTCCCCCAGCATGATGTAGCTGGAAAACGTTGTGCATCAATTGTAGCAGTAAAGCGTTCTTCCTCTGGTTGATGCCCTCTGCTGCAGTGTTCTTGTATCCGGCTATTGCTGCTCGTCGGCTGCTGTATTCTCCACTCCTACATCAATTACGTATGTAACTAAATTCACGGGTCTCAGGGTTTTCGTAGGTGAGGCAAATTAAAGTACACTGCATTTCACTTAAGAAATGTGGTTTATTATTAAATAAATACCTTATGAGCGGCTAACTTTTCCAATTATAACAATTCCCACCATTATAATAATCTGGGGCCTTCTTCCCCTTTTTATACCTAAGCCTAGCGACGCTAGCCTCCGCGCCTCAAAATGTAATGACATTTCCAATTGGTCCTCAGACCGCGTTACCATATTATGTATGAGAATATTCTGCTCCTAAATATTTCGCATACGCGACCCAGTGACGCGGCCGGAAGCAGATTCGATATCTCCGTCCTTTCTATATCTGTCTCTTTCTATTTCTCCTTATTGCTTACAGTTCCTAGCTCATTAGCTTGGTGAAAGTTGGGGTCTACCTAGAATTGTCTTTTATCTGGAATTAGCTAGCTCGCCTGTCCCTTACTTATCTAAGTTACAATCTCCTTTTGTACAATTCTTGGTTAAATATTCTAACATATTTCTTGGTGAATTAGATTATTATTATTATTATTATTATTACTATGTACAATTCTTGTTTAATATTGATTTATATGTCTATGTGTATATGCGTGTGTGTGGTATATACCCTTTCAGTGTCTATAGCAGTTAAAGGGGACTATAGAAATGACCCCTCCCCAGAGAGCGGTGATACTGAACTAAATTTCAGTTGAGATTGACTCGAAACTACGACCTTATCTCAGAAACTATAAAAGATGCTTTCCATGCTTATTGGGTGGATATGCTGCAGTGGGGCATCTATTAGCGTCACATTGTCCGACCGTCCGTCCGCCCTTGGCGTGAAACAATCGACCAACCACTAGAAGTACGAGTAATCGACACGTTTCAAATTTGGTTCTAATCGATACAAAATGAACTTCCGCAGAGTTGGAATTGTATATATATATATAAGAGTTTGAACTTCTTGGCACATTACACATGTGGTTGAAATTATTTCAAAATCAATGCTGGTTAAGATAAGGAGCTTCTTTAATCGAGGTTAAAGCCTTAGAAAGGATGCTAGCTAAAATAAATATTGCAATGAAATAGTCTATATGTAATTGGCTGCAAATTGCCGGAACGAAATAATTATGCTGCTTTTTATTTTGTTTTGTAGTCATTAGAAGTTGTTTACATGCATCCATAAATCCTCATCAAGAAAACAAGCACGTTAACGCACACATCGTATACTAATGTCCACTAATTCTCACACAAGCTATCTACCATCGTATTCTGTTGACAAGTCCGAGATAAAAATGCTAAAAACATGTCAAGTTACACCAATAAAAAGTTAATCGAGTGAAAATAAAAATCAACTGATTAGTTTATGTAATGTACAGAAATTGGTATGTCGTTTATTCGATATTTTAGTTAATATTTAGGTTCTGTGCTACAGGTGTAAAGAAACAAAACAGCATCCTTCATGCAGCGTGATGCAGCCAGTAATTGCAATTATTCCGCCTGAAAACGCAGTGAACTCAGCAGGAGAGATGGGTATTCATTATTCCAGAAGTGAAAGATTCGGTGTTTGCAATGTTTTTCCCAACCCGTTCCTGGGGATTGAAACTTCGAAGAAAGCAGAGATTCAGGGGTTTATAATTGTTCCCGTCTGTGTGGTAAAAGCGAATTTGGGTCAGGCTTTCATAGTAATTTATACGTTAATGCGATATCGCGGTGGGGTAATTTCAAGACTATCCGACGTAAACAAGGTAAGTCGTATTAAAAGCGTGCCTTCCAGCCATTCATCAGCTGTGGGTATATACCGGGTGATCCTGTACTTGTACTTCAAATTAATGGCATGGTACAAGTCAGAGAAAATCAATTTCAAGTGTTGCTAACATGATATCTGAAAGATGTATCGGCTGACTTAGGCCAATTATGAGGTCTACTAATGTGTCTCATTTATATGCAGGACACGTGCTGTCAAGAGTAATCAGTGTACTTGTAACTTACAAGACTTTCCGATTCCTTATTCAACCGCATTCGTCTTCACATTCTTCTCTGTAAATATTCGTATCTTTATGTATGTATACCTATGCAAGTGCGTATATATATACGTATATATACTGGGTGGGCCATTTAAGAGACTGTAGGTACAGTATCTCCAAAGCTAAGCGCTTAGAAAGAAATGTCTTGAGTAAAAGTTGCTTGATATTATGGGGAAAAGTAACTGCCATTAGTCATGTTTTGTTGGAGAATGTTATGATTGTCGTTTTAGGGTAAATTAATTTTTTTAAATTCGAATTGACAATTAAGGTCAATATATAATATGGAGAAAGAATAAGATAGTTCTGAGTGAAAGATAAAAAAAAAGTCTTACAGTAGAAGTGTTCAAGATTTCGGTTTTACCCCTGCACCAGGAGTAAAATATTAGAAACGTAAAGTCTGTTGTGTTGCACGCGCATCATTTTCTCTACTCATGTAAAACTATTTTTACAAACGCTTATTCTCCATATACTTCGTGTAATCGAGATAAACATTTGCAGAAACTATCTTATTGCTAATTTTCTTGTAGGTGCAAGGGGAATATGGTAGGCTTTAAACGATAGTCAAATCTTGTAAGAGCTGGTTGCCATGTGGCGCATTCCATTCTCTTTGCATGTGCAGGACATAATAATAATAATAATAATAATAATAATAATAATAATAATAATAATAATAATAATAATAATAATAACGAATTACCATTTGAGAAAGAGTGTAAATATTTGAAAATTAAAAAACAAACGAGGAATATCCCGGGAATGGTTCACTCGACCAAAAAAAAATGCATGTCGCATAAACTGTTTTAACGAGATCTACATCTTCTATGCAGTAAAATTTTGTCTATTTCTTACGGTTTACCAGTTATGCAAAAGTCATTCAGAATGAAGAGAACTTTTGGGGACATTCCCAGAAAACTTAAGTTATACATTTCATTTGCCATGAAAGTATTTTAAACATAAAATATTTTAATCGAAATCGTTACAACCATTTTTGAGAAAATCGTTTTCGAAAAAGTTCCAAGTGAAGGATAGTCTGGGGTGGGTGGATTTTCTTCAGAAATATTCGTGTCGCATCCTTGGAAAATACTAAACTCAAATACAGAGTTTGGCGTTTATCCGTCTTTTCGTTTTTGAGTTGTGCTGTTCTCACCTCACACACACACACACACACACACACACACACACACACACACACACACACAGGGGGAGAGAGAGAAGGGGAGACAGACAGGGAGAAAGACATACATAGATACACATAGACATATTTCTAAAAATGCTTTATTTGTATTCAGGGGGCCTCAAAACATGTATTTCCGGTGAAATCTCGGTATCGAATTTTTGGGTGGAATGCAATACTTCCCCTACTTACTATACGTAGTAGAGAGAGTAAAAATGAAGATACACTTGACGGTTGGCTGTACTGGTTAATACCTACACTTATCAGTAGACATTGGATTTGTAAGAATATCTAAAATATGCACCAGTTATGCTATCAAAGTGTTCACTTTAGGCTTATACATTTTGATACTTAAATGTACATTCTTCCTTAGACACTATTCCTGTCGCTTTAATTTGATTTGCTGTATACAATGATCATTTTCTCCAAATGCTCAGATATAAGTTTATTACGTTTATGTGTTAATAAAAGTTTATATGGGACTGCCTCAGTGGTCTTGTTGTTAGCACGCTAGCTTCCAAATCTAGAGGTACCGGGTTCGATTCCCGGCTGAGGACGGAAGTATTTTTTAGTCATCATTATTCCCCGTTCATCTTAGAGTCAGGAAGTATAAACAAGAGAGTAAATGTGTGTGCAATTATTAAGAAAACCCAAATTAAACAAATCCAAAGATTTAACACCTTAGTAAAGCGAGTGAACATCATTGCCAATGAACAATTGTCCCAAAGGCAAGCCGCCGATGTGATCTTAGATGTTAGCAAAATTTGACAGCAGCTACTATCTCTGGGAAAACTTCTTCAGGAAGTACTATGTTTTCACCTTGAAGATATTTATCCACAAATCATAAAACTTTAATGTCAGGATTTCTCTCTAAAACACTACACAATTTACTGCTTAATTTCCCTGCGTGCTTTAAAGGATCACTCTCAGGTTTACTCTGAACCTCCTTGTGGGTGTCTTGATAGTAAGTCACTTATGTGTTTAAATATTAATTTTAAAATTGAAGATTTAAAAATACATGTATTATATGCTCGATGCATAAAAATTGTTTAATATGCAGCAACATCGGGAATAGACAACTATATGCACTATAAATAATTGCGTACATGCACAGAAGAACATGAAACATATTGCAAAACTTAATTCCATATCACAGGTAAAAGCAAATTTAAGTATGCATTTGCTCAAATCCCATGTCTAGTTATCACTATTAATAAGTAATATATACAGCGCCTTCGTTTTATGACAAGGCCGCAGATCGCGCGAATGCGTGCTCCGCACAGTCTACTGTACTGCGGGGTTTTCCGCTCGTAACTGCCGCGTTACTTACTCACGAGTGTTAGTAACATATGTGTAATGAGCACTAACCTTGTTATAAGTGTTGAAAATGGTGTCCATCTGCGCGAAGATTTTGACATCGTCTGATGAAATTATCATCACACGCATAAGTTCTTCTTGCGTAATGTTAATTTTTGCTTTCATTTTGTCCTTAAGTTCGTCTATGGTGGGGGATTGCTCCTATAAACTTTAGTGTTTAGCGATCCCTTGTTCTAAATTTATTGACCGAACATCTCGCAGTGTCTCAACCCGGAACTGCATCACCAGAAAATTGCTGTTGAAATTGTCTACACACCTGTCTACATGATTCAGTTTTCACGTATGTATCGTATATAGGTTGTAACAAAAATGTGCGGCACAAATTGCAGGTTACTTTCCTCACACGTAGACGAAGAAATTATGTTATATGAACATGGCTGGAAACGCTTTGTTACCATGTTACAACTCATTTTCTCCAACTCATTAATCATGGGAAACAGAAGAATAGAACGTACCAGCATACCACAAGCAACTCTTTCTCACACGAGATGTTCAATATGTCCTCCGTGAGCATCGATACATGCATCAACCCGCCGTCGTAGTGAATCCGGATGCGCTGATGTATCCCTGGAGTACTGCGTATGGTTTCGCAGCCTTCCATAATACGGGCACGGAGACTCTGAACATCTGGTACTGGGGTTCGATACAGAAGAGCTTTCAAACGCCCCCACAAATTAGAGCCCATTGGGTTTAGGTCCGGGTAGCAATTGGTTCACCTCTACCTATCCATCTGTCACCGAATCTGTTATTTAGAAGCCGACGGACATTAACACTAAAAAGAGGAGGTGCTCCATCGTTCATGAAGTGCATGTTTTGTCACACAGCTGAAGGCACATCTGCTAACAGATCAGGTAGAACATTCTCTACGAAATTATGGTAACTTTCTCCGTTGAGCCTGGGTGGAAAAATGTGAGGCCCTATCAAACAGTCACCAACAATGCCGACCCAAACATTGACAGAAAACCTTTGATGACTTGCTTCAACAATTGCGTGAGGATTGACGTCAGCCCATACATGCCGATTGTGATAATTTACAATCTGATCTCGTTGAAATGACGCCTCATGTAACAGCACCGCTGTACTAAAATTAGGGTTGACACTTTGTTGCATAAACCATTCGCAGAAGCGTACCCGTGCAGGAGAATTAGCTGCTGATAGTGCTGCATATGCTGTAAATGGTATAGATACAGATATAGTTACAGCTCGTGTAACACTCGCCAGACAGTCATGTGGTCAACATTCATTGTTGCGGCTACTTGTCTTGTACTGACACTAGGGTCGTCGTCAACTGCCTGAAGAATTGCCGCCTTCCGTTGCGGTGTCTTCGTTCTTCTTGGCCTCCGCCGGTCACGAGTATCAGGCTGAAATACCCCATGTTCCCTAAGACGATCAGTGGCTTCAAACGTTTTCCTGTCGGGGCACCTTCATCCTGGGAATCTCTCCCGGTACAAACGTTGAGCGCAAGCGCCATTGCCGTCTGCTAAAACATACATCAGATGGGCATCTGCAATCTCTGCATTTGGGTACACTGCCATTGCACGAACCAAGTCTATAATCAACTCTGCTAGTACGTAGTAACCCATGTGCTTGCCAAGGTCGTACTGCTCACTGGAACAGTTGATGTTACTTGTAAACAAGCAATGATGTAAGTCGCATGGCAACAGGGACATTTAAAACAAAACACTGGCGGTGCACCTACGATAATGACAACGTAAGCAGACGTAACCAAGAATGCATGTTTCCCACGATTCTAACGTTCTGTTCGCGTGTGTTTCCCATGATTAATGAGTTGGAGAAAATGAGTTGTAACATGGGAACAAAGCGCTTCCAGACCCAATGTTCAGATAACATAATTTCTTCGTCTACGTGTGAGGAATGTGTCCTGCAGTTTGTGCCGTACATTTTTGTTACATTCTGTATACAAATATGCTGTTCAAGCGTGAATTTGTTGGCAGGCATTTCCGTGGACTAATAAGAGAATAACATTCTTAAGGAAATCACACAACGCACTTATTCTCGAAACACTTCACAACACGAAGACAAATCAACGATTGAGACAGCTCACAGCTGATAAACGTATCTTTGACACGTCCTGCGCCGCTTCTGCCCAGTGGCATAATACCGAGATACTGCCGTCTCGACCAATACACATAATTATAAGGCGGTTGTGGCCTTGGCATAAAACGAAAGCACTATATATAAAGGATGTTTCAGAAATACTTCTACGAACTTTGGGTATGGGTTCCTCACACCAAAAGAAGGAAAAAAGTTCATATGAACATATGTCCCATAATCCTTGGTTTTCGCGTTATTCCTGTCACAATGAAAGTGTGAGTTCAACGGCCTTCGGGGTCCAACCTCAAAACTTCATTTCTCTATGCTATCATAGAAGGCGTTGACCCATTGTACTACATACGGTAGATGGCGAAGTGTTGCCATGGAGACTTGTTTACGTTTGTCATTTGTCATTAGTCTGTCTTCAACGTTTCAATTGTGTAAATGTAGTGAGTTAACTGCACGTGTTTCGTTCCACCATGGCTGGATATTCATTTCGTGAACAGGCAGACATGATTTTTATGTATGGTCGCGCGAATAGTAATGGACGCGAGGCTGCACGGCTCTATCAGATGGAGTTTCCAGACCGAAGACAACCGAGTCATCCAACCTTTGTCGCTGTTTATCGTCGCCTTGCTGAGACAGGAACCGTTGCACCACGGACTATTGATCGAGGAAGACCAAGAGTTGTTCGTACGCCGGAACGCGAAGAACAGATATTAAAGTGTGTCGAAGACGATCCAGGTATCAGTACAAGACAATTGGCTGTGGCATCTGGTACATCACACGTGACAGCATGGAGAGTACTTCACGAGCAACTCCTGTATCCATATCATATTCAAGGTGTGCAGAGCCTTTCGTCTGCCGATTATCCAACACGGGATAACTTTTTGCCGATGTTTTGTAGCACAAACAGCCAATCCATTGTTGTCTCGTCAGTTTTGTTTACAGACGAGGCAACGTTTTGGAGAGATGGAGTTACTAATTTCCACAACGTACACGTTTGGGCAGATCGTAATCCTCATGCTGTACTTCAGGCTAGACATCAGCAACAGTTTAGTCTGAATGTGTGGACTGGCATTGTAGGTGACTGTCTGGTAGGTTCATACGTTTTACCGGCACGTCTTACTGGTGCTGTCTACAGGGACTTTATCCAGCACACTCTTCCCGACTTACTTCACGAAGATGTGCCTCTGCAAATAAGAAAAAAAAAAAAACATGTGGTTTATGCATGATGGGGCTCCGGCACATTTTAGTTGCATTGTTCGATGCACTGATTGGTATCTACCATGACCGATGGATAGGCAGAGGAGGACCAGTTCCAAGGCCTGCACGTTCTCCCGACCTCAATCCTGTGGAGTTTTACCTCTGGGGGCATCTTAAACCATTGGTTTATGGAGCAGCCATCCCGGATGCAGAAACGCTTCATCGACGTGTCATGGAAGCCTGCGAAACCATTCGACACCATCCCGGATTTTTTGACAGGGTGCGAGTACAGGCATGTGTAGAAGCAAGAGGAGGACATTTCGAGCATTTATTATGCGTTTTGTGTGTTATAAGTGTACCACTGTGTTGAACACCTAACGAGAAAACAAAGGACTATGGGACATGTTCATATGAACTTTTTTCCTTCTTGTGGTGTAAGGAACCCATACCCGAAGTTTGTAAAAGTATTTCTGAAACACCCTGTAGTGTGTGCGTAACGTTACCGTCTAAAACGTGATAGTGATTCCTGAAATCAACGTTGTATTTTTTATCTTGAGAAGGTCTTGATGAAAATCCAGCGCTCCTTGATCGCTCCCTGATATTGAAAACCGCGTATAAGCGTCCAAGAAATTTTTAGAATACTATCAAAACTGCCCATGTTAGAAGATGCTGATTCTCTATATCTGCGTAGAGAATGCACCGGTTGTGCAGTTAACCGTGGGTAATCAGGCCAACAGGCTTAGTTTTTAGTGTATTTGGTTAGAAATAATTATGAACCATTGTACTCGAAAAGAATTTGCGTTTGAAAAGGGCGGATCAGCTTGAAGTGGTGGATCTCGCGTGCACCGTATTGACACTCTTGCCAAAAAAAAAGAGCTGCATGACCTCTTATTAGAGCATAACTATGACTTTGCCTTGTCTTAAACGTAAGGTTTAGAAATATCTGAGGTTTAACAGCAAGACTTTTGTACATACCGGAGACTTAAAAAATCTACGAGTAATTTTTTGGTTTAAAACTTTGCAAGTTTTATTTATACCCATTGGTGTAGGCTAAGTAGGTTCTTTCTGATGGAAGGCGTCTAAAAGGAAAGGTGGTTTGAGGAGTGCGGAGAATAGTGTCACCAAGCCAAGCCTAGCATGGAGAGACAAGCATCCCTCACCTGACAACCGGCTCGAGACATGATAAAGTGTCGACGGTTGCTACGGCCGACGAAGGACCCTGACCATGGCAGCTTGTCTGGAGACCTTACGCAGTCCGACTTTCTGTGTGAGGGCGGTGGTTAGACTGGACGGCACCCTAATACCATCTGCACGACATGAAGCAGGTGGTTACAGGGATGAGACCTAGAAGGCTAACTGTCCGAATTTCTGTGTGAGGGCGGTGGTTAGACTGGACGGCACCCTAATACCATCTGCACGACATGAAGCAGGTGGTTACAGGGATGAGACCTAAAAGGCTAACTGTCCGAATTTCTGTGTGAGGGCGGCGGTTAGACTGGACGGCACCCTAATACCATCTGCACGGCATGAAGCAGGTGGTTACAGGGATGAGACCTAGAAGGCTAACTGTCCGAATTTCTGTGTGAGGGCGGCGGTTGGACTGGACGGCACCCTAATACCTTCTGCACGACATGAAGCAGGTGGTTACAGGGATGAGACCTAAAAGGCTAACTGTCCGAATTTCTGTGTGAGGGCGGCGGTTGGACTGGACGGCACCCTAATGCCATCTGCACGGCACGATGCAGAAGATCCGGTAGCTATGCGCTAGGGTCGCTATTACACTGACGGAGCGGTTGGTTACAGGGATGAGACCTAGAAGGCTAACTGTTCATCACATATCGTTCTAAGAGTTATCCACCAACAGATCCGTGGTGATATGACCAAGGAGTTAAAGCGACGTAAAATAAAATATATAGAGAGAAAAAATAAGTTCAAAACCATCACTTAGCGACCGTCTTTGAAAAGATTTGACTATAGCTTTATCTTATTGAACTCTTATAGGTACAACGAAATGAGTAAATGAGTAATGAAGATTTATTTGTATTAACAATAAGAGTAAGAATGGTTTGTAGAAGAGTGATTAGAAGAAGGCATATGAACGCAACACAACAGATTGTTTTTATGTTACGTTAATTAAGCTACATAAATTATTGTCTGTTCGAATTGAGATACAGCAGTAAAAGTGTAGTCAAAACAAGGTGAAGTTGGGGGTGTAAGATGAAAATATACTTCGGACACGGTGCAGAATTAATCAAGTGATTATAAGCTCGCAATCTCAGAAGCAACTCAAACCGTTTTGGCAATTCTTTCAGCATTGAACAGCGCTCTAGTTCTCGACGGAAATAAGCTGCAAGTCGGTTTCTAATTTCATTTCATGAATAAATACTAAACATTTGTACAAATTGCGTAGATATTAGAGTGGAACATGTTGGAGTTTTATTAAAATATATTTAATAAAATGTTTTTTGACTTTTCACGGAGAATGCCATGGAATGCGTGTAATCCATGGAGAATGGGGTAGAAGTAGTTACTCCACAGAACTCGCGTAAAAGCAAAAGAAAGAGCAAGCATATACTTTTGCAAGCAATATACATATATTGTGATGAATGGTAACGTAACAAATCTGTTTTATTTTAGTCCTCTATGCCAAAACCTTCTAATATCCTTTCTGTTGCTGTATTTCCTCTTATGTCGGCATAAAGTTGATTATCAATTTATGCCTTATAAAGAGAGAAGATTGTGCAACATCAGAAATAACTCGAACGATAATTATAATTAACAACTGAGGTGATTGGATAGCTTGAGGTCGTCGTTCTCCGGTGTAGTGGTTACCATGTTAGCCTCTAGTTCCCGAGGTCGCGGGTTCAAACCCGGCGGAGGTAAAAATCCTTAGCATGGCTTCCTTCGGAAGGGAAGTAAAGCCGGTGTCCCGTGACGTAGATTTACGGCACGTAAAAGAACCTCAAGACTGATAAAGAAGCCTCTGAGCAAAATTATCGGTCTTTCACGCCCAGTATAGAATGGGACGCTAAGGACCACAGCAGTTAAAGGGCGTCCATAAATAAAACTCAGTTTATTTAACTTGAGGTTATCAGAGAGGGGGTACCGTGACTCCAAAACGAAAAGTCTAATAAATACCAACGTTGATGTATAAGTTCAGCATCTTCCGAGGATGCGACATGAAATTTTCAAGAAAATCCCCCTCGCCAAACGCAATTTTCATAATTATTTTTTCAGAAATGGCTCTTAACGATTTTGATTAAAATGCCATATGCACTTAAGATATTTATGTGACTAATAAAATAATATCTTAAATTTCCTAGAAGTAGCCTGTGAAGTCAATTTCATTTGGAAGGAATGAGATTTTCACACTTTATAGTTAAAAACCTGGAGAAGTGAATGTAAAGTTCTGCTTAAAGAGTGCATTTGGGCCTATATGCCTCTCTTGCGTGGACTGGCCCAATTCCAAAGGGCCAAATTGGAGAATTCAACAAAAAAGAAATTCTAGATCACTGTATATAGATTTCATATTAAAGAGTATACATGGGATAAATAAAATTAGTAAAATCGTTATTCAATACTAAATCCATCTGCGTAACGATGTGTATGCTAGTTAGAATAGTGTCGTGTTAAACTCGAGGGTATATTATCGTTTGTGTTGTCCTCAGAGATAACGATTGTGGTGTCTTGTATTATTGCCCTGACTTGTACCCTAGCGTAACGGAGATTTGTGATATCTTGGAAACTGCAGAACTCGGTGTTTGACCTCCCACTTTCACATCGGTCGGCGTAAACAAGGGATGATGCGGGTAATTGCAGTGTTGACGCACGTTTCCCCACTCATCAGCTATCACACAAAGGCTAACGAGCGCTCTCATTGTCAGCTACTGGCCCACATTTAACGGCAACCAGATTCCAACCTCCTGGTCCCATCTGCTGATTCCAAGCAGTGGCGGTTCCTTGAGGGTTCATGCTTCCACCTTTTGTTCTCTATTCCGGCATTTGTTTGTGTATATAGTATAACCAGTATTTTCAAGAAAGTCCTCCAGAACCTTAGAGAAAAACTGCTGCTTTATTTTCTCGAAAATTGCAAAACAATTAAAGTATATGTTTGAGATACTGGTGTGGAGATAAAAATGTGCATCCTGATTTCTTTTCTAATTAGCTATGAATTTTCTTCATTCGAACCTACTGGATTTTGTATAATTGGGAGACTGCAAGAGTGAGACAGAATGTACCCGAAGTAATTATTCTATGTTTAATCTAATATATAAATGATATATGTTTACAATGTGAAAACCATGAAATAATAATTTCTGTATAATGTAATATTTGTCGTATACATAATGTTCCTGTTTAACTAGGTTTAGAACGTCTTGAACTCTGCAGTTAGGGTAGAAACATGATGTTCACTTGGTCAGCGAAAACGGGATCTTTTGTGTTAGAATAGAAGCGTAAAGTTTTATGACTCTGTTTCCGCTCCGGAAGCATGGAGCGAGGCAAATATAGTTTACCGTTGACTTTTAGGTTAAGCAGTTCATAACTGACGTTCAGTAGTAGACAGTACACAGTGGAAGACAGTTGAAGTTGTTAAGCAGTTCACAGTCAACAATTGGTGCGCAAAATGGTGATAGGTGAACAGGAACATTTATGTAGTTTTAGAGTGAGGAAGTAATAATAAATAGCCATAAACCTAACATTACAGTGAGTAGTCAATTCCTCTATAAGCTCCCAGTACCACAACTGAGATCGACGAGCTTATCAAATATCATGATAGGCAGAGTCCATGCTAAAATCACCGCTGAGAACCAACTAGCCAGAGTAACCGCGAGGTCAGCAAGACGAAGCCACGTCGGATAGAGAAAAAGGTGCAGTGAATTTTAACATTAATTCTATCTCTACCACTATACCGCGTTCGACTCCAACCCGAGCGGGCATCGAACCCGGGACTGCCACTAACGGCGCAGTCGTCGAAACAATATGCAGGGGTAACGACGCAAGAGATACAAAGAAAACATTCTTCAGAAAAAAAATATAGTTATTGTTTGTTTATAAACGTTAGTTTGAATTTTCTATTAGACAAAACATGGGCTTTGAAATCTTAAGTGTCCATTCTCTCGTTTTTTATGACCTCATTCGAAGAGAGTGGCGTAAAGGTTAGCATACATCAGACAGTTGACTTAAGTCTTTTAACCAAGCACCAGAGGTAGAGTGAATTAATGAAAGGAATGAGCAATCGAACTCGAGACCTGAGCTATTGGCGTTCGTCTTGTGGACTGAGGGGGGGGGGACCCCAGAGCTGAGCCAGTTACTTTTACACAACCACGATCCGGAACTGGGCCCCAGCGTGAGAGTAAGAAGCTCTATATCAAGGTGGCCAAGGTGATTTTCAAATGTTGTGTTGCATAGTTTATGGAATGACTGCCATTACAGGCTTTTTGTGGGGACTAACGTACCGAAGACGGCGTTAGAATGGTTTCTAGAAGGGAAAAAGATTGAGAGCTAGACCGTGGCTGGTTGAGTCAACAGAACTCGCTCATTGCAGTTCCAACGTCACGTATCCATGGGTCCTTAGATCTGTCCCATTTCTTTCTTGCACGTAGAATCCATTCTGAAACCCTCCTTTGTAACCTTCGCTCTTTTTCTTCACATGCTCACCCCAAGCGTGAGTCTTCCAGCCAGGCGAAGTAGTGACTAGTTTAACTCTATTTCGGAGAATTTTGGTTTTCTTTAGCCACCAAAGGTGAACTTTAGAAGCCAGATATCTGGATTCATTTGGACCATAAAATAATACGTGCTGGTATTGTCTAAACTGAAATAATTGACATCTTTACTAATAGGGAGAAAGAGTGTGTGTGTGTGTGTGTGTGTTTGTTTTCTCAAAAACCGTTCAACCGTTTGATAATTCTTTCGCTACTGAAGACCCTACTCTTCCAGACAGCGATGAGCTATATAATGTTGCCAAAATTTTTAAAACTGCGAGGGTTGGGATGGTTTTCATATTCATATCACTCAATTTAAATCCCGCTTCGTTGATTGTGAATATCCGGAGACTATTTTTGTCACTTTATTGCAAATTGGCAGATTTCTGTTTTCAACCCCTAACTGGTATCATTTGACTAATCCGGAACAAAACTGTAAAAACGTACCCAAGTTTTAGATGCAAGTGGAAATATAGACTACTCACAAATTTTCAACCCCTTATTTACAGAATGTATGCGTGCAATGCCGGGTAAGACATTAATTCTTAATAAGAAATTGGAATGCTTCGTTACTGACTATCTCTGAGCTTTACTTTTCTGTACGTCTGTATTTTTTCTGGCCGTTTGAAGCAGCTCAAGAACCACTCACTGCATGTACAGAGTGGAAGTGTTATATTAAAAGAAGGGGTTGGGAATCATCAGAACTTTTAAATATATTCTTCCGATATATCGCCTGGTTTCGGATAATGGAGCTTGCAAGGCCGACAATTGTCATCCAGACAGAACATCTTAACAACATTAGGCGGTCTTTATGCCTTCTCCGGCGAAATGACATTACTGACGTATCCAGCGTCTTCTAGTAATATGGACGGACACTCGGGGAGGGCGTATAGAACAATGTGAAGCTGTCTAACAATTGCTTTATATTATTGGCAAATTAATTATGACAAGCCGTATAATGGTAGAAAAATAGTCTACACATTCCAAATATGGATGAAATCGGATCAACATTAAGGATAATGCATACGAAAACTTCTTAAGTTTTACGATTTTTACGCAACCGCTGCACTCACGGAGTTCAGATTTTATATTTGAAAGTTTAAAGGACTTTCTAACGAATTTCATATTGGTTTGAAATCGATATAGCATTAAGGATAAGTGTTTATTTGGAGAGCGTAATAAAATTTGACGGTTTTTAGAATTATCTTCGAAAATAATTTGTTTTCTCAGAGAAATCGGTAACAGGAATGGCTAAACCGCCTTATTAGAATATCTTCAGCTAGACAGAAAGAGTATTGTGATTGCATAATTATCAGCCATGTGGACAGATCAAGGAGACGAGGAATCGAGGATGTCTGAAAGAGAAAGGATCAACACTGGCTTACCTAGAATAATAATAATAATAATAATAATAATAATAATAATAATAATCACAATACATTTTAGTAGTGCTACTGCACTATTTGGGTTGCAAAACAAACACATCTTAATTACAATACTATGCTTTCAGTTTACCTTCGTTTTCAGTTCAAAATATTAGTAAACGTCATAAAATGATCGTCTGTTATCCAGATGTTATCTGTTTAACTGCTCGTTTAATTTGATTATTTCTGCTTATTAGGTATAGTAGGGATCGTAAAGATTGATAATTATACATGTATTAGCCACATTTTAATTTGCTGTTTGGTGCTACACAAAAGTTAGATATACTCCTTCCCCCCTTTCTTTCTGTTTACCAATATTGTGTTCTATACTATGGCGTAGCTAAATTTTACAAATTACTTCTCAATAGGGTAAAATCCCGTTTAAATATAGATTACTTGGTATTTCTTCAACATTTTTCTACAATGATGCTCAAATGAGCTCGTTATCGATATACATAGCTTAGAGTAGCCTCTTAGAATAAAGGAAACCCGAAAAAGTTCTTATCTAGGAAACTCAACCCAACTAAGATTGCAACTCCAAGTTTCCGAAACATAAGGCCGACATGGTACCCTTATACCATGCAAGTAAGCTAAGTTAGTTTTAAAGTTTTAACTCTCCATTTTCCTCACTATTGTTTATGCTACGAAGATTAAATGTTTTGTCAGTTGTTAAACGGCGATTGATATCGTGGCAAGCAAACCTGTATTTTCGGGTCCATGCAGCGATGTAAGAGGAGAAATTGCGAACAGATAGGGTAGCTGTTGTAAAATGCATACCTTTTTAAAAAGAGGATATATTTAAAACGCATTTTTAACTCAAAATTCATTTCTATAGATTCGGCATTAAAGGAACCTGCGAATAGCTATTTGACACTCGCTGAATACACCATCGATATTAAAGTCTTTCGAGATTAATGATACAAATGAGCAGGAGATCATTTTTATTTAAAACTCCTGGCCATTACCTTTGTCAGCTTTGTGAAAACTCCAAATAAAAATGTTACCAGAAAAGTTGTCCCAATACAGGAATCGAGTTTGGGATTGTTGGATAACATTAACATGTGTAATCACTTTCGCAATAGTGATGCTGATGAACATAAAATTCCGTGGTCCCATACAATAAAGATTTGCAGATACCTCGCATTAACAGCCCAGAGCCCGTGTACTCTCGCTTCCAGTAGAATGTAGCTTCAGGCTACATTCTACTGGCCTTCAGAGGTGGAGTATGTATAGCAAGAAAGAGGTGTGTGTTGTCTGTTTACCTTTTTGCCCATGCAGTGGCGTCCTGTTTTGTGTGTGCACAGTTGTAGATTATTCGTATATAAATATAATAACTTTCAGCAATAGCTTTACTCATCACTTATAATAACTAAATAAATATGTTAAATATATAACTAAGTAAAACCCTGATGGCAACTTAATGCAAAACTGAAATACATAATACTTTTTATTCTCAAAGGAGACACACTTACTAGACATTGTTGGAATCATCTGTCCAGTCCATATATACAACTAAATAAAACACTGTTTTACGAAATTTCTCCATCCCATGTGCTATGTGGGTAGTATATCTGCCTCACATTCAAGAGGTCCCGAATTCGAAACTCGATTAAGCTGAGTTAACAGGATAAGGTTTTTTCCGGGTTTTCCGTTATCCGGAAAAGACGAATGTCGGGTAGCTTGTGAAGAACCAAAAGACACAGCGTGTGCCACCAATAGGCTGGCGGTAAGGACAGCCCCATGTCTCCCTCTGATGGGAGAGGGCGACAGTGTGTGAGGACTAAGAGTGTACATACCTTGAAAGACTAACGATTATACCTTTATGGAATTATACCCGAATCTAATACTGAAAGGAATTGACCAAATTGTCCAGACTCGGGCAAAAAATAGCAGAAAACTACATGCTCTTAGGAAAAAGAGGTACTTGCTTCAACTACCCAGTTGCCACGAAGTACGACGACCTCATAGGGACTCCCTTAAATGCAGGGTGGGCAATGTTTTGCTTCAGGAAGATGTGCGCCCGCGACTTAGGTGGCGCAAGGCCTTAGCGGAGAAATTACACCAAGGACGTGATGGGAGGACAAAGACCCTCGTGCTTCGCCAGCCGGTTGGAAGTCGAATCGCCCGTCCTGTGCAGCTGGTCATTCCGTTGGTGATAGATCAGGATGGGGAGGATGTGAATAACCAGAAGAGACAGCCTGCGACACCTGTGGGCTTACGGTAAGGAAGCCCCCTGGCGCATTCTGATGGGAGAGCGCGGAAGTGCGAGGACTAAGGATGTACATACCTTGAAATGTAAGACAGAGGCTTGTTAGAAGTTTTAGTAAATGAATATTATAAAATACTCTCTCTCTCTCGTTCTAATTGGGTAAAACCCAACATAACTAAGCTCTGTAGACCCCGGGCTCATTTGCGCAGCATTTCATTCATCGTCAGATACGATTTGATCTAAACGGTCCAATCGCTAAATTAAAAAAAGATCCCCATGAAACAGTACTTTAATGACTGTAATTATAATCTAAAAGTAAATTATACTTTTTACTCTCAAAGGGGACACATTTACAAGACATCATTTTAATACTCGGCCATGCGAATGCTGCATGGAATAGGCCCAGCAATGTCTTCAAATGACACAATGGCTTCTCACACACAATTCTTCCGCTATGCACCTCCGAAATATTTGCATATATGCGTGAGCTATAGTTAACACACATCTCTGCTTGGTCACACAATAAAGGCAGAACGCTCCAGACACACCCCTCCCTGAAATGTACCTTCCCGCTGAGAAGGTTGGTAAAATGCCTCCCGAAGCTGAGGGGACGGCATAAATGAAGCGAGTGTACATAATGAACCGTTACTTCTGTGGCATGCGTTTGCCTTTAGACGTTATGGCTGCTGTCCTCAGCAGAAAATACTTAAGATATAGGGTGCACTCCACATAGCGGGTTTTGGGCAGTGACCGCAGAAGATTATGGAAGCTGTCTTTAAAGTGCTTCTGACTAATCCAATAATACATTCCGTTGGGTCGCTGCACAGCAAAGGCTTTGCTCATTGCAGTTGTTTTGCTTTCTGCAAGTTAGGCATCAACTTAATGTAAAGGAAATTGTCTCTGTCACAGTTTTCTCTCAACCACAAACCCAGTTCTGTCTACTGTTTCAGCTTTTTTCCTCGTCTCTGCAGGAAACGTGTATCTTAATATCGTCTGGTTTCTTCTGCCCCAGATACTTTTCCCAGTCTCCATTCCTTCCAGTGCATACCTTAACAAGGAGTTTTTTCTCATCCAGTTTGTCAGGCAATTACTTTCCTTTTTCTGATCAGTTTAGCTATTTATTCCTTCGCCCGCTCTTGTAAAACAGCATCATTTTATCTGTCCATTTCATACGCTGAATTCTTCTTCAGTTCACATTTCAATTGCCTCTAATTTGTCTTCCTCCATTTTGTAGCAACATACAAGTTTATACACAAAAGAATGTCACACGTCGTACAAAGCTCTTCACTAATCTCCGGCTTAGTTATTTCTTTTATTAAAACGTTTTACTTTCTCTACTACGTATAGTAAGTAGGGGAAGTATTGTATTCCATCCAAAAATTCGATACCGAGATTTCACCAGAAATATAGGTTTTGAGACACCCTGAATACAAAAAAGGCATTTTTGGAAACGTCCGTTTGTGTGTCTGTCTGTGTGTGTGTGTGTGTGTCTGTGTGTCTGTGAACAGCACAACTCAGAAACGAACAGTCGGATAAACACCAAACTTAGTATTTAGGTTCAGTTCTTCCAGAGATGCGGCACGAAGGTTTTCAAGAAAATCTCCCCACCCCAGATTACCCTTTACATGGAACATTTTTCGAAAATTTTAATTTTCTCAAAAATGGCTCTAACGATTTTGATTAAAATATCACATCTTTAAGATATTTTCATGACAAATGAAATGTATATCTCGAATTTTCTGGGAATGTTTCCAAAAGTATTCTTCATTGTGAACGACTTTTGCATAACTGGTAAACCATAAGAGAGAGACAAAATTTTACTACACAAAAAATGTAGATCGCGTTAAAATACACAATTTATATCATATACATTTGTTTTGTTGAGTGAACCATTTTCGAGATATTGATTGTTATTCCCTTAAATTTTCCAATACTTTTTCTCAAATGGGAATTCGTTATTCATTTTTTTTATGTCCTGGACATGCAAAGAGAATGGAATGCGCCACATAGCAACCAGCTCTTAATATATTTGACTATCGCTAAAAGGCTACCAATTCCCCTTGCGTCTACAAGAAAATTAGCAATATGATTAACATCTCGATATCTTGATTAACATGAAGCATATGGAGAATAAGCGTTTGTAAAAATAGTTCGTGCAAGAGTGGGGAAAGTCATGTGCATGTATCACATCAGATTTTTTTATTTACTTTTATTATTTTTTTAAATGTTTCATCCTTACCAATGTCATTTATCTCCACTAGACTGTCCCTTAGTATAATTTCTTCTGTTGGTACTGGTAACGTGCGTCAGGAAATCTCTTGGCATTTTACTCTTCTTTCTCTCAATAGCACTCCTCCCTTGTTCTGGGAACAATTCACTAACTTCTAGAAGATGTTCAATAACAACAATAGCAATATTGTAAAGGAATCCTGGGTTACGCCTTTTGTTATTGTATTTCTCTTGTTCTGAAAGTCTTCCACACTAATTAAAAAAAATTAAAGTACCAAATTAAAAAAAACAGAATATTGAAGTAATTATAGTAGCCGTAAATAATAATTACAAGTATATTTTTTTTTTTTTTTTTTTTTAGAAATTTGTCTTTAAAGTGAAGGATATTTTAATTTATGTTCATTCTATTAGTAAACATTATCTCATTTAACAGAAAACTAGACGTTTACTAAAATGAAAAACATTACAGTAGGCGTGTAAGGTTTTAAGAGTTAGGTATTTGCATTGAAAACTACCAAAACACTATCTTCATTTACTCGTATGGAAGAATAAAATAATATTTTCTGGAGGAGATCACGTCCATCATAAACAGATACATTATGTTGAGAAAAAAAAATCATACTTAACAGACCAGAGATGTCAAATGAGCAATAAACGCACCATTTCCAGTGCAGTTGATTGTCTTGGTCTCTCCAGAGCCTCTTAAGATCATCGTTTTTGTCACAATCCGTCATGATTTAGGCATCTTATAGTCTGTAGTAGTTGTTCTGTTTTTAGTTTCTCAGTCTTTTACTAAGTAAAATATACCATTCAAAAATACGATTCAACATTTCACCGGAAATATATGTTTTGAGGTTCCCTGAAGCCCCTCAAAATGGATTTAGAAAAAGTTACACCCCCGTGGGCACAAACAGCAAGCTTAGAAACGAAAAGTCGAATGCATATAAAGTTCGTGTATAATACTATAGGTATCTTTGAAGGATGCAAGAAGATGATTTTCATGGAACCCCTTCTTTTCAATTAATTTTTCATATAGAAAAACTTTCGTTACTTTTTGCCTCTTAACGATTTTGAGTAAAATACCGTATGTTTAAGATATTTGTATGGCTAATAAGATACACACCTTAAATTTTTTGTGAGTACTGTATCAAGTAATCTTTATTTTGTGTATTTTTTTATAACTACGAACCCATAAGAGATAAAGACTTACACTAGGAAAAGTGTGAGCTCATTAAAACATACATGTTTTTCATAGCGTTATCCGTTTTCGAAGTATTTTATGCAGTGTATTTCAAATGCAATAGTGTCATCTGACGAGAGATGCTTGAAAGTTTCCTATTTTTCTATTTTCATTCACAAGAAATCGTTACTATGACTTCATTTTTCCGTGCTTTAGATTGTTTCTGCATGTTGTATATAACTAATTACTACTTAATTTGAAATAATTTCTGAACAGAAATGTATAATGAGTAACATAACGTGGGTAGAAGAATGATTTTTTAATGAATGCTATAATATATATGAAATGCCAGCAAATTTATGGATAGTTAAAGCTATGTGACTGCACATCATCTTTTTCTTAGTGTCAGAAATTTAGTTTCAGTTGCTGATTATACATATGATCTTTCAGAGTTAGCTACATTCAGTATAAGTTTCGAAAAATAACCCGAAGTGTTGTGGCAGCTAGATTAATTATTTCATTTCGAATAAATGCTTTGTTCGGTGCAACTGCAAAATCCATTTAGCAGCAGTCGTTATCGGAAGATTTGGAGGTGAAAAAATCAATCTGAATTCCTGAGCTAATAGACCTCAGAAATGTTAGAGATACTGTTTAGTTGTTTACCTTAAAGTTTTGTGTTTCAGCCGTTTGTTCACTTGGACATATTCTCAGCCTTATTCAGGCATCACTTTACATTCTGTTCTAATCAAGTGCTGCAGTTTACTTGCCGCTGCCAAAATAATCGACTAAAAGAAACACATTTCAACTTCTTTCATTACGAAGATCCAAGGCGTTAACAAATGAGAACGCAATGTGCGCTTATTTTTCTGTGAAAACTGCTGCATTTAGTTTTCGAACTCTTCCGCGATTGCGTGACATTTTAGAAAGTAATATTTTGTGTACTGTGCTCTTCAAAACAAGCCTCAATTATTCCGCGAAATTAAATTACACTTTACTACGGCTACTTTTCAAGCCTTACCTGAAATTCATATTTTCTCCGGATTCATTTTTGCGTCATGTCGCTAGTACGCCATCTCCAAGACCCCATGACCGTTGTTTAGATATAAAAAGTAATGTGCAGGCGTTGTGCATTATTTTCGAAACTTTAGCTGTCATTACAATGATGAACAATTATTTGCTTGTGTAAATTTGTTCCCAGGCGGGCCCATCCATAGTTTGGCACAATAATACCCTAGCGTTCAGGGCGACAGGAGCGCAAGGCTTCCATTGTTTTGAATAGCGTTGATTTTTGTTCCGCGAACCACTCAGTTTGATTAAAAGTAAAGCAGTGGAGTTCGTACACTCACATCAAAGAAAATCTGTGCATAAAGTTTTGCCTGTTTCTGTGACAGGCGTTTAAAAGAATTTCCCGTTACACTTTAGCCATAAATGTCACTAAAATTTGCGTAAACTCTCACGTACTTTCGGAATGAATCATGAGCTGGTTTTGAGATTCGATATGTTGGAGTTGATCAGCGTGTAGAATACGCTTATCATCTCCCCAAGCTTTGATTTCTTCGGATAGCGATATCCTCATTTAGGATCAATGTTAGTAATAGTGAATGATGTTGCCACAATGATAGAAGAGGAGTTGGCTGCAATTACCGAAAGCGTTAATAATATTTACCAAACGTAAGGAAATGTGGAAGCCAGTGTCAGGCCTGGACAAACCCGGATCTTCAGCTTTTTGTCGGACACGCTGCCACTGTGCTACCGCGAATCAGATGAAATAATTAATGGGAATCTCGTCTTGGTAGTATAGCGTTACCCAATCGTTCAAAGATCTGTGTCCTGTGTTCTAGCATGGCAGCGATTTTTACTTTTTCTACTACGTATAGTAAGTAGGGGAAGTATTGTATTCCACCCAAAAATTCAATACCGAGATTTCGCCGGAAATACCTGTTTTGAGACTCCTGAATCCAAAAAAAGCATTTTTGGAAACATAACTCAGAAACGAACAGTCGGATAAACACCAAACTTGGTATTTAGGTTCAGTATCTTCCAGAGATGCGACACGAAGGTTTTCAAGAAAATTCCCCCACCCCAGAGTACCATTTACATGGGACATTTTTCGAAAATTTTAATTTTCTCAAAAATGGCTCTAGGATTTTGATTAAAATATCACATGTTTAAGATATTTTCATGACAAATGAAATGTATATCTCGAATTTTCTAGGAATGTCTCCAAAAGTATTGTTCATTGTGAACAACTTTTACATAAATTTTACTACACAAAAATGTAGATCGCGTTAAAATACGCAATTTATGTTCATATACATTTTTTGTTTTTGAGTGAACCATTTTCGAGATGTTGGTTGGTATTCCCTTAAATGTTCCAATACTTATACTTGTTCTCAAATTCGTTATTCATTTTTTTGTCCTGGTAATGCAAAGAGAATGGAATACTCCACATAGCAACTCTCTTAAAATATTTGACTATCGCTTAAAGCCTGTCAATTCCCCTTGCATCTACAAGAAAATTAGCAATAAGATTAACATCTCGATTAACATGAAGCATATGGAGAATAAGCGTTTGTAAAAATAGTTTGTACAAGAGTAGAGAAAGTCATGTGAGTGTAGCACATGAGATTTTTTAAATCTGACTGAAAAGCCAATCTGAATAAAACAATTAATGCACATTAAGACGTTTTCCCATTTTTAGGCAGAGGCAAAGTTTCGTTTTGGAATATATGTTTAAGCATATTATGCATCTTAATCCTTATTCATAATTTCTAAACACAAACATGGAATTTTAACATTTCTTTTGTAGTCAATGAGAAAGCATCTATAATGGTAAAGGAATTAAAGACGAAAGTGTATATACTTTGAAGCCAAAAGTTAGCGTCACACAGTTTGAAAATTACCTTACGGGTACACATCGTCCTATGATCTAATAATATGAAAAGTAATAAATACGCGAAGTAATTAATGCGGAAATTTAACGCATTGCAGTTAGACATTGCAGTTTACTTGAATAACAAAGCAGTTTCGGGCAGGCACGTAGCAATATTGAAGTGTGTCAACTTTATGTGATATGAACAGGGAATACATAATAAAATTCTTAGATTTTACTTTTGACCAGCGTTATTTTTCAGAAACAAATAACCCCTTTCCGATTGCACACCCTTACACAACACCGATTACACCCCAGACACTTGCTCGACTGAGTAACTAAAGCTAGTCGGAGGATAACGATCCATAAGTAAAATAATAAAAAATAAGCGACCCAAGTTAATGAAACAGGACTTACCGCTACAGTTTTACAGAGGAACATGGATGAAATTTTGATCATTTAAAGAAAACACATTTTCGGCTTTATGGAGATGATGATGATAATAATAATAATAATAATAATAATAATAATAATAATAATAATTTGAAACGTTAGATCTGTATGTTAGCCTAATTTTGGAACCCTGCTACGTTTGGAACTACCTTTAATAAGTCGTTAAACTCCTGCTCATATTACATGTTTCTTACAGTGATTTAAGACTTTCTCTGTATTTTTAATTTTCCTGTATTTACAGTCAGATGGATAGAATGTTAGGATTTAAGTTAAGAATCTGAAGTTAGCGTTGTACCCCTTTGAAGGCTTGCTTAAAATCTACAGAGATTTTGAATTTGAGATATATTAAGAGATATATTTTCAGAACCAGAAAACAAAATTGAATCTAGATACCAAAAGTTAACATTTTTAAAACCCACTGGGCTATTGTTGAATATGTTGGCTAACCGAGTATTCAAATTATAGTTCTGGCAATAATTTACATGTCAAAGACCCTGTCAAGTTTTTAGGTCCATAGCTTATATTTTAGAAGAGTGGATACATCAAAAAATGAAACCTGAGGATATTAGTACTAATAACAAGAGATTGTAAACACAAAATCTGATGTATTACACCCACATGACTTTCTCTGCTCTTGTACAAACTATTTTTACAAAGACTTATTCTCCATATGCTTCATGTTAATCGAGATGTTAATCTTATTGCTAATTTTCTTGTAGGTGCAAGGGGCATATGGTAGGTTTTAAGCGATAGTCAAATCTTTTAAGAGCTGGTTGCTATGTGGAGCATTCCATTCTCTTTGCATGTCTAGACATAAAAAAATTAATAACGAGTTCCCATTTGAGAAAAAGTATAAATATTGGAAAATTAAAGGGAATTACAAGCAATATCTCGAAAATGGTTCACCCAAAAAAAATGTATGACATAAATTGTATATTTTAACGGGATCTACATTTTTTGTGTAGTACAATTTTGTCTATTTCTTATGGTTTATCAGTTATGCTAAAGTCGTTCACAATGAAGAATGCTTTTGGAGACATTCCCAGAAAGTTCAAGATATACAGTTTATTTGTCATGAAAGTATCTTAAATATATGATATTTTAATCAAAATCGTTAGAGCCATTTTTTATAAAATTAAAATTTTCGAAAAATGTTCCATGTAAAGGATAATCTGGGGTGCGGGGATTTTCTTGAAAACCTTCGTGTCGCATCTCTGGAAGATACTGAACCTAAATACCAAGTTTGGTGTTTATCCGACTGTTTGTTTCTGAGTTATGCTGTTCACAGGCGCACACACACACACACACACACACACACACGGACATGTTTCCAAATTTTTTTTATTCAGGGGGCCTCAAAACATATATTTCCGGTGAAATCTCGGTACCGAATTTTTGGGTGGAATACAATACTACCCCTACTTACTATGCGTAGTAGAGAAAGTAAAAATGAAGCCCCCAGCTTAAAAATTTAGGAACTAGAAAAATGTGATTCTCCTTGAAACTTTCTGGGATAAACCACATTTGTACGCAACAGAAATCAGATAAAGAAAGGGGAAATAAACTAAGGATACTGGTAGAAAGGTTCGCTTACACGAATACGTATAATGTATGTACTCAAACGCCTTATACGTATACTGTATTCCTAGACATAAAATAAGGCTGCTGGAACTCTCTGCTAAAGCCTTCATACAATCAAACCACTTCAAACTTAAATTTTCAAAAACTTGTTAAAAGATATGTGGTGGGTTCGAGTTTGTAAGAACAGGCAAATATATCGTATCCAGGCCTGCCAGAGCGAGTCTGATGTGAAGTTTAGTGATGCGGATCGAAAAATTTTCCATTCTTTCTCCTCTGTCTTTGAAGTATGCACAAACTAGCAACATGCGGAGGAATGCCAGGCCGTTCTTTTCGGCATGGTTCCACATGTCAATAAGGAACGTTTATCACATTAACAGATGCGCTTGATATTTTTTTTTCATTTCATTATTCGACCACGTAGCATGTTGTTCTTACCCAGACCAATTGAATAGGTGAATTTGGAGACACTCCATTTCTAAACTTGGAACAAAAATGGATAACTGAGTTTTCAGTTTCATTTGTTTATATTCTTGGAAATCTATATCCAGCGTAATGTTTTCACAGAATCATCTACACGAATAATCTTTGTTATTGTTATAACTTTCCGTTCCTACTTTGCTACAAGTCTTAACGGGGTCATTGTTAATAACCCCTTTTCTTGTTACATTAATCACGGGTAACCTAATTATATGATGGATTTTTAAAGTTACTTACTAACAGCACTATAACCTGAATTCGATTTCCTGCCATTTATTTAACGGATTTGTTTATTAGAATGTGAGCAGATTTTTGGCTTGTATTGAAGCTTTAAATGCTTTTACTCCCTTAAATCTGGTGGAAAAGTAGAATGAGGATGCCACTGCTATTGCAGAAGTTAGTTTTTTTAGTATTCTTTTCATGCAATACGCGCATAGGGACAAGCTAGTGGTGCTTTCTGTAATGAGGTGAATAGTCACTAATTCCGCCATTAGGCGCGCATGACATGATTAGCCCACTGCCCATAAATAGGCCATAAGAGAGAAGCAGGACGCTATAGACGTGAAATAGCTGACAGTTTTTCTTAGGAACATTCTCTTTCAATGTTTAAGATTCTTTTACGTGCAAAAGAGACAAACGGCTTTACTTCCCATCCTGAAAACATCCGCCAGGCTCCGCTGAGTTTGAACCCACGACCTGGGAATCAGATAATGGAGAACGACCGTTATTTCAGAAATTTGTTTTAAAATTTTAAACTTTTTATTACTAATGTGCAAGAAATATACAGTTTATGGCTGTAGCTTTATTTGTTATGGTGTTCATTTGACCTGTATATTTTAGCAGTTATATAGCATGTCGTTCCTCCTTGGTCTCGGGATACCATACTAGCCTCTAGTTCCTGAGGTCGCAGGTTCTGATCCGGCGGAGGGCGATGGATTTTTTTTTCGGGCGTAAAAATCCGTAGCAAGGCTTCCTTCGGAAGGGAAGTAAGGCCGGTGGTCCCATGTTGTAAATTTACGGCACGTAAAAGAACCTCAAGCCTGATTAAGAGGCCTATGAGCAAAATTTCCGGCTTTCACGCCCAATATAGAATGGGACGCTAAGAACCATACCAGTTAAAAGAGGGTCCATAAATAAAACTCAATTTAATTTAAGTTATATCGCATGAACAGCTATAGATGCCATCCTTTAAACCTGTAATGGAACTTGATGAGTACATTCAAAAACTTCATGAACGCTTCATTTATATATTTAGGCAACAAGACGCTTTCACTTGTGCATGGATGAGAAAATCACACAACGGGAAAGGTAAAGTCCGACGCGTAGTAGAATGCGCGCACTGTCTCCGGTGCCGTTGCGAAGTTGTTACTGCATTACGAGAAGTTTGCTAGTGGTGTTTGAAGGGGCCCAATCGGGTTTACCTCATTTGAATGTTATTTTGATGCTATATACATTAACAATGGTCTGTAGAGCGCACATGCGCTGATCGATTAATAAATCATATATAAAAAAATCTGATGTGTTACACTCGCACGACTTTCTCTACTCTTGTACAAACTATTTTTACAAACGCTTATTCTCCATCTACTTCATGTTAATTGAGATAAACATTTGCAGACTCTATCTTATTGCTAATTTTCTTGTAGATGTAAGGGGAATGTATATTTACAAGGGCAATTTGGAAATACAGTAGCCTTTAAGCACATACATATCTCTTAATAGCTGGTTGCTAGGTGCAGCACCATTCCCTTTCCCACAGATTAATACTCTTTGCATATCCAAGACAAAAAATCTGATGTGTTACACTCACATGACTTTCTCTACTCTTGTACAATCTATTTTTACAAACGCCTATTCTCCATATGCTTCATGTTAATCGAGATATCGAGATGTCAATCTTATTGGTAATTTTCTTGTAGATGCAAGGGGAATATGCTAGCTTTTAAGCGATAGTCAAATATTTTAACGCTGGTTGCTATGTGGCGCATTCCATTCTCTTTGCATGTCCAGGACATAAAAAAATGAATAACGAATTTGAGAAAAAGTATAAGTATTGGAAAATTTAAGGAAATAACAAGCAATATCTCGAAAACGGTTCACTCAACAAAAGAAATGTATATGACATAAGTTGTGTATTTTAACGCGATCTACATTTTTTGTGTAGTAAAATTTTGTCTATCTCTTATGGTTTACCAGTTATGCAAAAGTCGTTCACAATGAAGAATACTTTTGGAGACATTCCCAGAAAATTCGAGATATACATTTCATTTCTCATGACATTATCTTAAACATATGTTATTTTAATCAAAATCGTTAGAGCCATTTTTGAGAAAATTAAAATTTTCGAAAAATGTTCCATGTAAAGGGTAGTCTGGGGTGGGGGGATTTTCTTGAAAACCTTCGTGTCGCATCTCTGGAAGATACTGAACCTAAATACCAAGTTTGGTGTTTATCCGACTGTTCGTTTTTGAGTTATGCTGTTCACAGACACACAGACACACAGACACACACACACACACACACACACACACACACAGACACAGACACACACACGGACATGTTTCCAAAAATGCTTTTTTTGGATTCAGGAGGTCTCAAAACATGTATTTCCGGTGAAATCTCGGTATCGAATTTTTGGGTGGAATGCAATACTTCCCCTACTTACTATACGTAGTAGAGAAAGTAAAAAATGAATAACGAATTCCCATTTGAGAAAATAAGTATTGAAAAATTTAAGGGAATAACAAGTAATATCTCGAAAATGGTTCACTCAACAGAAAAAATGTATATGACATAAATTGTGTATTTTAACGCGATCTACATTTTTTGTGTAGTAAAATTTTGTCTATCTCTTATGGTTTACCAGTTATGCAAAAGTCGTTCACAATAAAGAATACTTTTGGAGACATTCCCAGGAAATTCAAGATATACATTTTATTTGTCATAAAAATATCTTAAACATGATATTTTAATCAAAATCGTTAGAGCCATTTTTGAGAAAATTAAAATTTTCGAAACATCTTCCATGTAAAGGGTACTCTGGGGTGGGGGGATTTTCTTGAAAACCTTCGTGTCGCATCTCTGGAAGATGCTGAACGTAAATACCAAGTTTGGTGTTTATCCGACTGTTCGTTTCTGAGTTATGCTGTTCACAGACAGACACACAGACACACACACGGACATGTTTCCAAAAATGCTTTTTTTGGATTCAGGGGGTCTAAAAACATGTATTTCCGGTGAAATCTCGGTATCGAATTTTTGGGTGGAATACAATACTTCCCCTACTTACTATACGTAGTAGAGAAAGTAAAAAGGATCCTCTTGCAGTTCTTTCGTGTATTTTCAGCGAAATGCTTAATGAAACAACTAAAACCCAAGTATAATAGAAAAACAGCTACCTTAACTCAAACGTTTCTTTATTGTGTACCAAATAATTAGACAGGGTAGGCAGCACTTCATAACTAATATATACAAAAAGGTTTCAGTGTTGATCAAAACTTCAGTGAAAAACATAAAACAAAACAAAAACCGGTATTTTATATAACAATTTAAGGAAATGCAGTAAAACAAAGTAAGTGTTTAAATAAAACTTTTATAAACGAGAACTATCTTATTTTTATTTAAACGCTCAATAAGTTTTTTTTCTAAAACCTTTTGTTGTTCCCTTCTTGAAATGCGAAGAAGAAAGACATGAGGTTCGTCGGATTTTATCTTAAGGTTTTCATAGTTCATGGCTCCAAAAAGTAAGCCCATTCATCGCGCTGAAATTTATGATTTAAAATTTTATCACATGTACGAAGAGAATTAAAAACCGTTGAATTATATCACGCTTTATTTCCTCGCGTTTTATGTTGGCATCAGATGTAAGTCTATGGAATATTTTGTCGCTGAATATACTTAGAACTTCAGGACTCGTTTGTTTTTATTTCCAAATGTTTCTAAAAATCGGAAATTCTAGTCGTTTCTGCATCTCCCCCCCCCCCCCAGAAAAAAATGAAATGTTCTTTCAAAGTGCATGTAACAACACTTTACAGTTTACACTCGCGTTTCCAAATGAAAACGATTTTGCTATATGCAGCATTCTATGGAAAAAAAACTCATAACTCAAAATGTTATGGCAAATCCATATCCCTTGTTAATCCTACTCTTTTATTCGTAACTTTGCCTTTGGAATTGTCATCTGTTTAAACGTACGAGATTTATGCCCTTATTTTGAAGAGTTTTCCAAATGAACATAAATGGTGGTTGCCATAAAAGAGCAGATACGAGTATTCGTTACTTTTCATGTTTTGCCGATTCGCTGAAAGAGCAGTCGCGGTGACACAAGCGTGAGTTTGTCCCCACATTGATTGGCACACAGGTTCCCTGGGCTTCACAAGCACTTTGTGCGTTCGCTCGTCCGGAAATTGCGATTAAAACCATCTCATCAGCTGTAGGCCAGCGTGAAACAGTCCATGTTGCATTTGAGCCTGCCTGTCTCGTGGTAAACATTTTTTTTTATTCCCGTTTGTGTGAAGGCGACTGGAACCTCTTGGCAGCTGGCAGGTATTTTTAATGTATTTTCTTTGTTCCAGTAAAAGTAGCGGTCTGCATTTATTTTTCCAATAGAGTGGTTTCGCTGGAAGTACTTTTATTTTCCGCCAGTTTGATCCAGCAGGTATATGCGATGTCAATAGAGCAGTAATCTGCAATAAAATTAGTGATAAGCTCTAGTAAGTACTCCTTAGGAGTTTTCGTCGCCTTTTGTTTTGGAAACACAATGAGTGCTAACGCCAGCTGGTGACTCTGCTGCGTAAGTCCAGATTGTAATTTCGCTTGAGTGTGCAATCTCCTGGCAGTGTGGAACGAATAAACATTTTATGCCGGAGTCAGTTATAACTTAATAATACACTTAGCACCTATCATTAGTAACGTAGTTTTAATGATACCCAGACCATTGCAGTACACAGTCCATGTACAGCGCATTCTGTTCACAACATATGAAGTTCATCTTCACGAGTTTGCCCATGCCTCAAACTGCTTATGTGCAAATTAGTGCTACAATAGTTCTTGCCTTCTCTCCCGGTTACCTATGTTGCGTAGATGATGTATTCCATCCAAGCATTCCATATCAAGACTTCACCCGAAACACGTGCTTTTGAGGTCCTGAAACCCTCTCTCCCCAAAGGAAGCATTTTTAACAGAGAGCTCATAACAAAACAAATGCATGTATAAATAGCAAATTTCATATTTGAAACACACTGTTTAAGCACACCAGACAAAAATGTTCTATAAAATTCCTGAATCCTTTACATATTAAAATTTTTCCTTATTTATTTTCTCAAAAATGGCTAACGATTTTTATCAGAAAACGGCTTGTTCAACTAATAAAATGTATGTCTTGAATTTTTTGTGAATAGCCTCCTCTTCATTCTGAACGAATTGTGTATAGGTTTGAATAACTGGTAAATAATACATGAGACAAAAATTTACTGCACCAAAAATTTAGAGCTCATTGAAATCTGCAATGCCTTAAAACGTTATTTGTGGCATCATCTCTGTCTTCGAAATATTCATTATTACATCTTCAAGCTTTGCCAAGTCGTGCGGTATCTATTAAGCATCTTGTCAATTCTTCGTTTTTATTACATGAGTATCTTTCAACAACGAACTATTATATCATGCCCAGCGAGCAGTTCAGCAACGAACAAAAGAGGCCAGGACCAAGAGAAGGCAATCAGTAAAGCTGAAGCAATCCAGGAATGAAGGTGCTGATGATTATGACCCTAGAATGTACTGGTGTCAGAATTTTAATGTTCAAACTTTAAATCCAGTTTTCTCAAAACAACATTTTTGGATACTTATGTGTCTTTTTTTCGGAAAGTATGAGAGGTAGACAGCTGAACTTTTCATTACATATATACATCATATAGTTAAACTTTCTGAACCACAATCATAATTTTATATATATATATATATATATATATATATATATATATATATATATACACACACACACACACACACACGAAGGCTGATCAACAAAGACTGAGGCTGATTTTTTTCACACATGTTTATTACTCCAATTCAATATTTACATGTTCTTTTTCAAAGTAGTCCCCTCCTACTTCAATGCACTTTTTATAGCGTCTCTGCCAGTCCTTGAACACGTGCTGCAGACCATTCTTTGTCAGGTCCTTGAGAATCGCCTCACTTTTCTTGAGCACTGCTTCAGAGTTCTCAAATCGAATACCCCTAAGCTTTCCTTTTAGTGATAGGAATAAAGAAAAGTCACAGGGTGCAAGATCGGGACTATAAGGTGGATGTGGTACACAGGTAATGTTGAATCGAGCCAGAAACTGCATGACTTGATTTGCGACGTGAGACTGTGCATTGTCATGATGAAGTCGCCACCCAGTCCGAGAAAGCTCTGGTCGTTTCTTTTCAATGTGCTTCCTCAGTGTAGCCAATACTGACGTGTAGTATGCTGCTGTAACAGTAGTGTGAGGGGGAACTGTATGCTGGTAAATCATTCCATTACAGTCTAAAAATGTGATCACCATCACTTTCCCTGCAGATGGAACAACTTTTGCCTTGTTTGGTGTTGGAGAACCTGGCGATTTCCACACTGTGCTGGCATGTTTTCCTTCAGGATCATAATGATGCAGCCATGACTCATCACCGACTCATAATGGATTTAAAACATGCATCAGCTCCATTGTCTGGTATGCGAAATGCACGTAGGGTCTACAAAATAGAGCATTACTACCAACCTACCAATACGAGAGTGCTGCCGCCTACCAACATTATACATAAAAACCCGTTCTTTTGAAATATTTATGTTACAGATGCGAAACTATCACGGAAACTACAGGAAAAAATCAGTCTCAGTCTTTGTTGATCAGCCCTCGTGTGTGTATATATATATATATAGGTATATATAGGTATATTAGTAATATTAAGAAAGCAATAACATTGCAAGTTTTCCACATTTTTACTTTTTGAATTTTGCAAATAATTTGTTTTCAATTTCCAGTGAACTGATATATATATATATATAAATAATTAAATAATTGAGGTTCAGAAGATAACTGGTTATACTAAGAACAAGCATGCAAAACTTGTGATTCTGTATTTCAGGTAGTATCAGTATATGAATTTACATGTTTTAATAGTAAATCTTATTACTTTTTTGCTGAATGAATAAGTTTTACAGACTCAACTACATACGTTATCAATGCAAATGGCATAAAATTGTGCTAGATAAATAGAATCTACATTTCGACGTGTACCCATACTGTAAAAGGAGGCGATATTATCTTGCTTTTCTGTGATGACATCATCAAGTATGAAGATTGAATTTTCTTTAACATCTAATTATCAAGATTTATATAATAATTCGTAAACATTGCAGGAGAAACCATTGAGAATTTAAGAGCAGTGTTAATTTAACACACTTAAGGTGTAATTTTCATGTGTTCGGACTACCTTGTCCCCTTAATAGAATTCACATTTTTATGTGAATCCTGGAATATGTAACGATTTATATAATGGCAAAGGTAGAGAAAGTCACGTGGTTGTGATACATTAGATTTTTAAGAGTTGCACGGAAATGTTTTGAACACATTAATTTTTGGGATGGTGTTAAACCTTTCCTGATGATTTTCTTCAACAAAGATTTGAATTTTTATAGTAAGTTATGGGGGGAAAATGAACCACTCTCTTTGGCGGTTCTCCTCCTAAATACTGGTGAGGGGGGATAATACAGTTGCAGTTAAGCTATTCTTAACAATATTTTTGTTCTTGGCTACGTCTCTCCTAGCTTTATACTGCACGTTATTTTGTAGTCGCTCGACTCCAAGTATTGAAATATTGTAACTAATTATGGAACCGTCAAATTACAATTTCCGTGTCTTCTGTGGACGTTCTCTACGAAGTGGTGTAAGAATCTTTCTCTGCTGACTTCGTGGTTTCAATCTTTTGTTCGCTACGACTGCTGTCTGAACCCACTTATAAATTAACATGAGACATATAAGTATTTAATTATGACGAAAATATGCTGAGAGCAAACTCTTAAATTCTGTGGTGTTTACAATACTTTGTTACTTTCGTTATTCTGACGCATTTCCATATGATCGGATTAATACTTATTATTGTCGGTGAAAATTTTAATTACTCAGTGTTTCCCAACACTGAAGTTAAACTTTGTTAAATCACTTTTACACGACTTAATAATATTCGCGCACACGATTTTACATCTTCGTTGTTAATCCTTTGTCAGTTTGGCGCGGATTTTTATTACTGAGTGACGCAGGTTCGTCACACAACGAAATTCACTAGGCGACTGAAAATGATGTTTCTCCTGCAGCCTATATGGTCTGGGTCCTCGTTGGTTTGAATTTGATCAGGAGTTTTCTTATTGGCTCGTTGGACCCGCGAGTTGCAAGTTTAAGAAAATTTGGAAGGTGTTTTCGCTTTACTGATTCGTCCTCTCTGAATCAGGTGCTATAATACAATGCAGGATTCCCCGGTCTCCATTTTATTTGGGTTTCCTCAAGAGAGTCTTTCTTGCTCTAAGCTTTAATAAAAGATCTTTATTTGCACCAAAAGTTTCCCCTCGTCTTTTATGTATCCTGGCTAAGTTTGAGCGTAGAAGTGAAAATATCATATATCTCGTATATTCGTAAGGTATATATGACAAAAATGTTAAACAAAATACATACAACTTATTTATAAAATGACATAATTATACCCTGATATCACTATAATTACTGCAATACACATGATTATAAACATGATAGTATACTCATTAAATATGGAAGAAATACTGTTTCAAAATATATATGGCAAGCGCTATATCTCGCATTATTCTTCACGTATTTAAAATAAATCGAATGATAGTAACGTGATAATTTCGCCCCATTGTAGCAAGGAAACACCAATGATACACACGAAATTATTTCAAGAAGAGAATTTATTAATGCTTGTCATTAATGCTTTATTTGCGAAAGAGTGGAGAAAATGGTTTCCTATTTTCGAGGCAAACATCCCATGAAAACTATGATCTACAAGATAGTTCGCTTCCTCCAACACTCGCCTCAGTTTGTCAGTGGTAGCTCTGATACTCTCCTTCAGATCCTGTATACCAGAGGTGGCGAAAACGCGACTCGCAAGTCATTTTGACTGTAGACGCCATTCCCTCTCTACCATTGTCCCTTTGTTTTTCACATGCTGGTGAGTATTGCAGTGCGTGTTGCATATTTGGTGACTCGCGGAAGGAAGGCGTTTTCGTCACCCTCGCTGTAGACTGTAGAGTCACAAGTGTAGGAAGGACGTAGACCTCTTTTACATAACTCCTAAAGGAAAATGATCACATAGTGTTGTGTCCGAGGTGGTCGAGACAGGAGCTTCTGATTAGTGTCCGATCCATTGCGTGTTAAGTGCGCCATATTGCAACAAGTGATTTGCAAGCCTAACACGTAGGTAACTGCTGAATGACAGGCGGTATAACAAACTTTGAGTGTGTTTTCATCCACTATGCAATGGTAATAGTCGTACATGTAACGAATTTCCATAAAAATATTGTTTAAACCTCACCAAACCCTTTTGAATTACCCTGTGTAGGAATAATTTGAAGGGAAAAAGTCTAGCAAAATGGCTTTCCCACCCTACTTAGGTTCTGCTCCGGACGCCCCTGTCAAAGAAAAAGCCGTGACTCCACAGCTGGATGCAAGAAGGCGACTAGCAACTAACGTCGTCCATCCTTCCTTCATCTCGCTGTGTATATGTCCTGAAGATTCCGACGTTCCATGATCCCATGATCCACATTTCTATTAAATCAATAGTAATAAAATGAACGACGCAAGAAGCTACTGCACAACTAACGCGTACATTGACTTTTGTGTATCAGAAGGACTGCAGAAAAGGAACTGCTTCTGTAACGCGCTAAAATACAGGAGGAAACCTATAGGACACGGCTGCTGGTTTATATATATATATATATATATATATATACTTAAACAACATTTGATGCTAACTTAAAATATAGAGTAGGCTGCTTCTGTAGTCGATGGAGCGATCTGGTTTCTCCTCCCGGTAGTCCCGCATTCAATTCCCGATATGGGGCGGCGAGACTTTTCTTTAAAGATAATTATTTCCTTACTTTCCGCAGAGTCTGGATGAATTGCATGTATTTTTCATAGCGAAACTGAACCAAATGAACGTTAAAAATCTACAGTCGAAGAGTTACTAACTCCATCAGTTGTTCCTAAAGTCAAAGCCCCCATATGGCCATAGAAGTTAAAGGGAGTATGCAAATGATACAATAAAAGAATGACATGAAACAATATTTAACTCGAATGTTTTTTTATATTATTTTCTTAAAAAACGATAAAACTTGAATAACAAATTTCAGCATGATGAATGCGCTCCATTTGAAATACAGCATAGTAACATGAGGTATTACCCAAAACAGCCTCCTTTGTTTTTATAATAGCTTTTGTACATAAGATTATTTGGAGAAGATTATTCTTTTTTGTTGCATATGAATGTAATCAAAGCTCATAGTTTTAGATTAATTGATCTTTTCATAAAACAGCACATACACGTTCATTCTGAACTCCGTTAATCTTCGTAATGCGTTTCCTAATATTCACAAAGAAAGCAGGTTTGTCCTCTTAAAATGAATCCTATTATGAGAATCTCGTCCAGCATTCATTTGTATTTAGTTAATGCAACCCACGTTGTCCACAAATCACAGGTCCGTCAAAGGCACTGGACTGTGAAATTGTGCGAAATGAATGAACTTAACATTCACGGTGCATCTTAGACCTTGTTTGTCCCAACTTTTGTAACTGAGAACGATACATTACAAGTGTTTTTCTGCTATAGATGTCGCCGCAGGAAATGTAGTGGTTCACAGAACTCGGCCGTTATGTATCCGCCGCAGATAAACCACCTTCTCTGCTGGTTGTTGCCGCAGTTACTGCGTCACATGCATTCACATGGTGAGTCATCCGTACTGAACAAGAAAACATGCCTGCTTAACGGAATCAAAGGTTCAGCTGGAGCCCAAAACTAATTTGACCCCGTCCCTGCGGATGAAAACGAATATCAAGTAAATATATTTTGTCTAAAAACATTACAAATTAATAGTTTAAAATTATGGATAATAATGAAATGGCGTGATGGATTTTCCAGGAGTGTGTATTCCGTACTGAATCCAGCAGAAATAACATAATTGCCGTCCAAGTCTCCTAGTTAGAAAAGCAACGAAAATAAACGAGGAAGAGTAAAAGTGCTCGGTGGAAGGTATCTTGTGCTTGGCTAGGTTTCTTGATGAGTTTCATTTGGCATTCACGAAATGTTCAAAACGACAGCAATACCTGTACCATTTCTGCAGAAACATTTTCGGTTATGAGGTGGATTAAAATGTACATGGATATTTTAGGGATGATGCTGTTATTGCAGTGGAGAAGTTAGAACCAAAGCGATACAAGTCGAAGCTATCACAGACGACTTCAACTCCTCTCAAATAGTCGGCGGACTTTAATTTCAGTGAAGCAACGCCTTTACCTTTCTTGTGTTGTTTCATTCCAGTGCAGTTTGACCAAGAGTTAATTTGGTAGGACAGTACTATATTAGTGATTATTTACAACAGTAAATTTTTTATAAAACCAGTATAATGACACAATTAGTCACATATAAATGCATCAAATTACACTAATCTGATTCGGAGCTGCCCCTGTCACAAAACAGAAAGCAATATACGCAATACTATATTGTATATAATTGGTTGTAGTATAAAACGACTTAAGGGACTGACCTTTGGCCGAGTGCTCAGCATTCTGGCTCCTTAACCCAGATGCCCCGGGGTGAATTCTGGCAGGGCGGCGGAATTTTTAACTGGAATCATTCCCTCCGCAGTCTGGAAGCATGAATGCGAGAGTAAATTAATTATAAAAATGAATTAAACCAATCAACTTTATAACCTCAATTCAACCAAGTACGAGTAATAACGCCATCAGTTACTTCTTTAATCAGATCCCCCGATATAACAGTTAACAATTAAAAAAAAAGTTACTATAAAGTAATAAGTTACGCGAAAATCAATGTTATTGGCAAAGCCCTCATCTAACAATGTCCCTCACCCCCTTAGTTTTTCTGTGTCCATCACAGACCCTCCCCTGTTTAGAAGTTCTAACAACGCCATGATGCGTCGAATCTGTTCGTTCATGTGACTTAACTCCTTCACACTCGTTAGCCTGAGTCGTTCAAATGAAGTACTGAAACCTGACAAAAGAGACGGCTTGTCCTTCAGGACAGCCTTCGTTAATTATCTCTCACACGATAATCCTGTACCATTAAACGATTAATCTCTCTCTCGCACCACACACTAGCTGGCTTACCTACCCGATGTTTCACTGGTGATCATAATTCTCGAATGAGGTTTACCTACATTTACTTCACCCCATCTTTATGAAGTTATTGTACAATTATGGAGAAGGCTACCAATTACCACAGTTATTTTATAAACCTTAAGATACTCCCAAAGCTGCTTGTACACGATCAAATTTTTGTCAAATTCAATACTGTTCAGGAGTTGTCACAACTTCACAATTTTTCTTGTCAAATTGCTTCCAATACTTTAAAGTCTTTGAAAGTCTTGAAAGCAAATAAGGACATGCTCTAAACGGTCAAAGATTTTACAATGATTTGATGGTTTTGGCCAATTAAATGCGAGTATTTACAGTACGTCACGAAACCTGCAACATGGCTGAAAGCGAAAAGTATACAAAATGGCTACCCGGCCAAGGTATGCCGTATGCGAACTGATTAGGTTATACATAAGCTGGCCATGTCTGTACATCGAGGGCTCCGTGTTTATCACAAGATGGAGCAGATGAAGGCGGTTATGAAGAAATAATTGCCAGGAAGTTTTCCGAACTAAGTATACATTAATGCAATGTTATATAGTGGTTAACCTATCTGTTGGTGTTATTTTCATTGTATTCCACACTCGTAATGTCATTTAATTGAATATAATACGTGAAAGTGCTACATAATATCAGTAAAGAACAATATTTCATTGTAAATTGTTATACTGTGACGCAAATACCAGATTGCTTTGCGCGTGATAAATTGTTAATGTGTTCTAAAGGGTTTCAGTTTGGCGAAGAGACAACTTGTAAATACACATTTTTTACTTTGTCAAGTCTTGCCAAGTCTTTTCCAATCTTGTCACATATTGAAAAATATTTCACAATTTTTCTTGTAAGCTATTGAATTGAAAAAAAGTTTGATCGTGTACAAGGGGCTTAAGAATGGACAAAATATTCCCTGGTACTCAGCAAACGGTAGTAAAATATTGTCCAATGTATTATTTCTCACCTTCTTAATCTCCTCTCGACGATATTTCAAAACCTGGAAGTATATAGCTGAAAGAGTCGAAGGTAGAATTATCCAAATGGTCGATTAAATTAACACAGAAGATGCAATTTAAATTTTTGGTACCTTCTCTTTGGTCCTGTAATTATTTAATATTAGATAGACTCCACCATTTTGCATTAGGGGAAACTATTATCTTATTTCAACGAAAGAAGGGCGAAATAGGCAGAATGTAGAATCTAGCACTCCCATCTCTAAGCCAGAAATTACCGTATATTTTTGTTCAACTTATTCAAATATTCTTTTTTTGACTGTTGTGACAATTAGGATGTTTTCATGTTGTCTCGTTCAATTTCGTAATTTTAATTTCAACTAACTACGTGGGTGCGGGATTATCACAACAAATGCCGTACTTCAGAACAGGTGTATACCTGATACTATCAAATTATTCATAGCTAAATGCTTATGCTAATAAGCAGACGCTTAAACTGGTTCACCTCGTTTTCCTTTCCAGGTATTTTGTATGTTAAAGCTATAAATAACCCTTCATTTTGCTTTAGGTAGTAACTGTATGCTACACAATATTAGGTCTGCTGATTCTTAGCATGCTGTAAGTGTCTAGAATGTTAATAGAATGCTAAGAAATGTGCGTAACGAAATAAATCCGTTTCGAGAGCGTTTTGTTGAGCAAAGCACGCACTTTCGCAGTTTGTTGGCTAAAATGTGTTTTAAAACTTCTGCCCCAGAGGTAAATATGAGATTTTAAATTTTCTCGTTGTCAAAAGAAATTACAGTAATTACTTTATATGGGTTTGAGTCTATGTAAACCAATATAAGCAAAGTTTAAGGCTGTTATATTTTAATTCCTGTTATGATAAAGCGAAAAACCTGGACTTTCATGCTTCTGGACCAATTTTAAACTTCGATAACATTATAAGAAAGAAAGAAAGAAAGAAAGAAACAAACAAACAAACAAATTCGATAAAAGAACAGAAAAACGATGCGCATATTTCATTGATGGTCCAATGACGCGGCGTATTACAAGCTATTTCTACCGTAAAAGGGGTTTCAAAATTTCCAGCTCTCAAAGCATTTATTGCATGTTCCCTGTTTAAAACAGCTGAAGACTGATGTTTCCTCAATTTTTATTTGGTATCGAACCTCTCAAACGCATCTAGTGGATTTTTAATAACATACTATTTAACAAAAGCGTTCCCTGCTCGCCAAATAAAAAGCAAAACTCTGATGCGGTACATTCACAGGGCTTTCCCTCCCCATTACAAATTGCATATACATTATCTCGGTAATTATAAAGCGAGTCTTCTATCGCCCTTGTTATACTCTATACATTTTGAATAGAAATGATTTCAGACTAAGCAATAAACAGTTAAACACAGCCGGCAGAATAAGTTTTCAATTGTTTGTCGGAAGCAAGGAGAAATAAGTTCAGAACTCGTAGTCATGGAGGAATAAAATACCATAGGAGATTTCAAGCATCTTATGTCAAATGAGGCACTTAAATTTGGAAAATGTAATCATCGAATATTTTGAAAACAGCTAACACCACGAAGGAAACTATTTGACACATAATTTAGTTTTAATGAGCTCTACATATTTACATCAAAATTATACAAAATTCACTCAGAAGAAGGGGGCTTCACAAGCTCTTCACAGAGTTGAAGATATATAATTTTATTTATCATATCAGTTTGTCAAATATATGACGTGTTAGTGAAAATATTTACAGTCGCTTTTGAGAAAAAAAAAATAACTAAAATCTTTCCATGCATCCTCGGAAATGCTGTATTTGAATACCAAGTTTAGTATTTATTGATTTGTTGTTTTCCAGATAGCTGTTCACACGCACACGCAAATATAAGCGCGCGCCGCAGAGAAAGTAACAATCACGACTGAACAGCCCCTAATGACAACTAGAGCTTGCGGTTTGCGACCCGTCCATGATGAGTTAAAACTTAAACATATAATTTCCCATGACATGCGAAAATATGTGTGCTGTTATTGTGTAAAATTCGGGGACTGCATTACGGATATATCTCGTTTCACTTTTTCTTCTCTTTCTTTGATAATTTTTATCTTTTACCTATTTCCCTTCCTTTGTTTTTCTTCCCTTCTCTACTTTTTTCTAATTTTAATTCTATCTCCGCTCATGTTGTTATTATTATTCTTATTATTACCAGTCTCTATAGTGTATCTTCCTTTTCCCCTGTTTTCTCATTTCAGACCTCGTTTTTTTTTCTTTCCTCTCCGACACCGGAGTCCCAGAAATCATCCTTTCTGTTCTTTGTCCTAATTTTCCTTCTCTTCTCTTGTCTTCTGTTTCAACAAGTTTTCTGTGATCTTCCTCGGATTATTTTCACTTCATCCTTTTTCTCTACACTTGCTTTCTTTGCTTTTCCGTTTTCAAGTTCCTCTGGCTCTTCTCGTACTAATGTCAGTCACCCTATTTCTACGTTTATTTCTTCTCTTCCTCGTGTTTTCTCCATTCGTGTATTTACCTCTGCTGCACACGATATCCGAGTAGCCTTTCGAAATAGTGCGATGGCTAAAACTGTTAATGACCCTGAATACCTGACTTTTTAACACTTACCACTGATGTTTGTAAATAACATTTATCAAAACTCTTTAACCTCTTATAAGGTATTGGGGAGTATGCGTTACAATTTATGATAAATGCAGAAGTCAGTTTATCACCTCTGTTTTGTGCTGGTAACCGACAGGTACAACATCGGAATAAAAGTGAAAACATCATAAGGTCGATATTACCAGGTCACAATGAAAGCAAATTTGATGACAATCGAAGAGGACATGGTTACTGCATGGTTACTCCTACCATTTTACATCCCATGCTGTATTTGTTTCGAAATTGTCACATTAACATTTAAAAAAAATAGTACTTTGGCAAATACACACAAGAAAGCAAACTTATAACATTCGTAGAGAAAAAAACCTTTGAAAGTTTAAGATAATTCAAAATAACATGTGTGCTATGCAGGAATGCAGCATAAATTTCAGAAATGGACAGATATTCTGATACATTCTGTATATTTTTGTTTATGCTCATGTGAAGTTTTACTTTATATCCTAATTAACACTGTGTAAATTCAGCACAAGGAGTCGTTGTACTTGCAGACCGCACCCAACTGCATATAGCAGTGAACACCAAGTAAAACGACAAAGTTACGCTCTCTTGTTTTATCTTAATGCTAGTATTTAACCTCAGGGACCTGGGTAAGTTAGCAGACGCCCTAAATTACCATTTACATACAACTTTAGAAGTAAGACAACCTTCTTCGCGTAGCCGGAATCGAACCCAGTCTCCCAAATATTCGTTAATTTAATTGTGTTGGTCCTAATTGTAGACGACGGCATGCTCACCATTGCTGTGAAATTTGTTACAGAGCTAAAGGATATTGATTTGGGCTCATTCACAGTAACGTCAATAAGCTGTGGAATGCCCGTCGCGGCGGCCACGCTTTATGCATACAAATACACTGCGTCAGGATAACCATCTAACCCAGCAAAGGGAACCCAAGTCAAGGTCCATTTCAATAATTAAGCCATTGCCGCTGCTCGCCGTCTTGGAGCTTCTGCAGCGCGCGACACAGGAATTAGGTTTATGGTTAGTGGTCGTCAGAGATAATGAAGGATTCAGACATTCGGTGTAAAATGTAACACCTGCAAATTTTGCATTTGAACTATAAAATATCCTTGTTACTTTCAATTTGCAGAGGAAGCATGCTGCTTGAAGTTCTTCACTTCGTACGAGTAAGTAATGCTATCTTCACCCTCACTTTAACTTAAAGTCCAAATCATATAGTAGAAAATCTCGTTCTGGTAAAATTTACGCCCTTCTTTCGTTTGATGCATTTGTTTGTCAGCCTCGCTTATGTTGATTCCAGAGAATATTTGTAACTTCTCTACAGGTTCATTACTCTATTCCATCCAAAAATTCGATGTCGATATTTCACCAGGGGAGAGAGAGAGAGAAAGAGAGAATGTGTGTATGTGTTTTAATACTATTTGTAGGCAGTGTTAATACGTGATATATGATAATTCGGAAAGGAAGTTTGCGAACGAAATGTATCAGGCTTGAATTTAAGGAACCTCCCTGTCATTTACCACTTTAAGAAAATCTGGAAAAACCGCGGTCAGGGAGGACGCTCCTTGCGGGCTTTGAACCGCGATCCTCTCGTTCAGAAGTCCGTGCCTTAACGACACGGGCCATCCGTGTCCGTGCGGTGCGTGTCCCCCCCCCTCTCTCTCAACTCAAAAACAAAAGGTTAGATAAATAACAAATTTCATATTTGTGTCGGGCACTGTTTAAGCAGAATTATTCAAAATTTAGTATAAGTAAACTATATGCCAATAAATGGTATTGTCCTCAAAGGTTTTCAAAGAAAATTCACCAACCCATAATTATCTTTTACAATACACATCTTTCCTTACTTCTCATTTTCTTAAAGTGGATCTTAACAATTTTGATTAAAACACTACATATATAAGATAAATTTTTCTTGAGCAACCTAAGGTCACTCCTCATTCTGAACGTATTTTGTGAAATTTTGCATAAGAGATAGACCAAAAAATACTACAGGAAAATATAGAGCTCATTGAAATATACCGTTTATGTCGACTTATCGTAGCATTGACCATTTTGAAAACGACTTGTTACATATTTTAAGTTTTCCGAGGTTGTACTCCTGCGGCATCCATAGTGCATCTTACATTTTTTTTTATCCGGGATCATTAGATTTAAAATATGTGACCAGTTGTGTTTTATTTTCCGTATCGTACATGCAACTAAGTCCATATTGCTTTATTTGAGATTCTTTCTAGACAAGAATTTATTATGGGCAACGTGACATGAATAGAAGAATAACGTTTGTACTTTCTCTACCACGTACCTACATTGTAGATAGGCAAGGTATTGCATTCCACCCATCGATACCGAGATTTCACTGAAAATATGTTTTGGGGACACTGAATTAAAAAAAAGGGCACTTTTAGAAAATGGTCCGTGTGTGAACAGCATAAGTCAAAAACGAAAAGTTGGATAAGTACCAGACTGGGTATTTAGGTTCATTACTTTACAAAGGTGCGACACGAAGATATTCAAGAAACTCTCCTACCCGAAACTACCCTCTACATGGAATATTTTTCGAATTTATTTTCTGAAAAATCGCTAAAACATTTGGTTAAAATACTACGTATTAAAGATGTTTACATTACAAATAAAATGTATATCTTGAATTTTCTGGGAATATCCTATTAAGGATATTCCGAAAGAGTGTTATATAATCTTGTAAAACTGGTAAACGTTAAGCAATAGACGAAAACGTAGTACACAAAAATTGTAGATGTCTTTAAAAAACCAATTTACTTCAAATAAGGTTTGTTTCTGACATAAACCATTTCTGAGATCGGTTATTAATGGTTCGAATTGATCATTCTCTTGAAGTCCTTTAACAATCAGTTGTTTCTCGCGATTGCATGGAAAGATTATGGGATTTTAAGGTCAGCGTATAGCGTCCAGTTCTTAAACATTTGACTATCGCTGTTCTCTTTGTGTCTATAACGAAATGTGTAATATAGATATTTCTGCAAAGGTTTATTTCGATTAAAAAGTATTAGATAGAAAATTAAGCTTTAATAAGAATAACATGTATACCCATTAATAAAATAGAGGTATCGTTGAATGTAACACGTCAGATTTTTTTATGAATACCATAATGTATAAGGGATTATAGAAGTTGAAAATTAAATTGAGTTTTATTTATAGACGCTCTTTAACTACTATGGTTCTTAGCGTCCCATTTTGCTCAGAGGTCTCTTTATCAGGCTTGAGGTTCTTTTACGTGGCGTAAATCTACGACACGGGACCACGGCTTTACTTCCCTTCCGAAGGAAGTCATGCTAAGGATTTTTACGCCCGAAAAAATCCATCACCCTCCGCCGGGAACTAGAGGCTAGCACGGTACCATGGTCCATGGAGGACGACAATATACGAAGTTGCAATGGCTAGAGAAAATGTGTTGACACATCAGATTTTTCTTAAAAGTTGTGAAGAAACACCGCGCTTTTGTGTACCGTTATATTTTTACGTTCTCTACGTTTACTTACAATAAGTAGAGGAAGTATTATATTCCACCCAAAATGTCTGTGTCGAGATTTCGCTGTAAATACATATTTTGACTCCTTAAACACTCCCCCCTCAAAAACAAAACGAAAAGAAAGAAAGAAAGAAAAAAAAAGCCTTTAGCGTCTGTGAACAGCATACTCAAAACGAAAAGTCCGATAAATCCCAAAGCTGGTACTTAAGTTCACGAACATTTTCATCCCAAACTACAGAGAAAAAATTTCGAAAATTTTGATTTTATCAAAAAATGGCTCTCACAATTTTGATTAAAAGACTATAAGATATTTATATGACAAATAAAATCTATGTTCTTTAATTTTCTGGGAATAGCCTGTGAAGTCCTCTTTATTCTTGATGGTTTTTGAGTAACTGGTTAACCGTAAGAGAGCCAGACTCTTGCTACAAAAAAGAAAGAAAAGATGATGATGATAATGATAATAATGATAATAATAATAATAATAATAATAATACTAATAATAATAACATCGTAGATCTCATTAAAGTACACAATTTATGTGAAATAAACATTTTTGTAGCTATAACCAATTCCCAGATATTCTTTGTTATTGGTTTGAATTTTCATATATGTTATACTTTATTCATTTGTAAATCGCTATTCATTTTACTTTCTCTACCACGTGCAGTGTAGGGAAAAGCTGTATTTCATCGAACATTCGATGTCACAAGATTTCACTAAAAATATGTTTTGAGGCCTCTGAGCCCTCTGAAAAAAAAAGGAAAGACGAAAAAGAAAGAGAGAAAAAAAGCATTTTAGAAAAAGTCCGTCTCTCTCTCTCTCTCTCTCTCTCTCTCTCTCTCTCTCTCTGTGAACAGTATACGTCAAAAACGAAAAGTCCGGTAAATATCAAACCTGTTATTTAAGTTCGGTATCTTCCACTGACGCAACACGAACATTTTCAAGAAAATCTACCCACCCCAAACTAATGTTTACAGGACAAATTTTCCATTTTTTATTTTCTCAAAATTGCTGTAACGTTTTGATTAAAATACCATATATTTAAGACATTGTAGACTTTTGTCTCGATTAACATGAGGCATATAGAAAAATAATCTTTTGTAGTTTGTTGAAGAGAGATACAAATACATGACACTACAGAGGGAAAGTACGTGAATGTAACACCTTTTTTCGCATGACCTGTCACCATCCAAGTTCGAACTAGTGTGAGTGGGTTGCAGAGTTGAGTTGGATGCTTCCCCGCTAGCAGAGAACCAGGTTCTCCTATTGAGATACTAGTATAGTGTTAGTAGTTAGTGCAGAATATTTATGTGATGCGTTGCCTATATTGGCACACACTTGTTTGCGGCAGTATATCAGTTAACTGGCTGCAAATCGATAGGTCGGAACTGAGCTCCCCTTGGGGGTGAATCGAATTGTTCAACTGTTGAGACCTTTGCGGCCCCCCTCGGGCTGTAACGCACATGACTGTTGGCTCTTTGCCCCAGGGCGTGCATCCCCTATACCCTAACCTACCCCAACGCGACACGTACAGGATTAATGCAGTATATCATAGCCTGCTTTACATATAGACGCATTTACATTTTCACCTGAATGTGAGGAAGAACCGCTTTAAGCGCATTTTAAGGATATCTAGGGCAATGAAAAGCCCTTCTACAAATTTCTATAACATTTTACTAGCTGAACATTAACATATTAATATAGTAGTACTTTATGAGTAGAAATTTGACTTAAATTGATGAAGTGGTGCTAGAACTATTACTAATTACTGCGGAGTGGGGGTAGGGTAATATGTAAATGTAGAAATATTCTTGCGAAAAATGTTTAGCAAGGTTGTAACTCCATCCAAGTCATCACTTAACGCTAGAAAACTTTTTAAGATTAGTAGGATAATTCTGGGAGAGAAGGTCGGTGGGAGAGATGGCCAATGGCTCTGATTGTCGCAGCTGTGGTGTGAAGGTTTTAAAATTCTGCTGGCGGCAGAATTACGATTGTTGATCACGTGCATAACGATTGTTGATCACATGCACTGCTTATGGTCGTATTTCCGCCAGTTTATTTCTGTTGTTACTCTCCACGTGGATTTTTCCGCTGTTGAATAAAGTGAAAACCCAACGTCCTTTCAAGACAGCAGTTGGAAACTTTGCACACACGGTAAGTGCGTATTGGGTATTTTACTGGCACTGTTTACATTAATCTAACGCTCTCCTAGTTTTGTTGTGTCTTGTGGCCATGTCAGCTCTACAAATGGGAGAGGTAGCCTTCAACCTTCCGGAAGAGTTGACCAGCGTTTTCGGAGACATATTTTTGCTGTATTTTGTGTTTTTAAATACAAATTCCCCATTTTATTTGATTTTTTATTCTGATACACCACTTCGTTGTCACTAATTTTTAATACTGGTGTTTTATCAAGTTATAGTGAAGTAGAAAATTTAAATGCTTTCCATACCTGCACACCTATCTAATGCTTTTCAGATGCCGACAAAATACAAAAGAAAGCCAGGCAGTGTTCGCAGCATTTCGAAAGATTTGTCTCTAACATCCAATATACCAACAGAGACTTAAGAATGAAGAGTGAAAACTGGCAATGTCTCAAAAGGACCAATGGGACCAAGTGGTTGTTTGGGCAGCGAAAATGGAGAGAACCTGGTGCGACATATTAAGATAATGCAGAAGCAATGATTTTTCTTTAACAAGAGATGATATTCACACTCTAGCATACAATTTCGCCGAAGATCGTGGCTGAAATTCTATAATAAAGAAAAATTAAAATAATATTTATTTTATATTTTTCGCAAACGTTTTTCTGCAGGGACCATTACTTACAAGAACTTGACTACTGACTTAAATGTGTGGCCATCTAATCATAGGGAGAGATGGCCAAAGCATAGGCTGTTGAAACTGGGTTTTTTTCGTCCAAAATAAATTTGTATGATCATGAAAACTTACTTTTACAAAGATTAATATTCAAGGAACCCATTTAGCTATTTAACCACATTTTACTTCAAAATTCTTTGTATAATACAACATTGTGGCCATCTCGCCCGGCCATATACCCTATTTACAGTATTTCAAGTAATGTAATAATTCTGTTATTATTATGCAATTATGTTTCTTGTTTTGAAAAACAGAGCCGCACATTGTAACCACGAGTTTTACAATAAAAGGGTTTCTCTGTTATCACGAATTTTCTCCATTACTTCCGTTCACCATAATTTTCTTTCATCTGTTTCGAGTCGTAGACGGCGGTTGGTGTGTTGCCGCAGGACGGTGGAATTTGCGCTTTGGAAATATTTGGTGGGACTGCTGGGGCCCCGTCTTCCTGAGAGTGTCTCGTTTGTACCCGGGACTCCCATGTTGCGGGTGTTAAGACAGAGCTAGCGCTCGTGGATTGGTGTCATGTTGAAATCGTTAGGAACCTCGTCCTTGCTACCGCACATCGTCGTCCGGATCTGGTCGACCTTCATCCTTTACTTCCAGGGGTTACGTGGAAGCACAAAGGGCCCGCTATGGCCTACGTGCGGTGCTATGCTCCAGTTGTTGGATGGCCCTCCGTTTGACTACTTGTAAATCCTAAAAGGTTGTGAGAGACAGAATAGCATAACTCAAAAAATGAAATGTCGGATAAGTACAATAGGTATTTAAGTTCAGTATCTTCCAAACTTGCGACACAAATGTTTTCAAGAAATCTCAATCCAACTACGCTTTACATGGGAAACTTATAGTTATGTTTTATTATTTCTAAACTGGCTCGTAACAATTTTGACTAAAATACTCGGTAATGTATGCCTAACACATTTACATGAAAAATAAAATGCACGTCTTGAATTGTTTATACAGCCTTTGAAAACCTCATTCGAATTGGATTTTGCACACATGCGTTCGTAGAACTGATAAACCATGAGAGAGCGAGAGAGAGAGAGAGAGATACTGTACCAAAATTGTAGATTTTATAAAACGCACAATTTATGTCAAACTTTTTGCGCCATTAAACATTTGCGAGATATTGGTTATTAGTATTCATTTTCAAATACATTCTACATTTATGAAGTGCTAAGTCGCCATTCGTATGAAATTTCGAAGCTAGCATATAGCGACCTATTTTTTTTTAATTTGACTGTCTTCTTAAGCCTACAACGAAATGTGCAATGAAACGATTTCTGCAAACGTTTAGTATCTGGATTAATACGAACTAGATAGAAAAAAATAGCTAAACAAAGTAAAGAATTTGTAAATGAAAGAGCGGAGAAATGTGAATGTAATACATTATATGTATTTAAATTCGAATCTGTGTTTCATAAGAGTATAGAACTGAAGATAGCTTCCAGGTCGTGTGCCTCGTATGATCGTTTGTAGATGATAAAACTACGGGGTAGATATTACCACTGTTATTAACAATAACCTCCGTTTCTGTTTTCACGCGAAATGAACGTTGTTCCGGAAACAGGAATCGTTTATAACATTACAGGCAAAAATTACGATCGTATTACAAAAAAACGAGCAGAAACTGTATTATGAGCCCGCAAATGTTTGGGACATTACGGCACATTCTCTGTGACATTAGCCAACCAGTCACGGACTCGGGGTGCAATTTTATAGGTGACAGAAACACGCATTAACAGTTGTAAAACTACCTCTGTAGCATCACGAGGTGATCAATCAAAGTGGCGGGATGGCAGTGTCACCAAAAAGGGAGATGAGGTGCTACAAAAAACAGCTATCCATGTATCACAGGCACAATGAAATGAAGTAAAAACCAGGCAATATGTTAAGTGTAATAATGAGGCAACTAGAGATCAAGAGGCAATTGTATATCTATGGCGCTCATTCCTGACATAGTTGCGCCAAGTGCTCGTCTCTTTGTAGTTCCCCCCCCCCCCTGTCTATTACTAGGAACGCTGGTGCCGTGTATGTATCCTGAAGGAGAGATAGAAAGTAGCAGACCTAATATAATAGCGATCACTACCGATAGTAAGTCATATTATATGACGTTTATAGCTTATCTTGGTATTTTGATAGAAATAAACTTCATGATATAAAATAAAGAACTTTCTTGCTTCACCCTTCTAATATGACTAAACTTACTATCCTTTGGTTTGCAAACTGCGGTCTAGAATATCTATTTGGCTTTTGTAATATCTATCTGATCTCGTATTACATTGTATACCTTTATAGTGAGGGTAGAATCTGATGCAGCTTATTTCTCCCCCCCCCTGTCTCACACACACCATACACACACGCGCGTACTTAACAGTCAATAAAGGGAAAGAGAAAGGTCTGAAGGTTAAAACCCACAGATAAGATTAAAGTGCGACAATTGACATATTGACCAATTTTATGAAATGTTATATGTATGTTTGAGAATTATAAATAATATTATATAATATAATACATATAATAGTCGGCTACCGGCAGCTTATTAAGCCAAGATGTGCGCACACAATTTCACCAAGAAAAGAGCGAGAAATGTTAGGAAAGATATATGTAACTCATCTAGGGTTACACGTCTGTATTGTACGATTTTATTCTTCACTTGATTGTTCAAATCATCTGCGATGAACGAGTGACAGACGTTGGAGTCGAGTTTCGTCATACACATTTGTTCGTCCTTTGTTGAACATTTCATACCATTTTCTAACATTTATTTTGTTCCTTACTGTACCAACACTTCCTTTAGTTGACGATACATTTCTGCAGGTTTCAACTTTTGAGCGTTCAAAACTCCAATACCTTTTACCTCACAGTCGGGGGACTTGAACAATCACAGAATGCACAATAACTTGGATATAAGCACGACAGCGATCTGCTCAACGGGAATGCGCAAATGGTCTTACGTCCTGGATTACCCTCGTATCCTATGGCGTTATATGCCATCTGCCTAGCTCGCGCTCGTTCAAAAACACTTACTTTGTAGGCGGAAGGGCTATCTATTACGTTCCACCGAAAAATTAGATATCTATATTTCACCAGAAATATTACGTGTTTTAGGTCCCCTGACTCCAGAAAAGAAGCATTATTAGAAAACGTTCCGGTGTGCGTGTGTGTGTATGTGTGTGTGTGTGTGTGTGAGAGAGAGAGAGAGAGAGAGAGAGAGTGTGTGAGAGTGAGAGTGCATAAGAGATATTTATATTGCAAATACAATGTATATCTTGAATAGCCTTTGAATTCCTCTTCATTCTAAATACATTTTGTATAACTGGTAAATCCTAAGAGATAGACAAAAGCTTGCTACACAAAAAACTGTAATCTATAAAAAAGTATCTAAAAATCTATATAAAGTACACAGTTTATTTAAACATCTTTGGCTTTTTGGCATTTTTGAGATATTAGTTGCAATTGGTTTGAATTGGTTTGAATTGTGTGTAGTTGTCACTTCAGTCTTCAGGATCCCTCTTGTACGAGGGCAGTCCCAGAAGTACCCGACCTGACGTATATATAGCGGTTGTTGTTTCAAACAAATGATTGTGGTAGAAAGTACCAACCTTATAAAAATACTTTTGTAATTTTTAAGTACTGTCATTCATTTGTTTCTCGCGATGTCAAAAAAGAGTATAGAATTTGAAATTTCAACGCCAATATATAGCTACCCGCTTTTAAACATGTGACTTATCGTTTCGGTTCCGTGTATCCCCATTGTGCCTATAACGAAATATGTAATGAAATATTTCTGGAAACGTTTAGCATAATTAACATGACGTAGATAGAAAAATAAGTTTTTATGTTAATAGAAGAAATATATAAATAAATATTAGTGGTTAGTGAAAATCATGTGACTGTAATATCAGGATCTTTTAAATAATAAAAACAGTAAAGGTGAGAAACATTGAAATGAATACACTGAGCCGAATAACCTTCAAACCCAGTTTCTGCGAGCTGAGAATCAATCATTGGGAACCCTGACAGTACACCAACACATACAATTTCGAATGCACATATAGACTTTCTTGCCTGTCATAATGTAAAATTTTGGAAACATCACTGATTGGCCCAAACTTTGAGGCAGTATTTTTAACACTTAAATGATTTCAGTCTAATTATATAATATATAAATTCAATAACAGTCCGCCTTAAGCAATGTGTATGTAACAATATATAAAAAGTGTATATTACAGTCATTGTATATGTTTATATTATATTGTAGACATGTGTAATAACGTTATATGAATGTATTAACGCAATTTAATAATGTAGGAGCTGTGAGAATAATAGGTTAAAAGTTGCTAACAATGAGGTAACCTTGAGGCAATAATGAATTTGAAAGTTTAAATGCTACTAATCATTATTGGAGCAACAATAATGTAAATTTTGAGACAGTTTAATAAATGGCCAATCAACAACCAGAAAAATCTTTAGTTAAATGAAGGTATTCTATTGGAGTAGGATTAGCCAATCAGAGACTTGAAATACAGAAATTTACAAGTTTAGGCGGTTGAAATCAGCTCAGTTGCCTGCGGACTGTGTTTTAACCGGACGCGAGATGTGTCCTCGAGAAGTATAATACGTATTCGTGTGAGACGAAAAAGTACAATTAATTAATAAAAGAATCTCACAGCTCCCTATCAGTGAAGTGTTATTTAAAATCGTATCAAGCATAAAAGAAGTGAAGTAAAATTATGATCTGTGTAAGCCTACATTCTTAGTCGCACCAAAACCCTGCTAAGAGAAACGTGTCTCTAACAATAATACTGACGCAGCCGAGGCAAACATAGATATTCAATACTTAAAGACACAGTCAAATTACAAAGTTAATATTTTTAAAAATTGGGGCAAAGGCCACCTGAAAGTACATTTGGGGCGAAGGCTACCGGAAACTGTATACTATACGTGCGGTTGCAACTACTACAAGTTCGGCTCCCCAACAGTTGAAATATAATACAACTCCTTCAATACAAACTACTTCAAATTGACGCCCAAAGCGTGGTGCAAATAACGTAACAAACCATCTTCTCAAATTGGCGTCCATACGTGGAGCTAATAAAAATCTTTCTCAACTTCTACTTTCCAAAATTCCAGAAATTGAAGTTGTGGCATACAGTTCTTACTCGAGATTATGATGAATAAATGTGGTTGAAGGCACCATACGTATGTTTTGAATTTAAAATTCCTATTCAGAAATAACCATCTAAATTTGGGAGAGAATCTCTGTAGCTGCAGTTTGTCACAGCTAGAATTACACGCCAGCCATGAAAACTACTTCCCGGAACTATTTCTACGCATTCATACGCAGCGCCTATTTTACCGTGAAGTGCAGCGTCTGTGATGTCACTGGGAACATTTTCAGATGTACCATGACAGTCTGGTAACTAGTCTCTATATTATGGAATTTCAAATCTTTTGGGTGAAGAAGTCAAAAGTGGGTATTTAGAAGTGGGGAAACACTGGTAGGAAATTATACTTGAAGCTCCACAGTTAATTATTATGAGGAACTTTTAAGCAGAGTGTTAAAAGGATAAAGGCTGGAATTACTGTTAACCATTATTTGTTGTGAATGTTGCTGCGTTGGGCAGCGAGCTATTTTCTTTGAGTCGGGTCGTGATGTTACGAAAGTTCTACTTGTATTAAATTACTAGCAGATCCCACACTTCGCCTGCATTATTGCCTTGAGGTATACATAGACGCTGGAGGCAGAGGATAAAAATAAGACTTCACTCAATCTTAAAATTCAGTCATATATTATTTTAGATTTTATTAAAGGAATCCAAAATAAAAATAAAAATGACATTTAAAATGTTGATCACAGATCAATAATATTAAAATTTGTTATGTATTTTAAGCCAGCATATCTTCACGTCTAATTGACTTGGATTATTCATTCTTTCATCAATATATTCCATATTTAATTCTGAATATTTTGTTCTAAAACAAACACCATATTATGAGTCATTAAAATGTATTAAATTTCTTCTAAACATAGAAAAAAATTATTTTTATGTTTGTAAAGTGGCGACACCTTTATTTTACAGTATGTTGTTCATTTTGGTTCTCAATATAGCTATGTATTTAAGCTTCATTTAATTTATTTTAATTTTTTAAATGACTTCATTTTAAGTACACTTTTCAAATGCCAGAAGGTAGACAAGTGCTGAAAAAATCAAAATAGGAGAAAAATTAATTTAAAGTTTGTTTTATGAAAATCTTGCTATGCAATTTAATTAAAAAGTAAGAAAACTCTAAACTCATATATTTTTGAAGAAAATTAGGGGAATCAGGTTATAAAACGAAAAACAAGATTTCAATTTTTAGGTTCAATTATACCTTAACTTCCGAGATTCTACTTTATATCGTTCCCTCTCTCTTTTTTCACTATCTCACATTCTCTCCATGCATCTTTGTCTCCCTCTCCTGCTCTCTCCCCCTATTTCTGGTCTCCCACTATAACTTTTGGTTTTTACAAATCTCTCCTTTTCCATTATCTTGCAGTCTTTCGCCTTCTCTCCGGGTCTCTCTCGCTCCCTGTGCAGTGTTCTATGCATGTGACATTTTGAAAAGCAGTAATAAGCTTTAGCTGCTTTTTAAAACATGTTTTCCTATGGTGTTAATAAAAATTAAATCGCAAATAAAAGCTTTAACATTACACAAACCTGTGCCTCTGCTCAGCTTGCAAGGTGATCGGAACTATACAATTTCTCGTCGTAACCGGTACAAGAAAAATTTGTTTAACTTCTTAAATACTCGTCCTATCGAAATTCTATACTTGTCAAAGCCTGTCGGAAACATGCTTAGATATTTTCATTATGCAGAATTTTAAAAAGTGGAATTTTAATACAAATAATTATTCCCATTTTGCGACCCGTTAAAACCACCCCTTTGGAGCAAGTAAAAGTGGGACCTAAGGTTTATTATATACCAAGATCAACTCGATTATTGTGAAGCGGATTCACAAATAAATTGCAGTAAGACTAGCTTGTAGAAGAGAGAGAATGGATGGTGAGTAGAGAAAGTTATATGAATGTAACAGCAGATTTTTTAAAAGTATTTCATGCGCCATCAATGGATGGAGGAGAAACTAGTAAGATACGTTTGCTGTACTTCCGGTGAAACTTTGACATGCTTAATGTCCATAAAAAAGCAATACGAATTATAAACTAAGTTAACTGAGTTAATAGTTAAAACTTCTAAATCCAATAGTGTTAAAATAGTGAGGCGACAACACGGATAAACTATCATCCATCCAGCCTTAGAACCAGACTTGATTTAAACAAAACGTTTTGTATCCCTCCGCGTTCAGCACTTGTAGAAACAGCCATGTTATCCCCTTACTGACTGCTCATCATTATTTTATGAATGTAGAAGAGGGGTGAACGACACCACACAGTACTAAACAGCTCCTACAACCTTCTGTACTATGACATATTAATCAAAAGTTTCGAACTGCTTTGATTAAAGTATTTTTTAAAAACTCAAAGATAATAACTTATATTTAACGTACTATATGTTATGGTGTGCTTTGGTTTCCCGCGGACTAGTTAATGATGCCATTGGTTTACATCAAGCTGGGTTCTAAGAGTGGAGCGATTACATATGCTATTAAAGGAAAGATTTCATAACTGTGTGAAAAAATGCAGGGACGTTGTCAGGAGCTGACAGACTGGAAGAAACCTGTGAAAATTCTGAAGAGTATTAGTGTGCCCAGGAAGAGAGATAGCTCCCAAGTAGGTACTTTTAATTTGAAGCAAGTAATCATAGTGGAATAGGAGTACATAGTTACGTCAGAGTAAAGCAGAATTGGTAGAGGCATAAGACAGCGATATGTCTTATCACTGTCACTGTTCAGCATCTACTTGTAGAACATGCCAAAGAACTGTTACAAAAAAATTCTGATGTGATACATTCACATGACTTTCCCTACCCTCTATTGTTTATTGGTGGATATACAAACTAGTCTTACTAAAGCTTATTTTTATATCTACTTCATTTTAATCCAAATAAACTTTAGCAGAAATAGCTATATTACGCATTTCGTTGTAGATACAAAGGGGGCAGATATAGTCAAATGTTTAAGAACTGGAGGCTATATGCTGGCCTTAAAATTCCATTCTGTTGCAATGGAATGCGAGAAATAACTGACTGTTGAGAGGACTTCAAAGGAATGGCTAGTATCGAAAATTCGAATCATTAATAACGGATATCTCGGAAATGGCTGATGTCACAAAAAAGTTATTTGAAATAAATTGTGTGTTTTAAAGAGAGAAACATTTTTTGTGTAGTACGTTTTCCTCTTTCGCTTAACGTTTACCAGTTATGCAAGATTATACAACATTTCTTCCGAATAAAGAGGACTTCAAAGGCTATACCCAGAAAATTCAAGATACACGTTTTATTTGCGATGTAAATTGCTTTAATATATGGTATTTTAATCAAAATCTTTAGCAATTTTTTTTAGAAAATCAGAAATATCGAAAATGTTCCATGTAAAGGGTAGTTTGAGGTAGGGGGATTTTCTTGAAATTCTTTGTGTTGCATCTTTGGAAGTTAAACACTAAGATTGGTGTTGATCTAACTTTTCGTTTTTGATTAGGGTTGAGGAGGTTAGCCCTGACAGGGTATCCCCGGACGGTCCTAGTTCTTCCGATTGTTGCTAGATGAGGACACAAGATGTCCTTTAGTCTCTGTTCTCTGTAGATCTAGTTGACAAAGAATACTGCCGTTGTAGCAGAGACCGTTAGTTTGGTGGAAGTTGTTTGTTCAGCTTGTATATTTTCTTCTACCTGTGTAACTTTCTTTGATCTTTATTAAGGTAAGTTTATTAAGGTAAGCATCTAATATGAATATTTATCTAGCATGGCAACCATATTATTTAAAGGATAATAGTATAATGCCATCTCCATAATATTAACACAGAATCGATCGAACTCTTCAGTTTAACTCCTCGGCTAAGGGTAGCCCCGGACAAAAGTTTGTGGGTAGCCTCGAACAAGCTCTGAAACAATTTTTGTGTGTTCCAGAGCTTGAACCGTGTATAGATTCAAAGGAACAGAGTTAACTGCGAAGGTTTACCAGGACAGGACAAGAGCCGAAGCCAAAGTCCCCCCCCTAAACCCAGGGTTAGCGCCATCCGAGTGGCTCTCCAACCGTGAGGGTTTCCCATGAGGCCAATATCTGGAGTCTAAAAAGCCCCCCGTTTACGCGGAGATGGAAGTGGATACGCCACTTACGCGCGTCATCCCCGAAGGGCGACTACCGGTAACCTCGGTGGGACCGAGCAATCTAGCGTGCCGTCAACCGGCTCTCCAGGACGGTACCGGAGGACATTGAGGCGTCTCACAACCCCGCCTGCATGACACCCATACGGACGTACCCAATCTCCCACGGGTCTCGGGAACCACTGCCCCGTTGAGACCAACCCAATCCGAACAGCTCCCTGACGGGAGGGGCTCGAATGTTCGGCCCGACGTACTTCTAGTAACGAGTGCTCAGGGTATGCAGCGCCCGCACCACGGCAGCAGAAGGGTCGGACCCCCCCCTCCTACGGAAAGATTCAAAGGAACATGTTGGGTAATTTTGAGCAAAGAAGAGTATGAAGTTAGGTTTGGACATGATGGTCGCTGGAAAAATAACCGTTAGAGAGGCAGCAATCCGTTATGGTGTGGCGAAAAGTATGCTGCACGGCCGAACCGGTGCTGTAAAGTCTGGCTTACAAATCAACCTGAAAGGTAAACTTGGTAGATTTAACAAAACATTCCCTTATGGGTATGAAGATCTATTGGCGAAATATATTAAGATCAATTAGCGCCTTTATAGAAAAGGAGTTTCTATAAAGTCTCGAGGAAAAAGCAGCATCCAAATTGAGGCAGTATTTTTAACACTTAAATGATATCAGTCTAATTATATAATATAAAAAACAATAACAGCCCGCCTTAAAGCAATATGTGTATAATATAATATATAAGATGTATGTAACAGACATTGTACTATGTTTATATTATTGTGTATATGTATAATGTTATGTTATTCGGTAAGCTGTGAGAATAGAAGCTGAAAGTTGCTAACAATGAGGTAACCTTGAGGCAATAATGAATTAGAAAGTTTAATGATGCCACTAGTAATTCTTGGAACAATAATGTAATATTTTAAAACAGTTTATAAATAGCCAAACAAAAACCAGAAACGCTGAAAGTTAAATAAAAGTACTCTATCGGAGTAGGATTAGCCAATCAGAGACTTGAAATAGAGTATTTTACAAATTTAAGCGGTAAACGCCAGTCGCTAGAAGGCAACGTACCTGAGTGGTTCGTTCGCTCAATACGTACTCGTGTGAGACATATAAAATTCATTACGGCGAGAATATTATAAAGTTTACGTGTTAAAAAGTGCAAGTAATTAAAAAATAATCTCACAGCTCTCTATATAAGTGAAATGGTATTTAACCGTGTGAAGTATTAATAAAACGAGTGAAGTACAAATTATAATTTGTGTACAGCCTACATGCTTTAGCCACATCACCCCCTGCAAAGAGATACGTGTTTCTACAAATAAATACTGACGCAGCCGAGGCAAACATAAATATATATATATATAATATAATATTTAAAGAAATATTCAAATTACAGAGTTGATTCTAAAACGTTAGGGCGAAGGCCACCGGAAAGTGAACGTTGGGCCGAAGGCCACAGAAAACTTTGTACCATACGTGGGGCAGTTACTTCATCCAGTTCGGCCAACAACGGAACTACAATTCAACTCCTCCTACAATATTCCTTCAACAGTGGTGCTACTGCAATAGAACTCCTACTTCAAATTGGCTTTCCATACGTGAGGTTACAACCTACTTCAAAATCAACGAATGATGGACGTAGGCCAAAGTGTAAGAGGAGGCTGTGTTCAAATGATTCAAATGGTCCGAAGAAGAACGGTGTCAAGAAATCTGCAGGTATAGCTACAGCTGCAGTGTATCAAAAATCTTCAGATGAAGAAACCACCACTTGCATTCTTTGTGAACAAAACTTTGACGAAGATTGCATCCAACGCCAGGGCTGTAGTGGATGGGCCCATGAAGCTTGTGCCAACATCGATTCCATTGATGGTTTTTATCTTGTGACCATTGTAGAAACACGTCGAAGTGACTTTTCTTATGTTTGTATTCAATCTGTGATGTGATATTGGTTGTCTGGTGCTACCGGCTACTTTGTTATAAAGAACAGTTGCCTAAGCTATCCAAACAAAGTGATGTTTTTCATATTAAATTATTAAATATTTTTTTTAAACTATTCAGAATTCAAACTCCATTTCTCATTTTGTAATCCTATCTCTTTTTTTTATGAAAAAAAACAGGCTTATTTATGGTTGTGTCCGCTACCCACCTCTCCCCTATGCCGTTCTCTCTCTCTCTCTCTCTCTCTCTCTCTCTCTCACACACACACACACGCGCGCGCGCCTTTTTCTAAAAATGCTTTTTTGTATTCAGGAGGCCTCAAAACATTTATTACGGCGAAATCTCGGTATCGATTGTTGGGTGAAATGCAGTACCTTCTCTACTTATTAGGTACGTGGCAGAGAAAGTAAAAATCAAGTAGTGGTAGTAGAAGGGAAAAAAATAAATTATGCGTCTTTTTTTTCAATAAGGCACTGCTGAAGAGGAGGGAAAGATTCTAAGGAGCATGTTCGAGGCAGAAGATACCAAATATAGATAATATTAAAATAAATTAAACATAAAGTGACAAAAGGAGAAGAGTGGATGGAGCTAGACTTGCAGTGAAGTAGCTGCCCCTGGAGAGAACTCTAAAGTTATCAACATAGGCACGATGGCATTTGCCACATTTGCTTTTATTGATCTAAAATGTATTTATACATTCTATAATCACACTAAGTGTACAAGTGTAACAATTAGTGAGCATTAAGGATTACTCAGTAAAAAAAAGCACCGAAGTTACTAAGTTATGGTTAGAAAAAATTGTCAAATTATGAATTTATAGTTGCTAATGCATAATATGAGCTTTTAAAATTGGGGAATAAACCTTATCCATTTCTGTTCCACCATACATCTCGACATATCCAAACTTACTATGTCCCAGGGCTGATATGGACTCGCCCTCCAAAACTGTTTGCAATGCTTAGTATGTTGTTAAGAACAGTTTTTTTCGAGTGGAGAAGAAAATGATTTAATCACTGATCCCAGCCCCGATGGGAGTCGGGACTGAGAGTGTGGGACTCACCAATAGTCGGCATACCCACTAAAAACTCCTCCACCGGATGGAAACAGGAAGAAGGAAAAGTGGAATGGCGTGGCTTTGTGCGGTCCCGCATAGCACCCGCGTTAGTAAGTGAAGGCTGTTGGCTGCCGCCCTGTGGGCGGGAGCGGGTAAAGGTAGTTACTAGGTTGCAACCATGAAACCTGACTGCAACACTAATGGGAATGGCGAGGGTTTAGGAAGTGAATGGAAGTTAGGATTTAGGATGGTACTGACGATGATGCTCCTGTTGCTGGTTGAACTCCTTGCATTACTGCAAGAAGTTCGCGATTCTCTCCGGGTTGCTCTTTAGCCTGGGACCAAGTGAGGAGACCCGGATGGCTTCGGTGATGGCTGTAAGTCTCGATGAGGTGCTGTCGAACTGCCTAGCCAGGAAAACCTGTTGGGCAGCAGATGAGGTTTGAAGGTCCCTGATGAGTTCCTCCAGGGCTGTCAGCTTCGTTGTCATGTCCAGGAACACCGCGTGGAGATACTGAACGGCGTCACGTAGGCGCTGGACTTCCTCGATGATCGGCGTGAGTGATGGTGCTGGTGATGGTTTCTGGTGTCTGCGCTGGTGATGGTACTGGTGTCTGCGCTGGCGTCGGCGGCTGTGGAGCGGCCACTGGCTGCGGCGTAGGTGCTGGTGGCTTCAGCGGTGCCTTCCTGGGAGGATGCAGGGGGCAGAGCGCTTGGCCGGTGAAGTGGGTTGACCCTCCACAAGTCGCACAGTAGCGGCGTCGGCGACGAAGGTCGTGCTGGGTGCACGAAGATGTGGTGCACAGTAGTGGCACCTAGGTTGTGCAGAGCAGGACGACTCCTCGTGCCCGTAGTAGCAGCAGCGCCTGCAGGGTGCCTGGGGTTCTATTCGGCTAACCTCGATTCGTAAGCACCGCCCTAACAAAGGCAGGCCCGTCCTCAAGGCAGCTTCATAGTCGCCAGGATCTGCGAACTCGACCCTCACGAGCGATGTGGGTCCCTGAGCTCCGAAGATTCGAGTGGCCTTCAAGGCTGAAGGCCACTGCTGGTGAGCTACACTGGTGAGGAACCTGATAGGCAGGTCCCTCGGGACCCCTCCGATGACTGCGCTGTACCTCCCATGAGGCACAGGCTGTATCTGCGCTGGCTGTAAGAACAGTAATGTAATAGATCTATTTGAAATGAAGTTGACAACGCAATAGAGGAAACGTGAATAACTTCGAACTTCTACATAAAGTTTAACCCTTTTATTGGGTGATGGATACCTTAAGAGACGATATTATTTGTTGGAAAATCCTGACAGTGACGATGGACATTAACTTGAAACATCTGAAAATGAAGCGAACAAGCCGTGCCAGTCGGTAAACGGCAAGAAATCCCCACTGGCCCTTCTTGCTCTTCGGAAGCTCTACCCGCTAAAGTGCTAAAATAAACTAGTCCTTTTCCGGAATTTCTCATTCATACAACCAAACTATTAGAAAGTCTTTGAACCAATCCAGCCTCACTCTTTTATCTTTCATTTCTGCATGGAAAAAAAATTGAAGCAACAGTAGTGTTAACGTTCCAGAGTCATAAAAATCTTGTTACATTCACATGGCTTTCTCTTATCTCTATAGTTTATTATTGGGCTACAAGCTATTCATACGAAAGCTTATTTTTCTATCTACTTCATTTTAATTGGGATGAAGTGTTGCAGAAACAGCTACATTACACATTTCGTTATGATACAAAGGGAACAAGAGTCAAATGTTAAAAGAACTGGATGTTATGTGCTGGCCTTAGAATTCTATACGCTTTCCATGCATCTCGAGAAACGACTGAATATCGACAGTTCTTTAAAAGAATGACAAAGTACTGAACAATTTAAACAATTAATAATGAATATCTCGGAAATGACTGATGTCAGAAGAAAAGTCATTGGAAATAAATCATATGTTTTAAAGAGATCTACATTTTTTGTGCAGTACGATTTCGTCTATCGCTTAACGTTTACCAGTTATATAAGATTATATCAAATCCTTCCGAATGAAGAGGAATTCGCTTTATTCCCAGAAAATTCAATATATACGTTTTATTTTTCGTGTAAATATTTTGTAAATATATCATTAATATATACTATTTTATTCAAAATCGCTAGAGCCATTTCGGGGAAAATAAAAAGTTCCGAAAAATGTTTTATGCAAGGGGTAGTTTGAAGTAGGGAGATTTTATTGAACATCTTTGTGTCGTATCCATTGAAAAAGATACTGAGCTTAAACACCAAGTATCCGACTTCTTTTTTGTGTTATGGTGTTCATACCCATACATATGGACCTTTTTCTAAAAAACTGTTTTTTTTAATTCAATGAGCCTCAAAATATGTATTTCGTTGGAATTTCGGTATCGAATTTTTGGATGGAATGCAATATCTTCTCTGCCTACAATGTACGTGATGGAGAAAGTAATTATTGAAGCAACATGAATAATGTAATAGGCACTTTTAACCTTCCAAGTTCTTTAAAATGGATAAAATAGGTATTTTAGGCTCAAACGTTCCATAAAATTATATTTTATTAAAAGCTTGAAGTTACTTGTTTCAGTTTATTTGTACACAAAGAAAATAGGCAGTTACCTAAAACTTGAAGACAAGAATCAGCACCACTGCCAAATCACTCCATTATTTTTTCAAATGTACTATAGATATTCTGATTAATTAACTTGTTTCTTATTATGTCGTATGTGATCTTGTTCACATAATTATAAAGATCACATTCTGAAATTTCAAGTAGAATTTAAATACACAAATTTATAAAAATCGTGTAAAAGGAGAAATTGCCAAATGTGCGGAGTTTCCTCTAATCGTAATCATCGTAACTTCTAATAAGATTGCGCAAACGTTTGAGCAGGTCACGTTTCCAATTTTTCGAAGCATTTCCGACGACGCCAATAAAAGAGATTGACGAACAATTCCATAAACTCCTACCCTGTGTTCCCAATAGTGTACGTGAAACAAAACGTAAAAGCTGTGCTCTCAAGCAGAAATGTCACTCAAACGTTTAAGCTCTGACCTGGATTCGAAGTCTCGAGTCGAGGAATTCTTCCGTGTCATTTAGACGTGCAAATGTGTTGGCACATCGGAAAACATTTCTGTAAAGGAAAGCTTTAAGTATTGGCTTCGTCTAAACGTATACTTTACTCAATATTTCTGGGTGTAATTGACATATCAATATACAGAGTGATTTATGAAGAACTGACAAATTTATTTCTTTAATTGTTTCAAAACATTTGTGCTAGCGACAACTTATTATATCTGAAATGCAGAGGAATTTTGGGGGATTATTTACCTCTATAGCAAATGTTAAAAGGTGCCCTCCATCCTGCATAAGCCACAACTCAACACGTCGTTCCATGTTACTGGCCACTCATTGGAGGTCTCTGTTGTCAATAGCTTGAATCTCCTATGTAATGTTGTGCTTCAGATCGTCCAACGTCTGGGGACGGGTGGCATAAACCCTGTCTTTTAAGTAACCCCACAGAAAGAAGTCCGGCGATGTCACTTCCCGAGAGCTTGGTGGCTACAGGTTCTTGGAAAGTATCCGGTCGTCAAAGAAACTTGCAATTAGTGACATGGATTCATTTAATGTATGACATGTAGTGCCGTCCTGCTGAAAATATCCTTGACTCAGCTCTACATCGTCTAGTTCCTCAGCAAATTTCATGAAAATCCGTCGGTACTCTGCATTGTTGACATTGTTTAAAAAAAATGATCTCAGTGTTCTCTGTGCGGATATTGCGCACCAAACTCCGATTTTATTCGGGTGCATAGGTGCTTCATGAATAACATGTGGATTTTCGATGGCCCAATTGCGTGAGTTAGAGTTCACATAGCCGGATAAATGGAACCATGCTTCATTTGTGAACCATGTGATGGACAATATGGCAGGATTTTGCACAATGAACGCCTGAAACCAACGACAATAATTCAGTGTCTACCTTAATCTGGTTCCTGTAACTGATGGACAACTGTAATCCTATACGGCTTTAGGCCTACGCTTTTCACAGCCCTCTGACACATTGAGTAGCTGTACCCTGTCTCCTGCTCCAAACGTCTTAGTGATTTTTTGGGTAACTGATCAAGTCGTGCTCTTACGTCAACAACCGTGGGAAGCCTAGATGAACGAGTGTTGCCTTTTTCACTGACCAGAGATCCAGTTTTTTCCAGTTTGTTTACCAGTCCCAGTATTGTGTTTTTTTGGGGGAGGATTCCGAACACCAAATTCTCTCTGTGCCCTTTGAGAGTTGTAATTGAATTCGTAATCCAGTATTGCTTTACAAGGAAGAGTCGTTCATTTAATGTGTACTCCACTTTCACGTTAACTAGAACAAAATCTCAAAAACAATAAAACTAACAATTACGAATAAAACATGAACACCTGCGCATCTATTAACAGGCAATCGAAACTCCAGAATATTCTGCTTAATTTGGCGCTAAAATTGGGGCATTGAGTGAATTTCGAACAGAATAATCAAAGAAAGAAATGTGTCAGTTCTTCATAAATCACCCTGTAGTTATATACACTTGTACTTAACAATATCAGATACCGCGAAATGTGTATTACCTCAATTTGCATTCTGATCCTCCTGCATGATCTTGTATCACTGATGCCTAGGCGTCACAGCTGGTTATTGGAATTATTTTTTCATATTATGCACATTTAACCCTATTGTAGATAGTATCATGTTGTTTTTCCAAATACTTGAAGAACAGAAATGTTTCACAAAGTAAGATGTAGCGTTTCACTGACTTAACTTCAGGAATCGGCTGGAATCAGCATTTGAGTTTTTAAATGTTCTTCTATGTGAACAACTGTAACCCAAAATTTCATCTGAATTTTTGAAACAATATAATTAGTTTTGTTCTACAGTGTGGTTTGTATGTGTCGTCTTAGAATACCACGCCATGATAGAGGATATTACAGCGATGAACTATTATTAGTTTGAAGGTAAAGGCAATTGTTTCCAGAATTCAAATGGGGTAGCAGTTCTTTGATCCCTAGTGCATACTAATTGGAGTTGAATGTTAGGAAACATCAACCATCTATGTCTTGTGACATGCAGTTGTCCCTAAAAAGAGTAAATTCTTGATGCTGTGTTTCGAAAACATGTAGATCAGAATAGCAACGCTACGAATGACGTTCCATTTACAGCCCAACGGCGACAACCCACTCTGTTCCATAATTTTCTTTTATATTGTAATTGTTTCTTAAAGTGCTTCCTTGTTTGGCTTTTATATCCCTTGGTAATTCCCGAACAGCTACGCCCTAATAATGTAATTATTGCTTATCTTGGTGTTAGGGGCTTCTGTGTTGTAAACATGAATTACGCTTGATGCTTTCCTTATTGTTTTTACTTTCTCTATCAATCTACCTGTAATAAGAGGAAGTACTGTATTCCACCCAAAAATTCCATGTCATTGTTTCACTGGAAATACATGTTTTGAAGCTCGATTTCCTAGTTTTAAAGAAAGATTGAAGCACTTGCAGTGAAATGTATGTATATTTGCACTTTCAGAACACAATGTACACATTTGGATTTACATTTTACACATTATTTGTGGAAAATATTGTCTTTCAAATGGCCTCCTTCCTTTGCAACACAGCGTCAGACAGATAGCAAAGCTTCGCATGAACACTGCAATTGAGCTCAGAAGTAATGTGTGCAGTTTCGTGTCTGATTCTTGTCTTTATCTCGTCAACATTCTCTGATCGGTTGCAAACATTTCATCTTTTAGGGATCCCCAGAGAAAGTAACCGGGAGCAGTCAAGTCTGGAGACCATGTCGATCAAGGAATGTTTCCAAAACGGGAAGTGATGTGATCGGGAAAGAATTCCCGCTGTGTTCTCATGAATCCAGGATCGGCATTTATGTTGGTTAGCAGTGCGTTACTCTTATCTCCCTGCTTCAGGTGCTAAATTATTTGAATCTTGTACGGGTGGAAGTAAAGGTTATAATGCAAGATCGTATGCAGGCTTCGTCGTGTTAATTGCAATGTTTGTGAATGACGCCTTGCTCAACGTTGAGATCTCGCAACACCTACCCGCGCAATGTTATTATGTATTTGTACCGTTCTTCTCCGCGGGTGCAGTCGATTGTGAACATTCCCATAGTTATGCCATTGGGCCCACAATCCGTGAATTGTCTCACGTGTAGAAACTCCGTGGTTGTTTTGATCTCCAAAATCCCTCCGGAACGCCCGCTGCCCTGCTACAATGGACCTTGTTGCAGTAAGCTGCTCTATGCAGAATACGCGCTGCTGAAAGGTTCAGCGCTCCATAGCTTCTGAAATCCAAATGAACACTGTAAACATAGCTAGCGTAATTCTGCTTTGCAGTGATGACAACCTTAAAGTAGGCAATCGAAAATGCTCCACCCTGTAGAAAAAGATCCGTGTGTCTGTCTGTGAACAGCAGAGTCCAAAAGTGAAATGTCCGAAAGTATCAAATTTGGTATTTCGTTCAACTTCTTAAAAAGTTGCGACACGAAGTACCAAATCCCTCCCACACCAAACTGCGCTTTACATGTAAGACTTTCCGAAATTTTGGATATTCTCGAAGATGTGTAACGTTTTTTTATTAAAATACCACATGTTTAAAGTACCTACAAATAAAGTTGCAAATAAAATGTGTGTCTTGTTTTTCTTAAAATAGGGTGTATAGGCCTGTTCATTCGGAACGAATTTGTATAATGTTGTGTAACTGATAAAGCATAAGGTAAAGACAGAGACGTACTGTACAACAAATGTAGATCTCTTTAAACACACCATTAGTTTAAGTAACCTTTTTTGTGCCATCAACCGTTTCCGAGATATCCGTTGCTTTTGGTTTGAATTTCAATAGTTCTGTCATTTTTAAAGCACTGTTGCTGTTCGGTTGTTTCTCGCTATGCCATGGAAAGAGTACTAATTGCTAGGCCAGCTTAGAGCCAGCATCTGACTATCGATTCGGTTTCCTCTCTCTCACTTCTACCTTCAACGAAATGTGTAATGAAATTATTTCTGCAAAGGTGTATCTCGATTAATGAAATAGATAGAAAAACATGATTTAGTAAGAATAGTTAGTAAAAGTTATATCAAAATAAATGATGGTGGGTAAAGAAGGTCATGGGAATGTGACTACATCAGCTTGTTTTATAAGAGAATAATATGAAAATTTAAACATTGTACGTCAAGAGCGAGAAAGCTTACTTCTGTGATGTGAATACAAATTGTTCATAAAGTGTTTCAGATAAACTAATATGAATGGAATCATTTAATGTGGTCACATCCTACTTCTCTTCAATCCAACAGTGAACGAATTTGAAATATCTTGTTGTATGTTTATTTTTACATCTTTGAATTTTCATTCTTGTTTTAACCACTGATTCCACAGTTTTCTGATGTATATGTGGAAGCTATCGTTCTTTGTTTTTGCAGATCATAATGGCAGTGAATGATAATATGAAATGATTGCTTAAATTATATAAAGTAGCTGCTGCACTATGCTGAATTTTGAATCCCTTTCATTTGTTCTACATTTTAAGATATAAAAGCTTTTGAGAAAAAATTGGATAACCGTAGAGGACATGGAAACTGCAGCGCTTATAAAGGGTAGTGCCAATAGGGAAAGTTAGGGAATCACTGCTTTAAAGCGTAACTAACATTGGAGTTTTATTTGTGGGAACGTAGTCAACGAAAGTAGGCAACAAAGGATGCTGGTGAAGCATTTCGGGTGGCAGTGGAACATAATTTGTCAATTATCCAGGTCATGAATCGTTACACGATGTTGTGAAAGTACAAAGCTTTGGGGATGAGTGTTGCGAATTTCGGTGTCCCTCCCCCGACCATTTGTGATGCATGGCTGGCAAAATAAAACAGCTGTAACGCCGGCGGTAATGGAATCCCGGGCCCCGGAAATTATGACTAACGGAGCCGCATAGTCCGCTCTTTCTCTCGCACTTGTTTCCCCAATGCGCTTTTAATTAGCCCCGAACAACCGTTTATTCCATTAAGTGCATGGTAATTATATTTCTAACCCATGTGTTCAGGTAGGTGACCGTCATCCAGTTTGTACAGCATCTACTAACCTCAAGTAAGGTTGTTATTCTATAATTCCTGAATATCCTTAACCCTTTTAGCCCGGATTTATTTTTAAAGAAACCTGACTTACAACTGCTGATGCCCCTAAAAATGGTTACTACCCGTTATAGAGAGCGTAGCTAGTTGAATAAACCATTGAACATCACTGACCAGGATTGCAATGTTGGAGGTAGCTAGAACAAAATCTTTGTTGCGATACTACCAAGATATATATATATATATATATATATATATATATAGTGAGGGACGGGGTGGGCTCAAGTAAAATAAACGGCGGTTGCCGTGCGCGAATGTTGACGATACTTCGATAACGGGCCAAAAAATCAATGACATTTTTCTTTTGTTTGCATTTATTTTAAGACGTGCTGCTACTTCTGTTTTATCCGTCAATTGCCGTTGCTTCTCTGCACCTATCCATTTACTTCGTCCCTGACTATGTTTTTCTAGACCTCTTGCTTCCATAACCTCTTATACGTCGTCTTTCCAAGTTCTGCATGGGCGTTCTGTTTTCTTTGTCCCGGTTGCGTCCAGTAGAGAACTCTATTTCACTGTCTCTGTTCATCCATCCAATGTTCTTGACCGAAACAAGTCAATTGTTCATTTTATACCTCGTCCACCCCCACTATTTTCATTATCCTTGAATTTTGAACCCTATCCTTTCTCGATTTCCAACTTCTCCTTAAAAATTATTTTCTTTTGTCTTGTGCCGTTTGCTCATGTCCCATGCCTCAGCCTCATATATTATGCTAATCCGGACTGTGCTTCTTTGTAGTGCTTGCCCTCAAGGCTTTAATCTTTGTTATAGAATTGAAGACCGTAATTTTCCATTCCTTGTTAATTCCTTGGATTACTTACCGCTGAACATTTTCCTTTTTATAAAAAATTACTCCGTTACTTGGTGTATTTCCGTTCTCCATTGGAATAGCCTTAGTTCTTTTAATTCTCGATCATCAAATATTACGATTTTTGCAAATTTATCCGTAGACCAATCTATCCGTAAGTCTTTTGGAGCTTTCTAATCGTGTAGCTCAGGTTGTCAATATCCTCCTCTGGGGACATTGCCTTCCGACGTGATGTCAGGGGACCATGCCGGTGGCAGCGTAGGTACTGGTAGGGTAGCTTTCTCGGGCAGTTATCTGTTGAGCGACCGACGAAGTGTGTGGGACAAAACATAAACGGATGTATTGGGCTGGACTCCATAGCCATGGTGAGGGCAGCCAGCATAAGGGAAGAGGAACCCTGAAATCAAACTCCCGATCCTCTGAGTTTGGGAATTGTGCTGTGGGCTAGGTCGATGCTCACGTATTTCCAAATAGCTCCGGATATTGCCTGGAATACCGATAGACAATTTACGATGATATTGGATGAACATTGCAATATGTGAATAAGCCACGCTAATATCCATAAATTTAATCAAACCACCAAAATATGTAGTAGTAAATGGGAAGAATCCAAAGTTCAGGAATGAGGAAGTGTCCTTATGAGACTTTGGATTTTTAGGCTCTTAAAAACGAATTTCAGGCACCTAAGATACAGTTTCCACGAGATGTATCTGATGTTATGTATCTAAAATGTTTTCAACATTCTAAAGCCACAGTACATTTAAAATACATTTGATTAGCGAGCATTGGAAATTACACAAACAGTAAGCTTACTAAATTATTATGCCTAGAAAGAGTTTTATTATGTCTTAAATTATTAATTTAAGGTTGCTAATACACAATATGGACTTATAAAGTTGAAAACAAAATACACTCTTAACAAAATACACAAAACTTATTGAAAAGATAACAATGGAAATGCACCACACGCTATCTATATGCCATTGTGACCTAACCGCTCTAGAGCTAATATGAATCCACCACTCAAAATGATGTTTGCAAAACACAATGTAGGTGTATCTTTATTGGTGTCATACATTTGGGGTACGTGTTCCTGACATCAAAACAGTAAAAAGTCTGAAAATAATTTATTTCAGAGTTACAACACAAAATCGAAAGTTACAAAAATTGGTCGAAGTGGTTTCCTCTTGCTTCGATGCATGCAGTAAGTCTGCGTTCCATGCTCTGGCGTACTCTGTTGAAAATTCCTGGTCTGTTTAGTATTTGGTCAAATCCAGTTTGGATACGTCCTCTGAAAATGTCAACATCAGTTACAGGAGTCGCATAAACCAACGATTTCAAATGTTCCCAGACGAAGAAATTCATTGGATTCTAATCAGGCGATCGAGCAGTCCATGCAATGGGTCCCCCTCGACCAATCCATCTTTGCGGAAATCGAGCATTCAAAAACTTACGAACCACCGTACTGAAATTAGCTGGAGCATTTTATTGCTACATTCACATGACTTTCTCTACCCATTTTCGTTTAATTTTATGTAGCTGCTACAAACTAATCCTACGAAAGCTTACTTTTCTATCTACGAGTACTTCATTATTAATTTAAATAAACCTTTGTAGAAATAGTTGATGATGCCACAATAAAAGTTATTTGAAATGAGGTGTGTGTTTTAAAGAGATTCATTTTTTTGCAGTACCTGCAACCTTATGGTTGATCCGTTATACAAAATTATGTAAAATTTCTCCCGAATGAAGAGGATATAACGGGCTATTCATGAAAATTCACAATATACAATACTTACTCTGCTTACTGTAAATACGTACTAGTGAAGGTAAATAATTGTACACTGTTCTAAAACTTATATAGGGTGAAACAAACGCAATATATAAGAATGCTTAATGAAATATTTGAATTATAATTATGCAAATAAAAACCGTGTAACGTTAGATGAAAAATGCATATTTAAAAAAATTAAAAACCCTCTGAACACATTTTAGTCACAGTAGTGCGAAACTATGAATTCTATGATCGTAGAGTCGTAAATATATTTATGCAACTATAAAGAAATACATGAGCCGTGCGCATTACTTACTGCTGCATTATCCATTTCTGGTGAAAGTAACGATAAAATTAAGCTGGCATTAATCGTAATGATCGCTCATTCTGTACGTGTTAAACGAAAGCTACTTGTACTTTCTCTACAACTTGTCTGTCTAGAGGAAGTATGTACTGTATTTCGCAAAAAATTGTATGTCCAGATTTCACTGAAAATACAGGCTTTGAGGTTTACCGAACCCCTCCCCATAAACAAATGTTAGAAAAACTTGGCGCGCGCGTGTCTGAACAGCATAACTCAAAAACGGAAATTTAATTTAATATGACACGATTTCTCACTAATTTTTTGTCCCACGTCGAATTCCGTTCCAGTACACAAAAAAATTCCATGTTCTTATTTTCTCAAAAACGGCGGTAAGGATTTTGATTAAAGTGTCAGTTTTTATACATTGACATGAAAAATGCATATTTTGAATTTTCTATTAACAGGCTGTAATATCCTCTGTTTTTTATTAAATTTTATTTAAAAGTGAAACTGAGAGGCAAAACGCTGTTGTAGAAAAAAAATTCCCATTGTTACTTAGTTTGTGTAATATTAGTAAATGTTTGTGGCTCCAACTATTTTCGGATTTTGAATTCATTATTCTAAGCTTGAACTGTTATATGATTGTTATTTTGTTTCTCATGAATTTGTGCACATAGTATGTAACAATAAAGGTAATATAATCAAAGTGCCTTTTGAAACGCCTATTGTCGTCTCAGCCTCCTGTTTGCTATTGTGTACTGGCTACTTAGGTATTGCAACCATTGCTGCAAATATTATAATGATTAACAGGGAGTAGATAGTCTTCGTTTCGACATGTGGCCGTTTTACTGGGAATTACATGCCCTGTACTTGCTGTTTCTAACCGGTTCTGTTCCTCTTCCACTTTCCCACCTCTCCGGGTGCCGGCTAATCAATTGATACGAAGTCTTTGTACAGAGGTTGTTACGTTGTGAGACCACGCGTTTCAGTGCTATAGTGTGTTATTACTGTTATAATGGCAAAATGACCTAATATTTTAGCAGATTGTCTTTACGTATGATTCCTATGTGATAGCAAACTCTTGGAGAGAACTGAGACAGCGATTTATAGATAGATTCTTTGCTGTTAGTGTGCCTCACAAGGAATCTGTTAATAGATTTCACAGGGAATCTAAATTTGTGAATAGATTTAGAGAAACGTGATCTGTTCTTGATAAGAAATTGAAATTAAACCGCGGTGTTCTTGATTACTTGATGATATTGGAAAAAGGTTAGAACAAAGTCCAAAGAAAACTCTTGCAAAGCCTGCACAGCAATTTCGCAAATTCGGCTTGGAATGCACTAGGCTCCTTTATAATGTTTGTAATTTAAGAATTGCAACCATGCGATAATGCGAGTAGAGTTAATTTATGCAGTTGGGTGTTGGGCAATGTTAATGATCGCTCTACTGCCCCGCGTTTAATTTTTTTCCCCGGTAGAAGCATGGTTTTAGTTTCATGGCTATAAAGAATTAATAAGTGTTAATATAAATTTTCTTAAGATATGTGGGAGAGGTGTGGCGGCACAAAGACATCATTTCCAGTTATGCAGTTATAACTTGCATGCTAAAAATATCCGACTACCCTGGCAAACAGCTGCTTCCCTGAACCAAGCAATTTCTCATTAAGCCGGCCACGCGCCTAAACAAAGGTTCTGTAGTAAAGTACATTATTTAGTTAGGAGAATATTTAAGCGATAATATATATATTATATGATATATCTTTTTTCATTATTCTGTAGTTGATTTTCTGAGAACTTTTGTGCTCGTCGTTTAACGGCCCTGTTCTTAGAAACGTGGACTATTTCTCTGGGTTTTATCATATAATTTTCGCTTTTGTATGTACCTATTTATTTTCCAGTCTGCCTTCATTTCGTACATTCAGTATTCTGTTCCATCTCTCTACCTTTTTGCTACACCTTTTCCAGCATCCTCTTTCCGTTATTTATTAAATTGTTTTTATGTTCCTCGCCTGCAGGCCGTTTGATCTCCTTTCCCCCCACTCTTTCCTTGTCATTTGTATTATTTATTTATTTGTGTCCTCCTCGTGGAATGTTATTTCGCGCTTTACATATTTTCTTCTCGTTCCTTACGTGTTGTATGCATCATTCATTGCGAGTCCTGGCTTGACCTTATGGAGGCTATTGTAAAATGCAAGGAGCTGGTGCTTGTAATTGCGAGGTCACGTCCCAACACACCTCAAGTCAGGAGGAAAATTGGGCACAACCACCCTCCCTAGCGTCACCCTCTACTGTGATGAATGACTACACACTTTCCTTTTCTCTACACAAATGGGCAATACTCCTCTATGCTAAAGAAACAAAAAGTAAATAAAAATAAAAGTTGGAGAAGGAATGGAAGGGGGTTAAACTGCACTAAAAACAATAATATTAACATTTTCTTTTATCTTAGAAGCTTAAAACAGCAAGTCACGTACAGGGATCCAAAAAAAATATTCGTCTCCGTTTTAAAAATCCTAGCAGCCAAATTAACGAAGAGAAAGTTCTCATTTTAATATGCAGAAAGAAAACTATATTTACAATTTGCTTGTTCTGACTTGTGTGTTTCTTTTTAAAGTGCATCATTTTTTTTCAACGTATTTATGTATGGTGGTTACAAAATGTCGATACCATATAATAAAGCAATTTTGCTGTATAATCCTATAATGTCACCGAGTTATGATTTAAACTGAAGGAGAAATAAATTAATAAACCGTAAACATTGAGGCGTTAATGAGGAAGTTCAGTAAAAATTTCGGTAATTCCTGAGTGAGAGCGAGATCAAAACTCATATCCACCACAACGTCCAGTATTACACCAATACGTGCTCTAGTAACTGCATGTGATACCACTTTTTAAGCAACGCACACGTAAAAGTTGAATTAATATTTTCAGAAAATATAAAAGTAATAAAAGAAAAATCTGAAAATCTTCAAAGGCGTGTAAATGATACTGTCGTTTATTATATCTGCATGTTAAAATGAGGTTTTCCCCGTTATTTGGATGCTAGGATTTTTTAAATTGTAGACGAATGCTTTCTGGAAGCGCTTTAGTTTAAACGGAAGAATTTCTACGCCTCTCTAAATTGATTCTGCCCAAGGGAAGAAAGTGACAGTTATTTAGCTTTATGTATTACAAAATTGAAATACATTTCATTACAGTGTCACTATCTTTATGAGTTTTAGATAACTTTATAATCACGTAGTGGTTTAGTTCGGCATCTTATTGGGTATACAGAGTCTAACTGAAATAGGGCTCGGTTTCATTGGTGATAGAAATAATTATTATTAAATCATGTTAGTAACATTTTCGGGCGGCGCCGTGGCCGAGTGGTTAGACCGCTCGCCTCTCACCGAGGCGGGCCCGGGTTCAATCCCAGGGACCCGCATGAGGGATTTGTGGTGGACAAAGCGGCGTCTGAGCGGGTTTTCTCCGGGTTCTTCGGTTTCCCCCGCCATTCATTCCATCAACTGCTCCATCATCACCTTTCCTTTCATCCATTTCACCATCCTTTCGTTTCATCTACTTCCTTCCTCCCATACCACCCATCCTGTATATTCTGTCTGATCCATGAGTGTCTGCTCCTCGACGGGCCTCTAACCCCAGGCACCCGCTTGTAAGTCCTGGGGGTGTAAATCATACATAAGAGGAGATTAAACAGAGAAAGAAGAAGTAACATTTTCAACTATAGGTAATCGCTTATTATAAAGAACACCAACAAAACCTAAGTCCCCCAATGGGCTATAGCTGTGAATGGTCAGATGGGTTCATAAAACCAGAGGTTTTGACGCGGGCTAGGAGAATCCGCATGTGACGCTATAAGTGTGTTCCCTTTCATCAGCAGGAGATAAAAACAAACCCAAACCAAGGACACTTTGTGACTGTGGGACAGCCTATTCCGTTCAGTTATTTAACCTGAGTACACTTGGATTTATGAAAATATTAAATTTAAAGGTAGACGAAACATGTGTCCTGGAAGTTGTCGTGCTCACCTGTTTAAAGGAGGAATCAAACTTTATTTCTTTCTGTATTTATTTAAATTTAAAATTCAAAGCATAGTAATAATTCATATAACTTTCCACCGACCGTTTATTTTTATATCCACTCTACAAACTATTTACAAAAGTTTATTTTTTTCTACTTCTTGCTAATTGAAGTAAGCATTTGCAGAAAAAAAATCGTTATACATTTCGTTGAAGGTGCAAGGGTTCTACTGAGACTTCAATAACAGTCAAATCTTTAAAAAGGGGGATTGATATTCTACTGATTGATAAGAGTGGCTAAGCACTTAAATATGTGATAAAGTGCTGGAAAATTCAAGGCAATAGCAACGAATATTTTGGAAATTGTCCAAAAAATGTAAGTTATGCGTTTGAACGAGATCTGCATTTTTGGTGCAGTACCTTTTCCTCAGTCTCGTACAAATCGTACAAATTTCATTTAGAATAAGCAGTACTTCACCGGCTATTCGTGGAAAGTTTGTTATAAATTGTATTTCTCATGAAAAATCACAAACATATGTGTTATAATGAAAATCGTAAGAGCCATTTTGAGTAAATAAATATAACGGAAGTTTATTCATGTAGATTGGAGTTTTGGGTGGGATTAATTTAGTGAAAATCTTGATATCACATCCTTAATATATGCTTGGCTCATGATACCAAGATTTATTTATTCCAGTTTTCATTTTTTTGTATGCTACGCTCATTCATATACCTATATACATATTATTTGGGGTTCAAGAAACCTCAAAACGCTTATTCCCAATAAATTGGGTGGTGGAATGGATGCAATGCTTTCCATTGTCATAGATAAGCAGCAGAGGAAGTTGAAAACTATAGTTACTTAAATAAATACAGAAAACTGAGGTATGTAGTCAAACATTTCCAAATTACTTACGCTGGTACCCTTTCTGGAATTGATAGGGCAATTAAAATACCTTTATGCTCGACCATGCGAAAATGTAGTATTTATACGACTGGTAGCAGTACTTTAATGGGCCTCATGAATGAACACCCGTTCATTAAAGTATTGGTATTCGACCAATCAGAAGTGACCACGTAACATTGTGAAAGCACAAGTATCGATTATTCTGCTTAGTACGTCTCACAACGCTAGCAACTTTGTTTGACACAGGTGCTACAAGGTCATTGTTTTGTAACCATAGATAAAGCAATAACGATTGTAACACATCACTCAAACCAGAAACGAATACTTATGAAACCTTTAATTTAGATACATGGTCGAGCATAAACAGTGTATGAAACTTGACTATAATGGTGAATAAAACGCTCGTGTGATAATTATTAACTTCGCTTCGCTCGCTCGGTTAATAATAATACTCACGTTTTAATTACTACCATTATAGTCTCGTTGCATAATATACTATAAAAAGACTACTTGTGAGATGATAACGGATAGTAAGTATAATGTGTGACTATTACGTATAAGATGTTTTGAATTTCACAATGTTTATGTGAACGTTTAGACTCCTCCTTTCTAGCACATTGACTTGAAATCTTCAGATTCCAGAAGTTTTATCACTTGCATTGCCATAGTAGAAAAGTCGCGCCTTATATTCAAGTAGTGCACACTAACAAGAACATTTTGAAGGGACTTTTAACTCAAATGCCTTGTTGCTCAGAAGGATTAGAGGAAATCTCCGCTGAGCGCTCTTCTTCACATTGTAACTCGGTTATGGCCAGCCAAAAACTTTTCGCGTACACTTTGTGCCTCGTTGTATTCCATTCTCTTTGCTGCAGGCTATTCTTTTGTTTTCGGGAAAACAATTAACTACTTTGCTGAAAAGGCTTTGAAAAGCGGTTTATGTTATCAAAGACAGCAGAAGCGTATCCGCGCGTCCTTAGCCAAGAGTATCCGCGTCGGAGAAGAGCAGATAAAATATACGTATCTTGACTGGAGATTGCACATCATATATTTCTCTCTGCCTCGCTTTTTTTTTATCCTTTTCTGCTCAGTGATTTACAGACACTTCCTTCAGCACACAGAGAATATACAACATCGCAAAGAGAAAAAGTCATTCCTTTTCTTACCAAACCGCGAAATTAATGCTTAGAAAGGAAGCAGTGTTAGTAGGTGATTTTTCTGTACTAACTGTCGTCGCTTTTATGTGTACAGTCTACATTTATGATGATAAAATATAGCTCTCTGTTTCACAGTACATGTTTAGGCAGCCGAAAAACATGAAATTTTGAAACTCGGGAGAGGTTTTTAATTTTCGTCACTTCCAACTTGACTAGTTAAGTTTTTCTAACCCAGATATTCCAAGTACTGTTCATAAACAACTTAAAATTAATCACTATAAAAATATAGATACACATAGGATGTGTCAGAATAATTGATAGCTCAAACTAATAAGGTTGTAGTATATGTATATAGAAGCTAACAGTCCCGGTAAACATTGGTCCGCAAGAGGGCTGTTAGTATGATAATAATTGGGAATATGGTTACAAGCCCCACTGACTTAGTTTAAAACTTCTCCCTAGTTCGTACAAAAAAAATTGTTTAATTTTCCATGCAATTTAGCTCAAATTTTACTCCTTACCTTACTGCTTACCTTAACAAGGGATTACATTAGTACCTTATGTTACGTTATGGTTAGGGCTCGGAAGTTGATGAATTAAAACTGTGATAGAAGCATTGCAGCAAAGAACCTTAGACATTCATAGAGTCTCCGACTTAAAGGATCGCCGGTTGTCCTGAAGAATATCTCTATACATTGAAAAACTTCTTTCCCACTTCTGATATCCTGAATGCTTAGTTGAAACAGGCGATAAATCTTCCACAAGTACATAAAAGTCGAAATTTTCACCTTACAGTATTTTATCGATTTTACACATTGCCTGGTAAACAACATATTTGCAGCATATTTTTACTTTCTCCACTACATATAGCAAGTAGGGGAAGTTTTGCACGCCGCCCAAAAATTCGATACTGAGATTTCATAGGAAATGCATGTTTTGAGGCGCCCCGAATCCAAATAAAGCATTTTTGGAAACGTGCATCACTGTGAATGTCTGTCAAAAAACGAAAAGTCAGATAAATGACAAACTTGGTAATTGAGTTCCAGGGATGCGACACGAAGATTTTCAAGAAAATTTGGTTGGGGGATCCGTAGCTATCCTTTACGTGGAACATTTTTGGAAAATTTTGATTTTCTCAAAACTGGCTCTAACGATTTTGATTAAAATACCTATGTTTAAGACATTTCCATGGCAAATGAAATGTATGTATTGTATTTTCTGGGAAGTCCCCAAAAATCCTCTTCATTCTGAATGACTATTGCATAACTGGTAAACCGTAAGAGATAAGACAAAATTTTACTGCACAAAAAAATGTAGATCTCGTTAAAGCACACCAATTTATGTCATACACAGTTTTTATTCGAGTGAAATATTTCAGAGATATCCCTTGTTATTTGTTTGAATTTTCCAATATTTATACTTTTCTCAAATGGAAATTCGTTATTTTTTATTTTTTATAAATGGAATGCTCTATATAGCGACCGGCTCTTAAAAGATTTGACTAACACTTAAAGCGTACTGTATTTCCATATTCCGCTTGCACCTACAGAAAATTAGCAATAAGATATTTTCTGCAAACGTTTATCTTGATTAACATGAAGCAGAAGGAGAATAAGCGTTTGAAAAAATAGTTTGTACAAAAGTAGTGTGTCATGTGAGCGCAGCACATCAGATTTCTCATTTTCTTGCTAATACCTTGACCAAATTTTCCAGAACAATGTTCCAAATTTTAATCCAGCTGTCCTCAGTAGCTCCTTAGAAAATGGACATTTATCCTAGAAGATGACATTCACAGAAACATTTGTTCAAAATGGAAATGGAGAAAACCAACTCGCATATATTTGCAAAGAAAGAAACCACATGATTTGGGGGACACAGAAGCTACCAGACTTATTAGTAACAATTTTATAGCTTCTTCTTCTTCTTCTTCTTCTTCTTCTTCTTCTTCTTCTTCTTCAGGCATTAGACCTCACGATCTGTTGCATCTCATTGGTCCGACCATCTTCTCTTGGGTCTTCCAACTCTTCTTTCCCCTCTCGGCTTATACTTTAGAATCTTCTTTGGCATTCTTTCATTACCCATTCTATTAACGTGGTCTTCCCATGTCTGTCTATAATTAGCTACTTTATCATTTAATTCATATATTTCCAGACGATTACGAATGTCTTCATTGTGTAATCTATCTCTTTTTGTGACTCCCAGAATCCCCTTAAAAATTTCATTTCTACTGTTTGTATCCTACTATGTGTCTTTGTATCAAAGGTCCAAGTCTCACTGCCCTATAATCCACATGGTACAGCCATCACTTTGTACAATTTCATATATGTGTCCCTCCTGACCTTACTTTTTAATTTTCTTGTGATAGTCTCACACATAGAATAAATTTTTTAAACTTTCGTTCAGCATCTATCTCTCCTATAAGACAAGTCACACGCTAAGAATTTGAAGGAGTTTACCTGTTCATGCTTTGGTTCTTTATCACTAATTTACATCTAAGATGAAATTTTCCTCGAAATGCCATTGTCTTTGTTTTTTTGACAGATATCTCTAAGTTGTATTCGCCAGTAATCTTTTGTAATTCGAAAAGTGATCTTTGTTAAGATATCTGTATGTCTTCATTTTAAAACATTCATTTCCTGGGAGGTGGAAACCTTCTTATTGCATCGTCAATATATATGTTATTGTTTCTATAAGGATCTCACCTGATTTAGTTTGTACATTAATTTGGGTATTTTCGTACCAAAATACCAATTTGATGGCAAAATTCGTTTAAGAAACATGCCAAAGTTTACCTCTCTCTTACAAAGTCTGTCGGAACTATGACGTTTTTCTGTTAAGTGGTGCAGAATTCACAGTACAAAATACCAAATGCAATATCATTTTTAAAAATATATAACAAATTATAAGTATTGTACCTACATGATGGAATATATATCAAATTAAAGAAGAATTTCTAACCTGTAAGTCTGTATATAAAACTAAATGTCACATTTTGTCAATTTTCCCCATTTAGTTCCCCTTAAGGATTATTAAAAGCTTTCGGCGCATGCATAATGTAGTGGTATAATCTGATCCCATTCTCTTTGTTTTGCTGTGTGTTCTCAGTTGCTAAATCGTGGCCATCTATGTATATTCTTTTGCCTAATGTTTATACGGAGTTTCTGTGAAGTAACTGCTATTTTCTATTCCATGGTATCCTCAACGAAAAGTCAAATATGTTTTTTTTTCACTCCAGCATATCCGCGTTCTAATACCCAGGCCTTGTGAATCCTTTTTAATGTTTGAGCATTGAAGAATTGAAGATACACGCTGACTTATAGCCCATGTCCATTGGCAACGAAAGTACTTTTCAGTGGCGAAACAATTACCAAACTCGGTTTGGTTTACAAGATTACTACCTCCACAGAAGCAAACAGAAGGTTATAATACTTTATGGATTACAGAAAATTGGACAGATTTAAAACAGATTTTTATAAACTTTTATAAGCAACCACTGCAAAATATGTTTATTCATTCAAGGTAATAACACATTTCAGCTGTAAAGCAAAGTAGGAGAAATGTCTGACCAGAAATGAGAGTCTACAGCGAGTATGTGAAGTAGTATATTGTGAATGGCTGTAAGTTAATCACCGGAGCTATTCAATTAGTAACGGAGGAAGAAGTTGTGGTTACCAAACAGCTCATCCCCAGAGGCACCTCGCTGGACTCCCGGCTGGTTTCGGTGGTCACACACAAGCACGGAACCTCGAGCAGATTTTGTAATATCACGTGATTTTGTGGCGAGGCATGTGGTGCAGTGCTGCGGCATGTAAATCCGCCAGGATCTCGCAGTAAAAGTGCGTTACGCTGTAGAAATGATTAGGTAGATGGTTCCGCGGTGGTTTTGACGCGCATCACCGGCTGTAGCCACATTTCTTGCATCTGTACTTCATTTCCGCTGTCGGTGGAGGTTTTTCAGTACATAGCCCTAACAGAAACTTGTCAGTGTCATAGATCTGCATAGTGTGTGATGTTAACATATACGGGATGCCGGGGTATTGCCGAATACCTAAGCTTGGTATCCAGCTCGTGCATCTTTATTACTAAGGAAAAGAAATCCGAAGTGTAACACTCATACAGCTTCCTCTATACGTTTACAGTTCACTGGTATGCTATTTATAAAAATATTATTTAATCCACTTCAGGTTAATAACGATGCATACCTGCCTAGAACTCTTTTTCTTTATGCTCTATAGTTTATAAAAGGTACACCGTTTCCACATAATACAGAAACCCTTGACATATACAACGAAATAGAAGTGAAATTGGTGAATATGAAGATTCCTACTCCCAGGCCACCAATTTCGGATAAAAAACATACCGTGCTACTATCGAGAAAAATAAGATTCCCACTTGTTAATTATAAAATATTGGTTCAGTGATTTCTAATCTTAGGGATGTTCTCTCTTTATACAACTATTTAGCCTGGCCTGCTAACGAACTTGAATTACGACATATATATATATATATATATATATATATATTCATTGAATAGAGGAAAGTTCAAAGTTTTAAGCCCCACCTATTAGTTCCATTCAGTGCCTACAGCGGCGCTGTGTTTGTTTACGAGAAAATGGCGACGCCACAGGAAAATCGTTTTGTGTGCTGCATTATGCAGAGTGAATCCATTGTTTCATTGCAGCGTGCATTTCGTTATAAGTTCAACAACGAACGGCCTGGTCCTAAAAAATGTACAGTTGATACAATAAATTCGTAGAAGATGGTTGCGTATGCAAACGGAAAAGCACTGGGCGTCCTCACATAGCAAATGGTGCTCATTTTGAACATACAAAATAAATTTTTGAACTTTTCTCTATTCAGTCATGTATCGCATGTGTCGCCATCTATTGTGGTTCATTAGAAATAAATATTTAAACTCTGTTCCTTCTTTTTGAATAAAGCATGTTAGCATTAGTATCATACGCGCATCTTAGCAGATTCGGGTCTCTCTTGTTTTGCTGCGACTTAGTTGTTAAAAAATGACCATCTACATATCTATTGCATGGAATTAAATATTCGCAGCATTTGTTTTATTTTACATGTCTACTCCAAGACAATCTCAACTAAAAGTCGGAGCCTTCTTTGCAAGCTTATTCTTTTGCAACCCCATGCTCATATTCAAGTAGGAGGACTTTGTAAATACTTTTTAAACTTTAAGTAATTTATGAAATGAAACCGTGAGAAAGAAAAGGAGTTTCCAATGGTGAAAGAATTATCAAAATAGGTTGAGAGGTTTTTGAGATTATCCTACACCAAAAACACATAAATTTTCTCTGTGCAATATTAATATAGATTTAGCATGCCCTGCAAACGCACTTAATTACAGCATAAGTACAAAAGAAATAAACACTGCCTCTCTGTTCTGATGGTTAGCATGCTAGCTTCCAAATCTAGAGGTCTCGGGTTTGATTCCCGGCTGGAGGATGGGGATTTTTCTTTAGCCAGGGTTATTCTCCATCATCCTTAGAGTGTGGAAGTATGAGTGAGAGAGTAAATGTGTGTGTGTGCGTGCGTGTGAGTTTAATATAAACATGATATCTTGATGGCTAATTTGCCCTTGGCAACCAAAGGCCCAAAAAATGACTTATTAGAAGGTTTGGCATACAGAAACTTCATGCATGCATCTATAGGATCAGAACAAACATTATTTAGATGTTTTGACACTGTTTCATTACTTAGATCTCTGCAACATTTGATAAATGACAAGGAAATAAATATAACATGCGATTCGTATCATTATATACCGAATCGATTGCCGCTTTTAAGTCTATTTACTGTTTGCTTAAGTGTTAAATCATGGCCATCTATGTCTGTATATTCCTTGGAATAAAATGTAACCGGTTTTTCTTTTATGACGTATTCTGTGTGGTGCACAACTATCGACAACTATTTTCTACTCTATGGCATTCTCAATGAAGGCTTTCTAAATCCTTTTTAATCTTTTAATGATTTTTGAATTGGAATTTGGTGTTTTATATCCTCATGTCCGTCGGAAAGAATAACACACACGCACGTGCTCGCGCACAAAATTTTCTCTTTTTATAATATTAGTGAAGATTCATACATTTTCATGAGCTAAAGGGAGATTTTACAGAAAATTTTATATTTCCAATTTGTCATTTATCTCTAATTAATATCGTTAGACCTGTGTTTGAGAGTTTCACGTTTCGTGAAAAAGTTACCCCTTTTTTTCCGGAAGATGCGTGATTCGCTGTTTATGACTTCACTTTTGAGTCGTAATATTCGCTTAGAGGCACAAAAGATTCTCAGATTTGTGTTTTCTTTCTTTACTGAAGGGGCATCAAAGCGAAGCGATGTTTAGGACGGTATTCAACGCTTCCGAAGTAACAAAGAAACGAAAATGTTGTGTGCATAAAAGCAATGTTAATACAACAAGGGAGTAGTTTTCATCCCATAACAGTAATTTACGTTACAGGGATTAAATGCTAATTAAAAGCGAGGTTTTACGAATAAGCTCAGATGTTTTCGACCGAAGTGCATCTGAGGCAGGAATTTTTAAATGAATCCGTAAACACTCAACACTTGTATCGTAAACTACTTTATTTCATATGACGGTGAATTTAATTATTTTTAAATAAATAAGTCTAAGGTTGAAGTAAATAAACACACTACGCTCTTTGTGGGAAGGGTTGATATGCGGAAAAGGTGGAGGGAGATTTAAATAAATATGAAATTCTAAATGAAATATCAGATAAATGAAACCAAGCAACAGGAAAATTAAAATCACGGAAGTCAAAGCAAAGATATGAAAAAGAGTATAAAGAAGTTCACGGAAAGTAGTAAGTAATTTGAAACATGTTAACAAGGGTATACCTGGGTTTATTTATATGCATGAAAGTAACGTCGCTTTTTGAATATCACGGCACCGTTTACAAGAATGTAAATTACCAAAATGAGATATAGGACTAAATAAAAAGTATTTATAGAACTGTTTCTAACAAAACCAGAAGTTTAGGATTATACCTGTATATAAACAGCTTTCCCCAACAATTTTCTCCGTCATTAAAGCCAGAGTAAAAATTAAGAACATGCAAATGGAATCTAGCATGCAAAAATAAATAAAATGCTGTCCCAGATAAGACTAAGAGAGTAATCCTCGCAGAACCTGTTTGTCATGTGGCGTGTAAACACGGACCATATGCGGCAGAGTGTTCTCCATCGGGCGAGAACCCTTTAAGTACAAAAGGCCTGTGCATTAAAGTGCAGTAACCCGACCATTACTTGGGCTTTCCGGAAGCTATGACACAATTTGCATTCATTAGTCGCGTCCTTACCTTGAGTAACCGAAAAGGTTGCTGCACAAAAACAAAATCCGGAAGCAAAGCCTCCCCCTGCTAAATAATTAGCAGCTGTAAGCCCATACACTTAACTGGGTCGCTGTTTACGACCCGGCTCTCGTCTGAAAATGGCTACTTGTTCATAAACTGCTTATTAAATATGTGTTGCTATCTCACGAGAAATCGCTGCAGGGTAATTGCTCTGCTTATATAATATCTACAAATAAAGGGAGCTGTGGTTTGTGTTAGCAGCGTTATAGACACAGAATATGATTTGGGAGAGCTGTAAATCAAATATTTGCAACATTAAATAAACCTAGAGTATACCTCTGCTTTTAGACGAGTGCGCTACTATGAGTCTAGCGTCGCTTCATGTGTTCCATCCGTCCGTCCGTACATCTGAAGCATTGTCTTGAGATTTTATATATAGGAGTTGAGGAAAATTTGTCGACACATTTCAAATTAAGGGTAGTTCAAATACACAAACAGAAAAAAAACAGCAAATCATGAATTACATAGCCGAGCGCTTCCAAATTGAGGTTACAACCGAAGTTTTCCGAACCGAGACTAAAGGAAATATTACAGTCAAATTGACTGAACCTCAGCGGGAGGAAATGAATACGCGTTTGTTTAGTTTTTATTATCGGAATTGGAATACGACCACGAATGTAATCCAGAGTATTAGCCAAAGGTTATCAGTCAGTACCTTCGAGGTGTAATGGAGATGGGGTTTATGCATTTTATTGTACTCTATTAAGTCTTAAATGCGTTAAACGCATCTTTAATCATCTCAACTTGGCTGAAGAAAATAATATGTCTGTAATTTTAAATGTTTTGCAATGATATGAGACATTTGAAAAACATTTTACGTTCATGAGCATGTTCCCGGAAATGCCATGTTTTCTGGGATACTTCTTGAGATATTTTCACAAATAAAAAAAAAATACTAAAGCCACCATTTAAAGTAAATAAAACTTTATAGTGACTGTGCAGTTTTTAAACTGTCACATTTTACTCAGCTCTCACTGTCACTGTTTTGCTTTTTAATGTCACTGTTTCGTCGTTATTTAGTTCACCTTCACTGGAAGTTCACTTCAACAATGTCACTTCACTAAGGTGATCTAGTTCAATTTTCCGTCACTTCGCCTACTTCGAGACGCAGACTCTTCACGCCAGACGGTTTACTTCACTCGGGAGTCGAACACAAGACCACAACCATCGCTCAGCGATAGCATTCTTTGTACGTCACAGAAGACGTCACCAATTCGCTCGGAGAATCGGTCTTGATGTTGCACAGGAAACTCACCCGCCAACTCACAGTCGACTCGCCTCGAGCTCGCACCGACTCCACTCTGTCGCACACTCGACTCTGGCTGTCTCACGATTGGCATTGACTCACTGCCCGCGAGAGCGCTCGCTTATATAAGCACTGGAATCTTTCACAGAACGTTCTCAAACGTTCTAAACTGTTTCGCCACACTTTCTGTAAAGGGGGAGATAAAGCTTACAGAAAGTTTTAGTTATCTCCCAATAGCGTGTTCACGCTGGCAAACGAACGTTATCTTGTTTACTCCGACCTCGGCGCCAACCTCCTGATAACTGTGGGCTATATCCACTCTGTAACACAGCTCCTTCCTTAGAGCTGTTCGTCTCGGACAGCTCCACGATCTGTAGCAGGGCAATCACAATGAACTACCGTCAGTCTCTTCACCCCCTCGGAGCCGACTCTGAATGTGCGACGGGGACCCAGAACCTGTGGCACGGGTGTCGCATGTCAGACACCACCTCTCCACGTCGCCGTCCTTCTAAGATGCAACCAATAGAATCGGCGAAGCAACTTCGTCAAGGTCTTTTTCGCATCCAGGTACCCCACCCTCCGGTATGCTGGGATGGGTTTTCTCGAGGACTTTCTTCGCCCTTTTCTTCGGGATCACCAGCTCCACCATAGTTCTTCTGGCTACAAACTCCCACACTCCCTTCGTGCATTGTTCCTGACCACCAGAGTCCCACAGCGTGCAAGCGCTCTCATAGCTCGGGCCTCTGAGAGAAATATCCGCCCGTGGGTCGTGCGCCAGATTCTTTATCCTTCAGGATCGGCTCCATGTCTGGATCTTCTAGCTGCTCCCTTCTCAAAGTCTCCGCGCTCCAACAACTGCAGGTTGCAACGTGACTGGGCTTAGGGCTACGGCACTCTCCATCATTTGCTGGTCCAGACGTTCGTCCATTTCGGCCTCTTATCCTCCTCTTCTTTTCTTTCGTCTGCCCATCTAGCAGTTTTCCTTGCTGATCTTGACGCTGCTCCACCACATTGCCATCTTCCATGTCAAATTGAGAATATTTTAACTCCTTTACAATGCCTCTTTAAGGGCTTTCACCGATGCCTTTATCTCAGATTTTACAGTTTAGATGTCAACGAGGTCGGATTTAAATTTCTCCATTTCGGTTTTCATTCCTTCCAAAGCATCTTCACTTCCTTTCCCATCTTCTCCATTTCAGATTCTATTTTTGTCTCCAACTCCACCATTACAGATTTCACCTCTTCACTACAGTTCCTGTCTTGTCCATTTCAGCTCAGTTTTTGTTCCCATCTTCTCCATTCCGGATTTCATTTTTGTCTCCTCCAATCTCCTCCATTTTGGCCAATAATGTCTTAAACATTTCCTCCATTTTGGCTTTTTAATCTTCAATCTCACTCCTGACTTTGTGCAATTTTTCAACTGTCACTTTTTACTCAGGTCTCGCTGTCACTGTTTTGTCTTTATGTAGTTCACCTTCACTGCGGGTTTACTTCACTATGGTGAACTAGTTCAATTCTCCATCACTTCACTTCACAGCGAAAGTGTACCATTTTTTCGATTGTTTCCTAAAATCTACAATAGACACCAGAATACAATACAGAAAAGATGCACCTAAAATTTACCATTATGTATACATCTACAACATTGTTTGAAGTAAAATTCATCAGCACAAAAATAAACTCTTTTTGAAACTAACAACACAATTTCTTGCCAGATTATTTTTACAACTGTTTCACTTCTACCTCAAGGTCTGGGTAACATAAGGGTAGGTCCACCGCGCACTATACTTGGTTATTGCAGTAATACAAAGTTTAATACTGCATTAGGCCCCAAAATGAGGGACAATTCAATATTATGAACTAACCCTCAAGGGTATCTATAGTGCGGCATTCATTTCTCGCTTGCGTCAAAATACAGTTTGCACGTCACCCGTTATCCTTTACGAAGTCCATTTCCTTTTCCTTCTTTTTTACATACTTGGTCGCTTATGTATAGAAAGTTTTTTTTTTCATTTCTATAGCCCCCTTTAACTGTGAAACGTATTTTTCTGTCCCAATAGGAAGTGGATTAAAGTAAAAATGATAGCAGATTACTACTTGACAATATATTACATAAATTAATTAATAAGCCGAATTTCTTTCATTTAATAAATTTACACTTCTATAAAAAATACATAATTTCAGCTTCAGAAACCGTTATTCTTCCACAATTCTTTAAATCCTACCGCTTCAGTCTATTGAATTAAATTACAATTATTACATACTTGCTTCCTGCTCTCACATTTACCGATATATTTCAAACTTAGAACAACAATAAGTCTATATTTCGCACGATCAATATTTCCCGGTTAATAATTACTAAAGATAATTTTGAATAAGTTAAACCAAAAGAATTTAGAAACACTGTCCGCAATGCCTTCTGCCTAAATGTTGCCCTGCTGTTTTCCTCACCGTCGAAGAAAGACTGACTTCAGCTTCGTCCACTGCACGGTGAGCAGAGCTGGGACTGAATCGGCGCCTGCACAGTCGACGACCACATTCGCCGACGTACTACATGAATCAAATTAACTGTGCCCTTTCTTCTTGGTCTTGACGTTTCCTATACAAAGCACCACCATACTCATTTCACTATTGTTCCCGTAGACGTCAACCTTCCTTTAGTGCAGCCCGTAGTCGCCTAGAGTAGATTTCTCCGGGGAGGGTCAATTTGGCACAACTGCTATGGTCACATCGGGGGCTTTGACTGAAACGTTTTATGGCGTTTCTATTCGTTGAACTTAGGTTAGGTTACTGTAGGTCTTCATCATTTTTTAAAATTATTTTCGCTTCCACATTCACTTCCAGACACTATGAAGAGCAGAGAATAATCCTAATTACAGAAAAATTACCATCCTCTACCAGAAATCGAACACGGGACCTCCGGATTAGAAGTCAGCTTCCTGATGAACAGAATTGAATTGGAAAGTTTGAAATTAAGATTTAACTCGAAATATATATCCTGAGCGCACATGAATAAAATCGAAAGGATATTCAGAAAAGAGTCCTCGTATGTATGTGTGTGTGTGTGTGAAAGAGAGAGAGAGAGAGAGAGAGAGAGAGAGCGTATCTCAAAATGAAAACTGATAAATACCAAGTTTAATACTTAAGTCAGGTACTATTTAAAGATACAAGATGAAGATTTTCAAGAAATCTTCCCTTTCCAAATAAGTCTTTACATCAAGTATGTTGTAATTTTTTTCACCTCAAAAGGCGTTCAAACGAGTTTTATTAGGGCATATGTGCTTAAGATATTTTCATGACGTCTATAACCTCATTCTCCTCGAGTTAACTGTAACCGGGAAACCGTAAAAGTGGCACAAAATCTTATTGCGGGGAGGATGTAAATCTTGTCAGAATATATATTTGGTCAACTTTTTGTGCAGCAAACTTCTAGCTTTTGTACCTTTGAATATTTTCAAATTTTAAACAGTTCACTTCAAAAACATTCGTGGTCGAGGCTGGTCAAAGGATATGCTAGTATTTATCGGTCTGCTTTTCATCCATTATTAGGAATAGCCGGGTCTATATGAAATTACAATCATAAGGGGTAAAATGGAGGACTCCCTATAAAATCTTTAGATAATTTTACAATAATTACATAAAGATCGAGAGGGAACGGCAGGTTAATGAAATTAATTCGTCATTCGAGTTTACAAAGCTAGCCGTGCAACTTCGGGCAGCCAGCTAGTGTAATTATCAAAGTCCTTCCACCAAGGCGGCCCGGGTTCGATTCCAGGAACCGTATGTGGGATTTATGGTGGACGAAGTGGCGTCTAGGTGGATTTTCTCCGGGTTCTCTGGTTTTCCCCGCCATTCATTCCATCACCTTTCCTTTCATCCATTTCATCGTCATTTGATATCATCTCCTTCCTTGCTCTCATACCAGACTTCAAGCTGATCACCCATCCTGGTTCTATCCGATCCAAAAGGCTGTCTGCTCCCCGACTGGCGTCTGACCCCAGGGATTGGCTTGAAAGTCCTGGAGGGTGTAAATCCTCCAAACGAGGAGGGTAAACCGAGAAAGAACACACTGTACTTGGGTAGAAGTAAAGTTTTGTATGCCTTGCACACTTTTTATGCTTTAACAGAATTTTTTTTGAAAACATCTGAGCAATAAAATATGCTGGATGGTTATACCTTAGAGCAGGATGAGAAAACTAATGGTTGAAAGAATGCACATATCCGGCGGGCGTACAATAGAATCCGACATTGTTAAACTTTATAATATTGGATTCTAGATGTATATGCTTGCAGTATATAGTATATCTAACTTTGTTAAATGCAGAAGTGCTTGAGGACGAATTTTTTATATGTCGTAACACGATGTTCTGAAATCATCAGTAGGAATATCATTTTGTTCACAAATGATGCGCAATTACGTTACAACTAGCAGCACCCGCAACTTGGCTTGCTGACCTTCGAGTAATCATGTGCCTCTTCCCTCTTCTTTGACTCTTCCTCTTACTTTCTTATTCTTTCGCTTTCCAAAATCAAAGATAAGCTGCTTTGTTAGTGTACGCAACTAGTGAAAATCAACTTGTGCCTAACAGGTTTAAGACATTATTTAATCCCGATAGATGTGCAGCACAGTTAGAAAGATGACGATTCCGCAAAATCCCAGATTATTTTGTGTTTTACTGTGCAGAATTTTATAACATTTTCCACAAGTAAGAGTCCAAATTCCTTGCAATTGATGGCTTTCAAAACTTCCAATATTTCATCCAACATTGATTTTCTTCCATTTAATATGCAGGATGGATAATTTAAGTTGAGGCTGTAAAATATCTCCAAAACTAAGCATTGTAGAAACAAATGTCACGAATATGAGTTGCTTGATATTTTTGGGGAAAGTAAATGCCGGTATTTTATTTGGAGGACGTTGTGATGGTCATTTTAGAGTCAATTTAATTTTTACTTTCTCTACTACGTATAGTAAGTACGGGAAGTATTGCATTCCACCCAAAAATTCGATACCGAGATTTCACCGGAAATACATGTTTTGAGACCTCCTGAATACAAAAAAAAGCATTTTTGGAAACATGTCCGTGTGTGTGTCTGTGTGTGTGTGTGTGTGTGTGTGTGTCTGTGAACAGCATAACTCAGAAACGAACAGTCGGATAAACACCAAAGTTGGTATTTAGGTTCAGTATCTTCCAGAGATGCGACACGAAGGTTTTCAAGAAAATTCCCCCACCCCAGACTACCCTTTACATGGAAGATTTTTCGAAAATTTTAATTTTCTCAAAAATGACTCTTAACGATTTTGATGAAAATATCATATGTTTAAGATAATGTCATGAAAAATGAAATGTATATCTCAAATTTTCTGGGAATGTCTCCAAAAGTATTCTTCATTGTGAACGACTTTTGTATAACTGGTAAACCATAAGAGATAGACAAAAGTTTACTACACAAAAAATGTAGATGTGTTGAAATACACAATGTATGTCATATACTTTTTTTTTTGATGACTGAACCATTTTCGAGATATTGCTTGTTATTTCCTTAAATTTTCCAATACTTATACTTTTTCTCAAATTCGTTATTCATTTTTTTATGTCCTGGACATACAAAGAGAATGGAGTGCACCACATAACAACCAGCGCTTAAAATATTTGACTATCGCTTATAACCGATCATATTCCCCTTGCATCTACAAGAAAATTAATAAGATTGACATCTCGATATCTCGATTAACATGAAGCATATGGAGAATAAGCGTTTGTAAAATTAGATTGTACAAGAGTAGAGAAAGTCATGTGAGTGTAACACATCAGATTTTTTTAAATTGGGAACCTACCTTTTTTATGTTTTCTCACTCCTCATAAGCACTAAATGACATTTGTATAAAGCACTTTGCAATTGTTCTTACACCAACGTAAATAACAACGAAAATTCTGAATGGCTGTGTACGAAGAGCGCAATGAGTGGTTGGACCATACATGGATGGTCATTTGAGGGTCAAGTTACGTTTCGTAATTTGGGAAACAACATTTTTATTTTGTTTCCTTATTCATCACAAAATAAACAGATTTTCATAAACCATTTTCTAATGAGAAAACATACAAAATATAGGTTCCTATTTAAAAAATTAAATTGACCCTAAAATGACCATCATAACGCCCTCCAAGCAAAACACTACTAATGGCATCTACTTTCCCCATAATATCAAGCAACTTTTATTAAAGACATTTCTTTTTACACCGCTTAGTTTTGGAGATATTGCACAGTCTCAACTCTATAGGTATACAGAGGTGGACAAATCATTAGGCTAAACATTATTTGCACAATTCTTGATAATTGTTCTTGTAGCATAAATCGTTAGTTATAGTTAAAACCATGTTAAACACGAGAAAATATTAACTTTTTGTGCTTAGCACGCATTGCTTTTAGCCTGATAAGAACTTTTAACTGTTGGTAGGTATATTTTTGTTAAATATTTTCTTAAATTGCTAAGATGCACGGCATTCTTGATAAATGTTTAGTGCTTGATGGCAGCTATGATGGCAGTGTTTAGTGAAATGTAGATTTTTAGGAATTTCTTGATATAATAACCTAGTTACACTAGTGGCTAGAAAGACTCGTACAAACATTTGGAGAATCATCCCCATATATTATAGTCTTGAATACATATCTATTTTATTATTTGTATTCACGTTACCCAAAGTGGTCAATATTAAATGTTTAAACATCTAATAGCAGCAACAGTGTGTATATTTCATTTTAAAACGCGCTAACGGAAGATGTAATAATTTACTAGGTTTAGTGTAATGATTTGACCACCTCTGTAAAATCATACTGGCGGTTTTGACTTTGGAAACAGTTGTTCATCAGTAATTCTGTTAACTCAGTTACATTTCATTCTGTCCTTGGTTTGTATTAGTTCCTGAGATTTAATCTTTTCAAAAACACACATATTTGCGCTCTCATTTAGGTAGAATGCGAGTTATGTAATTCCATTTAAGGAAACAATTTCCCCAACAGCAGCGAATCGAACCAAGGACCTCTGGATGCACTAAAGAAACACAGTCTTATTCCATTAAGCAGTAAAAAATTCAAGCGCAAGGCCTATCTTGTTCTGCATTTGGAGCAATGCTGTTTATTGTAGTGACCAAAAATGACAACCATATACGTTGTTATTCCTATGCTGTATAGGAGAATAGCGAAAAATTAATCTAACATATTAAATATTCACCCTATTAAATGCTCTTATATTATTTAACGTTGTACCAAAGCTGAATAATAAGCCAAATATCTCGAAAGTTTAACTTTTTGCTCCCATGATAAACTCTATTTTGGGAAAGCAGTGAAGATCAGGTATCTGTGAAGTAGTTGAATTATGTAAAGTAGATATATATCACATGTGACTAGAATGTTTACCTGTTATTATCCGACGAAATAACATTTAATTACAGTTGAGTTTCAAACTTCTGATTTTAAAATGTTTTTATTGCTTGTATTTATTGCGCTAGTCAAAATACTTCTGGGGCCTTTTTTATTTTTTTTTGATAAAAATTTATTGTAATGTATTTATTAATGTTCAATCAATCACTTGTACTTATTTAAGTTGTTCATTATCTTGCTACCGTTGAACCAAAATAATCACTGAAATTTTAGTTTTCAAACATTTAATACTTATCATGTAAAACCAATTTGCTTTTTAAAAACTCCATCGAGAAAAACGTTTTCAGAATTGCAAAGCGCTGTATAGGTTTAAGCTTAAGGGCGGGCATCCCATGCATCGTTTCTGTTCACTAAAATAGTCACGCTCTGCATTTTTATAAAGTTAGTGAAAGAATTCAGTTTCCTCATGTTTCATTATTTTTGGAAACATTTTATACGTGCTTTGCCAAGACGCAATTGCTTGTTCTCTAAATCAGACCTGACATTTTCATAGTATTAGTTCAGTCATTCTTAAAAATGATTTTGGGACTATATCAGTTGTGTGTCCGAAATCGCAAAATAAAGAGAGAAATTGTATGTGTAGATACATTTTCATTCATAATTTTATCCTAACAAGTTAAATGCAAATATTTTGCTAACAATTTTTGCACGTTATTTGGAAAATTAAAGGGTTAACATGGCATTTTGAGCGGAATTGCAAACGCAAAAAGGATTAACAAGGGTTGTTTATTATGCCCGTAATATTAGCTAACAAACAGCATGAGTAGCTTTTTTAACCCTTGTAAAGAGATTTACAGGTGTTGCATTAACTGGAACGACTGACGTTTGATAAATCAAAGTGCTGAGTGAGCCTTTCAGACCCGCCCGCACGTTTGTGTGATTGTGGATTTAACAACGGCATTAGCAGTTAATTTGGTAATCTGTAATGGTGCAATACATCAAAACTTGCTTGTGTGTTAGCTGGGATTGGTTCTTGCAATCATGCTTCCGTACTAAATTAGAAATGACAGCACAAGGCGTAAAAACGAAAATGACGCTTGACAGTGATTCTGGTAGATGCATGGAACAAATTAGGTTTTGAATTTATTGTGAAGTTTTTTTCCCCCATAGAGCGCAGTATTTTGCTTGGAATAGAAGAAACAATTTAAATAGAGGGCACTTGCAGAAAACATTTTTATTATTAATAAGATAACGCATCATTAAATAAAAACAAAATCTGGTGTGTCGCATTCATATGGCTTTATCTATCCTCTACTGTTTATACTTATATGTCATTTGCACACCATTCAACTTATTCTTCTATTTACTTGTTGCTAATCGAGGTAAACCTTTGCGGAAATAATTTCATTAAACATTTCGTTATAAGTATAAGGGGTGCAATGGTTCCGCTGTTTGACTGAGTTAGGGAACCCCGGCCAAACGAAAAGGGAAGCCCTAACGAGTGCCGTAGGGGAAAACAAAAGGAAACCAGAACTCTCAAAAATATACTACTATTGATAAGTTTGTTTTTGGGTACTTTAATGATAATAATAAACAAACATTAATAACCAGAACCGTAAAGCAACCATAAAAGAATAACTGTAAAACAAAAATGGCTTAAAGAGTAAAGCAACCAAAACCAATTGAGCAGAGCAGTAAAGGCAAGTTTTAAATACAGCAAAATTAAGTAAATCCAAAACTTCAACAAACCAAATCAATTTAGAAAGTTTATAAAACAAGGCCACTATAAACATCAGACCAAAAAATTTAATTATGTTTAGCTAGTCAAAGACTAGCTAAGAATGTTGAACAAGACCGAAACAGACTTTAATGAAATTCAGGAAACCGAGAGCTTCAAAGTCCAGCTAAGCTAGATGTAGATAGCTTTACAACCCAACCGTTTTCAGTTACAAAGTTCAGCATAAATGGGTTCAGCATAACTGGCTTTTAACTGCAATTACTGCTCTCATAATTTACACAACAGAATATCTGTAATTTTGAATTAACTATGCATTTTCAAAGTGCCCAAAATATGTAAAGCTCTACTCACAAATTTCTACTTATATTGCTTCTTGCCCTCCTTTTATCAAACTATGCAATTTCAGACGACAAATGCCAAAAGCTTTTCTCACAAATTTCACACTACTGATGCTTTTTACCTTCATGAATCAAAATATGCATTTTCAAATTGCACAACTGTGTAAAGCTCTTATCACAAATTTTAAACTAACTATACACTGAAAATCACGTACTGAAAATATAACTCAACTGGAAAAGAAACAAAACACACTAAACCTATGAACAACTCCAAGAGCCAGTCACTTTACGAACTCTTATTTTCAAACACACATAACGTTTTCCGCCCCAAAATTCACTCACCATTACCAGGACATAAAACTGATAATAAAGCCTACCTTTACATAAGGTCGATCCACCGAAAATCACAAAGACGTTCCTTAAAAATTCATTACAAAAACTTCCACAATCCGCATCAGTAGTTACCGGGCAGAGAGCTATCCCTGCAATGCGGACAGAAATCCACCACTCAGCGCGTACGGCCAAAGCACATGCCACGTCAGCAAACCACAGAGGAAAAAAAAAGAAGAGCACCAAAGAGAGCGTTAAGCAAAGGGGACAAGCAACGTAAAGTGACTGGCTGGATGTATAATACAGATACAAAACATAAAAAGAACACATAACAGCACAATAGCCCCCCCCCCAATCTGCGAGCTTGCGAGAAGAAAAAAAATAACCATTTATAGGAACTCGAGGAAAGGGAACAATAAGTAGCCAAAAGGGGAAACAACTAGGAAAACAGAAGGAACATGCTACACTGTAAGTAGACGAAGAAGGTAACTCCACACATACAGTCCGCAAACTTCAGATGCTGGCACTGAACACATATGGAGGAGACCATAATGAGGCACCCAAACCCCAACAGTATATATCCCACGACGTAGCAACCGGGCAGCCATCCAAGGTGATGAAAAACTTAAGTATATAACTCCCAGGAACAGTCACAGGCGAAAATTTGCATCATAATTTTGGCAGCAATATTAAGCGGACAAGCCGCTAACCAGGAGTATAGATTTTTCTTTACTAATAACGTCGACACTGCAGACGGATGACGCTAAGGCAGAAACTGAAGCGGGCCAAAACATGTATAAGGTTGTCACGATCCGGAAGAGGAGGCACAGGCTTCAGAATTTTAAACCACCAAATAGCGTCCGACGGTGAAATTCCCACGTAGGACCACCCGGTTGCACACACCACCAGAGCAGAAGAAACTTGCACAGCGGTCAGCACATCGCAACTCAGAAGGTCCAGAACGTGTCCCCACAGAGTAGCACGAGGAAGGAAAAAGGGATGGTAGCCGAGAAGGATAAGAATTTGAAACATAATAAAACAAAGCAGCAGAGGGGGCTCACAAAGCAAAATATAAACTTACTTATACAAACTAAATCATCGTCAATCAATTATAATTTTATAGACATATAAATATTGAATTTCACAATAAACCATGTGCATTTTTAAATTAGACAAGAATAGCATTACAATTATAGAACAAGAATTAAACATGGTATGCAATGAAACAGCTATGGGACATAATGCACTATATAACAACTATGTACAACAAAATAATAATTCACTTGCCCCGACCCCACACAAACTATAACTGGGGAGAGGCAGGTGAACAGGGCATACCGGCAAGGCATCACCGGTGTGGAAGCATGAAAATTTTCCCAATAAGAACAATTTAATTAAGCTGACACCCACTGAAATTAAGTGACCTTATAAATATATGTAATTATAATTTAAAATATTACCCCCAAAAATTAAAAAAAGAACAAAGGATATTAAATTCGAGCCAAATTTATAGGAACACAAAAGGTCACTCAAAATAACAGGATCAACAGCAAAGGTAGGCTCTGCGCAACAGCTAAATATCCCAGCAAGGGCGAATGGAAATGAGGCAAAACTTTCAGAATTAGGTAACCATACATGTTACCATATTTATCTTGCACACTGACTTGAAAAGGAAATCATAAATTCCTCCAAAATATTCAGGAACTCGCAAGTGACTGACTCTTGAATAGCCCTAGCACACGGGCATAACCATACATTTTACGGGCAAACTGTAAAAGTTGGCAAGTATGCAATAGTGATATTCTCATGTGTCAAAGATCTGAAGACAAATCACTGGAGTTCTATATGCTAACATCCGAAAAGATACCATTACTGTAGGAGGAAAGGAAAGTATAATTGGGAGCTTTCATGAATATGGAAGGGATAAGAAAGGATGATTGGGAGAGGAATGGGACAGGATTTATCCCGGTTAAGGGAATGGGACAAATCAAGAGCTCGCATGGGGCAGGATCGCTAATTCCTGAAAGTGAGTCACCCATCATCAGGACAATGCCAAGTGACTCACTTGCTACCCCGAGTTATACAATTTAAGCTGCGACAGGTGAGCGCGGCGCCTGCAGGAGGAAGACAATTCTTGCAAAAGAACAGACACCCCCTTATAAATTCTGAGAATCTTAAACGGGCCAAGATAGCGAGGAGCTAACTTCGCGGCAAACGCATCTGCTTTCGAGGACTGAGGATAGTTACGGCACATAACAACATCTCCCACTTTGAATGGGGAGGGACGACGGGACGCATCGTATCGCTGCTTTCTCATAGAGTGGCCTCTACGCAGATTATTCAAGGCAGCCTTCCAATTAGTACGAATGGTATGCGGAGAATTGTCAGCCGGTAATAAATCATTTAACGCCCACAAATTAGCCAAAGGAGACGAAGGTTGGTAGGCAAATAACAATGAAAATGGCGTCGTCTTATGAACCTCATGTCTCGCAGAATTGAAAGCAAACTGAAGTTGCTTCAAGTATTTATCCCAGCAATTGTGCTGCTGGTGATGATAAGCAATTAAAGCGGACTTAAGGTTACGGTTGACCCGTTCCGCTAATGAGGGGTTAGGGTAATAAGGGGTAGTAGTAGTAAAATGCTTAATACCCCAATCAAAACAAAAGGAACGAAAGAGACGCGACTTAAATTGCGAACCGTTGTCAGAGACCAGATATTGAGGAGCACCAAAAGATCCAAATATTGTTCCAAGTTCCCGAATAGCGAGGCGAGCAGTAGCCGCACTCAGAGGTGAAATCCATACGAACTTTGAGAAAGCATCAGTAAGCACCAATGCAAAAATATTTCCCTGAATAGAACGAGGGAACGGTCCGATAAAATCTACAAATAGTTTTTCCATGGGCGCGGAGGGAACCTCCGAAGCCAAATATCCCCAATTTGTAGCCTGCGCGGGTTTGGACAATGCGCAAATGCGGCAAGACTTAACATGCTTTCTTACATCGAAATCCATGCCCCGCCACATAAACTGTTCACGAATTCGATTTCTGGTTTTGGCAATGCCTAAATGACCCCCGAAAGGAGAATCGTGAAAATAACTGAGAATCATGGGAATAGCTGCCTTCGGAACTATGACTTTATAACGCCGATCAAAACTAGCTCTTCCCATCAAAACACCCTCATGAATCTTATAATCCTGCAGTGAAACTCCTGATTTAATTTGCTCAATAATTGAGGCCAACCCAGAATCGGTAAGTTGAAGTTCAGGTATACTGACAAACATTTCAGGAAATGCCGAAAATGAGAAGCTCTCAATCTGAGTATCCGCAGGAGCATCCAAAGTCTCGAAATAAACACACTCCTCAGTAGGTTCGGAAAATACCCGGGTAAGAGCATCCGCAATACAATTTTCTGAACCTCTGATAAAGGAAGGTGTAAACTTAAAGGCACCTATCCGGACACCCCAACGCGCAAGACGACCTGTCTTCCTTGGGACAGCTAACGCCCACGTTAAAGCCTGGTTATCGCACTCTAAAAAGAAATGCACATGTTCTAAGTACACCCTATACTTCTCCAATCCAAAAAGCACCGCTAAGGTTTCTAATTCATATGTAGAAAATTTACGTTCTTCAGGAGATAAAGTACGCGAACTATAATAAATGGGACGACGACCCTCAGGAAATTCCTGCAACAAAACAGCCGCTAGCGCGCTAGCACTAGCATCCGTCTGTAAAATAAAGGGCATAGCAAAATCTGGAAAAGCCAAGACAGGAGGGTTTGAAATAGCCTCTTTTAGATCAACAAATGCCGCTTCCTGCTCCTCGGCCCACGCAAAAGTAACCCCTTTCCTACGTAAGCAATTAAGAGGTTCCGCCCGAGTAGAAAAATTTGAAATAAATTTAGAGAAGAAGTTAACCATTCCCAAAAATCGAGCCACCTCACGCTTATTCTTGGGTGCCGGAAAATTTCTAATAGCCTTAGTGCGATCTGGGTCTATGGTAATACCAGAAGGGGAAACCATATGGCCCAAAAATGATATTTGAGAGGTAGCAAAATGAACTTTAGACTGCTTAACTGATAACCCGGCGCTCTGTAGGCGACAAAAGACCTCACGTAAATGAACAAGATGTGAGTCAAAATCCTCGGAATATACTACAAGATCATCTAAGTAATGGTACAAATATTTAAATTTTATGTCCGAAAACAAATTATCCAGCAAACGAGTGAGGACTTGCGCGCCCGTAGCCAAACCAAATGGGACCCTATTGAATTCATAAAGGCGCCAGGGGGTAGCGAAAGCTGTTAGATGCTTGGAATGTTCAGCCAAAGGAATCTGATGATAAGCATTGTTCAAATCCAGGGTCGTAAAAACGCGAGCCTTCGAAAAATGATGAGCAGCTGTATGCAAATCGGGCAAAGGGGTACTTTCAATAAGGATTCTTTTGTTCAAGAGACGATAATCTATGACCGGTCTAAAATCCTGATCTCCCTTCGGTACTAGAAATATGGGGCTGCTGTAATTTGAAGTAGATGGTCTAATAACCCCTTGGTCAAGCATCTTCTGTATTTTCTTTTTTAATATAGCCATCTTCGGTGGTGTGAGCTTATATGGAGATAACTTGACCGGAGTAGAATCAGTTAACTGAATTTCATATTGAGTCAAATGAGTGACCCCTAAAACATCTGTAAACAATGAATCAAATTCCCCAACTAAATGCTCTATTTGCTTTGCCTGTTCAGGGGACAAATGAGACAGAGAAGAAGTTGCGCAATTTTGGGTTACCAAATTAATATCTCCCAAAGTTAAAGGGGGCCGAGATGGTTTAAAATCCCTCACAAAGTCCAACTTTATCCGGGGAGCAAAATGAAAAGCGATCTGCCTAGTGGAAAAATCAATAGCCATCCCAGTCCTTGACATAAAATCGGCACCTAGGACACATGCATAAGGAAGCTTGGGAACGACAAAAAACTATGTTTCCACGTAAAACGTGGGAAACGTATAGTACATGATACCTTTTGAGTAACTTGAAAGGCCTGACCATTGACCATCAAACAAACCAACTGACACGTGGTTGCACGCGACATAATACATGGTAAATTTAACCTAAGCCAATCAAGCTGAATCAAAGAGACAGAACTTCCGGAATCTAATAACGCCAATAAAGGCAACTTCTCAAGAGAAACTTGAACTAAGGGTTTACCCGAAAACGGATAACCACAAATACGCCGAGACAAACAAATGGTCGACTTAACTTTCTGGCGTCATAAAGGTCGAAACTGTCGCCCCTGATTAGAAACACGAAGAAAACCCCGATTCACGGTCCTCCTATTGGGACAATTTCGTCGAACATGGCCTTCCTGACCACACTGAAAGCATTTAATAGTGGCCCGACGACCAGAAACCGGAACAATGGCCGAAGAAGGAGCTGATACAGTGGTATTAGGAGTTGCTAATGAGCCCGGAGGCTCTGACAGACGCAGCCTATCAACAAGCATAACTTCATTGAGTTTAGGTACCAATGCTTCCAACTGCTGCAAATTTGACGGCCGAGGTCCTAAAACCAAAGCCGACCTGACAACTGGATTGAGTCCTGATAAAATGACATCACAAATTTCCGCTTCCGTATCAGGGAGCACCAACACTAAAGCAATTTCCTTAACCCGAACCATATATTCTGTAAACGGTTCCGTTAGACCCTGAGGACGAAAATATACGTCTTGCATTATCCTCGTGCATTCCCTACGTGGAATGAACATGTCTAATAGGGCCAAATGAAAGCGAGTCACAGGCTCGGCCAAACCAGCACACCGCATTAACAGGTCCGAAACTATCCCAGACACCTTGACAGATAATAATTCTATCACTTGAGCCGTGGGGACCAAATAACGCTTAGCCATTAGCGTCAATCGAACAAGAAAATAGAGAAACTGTAAAGCCGATGGTACATCAACAATGTCGTTTAACTGAACGCCTTCCACGAATTGCTGGAGGGGATGAGCGAGTCTAAGTGGCCGAAACGCAGATACCGCAATCGCAGGCTGAACCACATCCGACAATCCTTGATTATACAAGGGAGACGCCCCAGTGTCATTCTGTGTAGTCCCAAAATCTTCCTCCACCTTATGGGCTAATTCCTTAAACTGATCCTTTAACTTTTGCAACGCTATACAAGACTGCAAAGTAGGGAATCTCTGTAAGACATAATCTAAATAGAACAAGTAATGCCGAATTCTAACTTGCCACCGGAGCAACTGTGCCTTAGAGGGAGAATCCTCGCGCCCAAAATCCATTAAATTATCCTGAATCTCTGCTAAGGCCAACGAGCAAGTGGACTCACACTTAGTCACTATCACGTGATCAATAGAAACAGTAATTATTGGAGCATCCTTAATTTGTCGAAAAACATCCAACATAATAGCCACTTCAGTTGTCATAGAACATTGACCTCCACGTACAACCAACTCTACCCACAATTCACCTTTCCGTAATCTGTCCACATTACTAACCGATACCGCCATCTTGATACTACGGATATGGTACAAGTAAGAAAATGAGATCCGGAGAATACAGAGCAAACAACAAACCCAAAAATATTCCCTAACCAACACAGACAAATCAATTAACCACGCTCTGCTACCAGTAATTTGCAATGGTTCCGCTGTTTGACTGAGTTAGGGAACCCCGGCCAAACGAAAAGGGAAGCCCTAACGAGTGCCGTAGGGGAAAACAAAAGGAAACCAGAACTCTCAAAAATATACTACTATTGATAAGTTTGTTTTTGGGTACTTTAATGATAATAATAAACAAACATTAATAACCAGAACCGTAAAGCAACCATAAAAGAATAACTGTAAAACAAAAATGGCTTAAAGAGTAAAGCAACCAAAACCAATTGAGCAGAGCAGTAAAGGCAAGTTTTAAATACAGCAAAATTAAGTAAATCCAAAAATTCAACAAACCAAATCAATTTAGAAAGTTTATAAAACAAGGCCACTATAAACATCAGACCAAAAAATTTAATTATGTTTAGCTAGTCAAAGACTAGCTAAGAATGTTGAACAAGACCGAAACAGACTTTAATGAAATTCAGGAAACCGAGAGCTTCAAAGTCCAGCTAAGCTAGATGTAGATAGCTTTACAACCCAACCGTTTTCAGTTACAAAGTTCAGCATAAATGGGTTCAGCATAACTGGCTTTTAACTGCAATTACTGCTCTCATAATTTACACAACAGAATATCTGTAATTTTGAATTAACTATGCATTTTCAAAGTGCCCAAAATATGTAAAGCTCTACTCACAAATTTCTACTTATATTGCTTCTTGCCCTCCTTTTATCAAACTATGCAATTTCAGACGACAAATGCCAAAAGCTTTTCTCACAAATTTCACACTACTGATGCTTTTTACCTTCATGAATCAAAATATGCATTTTCAAATTGCACAACTGTGTAAAGCTCTTATCACAAATTTTAAACTAACTATACACTGAAAATCACGTACTGAAAATATAACTCAACTGGAAAAGAAACAAAACACACTAAACCTATGAACAACTCCAAGAGCCAGTCACTTTACGAACTCTTATTTTCAAACACACATAACGTTTTCCGCCCCAAAATTCACTCACCATTACCAGGACATAAAACTGATAATAAAGCCTACCTTTACATAAGGTCGATCCACCGAAAATCACAAAGACGTTCCTTAAAAATTCATTACAAAAACTTCCACAATCCGCATCAGTAGTTACCGGGCAGAGAGCTATCCCTGCAATGCGGACAGAAATCCACCACTCAGCGCGTACGGCCAAAGCACATGCCACGTCAGCAAACCACAGAGGAAAAAAAAAAGAGAGCACCAAAGAGAGCGTTAAGCAAAGGGGACAAGCAACGTAAAGTGACTGGCTGGATGTATAATACAGATACAAAACATAAAAAGAACACATAACAGCACAGGGGGCACAGCGTTAGTCAAATTTTTAAAAAGCGGATCGCTTCATGCTGGTTTTGAAATTTCGTATTGTTTGCATGACTTTACAAGCAAAAAAACAATGATTTAGCACTTAAAATGTGTGAATGATATTGGAAACCTCAAACCAATACCTACCTCGGAAATGGTTGATTGGAGAGAAAAAATCTGATGTGTTACACTCACATGACTTTCTCTACAAACTATTTTTACAAACACTTATTCTCCATATGCTTCATGTTAATCGAGATATCGGGATGTTAATCTTATTGCTAATTTTCTTGTAGATGCAAGGGGAATTGGTTGGCTTTAAGCGACAGTCAAATATTTTAAGAGCTGGTTGTTATGTGGAGTATTCCATTCTCTTTTTATTACCACGACAAAAAATAAAATGTCTGATGTGTTACACTCACATGACTTTCTCTACAAACTATTTTTACAAACGCTTATTCTCCATATGCTTCATGTTAATTGAGATATCGAGATGTCAATCTTATTACTAATTTTCTTGTAGATGCAAGGGGAATATGGTAGGTTATAAGCGATAGTCAAATCTTTTAAGCGATTCGCAGAAAATTCAATATATACATTTTATTTGTTATATCTTAAACAGGTGGTATTTTAATCAAAACCGAGAGCAATTTTTGAGAAAATAAAAAATAATAAAACAATTTCCGTATAGAGGGTAATTTGAGATGGTGGGCTTTTCTTGTAAACCTTGGCATTGCATCCTTGAAAGATGCTGAAATTAAATGCCAGCTTTGGTATTCATCCACTTTTCATTTTTGACATATCATTTACGCACACAGGCGCAGTCACACTTTTTGTTTTGTTTCATTGGAATATAATATTTCTGAGAAATTACAGATGAGGAAATATGAGCTGAAATTCCTCCAAATGAGGAATGTTACCGGTTGTTTAGCATTTACTTCTTTTTATTATTTTTTTGCTTCATTTATATCCTCCGCCTTAAAACTGCAATGCTCATATCGGTAGTCTTTTACCTTTAACTCGTGTATAGCTTCATTGGTTTTCTGTTGTTTTTTTATATTACCCATACACACATTCACACTCTTATTCATACTTCTAGACTCCGGGGAGGATAGGGAATAATCTTGGCCTGAGAAAAATTTCCACTCCCTGCCGGGAATTTAACCCGTGTCCCCACACATAGTAAGCTGGGGTGCCATTCTTCCAAGTCTTCAATAGTCATTATATCACCTAATCTATCAGTGCCCAGGGTTTTCTCATACAGGTAATATCACAAGAGATTATGAATTTATCGGATTAAACTCGTAACCTGGAATGGGGTTTCTTAAGACTATTCCACGAATAAATGTAACAGATGATATAAATAGTAATTATAATAATAATTACTTCCTTGTGTTGTTTAAAATCAAATGCCAAATATCTGTCAGATCACGGTATACTACATGAATAAGCAATCGAATTATTACGGAATACTAACCAATGCTACCGAAGGTAGAAATGGCAAAATAAAAAGCCTCAAGTTAGAATAAATTAAAATCAGACCACAATACGCATTTTCTCAAGGATATATATTTGAATGTGCATTGATGTAGCCTATAAATCACTACAGACGTTTTATCCGATAAAACTACATGCTTGCAAGTATATTCTAAAATAAAGGACCGTTTTTTGGTCAATATGAAATATGCGGATTATGAATGGAATAGTCCACGTGCAAACATCCTTACCAGCTCCCATCCAGGGATAACAAAATGATATGCTTGAACTGTTGCTCTGAACGCTGGAGGTAATTTATATAGAGAGAAGGTGTGGGTGTGTGAGTGTGTGAATCTCAAAAACCACTCAACCGATTTCGATAATTCTTTCACCTTTGAAAAGCCTTATTCTTCCAGATGGTCCAGGCTATATAATGTTTCCAAAATTTTGATACTGGGGTTTAGGAGCTTCTGTTTCATGTTAACCAAATTGCAATCCCGTTTCGTTGAATATGGATATCAGAGGCTACTTTATGGCAGATTTTTAATGACTTCTAGCCAAAAGGGGTTAATGGAGAGGCTTAAAATATATGTATTTGGGTATAGTTGTATGTTGTTCATATCACCACACTACCCTCTTATAATACTGACAAAAATGTTAGTTATCATTGCATTCAATCTCTATTTTGAACCTCTTACATACAAATCAACTTTGTACGCTTATACTACGTGACTCAAGAAATTATAAACTACCTTACAGCTCTGAAAAGCTACCCCTACTATAGGTATTTTCTACCACGTTATGTAGAAATTTGCACTGGTTAAACCATATTGTCAAAATATTGCACAATTACACAGTAGGAGTTGGCAAAAATCATAGATTACGTCAAAACTTCCAAAGAATCCACCTCTGTGGGTCCCGAGTTTGAATCTCGGTTAGGATGAGTTACCTGGATTCGTTTTTCCCAGGGCTTTCCCTCATCCTGACATGACGAATGCCAGGTAATTCTAAGGTCTAGGGATCCCGGGCTCATTTGAACACAATTTCAACCACTTCGTTCATTCACCGCCGGATAAAGATGCTAAAATTAAAAAAAAAACACTTAATCCTTAGTTTGAAGTATATAGTATTCGATATTTTTAAAAACTACCCTTGTCTTCTTTATTTTCAACCCCTTATAGGTAAAACTAGTGCTTGGTCAACCACGGCACAAATCGTGCAGTTGACCCATAGGATTTGGGAGAAAATTATAGAATACTATAAACTTCAAAAAGCTACCCATGCTCATATGTTTCAATACCTTACGTATAAATTGTCACTATTTGACCAATCTGCACAAAACCTTCGACGCTTACACTTTACGTAAGTAGAAATTTAAGGCTACTTAAGCCACTTATTTAATTAGAAAATTAAGATCTTGTATATTAAGATCTTGTACTGGAAGGATTAAGAAAGTATATTTTAAACTGTTTCAGTCATATTCTATATGGGATACATTTATGGGGTAATAGTTCCCATGTTAAAGAATATTGTTGTGTCAAAAAAGAATTATTAGGATTATGCTAAGTAAGAAGCCAGATGAACTTTGTAAACAATTATTTTTACTTTCTCTACTACATACCTATAGTAAGTAGGGGAAGTATTGCATTCCACCCAAAAATTCGATACCGAGATTTCACCAAAAATACATGTTTTGAGACCCCCTGAATCCAAAAAAAGCATTTTTGGAAACATGCCCGAGTGGTGTCTGTCTGTGAACAGCATAACTCAGAAAACGAACAGTCGGATAAACACCAAACTTGATATATGGGTTCAGTATCTTCCAGAGATGCGACACGAAGGTTTTCAAGAAAATCCCCCACCCCAGACTACCCTTTACATGGAACATTTTTCAAAAATTTTAATTTTCTCAAAAATGGCTCTAACTATTTTGATTAAAATATCATATGTTTAAGATATTTTCATGACAAATGAAATGTATATCTCGAATTTTCTGGGAATGTCACCAAAAGTATTCTTCATTGTGAACGACGTTTGCATAACTGGTAAACCATAAGAGATAGACTCAATTTTACTACACAAAAATGTAGATCGCGTTAAAATACACAATTTATGTCATATAAATTTTTTCTGTTGAGTGAACCATTTTCGAGATATTGCTTGTTATTCCCTTAAATTTTCCAATACTTATACTTTTTCTCAAATTCGTTATTCATTTTTTTGTAATTTTTTGGTAATGCAAAAAGAATGGAATACTCCACATAGCAACCAGCTCTTAAAATATTTGACTATCGCTTAAAGCCTAGCAATTCCCCTTGCATCTACAAGAAAATTAGCAATAAGATTAACATCTCGATTAACATGAAGCCTATGCAGAATAAGCGTTTGTAAAAATATTTTGTACAAGAGTAGAGAAAGTCATGTGAGTGTATACATAAGATTTTTTCATTTGAAGATACTTACTGTTTTTAATTTATTTATATTTTATGTTTTGGTATATGTGCATTCCCATTTGCATCTGTATAATGTAAGACTAGACACTCATAATATTGATACTAGAAACAAACATAAATTAAATATACTTAATTGTAGACTCGCTATGACGAAGGAGACTTATTATATTAAGGCTATAGAATTCTATAATAAGTTAGATATTAAATTAGATCATTGGACATGAGTGTTTTTAAAAGAATGCTTTTTAATTGTCTAGTGGAAAAGTCATTTTATTCGATTAGTGATTTTAATCATTATTCTGTAATTGAGTATTAAGTTATGCATGATTATGTTCTTTGACAATATCCTTTTCCTGTATAACTATGATCTTGGACAAATAAACTGATTGATTGATTGATTTAAAAATGATACCTACCCTTATTTTCAACCCCGTACTTAAGAAGTCCAATAAGGTCAGTGCAACTTCTAATCTTCAGTAACTTTACTGGTTTAATTTTGTTTTTAGAGAAATTCTATTTAGAATCCTGCAGGAATAAAATCAAGACTAAATTCTGGGCATTTACTTGTTTACTTTATTTCCGGCACTTTTTAAAATCTATTTCTTTCCTGAAGGATTTAAGCACCTCTGCTTACGTGGATAGCACATAGAGCACTTGATTGAAAAATCGTGTGTGTTACATTTACACGATTTTCTCTCCCCCCATTCTTCTACAGACTATTCTTACAAAAGTATATTCTTTATACTTTCTTAATGTCAATCGAGATGAAGATTAACAGAAATTCCATTGCACCATTATTTGTAGGTACAGGGGGCAGATAGAAGCGATAGTCAAATCTTTAAAAGTGGGTCGCTTTGAAATTCCACTCTTTGCTTAACCGCGAGAAACAAAGAAATCATAAGTTTGGTTCTTCAAATGAAGTGCAAGAAGCTCCATAGATACAATGACGTCTTAAAAATAAACTACACACAGTACTTCAGGGTAATTTCTTAGAGAACATTAATTTTATTTTTAAATACGTTTTATATATTTGTTTTACAAAACCATAGGGCATGGAATACATTTATAATTTACAATTGTTACTTATAATTTACTTTATAACATACTATTATTAATTGATACTTTTAAAATAAAAATGTGAAGCCTAGTTTACATTAATTGTTTTCTTTCTTTTTAGGTAAGTGTTCTTTGGCGAAGGCTGACTGTGCTGATGCTGGTGAGTAGCAGAGAATTCCGAATAATTTTACTGAAAAAAGAACGCAAGTTGTATTACTTAAAAAAGAAATATGATATGTAGTAGTCATACAACTCTCTGTCCGCCATTAACATTTCAAAGCATCCCGTGTATAATAATAAACTTCTAATCACTATGCGTTGATCAAGACAGAGAAATGTTTGTAGAAAATGATTTCAAATTGTGGACTGGTTACATGTAAAGTTGAAGTTTTCAGTTGTTTGTATTTAAAATCTGATGTATTGCATTCATATAACTTTCTCCACCCACTCATTTTAAAATGAACATTTGCAGAAAGGCTTTCATTACACATTTTGGTAGATACAGAAGCTTGTAGCGTTAGTCAAATCTTTAAAATCCTGATCGCTACATGCTGAATTTGAAATTCCTCTCTTTGCATGCCGCGATGTGATGTATTCCCACAACTTTCTCTTCGGTGACAAATTGACATATTTATTATATCGTACGAGTATGATAGTATTCATATAAAAATGATTATTCTATCCTCGCTTTTTCTCACGATATATTTTTACCTAGGGATTGTTTTAAATAAGAAAGTTTCAGTATGCGGAAACAGCATTCAAATGTTAATCGTGGAACAAGTTCTTATAACGGAGTCGGGGGAGAAGAAAGGAGGAGGTTTAAGCAAAACTCGCTAACTTTCATGCATGTCGGTTATTCGCTTAGTATAATATAAGTTTGCAGGAATATTTCACTACTACTGCTACGAAAAGATTTGAGACAAGTTTTTTAATGAGCTTTACGTTTGTGTAGCAAGTTTTTGTCTATTTTTTAAGATCTTGTTATACAACATTCAGTGAAGTAAAGAAAAGTTCACGGAATAATCCCAAAACTCAGGATATGAATTTTATTTCTCATGTATTAAACATATGACATTTTAATCAAAATCATTAGAGCAGTTTTTGAAAAAATATAAATGGTAAACATTTTTCATTTAAAGGATAGTTCGGGGCTGAGAGATTTACTTGAAAATCTTCGTGTCCCATTCATGGAAGATGTTGCATTTCCTTAATAAGTTTGGTATTTAATCGACTTTTCAGTTTTGAGTATGTTGTTCATAAACAGACATACATGCACGCGCGCGCATACACACACACACACCTAAAATTGTCTAAGGAACAATAAAAATTGTGATCATTATTTCATATATCCAAATAAAGAATGTACATGTTTTATTTATTAGTCCATGTAGATACTAGCTGTCTTAATAACTAATAATGTTGTTCGTTTACGGCAGAGGTGGCGAAAACGTGACTCGCGAGTCATTTTAACTCGCAGGCGCAGTTCCCCCTCTGGAACCGTCCGCGTTTGATTTGCACATGCTATTGAGTGATGCAGTGCGTGTTGCATATTTGGTGACTCGCGGAAGGAAGTCGTTTTCGCCACCCTTGTTTTACGGTGTTACAGCTATGAAATTCAGGTTAAGTAAACGCTCAGAAACATCTTAAAATTGCGATAAAGTGTTTGAAATAGTTAAAAATGGCGAAAAAGAAGTTGATCACGTGAACTTCTAATTTTGGTATTTCTAAGCTTATATAAAACATGTTTCAATTAAATAGTTTTTGCATTAGGAATTCACTGGATAACTCCCTTTTGCACTCTAAGAAGGTGCCCGATTTAATTGCGAAATTTGATTTTTAGAAAAAGGTTCGCGCGCGCGTTGTGTGTGTGTCTGTGAACAGCATAACACAAAAACGAAAAGTCGGATCAACACCAAACTTCGCATTCAAATTCAGTACCTTCCAAAGATGTGACACGGAGATTTTAAAGAAAATCCCCGTACCCCAAACTACTTTACATGGGACATATTTTGAAATTTTTTATTTTTTAAAGAAATGGCTATAACGATTTTGGTTAAAATACCAAATTAAGGATATTTGCATGACAATAAAATTTATATCTTGAACTTTCTGGGAATAGCCTTCGAAGTCCTCTTTACCCGGAAGGAATTTTGTACCTATGTGACCGGTAAACGTTAAGCGATAAACGAAGACGTATTACACAAGACATGTAGATATCTTTGAAACACGCAATTTATTTCAAATAACTTTTTTATGGCATCAGCCATTTCTGAGATATCCGTTATTAATTTTCGAATTGTTCAATAGTTAGCTATTCTTTTAAAGTCCAGCATATAACATCCAGCTCTTAAAAATTTGACTATCGCTGTTCCCTTTGTATATATAAAGAAATGTGTAATGTAGCTATTTCCACAAGAGTTTATTTGGATTAAAATGAAGTAGTTATAAAAATAAGCTTTAATAAGACTAGTTTGTATAATAAATGATAGAGGGTAGGGGAAGTCGTGTGAATGTATCGCAGATTTTTCATTTTTGAGTTACAAGCACAGACACAACTGAGTCCTTTTCTGAAAGTGACTTTTGTCTTCAGGGAATAGCTTAACCCTCGTTTCCGATGAAAACACAATATCGAATTGTTAGGTCTAACGCAATAAATACTTCATCCACCAAGCGCAAGTGATAGACAAAACAAAGATGTTGCCAATTCTGGGAAAATTCCAAAATAAGTTTTGATGTCAGAATGATTCTTGATTAGTCTACGCATTCGTTGGGAAGACGTATCAGTAATTAACACGGATAAATACACAATACCTACAATAAACGCAGCCGATATCCACTTATTTTTACTCTTTCTGAATTATTTATAACAGTAAGAGCCCGCAGCTTTGCTTGCGTTTTTGTATTAAATATGCGTATTTTAAAATGCTATTTTGGGTTTCACGGTAGTCTTTTATACACCTTAGCATGACTTGTTCGTCCAGAATCGAGGTATGCATTTGTGTGGTAAATTATCACTGACGTATCTCTCTTTTAAATTGTTTCATTTGTTTGCTTTGAACTGTAGGGGTTTTTAACGTTGGTTTTTCTAAATAAGTTTTTAACTATTAAACACATTCAGTCACTCCCACTTTCATACTTACGGACTCTGTGGGAGATAGATTAAAGAAAAATTCCCCTTCTCATCAGGAATCGAACCCGCACCTCTGGGTTGAGAGGACAGAGCGCTGATCTCTCGACCACAGACAGACAGACAGAGAGAGAGAGAGAGAGAGAGAGAGAGGGAGGGAGAGAGAGAGAGATACTGATGTATTATTTCAAGGATTGTATTAATCTGAAACACTTAAATTTTCCTGAAATATAAGGACTCTAGTGTGGGTTAAAGGTTATTTGGTTGCACAGCACGCGTTTATTGAGACTGTAATTTCAGAATCTGTGGTCTGTTTGTGTACATTTGGTGGATTTGAAACGTGATTGAAAGTTCTCTTTATGCAGTAGGATCTTTTTGTGAAATCCTCTTGCAACTGCAGGAAATGACCAGCAACGTGTTTGTGTGGGTGCTACCTGAGTGAAGCCCTCACCTGATCTCTATTCCTGTCCAAAAGGCCCCGGGCTAGGAGCCCTGACTTGCAAACACGGAGTATAACAATAGGGGGAAACATAGCCGTTGTATTTGTAGCTTTGACCAAACATAATGTCTCGGACGTGCCATTTTTAACATACCGGGGCCAGGCCAAGCTCCGGGTGTCGGAAGCAGACTGTGAAATTGTTTCGCGGGGTTGGGGAGGAAACCCCGAGCTAGCCCGTTTTGACCACCAGTGGCGGATAGTCAGCTGCCCTAGCACTTTCTTAGGCCAGTGCTTATAGGCTTTAACTCGTTGAATGATAAGAATCTGTGACAAACGATTTGATATTCCATGTCGCTTACCTATGGTTGGTAGAGAAAGTATTGTAACCCACCCAACAATTTCATACCGAAATTCTTCCGGAAGGAGACATTTTGAGGTCTACTGGATTCTTCACCTCAAAAGGTATTTCTAGAAAAATATCGGGAGAAGCAGAGAGAGGAGACAAGCATAAAGCACAAATGAAAACTTGCATAAATACCTAACCGTTTTAAAAATGGGATCTTTCAAGGATGCAATTTCACTCCAAAAAGCCCTTTGGTGGGAAATAGTTTCACGATTTTTTCTGTTCTAAAAAGTGTAACAAATTCGATTCAAAATCAAAAAATGTTAACATAATGACGTGACAAATAATATATGTAACTGAATTTTCAACTGAATATCAACTGAATCCCTTTTCAGTCTTAATTTTCTGTAACTAATGTTACATAAGAAATAGATAAAATCGTACTTCAGAAACAAATGCAGAGTTCATTAAAGTACACAGTTTAAATATTTGTCGTGGTATTCGAAATATTGTATGTTCCATGCTTATGTTTCAGAAGATTAAAATTTGGTGCTGCCAACATCCGCAATATTTAATTAGGTTTTTCCGTTCGTCCTTCTCATGATCTCGTTGCTGACACAAATCGGCTTGCAATACAAAATGAGTGACGTGTCGGTATGTTGCATGTAGTAATGAATCTTAAGCGAAGATATTTGGGCTTATTTTGATACATGTTTGAACCTATATGTCCTATTTGATGTACAGCATTTTTATACCGTATAATTTTCAATTGACAGTTTTTTTTTTGTATAAACGATTCGTTTTCTGAAAAACTGTAAATGCAGCACAGTTACATTTTATAAATATGAAGACAACACAGTTAATGATACTGCAGAACTTCTTAAAAGATAATGTGTCTCTTGGCGCCCATTACATAAAAATAACCTGTATAAATTTAGCAATAAAATGAACATATTAATTTATGATTTGCAAAAGTGGTTAAATACTGTGTTCATATGCTATAACAATTTCACAGCGGAATCTCAGGTTCTAAAGCTATCTTGCAAATTTAATGTTAATTTGAAGCCATTTCTAGGTAAACGTTTATCTCGAATATAACTTGGACAGAATTGCGTGTTATATGAACGTATGAATGTGAACGTGCAGTAGGTAGACAAAATAATTTTTCACAAAATATTTTACAGTATAAGAAAATCCCTTTACGCCAAGTCAGTTTGTTATTTTTGTGTTTTAGTTATAACCAATAGAGGATCTTGGAAGTAATTGTTCTTCCACATAAGCCGTGTGTTGGACAAGACTGGAAAACTAGAATCAGACGACTGAAAAAGTTCAACGCCATCGCCGGGATTTGAACCACGGATCCCAGGTTTCCCAGTTGTTAGAGCAATCGGGCGGAAACCAAGAGAAGACCTTGTTTCTTCAAATTTAAAGGACAAATGCTTGTATTATTCCAGATTTTTCCCGTGCTCAAAATTGCTTAACATCTCATTTTGAGTTCCTACAGTAGATTTAGCTGCATTAGTAATTGCTAACAGCTTAACCTGAGGGTCTCATATACAATGTAATATTGTTGTAATAAAATATGCGTTATTATCGCCTACAACCATGACAGTGAAAGTCAACGCTGCGTTCAGTTGCTTGTTACAAATAAAATATGTTGTAAATAATGCATTAAAATCAAGAGTTCTATAAAATTCAAGTGGTTGCAGCTAAAGCCCATAGAAAAAGTAAGTTTTATTTTATTATTTCGTTCACCCCTTTAATCTACAAAACTAAACAATGTTGATAATCTATTTCTTCAGGATTCTGACACCTTAGTAATTTGTATCCTTAACTGAAATTCGGAAGGGGTTCGAAGTTTGTTCTTAATATAAAATACAATGGTTATACGGCAAACCATGGTTTGAGATTTTTAGGAAATCGATTACATATTTAAAATTATATCTATAGAATTCAATAAGTTGCGCATAAATTATAATATTTATTTAAAGTCACGTGTACCAAAATTACGAATATAAAGTATGGTATTATGTATGGATTATTGTGTTAAGAATGTGTGATAAGGACTTAGGACAAATAAGCTACAACATGAGACACACTAAGCAAAAGTTTGAAAAGTAAACATCGTATAAAAGTAAAAAAGTGTTAGCAGTACCTATTTGTGTTGTAGCTTTTGAGGTTTTTTTCCCCCATAAACGTTCTCAAGCGTGTATTGTGTATTGTAACACAATTTAACACATTTAACTAAAACTAGCCTATCTCAATGGGAACAACGAAGGTGGTATTTGCTGGTAATTTTGTTCTTCCATATAAGCCGTGTTTAGGACAAGGTTGGAAAGGTAGAATCAGGTTGAAAAATTCAATGCCATAGCCGAAATTTGACCACGGATGCGAGTTAGTTCGAGAATTTAATGTCGTGCCGGCATAGTAACTCGGTTGAATACCGGAAACCGGAAGATAGGTGGTTCAAATCCCAGCTATGGCGCTGAATTTTTCAGTCTGAAACTACCCTTCAAGGTAAATTGATATTATGACGGATTCAAGTGGCCAGAACCTTTACAAAGGCGTGAAGGCATACATAGAAGGCAGCTGTTTTACTTACGAAACAGTCAAATGATATATTCACAGGGTTGTTTGTGTGTTGACACTCCTGGTATTCTGTAGGGTGTGTAAGTAGTTTTTTTTTCCATTGAGTGCAACGTCGCTCACATAAACAAACCTCCCCCCACAACAAGTCAGGTTGCTAGGCTCCCAACAATCACTATGCAAGTCCCTTCCCCAAGTAATCTTATGGTCCCACATAATGTATACTATATGGTGATATATATATATATAGATAAATTGATATGTCCTTTATACTGCTATTTTATTGCACAGGACCTTCTTTGCCCCTTAAGTCCCAGGCCCTACGACACGTGCCCGTCTTCCCCCTCTATGGGTGACCCTGACTATGTCTGCCAGTGCCGTGTAAGGCCAAGAAAATCCATAATGCCGCAAAAAAGCGGTTGTTTACAAAATATAATATATCTGAGCTTTTGGAGAAGTAAATAGTATTTCGGTTAAAGACTTCGCTCTGATGAGATGATGTCTGCTTCGATCCGCCACTGCTTCCATTCTTGTTGTGGTTGTATGAGAGTCACGAATGGCAAGAGGTTGATACACACGTAATATCTGGTTTCTGAAGAACATAAAAATAAAGGGTAGCATCCAGTAACAAAACAGGATTATATATATTTTCCCCCCACAATAAACAACTTCGAAAGGTAGTGAACCCATAAATCACAGCTATAGTCTGATTTAGTGGAATTTCTCGGCTTTTGTTTTATGCCATTTTTCTAAATTTTTATGGGCGAAGATGTACGGTGTGACCGTTTCCTGCTCTCGCTAGAAGAGGACAGAGTCAGTTTGGCTGGCGGCCTTTAACAAGCCAAAAGTTCTGCCAGTTTGTAAGCCTTTGAGATGGTTTAGTGTAGGGAAGCCTTGGGGTTCGTTAGCTCTTGTTGGCTACTAACATGTCTAATTGTCTCACCTTATTGTTCTATGTCAGCCCGAGGGTGGTCTGTCAACTAGAGCTTGCGGTTTAATTCGCGAAACGTAGAGAGTCTGAATTAAAAAAGGAAGGATGCCGTTTTTCTGCTCTGCTGTTTCTAAAAGATGATCTGATGAATTCAGAAACGCAAGGAACAGCACAGAAAGGGGGAAAAAGAAGAATTAGGTAGAAATGAAGTAGAGAAGGTGGAAGGGATCTGTTTCTTTCCATCTATTTTTGCAGATAAGGGAATCAAACTCGTAAACGTACACTGACGAGCATAAAAAGTGGCGAATTTCCTATCGCATTAGCGTTTTTCTCTCCTTAAGGTTTCCACCTTGTAGTAGTCAACCTTTGATTTCACCAGCCGATATTAATATTCTATGCGACTGACCTGAAAAACAATTCAGGGACACAAAAACGAACCAATGAACCATGTTATAATCGATGTGAAATGAAGGATTGGTTCGAATACCGCCTCAATGAGAGTTTCGCTACGATTGGTACACAAGGAAAGGCTAAACCAATACAACGTAACTCGGCCTTCTAGAGGAAGAGTGAAGAATTATTTGTACGTGTCGTTAAGGTGGACGACAGCTACGACATTTATATGAGAGCTTTCATCAGCGACATGGAGACGAAGGTCTAAGTTATTGGCGCCATCAGAAAAACGGTAGTGTAACATGAAGATACAATTTACGGGTGTCTTAAAAAAAAGTTCTTAACTTTCGTGTTTATTTCTGTTTTTATTATATTATATTTGCGCCAAAACTCAGCGAAGTATTGCCTTAATGGTACTTCGCTAGTGAGAACATGGACAATTAGTTTGTAATGTTACGTTCTGCAGTGCGGGAGGTTAAGTACCCTACCAGTCCAGTGGCTAGACGTAAGCTCGAGGAATGGAGCAGATCACGCTGGCAGAGGGTGGAGCTAAATTTGTCATTACCTATGTTCCATTATGAGCCACCTTTCATGAAAATCAGTATATGCATAGCGATAAGAGATGCGTTTAGCAACGTTTTACATTTTATTGTGGATGTTTTGGGGATGTAAATTTTCAGAGGTTTGAACCGATTTCAGCCAATTTGAAATGTGTTAACATATTTTCCACAAACTCGCGCTCTCTCTCTCGGCCTTTCCTTTCTCTATTTGGCAATGGTGTTAACTTATTATTCTCTTGTGGTCGGGTTTCCTGCACTTTTGGGGTTTTAATCATTAGGTCACTCTCTCTCTCTCTCTCTCTCTCTCTCTCTCTCATTCATACTTCCAGACTCTGGGGAGGATATGGAATAACAATAATCTTGGCTAGAGAAAAATTTTCACCTTCCCAGGTTGGAATCGAACCCGGGACCCCTCGCACAGCAGGCAGGTGATCTACGGGGCTAGCCTACAAATTCTTGTTTGTTTACTGTTCGTTAGTTGCTTCTGCGGATAGGAGAAGCCTAACTTACGCGTGCTCTGTGCCAGTAAACATCGTGGATCAAAAGTATTTAAGTCAGCAATCTTCCGTTATGCAAGTTGAAATTGGTAGGACATTGTTCATGTCTCAACCGCCGCTTTTTATTGGGGAAGAAATAACATCGCTCTTTTATTTTTCTCAAAAATGACTTAAGAATTATAATAGCGTCACGATAAATAAAATGTACCTACGTCTGAAGTACTTTTATACAATACAGTGTCTCAGCACACTAAATTTGGAGAAATGAAATTTGAGGACAGGAGTGCAAAACTTAATAAAACACCTTCACTAATGTTCATAATTAAATAACAGCACTTGGTGATTAAATCATTTGTTTTTCAAAATATCAAATTCCTTATTGTACTTGTTCTTTGAATTAAATAATTCACTTACCTGATTGTGTTCTTTATAGTGCATAAAAAATCTGTGCAACGAAATTTTGTTCCACCTGTTAGTTGCATATAATATTTCAAAGCTCTGTCGTTAATATGGTTGCTTTGCGTCTAGATTTAACTGATAAATATTAAAATAAATACAAAAAATGCTGCTCAGAATTCCGTATCGCATAACGTTGCATCTTCCTGCCAAATTGCATTTGTCTTTGTTGAACAGTTATTAGGGGGAAAAAAGTATTATCTAAAGCAGATACGCCATTCTGTGTTTCTCCGTAGTATTCCCCTCTTCAGTTTTGTGTCTTGCGGATAGCTGGACTCTATGGTGACGTTGTGCAGATAGAATAGGCAATAAGCAGACCGAAAAATAAAACCAGGGAATGGGTATAACATCGTGTCTTACCTGTTGGCAACCCTGTGCTAGAAAATTGGTATAAAAATCTTTATTTCATTATTAAGAACTATTCACTTGTGACTTAATGCTGGCAATGGACAAATTCCCTTCATCCCATAGGTAAGTCCTATAATATTAAACAACGTATTTAAACATGATGCATATAACGATGCCCTCTAAAAGGGAGCATGACGGGTGATGTTCCGATATCGTTTCGTTTAACACTTTGCACATTGATTTCGTAAAGCTCGGGAAAGTGTTATTATACTATAATCTACCTAATTACCAAATTTAAAAGCCTAGACGTTTTTAACGATTCTGATGTATATTTTCGCTCAAAACATCCAATTTATGTCACATTATCACATTAAAGGTTTTGAAAGCATCCGCTGTTGCACTCCGTTCTATGATCGAATTACGTACAGATCGCCTGTAGCTACCACTCCTGGCGGCCACATTCGTCCTGTTTGTAATATTTATAAACATATACTGGAAGACGCAAACTGTAAAGACTTAAATGATATTTAAAGTTGCACAAAATAGTTAATTGTCCGTGTGATCGAGTGGTGAGCATACTGGATTCTGGTCCAAACTCCCGCCGGTGCGTAATAATTATTTTCTCTACCACGAAAAGAGTAGGTAGAGAATGTATTGCATTCCATCCAAAAATTTGATACCGGAAATACATGTTTTGTGATCCTGAATATAAAACACTTAGAAAAAAGTCCACATGTGTGTGTGTGTGTGTGTGAATAGCATAACTCAAAAACGAAAGGTCGGATAAATACCAAACTTGGTATTTAGGTTCGGTATCCAAAGGTGCGACACGAAGATTTTCTAGAAAATTCCTCCACCCACAACGATCCTTTATGTGTAACGTTTTTCTAACATTTTTATTTTCTAAAAAATGGTTCTAAGAATTTGATTAAAATACCATATATTAAAGATATTTACTTTACAAATAAAATGTATGTTTTGCATTTTCTAGGAATAGCCTGCGAAGTCCACTTCGTTTGGAAGAAATTTTGTATAATCTTGTATAACTGGTAAACGTTAAGCGATAGACGAGAATGTACTACACAAAAAATGTAGATCTCTTTAAAACACGCAATTTGTTTTAAATAAGTTTTTTTGTGGCATAAGCTATTTCTGACATATCCATTATTAAAGGTTCGAATTGTTCATTTCTTGATCATTCTCTTAAAGTCCTGTCAACATTCAATTGTTTCTCGCGATTGCATGGAAACAGTAAGGAATTTTAAGGCCAGCATATAGCGTCCTGTTCTTAAACATCTGACGTTTGCTATTCTCTTTGTATCGATAACGAAATGTGTAATTTAGCTATTTCTGCAAAGGTTTATTTGGATTACAATGTAGTATATAGAAAAATAAGCTTTAGTAAGAATAGTTTGTATTTCTACTAATAAACGACAGAGGATAGGGAAAGCCATTTGAATCTATCACATGAGATTTTTTTCTCTATAATTAGAATCATCCAAGTAAGTCTAAAACATATAGAAGCGTGAATGCGAGAGCATTTCTAAGTTCTAGAGAATTAAAATCCAATGTTTAAAACCAAACATCTGCTAGCCAAAAACACCATGGAGCTCGGCGCTTTGGTGTGGGGGAAACTTTCTGCCTCATGCCGAATGGCTCAAGTTCGAGTCTCAGTTGGGGTGAGCTAACCTGAACAAGAGTTTTTCCGGAGTTTTATTTTATCTTTAACAGCCTAATATCGGGTGACTCTAAGTTTAAAGACCGGTCTCATTTGCATTTTCCATTCACAATTCGATATGGCCGGACGTTGGAACTGTTTAATGAAATCTAAAAGGAAGATCCATAGAGTAGTTTAATGCGGCTTTATAAATCAAGCAGCAAATAATAAATAAAATATTTAAAATTTTCTAAGTAGTTTTGGCCTAACTTAAAACTTTTAACATTCAGATTAAAATTGCACATATAAAATTACTTGGAACACTAATTTGAGCAATCAATCGTAGCATAATATTAATTGGCTCGTTGATGTTGCCTTTGTGTAGAACAAGAAAATCCAGGGAGAGAGAGAGAGAGAGAGAGAGAGAGAGAATGAATGAATGAATGAACGAATGAATGAAGGAAAAACCCACAATAATAAAGAGTATGTATTTTTTCTTGTTTGCTTTCCTTCCTGCTTATGCTTCTTTTTTCGATTTTTCCTTTTAGAGCAGCAAAGAAGACAGTAAGATGGCTAAGAAAAATGGAAAACCAGAAATGTAAAAGGGAAGGAAGAAGGGGTTCTTTCATGCTGCTGTGGTCTTTAGTATAATGTCTTTTTTGCTGTAGAAATTTCGAGAGAAGCAGAAAGAAAAAAGGAAAAGGAAAATTTTGCTTTTTTCTTTGGTAACTGTAGACTACGAAGAAAAGTAAAATAGAAGAATAGAAGGAAAAATAGAAAATTAAAAGAATTCTTTCTTGAGTGTATGTGCACATAACGACCGAGTTTTATGTCGCTTGTTTCGAGAATGTTTTGATCTACTGGCGGAGCGACTTGTTATCTTAATTCGCTACTCTTCAGCAATTAGATTTCTTTGGGATTTCACTTGTATTTCTTAGCAGACTTGCCAACTCACTTTGTTTTCTTGTATATTTTGAGTACCTTCCAGAGGTTTCTCTTACATTGACTAATAGTTAATTGTCTTGTTATATTGCTGCAAAATTAAAATTAAATTGAGTTTCATTTATGGACGCTCTTTAACTACTATGGTCCTTAGCGTCCCATTCTATATTGGGCGTGAAAGACCGGAAATTTTGCTCAGAGGCCTCTTATCAGGCTTGAGGTTCTTTTACGTGTCGTAAATCTATGACACGGGACCACCGGCTTTACTTTCATTCCGAAGGAAGCCATGCTAAGGATATTCACGCCCGAAAAAAAAATCCATCGCCCTCCGCCGGGTTTGAACCCACGACCTCGGGAACTAGAGGCTAGCACGGTACCACTAGTCCACGGAGGAATACTGCTGCGGCATTGTTGTTATTTCTCACTTTCTTAATACATATTATTCCAAATTAGAATTTCTAAGCTTCTTAGCTATTTTGAACCCTTTTATTTATGATAATCCGAAATTAGCAAGGCAAATTTATCCTATTGTAGGCAACGTAGAACTGCTAATAGGTAAATATAAATAAGTATATTAAGATACCAGGTTGCTAAGTATTTTAACAATCAAGGGAAAGGATTAAAATACTAGCGAGGCGAGTGTTTTTATTTCCGATATTCTGTTATTATATAGTATTTTTGCACGATAGTTTTTATATAATAAACGATTAAAACTATTAATATTTATAATATGAACAGCTGATTTTAGCGGTCTATGCAAACTTGATTACACTAAACGCCGGAAGTGATTTAGTTAACATAATAGTAGGCCATGCCAGAATCGAGTGTAAGATGGGGGCATTTATGTAATGGAACTGAAAACTATTAAACTGAAGAAGCGTGGGAAATCGAGTATCCTTTTTAGTACCAAAAAAATCAAATACAGCTACGGAAAATAAGTGAAATTTTAAGTGTACAAAGTTCAATATATTTCATATTCAGTTATTTATTTCGTTTGCCTATGGGAATTTTACATGCATATTGCATATATAAAGAAAGGCAGTGGTTTTACTTACAATATTATATATTACGGCTTACTTATTTACGTCAAGAATTCTTAATTCAGTAACTTCATCTGTAAACCAAAGCAGCCGTTTCCTGTAACGATGAGAAAACTCGTCATATCGTGCAGAAGATTGATTTTTGCATTGTCTAGCACATTTCTACAGTTTGCATTGTACCAAATAATTCCATATCGATATTTCATTGGAAGTACGTGTTTTGAAGTTCCCTGAATAAAAAGAGCGCTTTTAAAGAGCGCGCGCGCGTGTTGTGTATGTGAGTGTGAACATAATTAAAAAACAGCAAGTTGGATGATGATTGCCATTAACTTCCAAGTTTGTGATACGAAGCTTTTCAAGAATAAACCCCACGCTAAACTATCCTTCACTTGGAAAACGTTTTGTTACTTTTGCTTTTTAAAATTGCTCTAAAATACTTTATTTAGGATATTTACACGACAAATAAAATGCATATCTTCAATTTTTTTACGAATAGCCTCTACTTTATCGGAATGAATTTTATATATCTGGATAGACATAAGAGATAGAGATAGATATAAGAAGAACTATAATAGACAAAATCTCACCTCACAAAAAGTGTAGATTTCTCTAAAATACAATTTATTTGAAATAACTGTTTTTGTGGTAGCATCAGCCATTTCCTGCACATTTTGGTTTAAATGCTTCATTACTCAAGTCATTGTTTGAAATACTGTCACCATTCAATTGTTTCTCACGATGTCATACAAAGAGTGTAGGATGTCAAATCCAGCCTACATTATAAAGATTTAACTTTCTCTTCAGCCTCTTGTACCTCCCCCCCCCCCGAACCTACAATGAAATGCGTAATGAAACTATTTCTGCCAACATTTATCTGGATTAACCTCAGCTAGATAGAAAAATAAGCTTTTGTAAGAATAGTTTGTAGAAGCTATAGGAAACAGCGGCTAGAGAAAGTTATGTGAATGTAACTTATCAATATTTATCCCACAGCAATTAAATACGATAACGGAATGAAAAGTAAGCTTTTATAGAATACTACTACCACTACCACTATTCGAGCGCGCGAATCTGTTTGGTATCAAATGACCTCTCGCTTCATCTATAACCATGAAGGTATTAGTTGATAACATGGCTTTCTGTACCGATTATACCAATTGCAGAAATCCTTATGCAGGGTAACACATATTATTAAGGCAACGCATCGGTGAAATTAGGTAAAAAAACGTGAAAATCATGCGACACTATTGGTTCTATATCAACAATTTTTCTATTTCAACAATTTTAACGCCTTAAATGACTATTTAATTGGTCCTTTACCATTTAGGTATAGCACCACATTGAACTTTCAACTCCATTTTTCTCAATTCCTTCTTTTTAGCATTTTTCACTATTCAAAATGTTCTTGAACCACAGTTTATCACTTATTAGCTTGACATTTTCAGGATAGCGTCAGGTATTGCGGATTTAAAAATTGTATTAAATACTTAAGTTATAATTAATTATTTTGCATAATTCAAACTGAAAAAGTGAATAACGCGTATACGGAAAAGTTTTCCCTCTTAAACTAATTAAAATTAAGAAAGGTCTGTCCAATAATTTATTTAAGTTTGTATACTTAGCTCAAATTAATAACTTGGAAGCAATACGATAAACTCCAGGAGCATTTTATATTACCATATCAAAAAGTGATTGTGAATAAAACGTTAATTATTATTTATTTACAAATACTTTATTCACAATTTACAATGTATTTACAAAGCCTTATAATAAAGATTTCCCATGTCACACAGAGAGCTCACAAATTTAATGTTTAAATTACAAAAACAACTGTGTTAAATTGTAAATAAATAAAAATCAGATAATTTTGCGCATTTTGACAAAAGTAGTATTGATGAATATTTAACGATAATAAATCTATTGTAGATTCAAGTTATTTATGCCATACTTTGTTTACCGTACAAGTGATTTCATTAAATAGCCACGGAGCATTTTATTGTAGTTAGCACAATATCGTCCTGTAGCTGTTTGGGGTTCTTGTATTGTCTCCATTGTACGAGGGCGATCAATGCACAGTATTTTTTTTACAAAAAGTTTAATAGTTAAAACAACAACACAAAATTACAAATAAACTTACACCTTTTACCTACTTTTTGACATAGTCACCAAGTTTCTCAACACATTTCCCCCATTGTGATACCAGTTAAAATATGCCATGTGCGTAGTAGCCCGTTTCCTTGGAGTATAGCCATCTGCAGACTGCTGATTTCATTTCCGCATCCGTCGCAAAGCGTTGGCCGGCCAGGAATTTCTTCAAGGGACCAAGCAGATGAAAGTCGGACGGCGCAAGGTCCGGACTGTATGGTGGATGCGGGAGCACCTCCCAACCAAATTTGGTGATTTTCTGACGGAATAACAGCAGAACATGGGGGCGAGCATTGTCATGAAGAATTTTGACATCGTCAGCATTCATGTTGTGGCGTTTGTCACGAAGGGCACGACGCAACTTCACCAAAGTACTCATGTAGGCTGCAGCATTCACAGTGGTCCCGTGTTCAGCAAAGTCCACCAATACAACCCGTGCATATCCCAGAACACCGTCACAAGTACTTTCCCAGCAGATTGAGTCACCATGAATTTTTTCTTCACTGGGGAACCAGCATGTTTCCACTCCATACTTGCCTGCTTGGTTTCGGGCGTGTAGTGGTATGCCCACGACTCAGCACTAGTGATGATTCCTTTCAGAAAGCCATGGCCTTCTGTGGTGTACCGCGTTAGGTATCCAAGCTTGTTATTCGTTCAAAACTGCCGTCTCAATGCCACTGACATTCTGCGTGGTTGCAGCTGCTACCGGCCTCCCGGAGCCTCACTAAGGCTCACACGGCCCTCTAGGAAGAATGCACACCACCTGGAGACAGTACATACAAATATCCCCATACACGCCACGCATGCCCCTGTGAATATCACTCGGTTTATGCCCTTTGGCCCAAAAATATTGAAACATACTTCTCTGCTCTTCAACACGTGGACGACAGTAACATGCGCGCCATCCTTGCTGCGTAGTTCACGCTTCTCTCGCTAGAGCTACACATGAAACAAAAAACACCTTCTATAGTGAAAACGTCATGCTATATCTGTGTGAAATTGCAACATTCCAGCTGCAATACCAAGGCCGAAAAAAATTATTGTGGGTTACTTTTCCATCCGCCCTCGTACAAATTATTTTGGTACTGTGCTCCTGTCTCCGAAAAATAGGCCTGTGACCACTATGTTGCAGATGTATGAGGCACTGAAAATCGGAATTGTAGGTTCATATGTGGTCTTCTTTTCTTTATCCACTTCCGTTGGCTGACTTAAGGGACACTGGGAGTGATTTTTCAAATTTCCATATTATTGTATGGATATTTCTGAAAATTTTACTGTGAGTCTATTGCTGTTAGATTAATGTGAACACTAAATTTCATTCAAGTTGGATAAACATTTTGGGAGTTATTAATTATTTCATAAATTTTATTATGTAAATGTATCGCATAATCAAAATTAACCACACGCATCAAAAGTTTAGAAAATTGGTTGACATTTTTGGAATTGAAGCTTTGGATCACTTGCAAAACAAAGTGTGATTTGAAAGTTCAATGAATTTTTATGAATGAATTATGATAATTTTGTTAATACTTTAGAAATTTGAATCTCTAAAATTCACAATTTTTTCATAAAAAGTATATTTTAAAAAAATATTATTAGCGTTAGGCATATTTTTGTCACATAGAATGTTACAACGGATACTTCTGCAGATTCTGAGAAATTTTAGCTGAATTTAAACAAAAGCTCATGCGCGTGGTTCATTTTGAAGTGTAAAAATAAAATTTTGAGAAAAACACTGATTTATAAAATATTATGCTGGGAAACAGTGAATTGTGTGCTTTGCAAATCAGAACTCTCCTGATTTATAATTCTGTGTGTTTGTAGTTCCATTTGTGTCCTTTTTCTGTACTTTTGTGCCCTTTTTGCCACCTGCAGATCCTTTCCTGTCTGTAGCAGCAAATCTCCTCCTCTCGTAGAGTCGAGTTTTATCAAGGTGTGACTGATCTTTATGGGACACTGGGACTGAATTTTGTAACTTTTTTGAAAGCTATTTACTGACAAATTGGTACATTTAATTAATGGGTAAATAGAGAAATGACTGTGAAAACTTCAAAGTTCTAGCTCAAATAGTTTCTTGAAGTTGTTGCAACCGCACATATGGTAAAAAAAGAATGTTTCCGGTAGTCTTCGCCCCAAGTTTAAAAATATTAGCTTTGTAATTTAACTGTTTCTTTAAATGTTATATATTTATGTTTGCCTCGGCTACGTCAGTATTATTGTTAGAGACATGAATTTCTTAACAGGATGTAGTACGGCTGAAAAATGTAGGCTTACACAGATTATAATTTTTTACTTCACTCCTTTTATTAATCCTTGACACAATATAAATAACACTTCACTGATATAGAGAGCTGTAAGATTATTTATTAATTACTTGCACTGTATAACTCGTAAACTATTTTTGTCTCACACTGAGTACGTATTAAACTTCTCGAGGACGCGTCTCGCGTCCGGTTAGGAACGCTGTCTACAAGCAACTGACTTCTGAATTTGTACTATTTGCCCTATTTCAGTTTCTGATTGGCTATTCCTACTTCAATAGTATACTTTTATTTGTCTTAAGCTTTTTTCTGGTTGTTGATTGGCTATTTTATAAACTCTCTCAAAAATTACATAATTATTGCTCCAAGAATTACCAGTAGCATTATTAAACTTTCTAATTCATTATTGTCTCAAGGCTACCTCATTGTTACCTCATTGTTAGCAACTTTTAACCTATTATTCTCACAGCTCCTACATTATTAAATTACGTAATACATTTACATAACATTATTGAACATGTACATAATAATATAAACATTAATACAAGGACAGTAATATAAATTTTATATGTTATTTATACACATATAGCTTTAAGGCGGGCTGTTATTGAATTTATATAGTATATAATTAGACTGATATCATTTAAGTGTTAAAAATACTGCCTCAAATTGCCCCCCCCTATTTAGAAATATTTAAAAATTGTTCTTTTTGTTTTGTCTCTTTAAATATTTTCTGAAAGTCTCCTGAATGAAAGAAACATAACTTTTTTATTATTACACTTCCTATTTTTCATTGTCACTTTTATTTAACACTCACTGGTTTTTCACTGCATTCGTATATAGCAGAATAATTTATTTTGTTCTTCCACGTGTTCGACACTTTAAGGTCAATGACCTGGTGTAAGGTCAATGATCTGGTGTTCAATGACCTGAGTGAAGTTTGTTTATTCATTATCACAGCCACTATTAAGCATTTTATTTGCTACTTTTAACACTTAATTAGGCATATTAACACTTGTTACCCTTTCTTTATAATTTATTTCTTAAGCATTTTTATATTTCTTGCAATTTCTAACAATTTATATCTTATACAATATAAATGCAGTTTCTATTAAAATTTCTTATGTTTTTCTTACTAACAATGGATTTTTTCTATTACATATTTTTATCTAAACTCTCTTTTGTTATATTGACAATTTGTTACATTTAGTAAAGATATTATTATACATTTTGTTTTTAAATTACATTGCTTTCCCCTTTTATGTTCCAGATACTTTATTTTATTTTTCTTCTTGTGCCACAGACTGTTTACATTTATACGGCTGTAACATTTGTTTGTGGAATCTTCCAATTATTTTATTTGTTTTATTGTTCCTAAGTTCGTATGTAGCAGTTCCAAATATATTTGATTTCTCCTATTTTCATTTGTGTATGAGCCACGCCCTCTAGCTCTTGTTCTCCCATTGTAATTACTATGTCCTCCACGTGTATATATTTCTGTATTTGTATTGTCTGTATGGTTATAGTTGTAGAAGTTTACCCTGTTTTGCATACTTCCTCTATGCTGAAATCGATTATTACCTCTGGGTGAAGTAGAATTCTGCTGATTCATCCTTTCCATTCTTACATAATTTATGTGTTCTTGTCTTCCTTGTTGTCTTGAATCTCTGATATTTTGTGTATTGTAATTGAATCTGTTTAGGCCCTGAAATTCATTACTTCTCCTATTTTCCTGGTGATAGCGTGTATTGTAAGGCATATCATTACGCCTATCACGCCTAATTTGCCTTCTCGCCTGACTCCAAATTTCGTTACCATTACTATTTCCTTGCTGTTCTAATGATGATATTAAGTCTGTCATCTCATAAATAGTATTAGGTCTTGCAATACGAATGTAGTTTTGTATGTGTAGAGGGTAGTGCCTGGTAATTAAACTAATAAAATATTCCTCATGCATGGCTGAAGTTAAATATCTAACACATCCTGCATAGTTTATAAGATAATCTGTCATTGATAAGTTGTCATCTCTACTATACTGTGAATAACTTAGTCTTGCCCTAATCTTTTGTTGCACAGTGGTATTCCAAAACTTATTCATAAATAAAACTAAATGTTTCAAAATTAATTTTACTGTCTGTTAGCATATGTAACCATTCTAAGGTTTTGTTATCCAAGCATTTTCTAACAAAATCATCTTTAATGCTTCAGGCACATTTTTCAATTTAAAATATTCTATTAAATAATGTATAAATTGTACTGGACTTGAGGAAGCATTAAAATTAGGTAATGGTAATTCATTAAGCACAGAATAATAGTTTGACTTTTGATTTGCTACATGCACACGTGTGTCATCATTATTGTTTTGTGTTTGAGAGGCTGGTGCTATGGAAAAAGCAGTAGCGTCTCTTGTGTTATTAGTTAACAAAGGTGATACACTTCTTTCTGCACTTGTATTATTGTCATGCATTTGATTAGCATATACAGAACTATTACATTTGCATTTACCTTTGGTACACTAGTACTTAAATTTTCAAAACTATTTCTAAGTTTATCTATTTCTTTGCTACTTTCTTGTACTTTATCTTTACTTTCATCTATCATTGACTTTACTTGTCCTTGACCTGTATTTGCTTCTTTTATTGCATCTGCATTTGTTTAAGCCATTTCATGCATTTTATTTATTTCCTCTGTAAAATATATTTGTACCTGTACAAGATCTGCATTTGTATTTTCTACCATTGTTTTTAATTCTTCACCCTGTTTATCTAACTTGTTATAAATACCCTGTTTAGTATTAGTAAGTTTCAGCTCTATTTCAGTTAAATTTTTATCAATTTGATTTGACCATTCTAGCTGATTGCAGCCTTTGTTTACTTTTAAATCTATATCTTTTTGAAGTGCTTTGGAAGATTGTACTATTTTTATTTCTAACCTCCTACTTTCAGCTTTGCTTTCTTTCATACAATTTTCTATTTGCTTAGCTACATCAATTTTGATACTAGATAGCTCTGTATTAGTTTCAGTTAACTTATTACTTAACTCTGCACTAGTTTCAGTTAATTTATTATTCATTTGTTTTCTGGTTTCATTTAACTCTCCTCTCATTTCAGCTAACTTATTATTATTTCCAGTTATCTTATTACTTAACTCTTTTTTTTTAGCTCTGCATTACTTTCAGTTATTGCTTTTATAGGGCACATAAATTGTTGTGAGAAGTTTTCTTCCTCTGGTTGGCTAGATGTTTGAGGGATAGTATCTCTTTCCATATCAATTTACAAATAACTATTCTTCTACATTTAACCTATTTGTTTCATCTAGCTCTGATTGTAAATTTACATTGTAATCTGTAATGGCTGACCTATCCTCTCCTACTTACATATTTTCATAGTTTTCTGTTTTCATTTTATTTTGTATATTTTCTTTTGTTTTAATTGGTTTGGAATTGCTCAATTTAAATTTACCACTTCTTAACAACATTAAATTATCTTAATAACAATATATTTTCTTAACTGTTTTGACAATTATTACATGTAAAGTATTAGAATTTTCTCACCTTTAGTTCTGGCTGTTAGTAAACCATTTTATTCTGGTGTTCTCTCTAGATTGTTGTTGAATTGTTGACTGCGTGCCCCGTACTCCGAAAGATTTGTTGCTGTCCTTGGATGATGTTGTTGATTTTGAAGTTCTCTGAAGTGAAGTCTTGTGGTTTCGTCGATTCTGGTAGTTCTATGATGTTCGGTGATCTCTTCTTTTCAGTTATTCCCGCCAATTGTCGCCTGTTCTGGCTCCACACAGCTGGGCGCCAATTTGAGAATGGCTTATTGTCTTTACGTTGTTTGCACCACGCTTTGGGCTCCAACTTGAGAAACGCGTTGTTGCTTCTCTGTATGGAAAGCCAGTTTGAAGTAGGAGTTGTATTGTATTGTAGTTTGTTGGGGAGCCGAACTTGAAGTTGCTGCAACCGCACGTATGGTAAAAAAAAAGTTTCCTGTAGCCTCCGCTCCAAGTTTAATATTATTAACTTTGTAATTTGACTGTTTCTTTAATGTTATATATTTATGTTTGCCTCGGCTGCGTCAGTATTATTGTTAGAGGCATGAATTTCTTAACAGAGTGTAGTACGGCTGAAGAATGTAGGCTTACACAGATTATAATTTCACTTCACTCCGCTTATTAATCCTTGGCACGATTTCAATAACGCTTCACTGATATAGAGAGATGTGAGATTCTTTTATTAATTACTTGCACTTTTTAAACACGTAAACTATTTTCGTCTCACCTTGAATAAGTATTAAACTTCTCAGGACGCGTTCCGCGTCCGGTTAGGAACGCTGTCTACAAGCAACTGACTTCTAAATTTGTACAATTTGCCCTATTTCAGTTTCTGAATGGCTAATCCTACTCCAATAGAATGCTTTTATTTAACTTAAGCATTTTTCTGGTTGTTGATTTGCTATTTTATTAAGTGTCTCAAAAATTACATTATTGTTGCTCCAAGAATTACCAGTAGCGTTATTAAACTTTCTAATTCATTTTTGCCTCAAGGCCACCTCATTGTTACCTCATTGTTAGCAACTTTTAACCTATTATTCTCACAGCTCCTACATTATTAAATTCCATAATACATTCAAATAACATTATTGAACATGTACATAATATAAAATTAATACAATGACTGTTACATGCATTTTATATATTATTTATACACATATTGCTTTAAGGCGGGATGTTATTATATTTAATAATTAGGCTGAAATCATCTAAAAGTTAAAAAAAGTACCTGTTAATATCATCGCATCAAAATGAATCGCAACACGTTTGTTAGGTGTTTCTAATATATACTTATACGAGGAAACTCTAAATATTTTCTTTTGTTAGTGGTAATAAGTAAGACTGGTTTTGTAGCAGAATTTTTCTCACAACTTTTCTTCTTTGATAAAAAGAACTCAAGTTGTTTACGATCATATGTATATTTTGCTCATATTCTTTCCCTATTCCTTTTGGAGGATCATTGTGGATTACAAGAGGCTTTATAATGACGATTATTATTTTTTAACTTCCCTGTTTCACGGGCTTCAAAATATTTAGAAGCAGGACCATTAGACGCAGGACTTTGTGGTCCACGTAGTAGATCAATAGCTGCATGTAGAAATCCAATGGCTTGACATAGTATGTTAAAATTTTGTGTGCACTTCATGAGTTTTATGTTCTGAGTACATGGTTCAATGTCAAAGCAATCAGAAGAAAGCTGTAGATTTATTGATTTTCACGGATACATTGCCTTCATGAAACTAAAATTAACTAATGGTGGAACACATTAAATTTAATATTTTGAGGTCTTCCAGACATTTTTATATCTCTGACATGTCCGTGTCCATGAAGTTTTGGTAATATTCCACTCACAGTTGCCGATTTGGATGATTTGATTGAAAAGTAAGCGTTATTTGTATGTAAGTATACTCGCGTGCATAAAATGTGGCCCATATTAGAACGGAGCTGTTTATGTTGATACTGACAAAATCTAGCCGCATCCCCTACCAGCGTGACCAGCTCTGTTTTTCGAGCTAATTCTAGCCACTGAATTAGTAGGATATTTTACCTCCCCCAACTGCCGAAGGGTAACATTACAACTTAAATCTTAGATTTTCATGCTACACTACCGCTTTATTAATGCCGGTTTTCTTATTGCCGTTTAGTAGCAGCAGTAACTTAACCTTTATCTCCATGTAGCTGGTGAAAGCTCTCATATATGTAAATGTCGTAGCTGTCGTTCAGTTTACCACACATTCAAATAATCCTTCACCGCTTCCTCTTGGAGGCCAAATTATTTGTAATTGGTTTAGCCCTTCCTTGCGTTCCAATCGCAGCAAAACTCTTTCATAGAGGTGGTATCCGAACCACCCCTCCATTTCACAAGATTATAAACATCGTTCATTGCTTAGTTTGTATAGCACTCTATTGTTTTTCAGGCCACTCGCATAGAGAACTGATATCGGCTGGGTGGAGTCAAAAGTTGATTACCCGAAGGTGAAAACCTTCTAGGGGAATGGGACACTTGTTATGCCCGACAGCATACGTGTTGTCACCAACGCCTTTCATAATAAAAATTTCAATGTTTAAATTTCAGTTTTTATAAAATGTTGCATATACTTATTTTTAAAAAGTGTTGTAAAATTAATCAAAAGCAAAACAAAAAAAACCTTTTGTATGATTGTTATTAGTATATGATAAAATGCGCTGTAAATTTCATGCGCTTAAATGCAATACAGTCATTTTATATTGAATACTGGAAAGTGTAAAACATTTCTTTTCTGGGAATAGCAAAATGAACTTTAATTGTACTATGACAATAATTGCACTTATGTCATAAAATAAGATTAAAAAAATTAAATGTGTATCGATTAAAGCTTTTTCTTCTCTTTTTAATTCCGTTTTTGGTCCATGTATTCACAGCGTATCAACGTATATTCCCTCCTTATTCATAATGCATATTTGCTTAGAAATTGTTTAAAATTAGGCAAACGGACTTGGTTACACTCATGACAGTGAATTAAAAGCTTCCTGTTCATAATACTGCGATATACTGTAATATACTGTTATAATACTGTATATACTATAGATCTACCGAGCGAATTTTTTTTTCGTGAGTTTTCCCGAGTCGTGAGGTGTATGCAAAAGTAGGCTTCTTTCATCCCCCGAATTTCCTGTCCTTCCATTTCGTTCCACTACTTATTTCATTCATTCTTCAGTCCGTTTGGTCTATTTTAGAGTTGGAAGTGTTGGCGATGCATGTTTTTTGCAGCGTGACAGGGGAAAAGGATGCTGTCTGTGAACTTTCTTCGGCTGGTTGCCGGGGTATAAGGATCGCCACCGCGGGGGGGGAGGGTGGACCCGATGTGGGGGTGCGGTCCTGGTCTGCCTGTCCGATTACCGGGTTGTCTATATATGGAAACTGTAGGGACCCTGTCATTGCCGTGCCGTCACACCTGTTTCTGGCCGCCCTTATCCCTCCGTCCTGGGGCACCCCCTTTTTGGGGCGTAAGCACAATATCCGAATTCACTGGATCGGTATCGACTCCCACCGATACATTTTCCACTCCATTCCATAATATACATCTCATTATGACATCACTATTATTATTTAAGTAACTTTTAAAATTTACTTTTAGACAGCGTGGGCTAAAAGTGGAAGTTTTAACATAGTGCACAGAACTAAAACCTTTCATTATCCCACTAGTGCGATACAATTTTTATTCCACTCCATTGTGAGCAGCTTTGGTTCCAAGTCCTATCACATGGCAATTACCCTTTGTATTTGCACATGTTTAATAACTCGACTTGGTTTGATTAGACTTTACTTTTCATAATGTCTTTTAATTTCTTATGGCGGTCGCATTATCTGTTCATAATACAAATCTTCGTACTTCAATTTAACGTAATTCGTTGCGGAGTTAACCTATACGTTATATTGGCAGCCTTGTGCTTTCTTTGATCTAAAACGTTATTTTTTATTGAGTATAACGTACATAAAGATTAAATGGCGGCAGTTATGAATTCAGAAGAAACTGAAATGGAAGAGCCAGATAAAATTACAGATGTAGCAGGAAGAATAAAACTAGAACTACTTAACCAAAATATATTCAGAAAGCAATATGATATAGCATTTAATCGCTTCAATGCCTAGTGTAAGGCAAAGCATGTTGAGAATAATATCGTTGAAAATGGCTGCTGGAGAATCAACATTACTGTTTTAAAATATTGTATTTTTCATTGTAAGCATGTTCTGTATTCTAAAGTGGTTGCGACATGACTTTATAATTAAAGCGACAATAAGGAATCTTTAAAAAAAAAAAATGACTTCTCGCTGCACACGAGAATTAATCTCGTTTTTAACGCTGTTTCTCTTGTTTCAAAAATCTCGCTATACACGCGAGCTTGATCCCGTTCTAAACGTAATTTCTCTTAGTTTCAGGAATCAATATATTATTTTATCGATATTTTACAAATTCGAGCGCTGTCTAAAAAATAGTATGTCACACGGGTTAAAAGGATCTTCTTCTTTTTTTTTTTTTTTGTTCGCAGAATAAAACCCTACTTTTAACACTTGCATCATATTCTACTATTATTTGATTTACTTTAAGTCGCTTTAACTGCACGGTTATATGCGACTTCCCGTTGGGATTACAAAGATACAGTACATTAACAGTGCAATTTATAAGGATGGATATCGTAAAGTATTCATAAGAACAATGAACAAATAATAATACAAGTAAACAACCGTATATTGGTAAGGTGACACTGGTGAGTATTAATAAGATTAACACATATTAATAATTAATAAGTAGTCTAACATTTGCATTATGTGTACAACAAGTCAAAACTCTGATTATTTTTTTATGGAGTTGTATTGTTTGTAAGAAATTTAGAACAGTATTGAAGAACTGTGTTTGATCCAGCGTTGAAAGTTCGTTATGCAGGCTTACATTTGTTTGGCTATTCATCATAGAGGCTGCAGCTCGTAATGAGATATTTCACCGTTAGTTGACAAATTGCAATGGTTACACATTGGTGGGTTTTCACGAGACAGAAGGTATGAGTGTGTGAATGTGTGTGTCCAACACGCAGGCGAGTCAACACAGTGTGGTCCTACGGTGGAAACATTTTAAGGGTAGTTGGAATCGGCGGGAGTATGCACCTTTAGTTTGCTGCTGGACCGGCATGCAATTATTGTTTTCACTGTTGAGGTACACCTTGGATGAACCTGTCATCAGAAGTAATTGTTGTTAGTACGTAACGAATTCATGCAAAAAGCAATAATTATATATTTTTTCAAACATGGTGAATGTATACCTTTAAATAAAAGTTCAACTTTGGAAGCTTACACACACTAGGGTGGAAACGGCGATGCTACGAACAGAATAATTGCTATAACTTGAATGTTTCATTAAGCTCTATATGTATCTTAAGTAAACTTTTCTGTCATGTGATTCATGGCTTTGACGTTCAGTAAGATCAAAGAAGACTTTATGGGCTGTTGCCAGAAGATTAGATATTTGTTTTATTCTTCATGCCTACATCTTAAACATACTACATTTTAATTGAAGTCCTTTTTTTTTAAATCTTTATTTAAGATTCCCTCAAAGTCATATCGCGACCAGTGTAAAAACAATAACAGTAATATGATACAAATGCTAGTAGTCATGCTTTCAACATTAATGAGCATAATTTCAATATTACTAAACGTATTATAACATATTTTGTGACGTAATTACAACATTAGTGACCATGATTACCAAATTTTTAAACATAATCATGAAAGTAGAACACAATTAGGGCATTTATACATAGCGACATGTTTGTGATATTACAGTTCTGTGTTACAATTCATTATAATTGAAGTCCTTAAAACGAATTTGATGATAATATAATAATAAAGCATTTTTGGCACTGTCAAATGGATCTTTTTTTAGATTTTAATTAACTAATTGTTATTCAAGGGATCTTCAGCCTTTATTCCCGGGTAGTTAGCATATCGAGATAATGAGGTCAAATGTAGGTATTCCTCTACACCTAAGCGGTAGGGGGAAATAAACGAATGTTAACCACTTATATTGATTTCGATAAAGTATCTAATGGACGTTGTTTAATGGGCAAAGCTACCGTAATTCAGGTTGTGGAATGAAATTGGGGTGGTACTGGCCTTTAGTGGCTATTATTTGCTTCATTTGCAATCACTCACTGCAGGAGTATTCTTGCTTTTTTACTTTTTCTACTACTTATGGGAAAAAATTAAAAAGGTCTTAATAATAAAAACATATGTACGTGTATTCCAATTATTCTTAGTTAACTCCATAGGATAAATATATAATATTACATTTATTATTATATACTAAAGTATTTTCTTACAAGTAGACATATTCCATTTCTTTAGCAAATATAGAAAGTATTGCATTCCACTCAAAAATTCGATACCTAGTGTTCACCGGAAATGCACATTTTGAAACTCCCTGAATCCAGGAATAATTTCTAGAAAAGGGTACGTGAGAGACGGAGAGCATAACTCAAAAACGAAAAGTCGGTTAAATACCAAGCTTGGTATATAAGATCAGCGTCCTCCAAGGATGCGATTTCCCCCAAAAATAATTGATTAAAGTGTGTCTAAGATATTTGCATAAAAAATTAAATATCTTTAATTTCCTGAGAATAGTGTTTTAAGTCCACTTCATTCTTAATGAATTTTGTAAAAGTTGTAAACGTAAGAAATAGGCTAAAGCTTATCATACAACAAATGTAGATCTCTTTAAAACACGCAATTTATGTCAAATGAATTAGTTCGGGCATTGTGCGTTTCCGAGATATTCTTTATTATTGGTTTCAAGTACCTTTTACTTTTTCAACTGCTAAGTCCTTATTCATTTTTTTTTAAATGTTATTTATTCTCGTGGTCATTTAAAGATAACAGGATTTCAAAGCATTTAAAAGATTTGACTGTCGCTAATATACTACTCGTATTCCCCTATTTCCCTTGTACGTAGAAGGAAATATGTAATAAAAGCATTTCTGCAAATGTAGGTATCGATTAACATGAAATGGATAGAAGAATAGGCTTTTGTAATAACAGTTTGTTGAAGAATAGGTAGAGAAAATCATATGAATTAATGATCAGATTTTCTTTTCCTGGGGTTCAGAGATTATACGGAGTGGAATGAGAATTAATGCATTATTAAGATTATTCAAGGTGGGTATAGATAACAATAAACTTAATCCTTTTCTCTCTAGAATTAAGGGTTTAGGTAAAAACAAGACTATAATGATATTTTAGCTCCATTTATGGTAGGTCTTTGGATACTTTCAATTTTTCTTAGAAGAGCATTAAAGAGAAGAAATATCAAAACACAAAATTGTATCTTATAATTTTATCACAACTAATTGTAATCCTGATTTCGATTTGGTCCCTGGTAATGAAGTTAAAATGTTTTTCAAACATAGCATATTTTCTCTGCCTAGAATGGTTTGTAGTTGTTAAATTTATTTAATTACTCTAGCAACTGCCTAGCTCATATTAGCGTCTTCGGAATTTTGTCACACGTGGCTCTTTTATGGCCATTAAACCTACTGACATCAGACGTCATATTTAAACATAGTAAAATGACATCTTTCTCTGCTGGAATCCAACCCTAACTTTGGACGCAGAAAACAATAACACTTGTCTCCCAGGCCGGCACTAAATGTCGAGTTTTATGAAATATAACTAATTTTTTTTATTTTTAGTACAGCAATCTTCCTTTAAAATTGACATGTGCTATTCATCCTGTATATTTTCCAGTTTTGTACTTCACCATATCATTACATAATTGATTTATAACGTCAGAGAAATGGCTGCTGTTCCAACTTTCTTAGAACGGCTTTTTTATTTTGAAAGGAAGCTGTCTTTAGGGTCCTAACCCTCCTCTGCTATATCGCTGTCTGCGGAATCCGTATTTTATAAATATTTTATTTGTCACATGATAACGCGTGCTTTGTGACGGAGCCTTTGAAAGAAGGCATTGCAAGGGATTTGCGTCTAGTCATAGAAGTTTCCCCTTGTGTCGGGGCAACAATGGGGCACGGAAGGGAAAGAAATCCTGTTCCTTATGAAAAGGCGCATTTTCCAGCATGCCAGTAGACAAATAAGTGGGCTTATAACACGGCGCGTTGAATCAGCTATTTGTATGTGCAAGGGATTCTTTGCGGTGAAGCTAGCGCGATGACACAACCAGTGGCGTATCCTTCTTAACATGAATATCGTAAATTTGAAAAATTTTACTTCTATTGTGGGGGTATTTGTAAAGCTAGGGATTATACGCAGTAAAAATGTACCAAAATATGTCCGCAACTATACTTTAAAAATACACTTAAGTATGCATTAAAATGTTAAGGTATGTATTTGGGTATGAAAGAAACACCAAAAGTGGTCTATAGTTCGTGAAGTTGCTTGGCACAGTTTTAACCTATACCAGTAAATCAGTGTGCAATATGGGGATAAATAGGGAACAAAGATATGTAAAATGGAGAACAGGATATTGAAATAACCCTACGATATTCTTTTATGTTTAAGCACAATAATATTTTAAGAGATTTTTCTGTGCTTCAAATCAATTTTAAGAACTTTTTCCAAAATTTTTGCTACGAAGGAATGCCGTTTTTCAATTAAGAACAAGCCTGTAAGCTGAAAACGAAGACTCAACATCATAACGTGTGACCGTGGACAAACTTAAAAATAGGAACTCCTTAAACTTCCCTGGCATTTGATTCAGATATCTTTGTCCCTTAAACAAACATACAATTTTCCCCATACATCTTAAAGATTTTGTGCGCACCAATTTAAGATTTGCAAAAAGTCTCTACATAGCAGTGGTTTTAACCGAATAACTACTGGAAGAATCGTAAATAGGCGTTAGCTATACCGAGTCGTAGATGGGTGCGAAGATAGATTTAAAAGCTCTAATATACCTGAACAATAAGATATATATATATATATATATATATATATATATATATATATTTCTACTAAGGTTATATGCCACTTTGCATCTGAATAACTCGGACAGCAGTTAATAACACTAGTACTGTAACTGTATTCTCGCTGTTCTTAACTTCGAGAAGCAAATGCGAGCATATTAACAAAAACTCACGACACGATCCAAAGAATATTATACCTGCCAGCTACCTGTTTGAATAGTATCTCTATATTCGATGAAAAAAATTAGGGCGAGTGTCCAGTACCAGAGTTTTAACACAACATTCCGTTGCTAAAACTGCCATACACTCCAATTGACATGGATTTCTTAATCGTGTTTTCAAAAAATACTTTCAAATTTAGTAAATTGTAAATTTGTAGTGAAAAGCGAACCACTAAATATTATGGCGTATTAATAATTTGGGGGTTTCATTGTCATTACCAGGCATATTCTTGTTCTACATTGTCATTACCAGACATATTGTTGTTTTCCTTTTATGTTGGCTGGAATGACATCACTCTTGGCTGGGAGTTTTTGCTAGCCACGAGTGGTGGGGATATAGCGTCTGTCTTGCTGAGGATTCCGAGAGAAGCGGATCGCGCGTGCAAGCCGGCCTTTGGATCGATGGACATCTCCCCTCACCTTTCATATTTAATGATGTCGGAACACCAACCCATGTCGGTTGGGAAATAAATCTAGGAATGTGTAAGTAGATTTGTGTTATGGATTTTTACAGTGAAAAACCCACGCCTTCATCTTAACCTCCACACCATGTTTCGGTCCTCCGCAGCCAAGTGAGTATACATCCCCTCAATGTACGTGCTGGGTACTCAAAATTAATTTAATTTTTCATGTGACCTTTTAGGCCTCTACCCAGCATGTAACAATATGAAGTTATGCGCAAAACTAAGTGAATGTATGCATCTCCCCCAAAACCTCTCAAAATATGCAAAATAAAGAGCAACGCTGTCTTGAGCAGATAGTTCCGCGTAACAACGATTCATTAATTGAAGAGCTTTATTTAGGAAGGTCATTAGAGATCTTTCGGAAAATTATGTTTAATAATGCTGTTGAACTCGTGCTCTACATTGGTTTTGTATTGTCTCCAACTTACTTGTTCTAATGTGTTCATTTTGCAGTTATAGTTAACATTCCCATTTTTTTATTGTTTCATACTAAAAACAGAAATGACTGAAGAAGAGAAAAGGATAAGACTGATAAGACTTTAGATGTAACGCATTGATGCAAACATCGCACGGACGAGGTAGGAATTAGGTTGGGAGGGTGAGGGGACGAGAGCTGTGCGATCATTGGCCTTCCTAAAGGAAAACCACTATTTTCAGATAACGGGCTAATTTCCAGTTGGTCCAGCGTACGTATTATTTCAGAATTGGTAAATATTTAATTTCCGTTCCGTTTATTACTTTCTCTACTATGTATAGTAAGTAGGGGAAGTATTGTATTCCACCCAAAAATTCGATACCGAGATTTCACCGGAAATACATGTTTTGAGACCCCCTGAATCCAAAAAAAACAATTTTAGAAACGTGTGTGTGTGTGTGTGTGTGTGTGTCTGTGTCTGTCTGTCTGTCTGTCTGTCTGTGTGTGTCTGTGAACAGTATAACTCACAAACGAACAGTCGGATAAACACCAAACATGGTATTTAGGTTCAGTATCTTCCAGAGATGCGACACGAAGGTTTTCAAGAAAATTCCCCCATCCCAGATTACCCTTTACATGGAACATTTTTCGAAAATTTTAATTTTCTCTAAAATGGCTAACGATTTTGATTAAAATATCACATGTTTAAGATATTTTCATGACAAATAAAATGTATATTTCGAATTTTCTGGGGATGTCTCCAAAAGTATTCTTCATTGTGAACGACTTTTACATAACTGGTAAACCATAAGAGATAAACAAAATTTTACTACACAAAAAATGTAGATCGCGTTAAAATACACAATTTATGTCATATACATTTTTGTTGTTGAGTGAACCATTTTCGAGATATTGCTTGTTATTCCCATAAATTTTTCAATACTTATTTTCTCAAATGGGAATTCGTTACTCATTTTATCTTGGATATGCAGAGTATTAATCTGTGGCAAAGGGAATGGTGTTGCACCTAGCAACCAGCTATTAAGAGATATGTATGTGCTTAAAGGCTACTGTATTTCTATATTGCCCTTGTAAATATATATTCCCCTTACATCTACAAGAAAATTAGCAATAAGATAGAGTCTTCAAATGTTTATCTCGATTAACATGAAGTAGATGGAGAATAAGCGTTTGTAAAAATAGTTTGTACAAGAGTAGAGAAAGTCATGCGAGTGTAAGCATCAGTTCTTTTTAAACCGATGGTGAGTAAATAGTTAACTCTGTATCCGCGTTATAATAATATAACCATTGAAAGCAACTACTATGTAACTTTTGAACTAATCGTGCCATGTGCGTATCCTCACGGTCGGAGGATAACACATTCAAATATTCTCAATTATGAGCCAAATCATCCGCAACTCTCTTACCTATACTAGTTAGAGGAAGTATTGTTTTCCACACAAAAGTTCTATATCGATTTCACCGGAAACACGTTTTGATGCCTCCTCGAACTCACCCTCCAAAAATATAAAAAAGGTTCGTGCACGCGGTCTGTGTGGTGCTTACGTTCAGTATCTCTGAAGGAGGCTACACGGAAAATTTTCGAGAAAATCCCCCCACAGTAAACTACCCTTAACATGTACATTTCTTCGTTATGTTTTGCTTTCACAAAAGTAACTCACGATTTTGCTTAAAATAACACATTAAGATATTTGCAGGGCTAATAAGATGTGTGTCTTGAGTTGTTTGCTGTTAGCCTAGAAGTCACTTTCATTCTCAATGAATTTTGTGTAATTTTATATAACTTTTTAGCCATAAGAGTTTAGACAAAAACTTATTACATGGAAGATCTCATTAAAGCACAAAGTTCATTTCAGATTGGTTGTGGCATTAACCATTTCTAAGATAATTGTTTTTATTGGTTGGAATTATTACCATGCATTGTTTAAAGTGCCAAGTTTTTTCTGGTGACGTTGTGCAAAGAGTATGAAATTTCAAAGCATATATTTTTGGCCCCGATTTTTGAAGATTTGATTATCGCTTTTGCATCCTGTATTCCCTTTTACCTAAAATAAAATGTGTAATAAAACCATTTCTGCAAGCATATAGTCTGTATTTGCAGACCGCATACTGTGAAGTATATACAGAATAAACTTTCGTAAGATTATATATATAAAATAAATACTAGAACGATTACAATATACTACTGACATAGGTACATAATAAAAATGCAGTCACGGCACACACGCTATATATCGGACTATAAAGTCTTTCAGGCTAAAAGGAACATAAGCACTCTCAGTAAACGTAAAAGCAGCGTTTCTCTTATCCCCAAGATGGACTTCATAGTTCGATATTATAACATTTGTGTTGTGACTGCAGTTTTATTATGCATCTCGGTTCCTTATTGTGATCGCTCTAGATCTCTATTTGTTGTTTCACAGACTTGGGCTTTTGTGGCTATACATATCAAGTTGCATATATTTATTTTATATAAAAAATAATGCATAGAAAGTCATGTGAAGGTAATCTATCAACCTTTTTTTTCTCAAAATTAATTTCATTGTCTTTTGAAATTAATACATACATCTGAATTTAACAAAAGGCAGAGGTCTTGGTGCAAATGTTGGGACCACTATCTTATCTATAGAAAACAAGGTCTCGAACCTGCGGCCTTTTAACTAAGAGATAGAGCTATAGGTCTTACCTACATTTGTCTTGTCTCCGGAGGGAAATGATAAATAAAACATGGGTTCCCGAAGAGTTATATGGACCGGGCCAGGAACTCTGTTTCGCAAATTTTAAGGAAGAAGAATGTGGACGTGGTTTCCGTCTGCCCTCTACCGGAAACGTAACATATGGCGATGCTCCGGTGTGTGCTATCTGCCTCAACAGAAGTCGCAATCCAGTTATCGCTTCCTATAAATAGCCAACTCCTGGAAACGAAATTTATGGTCCAGCCCTTTGATTAAATTGTGACACAACGCTCTTCCTTTTCTCTGCTGCCGCGTCGGTCAGTTACTGCAGAACACTGTTCGTGCTTGTAGGGGTAGTGTTTTTGGGAATGCTTCTTCTTTTATCCGAACACAACGTCACAATGTTTACTCATATTCCTGTATCCAAATTAAGGCAATTTTGTTTTCCTTCCCCATTCAGTTCTGTCGTCCCAATCCTTTTCTTTCTCTGTGCCCTTTTGCCCTCTTCTTTTGCTATATTCACGTTTCCTTAAGACTGCCTTTCTTCCTAGTTTTCTGTGAAATCCAGTCCAAAGTATTCCTTGCTTTATCTGATTATTTTCTTTTGTTGCGCGCTTTTCCTAGCTTTCTTTTTTATATTCTGCAATGTATGTCATTTTGTTAACATTTACTGCTTATCTTAATGCCCCAATCTGAATGTTTATTTCATTTTTATACATCAGCTTCCATCTTATAGAATTAAATACTTTGCTTCAAGACAATAAAATGTTTTTTTCCAAAATTAATCTTAGTCTCCGATTATTAAATTCCCTTAGCAGTTTTCTTGCTATGTAACGAAGTCCGTTTGTGTGACTGTCGCTGTGTCGGAAATGCTGGAAACTTGAAAGTTTAGTACTTTCATTGTAGATCCATAAATAAAAGATCATATAATCATTTTACTTTCACTACAAGGGTGAATTTAAGGGTTTGAAATTTTATAAACCTCATAAGAAACACATTCACAGCGGTCACATACGACTATGAGCTTAATTGTGAACTTCCGATTAAGCCCAAATTCAACATTTCATTACTTGGACATCAAGACTAAAATGCGCTTTTTTTTAAAAAAAAATATTAAGTTTTATTTTCAGCTCTTGGTATAGAAAATTACACAATTGGCCAATTCGGTCACAAATGTGCACTTAAGCTTAAGGACTCGGTGAAAATTGTAGCTAATTTACAACTTTAAAAAACTGTCCGTACTCAGATTTTCAGCCCTTACGTACAAACCTATACTGTTATCTGGGCAAACGTTCGGACAATTACGCCAAAGGTCCAAGCAATTGTGACCTTTCAGTGGCTTCAAAAACTACCCCTATCGCTATTGTTGATGTATTGCATGCAGCCCAAAAAAACTCATATGGAGGTTTCACTGGAAATGTACGTTTTGAGGTCCCTGAATCCAAAAACGTAGTTTTAGAAAAAAATTCACTCTTGCTCGCTCACGAGTGTGTTTGTGGGAGGGAGAGAGAGAGAGAGAAAACAGTATAACTCAAAAACGAAACGTCGGTTAAATAACGAACTTGGTATTTAAGTTCGGTATCTTCTAAGGATGCGACACGAAAATTTTCAACAAAATCCCCTCACCTCAAACTGTTTACATGGAACATTTTTCATCTATTTCATTTTATAAATAATGGCCATAACGAGTTTAATTAAAATAGTATATCTTTAAGATATTTTATTGACAAAAAAATGTTATATCTTGAATTTTCTGTGAATAACCTATGAAGTCCTCTTCATTCTGAATGACTTCTACAGAATTGATAAACTGTAAGAAATAGACAAAAGTTTATTACACGATATAGATCTCGTTAAAATGCACAACTTGACTTTTTGTTTGTGAGTTAATAATTTCCGACATATTCCTCGTTGATTTGAATTTTCAAATAGTTACAGTTTCCTCAAATGGTAAATCCTTAATCTTTTCTCTCTCTCTCTCGTGGCCATGGAATTTCAAAGGCATTACATAATGACACTGTTTAAAAATCGACTTCTCTTTACCATCTGTATCCTACAACGGAATGTGTAAATGTGACGTGAAAGCTTACATAGATAAACAAGAAGTACCTAGAATTATAGAAGAATTGAAAATGTATCTGATTAATAGGAAGTACCTAGAATAATAATCTTTTATAAGAATAGTTTAAGAACCAAGAGAAATTACTTTCGGAGAAAATATCAAATCTATAAACTTCTTGCTTTTCACGATCTTAATTAATAAAAATAATTTCTGAAGACATGTACTTCGTTAATTTTATTTTCATAAAGATTTCCAACCATAATTTTCTCTTATCTTAAGAGTCTCTGGTGAGAAATTCAAATATTTGGTAAAAATTTGCATCGCAAGGAATTATTTGTGTCATAAAACATAATGAAAGGAACACCCAAGAAAGAAATTTCCTATAAGGGTAGAGAAGTGGCATTTTAAACAACACTCGTATGTACACTGACATTTAAATGCTTTCAATATACACTATAATATATGTTGTGTTTTTGTCCAGTTTTACTGTCACTTCACTAATGTGATTCAGTTCAGTTCTCATTGTCACTTCTTTAATGCGATCTGTTTCAATTTTTACTGTCACTTCACTTTTCCTCGTAGTGTAGTGGCGAATTGAAATACGCACGGAGTAGCCTTTTCTTCCTTCCGCTTTACTTGCTTGGACGTCGAACACAAGACTATCTAATCGCAGCACTTACAGTACGTTACAAGTGTCATCACAACCTGAAGTAGAATGGACAGATTTACCAGCGCTTTAAGTCGCATCAAAAACGAACTTGCTAATTCACTCACTGACCCACTCACTAACATGCATGCTTATACAGTGCGGTCGTTGTATGTCGACGCCACGGACTCGCGCATATGCGTGCTCCGCACAGTCTGTTACATTAAGGGTTTATCGTTCGTAACTCCCGCGTTACTTGCTCACGAGTGTAGTAACATGCACTATAATGAGTACTAACCTTGTTATAAGCGGTGTTGGAAGTGGTGTCCATCTGTGTGAAGACATTCCTAGTATCCTCGGATGAAATTCCATTCATAGACATAAATTCTTCTTGCGTAATGTTCCGTATTCTGTTTTTATGCTGTCTTTAAGTTCGTCTATAGTGTCGGGATTGTTCCTATAAGCTTTATCTTTTAGGGTTGCCCACAAATAAAAGCACCCATTTCAATTTTTTCCCTCCGTCAGAACATCTCGTTTTTGCTTCTTAGATTTAGCGTTTAGCGATCCCGTTGTCCTAAACTTATTAACCAGACGTTTCTCTACTGAAACTGGAATACCAGGAAATTTCTCCTCAAATTATCTACACACCTATTTGCATGATTTGGTTTTTACGTATATAACGTATATAAAAACTCGTTGCTCAAGCGTGAATATGTCGCCAGTGGACTAATAAGAAGGCATTAACACTCTTAAGCAAATCACACACAACATAGATGCCTTGAATAACTTTCACCTTTGAGATGCACAACTCTCTATACAGCACGAACACAAAGCAGCGAGTGAAGCATAGTTGATAAGGATAACCTTGAACGCATCATGCGCCGCCATTTGCGTATCGAAAATTACCGAAGTTACTGCAGTACAACTGCTACGCATGCAGCTGGTCTGTGGTCTCACCTTAAAACGACCACACTGTGTATAGCCACTGGGGTTTTCGAGATGATTCTAGAATGTTCGCGGGAAGCGGGGAGAAAGAAACTTTCAGAAGAATGTGGTAATCTCTCGATAGCGCTCCTAGTGTTTACGCTGAGCGAGAGCACTACTCCATTCTACGCTATACTTGAGACCCATAGCTTTGTCGCAATAGAACCTAATACAAAAAAAATCTATGTTACACTCACATGACTTTCTCTACTCTTGTACAAACTATTTTTACAAACGCTTATTCTCCATCTACTTCATTTAATCGAGATAAACATTTGCAGACTCTATCTTATTGCTACTTTTCTTGTAGATGTAAGGGGAATATATATTTACAAGGACAATATAGAAATACAGCAGCCTTTAAGCAAATACATATCTCTTAATAGCTGGTTGCTAGGTGCAGCACCATTCCCTTTGCCACAGATTAATACTCTTTGCATATGCAAGACAAAAAAAGAATAACGAATTTCCATTTTAAAAAAATTAGTATTGAAAAATTTAAGGGAATAACAAGCAATATCTCGAAAATGGTTCACTCAACAAAAAAAATGCATATGACATCAATTGTGTATTTTAACGCGATCTACATTTTTTGTGCTGTAAAATTTTGTCTATCTCTTATGGTTTACCAGTTATGCAAAAGTCGTTCACAATGAAGAATACTTTTGGAGACATTCCCAGAAAATTCAAGATATAAATTTTATTTGTCATCAAAATATCTTAAACCTATGATATTTTAATCAAAATCGTTAGGGCCATTTTTGAGAAAATTAAAATTTTCGAAAAATCTTCCATGTAAAGGGTAATCTGGGGTGGGGGAATTTTCTTGAAAAGCTTCGTGTCGCATCTCTGGAAGATACTGAACCTAAATACCAAGTTTGTGTTTATCCGATTGTTCGTTTCTGAGTTATGCTGTTCACAGACAGACACACACAGACACACCCACGGACATGTTTCCAAAAATGCTTTTTTTGGATTCAGGGGTCTCAAAACATATATTTCCGGTGAAATCTCGGTATCGAATTTTTGGGTGGAATACAATACTTCCCCTACTTACTATACTTAGTAGAGAAAGTAATATATATTTACCAACAGTTTCTATAATGTTCATGTTAGTCTCAAGTTTGTCTTTCTTTTCTTTCCTTCTTCTCTTTCTCTCTCACTCTTGGAACGGGGAATAGACGTAGTTGTTACTAGAATCCGTTTTCGTTTAAGTAGAAGACTTGTAACCGCAATATAAGTGGGCAAGCATGCCTATCTTTACTTAATCGACCTGAAGATATTGCTGTGCTGCATGTCTCAGGAATTATTAGGAACTGGCGTACCACACGCTTTACACTTTTTAGGTTTATCTATGTGGGGGCAGTTGTGATTTATCGTCTTCCAAAGTTATATAGTTTGTTTCAACCATTCGATGTTAAAATGTCTTGTGTAAGAGTGTCGGAGTTGACACCGATGATAAAAGACAGCTAATGTAGTGACAAACGCGTGAAAGAATTAGGCGTCACTGCTGACCAGCAGAATGAGCGTTTCTTGTTGCAGTCGCTAGTCTTCCCTTTTGGGAGCATCTCGGAAACCATGAACCGGGGGCTACGTGACCGGGTTGGGATCGGCAAGAAAAAGTCATTGAAAATATTGAGTCCATGTATCCTGCCCTCTCCCTTTTCTTTGGCTCCCCTTCGCCGAGGGTTCCACGCTATCAATTGAGGAAACTTTGCCTAGCCATGAGCTGCGATATTCGACTTACGTGCCTCTAATCAATTCGGGGAAAGAAATTGGTACCTCAGTGAATACTTGCACAATTTGCAAGACGTGTTCCGAATTGAGGTTTGGAAACAAGCGAGTCACTTTCTCGACCGCGTTATTTGTATTGACTATCGCGTACAAATTCCTATCTGCATTCAGGTAATAAAAATACCTTGCAACCACGAGTTCATGTTTTCTTTTCTTGCACCGCTTAATATGCTGAAGGGGAATGACAAACTGGTCATTTTTACTTTCTCTACTATGTATAGTAAGTAGGGGAAGTATTGCATTCCACCCAAAAATTCGATACCGAGATTTCACCGGAACTACATGTTTTGAGACCCACTGAATAAAAAAAAAAAGCATTTTTGGAAACATGTCCGCGCGCGCGCGCGCGTGTGTGTGTGTCTGTGAACAGCATAACTCAGAAACGAACAGTCGGATAAACACCAAACTTGGTATTTAGGTTCAATATCTTCCAGAGATGCGACACCAAGATTTTCAGGAAAATCCCCCACACCAGATTACCCTTTACATGGAGCATTTTTCGAAAATTTTAATTTTCTCAAAAATGGCTCTAACGATTTTGATTAAAATATCATATGTTTAAGATATTTTCATGACAAATGAAATGTATATCTCGAATTTTCTGGGAATGTCTCCAAAAGTATTCTTCATTGTGAACGACTTTTGCATAACTGGTAAACCATAAGAGATAGACAAAATTTTACTACACAAAAAATGTAGATCGCGTTAAAATACATAATTTATGTCATATACATTTTTGTTGTTGAGTGAACCATTTTCGAGATATTGCTTGTTATTCCTTTAAATTTTCCAATACTTATTAATTTTTCTCAAATACGTTATTCATTTTTTTATGTCCTGGACATGCAAAGAGAATGGAATGCGCCACATAGCAACCAGCTCTTAATATATTTGACTATCGCTTAAAACCTACCATATTCACCTTGCATCTACAAGAAAATTAGCAATAAGATTGACATCTCGATTAACATGAAGCATATGGAGAATAAGCGTTTGTAAAAATAGTTTGTACAAGAGTAGAGAAAGTCATGTGGGTGTAACGCATAAGATTTTTTTCAAATGGAGACCTATGCCTTGGACAGTGTAAGGCGTCAAAATTGTACTAGGCTTCGGATATGGTGATGGGTGTGGCTTCTTATTTTGTCAAAAGCCTCTTACAACCAGCAATGTTAACTACTATAAACCCACAGGGCTCAGTGTATGTTTTGGAAATATAATGATTATTCTGAGCACTAATGGAAAATAATTTGCGAATACCTCTTTTAGAAAGGTAGAATCAGACCGAAAAAAACTATGCCTTAGCCAAGGCTTAAACCAGAATTTTGTTGCAGACTGTTGCTCTGACCAACTGAGACCATGACAACATGGCATTAAATTCCCGAACTGGCTCGCATTTTTAACGGCAAACCATAAATTCACATACCGCAATGACGACTTACAGTATCGTAATTAATTTAAATTCCAAGATTCATAGTTATTCACTATTAGGCTAATCAGTTTTTCTGTCTGCGTCTCGCTTTTCAGCTTTAGCCTTCACAAGGCGCGTGTAGAAGAACAATTGATCCCGTTCCCAGCCTCCGGGTTCCCGTTAACTGTGAGCATTCAAGTTATAACTAGGGACGACACTTTGTCCCAGTTCGCGCGAGGTTCACTGGTACTGCAGTATAGAGCACCTGTGTTTACTAGTAAATAAGAGCAGAGCATCGACAGCTCGTTCTCCGACGCAGGACAAACAGAATGCACTTACCTTTGAACCCATGGCCTCCGTGACGTCAATATAGGCAAGGAACCACCAGCCTAAAATAAGTTCACGCCAAGACGAAGTGCTGTCCTTTATTATAACACACTCAACTTTGCTGTTTACGTAACGTTTTCGTTTCCATTTATTATGAATCAACTTTAAAGCTATGAAAAGTTGTATTTGTAAGCATGTAACAAATTCTAGCGTCACTTTTTAAAATCTTAGTTTGCCCGGACTGTTGTCAAGCTACGACACTGCATATTTCAAATAAACTATTGCATATACAAAAGACAAGCTCAAAAATGTGGGATACAGCCCGGTCAGGTGATAACCGTAGTCCATTTATATTATTTAACATATCTACAGCTACAAAATTTGCGCTACATTAAATTCATCAAAAAAACGCAAACCTTTATGAAGGTCTTCAGGGGCAATGATTATCACGCGACTTTAAATAGCGCCATCGTTTGTTTATGAGGCATGAAATAGGGAGATGTAGTACACATCAGAATAGGGAGGCAGCAGACTAGGCTTCTGCGAACAAAATTAAGTTAAAGTTTAATTACCGTGTGCGGTCATAGACCCCACTCATCACGGTAAGAATTAGTATATGATTTAAAGACTTAGTTTTAGATATAAAAGAGGATATATTTTAGTTTTCAAATAACCGTGAAAGAAATTTACGTTTATCGTATCTAAAAAAAAAAAAAAAAAAAAAAAAAAGCACTCAGCAAAAAATATACAGCGTGTGTATGTTAAAATCACATTCCTATGTGCAGTGAATTGAAAAAAAAAATAGAATATCAACACATTTGTCTTAAACAATAACACAGGGAAGAAAGAAAGAAAGAAAGAAAGAAAGAGAGAGGGAGAGAGTAAAAGGAAGGAAGGAAGATTTTCTCACTTATTAGCAGATCATTTGTGACACTGAAAACCGGTTTACTGAGACTGCCTTCATTTTGTGGGACAGTTTTTCTCTAAAATAGCAATGCTCACTCAAAACAGGATAAATGAGCTTTTCTGTTTCGTGACAATCGCCATAACCTACAGTCTCTGTCGGGAACGAAGGCGGTAAATGGCGTTTGCCGCACAAATGGTTGCCAGAAAGGGGAAGAGTAGGGGTCGCAAGTAAGTGGCGGTTTGGTGTCAAGAGAGTCACACATTATTTTGTTGCTAAATGTTAATGCCCTAAAATAATGCGTGACTTACCATATTTTTCATCGTTGGATTCTCCTTCAGAGTAGTGTCACGAATACTCGCAATGGAGTCGAAATTATCAAATGCCACTGTTAACAATAAGCAGGTTCACACAAACATACTTTGAAACAGATTACTTCTAATTGACTAGGAAGCACCTAAGTATGACTTTGCGGAGCTTTTACTAAAGGGCAACCTCCTTCGTTCTTGACGAGGCTAATTTATTCTTCCGCCATCCACTTAGTTTTATCAAGACATGCCACTGTCTTCCGTTTGATCTCTTTTTCTACCGGAATTACAAGTCAACTCCATTTTTTTCAAAACAAATCATTAAAAGGAGTACACAATTAAAATTAACGTAGTGCGGTGAGAATTACCGCGGTTGAATTTTATGTTTTTATTTACGTTCTAGAAGAGATATAAAGAGAATCCTGAAATCGTCGATGCGTTTATATGTAAACTGGAAACTATGGAGGGGTTGACAACAATAATCACCAAGAAAACATGCGGTCTTAAAGACCGCGCCATATTTCTCACGGACAATAAACAAGCTAAGTGAATTATCTTTATTACGCTTCATCATGGTTTTGGTTTGGGCTTTTTGGAGGTAAAGGGTCTTCATTAACTTGCTATGAAAATATATTGTTTCAACTGCAGAGATAATTTTAATGAAACTTAATTTCCGTGTTCCTAATTTTTAATTGGATCAGAATTCGCAGAATGTTGAACATCCTTAGCAGGAAAGAACATTAAGGAAAATGAAAGAAAGCAAAAAGATCACATTGCATTATTCAAGCACTACTTTCTCATAATGGTATAGATTGGATACCAAGTTTGCATATATTTTACCGCCGTATTTACTTTAATGTGGATGGTTCTGTAAACTCATAACGTTCCTCTAACGAGATAAAGGTTTTTAATTCTCCTGGCCTTCAAGATGTCGAACTCTAGGCCTCACTTTAGCTCTCCTTTTTTTATGTAATTTATGCAAAGAAGAAAGTAAGAATGGAAAAAGGGGGGTTCTTTATATTGAACTATGCAAATGATGTGCATATTGAAGGCATTTCCACGTCGATATCGATTTAATCGGAGGAAGGGTGAGGAACTTTTTAACATGGTAACGTGCAGAGGGAGACTTTCTGAAGATTTGAATGAAAGAACAAGGGGAGCCATCTTCATTACTGGAATATCAATATTTGTGCTCTTGCTAAGTGATTTCTGTGCTCCATGTATCCACCTGTCTGTTAAAACTACCTACTACATTAACGCTTTCGCATGCAAACAGCTACCGGTCGCGCCGAGCTCATTCACTCTAATACGAATGCTTTCAGCACAAGTTGCGATAGAACATTTGTATTCCTTCTTTGGTTTACAATAGCAGATAAGTATTTTAGCTCTGCTGAACGTTGGCATGAGCCCTGTTGACCTCGTGCCGTGCACACCGTTTGTCCCACACTACGTTCGCAGAAAGCCAGTAGGAACCATGTCGGAACAATTATCTGAAAATATAAACGCAGTAATTACCTCTGTAAAACCGCGTATAACATGCTCATGTTTATTGCTCATGTAAATAAACACACCCAAAACCGTATGCCTATCAAAAATAAAACTTAAAAAGGGAACTAAAGTCGTAAATATTGAACGTCCATAGGCAATGCATCCCAAAGCTTATTAATGTCATGAGGAAAGAAAAAACCAAGCAGAGCAATTCCAGACTGATTCGTAGCTCAGTCGATAGAACAATTGCCTGTTGTGCGAGCGGTCCTGATTTCGATTCCCACCTGGCTCGGAAAATTTTTCTTTAAAGAATAAGTTTTCTCGGTATGCCCATAGTCTGTTTTGTAAAGTGTGTTTATGTTACCGATTATTAAATAAGCAATTTTCTCATAAACAAAATTTTAGGATTTCCGCTAGATAAAAATCTGCCAAGTGACACAATTATGGCAGTTAATCTACAATCAGACAACTCGGTCACTTAGTTATCGCAAGGTTAACAAACAAACAAAAAATAAGTGTTCTGGCTTCTTAACCCAGAGGTCTAAGTTCGATTCCCGGCTGGGGTGGGTAAACTTACTGTAATCAGAGTGTGGAATTAAGAATGTGAAAGTGAATGGGTGTTGAACAGTAAAAATCAACGTCAAGATTATAAAAAATGCCACCATATCCCATTAGGTTTATCTCTAATTAGGCTGTATGCGAATCGAAGCTTAACCTATATAATAAAGCCTTTCACCTAAGCAATCCTCTGATTATTGGCGCATCACTGCATACCTTTTAGTTTTCAGATATTGAGGGTAGAGGAAATTTTGTGTGGTTGTAAAATCTTTGACGTTGAAAAGCTTAAATGTTTTTCCTATACAAATTCTAAAACATTTAGCTGGCAGCACCCTCACTTAAAAACTAGAGATCTACTGTCCTACATGATATGCTTCAAACGCCAAAAAAAAAAATCATAAAATCTTATGATCTCAAAAACCCTTTTAAAAACCCCTGGTCAAAGTCTTTTGTCAGCTCCCCATTTTACTTACTCTTTCGTTTACCTGTAGTAACCAGAGAAAATATTTTATTACACTCAAAAATAGATTATTGACATTCATTGGAAATACACGATTACAGTTCCCCTTAATGCAAAACGCTCAATTTTAGAGAACGTTTTCTGTGTACGTGTGGGTGTGGGTAAGAGAGAGATAGAACAGCGTCACTAGAAAACAAGATTTTGATAAATACCAAACTTGATATATAAGTTCAGGGCCTTCGAAGGATGCAACTTGATTTCAAGAAAATCCCCCATCCCAACCATCTTCTGGAAAATTTTAACGATATTTATTTTCTCAAAACATGACTCTAAAAATTTTGAATGAAATACCTCATGTTGTAGATATATGCATGACTAATAAAACTAACGTTTTGCAAATATCCTGTGAAGTCCTTTTCATGATGAACGAATTTTGAACAGCTGTGCATCTGGTCAACATGAGATAACACAAAACCTTACTATACAAAAGAATTAGATCTCGTTAAAATGCACAATTTATGCTTTTTTTGTGACTTGTTCCGAGATATTAGTTGTTACTGTTATGACTTTTAAAATACCTATATTCCTCTGAAGTGCTAAGTCTACATTCATTTGCTCCTCGTGGTCATGCAAAGAGTGAATTTTCAAAGCCAAGTGTATAATCAGAAAACTTTTAAAGATTTAATGATCCTTTCAGTCTGTTTTATCCTCCTGCCGGATTAACCATTTCTACATCCTCACTTTTTTTTTAAATTTTACCAAACTGGATTCTATCTAATATAGCATATTATGGAACAACCAGTACAGTCTTTATACTGGTAGTAATTAAGACGCGAGTTTGTTTACGAAACGAGCGGTAGTACGTTTCATAATATTCATACGAGTGTCTTAATTACCATTATAGTCAAGTTGCATACGACTGTTTTTGGTCGATCACACTATAATTTCACAACTTTTGAATTTTTACAAAAAAGATCTTACGTTGTTAATTATGTGTAATTAAATGCTGATCGGATGGCAGCAGTGATGGCAGGGCCTTGGCGTCTTTGCGATTATTGCAACGCATGGCAACACTGTTGAGTCCACGCCGTAGTCATTGATCTTTTGTAGGTAACGTGAAAACAACACACATCGAAGCAAAGGAACTCATAAAGAATATTAAAATTACAATGAACAGAGTTTATTTTAAATACACATATTTCATTGTTTATCAGGGGAATGGATCACATTGGACTGCTGCTTTGAAGGTGTTAAAAGGTATGAGCGATAGGGGAGCTGCGCGCGCCGCCGGCTAAGATCATAATGAGTCGCTTAAGTATTATGGATGCCATAACCGTTCAGTTATGTTGGTGTAATCAGCGTATTATAGTGTGGTTGATTCAAAAACCATTTATGTAACATTTGAAAATGAGCTGCTTTTCCATCCCCAGGAGATGACTTATATTAGCTTGGGAGATAAACTCTTGACAGTCTCATTCTCCTATGAACAGCAAATTATTACTTTACCTGGGCTATTCCTATTGTAAGGTATTCATGCTAATTAGCTTAGAATTGATAGAAAACAATCGTTTTATATGAATCGTTTCACCCAATGAAAAGACAGTGAGCAGAGAAAATCATTTAGCTGTTAAACATCACAGTTTTTAACTTCCATTCACAGATTTAAATACAATATAACTAGTCAATGTTTGGGTGCTGGGAATGCATTCATTGACTTCCCAATGATTTACATTATAGAATGGTTTTAATTTGTGCCTGCTCGGTCATTAGCACTTCCCCGGCCTTTTTTGGCTGCAAATACTAGCTCGTTCTTTTTTGTACTTCACCGTTCATAATAGCGTTAATGTAAAATATGCAGTTTATGTGAGCATTATTAATTTAATATACCCGTAACTTGGGACAATGCACGCATTTTTGCTTGTTTATGAAACAAAATGTATGCCAAAATTTTGTCAAGCCTGTAAAATATGTGACAAAATGGTTGAATATCAACATTTTAGTCGTAGTGTATTACTGAATAAATTAGGTTGTAAAATGAATCGTAACTCTTGTGCTTGCTCAAAGATATCTTTTACATATTTTGTAAGATAAACAATTGCATGAAGTTACAGAAAACGTATTCACTTTTCAAAAATTACGTCAGTAGAATATATAAGACAGACCTGGCGCAGTTTTTTGCGTTTATATGGGAAAGGATAGGGAAAACGAGAGTAGATGCTAGGCTAGGAGAGCATCCAAGGAGGAAAAATGCGTTTATATGGGGGAGATAGGGATTACGAGGAGAGTTGTCAGGTTAGACAGGGTTGAAAGGGTAGAACGCACGTTTTGTACTGAAGAGATAGGGATTACAAGGCTAGATGTCGACTAGACAGGGTTTGAAAGGTCGGAATATATGCTTTATAAGGGAAAAGGATAGGGAACACGAGGGGAGATGCTAGGTTGAGAGAGTCTTCATGGAGGAAAATGAGTTTATATGGGGGGAGATAGGGAAAACGAGGGTAGATGCTAGGTTAGACAGAGGTTGAAGCAGGAGGAATGTGCTTTATATGAGCGTGGCAGGGAATACGAGTAGAAGCGCTAGGCTAGTCAGAGGTCGAGTAGAGTATACAATTATATACGAAAAATAGGGAGTAGATGATAATACTAGGCAGGTGCTGAAGAAGGGAGAGTATGCGTTTATATGAGAGAGATAGGGAATACGGGGAGAAATGCTAGGGAAGACAAGGACTGAAGGTATGTAGGGTGTTTTTCCAGAAGGGAAGAGTAAGAATTTCAGAGGTATTTAGAGCACAATATAACTATTTTAGAACACACTTAGAAGCTTTTTAGGCACATGTTTATCTAACTTTGCAGGTATGCTGACGATGTTTTAATGCGGTAGAACAGCCATTTGACATCCTCTTACTGGTTTTAAAATATTTTTAGACATAGATACAGATACGTGTTTTAGGGTATTGGTGTAAGCATTTTAGCCAGTGTACTAGGAATTGTGGAGCATTTTAGAGTTCATTTAGAGACATTTTAGGCACAGGTACAGATATTTTTTTGATATGAACAAGGCTTTCAGGACATTCTGATATGAGGCAGGGGAAATTTTAGATGTTTCAGCAGCATTTAGGGAACTGGAGCAGGTAGATTCAGGGTATTCATATAGGCTTCAGAATATTTCGAGGTGTTTTATGATGCTTTTAAGGTATTTTGACAATTTTCAATACGTTTTCAAAGCTCGTGCTAGAAGTGTTTGTGGCTCTTTAAAGGTATTTTAGGTTATGGATGAGGCATAGGCGCAGACCATTAAGAGTTCCTGAAGAGACTTTTGGAAAGTGTAGTGGCTGTTTTATAGGCTTCTGGAAAGAGTAGCGGGTGTTTTATCGGCTTTTGGATAAGTGTAGAGGCTGTTTTATTGGCTTTTGGAAAGTGCAGTGGCTATTTTATCGGCTTTTGGAAAGTGTAGTGGCTGTTTTATAGGCTTTGGAAAGAGTAGCGGCTGTTTTATCGGCTTTTGAATAAGTGTAGTGGCTGTTTTGTCGGCTTTGGATAAGTGTAGAGGCTGTTTTATTGGCTTTTGGAAAGTGCAGCGGCTATTTTATCGGCTTTTGGAAAGTGTAGTGGCTGTTTTATAGGCTTTGGAAAGAGTAGCAGCTGTTTTATCGGCTTTTGAATAAGTGTAGTGGCTGTTTTGTCGGCTTTGGATAAGTGTAGTGACTGTTTAGTGGCTTTTGGTAAATGTAGTGGCTGTTTTTATGAGGGCTTTTGGGAAATGGTTTTCAGGCATTCTCTCTTGTTTATAGAGTTTTTCTCTTGTATTACACAGGTCTTATGATCTATAACCATTTCTAACGTTTTTACAGTCATATCGGATCCTTTTATGGTCTTCTCAATATTCTAATGCTACCATGTATGAAAGTATGTAGAGATGCCTTTTATAACCCGACCTTAAGCTCTGATAATGATATTATTGTTTTTATTCAGCTTTTCTGTTTTTGTATGGTTAATTGTTGGCTAGGTGTATCGTCTTTACCAGTTAATTGGTGCTTTATTAGATAAGGATTGTAAGGGTAGGTGCCTCTCCCCTTTTATCTAGGCTTGAGACTAGCACTAGGATTTGCTCCTAATGGCAGGGTTACCGCCTCCCTTCTACATTCTTATTTTTTATTTATTCTTAGGTGTCTGCTAGATGTATACACAGTACATAGCAAACTTCCACTTTTTAAAGTTGTAGACTCACGAGAAAATTATCATCTAAGGATTAGATTCTCTTAGGCGCCGCTTGTAATGCTGTAATGGCCATATGCATATGTCGTTATTCCATCCTCAGCAACGACTCTTTTATCGTCGTATGGAATCAATGCAATTTTATTCACTTGCACTGTGGTAACAGCATGTTTTCGTGACAGGATCAGATTCATGGGTGTCCTTATTATTTCTCTGGCTTTAAGACAGTCTGTATAACTGTCGAATGTGATGTGCTGCTTAATAGCGCCACGTTTTATACCTTTAATCTTTTTTATGATTGAGCCGTGGATATCTAGCGCATACATCTTAGGTCGCAGTCCGACAAAGCGTTGGATGATTTTACCATTAGCCTCATCTTTAAATTTTCCAAGCACTTTCTTGTTTAGAGCTGAATAGCATATATGGTTTGTAGGATAATCAGCCGTATCCAGATGCTCAAGAAAACGTAGCTTGTCCTTGTACACATCTTCAGTTGTAACTTGATGGATGAATGAATCAGTGTCCATATACATCAGCTTCAGGTTTTCAACTCCATAATGCGGTAACAACACATCATAATGATAGTGGTACATTAATGTCTTGGAGATGTCCAACACACTCATTCCAATGTATATAGGCTTGTTGAACACGATCTGTCGGGAGGCCATATGCACAGCAGCTAGATTGGTAGCATATATTGTTCGATCGATAAACGTAGGCTTTGCAATTAACTTTTCCAGAGTCTTCTCGTTTGCCACCAACCGTATATCCACACGATTACGAAGGTTCTCCATTGTTTTTCCAAACATAGCATTGTTGAACAGTTTGTAGAGATCCTTCTCAAAATCATTTGCAGCCTTTTGTCGTAGTCTGTTGTTAAATTCCACATACGGTTTTAACCACTGTGACTGTCGGAATTGCAGCACACGATGGATTTTTGTTAGTTGTAGTCCATGACTAAGAGCTTGCTTCAAAGTCATGTAATGCACTACATACTTCTTTCGTGATCCAAGGTGAGGAATTAACTTCTTTGTAGTAGACTCCTTTGGTTTCAGACACTCAGGCAGGAATGGTAAATCATTATGCAGATCATGGAGTTCAGCAGGATACTCGATGTCAACTTCTAATATGTATCCATGAGGATCATCTTCTTCTAGTCTTTGTAAGTTTATTTCTTCAGGTGAAACCCACTGAAATCCACCAAAAGGAAGGGCGTGACACATTGCCCACCCATATTGGTTATTAGCGTCCTCATATGTGATGAATTGGGTTGGTCTCGACGGATCAAACTTTTCCATGTAAGTGTTATTAGCCTCTGCATACCGATGGGACACTTGGCATAAACCTCCTCTTATGCCGGATTCCACCATGAGTAGTTGGTCATAATCCTGTAACAGTTCCAGTTCGATTCCAGTATACAGCAACATGGCGTCCCATGTAAGTCCTGGAGAGGTAAAATAATGTGCTGGATCAACTTTGTGCGTTTTGAGAGTTTGCTCTCTGAATGTCTCAAAGACATCAGCTAGAAGAAGAACATCAGATATTAAGTAGAGGTCGCTGTATTCACCCAGGTTTCTCACATTGAACAGTCTCCATACATTTGTAGCATGTTCGTAGTCAGCATCACTAATTTCTTCTTCATTTAATTTATTGTAGAAGCAATCCTTAGGAGGCAGACAGGTTTCGTTCAAGACGTTCCATGAAGTGACGTAATCATAGGGAAATACACCCTTACGTGTCATCAACTTCATCTTGTCTTCTCCGAAGTACTTCAATGTTTCAGAGTACGATGTTAGATTTTTTACCAGCTTATCCAAGCTTGTACTCAGGAACCGAAAACTATCTACAAAACGGAGCTTTATATCTCCTACATACTTGGAGAATGAGATATAGCTTTCTTCAGAGCTAGGAATTACCTCCACACGGTCGCTTGTACATCCCAACTCCTTAACAGTGAAGTGTGAGTCATACCCACTGAGGTTGTGCATGAAGACAGGAATATATTTAGGCGTTTTACAGGCCAAATTGCATTCATTATGAAGACTTCCCCGATATTCACCACTGATGTGATCATGGTCGCGTACTTTATAGTTCTCTTCAGTAAAGGGTTTTCCACACAAGTAGCATACTATAGAAGACTCAAAATCCTTTTGCTGTTGATCTGTAAGTTTCAGGGGCATGACAGATTTGTATATATTATTAATCTCCTTTGCAAGGAATGACAGGTATTCCATAAACTTCTGAGCAGCATCATAACCACGATATACATAGGGATGCTTAGGAAGACCAGGTTCCAGATGTTCAACGCTGATTGATGGTTTAACGTAAACACAGAAGCTCATTGCTGTATGCTCTTGATAAGGGGTTGTATAAGAAGTTTCAGGACTGGGTATGCATGTATGACATGGAGCGAGAATGCTTTCAAAGTCTGCATAGATGACGTAAGGTAGTTTCAACATCCTTTCAAAATTTTTAAACTGTACAATTGATTTCTCCTTTGTAGGCATAACTACCCTTGCAACACCATGCTGATTACAGATGGATGCATGTTCTTGCAGCTTTTCCACTCCACTTCGTCCATACTGATTGTCAAAGTGAGTAAAGCACCGCTTACAGGTATATATCACTCCTTCATGCTTAGTTTTCTGACGTCGAACGAGCTTTTCAAAATTCTTGATATATACATAGTGATGTTTTCCACTACTGTCACTCAATAGTAGGAGGTCACGATGGTCAGGTAGCTCAGTGTCAGCAACCTTTATCGGATACACTTCATGCTTCTCATCCAGACCGAAAACGTTGATAGACATCCTATTAAGCTTCTCAAATTTAGGTATTTGAGAAAGTGGAGTAGGATAGGAAACGCAGCTGAAGTCGTACTTATCTTGAAGCTGTTTGTATTTACTCACACGCTGTGCATCCTTCTCGATGAATTTGGCTAGTACAGAATATATGAAGCATAGCTCATCAGTTAAATTCTGAATGTTAATGCAGGCTTTCCTTGCTTCAATAGATGGCGGTAGTGCTATGTAGCTACTGCCTCGTAAGGGGTTGTACTTGTTAATACGAAGGCGCACCCCTTCCACAGCAAGAAGAGCCCAGTTGCTTCCCTTCAGTTGTGAATCCTCCATTTCAGTAACCAACTTCTTCATTTTCGTTTCCAGCATAGAGTCCAGATCCGTTTCTAAGAATGCAGCTTGATTCCGTGTTTTAAATGTTTTGTCACAGGTTTCTCCGATACTGTTTACAAATCGGCACTCAACCAACAGATTAATTTTCACACTCTTGTGAATACCAAGCTCTTTATGCACTGCCTGGATTATTCGTTGTTTGGCCTCATGCAGGTACATATTCAAGTCCTTAGATGAATCGCATCGTATAAAATACGATTTCAATCGTCCTTCGAACGCTGTCTCGTATTCTTTCATGTCACAGTCCTCCATTGTGGATAATATGTGATGTTTGGTATGCTCCAATCTGCTTTTCTTCTGAGAACTGCTTATTTCACATACGTCTTCGTGCCGCTGTCCCTTATAACCATCATTAAAGGTTACATTACAATGTTTACATTTGAAGAGCTTCTTGCAGCTCATCTCGTGTCTTCTCTTGTCATAACTTCGGAGGAATTCCTTTCTACATTTACTACAAGCGTATCCAGTAGCGCTTGGAATAATATCCTTATACGCTGAGTTATTCATCTTTATTCTTGATGCAATAACGTATTAATCCTTCTTCAAGGGAAATGTAGACCTTTTTGCCTTGATAACACTTTAGAAAGCTGATTATTCTTGGCGAGAACACGATGTTAACACCGCAAGACTAATTAGCGCAATGAAGTCCAGTGTCCGCGGTCACCGTATTTATAGAGGGAGCACGAACCTTTTAGATCAATTATATACTGAATTTTAATAATAAAACGATGATTAAGCGTCTAAACTCTTATATCTCAATACGTTACACAGGTATTCGGACGTTTCCGTAGGTGTTCGAACATGTTCGTGTGTTTGGAGAGGTGCTCGAATGCGTTGTGTGTGTATCTGTGTGTGTGTGTCTGTGTGTGTGTGTTTTGAACTGTATCGGGGTGTGCGTGTCTGTGTGTGTGTGTGTGTATGTCTGTGTATGTGTATCTGTGTGTGCGAGTCTGTGTGTGTGTGTGTGTCGGTGTGTGTGAGTCTGTGTGTGTATGTCTATGTGTGTGTATGTCTGCGTGTGTGTATGTCCGTGTGTGTGTATCTGTGCGTGTCTGTGTGTGTGCGTGTGTATCTGTGTGTGAGTCTGTGTGTATGTGTGTGTGTGTTTTGAACTGTCTCGGGATGTGCGTGTCTGTGTGTGTGTATATGTCTGTGTGTGTGTATCTGTGTGTGCCTGTGTGTGTGGGTGTGTGTGTATCTGTGTGTGAGTCTGTGTGTATGTGTGTGTCTGTGTGTGTGTGTCCGCGTGTGTGTCTGTGTTTATGTCTGTGTGTGCGTGTGTGTGAGTCTGTGTGTTTATGTCTGTGTGTGTTTTGAACTGTCTCTATGTGTGTATGTCTATGCGTGTCTGTGTGTATGTTTGTGTGTATGTATGTGTGTGTGTGGGTGTGTGTGTATGTGTGTATCTGTGTGTGAGTCTGTGGGTGTGCGTGTGTGTATCTGTGGGTGAGTATGTGTGTGTGTCTGTGTGTGTGTGTGTCCGTGTGTGTCTGTGTGTATGTCTCTGTGTTTATGTCTGTGTGTGTGTGCGGGTGTGGGTGCTGATCAAGAAGAAGAAAGGAATAAAGTAGAAAGGAAGAAGGAAAGAGAGAAAGAAGAAAAACAGAAAGAAAAAAAGAAAGAAAATTAAGAATTTTAATTCAGACCTGAGGATACTTAAGTATACTTATAAATATATGGGTTAAACACTTTTTATTCCAGCCGCATATGTCTCCTAGTTTAATATTTATGAACCATTAAATTTTTATAAGATTCGAACAAATTACATTAAATTGATAGCAGTGGATAGATTCTCTGAACAACTATTTAGGAGTCCGAAGTTCATATCCGACCTCGAATCGGTAAAACCTAAATGGTTAATTCTTAATGAGTTAAAAGACTTAGACAAATATGGTAAAATCAGAATAAGTTTATAGCGCTAAGAGGCTTAGTGAAAGACTTTTCAGGTATCATTAGAAAATAATTGTAATCAAGCTATTTAAGGATTAATTTTTTACTATTATCTTAGAGCAAAATATTTAATGATCAAAAGCTATTAAACTAAGGGAGTTGTATGGGCGGAACAAAAATGTATTTATTAGATGTAATTCATTATCTGTGTTAAACCGCGATACGTACTTAGGTAACCTATGGTCCTTCTTCGAATCTTATAAAAATTTAATGGTTCATAAATATTAAACTAGGAGACATATACGGCTGGAATAAAAAGACACACACGGACACACAGACACACACACAGACACACACATACTCACCCACAGATACACACACACGCACACACAGACATAAACACAGACACACACGCGGACACACACACACACACACGGACACACACATACACACAGATCACACACAGATACACACACACCCACACACACACAGGCACACACAGATACACACACACAGACATACACACACGCAGACATACACACACATAGACATACACACACAGACTCACACACACCGACACACACACACAGACTCGCACACACAGATACACATACACAGACATACACACACACACACACAGACACGCACACCCCGATACAGTTCAAAACACACACACACACACACAGACACACACACACAGATACATACACACAACGCATTCGAGCACCTCTCCAAACACACGAACATGTTCGAACACCTACGGAAACGTCCGAATACCTGTGTAACGTATTGAGATATAAGAGTTTAGACGCTTAATCATCGTTTTATTATTAAAATTCAGTATATAATTGATCTAAAAGGTTCGTGCTCCCTCTATAAATACGGTGACCGCGGACACTGGACTTCATTGCGCTAATTAGTCTTGCGGTGTTAACATCGTGTTCTCGCCAAGAATAATCAGCTTTCTAAAGTGTTATCAAGGCAAAAAGGTCTACATTTCCCTTGAAGAAGGATTAATACGTTATTGCATCAAGAATAAAGATGAATAACTCAGCGTATAAGGATATTATTCCAAGCGCTACTGGATACGCTTGTAGTAAATGTAGAAAGGAATTCCTCCGAAGTTATGACAAGAGAAGACACGAGATGAGCTGCAAGAAGCTCTTCAAATGTAAACATTGTAATGTAACCTTTAATGATGGTTATAAGGGACAGCGGCACGAAGACGTATGTGAAATAAGCAGTCCTCAGAAGAAAAGCAGATTGGAGCCTACCAAACATCACATATTATCCACAATGGAGGACTGTGACATGAAAGAATACGAGACAGCGTTCGAAGGACGATTGAAATCGTATTTTATACGATGCGATTCATCTAAGGACTTGAATATGTACCTGCATGAGGCCAAACAACGAATAATCCAGGCAGTGCATAGAGCTTGGTATTCACAAGAGTGTGAAAATTAATCTGTTGGTTGAGTGCCGATTTGTAAACAGTATCGGAGAAACCTGTGACAAAACATTTAAAACACGGAATCAAGCTGCATTCTTAGAAACGGATCTGGACTCTATGCTGGAAACGAAAATGAAGAAGTTGGTTACTGAAATGGAGGATTCACAACTGAAGGGAAGCAACTGGGCTCTTCTTGCTGTGGAAGGGGTGCGCCTTCGTATTAACAAGTACAACCCCTTACGAGGCAGTAGCTACATAGCACTACCGCCATCTATTGAAGCAAGGAAAGCCTGCATTAACATTCAGAATTTAACTGATGAGCTATGCTTCATATATTCTGTACTAGCCAAATTCATCGAGAAGGATGCACAGCGTGTGAGTAAATACAAACAGCTTCAAGATAAGTACGACTTCAGCTGCGTTTCCTATCCTACTCCACTTTCTCAAATACCTAAATTTGAGAAGCTTAATAGGATGTCTATCAACGTTTTCGGTCTGGATGAGAAGCATGAAGTGTATCCGATAAAGGTTGCTGACACTGAGCTACCTGACCATCGTGACCTCCTACTATTGAGTGACAGTAGTGGAAAACATCACTATGTATATATCAAGAATTTTGAAAAGCTCGTTCGACGTCAGAAAACTAAGCATGAAGGAGTGATATATACCTGTAAGCGGTGCTTTACTCACTTTGACAATCAGTATGGACGAAGTGGAGTGGAAAAGCTGCAAGAACATGCATCCATCTGTAATCAGCATGGTGTTGCAAGGGTAGTTATGCCTACAAAGGAGAAATCAATTGTACAGTTTAAAAATTTTGAAAGGATGTTGAAACTACCTTACGTCATCTATGCAGACTTTGAAAGCATTCTCGCTCCATGTCATACATGCATACCCAGTCCTGAAACTTCTTATACAACCCCTTATCAAGAGCATACAGCAATGAGCTTCTGTGTTTACGTTAAACCATCAATCAGCGTTGAACATCTGGAACCTGGTCTTCCTAAGCATCCCTATGTATATCGTGGTTATGATGCTGCTCAGAAGTTTATGGAATACCTGTCATTCCTTGCAAAGGAGATTAATAATATATACAAATCTGTCATGCCCCTGAAACTTACAGATCAACAGCAAAAGGATTTTGAGTCTTCTATAGTATGCTACTTGTGTGGAAAACCCTTTACTGAAGAGAACTATAAAGTACGCGACCATGATCACATCAGTGGTGAATATCGGGGAAGTCTTCATAATGAATGCAATTTGGCCTGTAAAACGCCTAAATATATTCCTGTCTTCATGCACAACCTCAGTGGGTATGACTCACACTTCATTGTTAAGGAGTTGGGATGTACAAGCGACCGTGTGGAGGTAATTCCTAGCTCTGAAGAAAGCTATATCTCATTCTCCAAGTATGTAGGAGATATAAAGCTCCGTTTTGTAGATAGTTTTCGGTTCCTGAGTACAAGCTTGGATAAGCTGGTAAAAAATCTAACATCGTACTCTGAAACATTGAAGTACTTCGGAGAAGACAAGATGAAGTTGATGACACGTAAGGGTGTATTTCCCTATGATTACGTCACTTCATGGAACGTCTTGAACGAAACCTGTCTGCCTCCTAAGGATTGCTTCTACAATAAATTAAATGAAGAAGAAATTAGTGATGCTGACTACGAACATGCTACAAATGTATGGAGACTGTTCAATGTGAGAAACCTGGGTGAATACAGCGACCTCTACTTAATATCTGATGTTCTTCTTCTAGCTGATGTCTTTGAGACATTCAGAGAGCAAACTCTCAAAACGCACAAAGTTGATCCAGCACATTATTTTACCTCTCCAGGACTTACATGGGACGCCATGTTGCTGTATACTGGAATCGAACTGGAACTGTTACAGGATTATGACCAACTACTCATGGTGGAATCCGGCATAAGAGGAGTTTATGCCAAGTGTCCCATCGGTATGCAGAGGCTAATAACACTTACATGGAAAAGTTTGATCCGTCGAGACCAACCCAATTCATCACATATGAGGACGCTAATAACCAATATGGGTGGGCAATGTGTCACGCCCTTCCTTTTGGTGGATTTCAGTGGGTTTCACCTGAAGAAATAAACTTACAAAGACTAGAAGAAGATGATCCTCATGGATACATATTAGAAGTTGACATCGAGTATCCTGCTGAACTCCATGATCTGCATAATGATTTACCATTCCTGCCTGAGTGTCTGAAACCAAAGGAGTCTACTACAAAGAAGTTAATTCCTCACCTTGGATCACGAAAGAAGTATGTAGTGCATTACATGACTTTGAAGCAAGCTCTTAGTCATGGACTACAACTAACAAAAATCCATCGTGTGCTGCAATTCCGACAGTCACAGTGGTTAAAACCGTATGTGGAATTTAACAACAGACTACGACAAAAGGCTGCAAATGATTTTGAGAAGGATCTCTACAAACTGTTCAACAATGCTATGTTTGGAAAAACAATGGAGAACCTTCGTAATCGTGTGGATATACGGTTGGTGGCAAACGAGAAGACTCTGGAAAAGTTAATTGCAAAGCCTACGTTTATCGATCGAACAATATATGCTACCAATCTAGCTGCTGTGCATATGGCCTCCCGACAGATCGTGTTCAACAAGCCTATATACATTGGAATGAGTGTGTTGGACATCTCCAAGACATTAATGTACCACTATCATTATGATGTGTTGTTACCGCATTATGGAGTTGAAAACCTGAAGCTGATGTATATGGACACTGATTCATTCATCCATCAAGTTACAACTGAAGATGTGTACAAGGACAAGCTACGTTTTCTTGAGCATCTGGATACGGCTGATTATCCTACAAACCATATATGCTATTCAGCTCTAAACAAGAAAGTGCTTGGAAAATTTAAAGATGAGGCTAATGGTAAAATCATCCAACGCTTTGTCGGACTGCGACCTAAGATGTATGCGCTAGATATCCACGGCTCAATCATAAAAAAGATTAAAGATATAAAACGTGGCGCTATTAAGCAGCACATCACATTCGACAGTTATACAGACTGTCTTAAAGCCAGAGAAATAATAAGGACACCCATGAATCTGATCCTGTCACGAAAACATGCTGTTACCACAGTGCAAGTGAATAAAATTGCATTGATTCCATACGACGATAAAAGAGTCGTTGCTGAGGATGGAATAACGACATATGCATATGGCCATTACAGCATTACAAGCGGCGCCTAAGAGAATCTAATCCTTAGATGATAATTTTCTCGTGAGTCTACAACTTTAAAAAGTGGAAGTTTGCTATGTACTGTGTATACATCTAGCAGACACCTAAGAATAAATAAAAAATAAGAATGTAGAAGGGAGGCGGTAACCCTGCCATTAGGAGCAAATCCTAGTGCTAGTCTCAAGCCTAGATAAAAGGGGAGAGGCACCTACCCTTACAATCCTTATCTAATAAAGCACCAATTAACTGGTAAAGACGATACACCTAGCCAACAATTAACCATACAAAAACAGAAAAGCTGAATAAAAACAATAATATCATTATCAGAGCTTAAGGTCGGGTTATAAAAGGCATCTCTACATACTTTCATGCATGGTAGCATTAGAATATTGAGAAGACCATAAAAGGATCCGATATGACTGTAAAAACGTTAGAAATGGTTATAGATCATAAGACCTGTGTAATACAAGAGAAAAACTCTATAAACAAGAGAGAATGCCTGAAAACCATTTCCCAAAAGCCCTCATAAAAACAGCCACTACATTTACCAAAAGCCACTAAACAGTCACTACACTTATCCAAAGCCGACAAAACAGCCACTACACTTATTCAAAAGCCGATAAAACAGCTGCTACTCTTTCCAAAGCCTATAAAACAGCCACTACACTTTCCAAAAGCCGATAAAATAGCCGCTGCACTTTCCAAAAGCCAATAAAACAGCCTCTACACTTATCCAAAGCCGACAAAACAGCCACTACACTTATTCAAAAGCCGATAAAACAGCCGCTACTCTTTCCAAAGCCTATAAAACATCCACTACACTTTCCAAAAGCCGATAAAATAGCCACTGCACTTTCCAAAAGCCAATAAAACAGCCTCTACACTTATCCAAAAGCCGATAAAACACCCGCTACTCTTTCCAGAAGCCTATAAAACAGCCACTACACTTTCCAAAAGTCTCTTCAGGAACTCTTAATGGTCTGCGCCTATGCCTCATCCATAACCTAAAATACCTTTAAAGAGCCACAAACACTTCTAGCACGAGCTTTGAAAACGTATTGAAAATTGTCAAAATACCTTAAAAGCATCATAAAACACCTCGAAATATTCTGAAGCCTATATGAATACCCTGAATCTACCTGCTCCAGTTCCCTAAATGTTGCTGAAACATCTAAAATTTCCCCTGCCTCATACCAGAATGTCCTGAAAGCCTTGTTCATATCAAAAAAATATCTGTACCTGTGCCTAAAATGTCTCTAAATGAACTCTAAAATGCTCCACAATTCCTAGTACACTGGCTAAAATGCTTACACCAATACCCTAAAACACGTATCTGTATCTATGTCTAAAAATATTTTAAAACCAGTAAGAGGATGTCAAATGGCTGTTCTACCGCATTAAAACATCGTCAGCATACCTGCAAAGTTAGATAAACATGTGCCTAAAAAGCTTCTAAGTGTGTTCTAAAATAGTTATATTGTGCTCTAAATACCTCTGAAATTCTTACTCTTCCCTTCTGGAAAAACACCCTACATACCTTCAGTCCTTGTCTTCCCTAGCATTTCTCCCCGTATTCCCTATCTCTCTCATATAAACGCATACTCTCCCTTCTTCAGCACCTGCCTAGCATTATCATCTACTCCCTATTTTTCGTATATAATTGTATACTCTACTCGACCTCTGACTAGCCTAGCGCTTCTACTCGTATTCCCTGCCACGCTCATATAAAGCACATTCCTCCTGCTTCAACCTCTGTCTAACCTAGCATCTACCCTCGTTTTCCCTATCTCCCCCCATATAAACTCATTTTCCTCCATGAAGACTCTCTCAACCTAGCATCTCCCCTCGTGTTCCCTATCCTTTTCCCTTATAAAGCATATATTCCGACCTTTCAAACCCTGTCTAGTCGACATCTAGCCTTGTAATCCCTATCTCTTCAGTACAAAACGTGCGTTCTACCCTTTCAACCCCTGTCTAACCTGACAACTCTCCTCGTAATCCCTATCTCCCCCATATAAACGCATTTTTCCTCCTTGGATGCTCTCCTAGCCTAGCATCTACTCTCGTTTTCCCTATCCTTTCCCATATAAACGCAAAAAACTGCGCCAGGTCTGTCTTATATATTCTACTTACGTCATTGAGATCGCTCTCCCTTGAGTTTCCCGACAGCTCCATGCTCTCAGGAAGAAAATGCTATAAGAAGTTCTACGTTTTCTCTTCTGTAGGAATTTGAATGCGCCGCTTCAGCTCAAAGATGCTGTTAGTGCGTACTTCACAGACTTCATTTTTAAAAATTTCCGTAAGAAAATATCAGATTTGTCACACAAAACTTTCTCTACCTATCGTAACTTCTCATAATTGCTTTTTATATTATAGTATTCACATACAAAGCAATTCTTCTATTCACTTACTTACGATACATTTTTTGACTAGCAATACCCTCGAATTAAGCAATACAGGCTTGGTTACATGAAGGACACGGAGGGAAAAACACAATTTATGCGCTTATCATAAGCCAGTCTTTTCGTACTAGCGAACTCGTGCGGGAAGAAAGCAGAATCGCATAATCTTAAAAAAAAAAAAAAAAAAAAAAAAGTATTAAAAATGAACATGATTTCTCAGGCTTTTCACAGAAAATTCGGATATATATTTTATTAGCCTTGTAATGGTAGTATTATTACAAGAAAAAGTTAAAGGCTACCGTTTTGTATTATGCTCTGTTACCATTTGGGAGCCACATAAGATAAACATTAAAATATTAGACTGTTTAAGTGCTGGGCCCATTTTACTCTAAATATTACTTCCTATAATGAAGTATCCCGAGGTCGTGAATGTTTTAACATAATTATAAATTCGAAAAGGAATTTAATTAGAAGTGAAAGAAATATCTACATGAAACAAATAAGTTTTTCCTTTATTGTTGTATTCTCTTTAACAAATGAATTGACTTTACAAAGGATTTGGTTTTACTACATCTAGAACAACGTATAAGTCTTTGTTATCTCCTGCACTTTGGAACTTGTACATATCAACTTTACAAATGTTTTGTAATAGATTGCTTATTCGCTCCAGTCCAATATTTTAAAGAAATTCGACACACGCACTATGTAATAGAAATTTAGAAGAATTACTTAGGCCAAAATATTCTGTTACTAAATTTTGAATAGTCCGAAATGGCGTGTGCGAAGCCGCTTCCTGAACCCAGAATTTAGTGTGTCTTCCTCAACGTCCGGCGAAAGACGAATTTCTTCTCATGCCTTGGGGTCGCCCGAGAGACATTATCCAGGTACAGCGCCACCATGCTCTCCTCAGCCTGTCCTCTCATGGTTTGTTCTGATAAGCGCTGGCCGATAATGCAGATAGTGTGAAGTGGGTGGTATCTTCACTCGGCCAAGGCGAAAGGTAATGTGATGCTTTAGCCGGTAATGCAGTTGCTGAGGCCAGACGCTAAGACTTAGTTAAATTGGAATTAAATTGAGTTTTATGTATGGACGCTCTTTAACCGCTATGGTTCTTAGCGTCTCTTGCAGGCTGAAAAGATATTCTGAGAGTAGGGGAGCCATAACTGGCTCAGCCATGCAGATATCTTAAACATGGTATTTCAATTCAAATAGCAAGTTTTTTGAGAAAATGAAAAATAACGAATAAAATTCCATTTAAAGGTTAGTTTGAGGGGTTTCTTAAACATTTCGTATCACATCCTTGGAACATGCTGAACTTCAATACCCATTTGGTTTATATCCAACGTTTCGTTTTTGAGTTATGTTTCCGTCTCTTCCATTTAAAGGATAGTTTGAGTGGGGATTTTCTTGAAATTTTTCGTATCACGTGCTGGGAACTTGCTGAACTTCAATACTAATTTGAAGTTCGGTAAGCATTTCGTTTTTGAGTCATATTTCTGTCTGTCTCTCTCTCTCTCTCTCTCTCTCTCTCTCTCATTCACAGATTAGTCGTTTTTCTAAAACTGCTTTTAAGAGCCAGTGAACCTCAAAATGTGTTTCCGGTGAACTCACAATATCAATTTTTGGGTGGAACACAAGACTTGTGTGCCTACTCTAGGAAGATGACAGAAAAATAAAAAAATGTCTTTTGGGGGGATTCAGGAGGTTTAAAATGCGCATTTACGGTGAAATCTTTAAATAAAATTTCTGGGTCGAATGCAGTACGTCCTCCCTACTGAAGTTGAGTGATAGAGAACGTAAGAGAGTGCCGCTGTTGTCACCATACACTAAAGTACATGTACATAGGTTTTTAAAAGCACATGGTGGTTTTCTGAAATCCTGTATACTTGTGAATGTTTCAGCATAAGCATTTTTGTTTGAGCAAGCGCAAAGTGTTTCGATTATTTAAAATAAAACTCCAGGTGCTTACCTTCCAAGAATAGCATTGGGCTGCTAAAAAAAGGAGATTTCCTTGAAACCTTTTTCTAGATTTGTACATTATTTATAAGGCGTATTTTATAAAGCTACCTAATTATCAAAAGTAACAACTTCGAGTTTCAAATGCCTTGTGCTACTTTTGTATTTGAATGGTGAGCTCTGCAAGCTGCTTTCCCTCTTGTGTGAAGTTTTTGGAATATCACAGTTTTAGTATCCAGCAGTTGTTATCCCATTGCATTGAAAGTTCATGGCGATATCTTCATCTAACATCATCGTATGACCCTCTTTTAGCCTACTTTATAACTGTGTTTCTGTTACAAACAGGTTAATAAAAGTTTTAGGTTTAAGATATATGGATTACTGATAGTAATGTTGGAAAAATTATATTAAAATGATCGTGATAAGGATTTTTATACAGTTTCTGGCTTCAAACTACAGAAATGCATAATGAACTAAAATCTGTGCGCTTCAAAGCGTTCTTCTGCAAATGGAAGAATAAGGTACCGTCTTAATTGTATCTTATCTCGTTTACAGGGAGTCAGGGATACCCCTTCAGGCGTCTTCCATGACTAACTTGGTTGTCATTGGAAAACATGATATCTCATTATGACAGCATATTGTAATACAGGTTTATTATAACCTTGACGTATTAGAAATGATTGCATAACTGTTATTAGCGAAAACTTCTTAGCTAATTTTTGCCTTTCCAGCACATGTATACCGTTGCGACATCTCATGTCATCACGACAAATGTTTAGATTACTTGCCATTAGGTCGCATGAGTTATACAGCTACAAATGAAACCTAGCACTGTTCCAGGCTTCTGCGGAATGATCCCAAAATGAATGAAATTGTCCAGTTGGCAGGTCTTGCGTTTACAATTGTAAATAATGCTCAACAGCTTGGTGTAATGGGGATGCTAAAGTGGACACAGAGTGTTTGCCCAGGGCGAGCCAGAAATGAGGCTACATATAGAAAGGGACATTTTTTGCCATGTGCTTGTCAGAGAAGTTTACTTACAGGCGTGACTCAAATTGGCAGTCAATTAGCAGGGTGGGATCCGCAGCAGGATGCTCCCAAGAGGGTTGCGGAACCTCGAGCTGACGGGTGAGGGGGACATCGCCATGTTTTATTGGTCCCACAGTCAACTGACGTCATCTGTATGCATGAGATTTCTAATGCGAGGGACAAGAATTCGCACAATGTGAAAATCCTACTCTGATAGTCGCAACTCAGCCACATATATGCGGGGACATAACTTATACAAGATATGTTACCATATAGGTAGAAAATAAGTTGTTTATCTTGCATGCCATGTGTAGCTATTATGGAATCGCTTGAAAATTACACGCCATGTTAATTAACGAAGCTATATTTCTTCAGTGGCGACTCGCGAAAGGTCTATATACAAGTAGTAGTTTCAAACATACTAAATGACAATTTAGACTCGTGCAACTTCTCTTTATCTTCAGTAATACCACGAGCGCTTATAGTTGTTTTCTCGGTAATTTAATTGAGGTTAACTAATGCCTGTTATAATACTTATTTCGACACTGAAAATCTAATGGCAACAACCATGAGTTTGAAAACTTAATTAATTTACATACACAGGTATGCAAAACCTAAGGACGAAAGTAATCTTCGCATGCTGTGACACTGCCAAGTAACATAGCTCGATGAAACTTGAATCACTCGTACATAGAGGGAACTGCTAAGGTATGCTACAGTAGGCAACTAAACGAAATATGCAATGAGACGAACAGAAATGCCACTTTTATTCATAGACCATAAGCTACACTAAAGTCAATACGACATATGATGGCTCTCTAGATTTACAGAAACAGATACATGGTTAAAAGGGTGTGTGATCACCAGGACAGCAATGCATGCTCTGCATCGTGCTCCCATGCTGGCCACAAGGTTGGTATGCAGTACTTGTGGTAGGGCGTTCCATTCCTCCACCAGCGCTGTTGACAACTGTTAGATGGTCATTGGTGCATGTGAATGTGCTGCAATGCCTCTTCCCAAAGCATCCCACACGTGTTCGATGTGATTTATATCGGGGAAACGGGCAGGCCAGTCCATTCGCCGAATATCCTCTCGTTCCAAGAGATCCCGCTGTTCCATGCGGTCGCGCATTGTCATCCATAAAAATAAAGTCAGGGCCGACTGCACCCCTGAAAAGACGCACATGGGGAAGGAGTACAGTATCACAATAACGTTGACCAGTGAGCGTACCGTGTTCAAAGATTTAGAGGTCGGTGCGCCCATGCAACATTATGCCTCGCCAAACCATAATACCCGGACCACCAAAACCATCATGTTCAAGGATGTTCCTGGGTTCATTACGTGTTCCTACCTCTCGCCAGATGAGAGTACGTCGATAATCACTACTTAGACTGAATCTGCTCTCATCCAAAAAGAGCACGCGACCCCATTCCTCGTAGGTCCAATTTTGATGCTCTTGGGACCATCACAAACGGTGCCGCCGATGTGCGGATGTCAATGAAACACAACGTACTGGCCATCGGGCAAAGAGACCGCCTCTGTGTAGTCGCCGTGCCACTGTGTATCGTGAGATTGCGTGCCTAGCTGTCCTGTTAAATGTGGTTACAATTGCACCCGCTGTTTGGCGTGGATCCCTTCTTGCCTGTTGCACAATGTAGGGGTCATCTGCTGCTGTAGTTGAACGTGGTCGACCACCACCTCTCCTTGGGACAGCAGTCCCTGTGGTTTGAAAGGTTCCCCATGCACGTGAAACAATGCTGTGAACAATTCCAAACTTGAGCAACACTCGTCACACTTTGCCCTTCTTCCAGTTTCCGGATGATTCTTCCCCTGTGAAGTCGTCTAGATGGTGTCTACGGGCCATGTTGCAATGAAGAACACCATTACAGTGCACCGTAACAGCTCGCTAATTGCCACACACCATCTTGTCCTGTTTAGTCAATTGCCCCGTGTTGCGGGACCAGACCCATTTGGCACTAAATAGGCTCGCTACACTCACGCCTTGTGACGTCCAACTTTCTGTGAACGTGTGAGAGACCTCTGGCAACGTGCTTCCGCACCTTCATCTACTTCCACCAAGTAGTTCATTTGTTATGTTACTTTACCCATCTCGTCCTTAGGTTTTGCACACCACTGTATGTATGTATGTATGTATGTATGTATGTATGTATGTATGTATGTATGTATGTATGTATGTATGTATGTATGTATGTATGTATGTATGTATGTATGTATGTGTGTATATATATATGCAAACATGGGGGGATTCGGTAAGATTAATACAAAAACGATGCCATTTTTATTTAGATAATTTCATTACAACAAAGTTGCATTACAGTTATGTTAACAATAAACAGCACGATATCAAAAAGCATGTGTAGAGGGTGTCTTCCAATGGAGATCCTCTTGAGGGGACCAGTATGCCTCTTCCGTTTTAATTTTCTTTGTTCACTAGGACGAGATATCTGTGTTCGAATTTCATTGGGTAATATGTTAGGATAATCAATGAAAGTCGAAGTCTTGTGTAGTGTTTCTTAAGAACTTCGATGACTTCAGGAGCCTGAAGATCTCTGTGGATAGTAGCATTGCTAACGAACCAAGGTGCATCAACTGACATAGTTAAGATCCAACTTTTAATTGTTTTAATAATTTTCTTCATATTTGCTGCAGAGCCCTATACACCACAGGAATAACTCCAAATTGGTCTAGTTATGGCATAGTAGATTAGTTTCTTGACATGTAGAGGGAGCTGAGACTTTCGTTGTATTAACAATTTTACCCGGTGAATTCTGTTCTTAGTTTTTGGACTAAATGCGTAATGTGTGCCTTGCACGTTAATGTGTGTCTTGGATCAGACCTATATATCTTACTGTTTGGATTTCTGATATAATTTCTGTTCCAAGGAAAACAGCATGCTCCATAATACGCTGTTTGCATATAAATGTTACTATGTTAGATTTCTGCGAGTTCATCTTGTCTCTCCAAATCTTAGCCCAAGGTCTGTTCTACAAATTATTTATACAAAAACTTGTTTTCCTTTCTACTTCTTGTTAATTAAGCTATATGTTGGCAGATTTGGCTTCATTGCACATTTAGTTGCAGGTATTCGTCTCCGGTTTAAAACATTCTAGCAACCAAATTAGCGGAGAGAAAACTCATTTTTAATATGCAGGGAGAAGCAACAATCAAACAGTTTGTGTTTTATTCCGATATTTCGTTGCATTGTATCACATTTTCAATTGCAAATTAAAGCATAAAGCTTTCATATTTGTCATGTGCTGATGATTACAAAATTATGTATACATATAAACTGTTTGCAATAATATTTGTAATTACATAACAAAGAACATTGAATGAATTTGTTAACATAGTGGTTGATGATCTGGGGCGATAGTTGCTCCTAGCTATTATTGATTCTTCACGTGTATGTGCTTGTCAAGACGGCGCATTTCATGAATTGCAAGACGAGATTGCTTGTTTTGTTAGATTTTGTAAGGCTATGTAGAATTCTGAGGGTAGATGTGTTGGTTTCTGTACTGGCATAAAATAGACATTCTGCTACGATGTACTTGGAGGTCTGCCTCAGTGTACAACGTACACGTTGCGGAGCATTCACAGTGAGAAGATGTGAATGGAATTGCTTATGACCTCTTGATGTGTAACCAAATTGTAATGTTGCAGTTTAATGTTCTCAATGGCATCTTGGTGAGGGTAATCATAGTTACAAGTGCTTTGCATCACGGTTTGCTAGAGTTAACAGATAGAAAAAGTGGTTCTGAAATGGAAACAAATGGGAATTTTAAAGAGCTGATCTTTTTAAGTACCGAAGAAAATTATCCAAATTCGGGTCTAACATCTGTCGTATCACCATAATTTTCTTTTTTGCGACGCACAGAAATCGCCGAAATAATTGCAGTAGCTACCGAACTTAAATCAGCCACTCCCCCTCCCCACAAAAGAAACCTATCTTTGAAGATTGTAGTAAGTGTACTTACATCCATACAAGCCCACAGAAAAATAATGCATAAATGCATGATGTCATTTTTAATAGAGGAAATGTCCACATCTGTACAGCAACTTAAAGGTCGTACTGTCGCATCCATTTATGCCACCACCGCACCTTTGGGAGGCATTCTACTGGCCTACATAGGTGGAGTGTGTATAGCAAGTAGAAGGTGCGTGTATTTGTTTACCTTTTCGCGCATGCAGTGTTGTCCTGTTTTACGTGACAGCTCTAGATAATTTACATATGTATAAATAACTTTAAACAATAGCTTTACTCGTAGCCACTGATAATCTGTCCAATATCTGATTTAGCCGCCCAGGCGAATCACTTAGGTGCTGGAAGAATTTGGCTCTAAGCACAAATGTTCCCACATTTTATGACGATGTTCCCAGAGGGCGACAAGTGGTTCATTGCCTAGGTGACTAAATAAAGAGTTGGATAAGAATGGAGATTGGACAGATTATTAAAATAATGTCTAGTAAATGTGTCCTCTTTGAAAGAAAAAAGCATAATTTACTTCAGTTTTACATTATAATGCAATTAAAAATACTTTTTCATTGAGAAATTGTGCAAAATAGTGTTTTATTTAGCTGTATATTTGGATTGGACAGATGATCCCAATAATATGTAGTATATGTATCGTCTTTGAGAGTAAAAATTATAATCTATTTCAGTTTTACATTATGTTGCCATTAAACTATTTTTTCGTGGAGATATTGTGCAAAAACATGGTTTTATTTAGTTATATATTTTTACTTTCTCTACTACGTATAGTAAGTAGGGGAAGTATTGCATTCCACCCAAAAATTCGATACCGAGATTTCGCCGGAAATACATGTTTTGAGACCTCCTGAAACCAAAAAAAGCATTTTTGGAAACATGTCCGTGTGTGTGTGTGTGTGTGTGTGTGTGTGTGTGTGTGTGTGTCTGTGAACAGCATAACTCAAAAACGAACAGTCGGATAAACACCAAACTTGGTATTTAGGTTCAGTATCTTCCAGAGATGCGACACGAAGGTTTTCAAGAAAATCCCCCCACCCCAGACTACCCTTTACATGGAACATTTTTCGAAAATTTTAATTTTCTCAAAAATGGCTCTAACGATTTTGATGAAAATATCATATGTTTAAGATAATGTCATGAGAAATGAAATGTATATCTCGAATTTTCTGGGAATGTCTCCAAAAGTATTCTTCATTGTGAACGACTTTTGCATAACTGGTAAACCATAAGAGTTAGACAAAATTTTACTACACAATTAATGTAGATCGCGTTAAAATACACAACTTATGTCATATACATTTCTTTTGTTGAGTGAACCGTTTTCGAGATATTGCTTGTTATTTCCTTAAATTTTCCAATACTTATACTTTTTCTCAAATGCGTTATTCATTTTTTTATGTCCTGGACATGCAAAGAGAATGGAATGCGCCACATAGCAACCAGCGTTAAAATATTTGACTATCGCTTAAAAGCTACCATATTTCCCTTGCATCTACAAGAAAATTACCAATAAGATTAACATCTCGATATCTCGATTAACATGAAGCATATGGAGAATAGGCGTTTGTAAAATTAGATTGTACAAGAGTAGAGAAAGTCATGTGAGTGTAACACATCAGATTTTTTAACATAGTGATTATAAGTGATGAAGAGTAAAGCTGTTGCTCAAAGTTACACATTCAAAAGTGAATTATCTAGAACTGTGCACTTAAAACAGGACGCTACTGCATGCGCGAAAAGGTAAACAGATACACACACCTCCTCCTTGCTATACATAATCCACCTGTGAAGGCCAGTAGAAAGCCTCCCAAAGCTGCGATGACGGTATACATGGAAGAGTACATTGACACAGAATTCAGACATAGCACACAATGATTATATATATATATATATATATATTAAATTTAAATGCAAAATTTAATACTGAAGAGCAAACGATCAAGATTAACAAATTAAAGTTTTAAATATAGACAATTTTTGTTCATACGTTTAATTACTTGACTAATGGTTGGACGATATGAAACCAAATTATATTATTATTACTGTAAATGGAATTCTGAAACATGAGTGCGAGAGAGAACGGAAATACGTTTCAGTGTTTAATGCAATTAGAATGAAGAGTATAAGAATGTGTTTCTAAAAGTCATAGTCGGCGATATGACCGTATTAAAAGCAACGATGTCTGAAATGACGAACAAATTTCTAATGTGTAACACCCACACCCACACCAATTCATAAGTATTCATTATATGCTGTTCATTTAAAATGATTCTGCTAGCTATTAACGTTAATCGTGATTAATGTTTGCCAATAAACTGTTTCAAACTACGAGCATGTTGCATGTAATACGCATTAAGAAACTCATCTGTTTGAATTCGATTTAAGTTAGCAACGAGCTTATCTGAGGAGGAGAAGTAGAAGAAGACTCAAATGGCTACCAGAGTGAAAATTAACCTTAAAAGAAATCTTCCACACGTCCTAGGCCATACTTAGCCTGTTGTGCTTCTAAAGTCATGTTCTGCCCACCGCTTCCAACTTTTTCTGGATCATCTTCCTTAGTGCTAGAGAATTTAAAGTTGCTTTTGGTATTCTGTCGTCATTCTACTCTGGCGCTCTCGCCAATGTGCTGTGTATTTTATTATAATAGAGTTTATTTCTACAACGTTTTGTTGTTACCTTTATTCCGGTATTTTTTAACTTTTTAAATTAAAAATAGGTACGCTTTTACTGAGATAAGAAACTTCAGTTCTGCGCTTTCTGTCGAGTTGTCACTGTCCATTTTTCTGAGCGATAATTAACTGTGGGGTGGCTGTTTTTCTGTACAACTTAATTGCAAAATCTTGTATAGCTGTTTTATTTACGTTCTCTATAGTGCTCCAGTTATGTGATTGAAGTTAAAAATTTGATACTTGCTTTATAACATTGTTTGCTAATTGATTGCTGTGTAACGTCAGCGTGCAAGTTTCTTGCTTGGCTCTCACATAGCAATTCGGAAGAGTCAGGCAGATTTGGCAAGGGTATGGGCGAAGCTACTGCCAGCGAGGAAAGGGGAAGGTACTTCTGCTTTGTGCTTATATGATTGTAAGATGCAAAGTTTGCCCTTCCCTTCCTTCCACACCCCTTGCTTGCGAATCTGAGAAGTCGTGTTACGTCACGTACTGTGATACCTGGTGCGTAAATGGTTGTAAGCGTCTGCTCTATAGTTTAAGTCTGAACTGGATGTTGATCTCTGAAAGTCATTACTTTGTTTCTTTTTTTCGGTTTATATAAACCTAAAAATAAAATTACAACGAATATTTTGAAAACTAATAATGCTATGAACAAATTTCGTTTATACGATGACAGGGTCTCCATAGGAAAGTAATTATTAATTGTGGTCACAATTATAGAAAAGGTTTCTAGAGAACAGAATCTTTAAACGCCATTGGCCTGTTGCGAGCTATACGTTTAATGCGCATATATGACGGCGCAACCGAGGGTCACTTCACAACAGGAACGTGATGAGGGATAAATTGGTACGCAAACCCTCATAACCATAGTGCTCATGCAAGCTTGTAATGTAGCTCTTTGTATCTGTCAGTTAAGTGAATATCTTGCTCAGTGAAACAGAAATTATTGCGAAAGCAGGCTAGAAACGCTAACTCCTGTTGTATTTAATCAAAGAGACTAAGGTTTCTCTTTCTCAGCGCCAACAGGTTTATTGCCCTGAGGATATAAGTAGTTACTGCATGAGATATGTCTTCCTCTTTCCTGCAGCGCATTCTTACCCGGGTCGTTGGCATTTTTATTATTAATTTTGTTTTATATTTCATTTCAGTTGCGTGCTTCTTTGTTAATCTTCATTTTATCCGTTTTGTCTGCTGCGTTATCGGCTATGTTCAGCGATTCAGTAAATTTATAAGCGTGGAGAAGCTGTAGGTAGGCACTCCTCTCATTCTCCGCACTTCACCTCAGCCACGCACCTACAATATCACCTCAGGGAAGTTATTTGTCTCATTTTGTGGCGCGTGATCATCTCAAAGCTGACTTTGGAGCGCGGATTTGTATATTAGATAGCACACACACCAACACAAACGGTGTCCCGAGAGAAGCACCATGTCACTCTATAACCGAAAACAAGTGGTGGTAGCGTTCTGTTTGCAACAGTGGCGTGCATTCAACTCCATCTATATCATCAGATCATCAGATTGATGCAGTAATTTGTATCACAAATTACTTGAATGTAAATAATGATTGTAATATGAATATGTATTTTTATGTGACATTGATTGGAGATGTTTATTGATTGTAATTATTGTTGAGAAGTAAGTTTATACGGCCTTACTGAAACTGACAATAATAGCGTGCAATAATGCAGCGAGGGGGTGAGCTGTTTATCATTATTGGAAACGAGGAAGTTACGTAATGTTGGCGCGTTTTTCCTTGAGAATCTTCTGGAACGTTTCCCTAGAGCATATGTATTCATAATTTTCATTGGATATAAAAATAGACGCTAATGTTGGCGCGTTTTATTAGCCAATTGCAGTTCAGTTATAATCTTTAGGCATATCTGGGTGAAAGTGTATAAAAGGTAGGTTAGAGGTAAAGACCCCGTCAGTTCGTCGAAAATATTTTGTATGATACACGTCGCCTTCAGTCCAACAGAAATATTACACGTCGGCTATAGATTCACAAGTTACGCGTAGCAGAATTATGAAAAATCTAAAGTGTTGTAAAGTTAATTATACAAAAGGTTGAAGTACGTGGATTAAAAGTGATCAGTAAGAAGTTATTATAACAGTTTCAGTTTGGCGAGTGTCAAGATCAATGTGTAAATGTGATAGTTAACGTGTTCGACAATAAAAGTGTAAAACAAATTTCTTTCATCAGTGTTATCTTTGGATAAAAGATTCCTTTCCGTTTACACAACCTGTATAAAGAGAAGTGCTCGACCCAAGAAAAAGATAATAGCTAGCCGGAGGACAAAGAACCAAAATTAAATAAAATAACTTGCATTTTTTTAAACAAAAAACTAATACTGCCGCAAATTGCTAACACCAGATGGAGCTAACAAGCCTAACAAATGAATCACGTCACAAGATGGCTTCAACGCGTGAAGTAAAAAACAAATACACAAACAATATAAGTAATACCACCGCAAATTGGCTCCCATACGTGGGGCAGTTAAAATTATGTAACCACACAAAACAAAAGCAGCACAATATAAGATCTTCAAGTTTTAATAATTTACGTAAAAACATATTACGTAAACATTAAACACTCGCAAATTAATACACTCGCAAATTGGAACCCAGAACGTGGGGCAGAGTGACCAGGAAAAGAGTGAAATAGCCAGGAAGGAGAGAAGGAATCAGGTCGTGGAGTGAATAGAGCAGTGAACTAAACTTCAAGACGCAGATTCCAGAAATAACTATAGGAACGACAGACTACGCGGATGATTGGACATCGTAATTCCGAGATTAAAAGGCAACAGGGGAATTCAAATACGGAACACCAAAACGACGTAGATTCATCATGATACGACGCAGAAGCGACATACAAACCTAGGAGAGAGGGGCAGGAAGCTGGACATCAAAGTAACAGCAACAGACAGCATCACAAAGGTAAGAGTATCGTAATTTTTTTTAGAAAACAAAATTGTAACATTTAAATGTACCTTAGGAGCGGTAGGATAAAGTAAACAATGTCCACTAATAATACAGAAGAAATAATTATGGAGGGGGATAGTGTAACAGTTAGCTGTAATTCAATACAGGTTACAGAGAATAGCTCAAACAATGTAGGATTTGAGGGAGAAAATGTTAATCCAGAAAGTGAGAATAGAACAGCAGGAAATGTAAATTTTGATGCTAGTATGATGATGGAAATGCTGAGAAATATGAATGAGAATATGGAAAAGAATATAGAGAAATTAAGGGAAGATATTGATAGGAGTTTAGATCAGAATAAGAAAGAATTGAGGGAAGATATTGGTAAGAGTATTACAGATCAATTAAGGGAAGAAATTGGTAAGAGTAATGAGAAATTAGAAAAGAAAATAGATCAAAACAGGGAAGATACGCAAAAGAGTCATAGGGAATTAAGGGAAGATATTGGTAAAAGCTTAGAACAAAACAGGGAAGAAATTGAAAAGAAATTCATGGAGCTAGATAGTAGTATGATGAGAATGAGAAATGAAAATCAGGAAATGATAGCCAATGAAATAGGTGAAGTTTCAAAGAAAATGTCAGAAATGAGCAGGGAAATATCAAACCAAAAAAGTGAGGTTAATAATAAAATTGAACATGTTGATGTAAAATGTACAGAATTAGGTAGCCGACTGAGTAGCATTTCAAGTGAGATAAGAGAGATGAAAGAGGTTATGAATGTAGATGTGAATCAGGCGCAAGTTAATTTCAGAGGGGAGATATCTGAAGTACAGAAGGAGTCAGTAATGCAAAGAAATAAATTGTACGAAGAAGTTAAAGTTTTGCCTGTAAATAATCAAAAGCTAACTTCTGAAGTTAACAAGTACCAAGATGTTCAAATTGAAAACTCCAATCCAGTACAATTTATGACAGACTTGTCAGAGTACTCTCAAATTACAAAGATACCAGATGGATTGAAAATGAAAGTTGTTAAAAGATGTGTTGTTCAGGAAACTTTAGATTGTTTTCAAATGTTATCAGGGAACGAAATATCATATGAATCCTTTAAGAGGTTATTCATGAACAAATTGTTGAAGGTTAGGATACAGCTACGAGTAATGTTTAGCCACACACAATTTGATCCAGGAGGGTAAATAGCAATGAGATGTAAAGTAAATGCTGGATAGTTAAAGATGACTTGCAGAGAAATGTATTGGAACGTAAGAGGGTTAAATAAATATGTACGTCATGTGAAAGGAGAAATAAAATTTTGGACATAATTAAATTTTTTTAAAAGGAAAATACATTTTTTTAACTATAACAGTATTTGAAAATTAAGAATATAAAGATTGAAACTTAATATGATATTAAAGTACAAGTACGTAAATACAATTCCAAGAGTATTGTTAAAATAAAGTACAAAACAACAAAAATGGGGTAAAAATAATTTAAAAAAAACAAATACTTATGTAGCAAATAGAACATGTGAAACAGTGCCTAGATTTAAGAGATGTAAATATATTTGTGTGGAGGGTGAATATTTTAGTAAATATGTATAGTAATTACAAAAATTCTTAAATGCACAAATTTTTGTCAACAACTTAAGAAAGTAAGCAATTTTGTAACAGTAATTAAATAATTCAGGGTACAGTATTGGCTATTTATAAAAAAAAATTTTAATGTTAGATTAATGTCTAAAAACATTAGACCAGAGCCAGTAAGTAGTGGCAAGATAAAGACAAAAAATATGTAATGTGTTAAATGCGTGTGAAGTGTTAAGTGAAAGTGATAGCGTGTGTTCCAAGATTTAGGAGACTAAAAACTCAATTATAAAATTTCCAAAGAAGTTGTAAATATTTATAATTATGTTTCTAGTGGGGCATATGATGCAGTAATTTGTATCACAAATTACTTGAATGTAAATAATGATTGTAATATGAATATGTATTTTTATGTGACATTGATTGGAGATGTTTATTGATTGTAATTATTGTTGAGAAGTAAGTTTATACGGCCTTACTGAAACTGACAATAATAGCGTGCAATAATGCAGCGAGGGGGTGAGCTGTTTATCATTATTGGAAACGAGGAAGTTACGTAATGTTGGCGCGTTTTTCCTTGAGAATCTTCTGGAACGTTTCCCTAGAGCATATGTATTCATAATTTTCATTGGATATAAAAATAGACGCTAATGTTGGCGCGTTTTATTAGCCAATTGCAGTTCAGTTATAATCTTTAGGCATATCTGGGTGAAAGTGTATAAAAGGTAGGTTAGAGGTAAAGACCCCGTCAGTTCGTCGAAAATATTTTGTATGATACACGTCGCCTTCAGTCCAACAGAAATATTACACGTCGGCTATAGATTCACAAGTTACGCGTAGCAGAATTATGAAAAATCTAAAGTGTTGTAAAGTTAATTATACAAAAGGTTGAAGTACGTGGATTAAAAGTGATCAGTAAGAAGTTATTATAACAGTTTCAGTTTGGCGAGTGTCAAGATCAATGTGTAAATGTGATAGTTAACGTGTTCGACAATAAAGGTGTAAAACAAATTTCTTTCATCAGTGTTATCTTTGGATAAAAGATTCCTTTCCGTTTACACAACGTGTATAAAGAGAAGTGCTCGACCCAAGAAAAAGATAATAGCTAGCCGGAGGACAAAGAACCAAAATTAAATAAAATAACTATCATTTTTTTTAAACAAAAAACTAATACTGCCGCAAATTGCTAACACCAGATGGAGCTAACAAGCCTAACAAATGAATCACGTCACAAGATGGCTTCAACGCGTGAAGTAAAAACAAATACACAAACAATATAAGTAATACCACCGCAAGATTAAGCGGCCACGCTTTTAACGACACCTGGGTCGAGTCGCACGCCGATTCCCTCCCGACACTTTTTCCCCACGCGGACTGCCTTATGCATCGAAACAAATAGGATGTATAGACAAGGTCAACCAGAAGCATTATTATTTCACAAATTACAATATTGAATGTCCGTTACATTGCTTACCTTTTCAAAGAAGATGTTAGAAATTTTCTTGTGTTCGAAGACAGACATTGCAGCGTCTTAACGGATTGTCATAAACATGTTGCAATTCTTCTTGGGATATGTTGATTATTTTACAGTTCTTGTAATGTTCGGGGATTAGATTTATACACCTTGTCTTTCAAATTGCCCCCCACAAGTAAAAATCGCAAGGCCTGAGGTCTGGGAATCGAGTGGGCCAAATCCGTACACAGATCACTCTGTCACCAAAAATGTCAGCAATTGCATCCAAAGAAATGGGCTGTAACTGCATCTTGCTGAAATACGCCTTGCAGTCGCTCTTCATCTGTCAATTAAGGGAAAAACTGTTCCAAACCTAAGGTTTGGAAGCCTGCAGTATTAATTATTTCATGAAAACAAATAGGACCAATTATTCTAGATGCATTCACAGCACGCCAAACACCGACCTTAAGATCATGTAGTAGTAGACTTTGATGTAGAGTTTTGGATTTTGGGTTGTCCAGCAGCGATTATTTTGAGAGTTAACTCGTCCATTCAAGTGAAACCACGCCTCTTCACTGAATAACACAAATTGTGGATTTATGTTGCCGCTACGCACACGCTCCGAAAACCAGGTGCAAGATGTACCTCTCCTTCAAGGCTTGCACTTCTGTTTTGTAAGGTCGTAATTTGAACAGTTTTGTCGCTTTTTGTACTGCTGCTTGTTGCGCTAACTTCGAGAGGGACTTTCGTGGTGGACGTTCTAACCTCGCACCGATATCAATCTTTTTCCCTGTTAAAACTTGACTTTTCGACTTTTTTTCCGGTCTAACATTGATCCGGTACTTTTGAATTTATTGACTATTTTATGAACTGTACTTCTGTTAGGCGGATCAATATTAGGAAAGCGTTCCCGAAATGCTTTACGGCACAGAGACGGAGATTCGTGTTTTATAAAGTTGCAACAAATGAAAACTCTTTGTTCTGTAGTAACTTGGCCCATCATTAGACTAACATACAACTGGAAACCACCAAAGGACGTTATATACTGCCTTCGTTTGTCATACGTGGCGTGAGTCAGAAGGTGACGCAATAGTGGGAACTTGAATCTCAGCAGGCGAGTGGCGCGCGCCCGAGACCAGGTGTCGAAAGAGCGTGGCCGCTTAATCTGATGGCACCGTACTTCAGTACTTTTGCGATAAGGAATTTACCCCCTGCGTGAAGTAGTTATTCAATGAATCTTTTTCGAAAACCCCGCATATCGTCAACATTAAATAACCTTCAAGCTTCTCGAATGGGAGCTGAAGAGATGGTGGGTGTTACCCGAAAATATGCTTTCACACTTGCCATAATGTAATACAAGAGCATTCCGCTAACATCACTCCGTTCTCGTGCAGATCCCTTCACTCACTAGCCGTCTCTTCAATTCTTAACAATACATATTTAGGCTTCGCCATGCAGCTAAGCTGCCGCAATCATCGTATAGTTTGACACTATGAGGGAAAGACAGCGAGGATATGTCAAAGCAAATAGGTTGTACTTTAGCCCTCAACTGTAGACGATGGCTTTACCAGTAGAATAGGGGTTGGATGATTCAATTAGTGACACATTGGACAGAGCGGTGGCAGATGGAGAAGTTCAAATATAACCAGCGCTGAACGATTTCATAATAAATGAAGTTTTAGGATTGCTCATTGCAACAGTGAAAACTTGCGTGGGGTAAAGATCGATCAAAGAAGTGTATAATTTCTAAACGTATGCGGATTTTAAAAACAGCTGTGTGTTTCAAACTTTATTGTGAAAAAAATGAGTATATCCTAACAGTATTTCTACTCTATATTCACTCTTAGATTGATCCGCGGCAAAACAAACCTACGTGGTCAGTGCACCTTGGTACAACACGGTAGCCATGCGCGCTGGAAAGGAGTCCCATGCTAATAATCTGAATTTTAGAATGAATTTATTCTTAAATAGCATAATATTCTATAAAAATACCTAAGGTTTTATTTAACGCTGATTTATACCGTAAAACAGAGATACAAGTCCAATGATGCAATTCGTATGAGTCACCTGACATCCGGGTAGGTGCAGAATATTGTTTACAGCTAGAAGCCAGCAGTTGTGTTTAGTATCATGGAGGACAGTGAATTTGCTCTTGTGTTTTCGTCGAATTACGTAAAGCATTAGCCGCGCAAACCATTGACTAGTGGTGAAAAAACAATAGTGTTGAATCTTTATTATAAGTTAGAAATATCCAACACTTTCCCCGAAATATATGGTGAAATTAACTTCTGAGTTCCGGTGTTTCGAGTACAAGTATAAACAGTGCTTGTGAAGAAAAATCTGACACGGGAAAAGTGGTTAAACCCGGGAAAAAAAAAAGATAGCAAATGAAATACGCGATGCAAGAATGTACTGATTTTGAGAAGAATGCAGTTCGCGTAACTACACAATTTCTTTTTTAAAATGAGCCGCCAACAGTTAATAAAGTGCCGCTTCCAGAGAGCGTATAAATTAAGTTATCGGATACCTGTTACTTTATTTTTCGCTCATTTATTTTAGAATTAACTATTATTATATATACAAACGTTTATTTTGTCGCAACTATCAATCTGATTACCTTTAACCCTTAACAGATTATGCTAGTCACCGTTTCAGTTGTCGAAATAAGGACTCTGTTCTTTTTTGCACTACGTGCCGCTTGTATTCGCCACATGGTCTGAAAGCGTGACAGTATTTCTAGCGCGAATGGCGGAAGGATACATTATAAAGATGCACTGGTCACCTGGGGTTTGTTTTGACGCGGATCAACCTAAGAGTGAATGCAGTGTAGGCTTTAAATTTATTTTTTATCGAAATAAGCGAACATTGTCCGTCCATTCTCACATCCCTCCTTCTTATTATGCCTATTATGAATGATCACTTCGAATCAGTGTTAAGACCAACTTCTGACACTAACATCTCCTGAAATATGTGAAGTTTTGGGGGAAAATGCAATTTACTGTCAGTGTGTATTTCGATAAGAAAAATACGAAATATGTATGTTTAATTTTCTTATTTGCTTTTATTATTTTATTTTATTCTAAGATTAGTTCATAAAGTTAAAATAAATCTCTATTTTTCATACGTTTTGTTTATGAGTTGAATATATATTTACAAATATTTCTAACATCATTGCACCATGTCATGATTTGTGTATTTCTGTTAACTCGCTAGCATTATTGCATTACGCATAACCTGTATATCAGTTGTTACTGGTAAGCAGAATAAACAAATATAGTACAGTGCCTCTTTTCATGACGCTTGACGAGCTTGTAAACCACTGTGTCGGTAATCCTACGTAACTCCTTGTCTGTCTCTCTCTTTTTTTTTAAGCAGTGGTGTCAGCGGTAAAGATTTATATGGACTTCACTATATTTGAATGATCATTTCAGAGGTTTTGTAAGCAAGCACACTTCTGTAATGTATAGCTGCAAATGTTTTAAGTTCGTAGCATTGTACTAGAAAGCAGTTTGACCTAGTCTTGCACTCCATCGGGGGACAATATTTCAAATCACAGAGACTAAATTTGCTGTAATGATAAGGAATAAAATGGTCTAGGATTGAAAGAAAGTTATGTGCTTACCGTTTGCAAACTACATGTACATGACTACAGATAACTTAAGTTTTCACAGAAATTAGGATTGGCATATTTTGGCGCACGTGCCTCGATTCAAATAACAATTGTTAACTTGTCTATTTACTGCACACTTTGAAAGCTGATCTGGTGATTGTTTTGCCTTGTTGCCCATTGCAGTATTCCGTTCTGTCTGATTCATTTTATAGACGACTCGTATACAGGTGTAATGAGAGAAGATGGCGTGTATCTCGCAAACTAAATGTTAAATCGAACGACCGCAGTCTTTGTTAGCAGTATAAACGCCCATTCACAAAAAATCATAATCAACATAATGACGTGCAAAAAATTAACGCTATAAGTTGTCATTCACAACGACAATCGCAAAAGAGCGTGAAGCGCCTGAGCTAATATGGTGTCCTGCTAAACGACCTCACGACAAAAGAGGTTATGTACAGGTATCAAAATGAACAAAAGCTACGGCGTTGCAGGGCTTTAACTCAAAAGAAAGTAATACCTACCATCACAATTTATTTTTCTGCGATTTTCTTATAGATATCTCAGTGATTACTGGCCAGTGATCTTGCACAGAAAGGCAGTAGCGAGCCAACACATAATGACGGAAAATCTGATGTGAGATGACAGAGTGAACACTTGATGAGGCTAGTTTCTTAAGTTTGACGTAAACATAAACATGAAAGATTGGAGCTTGCAGAATGCTATGTTTACGTTATAAGTTTATGGCCGTGTTTATATCCAATGTGAACGCGTGCTTACGAAACAAGCTTCTATGCATACGTTATGCTTCATTGTGAATGGCCCCTAAACATAGTCGTGTAAGAATTCCTAATAACATTTTTCTCTGTAATCGCGCTTCTTCCTTTGATACCGACAATAGTGTTCAGGCATTAAAATATTAAAACATTAAGATGAATCCTTTATTATCAGCAGAGGACTGAAACCATACTGCCCCAAACACATAGCTACTGATATATTTGTTGGCTTCTGATTAGCCCAGTGGTTAAAGTCTTCGGCTGAGGTTTAGAAATCCCACTGCCAGGTTACAGTTTTTGCTGCGCTCGCTAAAGTATTTCGTGGGGCAGGGGATTACGGGTTCGAGTCCTGCCTTGGACATGTTTATTTGTGTGTCTGTAAGCATGTATGTATGCCAGTAAGAGGGAAATTAAAAAACAAACAGGGAAATTGAAAACAAACATGGGGTAGGCCTGTTTTCAATTTATTTTCAATGAGTTGTTTATTTATAATGCAAATGTTTATCCCGCCAAAACGAAAAACGCATATGGATAGATTAATTTATTGTTATGTTGCTTCTTATTTTGAGTGTTTCTAACGTATTTATTTCCTGTTTCTAATATGCGTGTTATTTTTTTTTCAGGTAAGTTTATCCATGTCTGTGCATTATTGCTGAGAAGCTGACCAGACTTAGGCAAGTAATGGAACTGATATGCATGTAATGTTAACTTTTGTCACATTCATTACTACTTTTTCAAATAGCATAAGGGGGATTAACCCTGGTCTTACGCTCTGGAATGTTAATGACACCAAATAGACAGTCTCATAAAAAATACGCCAAAAGAAATTTAAATGAGTAATTCATTTTTTCTGCAAGTTTTATTAACACTTTGTCATATTTTTGTGAATGTCCTTAGGTTATCTGCCAGGAAAAAGATTCATTTTCAAATTGCATATCCACTGACGAATTTAGGAAAGGAGTAACTTTCGAGTGAGTGATGGAAGACTTTGGTTGCCTGATAGGGTGTATCGAAAACATTACAAAAATAAAAAATTAAATGCTTATTTCAGTTGCAGGAAATTAATTACATTTTAATTACATATTTAATAACCTCCGTAGCAGGTTTAAAAGTATGTATAGACTTAAATTGGCAATTGCTTTATATCCACAATTATTTTATTCTACACTATGAAAAATCGCCATAAGGCGTTACATGAGTACCGAGATTTTATTAAGTGAACATTTGAGATGGGAGTTTGGAGGAACAGAGAATGATATACTTCAGACCGAAGAGATCCGTTGCGTGCCTTCGAGCTGCATAATATAAGGCTATTTACCTCCCCGCGGTGAATTCCTAGTTGATGTTGCTTGAATATGAATTCCCCTTCCTCTTCCCGAGCATAAAATGTAATTATTTTCTTTAATCTTAATAACAAATAATAGCAGTCTGCATTAAGCAAAAATATTTTGCACTCACATGATTTTCTCTACTCGCTCTTCTACAAACTACTCTTACTGAAGCTCTATCGGCTTCATATTAGTCGAGATAAGCTTTCATTACACATTTACGCATTTCGTGTTAGGTATAAGGACACCGAAGGCTAAAGCGATAATCAGTTTCTTAAAAAGCGGATATAATGACTTTGAAATTCCGTGCTCTTCACATAATCTCGAAAAAAAGTCTCACGTATTGCATTCATATGTCTTTGTCTCTACTCGCTCCTCTACGCGGAACGCTAAGTAATGATTTTGAAGTGCCATGCATAATCACAACGGAAAAACAAAAAAGGAATGGCGACCTACACTTCAAAAAGGTATATATATTTGAAAATGCAAACCAATAACAATGAATATCTCGGAAATGGTTAACACCTTAAAAATGTTTATTTGTCATAAATTGTAACGAGAGCTAAATCTTTCGTGTATCTCTTACGGTTTACCAATTGTACAAAAGTCATTCAGAATGAAGAGGACTTCACATTGGTATTACCAGAAAATTCAATACACACATTTTGTCACATAAATATCTTAAGCATGTGATATTTTAATCAAAATCGTTACACGTATTTTTGAGAAAATAAAAAGTAACAAACATTTTACCATGTAAAGGGTAGTTTGAGTCGATTTTCTTAAAACGCTTCGTGCTGCATTCTTGGAAGATGCTGAACTTAATGGTATTTAATCGACTTTTCGTTTTTGAGTGATATTGCTCACAGCGCGCGCGCGCTCACTCACACACACACAAAATTACAAGAACATATGGACCTTTTTCTAAAAGATTATTTTTGGATTCACGATTCTAAGCGTGTATTTCCAGTGAATTCTCTGTAAAGAACTTTTGGGGGAATGGAATAGCACTTTCTCTACTTACTATGGGTAAGAGAAAGAAAAAAAAAGTGTTTAATGCCTATTTTAGTAGGAGAGAGGTATGACGTATGACTAAGAGTGAAGGTGGACTTAGCACCGCGACCTAAGGAGATCTTTTGTGCCTAGACCTCTAACGAGGCACCCCCGGGAGGGAGGGACGGGTGAGGTGAGGCAGAGGACGGCCGGCGCAGCAGGCGCAACAGAGCAGAAGGCAGGATCCCTACATTTTCCAGGTTGAAACTCCCCGGTGGCAGCTGGTACAACCGACTCCTTTCCTTTCCCCCTCCTGCAGGCTTGCACATCCCACTGGAGGTCCGGAAGTCGGGAAAACGCCGCCATTCCGGGGGACGAAGTGGTACAGAGGCTCCTTTTCTACGATGCATCACCGAGACCGTTCCTAAACTTGCAACCCTGAAACAGCAAGTGATGAAAGGTGAAGTGAAATGAGAAAGGCGGTGAAATAGACGGACAGGAAATTCTGAGGATGTAATTAACCTTCCCAGCATTCGCCTACTGGCCCGGGGAAACACCCGAAAAATGCACTGGTCAGGAAGGTCGGCCGCGGGGATCGAATCCACGACCTCCTGAATGCGAGTCTTACGCGCTACCGCCTGAACCACGAAAAGAATCCCTCAACTAAATGAGCTTCTAGGACTGCATTAAGAAATACTGATGTTCTTATGCAGAATTTGTAAACTCTTCCACTTTTATTTTTTTTGGGGGGGACTGTCTTTATCAACAGGCCCTAGTTCATAGCGAAACCGATTTGAACCCTTCGTAAGCAACATGTGCGCTTTTCAGGTTCTCAAATAAAACTAATTCGTAGCCAAGTATACAAAAGGTGCGGCTTTCGTAAGCGACCAGCCCGTGTCGGCATTCGGTCACAGAGACAAAGCCAGTAGGTTGTATTATTAATGACCAGTATATTAATCTGCATTCTTCTCTTGTCTTTAGACATTTATATTCACATAAATGGAATTCATTGCTCGTATTTCCAGATACTTAAGGAAAACCCTTTGTCGATTTCTCTAAGAAATTCAAACAGATTATTATGTAGCTGCTTCATTTTACATACCGGATTGTTTTCGGAAATAAATAGTTAGCATTAGACTAGAAATGTTACAAACATACTGAATCTAAAGTACGGCAGTATTCCTGAAAATGTTGAGTATTTTACGATGTAAAATGTAAACTCTGACGATTTCTAATCTGAAATTTTAAAAAATAAATTTATCAGGTTGCGAAACCTCGTATTTATACGCACTTACGTCTGTAATACATTTTTTTTCTTTGTTCCGACAACAGTGTATTTTACAAGATGACCATCTGTAATAGTTGAACGTAATTTATTCTTAATAACATTCATGGCAGAAAAAGTTTGCTCACAAATGTTGTGGGGCCAAATTTGCACACGAGCCTCAGTACAAAATTGTGGATTTCAGGAAACTGGTCATATTTTCATAATTCAGTCAAATTAGAAGTGGGTGATCCACAATGCTCTTTAAATTTAGCACGAAATCTTGTGGTTTTGGATTTCTATTGTTTCCATGTACTAGATTGTGGAGTATTTTAGAATCTGGACACTGAAATGCAAAATGTGTTCGAAGAAATCTGTGTTACGTTTTTCAGATTGGGAAGAGGAAGAGTTTGAAATGACAAATTGATCACATCGGATCTGGAGCTATCCGCGGGGCATTCCAAATGTCTTGTTCTTGACAGACCATTATTTGGCCCGCGGATGATCGTCCCTGGGTTCAATCTGCTTCATAGATACTGTTTATATCAAATCTTCTCGGTAATATTTAATCGAAAGGGTGGGCAAATGCCTCTTGCAGTAAAGGATCTGCAACTTGAATTTCATACGGAGAATACTTTTAAGTAACACTAGGCTAATAAGCCAATAAACAACGACCTTTAACGAACGTAACATGATCGTGTAAAGAGATCAATATATATTCTTAGAGAGCGCGTGAGGAATGACGACATTTTGTACTTATGCACTGTTGGAGAAATTATAAACCATTTTATTTACATACAAATAAAACTATAACGAACTGCTGGCATTAAAATAATAATAGTTTGTTTATAATGTACTTACTACAGTTCGGTATGTGTATATATATTCTGGAATATGCTCATGGTTTTGTTGTAATATCTGAAGTTCCAAGTTCTCTGCTTCTTTTTTTTCCAGTTTAGGAACTGCGTACTGCAGCCTTTGAATCCGAGCATCCTCTTAATTTTGTAGCCTTTTCCACGAACACAATAATTATTCCATATTTGTAAATGTTTTTTAAATGTCTTGGTTTCTTATGAATATGAATTTTCGTGATCGCCTCCATAAGCACCATCAATTACACATTGGGGTAAAGAGGCATATATACTTAGGAAGAAAGGAAAGATCAGGAATGGCATGGTTTAGATGGGGGGCTGGAGGGCACAGAAAATGACTGACGATTCTGGCAGGAGAATCTGCCCATTCTGTGGTTTGGATGAGGACTGGGTACATATTTTGGCGGAATGTTTACAGTGGGAAAACCAGCGAACAATTAAACTCAAAGAAAACTCTTAAGTCCGTCGAGAAAGAGCTTGGCATGTTGGGAGCTACGGGCTGACCAGAGGAACTGGCAAAACATGGTCAATTTCTTGGCTAAAGTGCGCGAAGCCAGGTCAAATTTGTTCAGTTAGACAAAGGTAATTTATCTCTATTTTCCGTTTTCTTGTTCTTTTTGCTTTGTTTTCTTTTTCTGTATTTTTAGTTTGTCACCATACTTATATCTTAAATATGCATGTACGGTCAATGATCCATGCACTAAATACTTGTGTAATAACTTCAATCATTTGAAACCAATAAAGATACCTTATCTATCTACTTATAAACTGGAGCGAGAGCGAGAGAGAGCGTGCGCGCAATGTATATTGAACAAGCGTGCAATGGTAATAGTATAGAACTACTAATCTTACATAAATGGGCCAAATAAGATGCTGAAGCATAAAGCAGACTCGGAGTTTAGTTCAGACGATGTTGCTCGAGCAGATGCTTTTATGGTAGGTGTTGTGTCAGAAATTCCTTGTGATTTTCAGAAAAAGGAACGGAGCGGTGTATATGGTACAAGTGGAATGTTGGCATTCCTTCACGGTTTGTCACACGGTGATTGATTCTTTGACCGTGCTGGTCGATGTACAGCTCTTTCTGTGCCGCAGTCAGATGCGAAATCCTATCACAGCCGACAGTTGTCTTATGTAGTGAAAGGGTCCTGCCAGCTCTCGCACTCTTGCCTAACGTACTTAAGGCGAGACTAAATTGTGAAAATTGCCCCCAAAATACATTTTTACTTGCTCTACTACTTCGATATCGATATTTCACCGGAAATACACGTTTTGAGGTCCCTTGAATTGAAAAAATCATTTTTAGAAAATGATGTGTGGGTCTGTGAATAGCATAACTCAAAAACGAAAAGTTGGATAAGTACCAAACATGGTATTTAGATTTAGTAGCTTTCAAAGATGCGATACGAAGGTTTTTATGAAAAGCCCCCATCACAGATTATCCTTTACGTGGAGCATTTTTTGAAAACTTTCATTTTCTCAAAAATGGCTCTAACGATTTTGATTGAAATATCCTATGTTTAAGAAACTTGCATGGCAAATGAAATGTATATCATGAATTTCCTGAAAATGTCTCCAAAAGCCCTCTTCTTCTGAATGACTTTTGCATAACTGGTAAACAGTAAGAGAGAGAGAGAGAGAGAGAGAGAGAGAGACAAAATTTTACTACACAAAATGTAGATCTCGTTAAACCACACGATTTATGTCATATACATGTTTTTTGTCGAGTGACCCATTTCCAAGATATTCCTCGTTATTTGTTTGAACTTTCCACTACTTTTTATATTTTTTCTCAAATGCCTATTCGTTATTCTTTTTTTTTTTTTTTTTTTTTTTGTCTTGGACATGCATAGAGAATAGAATGCTCCACATAGCAACCAGCTCTTAAAATGTTTGACTATCGCTTAAAGCCTACCATATTCTCCTTGCACCTACGAGAAAATTAGCAATAATATAAGTTTCTGCAAATGTTTATCTCCAGTAACATAAAGTAGCTGGAGAATAAGCGTTTGTAAAAGTGGCTTGTACAAGAGTAGAGAAGCTAATGTGAGTGCAACACGATTTTTAATCCTTGTGCTGTCTTATAAATTGAAATTTCCTCCTTAATTTTATATACTGCACCACTTCACAGAAAAAAATATAACTCCTATAGACTTTGCAGTAGAGAGGTAATACTGGAAATTCTTAGTCCGTCTTTTAGAGCAAATTTTGTATACAAATTGGCACTGCTGTTAAGTATGCCAGCTTATGTGTGCTCAAGGCATGTGATTTCTTTCTTTGCAAATACAGTTAACTTTCTCCATTTTTGCTTTGAACAGCTTTTTCTGTGAACGAAATGTTCTGGTATAAGTGACCGATTTTCTGAAGCTGTAGAAGACAGTTAAATTAAAATTTGGGATGACAAAATCAATCTCTGTTACTTGCTGTTAATAGCACGGTCAGTTATTTTCTAAAAACATAACTGCTGTAAAATTTAAACAACAGATGGCATAGTTAAGAGAATAAACATAACCTCTTTAACAAACAAACTTAGAGGATGAAAGTAGATCATGAATTGAAGGCATGAATCTTACATCTTGTTGTAATTTCATCTGATATCTTGAATGGTTTCTGAGATAATGGGTCATAAATTTAGCAGATTTAACGTTGGCAGGATAAGCGTGTAATTTCCCCATTAAATTTAAACTCCTCTTGCATCCATGTGCTTGAGTAATAGTTCCATAACAGGATGTAATACAGGGTGATTTATGAAGAACTGACACATTTCGTTCTTTAATTATTCTGTTCGAAATTCACTCAATGCCCCAATTTTAGCACCAAATTAAGCAGAATGTTCTGGAATTTCGATTGCCTGTCACTAGATGCGCAGATGTTTATGTTCTATTCTTAATTGTTAGTTTTATTGTTGACAACTGTTTTTGAGATTTTATTCTAGTCAACGTGAAAATGGAGTACACATTAAATGAACGACTCTTCATTGTAAAGGAATGGATTACGAATTCAATTACAGCTACTCAAAGGGCATACCAGAGAGAATTTGGTGTTCGGAATCCTCCCCAAAGAAACACAATACTGGGACTGATAAACAAATTGGAAACAAGTGGATCTCTGGTGAGTGAAAAAGGCAAAACTCGTTCAACCAGGCTTCCCACGGTTGTTGACGTAAGAGCACGATTGGATCAATCGCACAAAAAATCATTAAGATGTTCGTTGTAGGAGACAGGGTACAGCTACTCATTGTGTCATACCAGTGAAAAGTGTAGGCCTAAAGCCGTATAGGATTACGGTTGTTCATCAGTTACGGGAATCAGATAAGGATAGACGACTGAATTGTTGTCATTGGTTTCAGGAGTTCATTGTGCAAAATCTTGCCATATTGTCCATCACATGGTTCGCAGATGAAGCATGGTTCCATTTATCCGGTTATGTGAACTCAAATAACTCACACTGCTGAGCCAGCGAAAATCCACATGTTATTCATGAAGCAGCTATGCACCCGATTGAAATCGAAGTTTTGTGCGCAATATCCGCACAGAGAATGGTGGGAGCAATTTTTTTTTAAACAATGTGAACACTGCAGAGTACGACGGATTTTCATGGAGTTTGCTGAGAAACTTGCCGATGTAGAGCTGAGTCAAGGATATTTTCAGCAGGACGGCGCTACATGCCATACATCAAATGAATCCATGGCACTAATTGCAAGTTTCTTTCACGACCGGATAATTTCCAAGAGCCTGTGGCCGCCGAGATCTCCGGATTTTACATGGCCGGACTTCTTTCTATGGGGTACTTAAAAGACAGGGTTTATGCCACACGTCCCCAGACTTGGACGATATGAAGCACAGCATTACACAGGAGATTCCAGCTATTGACGAGAGAGTCCTCCAACGAGTGGCCAGTAACATGGAACGACGCGTTGAGTTGTTTATGCAGGATGGAGGACATTTTCAACGTTTGTTATAGAGGTAAATAATCTCCCAAAATTCCTCTGCATTTCAGATATAATAAGTTGTCGCTAGCATAACTCGTTTTGAAACAATTAAAGAAATAAGTGTGTCAGTTCTTCATAAATCATCCTGTATCCAAACCATTATCGCATGTAAGCTGGGCTTATATTGAAAAGCTCTGATATGTAAGAATATGAAGTAGACTATCTCTGTCTACTTCATGCAGGTCTTCTGTATTCCACTAATAAAGTCGGTTAATTTTAAAAAGTAATCGTGAACCATTCATGGAGAAGCTTGCGACTGGGTGTTTTCTGCTACAAAGAGGGGGACTTCGTTTGCAACTGCTGCATGAGCTAACGAGGCACTGAACTGCTCCTCTTCCAGTGCATATTTTGTCCACAGTTTCAAGTAGAGTACTTACTTCTTGTGTCTAGTATGTCCTGTGTTTCAATTCAGATTTTAATGTTTGAAAAATTCTTTTTCAGTATAAGCAAACTGCGGATGTGGAACGGTTTTGAAAACATGCTATATTTAAACATCTGATGTTACACTCACTCTTCTACAAACGCTTATAATTCTTGTTAGTGGACATAAACTTTAATTACACTTTAACATTTCGTTGTAGTTATGAGCAGGATACAAAAGGCTAAAGCCATAGTCAAATCTTTAAAAGGCACATTACTATGTGATGCCTTTAAAATTCCATGCTCTTTGCGTGACCCAAAAGCACACATACACACACGATTAGCGCCTTACCACTTGATAAAGCTATAAGGATTTTAAAATTCAGACCAATAAAGAATATCTTGGAAATGGCTAACGCCACCCTCCTCCGAAAAAAAAACGGGCGCTTTAACAAGATCTACACTTTAAGATTTTGTTTATCCCTTATGGTTGAACAGTTACACAAAAGTCATTCAGAATGAAGAGTACTTCACAGGGTATTCCCAGAAAATTCAAGATATACATTTTATTTGTCATGCAAGATTTAAACTTGTGCTACAATCAAAATCGTTGAAGTATTCTTGGTAAAATTGAAATAATATTAATTACCATATTGCATCCTTAAAAGATGCTGAACTTAAGTGCCAAGTTTGCTATTTAACTGACTTTTCGTTTTTGAGGTATGCTGTTTACACACGCGCGTACGGCCTTTTTTCTAAAAATGTCCTGTTTATTCAGGGAGCCCCAAGATGTGATTTCCGTCGCGGTCTCGAATTTTTGGGTAGAATGTAATAATTCGAGGAAGTGAAAGAGAAAGTAAAAATGGTATTCATTGTTTGCAGTGTTAACAATAATGGTCAGAAAATGTACGTGTTCTTTCCCGTCTATTGTAGGAATCTGAAGTTATTGGTATATTAACTGCCGTTTCTCCTCTCAGTTATCAATGTTTTTCTTTGCCTGTTGCTCTACCACAGATAACAGACAAAATCAATAGTATAGCAGCTTAGGAAACAGTATAGTTCTTAAATAAAGAGAAGTTTATCACATACACAAGAAAGTTGCGCTATATATAAAAGACAACATGTATATTACAAATGTCTCTAGAAAATTTCCAAAGCGCCCAATGAATGTTTGACGCTCCGAGAAAAGAAAAGACGTCGAAATGGGACAAATTCATCGGCTGGGGCTTGAAACTTGAGTTACACATGTGCCTACCTAATGGAAGCATAGGAAAAATAACGACAACTTAGGGTACTTGACGCACTTATCCGCATGGTTTCTAAATTTGGTAACGTTGTTCGCACACTCAGAATTACTAGTGCTCCCATAAGCTGTGCGATTTATGTTCTCATTGGATATATTGCATTGCTGCACTGACCCTGATTGCTATCTCAGCGCACTCAGGCTGCAGCTGGGCAGAAGAACGCACGAGACACGAGGAAAAGAGAAGTGAATTCGTGAATCAGTACCTCACTTACTCATCACATGCTGCATGACTGAGAATGCAGTTAGAGAGCATCTTCCAGAAAGTTCACAACAATCTGATGAGGTCCATTCACATCTCTTTGTCTATTCACTCTTCTACAAACTATTCTTACAGCAGCTTATTCTACTTTTTTTTTTTAAAAAATTTCCCTAGCTTTTCTCCGTTTTTCTGAGGTTTATTTTATCCGCTATACCGCAACTACTGTTACACATGTACAAAACTCAGAGACATGAACACAACACCCATACCCATGGCGGGACTGGAACCCGCGACCTTCATTACTTATTTACACATTTCGTTGTAGATATAAGAGGAACATAATAAGCCAAAACGATAGTTAAACCTTTTAAAGTCAGTCGCTGTGGATAGGTTTTAAATCTATTCTCTTTCCATGAGCAAGGAAAAGAAAATATTAGCGATTTACAGTTGAGAAAAGTATAAAGCATTCGAAAATTCACACTAATAACAAAGAGGTTAGCATGCTAGGCTTCAAATCCAGAGTATCCGGCTGTAGGGTGAATTTTTATTTACTACAAGGCGAAAACAGCCCAACTGAATCCAACTTCCTTGCTTCACGCACACCCGAACCGAGGACTCTCATTCACCAGGACTTACGACAAAGCCCGGGGCAGATGCCTGACGGGGGGGGGCAGAGGGCCTACGGATCAGAGTGAGAGACGAGGGTGAGTGATGAGCCACACACCCGGGATGAGAGCGAGGAAGTGGACGATAAATGATAGGAACGGTGATGATGGAGCACCGGTGGAATGAAACATAGCGGGGGAAACCGGAAAAAACCCTTTCCGGACGCCACTTTGTTCACCACAAATCCCACATGCGGTCCCCGGGATTGAACTTGGGCCTCTTTTGGTGAGAGGCGAGCGGTCTAACCACTCGGCCACGCCGCCGCCGAATTTTTATTTAGCTAGGATTATTCCCCATCCTCTGTAAGTGTGAATGTGACATCATTGCTAATGAGTAGAGCTCGGCGTTCGGCATTGAAGTAGACACAATAATTTATTCATTTACCACTTAAAACACATTTTGAATGACAGAACAGTATAGAAACATCAAATACCCATATCCCATCGTAATGGAGTGTAAGCTACAAACACCACTTATTTAAATTTGCACACTTCCGTTACAATGCATTTTTTATGGCAAAGTAATTTCTCTCTTGAACATGTTTTACACTCCCACACTGGTTTGTAATTATTATCGTCCGTTAAGTATTATTCTTAAAGGCTCTTGTTGCGTTTGCAATGAAATAAGTCTATCTTTTAAAGTCAGTGCTATGTTTTCGCCCACGTGCGAAGTAGAACACAATAAAGCCATCATATTAATGAACAAAGCGATGAGTTAATAAAATGATTTTCCTGTCTTAAATCGATGTTTTATTGTAGTTGACCATTTACGGTACGTTTTAGTGCTTCAGGTAGCCACTATTTTATTATTATACGAAACAAGCAACTGCTTACGTTAGGAAAGCAATGCAGGTATTACGAACTTCTTCAGGCATGTTGTCAACAATGACTTTTTGGCTCGAAGCGTGAAATATTAATTACAATACTAAGGTTAACTTTACATTAATAAATAACCGCCACGAATAAAAATAATGAAATTACAATAGCGAATGCCTTGTACTGCATTAAGAATGAAACATATTTATGTATACAAAACCTACGATTCTAAACAAAGGAACAAAATAGGCGTGTGCCGAGCTCTACTTATGAGAATTTGTTCCAAAGGTATATATGACTTCAGCTGATAAAGCCGGCATATAAATGAGAGGGGGTAGAATAGTTATTTGCAGCTGAGAAAGGTATAAAGTATTTGACAATTTAAACCAATAATAAAGAATTTCTTGAAAATATTTTACGGCAGAAGAATTTTTATTTGTTATTGAATCAATTAAATATTACATTGTGTGCTCTAAGGAGATCTACATTTTTACTTTCTCTACTACGTATAGTAAGTAGGGGAAGTATTGCATTCCACCCAAAAATTCGATACCGAGATTTCACCGTAAATACATGTTTTGAGACCTCCTGAATCCAAAAAAAGCATTTTTGGAAACATGTCCGTGTGTGTGTCTGTGTGTGTGTGTCTGTGTGTGTGTGTCTGTGTGTGTGTGTCTGTGTGTGTGTCTGTGAACAGCATAACTCAAAAACGAACAGTCGGATAAGCACCAAACTTGGTATTTAGGTTCAGTATCTTCCAGAGATGCGACACGAAGGTTTTCAAGAAAATCCCCCCACCCCAGACTACCCTTTACACGGAACATTTTTCGAAAATTTTAATTTTCTCAAAAATGGCTCTAACGATTTTGATGAAAATATCATATGTTTAAGATAATGTCATGAGAAATGAAATGTATATCTCGAATTTTCTGGGAATGTCTCCAAAAGTATTCTTCATTGTGAACGACTTTTGCATAACTGGAAAACCATAAGAGATAGACAAAATTTTACTACACAAAAAATGTAGATCGCGTTAAAATACACAACTTATGTCATATACATTTCTTTTGTTGAGTGAACCGTTTTCGAGATATTGCTTGTTATTTCCTTAAATTTTACAATACTTATACTTTTTCTCACATTCGTTATTCATTTTTTTTATGTCCTGGACATGCAAAGAGAATGGAATGCGCCACATAGCAACCAGCGTTAAAATATTTGACTATCGCTTAAAAGCTACCATATTTCCCTTGCATCTACAAGAAAATTACCAATAAGATTGACATCTCGATATCTCGATTAACATGAACCATATGGAGAATAAGCGTTTGTAAAATTAGATTGTACAAGAGTAGAGAAAGTCATGTGAGTGTAACACATCAGATTTTTTTGTATAGAAAGGTTGGTCCATCTCTTACGCTTTACCAATTATATAGAAATCATTAAGAACAAAGAGAACTTTACAGGCTATTCTCAGAAAATTCAAGTTATGCATTTTATTTATCATGAAGATTGCTTAAACTTATGGTATTTTAATCAAAATCGTTAGCCATTTTTGAGAAAACCAAAAATAACGAAACATTTAACATGTAAAGAGTAGTTTGGTGTGTGGAGATTTTGTTGAAAATCTTAGTGTCTCTTCCTTGGATGGTTCCGAACCAAGTTTCTTATTTAACCGACTTTTTGTTTTTGAATTATGCTGTTCACAAACACACAGACAGAAACGTACATGGATCTTCTTCTAAAAATTGCTTTCTGTGGGATTCGGGGGGCCTTAAAGCATGCATTTCCGGTAAAATCTCGACATCAGTTTTTTGGGTGGAATACAGAACTTACTCTACTTTAAGTGTGTAGTAGAGAAAGTAAACATGCCTTCAGATTATTCATAGAAGTGGTAGTCTGAGATAACTGTTTAGTAAAACAATGAAATAATTATTTTACGCATAAACGAAAAAAACTATTGTTACTAACATTTCGAATAGTACCGTCCTAATAAATACATTTTATCATTTAGAAATGAAAATATAGATATGAAAATGGCAAAACATAACAGAAAATTGTTATTATTTTGTCCCTGCAAATGACTAGCCTTACGAACACTGTATTATTGCAAAAGCTCTGCTTTAATTTTGATGGAAAATTATCCTTTCCCATAGGTCCTACCCTTTATCTATCAGGCTGTTCGTAGTGTAGCATTGTGCGTTTTATTCGTCAAAGAGAAAAGTTACTCTTCTCCTGGTTTTAGATTTATGGGGCGGTAGATACAGTTTTTAATTCCGTCGTCTTCTGATGAACATTGTCCCATCAGCCCAAACATTTTTATGCCGTGACTTTGTTTTAGTTTTGCATCAGTTTTTAGATGAGGTAGACATAGACCAGAAAAATGACAGTTACTTTGATCAGTTCAGAATGTTTGGTTTTGTACTCTTTTCACTTGGTAACTTGCTCACATATTTTATTTAGTTATCAGAAAATAAGCAAACATTGAGGCAGTATAGGAGAAAAGTAGCGATAATGGTTGTTTTTTCTTTCCCACACAATAGACTCTAGACATTTAGCTTTTTTAGGGAGGGGCAAACGTAACGTTTTAGTCTGGCTATAACATTTATTAATGCTTTGTTCGAGTTAGTAAAGTCAAAATGATCGAAAGAATATTGCTGTGTGACCAAAATGCCAGAAATATGGATACCCACACCTTACATTATGGATGTTGTATAACAAGCGAGGCATTTTCCACAAAAGACCCCATCAAAAGAATTACTAAAAAAGGCTCCATTGGCATTCAAAATGAGCTTCGGTATCTGCCACTTATGTTGCACTGCCATAAAATCTGCATCACACTCAGCAGTCACATTGGTCCCACATTCCACATAGACACTGCAACTAAATTTCACTTTTCCTCTAATAACTTAACCAATAAAATATGTAGGGGGTATCTTGCTCGTCGGGTTCGGGGTCTCCAATAAGAGATTCAAATAAAAAACTAGAAGAGGAGTCTTATGGCGATTCTACAGTTTACTTTTTTTGAACGGAATACAAAAATCCTGACTTTTTAATTCTAGAAATGGCAGTAATTTTCGTAAACCTTAAAGATTCACCTTCCTTTAATGTATACTGATACAAAACTATGGTTACGTGTTCCCCGCACCAACGGGTTACACTAACTATAAGCACCACCATTTTATTACAAAGGAATCCTCCCTCCATATCAATCAACTTGAGGCAGTATTATTAACACTTAAATGATTTCAGTCAAATTATATAATATGTAAATTCAATAACAGTCCGCCTTGAAGCAATATGTGTATGTAATAATTTGTAAAATGTATGTAACAGTCATTGCATATGCTTATATTATTGTATCTATGTGTAATAATGTTATGTGAATATATTACGTAATTTAATAATGCAAGAGCTGTGAGAATAATAAGTTAAACGTTGCTAACAATGAGGTAACAATGAGGTAACCTTGAGGCAGTAATGAGTTTGAGAGTTTAAATGTTATTTGTGATTCTTGGAAGCATTAATGTAATTTTAGTGACAGTTTATAAAAAATAGCCAATCAACAACCAGAAAAAGCTTTAGTTAAATGAAGGTATTCTATTAGACTAGGATTAGCCAATCAAAGACTTGAAATACAGAAATTTACAAGTTTAGACGGTTGAAATCTAGTCAGTTGCCTGCGGACAGCGTTTGTAACTCGATGCGAGATGTGTCCTCGAGAAATTAATTACGTATTCGTGTGAGACGAAAAGTAGTATACTTGTTAAAAAGTGCAAGTATTAAATAAAATAATCTCACAGCTCTCAATATCAGTGAAGTTCCATTTAATTTGTGTCAAGGATTAATAAAAAGGAGTGAATTAAAACTTAAAATCTGTGTAAGCCTACATTCTTGTCGCATCACTCCCTGCCAAGACTTCCATGTCTCTAACAATAATACTGACGCAGCCGAGGCAAACATAAACATTTAATACTTAAAGAAGCAGTTTAATTACAAAGTTAATATTTTTTAAACTTGGGGCAAAGGCCACCTAAAACTACATTTTGGGCGAAGGCTACCGGAAACTGTTTACTATACGTGCTGTTGCAACTACAACAAGTTCGGCTCCCCAACAGCTGAAATATAATACAACTCCTTCAATACAAACTACTTCAAATCGGCTTTTCATACGTAGCAGCAAACAACGTAAAGAGCAATACTACTTCAAACTTTATAACGTGCAATCTTGTTAATGTTATGACTAGAGACATGAACAAATTAACCCAGACTTTCCAAAATATGAACATTACGAAAAGGAAATCTAACATATAAAATCTGCCGTTTAATGCTAAAATATTTTTCTCGAAACCATCTAAGGTAAGTTTTCATGATACCGAGTGGAATGGCTCAGGCGACGTCTGTGGTCCGCATTCGGCAGGTCCAGGTTTCAATCCCCGACGACCGCCCACTCTGGCCCATTGATTTTTCGTGATTTCCTCGGGGTCGACAGGCTAATGCTGGAATTATTTCTTCTCTAACATATTCCATAGACTATTATTCAGTTTTCCACTTAATTTAAATATAGATATTAAATTAAAATCTCCTTTCCTTTCCGTCATTTCCCTTTCATTCCGTTTCCTTCTCATCTTTCAGGTGTGCTTCTAGGTCTCGTGGTGTATGACAGTGCCAGACAGATGACGCGGACTCGCTAGAAAGAATACTCCCCGTGGACACAAGTTTTCATGATTATTTTGAAAAAAAAGTTTCTTCTGCATTTGATGATATTAATACTATATTAATTACATCTATCAGCACCATGAAACCCTTATATAGAGAGAAGAAAATAACCCACTGGTTACTTCGGCTGGACTTCATACTAGTTCGAATAACCTATAAGCAGCTTTTCGATATTTTCTGGCAAAAGCCTGCATATTCTGTCGGTATTGTATACCCCTGTATACTTACAACACCATATGTATTGAAAACATTTCGCCGGCGTTTACCGCGTATTACAGGAAATAGAAATGCATGCTTTTTTTTATGAATAACTTGGGTGAATAAATTATTATAGATAGTGAAAGTCATATGTTTGTAATGCATGAATATTTCAGTCAGTTGTTCACATTTTAAATACCTGTCAGTAGTTTAAGTGAAGTGTAGATGTTTACAAAAACAATGAACGTGTATCTAGATGGTAGGCATTAAAGTTCATCACTGCAGTAATGAGAATGCATTCCATCTTTCTCTCTCTACCACGATATGCTCTCCGGAGCAGAAAATGTGTTGACCGCCTGGTTTAGGGACAAAAGAATAATGGTGGGGTGGTGAAGAACGCGGTGGTAATGCCTTATGTTGGTAAGAGAGCACGAAGGTAATGTATGAGATGAGACTGGAGCTAAAGATGCTGCAGGTAGATGACGGCCATCACAGGGGAATGCTCCCGTACTTGAGAGAGAAAAATGAGATAGGGGAGAAAAGAGAATATCCAAAGATCAACGCGGATCTACGGAATATGCTTCATTCTGGCGCTGTGGACGTACCTGAGCTCCAAAAGTGAAATGTCCTATCCAATATTTGTGGCTCACGAAAAAAACTGAAATTGGCTTGTTTAATTCAGAATGGCAGCAACATATTTGTTATTTAAAATTCCGATAGGTTACATTTAACGACCTTCTGTACCTACTATCGTTATTTTTATACAGCAACTGCGAATTTTGCTTGCAAAAGCTTAATTTTTCTTTCTATTTCAAGTTAATTGAGTTAAACGTTCGCATAAATAACTTCATTACACATTTCGTTATTGGTTCAAAGGGAACGCGGTAGTCAAATGTTTAAGACTTGATTGCTATATATCTACTGCCGTAAAATTCCATACTCTTTCCATGATATCGTGGCAAACAATTGAATAGCGACAACATTTTTAAAAACAGACAAAACTGTTGACAAATTCAAACCAATAATAACGGATATCTCGGAAACAGCTGATGCCTCAAAAATTATTTGAAAGTAAATTATACAAAATGCTTCCGAATGAAAAGCTCTTTACAAACTACTCCCAGAAAATTCAAAATATGGATATTATTTGTCATTTAAATGTTTTAAGGATTTGGTTAAAGCTTAGTTTCGGGAGGGGGTTTTCTAGAAAATATTCGTGTCGCATCTTTGGCAGATATCTACTGAACGTAAATTCCAAGTTTAGTATTTGCGAACATTTTGTTTTGAGAGTTATGCTGTTCACAAGGCGCGCGCGGACCTTTTTTAATTCAGGGGGCCTCAAAACATGTATTTCCGGTGAAATCTCGACATCGAGTTTTTGGGTAGAATACAATACTTCCTCTTACCTACTATAGGAGGTAGATGGCAAAGAAGCTAAAACTGATATCACAAAGCTTCTCTGTTCTAACAGAAATTCTAAGAGTTCGTTGTAAGAAAGCATCTATTAATTCGTTGAATAATTAATTCGCTTCTATTAACGCCATTACACTATCGACAAGCACTGCAAGTACGACCTATAAGTGTTAGTTTCTTAAAGCGCTTTTAAGTTACAGGACGCAAGTCGTAATAAACAACCAGTGATTCCTAACTGCTATGTTGCGTAGATATTTCGCGAGATAATTTTGTGCTGTGGGCAAGGGAAGATAATAAATATACATTTGCAGTCATATCCTTAAGTTATAAACGCATTATTGTTCAAGAAGCCAAACTGTTAATTAGCACAGAATCTTCATGCAATTTATTGTGCAAAGCCTTTAGAGTACACTCGTGTCAAAATGTAAAGCACTCCCCCCCCCCCAAAAAAAAGCCTTCACCACTTGTAAATGTAAATAACTTGAACTTTACGTTATTTACTTTTTACTTTCTCTACTACGTACAGTAAGAAGGGGAAGTATTGTATTCCACCCAAAAATTCGATACCGAGATTTCACTAGAAATACATGTTTTGAGACCCCCTGAATCCAAAAAAAGCATTTTTGGGAACATTTCTGTGTGTGTGTGTGTGTGTGTGTGTGTGTGTGTGTCTGTGAACAGCGTAACTCAGAAACGAACAGTCGGATAAACACTAAACTTGGTATTTAGGTTCAGTATCTTCCAGAGATGTGACACGAAGGTTTTCAAGAAAATTTCCCCACTCCAGATTACCCTTTACATGGAAGATTTTTCGAAAATTTTAATTTTCTCGAAAATGGCTCTAACGATTTTGATTAAAAATATCATATGTTTAAGATATTTTCATGACAAATAAAATGCATATCTTGAATTTTCTGGGAATGTCTCCAAAAGTATTCTTCATTGTGAACGACTTTTGCATAACTGGTAAACCATAAGAGATGGACAAAATTTTACCACACAAAAATGTAGATCGCGTTAGAATACACAATTTATGTCATATACATTTTTTGTTGTCGAGTGAACCATTTTCGAGATATTGCTTGTTATTCCCTTAAATTTTTCAATACTTATTTTCTCAAATGGGAATTCGTTATTCATTTTTACTTTCTCTACTCGTATAGTAATTTTGTCTTGGATATGCAAAGAGTATTAATCTGTGGCAAAGGGAGTGGTGCTGCACCTAGCAACCAGCTATTAAGAGATATGTATGTGCTTAAAGGCTACTGTATTTCTATATTGCCCTTGTAAATATATCTTCCCCTTACGTCTACAAGAAAATTAGCAATAAGATAGAGTCTGCAAATGTTTATCTCGATTAACATGAAGCATATGGAGAATAAGCGTTTGTAAAAATAGTTTGTACAAGAGAAAGTCATGTGAGTGTATCAAAGATTTTTTTGTGTGAGTGTACCCAGGAAAAATCCGGGTTGTATTCGCGGCTGTATGCTTATTTTTGTTTGTCTAAAAAGTTATCGCGATACGCCCAGCATATAGTTGCATGTGTCGATATTAAAATAACCTATAACGTGCCCTTGGACTGACGCTGCGCATATGCTTGAACTCTCGTTTCATAGTCATTGTATATTCCATACCATAAAATTCACCAGAATTTTAATGACCATTAAGATTATATACGTTTTGTTGTTAATCGTTTTCTTAATCTTATTTTCAGTAATGCATTCCTTTCGTAAAAAATATCTACCTCATCTTTTCCATTTTATTCAGTTGCAAATATCTTGATAACTAACCAAGAATATCAATTTGTTGAGAAGTTATCTGTAGCAGAAGACAAGCTTTCTATCCACGTTAAGTTAATTGGGATGTCTATCTGCACAGAAAGATTATAGGTTTTATACCCAGAATGACATTAAGAGGAATAAAAAGACTATTTGCAGAATAGACTGCTTCAATCGTGCAACCGGAATAGATTAGAAATATTTGGGACAAACATTCAAAACTGGGCGCAGTTGTGTGTCTACGTCAGAAGCTAAAAATCACCATCTATTTCCCCTGCGAACAGCACGGTGAGGTATGTATCATTTACGAGAATTCTTGCCTTTTAATTGCGTAAAACTAAACTTTCATGCAGTTCATTTCATACCACGCAACCTTTCTCGTGGGAATTTTTTCCTTATTGTTTTCTAAGAAGTATCTGTACGTTATCCAATAAATTAGCACCTATTTTAGATAGTATTATGACAAAATGTGTATCTTGAATTCTCACCGATTTTTGCCGCTGGTAAATTATAAGCTTACTACAGTCCTTCGTAGAATTAGTCACTTATGAAATGTTCGTTGTTTTATGTTTAAACTTACCTGTTTTGAAGGTTGCTGCAGTCGCCATCTATAAATCTTGAAAAATAAGTGATTGTCTCTTTTTTTTTCTAGATGAACACGCAGAGAAAAAAATCGGATGTGATACATACACATGACTTTATTTACTTTCTATCTTTATTAGTAGGTATGCAAACTATTCTTACTAAAGATTATTTTCCTTCTACTATATTTTAATCCAAATAAATCTTTGACGAAATAGCTACATTAGACAGTTCATATATGTATACAAAGCGAACAGCGATAGTAAAATGTTTAAGACCTGGAAGCTACATATATACTGGCCTTAAAATTCCATACTGTTTCTATGAAATCGCGAGAAACAACCGAATGTTGACAGGACTTTAAAAGAATGACGAAGTGATTCGAGCCATTACTAACGGTTATCCCAGAAACGGCTTATGTCACAATAAAAACTTATTTGAAATCAATTTTGTGTTTTAAAGAGATCTACGTTTTTTGTATATACGTTTTCGTTTATCCCTTAATGTTTACCAGTTACCTATGCACGATTCTACAAAATTCCTTCCGAATGAAGAGGACTTCATCGGCTATTCCCAAAAAATTCAAGATATACATTTTACTTATCATCTTTGATATAGTGTTCTAATCAAAATCGTTAGCCATTTTTTAGAAAATAAAAAATTTCGAAAAAGTGTTGCATGTAAAGGGTAGTTTGGGGTGGAGAATTTTCTTGAAAATCGTGTCAACGTGGTAGAGAAAGTAATAAATATAGGACCGATTAGTGGTATGAATGACGGACTTTCTTCCGCGTCTTGCATGTAACAAAGTATATGGAAATAAAATTTCTGTTCAGATACTTTTATCGTAATTAAGGTAAAGTGAATAGAAGGTTTTCACAAGAAAACCGTATATAAAGAGTATTTGTAAAATGGTAATAGGCAAAGCCACGTGAGTGTTTTAAAATCAATTTCAGTAGTGACTAAAATGTTAAGAGCAACTATTTTTCCATAAATGGCGGTGTAAGGTTTTGATTAATTGTTGGATGATCGAATATGTTTTGCAATTTTCTCCAAATTTTCAAGCAATTTCCCAAGTTATTTTGTAGTTTATCCCGATATGCAGAACGAAACCTCAATTCGGGAGTACGCTCGAAATTCAGTAGCGTTAGTTAAAGAGCTTCCTCGAATACGATACAAAAGCTGCTGATTATTGTTCATTTACAAAGCCGCTGGTTTATTGCAACAAATTTCCGCTGTTTAATCTTGTGTCAGCGACCGCAGTAAACAGTGCCAGAAATAAAACAGCTAGCATTCCGCAGAAGATAAATTTCCCCCGGAAGTCTCCCTCGCACAGGATTCAAAGCGCTCCCGGAGGGGCAAATGGGAAGAAAATTATGAGAACCGGGAGCTTAATGCACCATAATCATCGGTATATTAAAATGCTCACTGACATTAGCGGTCCTCGGCTTTAATTTTCCTTCTGCGTTGGAGGAATCTTGTATTACTGCTCACGGCATAGGTCCTTTGTAAATTCAGCGTTTTCCACTTCCTTAGGACTCTGCAGCTCGAGGGGATGAGGTTTAGAGTTGTTCTCCGTAAATTAAAATAGCAAAATACAATTAGAATGTTGGAAAGTTTATTTCTTCACATTGATAAAGAATGTTTTCTAGTTGCTGTAGATAACAAGTATTCAATCTGTTCCGGAGGCGTTTGGTTTTGGTGTTCCGTCATATGGGGGACTGCAGGTTCGAGGCCCATCTCGATCACGATTGTTTGTATCTTTGTACTCTCGCCGCATTTATTGCGTTAACTCTATGTCTCAAACGCTGTTTATCCCTTAATTCGCAAAGAAGGCTGTTGTCAAGTTTGGTTCTGCTTTCATTTTAAGAGGATGTCAAGAAGTAATAATAATACTTCTATGATACGATAGCCCCTAAATGAACAAGTCATCCCAACGCGAATACCCTCTCAACCACATGCATCCAACCGTAAAGGAAGGTGAGGTGGACAGCACTATGCTCACCCCGAGTGAAATGTTATTTGTGATCCACAGATCACTACCAATCTTATCATATTCCTCAAGAAAATGATTGGGCATCAGTCCTATGCACGGATTGAAAAACCTGCACTTCCATGTGTGGTTTTGAACAATGTACACTCCATGGCCAAGGATCATAGCACCGCGCTCCTACCCACTGATGTCAAGAAGCATCAAGAAAAAATATAACAATAGAACTTTATTGGTCCTCTACAGTTACCAAGCTCTAAAAGATGACAGGTCCGGAAACAAAAATATGCCACATATCAAACTTATGGTAAAAAATTAATAATAAGAATGTATTACTTATGTGTTTTACAAATATAGTTTTAATACCTCCGTGAATTCAACTATAGTATTACAAAATCTTAAGACACTTAAAACATAGCAAAAACACTAAGCATGCACTCTAACTGTACGCTGGGGCATTCACGCAAATATTTTATTACTCGGGAACCATGCTGTGCACCAATATCTCTCTCTCCCTCTCGCCTGCCTCTGCTTCCCTTGTTACACTGGGCAGTAAGGACACCTTTCTGCACTTGCGGATAGTCTCATCTCCAAGGCGTTTTATAATGCTGTAACTAAAACTTTAGGTAAAGAAATGCGCGATCCAGTTAGCTGGAAGGATAAAACAAAACTCAAGTACTGTTTTTCATTCACTTTTCGATAGAGAGCTTCAAAATATCTGCGCTTGCAGCTCACCCGTGTATTTTAATACAGCGCTATGCATACGTCGCTATGTTTATTATTGTGTGTTATATTCTTTCTGGTTTGCAAACAAGTACGTTAAGATATCATTTAGGCGAAGTGATTGTTTTTAACAGAGTCTAGGGCAATTTTTTTTTAATGGACGAAGCTTTTCTCTGGCTTATTAGGAGCAGCTGAGTGACGATAAGACAGTGATGTAAATTGATACCAAGATGGATACAATTGAAAGGATCTTTGGAGATAGTTAATGCACACGGAAGGAATTAAGGATTACTTACGAAAAATTGAGTTTTACTTATAAACGCGCTTTAACTGCTGTGGCCTTAGCCATTTTATATTGGACGTGAAAGACCGGTAATTTTGCTCAGAGGCCTCCTTATCAGGCTTGAGGTTCTTTTACGTACGGTAAATCTACGACACTGGCTTTACTTCCCTTCCGAAGGAAGCCATGCTAAAGATTTTTACGCCCGAAAAAATCCATCGCCCTCCGCCGGGTTTGAACCTGCGACTTCCGGAACTAGAAGCTAGCATGGTAACCGCTACACCACGACATATTACTTACAATCTCTTGTCAAGTAAGCAACGATACTACCAATCGTTATGCACTTGACATCCGTACCCTTTCCATCATCTTCTGTACTATTTAAGGCCAAGCAAACTATTATACAGACAGTAACTAATAATAATAATATTAATAATAATAATAATAATAATAATTAGTAATAATTTAATAATAATAATAATAATAATCGAGCTATGCTTGGTTCTCTCGATCTCTTGCCAACCAGCAAGGTAGCACAGCTAGACTTTCCCAGTATGATCGTCTCGATCATTGGATCACTGAGTCAAGATGATAGTCCCCGGGGGATAGTAATAATAAAGATAATAGTAATAGTATTCATAATCATCGCCGTCATAATACAGCTTGTCTTCTAACCGTACTCTTCAATTCTTATAAGTTGCTAGGCAACAACATAACTGTTGTTATAATGGACTTGTTACACTCCTATTGTTAATGACTGGAAGGAAGGTTTTGCCTGCGCCATTCTTTAAGAAGCTCTACTGCTCTTACACTCCCCTTCTCATGATAAAATTAACTTGAACATCCCTTCATGAGAATAATTTGCCACATCCCTCTCTTCATTCATAGCGCACTTTGAATTGTATTTATGAATTATTATGCGTTTGTCGACGGGGGACACCTTTAGGCCAGAGCTTAAGGAGTCTACTAATTTACTTTGCTCATGCTCCGTGCATCTTTATTACCTAAAGAAAGCGCACTAGCTGTATAAGGAATCAAAAAGTTGTCTAAAAGGATGGTTTCAACGATTTCCGTAACTTTATTTCCAGTAATACTTTAAATTAGTTTGTGTAAAGCAGGTGTTTCGAAAATGCAGATTTGCACACTTTACATTCAGCGCAGTGCTCATTGTTTCCAGCCCTGAAGCGAAGTGTATTTACTTTTGAACATGTTCTGAGAATGTACACTGTCTTTTTGGCATTGTAACATTTATTACCATGAAAGCAATGTTAACCATGTATTAATATTAATTCAATACTTTTTTTAAATATTAAAGGAAATAACTTACGGTTACTAAGCCATGTCAACTTGAGCTGCGAAACACTAAGGACATTACTAATGAATTGATTGATAAACTACATGAGTTTCTAATTTCAATCGGCCAAATACCTCAAAAGGTTCCCAGAATATCTACATCATCATCATCATCATCATCATCACTATTACCAGTGTTAGATGATGTGGCGTATCAGTAAGTTCATTGTCATTACCAGACGCATTATTGAGTTGCATTGTCGCTACTAGACATAGCATTATTGGGTTTCTTTGATTTTTTGGCTTAACGATCCCTCCTTTTGGCGCGGACCACCAAAGGGAGGTCTCTGTTTGAAATCGTGTGGTATGACGCCAACCCTGTCTGGCTTGACTAGACACGGTTGGAGGGGAGATATAGATAGCGTCACTTGAGTGAAAGCGGTCGTTGTAGCAAGATGTGCGTTTGGTCTCAGCCACCGGCTTCGAGGCATCTCCCTCCGACCTCTCTTCGTATTCATAATGTAGAGTTGCCAAACATTGTTAATAAATTCCAGGTAACGTGTGTTATGTAATGTTTTTGTGTAATGTAAAACCCCACGCCTTCCTCTAACACTACACACCAAGGTCCCGGTTTTCTTGCTGTTAGCAGTTGCGGCCCCCATGTGCGTGTTGGGGTGGCCTAAATTTAATAATTTTCTGGAAACCTTTTACCCTCACCCTAGCATGTAAAAATATGCATACTTATTTGTACTTCCACAATAACAACTGGACTACATTTTAAGAAACTAAGCCTTAACATATTAGGGATTTCAAAGATTTTAATTTTTTTAAATTATTTATTTAAGGTCACTTGAACAAGGTCACATGGTCTTATCGCGACCATGCAAAATTAACAGCATAACATGTTGCTAGTATAGTATTACAGTAAGATATCGTTACATGGGAAGGAAGAGTTACATAGTGTTGTTAGAATTAAACTTTTGTCACAGATTCGTATAAAGGATGATTTTGCTGGTGTTGGATAGGTTTCCTAAAGCTGTCTGGTTGCAGTCCAGAACTCTGCAGTGTCTTCTCTCTACATTATACAATAGGCAAGTTGTAACCAGATGTTCGATTGTTGGTAGAGTATGATAGTGGCTGCATAAAGGGGGAGGTTCTTTAGCTAATAGGTGGCTATGGCTAAAGGCGGCATGTCCAGCTCTTAGGTGTGTAATGACTAATAGATCTCTTCTGGGAAGATGCTTTTTGGAGTGATGTGTGGAGTTGGGGAAATATCGTGTAGTTACTGGTTGATGTGTCACTTCAGTATTCTCTCCATTGAAGAGTATGCTTCGTTTGATGTGGATCAGTTAATCGTTATGTGGAGTCTTAAGCTACTGTAAACTAAATGGTTGTCTTGTGGCTTCTTTAGCGGATGTGTTGGCTGTTTTATACAAAGAGTGAAGGTAATTATTTAACTTTTCTTTTAATGTAAAGTTCTTGAATATTAGGTACGCTGTTTTGCAACTTTGCTGACGAAAAGTAACTCAAGAATAAGAAAGAAGCATGGTTATTAATAAACTGAGAATCCACAATAATTATTAAATGCTGGAGTAGGTACCGATAGTAACCCATGAAATTAAAAACCCTGGAATTTTATTTTGGTTTAAAGACATGGTTTCTTTTAAATGTTAAATTCCTAGATCTGCAACGAATGAAAGTGTTCAGTTTTATTTACCTACCTAAAAGTTTAAGATGTCTGCCGTGCTTTCCTATACTTCCTTTCTCATGTTTTCTACTTTCTCTACTACGTATAGTAAGTAGGGGAAGTATTGCATTCCACCCAAAAATTCGATACCGAGATTTCACCAGAAATATATGTTTTGAGACCCCCTGAATCCAAAAAAAAAGCCTTTTTGGAAACATGTCCGTGTGTGTGTCTCCGTCTGTCTGTCTGTCTGTGTGTGCGTCTGTGAACAGCATAACTCAGAAACGAACAGTCAGATAAACACCAAACTTGGTATTTAGGTTCAGTATCTTCCAGAGATGCGACACGAAGGTTTTCAAGAAAATCCCTCCACCCCAGATTACCCTTTACATGGAAGATTTTTCGAAAATTTTAATTTTCTCAAAAACGGCTCTAACGACTTTGATTAAAATATCATATGTTTAAGACATTTTCATGACAAATAAAATGTATATCTTGAATTTCCTGGGAATGTCTCCAAAAGTATTCTTCATTGTGAACGACTTTTGCATAACTGGTAAACCATAAGAGATAAACAAAATTTTACTGCACAAAAAATGTAGATCGCGTTAAAATACACTATTTATGTCATATACATTGTTGTGGTTGAGTGAACCATTTTCGAAATATTGTTTGATATTCCTTTAAATTTTCCAATACTCATACTGTTATTCGTTATTCATTTTTTATGTCTTGGACATGCAAAGAGAATGGAATGCGCCACATAGCGACCAGCGCTTAAAAGATTTGACTATCGCTTAAAACCTACCATATTCCCCTTACATCTACAAGAAAATTAGCAATAAGATTATAGTCTCGATTAACATGAAGCATATGGAGAATAAGCGTTTGTAAAAATAGTTTGTACAAGAGTAGAGAAAGGCATGTGAGTGTAGCACATCAGATTTTTTTTAATGTTGACACAGCATCAAACAACTGCTATTGCCAAGCCTTTTATATTATGTTCTGTATTTCATAAAGGAACAAAAAATATACACTCTTACAGGATATTTACTGCTTACATAATACAATGCATTCTATAGACCATATTGCCATTGTCATGACGTCATGAAATAACGCAACAGACACTCATGTGCGCGTGGCCGTGATAGGATCGATTGTTAGTAGCTTAATCCAGGTAGAGGCCGCCATGTAAAGTAATAAATCCACTGAATCCATTGTTATGATTTTTGCTCCTTTCCTTTAAAATGATATTTTTGTATCTTCAATTGCGATTAATCTGCGCACATTGCATGGTCACCCTAGGTAAGAATACAATAGGAAATCAGTCCGACAGCCGGCGAGTCACCTTTTTTCCAAACCTTGTGTAATCCAACTCGGACTACAGTGTCTTCAAATCCTTTCATCCTTAAGATCACGATCGCTCTTGGCGACTGAGTGCACGTTGTTTCCCGGCAGCTTTGTATATTCAGAGACCCTTTAATTCAAACTATTCTCGTGCAAATTAACAATAACTATCTACGTTTGACGAATAGAGGATGTTGAGTATTAGGTCTCTGTATTTTCAAGTATCTCCTTCGCCTTTTTAAGGAGGTTTTCATTAACGCATATTAGTTCTTGTAAAATTGCTTATGTTTGTTTGCATTAAGGGCCGGACAGTTTACTCCTGTTTGGTGTTAGGAAGATATTCTGTTTCCATAAATCAAACTTACAAACAGCCTACCTCTGAGGTGTGGGGGAAGCACGTCAGTTTCATATTCTTGAGCTAGGAATTCGAATCTCGCTGGAGCAAGTTATATGGATAAGATTTTTTCTGGGTTTTCCCAGGAAGGTGAACCTCTGAAAAGATGAATGCTGGGTAACTCTACGCTCTGTGTTCACCATTTTAACGCCCGATATGACCTATCTGGTTAAACGTTGTTAAACTGGAAAAAAAACTCACTTTTACTGTAAGGTGCAAACGCACCGTAGAATTTGTGTATAAATCGTCACCGCATTTGTCCTCAACTACTTGGAAACTCTAAATTTATCAGTGCGATTAATTTTATTCATATCAATTCCTCTTTTTCTTTATCCACGTTCTGATATGGATCTTCATAATAAAGTAATTAATCCCTCAATAGAGTTGTACCTGCGAAAAACATTTCGCACCACTGATCTAGACGGCAGGTAACACACTCCGTTCGTTTAGAAGCCAGTGGGCCAGTCGTCTCAAGAGGACATCAGTACGAGTCTCGTATGCAGCAAGGAATGCCATCTGCATCACCTGTATGTAGGACGAGGCCAACCAGTTCGCAAGTTCAAATTAACCGGCTTTTCAACCTTACTTAAAACAAAACAAAAAAGATAAGGGCCCTCCCAGCAACAAATCCCCTCTGATGCAGATGCTGCTGTTTACCTTAAGGGTATACTTACTCATCCATAGGTTATTTTCTTGCTGACGAATTGTCGGTAAGACTGCACATGACCCATCTCAGTGTAGATTCTTGTTCTCCTTGGATTTAGGATTCTCGTTGACCCTGCTTTATAGTCACGAATGGGTTAAAGTAATATTCGAGTTTTAAATCGACATCGAGAACAGTTTTCTGAAGCGTGTGCTTGAGTTTAGCGAGGTGATAGGAATTCCGATTAAAATATGTCTTTTACTGGCGCTTAATTGGTATTTTACCTTATGAAATATAAAATGTCAATCTTAAATATTATATAAACTATTACAATTTTGCTATCGAACATGTTCCTCCTGAATTCAAGTGCATTTTGATTAAAATTGTTGCGTAGTTGCATATTTCTTATCACCCAAAGTACAATTTGGATTTCAATTTCTTCCAACACAAATCTTATAATACCTGTATCGCTCTGTAGATACGAATTCCATTATATTTCCATGGCATAGTTAAAGAGGTAAAAGAGTTCTTTATCTTCTTATCTTTGGTATTCTCTTTAATAATATTCTGTTCAGAAAACTTGAAAATACCCGAAAATTTCCTCATAACTGTAGTTCAGAAGTCGAAAATGCATTTTTTCGCCTAAATGTTTAATAGAAGGAAGGAGAAATATTACAGTTTTGTCTAATACGTTCTCAAAAGCTTTACATTAATTCATTCGTTCGACCCTCTGTTAAGTTGTGTTTTTCTGTCCCTTGTTTCCATATTGTGTTAAAACGTAGCTGTTAAACTTTAGTTGTATACATTTAATAAAGTATTCATTTAAAATTGCAGTGCTGGAGTTGAAAATGTAAGTGTTAACTACAGAATGACCCCTGCCTGTTTATGACGTGGTTTGTAGTCTCACGGCGGTGCGGTATTGTGTTAATAGGGCAATGCAAGAAGAAAGATAATAGGGATGTTGGAATTCCACCAGATGTGATCCTACAGTCATCTCAGTTCCAATTCAATCCCTCTGTGTGTTCAGATGGCAATTCTCGCACAAAAGCGATTCCATAGCTCTGAAGAAGAGCCAACTGATACATGGGTTTTATATGCAATATTCGGCAACTTTTATTACATGTTTTTTTTTCTGCACTACGTATGTCTATACCCGGATTATATTGCTTCTCTTTTGGCAAGCAGCGTTATCTTCTTGGTTTCCTTTTGGGTCATAAATGGCTTTCCCTGTCGAAAGAAGCATTACCCTCTCTCCGTGAGGTTTTATCAGGAATCGATTTCAGTGGTCCTTTCAGAATTATTCGGGTTCAAAATTATTTGCAGGCTAGTGGCACGTAAAAAAGAAGGCGCGGTGAGCAGTCCGCGTATCTCTCTTGTTTCCTCCTTTATACGCATCAAGGCATTTGAATACCGCTGCCGGATATGGTGAATTTTCTTGCGAGGCTTTTGAGGCCCGTGGAGAATAGGAATTGTCTTTGACAAGTTTGGTTAAACCAAACCCGTCTCAAGTGTGGACATGGAACATCAGTGTTGCTCAAAGGATGAAATGGTGTTGAATCAAAGTTTAAAATTATTAGTTAGGATTAATTAATGCATTACCATAGTATTTGTTCCAGAGAAAGAGTCACACCAAATATATATATATATTTTCACCCTATTGTTCTCACATCTACCCAAAATGTACCGTTGCATGACGAAACTAAATAATTCTCTCCAAAAATGGAGTTTGGTCATGTGAATCCGAGGATTCCTTAATATGCAATAAGTTGATAACACTAGCAATCATGTTGATAAGCTGGTAGCATTTTCGTCAAATGCTTGTGTGCATTTTAATCACAATGGAGCAATATACATTTGAACATCATTCTTAGTGAGTACGGTTTTTGCTAATCGTCATTTCAACATTTCACTTTATGGTAGGCTCCTAGTAGAAAATCGATGTTGTAAATATTCAATTGTGGATTGTTCACCGTTAGAGCAACGAATACATCTAGACAATGAAGCTATCTTGAAACAGAGCCTTCAAAAAATGAGCCAGAATATGGGCTAAAAGGTTCTGCTATTACAGTGCATAGTAAATGAAGCTGTATTATTTAAAAAGCTGATTTTAGATTCCCATGACTTTTTGTACCCGCTATCGTTTGTTCTTATATCTTCACACTAATGCCACAAAAGTTTGTTTTTTCTGCCTATTTCATATTAGTCGAAAAAATTTACAGAATGATGTCTTTAGAATTGCATTCTCTTTCCATGACATTGCGAGAAACAGAATAATGCTGAATCTCTGAATTTTCTAAGAATGAATTTTGTTTAATTTTTATAACTGGTAAACCACAAGTGATGGACAAAAGCTTTAGCACTCAAAAGTGTAGATATCGTTAACATACACCATTTGCATCCAAATCTTTTTTGAGATATTCGTTTATGTTGGTTTGAATTTCTCATTTAATTACATCTTTTGAAGTGATAAGGCACCATCATTTGCTTCTCGTGATGTCACTCAAAGCATACTTAAAAGCCAGCACATAGCGACGCAAGTAGGTTATTTAGAAGAGAGCTGGCACACTTTTTTGCGTTTATATGGGAAAGGATAGGGAAAACGAGGGTGGATGCGGAGGGCCAAGGAGGAAAATGCGTTTATATGGGCGAGATAGGGAATACGAGGACTGACGCTAGGCTAGACAGCGGCAGAAGGAGGGGGATGCGCTTTATATGAGACAGATAGAGAATACGTGGAGAGGTGCTAGGCTAGACAGAGGCTGAGAGTAGAGTATGCGTTTATATGTATGAGAGGTATAGGAGCAGGAGGAGCGGTGCTAGGCAAGACAGAGGTTGAGTAGAGTATGGGTTATATGAGAGAGGTAGGGAACAGGAGGAGAGGTGTTAGGCTAGCCAGAGGTTGAGGAGTAGAGTATGGTCTATATGAGAGATATAGGAAAACGAGGAGGGGTGTTAGGCTAGACAGAGGTTGAGGAGAGGAGTATGGTTTATATGAGAAGTATAGGAAAACGAGGAGAGGTATTAGGTTAGGAGAATTGAGTATGTGTTTATAAGAAGATACGAGAAAACGGAGAGATCCTATTATAGGATAGACAGGTGTTAAAGGTAGAATGTGTTTTATATGAGCGGTATAGGAAACCAAAGAGAGATGCTCAGCTAGACAGGGATCAGGAGAGGAATGCGCTTTATGAGAGGTAGGGGATACCGGGAGTGGTGTTAGGCTAGACAGAGGTTGAGAGTAGAGTATGCGTTTATATGTATGAGAAGTATAGGAACAGGAAGAGGGGTGTTAGGCTAGACAGAGGTTGAGGAGTAGAGTATAGTTTATATGAGAGGTATAGGAAAACGAGGAGAGGTGTTAGGCTAGACAGAGGTCGAAAATAGAGTATGGTTTATATGAGAGGTATAGGAAAACGAGGGGAGGAGTTAGACTAGACAGAGGTCGAGGAGCAGAGTATGGTTTATATGAGAGTCATAGGAAAACGAGAGAGGTGTTAGGCTAGACAGAGCTAGAGGAGTAGAGTATGGTTTATATGAGAGGTATAGGAACAGGAGGAGAGGTGTTAGGCTAGACAGATACTAAAGGAGTAGCAATATGGGTTTATATACAGGAGAGATAGGGAATAGGAGGTGCTAGACCTTGAAAGCGACTTTAGATGTGAACTTAGTGGAAAACTGTTTCTTGTCAATGTTCTTGACATGCCTATCATGTAACCCATTCAGGGAAAAGATGACCAGCAAAGGGAAAAATGTTACCAGCAAAGGGAAAAAACGTGATCAGCAAACGGAAAAACGTGACCAGCAAGGGGAAAAAGGTGACAGCATAGGGAAAAATCTGACCAGCAAAGGGAAAAAAGGTGACCAGCAAAGGGAAAAACGTGGCCAGCAAAGGAAAAAACGTGACCGGCAAAGGGAAAAAGGTGACCAGTAAAGGGAAAAATGTGACCAGCAAAGGGAAGAATGTGACCAGCAAAGGGAAAAACGTGACCAGCAATGGGGAAAAAAGGTGACCAGCAACGGGAATAATGTGACCAGCAAAGGGAAAAAGGTGACCAGCAACGGGAAAAACGTGACCAGAAAAGGGAAAAAGGTGACCAGCAAAGGGAAAAACGTGACCAGCAAAGGAAAAAGGTGACCAGCAAAGGGAAAAACGTGACCAGCAAAGGGAAGAAGGTGACCAGCAAAGGGAAAAACGTGACCAGCAAAGGGAAAAACGTGACCAGCAAAGGGAAAAAGGTGACCAGCAAAGGGAAAAACGTGACCAGCAAAGCGAAAAGGTGACCAGCAAAGGGAAAAAGGTGACCAGCAAAGGGAAAAACGTGACCAGCAAAGGGAAAAACGTGACCAGCAATGGGAAAAAGGTGACCAGCAAAGGGAAAAACGTTACCAGCAAAGGGAAAAACGTGACCAGCAACGGGAAAAACGTGACCAGCAAAGGGAAAAACGTGACCGGCAAAGGGAAAAACGTGAGCAGCAAAGGGAAAAACGTGACCACCAAAGGGAAAAAGGTGACCAGCAAAGGGAAAAAGGTGACCAGCAAAGGGATAAAGGTGACCAGCAAAGGGAAAAAGGTGACCAGCAAAGGGAAAAACGTGACCAGCAAAGGGAAAAAGGTGACCAGCAAAGGGTAAAACGTTATCAGCAAATGGAAAAAGGTGACCAGCAAATGGAAAAAGGTGACCAGCAAAGGGAAAAACGTGACCAGCAAAGGGAAAAAGGTGACCAGCAAAGGGAAAAAGGTGACCAGCAAAGGGAAAAACGTGACCAGAAAAGGGAAAAACGTGACCAGCAAAGGGAAAACGTGACCAGCAAAGGGTAAAACGTGACCAGCAAAGGGAAAAAGGTGACCTGCAAAGGGAAAAAGGTGACCAGCAAAGGGAAAAATGTGACCAGCAAAGGGAAAAATGTGACCAGCAAAGGGAAAAAGGTGACCTGTAAAGGGAAAAATGGGACCAGAAGAGGGAAAAACGTAACCTGCAAAGGGAAAAAGGTGACCAATAAGGGAAAAATGTGACCAGCAAAGGGAAAAAGGTGGCCAGCAAAGGGAAAAACGTGACCTGCAAAGGGAAAAAAGGTGACCAGCAAAGGGAAAAATGTGACCAGCAAAGGGAAAAAGGTGCCCAGCAAAGGGAAAAAAAGGTAACCTGCAAAGGGAAAAATGTGACCAGCAAAGGGAAAAACGTGACCAGCAAAGGGAAAAATGTGACCAGCAAAGGGAAAAAGGTGACCAGTAAAGGGAAGAATGGGACCAGAAGAGGGAAAAATGGGACCAGCAAAGCGAAAAAGTGACCAGCAAAGGGAAAAATGTGACAGCAAAGGGAAAAAAGGTGACCTGCAAAGGGAAAATTACCAGTATCTCCCTCAACTCTCTCATTCTCTGTGCTAACTATCAAGAGTACAAGTTTTCTTGGCATTTTCCTCCTTGGCCCTCCGCATCCACTCTCGTTTTCCCTATCCTTTCCCATATAAACGCAAAAAATTGTGCCAGCTCTCTTCTAAATAACCTACTGACGCACTTTTAAACATTTGGTTATCGCTTCAGCTGACTGTATCCCTCTTGCACCTGCAACGAAATGTGTAATAAAACAATTTCCACAAACGTTTATCTGGATTAACATGATACAAATAGAAAAAATAAGCTTTTGTAAGAGTAGTTTGTGCAAGTAGAGTATAGTAGAGATAGTCGTGTGAATGTAACAGATGTTTTTGCGTATAAACGCAGAAATACGCTCCTTACCTAGATCTAGTTTTACATTTGGAAAACATTAAAGGGAGCATTAGATGATGAGATAGATCACGAAAGATAGAATTTCAGAGTTTTTGTGGTAGACATAATAGCATTTTTGTAAAATATTAACATATTACTGAATTTATTTTACTTGTGAACTGATTTTTGAAACACATTATATTATTTCTGTTAAAATATACGCCTTTCACAGCATCTTGTACTTGCCAACATTTCATTTTGGATTAATTCCTGATTAGGTCTTTTTCCTCTTGCCACAAATTCATTGGAGCTGTGATTTGAACCATTATCTTATCTTCTGTTACGGAGGGGACTCGGCACCGATCCAGAGGGGACATTGTACCTACGCCCCACAAGGGGGCGTCCTTGTGAGGAAGTATGAGGTGAGAGGAGATACTCATCGGTCGGATCCAGGAGCGACGGTACAGCAATGACATAGTCCCTAAGTTTTCAGATATAGACACCCCGGCACACCAAGGACCCCGTTCCACACAGAGGGGGTCTAACGCCTCTCAAGGAGGTTCGCATACCCCTGCAGCCAGCCGTAAGTCGAGCGACAGAGTGAGTTCACGCAGAACATCCTTTTTCCCTGCCACGCTCCACCGAAACACCATTGCCGACACTTCTGACCTTAAAGAGACCAACGGGATAAGAATTATTGAAATGTGAATGTAACGAAATGGAGGGACAGAAAATTCGGGGCCCAAGGAAACCATCCCAGAATTCGCCTGACGACCCGGGAAAACCCCCAAAAAACCCATGGGTCAGAGTGGGAGGCGAACCTGAACCTCCCGGATGCGGGCCAATGAGCCATCCCGCTCGGCAATTTGAACCATTGCAGTCACTTTATGCATCCATTTTCACAAAATTACAATTTTCTACAGCCGACAGCTAATGCATCAAAAGAAAGAAGAGGTGGAAGAATTCGTGGAGGTGATAATGTGAATCAAGAAATCTGCCAAAATTGATTTTTCTAAATGATAAACATTGCAGCTTGAATATCACAGTATTGTCAAGTATCGAAGTCACAAGGGGGTTAAGGGGAAAAAAAAAACATACACACACATTTGCGGGACAGTTTAAAATTTCTTAAAGTGGGAACTTACCACAAAAATTCGTGACGGGCTGTCACCCTATTCCGGGGAGACAAGCTTAAGTGTATAACAATGCGATGTTTCGTTCTGAATAAAATTATTTTGCTGGTAATGATTTTGTTCAACAAAATACACCGTGACAAAAAGAAATTGCTCTTGGAATTTCTGTTTCAGTCCCTGGTAATGGCTATGCAGGATGTAACCGTTATATCTCGAAGCGAGCATGTTATTAGTCATTATGACTCATCTTTGGTGTGCTGCGTCTAGAGGAAAGGACAATCGAAGCAAAAGCAATATAAATAGTAAAATATATATATATATCATTTAGGGATACAGAGAAGTGGCCAAAGTAATGAGCTTAACTTACAGAAATAGGTCAAATAAGAAAATTACCAGCTACAGTTAAAGTGTTGGTGTATGCAGCGCGCCCGGGTTCGAATCAGAATTTTGTCCAGTTAATCAGCAGATATTTTAATTCAAGACTTTTTATGAGTTCCTATGAGTACACATCAGCTAGCTTAGGGCCTTTTGGTCCCAGTGCTCATTGATTTATTCACTTCATACTTTAATTTATCTTATGACACACAAGGGGACCTAGGACAGATTATATGATTTTCTACAATTTTTTTCAATTTTTTTTAAAAATTTTGTATGCTGGTTTCCCTCATTCTAAATAGGATTATGTGTAAATTTCAGTAACATGGATGCAGTAGTTTTTCAGATGTGAGTTTTTTTTCTGTTTTTCATATCACGATATTTAAAAATTATGAAATACTCCTTGCGGGACAAATTTTATTTTTCATCAGTACCACTTTGTCATATTAATATTTGAGCTCCTAACAAATTATCCTAGTATGCTTATCTCATTTTGTGCTTTGAATAACAAATTATTAATTATAATCATTAATGCAGATATTACAACCTAAAAAGTAAACATTTTTAGGATTAATAGCCCACTGTGCCGAAGTTTTACTTAGTAGTCCAAAAATGATACTACAACTTCTTTAGATAGAACAGTAGAACTATTATGTCATGTTTCATGTAAAACTAAAGAAAACTGTCCAGCATGGGACATTTGGCATATTGAAATGTCATTCTGAGAAAACTAAAATTTTATATTGAAAACATTTATACAGACTAATCTACCTGGTTTAAAGGGTTAAAATTGTCCAGAACCATAACTCTTTCCCTCCTCCTTCTTAGCCTCCTCTGCTTGCAATTTCAACACCTTCTTCTTTCTGGTGCACTTCTGCTGTTGTAATGTGGAGCGGCGACTTTCATACTTTCTGCGAGAATCTCTATTCAGAGCTGTTTTTCTTCCTATTCCAGTAATTTCTTCTCCAGTTAAACTGATTATTATTCCTTGTGAAGTAATGCATCTAATATTATATTCAGAAATGGCATCAATTACTCCTATATCTAACCTTTTCCTGGAAACACAGGTTTACGTAGGGCACTTTCCCCAAATTGAAGAATGCAAACTTTCATTTACATTCTGAGTTCCTCCTTGGGTGCATCTTGAGAAAAGCTCAGTACAGGCTAGTCTTTTACAATGGTAGTATTTATACTAGCATAGCAGAAGAAAACTGTATAGACATAACCTTATTGTTTTCTGGCTTTTTTTCTTCTGCAATGTTTTCCAGAAGGACATTTACTATGTTTTGGGCTTTCATCAGTAGTTAGCAATGATACAAAGTGGCATAGATGGCAGATTTCATCCTATCAACATCAGGTAAATTAGAGACAATGGCAATCATAAAATAATTGGTTAGCTTGACAATATTAGCTTCTTTTATTGTTCCTGGTCCTCGCTCACCAAGTTGAGTGCCTTTTGCTTTCGATTCCTGTACCAAATTCCTTAATCGTCTATCCATTCTCTTGGCAATATGGTTAACACACTCTTGTTTTATAATTGTGGTATCTGGTCCATATACAGCTTCCTTTGTCAAGTGAAGGAATGTTTTGGCTTCACCGTCAGATAACAGAGTTGTGTAGTGCAAGGAACACTTACAGACCTCTTCCATAAGATATCTGCTGCAGAAACTTCCATAGCAACAGATGAACCAAGTATTTCTTACAGCATTCTCTAGGTGTACTTTTATGTCCTCTAAGCCATATGTTATACTCTGGAGTATCTTCTCCCAATTCATATATTTTGATAAAATTTCAAAGTCGACGACTAATCCAGTTAAAATATCAATTACTATCCCTATCCCATATAGAGATCTGAACCCTCTCATGTGCCAGGTTCCGTCAAATGACACAGCTATATCTATTTCTTTCTTATATTTGTTTACAGCATTCAGATCCTCGTGGGCTTTATGCACTGCTTCTCTTGATTTGGAAAGAACATTTTTTCTTATGGTCTCTGATTCATCTGCTAAGGCATGCCTATGCTTAGTAAATGTTTTAGAATCTATTGTATTCAAATTCATGCTCATGCAAAATCTTTCCATTGTTCTGTGACCACCATCAATTTATAAAAATGGCTCTACACATCTTCTATGTACATCAAAAGCAACCTTTTTACTTTTGGAATCAGTGTTTACTTTTGGGTTGGAGTAAACATCTGAAAATATATTGTCACAATTCTTACATTTTACAGTAAGCTTACATGCTAGGCCCTTATTTTCTCCTGTTTCAATAATCAAAGACTTTCCCCCACATTCGTCACATACTATATTGCTACATAACTCATTCAGAACTTGTGAGTTAATTAGAATGTATTTGTTTTCATATAGGTTAGGCTGTGTAACTGGTGTTTCAAAATATCTGAAGTTTTTGTCACTGGCAGAAATTATTTCATATGTACTGGTTTGTGTGGGTAATGTATTATGTATAACAGAAGTAGATTCTGAAATTTCTGTGCTAGTATTTGAATTAGATAAAACACTTTTATGATCACATGGCAATGTTGATGGCCAGGTTGTGATTCTATAGTTTCTTTGGGGACGCTTTTCCATTTTTTTCAATATTTTTCAGAGCCGTTAGCTTCCTTTTACTCATCCTACCTGTGGGTTTTCTCCAACTTGTACTTAGTGTATGCATTTCAATTGCCAATAAATAAACTTGAAAGACGCTGATAGTAATAAACTTACAAAACCAAGCTGCATGTGAACATAATACATAATTATTTAAAATTTATAGAACAGATAAAATCTTACAAATAAAATCTTAAAATATTTAAATACTAGAAATATATCTTATGGTGTGAGTTACCTGTATATTTTGTTTCTAAAAATTCGGCTATATATTGAACTCTTATGAAGATGAAGTTTTGTTGTAGTTGCAGTAATGAACACCAGATGGAAGCAACAGCCAATACACACTGACTATGGCGCCAATTTGAATGATTTTTTGGAAATAAAGTAACTATTTTGCAAGCGAGAACAAAACTGGGTGTGGCAGGCATTTAAATTGCCGTGCAGTGGTTTTTAAAAATGGCTGCCAAACCCTTTAAAAAGGCTTTTAAATGTTGGCCATTTTGACTAAAAAATCTGTCCTAAGCCCCCTTACAAGGCTTACCAATATTTTTAAAAATCGATGTCTTACATTACTTTCTACAGCTACTTTTATTTATTTTCATATAGGTTCTATGAACTATTCTTGCAAAATTTCATTTTTGTATCTACTTCATGATAAGCAAGATAACTGTTTAGAAGTAGCTTCATTGTGCGGATCGCTGTATGCTGGCTTTGAAATTCCATACTCTTTCATGGCATCACGAAAAACATCTGAATGGTGACCACTTCAAAAAATGACAAGGCATTGAAAGATTCAAACCAATAATAATGAATATCTCGAAATTGGCTGAAACTCTCTAAAGTTATTCGAAATAAATTTGTGTTTTAGTGAGATCTTCATTTTCTGTACAGTAAGATTTTGCCTATCCTTTATGGTTAACCAGGCATACAAAATTAATTTCGAATGAAGGCTATTTTCAGAAAATTCAACATATTAACGTTGGTGTTTTAATAAAAATCGCCAGCATCATTTTTGATAAAATAAAAAATAACTAAGAAATGTTTGTAAGCTCGTGCAAAGATATGGAATATTATTTTAGCATATAATTATCAACTAACAGTTAAGCATAGTTTCAGCCTCAAAATATGCTTTATCACAATATCAACTACCGAAACAGCTGAAGTGAACTGAATTGAAACAATTTCCGGCGAATATTATTACGAACAAGACTATTTTGTATATAGTTTTAATAGAAAAGTATTCTTTTATATAAATGTTTTGAAGAACATGAAAGAAATTGAAACGGTAAGAGGAAGTCATATGAATGTGAAACATTTTTCATTATGCGTTTCTGAGAACATAAGTAAATATACATATTTTGATGCAGTAATTTGTATCACAAATTATTTAAATGTAAAGAATGATTACAGTATGAATATGCATTTTTATGTGACATTGATTTGAGATGTTTGTTGATTGTAATTATTGTTGAGAAGTAAGTTTATACTGCCTTACTGAAACTGACAATAATAGCGTGCAATAATGCAGCGAGTGGGTGAGCTGTTTATGATTATTAGAGACGAGGAAGTTACGTAATGTTGGCGCGTTTTATTAGCCAATAGCAGCTCAGTTATAATCTTTAGGCATATCGGGGTGTAGGAGTATAAAAAGGGCTAGATTAGAGGTAGAGTCCGTCAGTTCACCGAAAATATTTGTATGCTACACGTCGCCTTCAGTCCAGCAGAAATATTACACGTCGGCTATCGATTCGCAAGTTACGCGTATCAGAGTTATGAAAAATCTCAAGTATTGTAAAGTTAATGATACAAAAAGTTGAAGTACGTGAATTAAGAATGATCAGTAAATAAGTTATTATAACAGTTTCAGTTTGGCGAGTGTCAAGATCAATGAGTAAATGTGATAGTGAATGTGTTCGACAATAAAAGTGTAAAACAAATTCTTTCATCAGTGTTATCTTTGGATAAAAGACTCCTTTCCGTTTACACAACCTGTATAAAGAGAAGTGCTCGACCAAAAAGATCATAGCTAGCCGGAGGACAGAGAACCAAAAATTAAATAAAATAACAGTAGCATTCTTTCAAGCAAACACTAATACTGCCGCAAATTGCTAACACCAGATGGAGCTAACAAACCTAACAAAGAATCACGTCACAAAATGGCTTCACCACGTGGAGTAAATACAAATAAATAACCTTACAAGTATACCACTTCAATTTTTATAAATGGGTATTGACTTACCTATGTATTTTGGATTGGGATTGAAAACGAAATTATGGGTAGTGTATTTACAGGTTTTCCTAAAACTTTACAGCTTTAAAGGCAAGCCACCGCAATTATGGAGTGAAATTATGCTTATGTATTTATTTGTAAGATTTTGGAGAATATTTTTGATACATTTCAATCGTTTTTATCCCTTCAATATTAAGAAGTTTACGTAATTATCCTCTCAAAAAGTGTAATATTTTGAAGCATACGCTGCAAGTACGGAGTTGTAATTCTGTATATGAGAGCTTAACGAACATTTATCGGTACATTTAAATGTTCTTGAAATCGATACAAAGTAGGAGCGAATTGTATTAAGAGCTTCTACCTCATTATTTCCTTCATAAAACCAACACGTCTAATTTAATGTTGTGTAGAAATTTCGTATTTTATGTTGTAATATTTCCTCTTCTAATTAAAAAAACTTAACTAATAAGAAGATTTTGTGGTGTTTGATCAGTGTTCCCTTAGAAAATGCATCGTACACCTGAAGAAAAGTAAGGTATATTCGTGTTGCTACTGTCGTCTTTCAAGTGTAAAGTGTAATGTTTGTCCTTCATTCTTAGGTGAAATAGCTCTTTAAGGTGAGTGGTGGCCACTCATTCCTGCATCAGATAAACTCCTGAACAAACAAACATGAATCTTCCAACAGAGGAGCATTTTCAGATATGGATCACCAGCATTCATACAGGAAACAAGCGCCTCTTAAGACGAGCCAAGAACCAGCCGAAGGTCAAGCATTAAATTTTCATACTGAAATTTGGGAGAACTCGCGCTTCCATTATGCTTCCTCGAGTAGAAACTGGCCACTCCTGTGGGAAAATACTGGAATTCTCAGAGTGCTTCAGAGCTATCAAGGCCCAGACAAAAACATTTTACAGCTATTATTGGGGTTCAGGTAAAGCAATTTTATGACTTGCCCGGAAGCCTCAAATATGTCTATACACACTTCTTTTCTAAACTGGCTCTAACGATTATGGATAAAAGATAATAACATATTTAAGATATTGGCACGACAAATAGCATGTGTACCTTGAGTTTTTAGTAAATTGCTTGTAAGGTTACAACTTATGAATTTGTATACTAATTAATTAATAACTGTTTTAACTATTAACTAATTTGTTGATATGCAAAATAATTCGATACTAAAGCACACTCGTTAAGGAATCTATTCTTCCAGTACAAGAAATGTGTTGATACAATAAAGCCCAAGTCAGTAATGGAGGTCAGCAGAGGGAATTTTTGTAAAGTTTAGAAACCTGACCAGTTAATTCTCCCGACTTTGATCATAATGACATATGTTGGCAATAGTACAAGGCATTGTAGAAACATAGACTTCAAATTGTGCAGTAGTCAGTAAAATAGTAAGATAAGAATGAGGTTCCATAAATAAAGAAGTGTTTACTTCATTGATTTTTGTTAACCAGACTTGAGGAATGCTTGTAGGAATCTGATGAAAATTTAACATTTTTGGTGAGTTAAGTACATATTATCTTTGTGTTGAAAGTTTTCCTTAATACATAAAGTGAAGAAGCTTCGATGCATACGGAACTCCATAAAGAACATTATAAAAAGAAGCCAAATTAACATTTTAGAAACAATGGCTCCCCCTATATTCTTTTATGCGTGCGAATATGGAACATAAGGAAAAGGAGATGGTGGGGAATTAGGTTAATTAAAGGATGCAGGATAACGAATAAAATAAAACGAAATTATAAGAAGAGAAATTGAGGCAGTATTTTTTAATACTTGAATGATTTCAGTCAAATTATATAATATAAAATATAATAACAGCCCGCCTTAAACAATATGTGTATAATATAATATATAAAAATGCATGTAACAGTCCTAGTATTAACGTTTATATTATTATGTACATGTTCAGTAGTGTTATATGATTGTATTACGCAATTTAATAATGTAGGAGCTGTGAGAATAATAGGTTATAAGTTCCTAACAATGAGGTAACCTTGAGGCAATAATGAATTAGAAAGTTTAATAATGCTACTAGTCATTCTTGGAGCAACAATAATGTAGTTTTTGAGACAGTTTATATATAGCCAATTAACAACCAGAAAAAAGCTTAAGTTAAATAAAAGTATTCTATTGGAGTAGGGTTAGCCAATCAGAAACTGAAATAGAGCAAATTGTACATATTGAAAAGTCAGTTGGAAGCAGACAGCGTTCCTAATCGGACGCGAGACGCGTCCTCGAGAAGTTTAATACGTATTCAGTGTGAGACAAAAATAGATTTCATGTTAAAAAGTGAAAGTAATTAATAAATAATCTCACAGCTCTCTATATCAGTGAAGTGTTATATAAATCGTGTCAAGAATTAATAAAAGGAGTGAAGTAAAAATTATAATCTGTGTAAGCCTACATTCTTCAGCCGCACCACGCCTTGTTAAGAAATTCATGTCTCTACAAATTAATACTGGCACAGCCGAGGCAATCATAAATATATAATATTTAAAGAAACAGTCAAATTACAAATTTAATATTTTTAAACTTGGGGCGAAGGCTACCGGAAACTTTTTACCATACGTGCGGTTGCAACTACTTCAAGTTCGGCTCCCCAACAGTCGAAATAAAATACAACTCCGCCTAAAAAAAAACCCTACTTCAAATTGTATATCTTTCCAGTTGCTGAAATCAATTTAGAAATATAAATATTGTGACTTTTTCCAGTGTTTCAACTGTCACGTTTTGATCTTCAACGTTCACTGGAATTCAGTTCCACTGTCGGTTCACTAATGTGAACTAGTTCATTTTCCCCCTCACTTCACTTTCTTGGTGACGTAGCGTCTTCTTCCCGACGGTTGACTTGCTAGGGAGTCGAACACAAGACTTCCACTATCTCTCGCTCTAAATAGCACTCACTGCATGTCACAGCAGTCGTCCCCTACTCGCTTGGAGAACGGCTGTTTTGTCACACCAGAAACGTACTCACTCACTAATTAAACTTAACTAACTCCTCTCGCTTATATAGCCAATGGAAATTTTCACAGGATTCTCGAACGTTCGAGGAGAAACATCCAAAAGACTCTCGTTATCTAGCGATAGCGGTCTTTACGCTGGCGAGCGCTACTTATCGTTGTTTATCTCCAACTGGCCGGCGCCGTCCTCCCAATAACCTTGGGCCATAGCCGTGCGTCACAGTATACATTGATCGATTTATTAGTTGTTAGCTATGAAGCCCGGAATTTGAAGTACTTATGAAGCCGCCGTTGGAGTATATAATCTCAAATGCATGCGAGAACGCCCTGTGGTTTACCGAAAAAAAACCTGAGTCACTTGGGGAATTTAATGTCGTGCCGACATGTTGCCATGGTTGCTCAGTGGATTAGAGACGTGGCACCAAATCCTGAAGATACCTCAGGTACAACGAATGTATAAAACCTGCTTTCCAATGTCGGAGGACTTGCATTAAAATGGAAGGAGATACGAGGCTGGAGGAGCAGAAATCCTAATCCGGTTGAGACGATATTTCATAATTTTTTTAATATATCATCTTTTCATAAAGAATCTTAAAACAAGAATGTAATTCCATCAGTGATAATCGAAAATACGTACAAAACCTAACTTTGCTGGCATGTAAAGGAACCTTTGGAAAAACATTCCGGCACACTGGGGAGGCTGATTATGCCTCTTTCAATTTTTATTTTCTCCACCACGTACGCACGTGTGTGTGTGTGTGTGTGTGTGTGTGTGTGTGTGTCTGGAACAGTATAACTCAAAAACGAAAAGTCAGATAAATACCAAACTTGGTATAAAAGTTCAGTACCTTCCAAAGTTGCGACACGAAGATTTAGAAGGACCTCTCCCTACCCCAAATATCCTTTATGTGGAACATTTTTCGAAGTTTTTGAGTTTCTCAAAAATGGCTCTAATGATTTTGATTAAAATGCCATATAGTAATTATATTTACATAGCAAATAAAATGTATATCGTGAATTTTCTGGGAACAGCCTGTGAAGTCTTCTTCATTCGGAAGAAGGTTTGTAATAGTTGTATAGCTGATAAACGTTAAGCGACGATATAAACGTACTACACAAAAAAACGTGGGTCTCTTTAAAGCACACAATTTATTTCAAATAACTTTTTTGTGGCATAAGTCATTAATGTTCAATACTTTGCAATTCTTTTGAAGTCCTGTCAACATTCAATTGTTTCTCGCGATTGCATGGAAAGAGTATGGAATTTTAAGGTCAGCATATAGCGTCCATTCTTAAACATTTGCTATCGCTGTTCCTTTTGTATCTGTGACGGAATGTGTAATGTAGCTATTTCTGTGAATGTTTATCTCGATTAAAATGAAATAGAAAAATATACTTTATTAAGAATAGTTTGTATGAGAAATTAATGTGAATGTATAACATCCGAGCTTTTATTGCTAGCGTTGTGAAATACACTGCTGTCGTTGGAAGTTTTGTTTTCAAAAGTTAAGGAATGCTTGAAGAAATCTGATGGATAACACTCATTTGTTTTTAAAATAGTGCGTAATAAACATCCTTCATCGAAGAGGATTGTCCAGAAATTCCTTTAGCCCCATATAATTATGTGCCTGTCATGCTGTACGAAGTGAGTTATATTGAACAGAGAATCGATCAGTGTAGGATCATTCCAAAGCCTAAATGTATAATTCTAAATTTAAAAGGTCAGAAACAATGTGATATCTAAAGAATGGTAAAGTAATAAGAAATTGCTACTTTTATATAGATTCCCATCAAGCGAAGAAGAGCACAATGTAATTATACAACCTTATGCATTTATGTATAAAGTAAATATTTGCACATGTGTAAATGTAAAGCACATTGTAAATACGTATGTGAGAGAATGGTTTATTATGAGAAATGTAAATAATCAAAATAATTTGTGATGATCAGAACGAAAGCATTAATTTTAAATAGGAAACTTAATAAATATGTATATAGTTGAACAACGTTTCAACGCAAGAGTCGATACAATGAGGTCCGTTGCTAAGGACATGAATCAAGCTAAAGCAAATGGCATAGGCCACAGCTGCCTATGTGGTCTGGTGGTTAGCATGCGAGCTTTTAAATTCATAGGTACCGGATTTATGGGAATGTTTCTTTAGTCAGGATTATTCCCCATCCTCAAAGTTTGGAAGTATGATTGAGTGAGTAAATGCGAGTGTGGGTTTAATATGAATATGATATCCGGATGGCTAATGGACGACCAAAGGACAAGAAACAAAAGATGCCATTATAATTGTTATAAGGAGGTGACGCGACACCTCGCAGATAAGGAGATATTCAACGAGAGTGGTAGGAAAAACATAGTTACCGCGTGAGGTAGAGCCAATTCCCGTTAATCACAGAGTTATAGTGGGAAAATTCCGTGGGGGCGGAGCAGATACATACTACATAAAGCAGGAAGGCGCAGAGTGATGTAATCTCGGACTTTTAAAGTACCTGTGCTCAATTTTCGCCAAGAGTTACAATTTGCTTTATGATAGAAATGATAATCGAATATTAAAATCGTTTGGATTGATAGCCAGAGATAGCAAATAGCCAAAGCGTTAGTTTACTAAATTACGTACACACTGAGAATGATATATGTTAAAGAGCGTCAATGGCAAAATTTAAATAAAAGAAAAGTAGTAAAAGATTATCATTTAATACTGCCTAAAACTTGACCACTTTTCCCGGGAACGAACATAAGACCATTATATACATGTTATTTATTTTATCATTTACTGCTGCAATTTGAACACGTGGTATCGCTCTTATTAAGCGGTAATGTATAGCAAAGTTGCAAATCAGATTTTTCCCTTTAATGTGTTGTTGTGACCGCCTTAGAGTAGTTCATCTTTAGCATGGCAGTAATTGCGTCGCTGGTGTTCTTCATTGCAACCCCCCATCCAACAAGTGGTTGATAAAGAAACTGGCAGGCACGTGCACCAACCCTCGCGATAAGGATGATTGCGATGCAATACTTTTCCTTAACAACCCATAATTGCAGTTTAATTGAAAACGGGCTGCGGCAGAAAGTGCAACAAATGTATCAATGTGCGGGGTTGCTTCTAGCGCAGTAATTGCATTCCATTGCATGTGAAGTCGTTATATGTTCCTACCCTGTTTTCAAATTAATGTGGACGGACGCGTGCCTAACTCTCTTGTTACGGTTATTATTTTACTGTATAGTCTTCATAAGCGCCGTTCTGTTTTAAACTTTGCCGCACTGCGCAGGGTACAGCGGCTCGTGCTTTGCCGAAATCTCATTAAATTATCCTGCACACGATAACAACAATAGCATTTAATGTTAGAATCACAGAATGTAAACTACACTGCCCTTTATGAAAATTGCAACACCAAGAAAGAATTTCCCGAATAACTCCAAACTCCGTGGAAGTGTAGAAGAGTGTGCAAGCAGTAAGTGATTAGGTTTGAAGAGACGGGCAGGTACACGTAGGCCGAGCAGAGCTCTCTCATGTCGGTCAGACAAGGTCAGTGTTGCGCCCAGTCTAGTCAGTGCAGAGCTCTGAAACCACGGAACATGACCACAGCACAGGATGACCGTCATGTTGTCCGCATGGCCGTAACGGGCCTTACAGCTTCATCCACAGTATTGGCTCGACGCTGAAGTACTGCAACAGGTGTGATCTTGTCTGCATCAACGGTTCGTCGCCGTCTGCTGCAGGTTGGACTGGTTGCATGCATGCCATTACGTCGGCTTCCATTGTCCAGAAATCACAAGCTCCTCCGACTGCAATGGACACGTGAAAACCGTTATTGGGGTGCTGAGTGGCAAAATGTAGTCTTTTAGGACGAGTCCCGCTTCAACGTGTCCTACAGTAATGGCCGCATACGTGTCCGGCGGTACCGTGGTGAGCGCAACCTGGAAGGCTGCATTATTGAGCGGCATAGCAGACAGACACCAGGTGTGATGGTTTGGGGCGCCATTGATTACAACAACCGATCTCGCCTGCTACGAATTGAGGGCACTTTTGATGCGGTATTACTTATAATGTTTGTTTACATCATGTGTTGAAGCCATCTTGTGACGTCATTCATTTGTTCGGTTTGTAGCTCCATCTGGTGTTAGCAATTTGCAGCAGTGTTAGTGTTCGAAAGAATGCGACTGTTATTTGATTTAAATTTTGTTTACTGTCCTCCGGCTAGCTATTATTTCTCGGTCGAACATGTCTCTTGATCAGAGTGTGTAAACAGAAAGGAATCTTTTATCCAAATATAACACTGATGAAGAAATTTGTTTTACCATTTATTATCAAACACGTTAACTATCACATTTATACATTGATCTTAACACTCGCCAAACTGAAACTGTTTTAATAACTTCATTACTAATCACTCTTAATTCGCGTACTTCAACTTTGTGTATAATTAACTTTATAATACTTTAGATTTTCGTAACTTGTGAATCTATAGCCGACGTATCTCATACAAATATTTTGACGAACTGACGAACTGAAGACGACGTGTAGTGCACAAAGAATTTTGATGAACTGAGCAACTGAAGGCGACGTGTAATGTATTGAGATTTTCGATGAACTGAATGCGATCTACCTCTTGACTTGGCTTTTTATACTCCCACTCCCCGATATGCCTAAAGATTATAACTGAGTTACTATTGGCTAATAAAACGCGCCAACATTAGCGTCTATTTTAATATCCAATGAAAATTACGAATATATATGCTCTAGGGAAATATTCCAGAAGGTTCTCAACGGAAAAACGCGCCAACATTACGTAACTTCCTCGTTTCCAATAATGATAAACAGCTCACCCCCTCGCTGCATTATTGCGCGCTATTATTGACAGTTTCAGTAAGGCCGTATAAACTTATTTCCCAATAATAATTACAATTAATAAACATCTGAAATCAATGTCACATAAAAATGCATATTCATATTACAATCATTATTTACATTTAAGTAATTTGTGATACAAATTACTGCATCACTTTGAACAGCAACCGATACCTAATGGTGGTTGTAGAGCCTGTGGTACTTCCCCTGCTTCAGGCATCTACACAGGCCACATTTCAACAGAACAATGACCGGCCACATATTGCGAGGAATGTACAAGTGACGGACACCATTGCTTCCCTGGCCTGCACGTTCGCCCATCGAACATGTCTGGGAATGGTTGGTCGGCACCTGGTGTGTCACGGTCCTCTAGTAACCAATGTCACGGATTTGAAGGCTCGAATACAAACTGCATGGAGGGAAATCCCTCAGGAACTTATTCAGAACCTTTTTGATTCAATGCCACGGGTATAGCAGCTCTAATTGCAGCGCATGGAGGCCACACCAAATACTGAATATTACGGCTCTAAGGTCAGGTACAGATTTTAAAAGTTTATAATTTATTACTCGTTATGTACCTAACCTTGGTATTAAATTCATTGAATGCATGCGTTTCCTTCTTGGTGTTGCAATTTTCACAAATAGCAGAGTATATGGCCGAGAAAGATATCCTGCAAAGCTATTGCGCCGTTTTCTTTGTACATAAATTCTAAGAACTATGTTTTCAAGTTACACTAATGAAGAAAATATCAGATCCTCTTACCGAAACCCATCCTGAAATTCCTGTGAAGGAAGCGATGCAGTGTATGGAAGCTACACCCAAAACTTTTATATTTTACTGTATAGTCTTCATAAGCTCCATTCTGTTTTAAACTTTGCCGCGCTGCGCATGGTTACAGCGGCTCGCGCTTTGCTGAAATCCCATTAAATTATCCTGCAGACGATAACAACAATAACGTTTAATGTCAGAATCACAGAATGTAAACTAAATGAGCTGAGAAAGATATACTGCAAAGCTGTGCGCTATTTTCTTAGTATATAAATTCTAAGAACTATCTTTTCAAGTTACACTAATGAAGAAAATGTCAGATCTCTCTTGCCGAAACCCACCCTGAAATACCTGTGAAGGAAGCGATGTAGTATATGAAAGCCACATCCAAAACTTCATATTCGTCCTCCATCAAACATAACGTTAAAAACCGCACAGCTTCCTCTATCCATTACAAATTCGCACACATGCCTTATAATTCATTAAAGGTGATTCATCTATACATGTTGCGTTATCCACGATACATTTTTGTGTAGAATTGTTTCTAAATTAAGTATTTGGTTTTGTATAACATGCAGAAACAATCTTCAAAGTTGTATGAGATGTAGTGGTTCCCTTGGTAGGACCCCACTAGGTTGATGATGATGGATGCTGTATTATGTACCTGTAGGACGTCTTGATGCCCATACTCTTGTGGTGTATCACGACTTTCTCGTAGACTGGAATCTGATGATGGTATATCTATATTCTTGTGTGTGTCTAGGTATGTTGCAATTATTATTTTATAATTGTGCCACGGCTGCTGTATGTGTGTCGGAGAGCACTTGTGTCTTGTCAGGGTTGGGTATGGAGAAGGTTAAAATATTTTGCACACACGTATTCTGTTAATTATTTCACTTGTATTTTGGATAAACCGCATATGATATTCACAATTCACTGTTACCTTTGTCATGTTAAAATATATATATATATATATATATATATATAGTGCACTTTAAATACGTAGTTTTAGCGTCTATTCAGAACAAGCGCATACACTACTTGAAACTGAGAAGCTTCTGTTAGCGTTCGTTCCAACCGTTCTTCTTAACGTACGTATTTGCATTATATATATGTATCAATGTACCTGATTGGTGCTACTATCTAATAACAGTTTGTTACACACACACACACACACACACACACACACACACACACACACACACACACACACACACACACAGAGACTTCCATGGTCTTAATTATGAATCCTAAGTTCGTTACATGCTTACGTAGACACTACTGCATTTCTCGTAATTTTATATTACTGGTTATATAGCTTTCCCCCCTCACGTTATATACTTGTTCTCTACTGTGTGTACATTATGAATATATGTGTTTTAACATCATCTTAATTATTATACGTACAATTTTAGCAAAGAAAATACATAGCACGTGAAACTTAGAACACAATATTAAAGAAAAAAGTTATTAACGTGTTGATGCTGGGAAGCTGTGAATTAGATACCGTATTACATTAATGATTTATTGTATTAGTTTGTTCGTGGCTAATACTGTATGTTACTTCAGAGAAGCACGGAGGAATAAACTCAGAAGTCATAGTAACAACCTCTTGCGATGGTAAAGAAACAAAAATCGCAATCAGGCATATTTTGGAACATACAGGATAAAATATTTTGGAAACGGCTTACAAAAAATTGTTTAATTTTGTTTTCCTGAATTCTGCATTTTTTTCTGAAAAAGTTTTTGTTTATGTCTTATGGTTTCCTAGTTACACAAAATTATACAAAATTCGGTTAAAATGAACTCAATTTCAGAATTTGTTCACAGAAAATTCATAAAATGGTGGAGGAAGTGAAGTAAATATTTGAGAGCCCTTGGGTACAGTCTGATTGAGGCTTTGTAGCCTCTTTGTATGCAGATCAGGCATAAATGTATAAAGAGAAATGTTTTGGGGGTAACATGACATATTTTGCCTTGAAATGACCACCAGCCGCCAATCTAACACTGACCTCAGTTTCCACCAGTATGGTCGTATATCGTTGAATCTTCTCATACTGTTGAGATTTTCGAGTGTTAGGAATGCTTAGTGAGAGAGAGGACATCTGATTAAGCTAAAAGCTCGGTGATATTTACTACGGTTATTTCAGGAAATAAATTCATATAAATAATGCCCTTATTGCAATAAAATATTCACAATAACTGATTTATTCTTACGTTTCTGTTTAAGAACTGATCGCAATGTTGCCGTGTGTTATACCGATGCCATTACTAGCAACAGCTAAATTACTAAACGGTGCCTAACCTCAAGACAAATGTAAAGCGTTACACTAAGAGAAACCGTTTGTAAGAAATTTTGAAAACTCGTTAATTAAATGCATACGCTTGATCGAATTTTAAATCTGTCATTGTGCTTTGAATCCCCTGCAATTAGAAGCGAATGACGAAGAAGGTGTAATTATCGGATGACGACTATTATCACTTCTTCTGATCGATTTTTACCCCGTAATCAAACCGCTGATAGTTGATATCCAAAGCGTTCTCAAACGCTATTCGTCCACATCATGGTTATGTCATAGAAGTGGAATAGCCAGTAAAATTTCATATGTTCGTTAAAATTTCCTGTATTTAATAACTCATGCCAGCGTTCCACTAACCCAAGTTTTAATGATGTAATATATGCTGTGATAAATAAGGTTAAAATATAATAAAGCTCTCTGTTGTCATGTAATGTAATACCACCAAAATTAACTTGATATTTATTAATATAGTTTCGCACTAAAAGTGTTCATTATTCCCTGAGCAGAATAGCCTTTCTGTGGCAATTACCGCGTTGAGAATGGGTTTTTGCATATAGTAGGTGTAATTAATATCAATGTAATTATCTTGGCAACTATTTTCGCACATTAACTTAATTTTCAAAAACATAAGTGTTTGTTTTATCTTTTGAAGGGCCGTATAACGAGGTACTATTGTATCTTCTCTACCTTTTGTACCTATGTACGTTTTAGAGTAAAAATATCTATGTGAATTACAATCACATTCTAAAAATTGCAATATTTGACAAAAGCAATGGATTACAGCTACTTAATGGACTCTTGATTATATTTTTGAAAGTATCGTCCACTGTTGGGCTCGCAGGTCTTCTTGTTCTCATTTCTGGGAAGTGGCCGGGAAATGCTCTTTAATTAGATCCGCGTAGCTTCCTTCCTAATTTACTTCCTTAAATATCTCTTACCTCTGCATCACTAGAGGTCACAGCCTTCTCAGCAGTAAAGTAGCCTATGGTAGAAATGTACTGCAGTGCCGTCGGGAATTTTGAGACGCACCTAGTAATACTCTATTGACCTTACTGTGATGCAAATATTTGTATCTATACCGCGATATCTTGATTTTGTTGCATCAGACTGTTCGCTATCACACAGCAATTATTGCAGCACTTCTGAAGATGTGTGTTTGGGAGAATGAATAAAATCGTCCCATTCTCCCCATATGTCATGATGTGATTTGGCCCTGCTTACGAGGAGGGGATTCCCCAACAACTTAGAGCAGCTCATTCTTAGCATTGGCAACCTTTAGTATTCTATCTTGCAATGGTTTTAAAGGCTCACAATTTTGAATTTTCGTAGATCAATCTAGAACCACTTGTGGCATCATTTATAAACACTTGTTTTTATTATAGAAAAATTGCGTAAATATTTCCTTTTTGTGCTCTTGATATGGAAGGAGCTTAATGAGTTTTGAGGGGAAAGCTTACGTAAATGAGACTTCCTGGTCATAAGTTTACCACAAGCTTCCGTTATGCTGTTTGGTATTTTAAGCAGTTTACCTTTAGAAAACTTGAGTTCTACATCTTATCTAGCATTTGCAAAACATTTGAGGTCGGATGTAGCGGTTCCTCCGGTAGTACCCCACTACGTTGATGATGATGGATGCTGTATTACGTACCTGTAGGTCGTCTTGATGCCCGTACTCTTTTGGTGTATCTCGACTTTGTCGTAGACTAGAATCTGATGATCGTATATCTGTATTCTTGCGTGTGTGTTAGTATGTTGTAATTATTATTTTATATTTATGCCACGGCTGCTGTATTGGTGTCGGGTAGCATTTGTGTCTTGTCAGGGTTGGGTATGGAGAATATTAAAATATATTTGCACACACGTATTCTGATTAAATATTTCACTTTTATTTTAGATAAACCACATATGATATTCACAATTCACTATCACCTTTGTCATGTTAAAATATGTATGACTGGTAGACCTTAAAAACGTAGTTTTAACGTCTATTCATAGACGAATTTATACACGACCTTCTTGCTTGAAGACTGACAAGCTTCTGTTAGCGTTTCCTTCCAACCGTTTTCTCAACGTACGTATTTGAATTATATGTATGTATCAATGTACCTGATTGCTGCTACCATCCAATAACATCTTGTTACATATATACATTTACACTATGTGATCAAAAGTATCCGGACACCCCCACAAACATACGTTTTTCATCTTAGGTGCATTGTGCTGCCACCTACTGCCTGGTACTCATTATCCGCGACCTCAGTAGTCATTAGACATCGTGAAACAGCAGCATGGGACGCTCCGTGGAACTCACGGACTTCGAACGTGGTCAGGTAATTGGGTGTCACTTGTGTCAGAAGTCTGTACGCGAAGTTTCCACACTCCTAAACACACTATGTCCACTGTTTCTGATGTGATAGTGAAGGGACATGTACAGCACAAAAGCGAACAGGCCGACCTCGTCTGTTGACTGACAGAGACCGCCGACATTTGAAGGGGGTCGTAAAGAGTAATAGGCAGACATCTACCCAGACCATCACACAGGAACTCCAAACTGCATCAGGATCCACTCCAAGTACTATGACAGTTAGGCGTGAGGTGAGAAACCTTGGATTCCATGGTCGAGTGGCTGCTCAAAAGCCACACATCACGCAGGAAAATGCCAAACGACGCCTCGCTTGGTGTAAGGAGCGTCAACATTACACGATTGAACAGTGGCAAAACGTTCCACAGTACACAATGTGGCGATCCGATGGCAGGGTGTGGGTATGGCGAATGCCCGGTGAACATGTTCTGCCAGTGTGTGTAGTGCCAACAGTGAAATTCGGAGGTGGTGGTGGTGTAATGGGGTGGTCGTGTTTTTCCTGGAGGGGGCTTGCACCCCTTGTTGTTTTGCGTGGCACGATCACAGCGCAGACCTACATTGATATTTTAAGCACCTTCTTGCTTCCCACTGTTGAAGAGCACTTCGGGGATGGCAATTGCATCTTTCAACACGATCGACCACCCGTTCATACTGCACGGGCTGCGGTGGAGTGGTTACATGACAATAACATCCTTGTAATGGACTGGCCTGCACAGAGTCCTGACTTGAATCCTATAGAACACCTTTGGGATGTTTTGGAACGCGGACTTCGTGTCAGGGCTCACCGACCGACATCGATACCTCTCCTCAGTTCCGCACTCCGTGAAGAATGGGCTGTCATTTCCCAAGAAACCTTCCAGACCTGATTGAAAGTATGCCTGCGAGAGTGAACGCTGTTATCAAGGCTAAGGGTGAGCCAACACCATATTGATTTCCAGCATTACCGATGGAGGGCGCCACGAACTTCTACGTCATTTTCAGCCAGGTGTCCGGATACTTTTGATCACGTAGGTATGTTCACAGACTTCCATCGCCTTAATTATGAATTCAAGGTTCGTTACATGCTTACGTAGATACTACTGCATTTCTCGTAATTTTATACTATTGGTTATGTAGCTAACAATGGCATTTCTCCCTCGTATTATATTTTATATGTTATAACGTTATATAGTTGTTCCCTACCATGTGTACATTATGAATATATGTGTTTTTAACATCCTCTTAATTATTATACGTACAATATTGGCAAAGAAAGTACATAACACGTAAAACTTAGAACAAAAAATATTAAGGAAAGAAATTATTAATGTGCTTATGCTGAGAAGCTGTGAATTAGATATCTTATTACATTAATGAGTTATTTTATTGGTTTGCCCGTGGCTAGTACTTTATGTTGCTTCAAGGAAAATCTGAAAATCTTATTGGTTTCCATGACGCTTATGATTATATTTTTCAAATGCATTCTCGGTTCAGTCCACTCGCATTCTTTTTGGCCAGATCTGGAAGAAGGGAGAGCAGGTCGCCTATCCTTACAAATGTGTCCTTCCCTCACTTCTCCTACTTGCTGGCCGAAACGAATGAGAATGGACTGTACTTGCCTTTCTCGCGTGTATCGCAAAAGCACAATAGCATAATTAACTTAGATTGGCCGGAAGATTTCTGGTGGGCGTTGCCCTATATTGGAACTCGGAAACAAGGTCTCTTATCAGTTCAGCATACACATGCTTGTAACTGTTGTTTTTAGACACAACGTACTCTCTGCGATCAGTGCAATACTTTTGGAACTGGTTATAAAAATACTCGAACGATTAAACTAGAGGATTGTTATTTTCGAATTGTATAGGGACTGGACTTTGCGGTTAGGTATAATTTGGAACAGTTCCTTCCTCTACTAGGCGTACGAGGGGCACTATTTATATTTTGAGCCTTGGCAATCCTTAATGTTTTAGGTGCCAATGGAAAGTTTGACATTTTTTACCATAATCTAGTTCAAAAATTTTGTCAATAGAGCGTCATTTGTTTTGTTTACACTAATTTGAAAATTGTGTGTCAACAAAAACATGGAATTAACTCGTGAAAATGTTCGTGCAATGATTTATTACGACTTTCGATGTGGAGTATGAAGACAAGAGTGCATCGATCAACTAACTTCCACATTTGGCGACGAAGCTCCATCCTTTGCACTGTGAAACGCTGGTATAACGAATTTAATCGTGGCCGCCGTTCGCTCAATGATAATGTTCGTGAAGGTCGTCCAAAATCAGTTGTTGTGCCAGAAAACATTGATGCTGTGCAAAAACTAATAATGAAAGATCGTCATGCGATATATTGTGAGATTGAGGCAACCTAGACATTAGTTCCACCAGCAGATATAAAATATTGCACGATTATTTAGCCATGAAAAAGGTTTCCTCTCGTTGGATCCCACATAATTTGACGCAATCTCAAAAAGATGCTCGTGTCGAGTGGTGTATAAGAATGCTCAAGAAATACGATGGCGGTGCATCAAAAGACGTATATAAGATTGTAACAGGTGACGAATCATGGATCTTAGCGTATGAGCCGGGACGTAAACAGCAGTCGACTGTTTCAAGATGAAGCAAATCCAAAAAAAGTTCGCACTCGAAGCACTTCGAAGCAAATGGTCGCCTGCTTTTTCAGCAAAACTGGCCATATGGCAACAGTGCCTTTAGAGGAACGTAAAACGGTCAATGCCGAATGGTACACAACCATTTGTTTGCCGGAAGTCCGGTGAAGTAAGGAAAACGAACAAGATCCGTAGGATCGTTCTTCATCAAGACAATGCGAGCGCACACACATCTCGTCTAACAACAGAGTATTTGAAGGCTCAAAAAATCGAATTGATGGTCATCCACCATACAGTCCTGATTTGGCACCCAATGAATTCTTTTTGTTCCCGAACATCAAGAATAAATTCCGTGGACAAGTATTTTCGTTGGCAGAAGAAGCCGTTGATGCCTTCAAAAACCATGTTTTGGAGGTGTCTCAAGAAGACTGGAATAAATGCTTTGACAAATGGTTCAACCGTTGCAAAAGTGTATTGATCATAAAGGAGAATATTTTGAAAAACAATAAAGCAGTTTTCAATCAGAAATTACTTTGTTTTAATTTTTAGGTTCAAAATATAAATAGTGCTCCTCGTACCTTTAGAGCACTACAGAAAATACTCTGTTAAAATGTATCTTATAAATGAGATTATTGCAATTTAATTTACAGACTGACATACATCAAATGCTGCTCTGTCGCATTTTGTTTGCCGCTGCGGCGCCAAATGCAGTCAGTTTTATCACTAATTTTTTTTATGATTCCTGTATTTGGTCATTCCGAAACCTTGATTAATAGATAAATTCTGCAACGGATATTTATCCAGCGACATAGCATTTAATTCAGATAAAAGCTACGTAGGAGCAGCAGCCTCAAGCATTGTGGGCTGGCAGACAGAGTAAGGGTCGAACTAGAGACAGCCGAGAAGAACCCTCGCGTCGCATTGTTTTAAATTAACGCGCATTCCTTCACACTCTGCCTCAGCCTTAATGAAACCCCCTCTTCCGAACACATGCGTGCGCAAAGTATATTTGCCTTCACAAAGCGGAGGTGCTCCATATCCTCGCTGTTGTAACATTTAACGTGTCTGCCTAAGTGGATGAGCAGAGACTGTTTTAGTACTTGTGTCCCAGCCCCACAGAACATTCTACTGGGAGGTTGTCAGCGGCGGCACAAACTAAACACCATGGTCTTGGATCGTTAGGATATGCACAAGTAACAAAGTTTCTTTCACAAGGAGACTTCATCTACAGGTGTGTCCCATAAAGAACGCATTATTTCATCAGGTAATAAAAATAACTTTATAAAAATTACATATTGTTTATTTTGCACTTTGCATCGCATTATAATTTTCATATATTTCTTCCAAGACAAGCCTATTGGATTACATCATAGAACAACTAATTCATTTTTTATTTTCATTTTCTGCTTTAACCACCTCAGCACAATCTAGAGATTCTATTTCGTACACATCATAAGTTGCACCGAAGTTACGTCTCAACATGGTTGATTAACACATGAATACACGCTTCACGTTCGCGATCGCGTTTATATTTTGGTTACTAAAATTTATCTCCTTTTTTGGATGCTTAAATAAAATACAAATTTATTTAGTCTCTTTATTAAATGCCTAAATAAGTTTTTTTGTTTTATTGCATTTTCTTGAATTACCGTTTTCCTTTAATTCGTTTTCAGTTAATACTTCGATAAGCACCGTAACTTTTCGGTGTAGGATAGCTATACATTACTGTACCTATTTGGTTTTTACATTAGTGCAAAATAATGAACAAATTATTATCTTATTTAAAATTAAACAAGTGTGTTTCGTTTTAGCTGCTTTCATTAAACAAGAAGAATCTAGCTGAAAATACCGAAGTAATTGCTTAGGAATTAAATATATTTGACAGAGCTAATATTCCCGTAATGCGAAAACCAATTCACAGCGGCATCGTAGGCAGAGTGCGCATTCTACTCTACGGCGTATCTCACCTCGTCTGCCAAGTATGATTTCCCCACCCATCTGCAAAGGAAAACGGGCTGTCACCAAACGCCTGTCATTTCGAAGCGTTTTTCTACAAACCTATGAAAGCTTGGACAAGTGTCCATAAAGCTTTTCAATGTACTCAAGGAATATAAAGAGGAAATATAATCATTTTGGTTCGCAAATATATTGGAAACAACAGATTTGTTGGTGAATCGTGACTGACATAGGCTGTTGCTTTACAAAACTATCTTATTTAAAAAGAAAATGTATTCAAACGATATTTCACAGACACTACCATCTATATACCAATTCTGGAAGCTCAGGTTCAACTACCGTCCTGATTTACCTGAGCTCTTAGTGCAATTAAGTTAGTTATGACTATCCAATCTAGCCATGGCAGCAATATAAACAAACAAGTTGTGTCTTTAAAATAAAAACGTTTTTTAAAGTACTCTGTTTACACTAATTCTGAGCTCTGATGAGTGGCCTACGATGTGAAGAATTGCCGCTAACTTGTAATGTCCAATTCCATTTAGAAAATAGTAATGTAAAATTGAGCTGAAACACGATTAAGGGTAGTCTTTAACGACCGGATTCAAAATAACAACTACCTATAGGAATAACCGGGCGAGATGGCTCCGCGGTAACGTGTGAGGCATTCGGAAGGTCCCGGCCACTGCCTATTCTGATCCATGGGGCTTTTCGTGGTTTTTACGGTTCGGCAGGCAAATGCGGGAGTGTTTCCTCCCCTGTCCCTCGTTTCCACAATTTCCTTCATTGTCATCTATTTCAGGTTGTAGGACCAGGTGACGGTGTTCGGCGTGTTGTGGCTGGGCGTGAATGTGGTCTTTGTGGAGGTTTTTTCCTGGCATCGGTCGGGACCGCTCATCACGACCTGCCTCCGATGTGGGCCTCTTCAGGGGATCGCCGGGGGTTAGGGGCGTGTGAGTGGAGATGGGCAGCGTCGGATGCTTTTGAACCGTTAGTGATCCCATCCATGCCTGCGCATGTCATCCGGATATGGCCACTCTTTGAATCTCTCCCTCTCATCACTCCCACGGTTGTGAGGCTCCCCCGTTCGTTCGTTTCTTTACCTATAGAAACAATTTCCGGTTAAGGAGCTATGGTCTACTGCAAGTTTCCTGTCCAGACGTTTCATCCACAACTGCGGTAAACATCTTTAGCGACGCGGTCGAAGTCTCCTCGGTGAAGGTTCAGCCGCTGTATCCTCTTTTTACCTATAACGAAGCTTTTAATTCAACCACTTCTGCAGACGTTTATCTCGGTAAAGGCGAGAAAAAAAAATTATGTGCTTATGTGTAACATTCACATAACTTTGTCTAAACATTATCGTTTGTTATATGTCTTCAACGAACTAATTTGACCAAAGCATACCTCCTTCAAGCAAATTGAGTTAATGCTTTGCATAAATTGTTTTATTATACATTTCGTTATAGGTGAAAAGGGGATAGAGACAGTCAAATGTTAAAAAACGGGTTGAAATTCCACCCTCTTTCCATGACATCGTGAGAAACAGCTGAACGTTGGCAGTGCTTAAAAAAATGAAATAACAAGCATTGAAAAATTCAAAACAATAATAGCGGATGTCTCGAAATGGCCAATACCACAAGAAAGTTATGTGAAATAGATCGAGAGGTTTAAAGAGATCTACATCTATTTATGCAAAAAGTTTTTGTCTATGTATCTGTCATAGTTTACCAGTTATACACAATTTCTTCCGAATGAAAAACGGCTGATAGGCTATTACTAGAAAGTTCAAGATATACATTTTGTCATGTAAATATTTAAAACATTAATATTGTAATCAATATCGTGAGAATTTGAGAAAATAAAAAATGTCGAATCATTTACAATGTAATATACGGGAGTTCGTTTTTTAGTTATACATACACGGATCATTTTCAGGGGGCGTTAAAACGTATACTTATGGTGAAATCGAAATATAGAATTTTTGGATGGAATACAATACTTCCTCTGCCTTTTATAAGTAGATGGTAGAGAAAATAAAAAGAAAGAAAAGGCATTTCTTCATATTTTTGAGAATTTTCTGTAGTTGTGCTTCACTTTGTCTTTATTTGCATTCTGGGACGCAGGATGCTTGTAAATGAATTTCGACCTTGATGTGTTCAGAAGCAGTCTTGACGCCTTAGGAAGCACTTAACGCCACTGAGATGAAGTGACGAGTTGTCTAGAGAAATGCATGATACATAAGCTCCAAACTCCTTCCCTTGGAAATTGCATACAAAAGACTTGTAACTCCCCCTGTGACGTCTTCATATTTTTTCGGGGGCTACCCCTTTCATCCGAAAGCGAACAACACAATGAAGGCATTGAAATAACTTTTTTGGGCCGGGAGGGGAGGAAGGTTAGCTCTCGCCTTGTATCTATAAAAGATAAGGAACTACCTGCCCCGCGCATGCCCACGCGCCTTGTTTTGAAAAGCAAGGAGTCATTTCTGGGATGATGGTCTGAAAAATAGCAGTGGCGGTCCCAGCCAGGTCAATGAACTTTAGACTTTTGAGACGCTTTCATTTTTACTTTCTCTACTACGTATAGTAAGTAGGGGAAGTACTGCATTCCACCCAAAAATTTGATACCGAGATTTCACAGGAAATACATGTTTTGAGGCCTCCTGAATCCAAAAAAAAAGTATTTTTGGAAACATGTCCGTGTGTGTGTGTCTGTGAACAGCATAACTCAGAAACGAATAGTCGGATAAACACCAAACTTGGTATTTAGGTTCAGTATCTTCCAGAGATGCGACACGAAGGTTTTCAAGAAAATCCCCCCCACCACAGATTACCCTTTACATGGAACATTTTTCGAAAATTTTAATTTTCTCAAAACTAGATCTAACGATTTTGATTAAAATATCATATATTAAAGATACTTTCATGACAAATAAAATGTATATCTTGAATTTTCTGGGAATGTCTCCAAAAGTGTTCTTCATTGTGAACGACGTTTGCATAACTGGTAAACCATAAGAGATAGACAAAATGTTACTACACAAAAAATGTAGATCGCGTTAAAACACACAATTTATGTCATATACATTTTTTTTGAGTGACCCATTTTCAAGATATTGCTTGTTATTCCCTTAAATTTTCCAATACTTATACTTTTTCTCAAATGGGAATTCGTTATTCATTTTTTTTTGTCCTGGTAATGCAAAGAGAATGGAGTATTCCACATAGCAACCAGCTCTTAAGATATTTGACTATCACTTAAATCCTACAATTCCCCTTGCATCTACAAGAAAATTAGCAATAAGATTAACATCTTGATATCTCGATTAACATGAAGTGTATGGAGAAAAAGCGTTTGTAAAAATAGTTTGTACAAGAGTAGAGAAAGTCATGTGATTGTAACACATCAGATTTTTAAGTTTACCTTGCGCGAAGTTATGACGCCTTTCACAGATTGTCTCTACCCATTATAATTGCATATGGTTTCCTAAAGATCATTCGTAAAATATCTTATTGTTTGCTCTAGCGCCTACTGTGGTGTAGGTGTTTCCAAGATTTAATCGCAAATACACAATTTAAGGTCCTCTGAATTATAAGCATTGTTTGAAAAAAGAGATTTGTGTGGCTGGGATGGAGACAGCTTACATTTTCTAGAAGCATCTTTAAAAAGCGTATTTTTGTATCTACTTCATGTTAATAGAGGTAAGGATTTGTAGAAAAGTTATACATTTCATCATAGGTATAAGAGGGACAGGAAGCTGCAGTGAAACTCGGATGTTTAAACAGCAGTCGCAAAATGCGGGCTTTGAAATTCCATTCTCTTTGCATAACATTTTAAAAACAAATTGAAAGGTGGCTTAGCACTTAAAATGTATGACGATGTTTTTTAAATTTCAAACCAAGTCAACGAATATCTCGGAAATCAAACGCTACAAACATTATTGAATATAAATAACAAAATGATGAGACGAACAAAAGCTACAAGCCTAAAAGTTAAAATAACTGTTCTTGTTTATAAATATAATGTTAGCCTTATAATGGTAGGGAAGTATTCGATTTTGTACAAAATTACACCTGATTTGTTTCATTTTGTATATAATATGTGTTTATTTCATTTTAAATGTTCTGTATTCTAAGTAATATTTATGTATATATGTAACTCTATTGTACATTTCCTTATTTTATTTCAAGTGTTCTATATTCTGTGTAATATTTATGTTTATATGTAATTTTTGTACATTTCCTTGACATGTTCTATGTTCACAAACTTTGTGGCTGCTAGTGAACTCACAGAATGCAATCCAATCTAATCTAAATTTTGTGTTTTAATGAGTCTATATTTTTGTTTTATCTATCTTTTATTCTTTCCTAGTTGTAAATTACAGAAAATACATCTAGAGCTATTCGCAGAAAACTTAATATGCACGTTTTATTACTCATGCCAATTTGTCAAACATAGGATATTTTAATTAAAGTCATTAACACCGTTTCTGAGAAAATAAAAAATGATATATTTTCATTGTAAAGGGTGGTTTGGGTTTTGGGAAATTTTGCAAATGCTTCGTGTACCATCTTTGGAAGATGCTGAACTTACAAAGATGGGTATATATGTATTTCTTTCACTTAGTGTTCTAAAAAAAAAAAAAAAAAAAAACACACCCACATAAGCACGCGTATTTTTTTCTAAAAAAGTGCTTTATTTTATACTTCAGGAGACCTCAAAACACACATTTATGGTAAAACCTCGAATTTTGGGTAGAATACTAGATACTAGAGAAAATAAAAACTAAAAGTCCGATGAATACTAAACTTGGTCCAGTATCTTTCAGGGTTGCAGTACACAATTTTGATGAAACTTCCCCTACCTCAAACGAGCATTTACACGGAATAAAGTTTATTGTTTTTTAATTTCCTAACAATATTGATTAAAATATTTTTGTTACAGATGATGAAATTAATAATAAAATGCACATATCTTTAATTTTCCTCGAGTAGCATAGGAGCTGAATTTCGATAGCTCCTTTTGTGTCACTGCGATAAACAAACGTTACTACCGAATAAGTCGCCAAAATGCACAATTTGGATCAAATAAGTTTTTTTTGGTAGCGTTAGCCGCTTTTGAAATATTCTTTCTATGTTTTCATTTTCTCAAGTGCGCCTTCATATGGTACGCTTGAAACTTACTGATTATTCCTTTTCTTTTTCTTAACAACAGCTCGTTAGTACGACTTCTAAATGTATTGCTCCTTGTTTTTGATATTACATTTTGAATGCTGTGTCGGCATATTGCATATATCGAAGCACTTATTGCGTAATATGAAATAGCCCCTCCAGCTCCTTCCCTAAAAAAAGAAAGAAAGAAAAAGGAAAAAAGTGAATCTAAGTTGAACATAATCACTTTTTCCTGTTTTAGATAAATTAACAAAGGGTGCGTGTCGTCATTTTGCGTTCGTTTTTCTAAAAAATGTTCTTGTTTTGGCGTGCAGGGAGTTCCGTTTAAGTTATGAAATATAATTTTTCGCATGGGCTGTGAACTTTAATCTACCCTAGTTAAGCTGTAGGGAGTTGATGCAAAGGAATATAATATTATATCTTGCTGCCTTTTAAACAATTGATTGTTATCTCACCCTCCTTTTCCTAGTGTCTAGGTACAAGAAAATGTGCATGGAAACCATTTCTAGTCAGTATTTCATCATGCTTAAGAGTATTTAGGTCGAAAAATAAAGTTTTGAACCAATAATTTATAAAAAGGCTGTGGAAAATAGTTCGTTACACAGGATAGTTCTCATCACAACTCAAGCTTAAGAGGAGGTCAAAAGCCCCATCCCGCCAATGTTAAATCATCTAAACTCGTGTCCCATTAATACTTGAGATATCAGGTAGAAAGTTTTACAGGATACATGAGTTAGCTCATGTACTTTTGTCCAATAATTTTTTTTAAAATAACCAGCCATGTTATTAGCCAAAATAGGTGCACAATTGGAATTACAGTCGTTTTTATCGTCCTAAAATGTAATTTAACTGACTTCAACAGTTTCTAAGAATACGGGTCATTTATACTACAAAATGTCATTTACAGAAAAAGCTATTGAAAGCAAAAGTGGAGAAAACAAAGTCGCGTATATTTGCAAAAAAAGAAACTGCATTGCTTGAGCACACGAACTGCCATAATTAACAGGAGTACCAATTTTTAGAGCAAAACTTCCTCTAAAAATGGGCGAAAGTTTTATCACTCTACTCCAAAGTGTGTAGGAGTTGTGATTTGTTTTCTGTGGAGTGGTGTAGAATTCACAGTAAAAAATCTGATGTGTTACACTCACATGACTTTCTCTACTCTTGTACAAACTATTTTTACAAACGTGTATTCTCCAATCTGCTTCATGTTAATCGAGATGTTAATCTTATTGCTAACTTTCTTGTAGATGCAAGGGGAATATGATAGGTTTTAAGCGATAGTCAAATATTTTAAGACCTGGTTGCTATGTGGCGCATTCCATTCTCTTTGTATGTTCAGGACATAAAAAAAATGAATAACGAATTCCCATTTGAGAAAAAGAATTGGAAAATTTAAGGGGATAACAAGCAATATCTCGAAAATGGTTCACTCAATAAAAAAATGTATATGACATAAATTGTGTATTTTAAGGCGATCTACATTTTTGTGTAGTAAACATTTGTCTATCTCTTATGGTTTACCAGTTATGCAAAAGTCGTTCACAATGAAGAATACTTTTGGAGACATTCTCAGAAAATTCAAGATATACATTTTATTTGTCATGAAATTATCTTAAATATATGATAGTTTAATCAAAATTGTTAGAGCCATTTTTGAGAAAATTGAAATTTTCGAAAAATGTTCCATGTGAAGGGTAATCTGGGGTGGAGGGATTTTCTTGAAGACCTTCGTGTCGCATCTCTGGAAGATACTGAACCTAAATATACCAAGTTTGGTGTTTATCCGAATGTTCGTTTCTGAGTTATGCTGTTCACACACACACACACGGATTTTTCAAAACTGCTTTTTTTGGATTCAGGGGGCCTCAAAACATATATTTCCGGTGAAATCTCGGTATCGAATTTTTGGGTGGAATACAATACTTCCCCTACTTACTATACGTAGTAGAGAAAGTAATATATTTAAAATATCAATATTGGCCCTAAAAGGATAAAATATAAATAAAGTTAAAGAATAAATTTAAATTAATGAGACTGCATAAACAACTAAAAATACAATGTTTTGTCATATATATGTATATTCACCATTATTAGTCTCCTCCTAATGTATTCTTCCTTCACCCTTGGCATATTCCCTAATTTTATTTAATAGTTTTTGTTGCAGTGTAGTTTTGATGTCTATATTCAATAAATCTACAGCGATATTTAATCGTCAGTAATACCAAGTGCAATTTCAAGAGATAAAATAAATGTTATGAAAACGCGAGGCTGCATAGTTGACTGAAGGGTAGATCGCGAAGCCGATATTCTCGTGTCCCACATTTTGACGGTGTTACAGAGATGACAGGTGAAGATAAAAGATGAGTTATGGAGCGGGAACTCTTCTAACAAAAGCTGCTGTAGGTTCTTCAACAAGTTCTCTGGTCATTAGCGCTAATAATAAACCCCTTTAAAAACGATTCATGAACAGGCAGCGGTACGTTAAAAAAAGAATTAGTTCTCGTGATTATCGCTTTGTCCATAATGCACGAGGTAGCGTTTAGAAAACCAAACACGCTCGACAGTGAACCATTAATCTGAAAAGCATGGCTTATTTTCTTAAACTCAAGACTGCAGGTTTTATCTTCTGTATACGTCACCTAGGTAGAGGAAGTACCTACTTGGTTTGATTGACCTTCAATATCGATGATTTGGTTTGAAGTAAGTGCATATTCTTTAGAGGACCTTGAAACCAGATAAACAGAGGACAGCTTAGCTCAAGAAGTGTTTTGTGTTACATCCTTTAACCTTTTACTTCGAAAACATTTCGTGCTTTTTATTTTCTAAAAACTGACGGTGACTGGTCGGACCGAAGTTTTTTCTCGGAGTCGCTAGATGAATGCTGGGTTGGATAATTTGGTCAACGAATTTTCTTATCATCCCTTTCATCACTACATTTCATTTCCTTCTTCGTTGCCATACCAGGCATTGGCTGATCACTCATCCTGGAGATACTCTGATTCAGAGTTTACTTGCTCCCGGGCAGGCTATTGACCCAAGGCATTACTTGCAAGTCCTTGGGAGTGTTAAGTCCTACAAATAGGAGGGTAATCAGTTATAGAAGAAAACTGGTTGTAATTCGATTAAATCAGAAAATAGGTGTTGATGGCTGAGCGTTTTCTGTACATTTTAAAACCACTATTGTTGTTCGCCTTGTGTACACTATTTACGTTGAGAAATGGAATGATAAAGAATTTGGATTCTACACATGGGAGTACTAGCAAATACATTCCTGGGTGTATATCGCCCGTATCATTGATGGGAAGATCCATCAATGGGCCTGAATGAATTTGGTTACAAATTGTGGTTGAGCTGTTGTTTTTAATCTAATAATGGAAACTATGTATTGTAGGTAAGTATACAGGGGAGCCAAAAAAACTACGAACCGCCTGCGCGGTGTTTTTACTAACGGCGCTCGTTGCCGTCTGCCGCTATCCTAGAATGGCCTGGATGAAACCATACATCATCTTTAAAATTACTTTTAGAGGCTTTATTTACCAACTGTATAAAATGAAATGCTGAAACTGGCCACCGTCGTTGTCCATACATTTTTGGCATCTCTTTAGGAAACTGTCTATCAATCGCCAATTTTTTTTCGAGTCAACAGTTGAAGCCCGTACATATGTGAATACAATTTTGCCCCCATATTTTTTAGAGAATTAACAGCCAGGGAGCGTGATTTTTCCCTTTTTTGAACAAGACTCTGCAACAGCTTATACGGCCAATGTTTCGATGAGAAAAATTGAAAGTGTGTTTGAGGACAGAATTATTAGTACAGATTTGTGGCTCCCTCGGTCCCCGAACCTAACCCTCTGCGACTTCTATCTCTGGGGTAACTTAAAACAAAGTGTACAAGACAAACCCACACATCCTGGCAGAATTAAAACAAAATATCCGCCAGGAAGTTGCCAGCATTTCTCAACGTGAAGGTTTCATCCGCAGCTTTCTATGAAAGCGGCACACGGCACCGGGCGCCTGAGGACGCGGACTGGAAAAACACCGCGCAACCGGTTCGTAGTTTTTTGGCTCTCCCTGTTCTATAAATAAACCAACGGTTTAAAAGATCGTTAAATAAAATCTGGACTAGATTTGTTTCATTTGGCTTACACTATCCGTCCCAAAAACCGGTCCACTGCGCTCTTACTTAAAATATGTTTAGGAAATAGTCTGCATATATTTATTACCTCGAATATTAGTATATTTTACTTGAAATTGGATTATGCCCCTTAGTAACGAAACATACGTAAACGGATTATAATAACTGAATGCGATTCTAATATGTGAATGATACTAATATTTTGTATAGTTCTGAACGCTTTAAATATATGTGTAATACAACGCTAACTAAAAGGCTGCCTAATGCATTTTGCATTGTTTACACTTCCATTCTGGTATTTAGCGGTCTAGATCAAAGAATTGTTTTCATGTAAATAGGAGAGATAATTGAATATACTGTAATGGTTAATAAAGCATTAGCTTGTTATGTTGAAAAGGACGGGAGCAAAAACCATCATTCGCATGCATTAGAAGCTAGAGACCTGTTTTTCCTTCTGCGCTTTTTGATTATCTGCCATACCATTTCGTACTTTACTGTTCTGTGAATTTAATATGAGAATTTCAAAGCAAGTACTTGCATTCATCTGTATCTGAACAACCTACTTGCCACCGCACTCATGACAGCAACGGTGACACTCCACCCCATTTAAATAACTTGCAATTCCCCACCTTTTGGGACAAATAAATAAATGGGTTTTATTTATGGACGCTCTTTAATTGCTGAAGTCCTTAGCGTCCCATTCTATATTGGGCGTGAAAGACCGGTAATTATGCTCAGAGGCCTCTTTATCAGGCTTGAGGTTCTTTGCCATGCCGTAAATCTACGCCCGAAAAAATCCATCACCCTCTGCGGGTTGGAACCCGCGACCTCGGGAACTAACCACTACACCACGGAGCACACCATCTATTTGGACGGGAGGATGGTTGTCCTTCCTTCATATTTCCCGTTATTTCTGGACATATGAGTACCTTGACCTCATTGCAGATTACAGTCCAATCAAGAGAAACGTGCTACAACAACGCTGTTACCTGTTGGGCACAAAAACTGCTTTCTTCCTGCAGGGACGCAGACGCACGGAGGCGTTTCTATGGGGTCTCCATCTACTCGTATTGCTGCATTTCCCGGTGCATTGCATGCACTGTATCGTCATCTGTAATGTATTCTGTAATTTATGTTACACTAAACCGAATCGTGTTAACCACGCAACCATCTTGCCGTCTTGTAATAAGTTTGCGACAAAGCTATCACACTATCAAGCCCAAATTTAAAATATTCTGTATAAAACGCATTTTAAAGTAATTTTATTGTAAAACTTCATGTAAAAATCAAGCAAACATTATATGTACTAAATGTGGAGCATACAGAGTGAAAAAGCATGTGTAACAGTCTAGTGATTTGCTTCTACCACTATCGTTTATTTTCAAGCCTGTTCTGAAAGAAGCCATACAAATGCTTGGCTTCCTATTACTGTTTGCTATTAGGATTAAGATTACGGTACGGAGGGGGGATATAGCATCTCGACCCGGACGGGAATCTTTTGTGTATACACCCCGGAAGAAACGGATGAGATGAAGGAGCCGCAAGTGAGGTATGGGCTGCAGGACCGGCCGACGCAGGCGACAGAGACGCGAGAGGCCCTAACAGTTACAAGCTTGACCAGGCACCCTTACCAAACCACCGGAGAGTGGCTCACAGGCCCCCCCCTCCAGCGGAGACCTGGAAAAGCTCGACCCAGCAGATACTCGAGTGGTCTCCATCTGACGGGGCCGAGAAGAAATTCCAATACGCAAGCCGTCTGCGCCATCTGTCCGCAGTTATCCGACACACAGCCCCGGAGTCAACCTGTAACTGAAAGGGAAAGATGAAATGGGAGGGAATGAGGAAAGAGAAATTCGGGGGGGGAGGTCAATTTGTCTAGAGAACCGGGGAAACCCCGAAAAAAACCCATGGGTCAATAAGGTCGGCCAGGGGAGTCAATCACATGACCTCCCGAATAAGGGCCATACATGCAACCGCCTGAGCAATCTCGCTCAGTTTGCTGTTAGGATAAATATTTGTAAGAAACGCTTTCAAATAATAATGTACATTTTTTGTACATATACAGAGACTAAAAATCCAGTCAACTGTTAATAAAGCATGTCAGCATAAGTGTTATACATAATATTACAAATCTATTGTTCGAGTTGGTGAGAAACTAAAGCACGGTCAAGTGACATTTCATACCGCACTGTTTAAAAAGAAGGAACATTTAAAGGAATAATAATTAATCTTTCGGAAAGAGTTTAATGCCACATAAATTTATATTTGCCATTATCTGGGTATTTAAGATACGCGTTTTCCCTTTTAGTAGCGGTATTTGTGGGGGAGGGGGTGCTTCCAAATTACAGTGAGTGAACAGAGCATCGGCAACTATTTGGAGAAAATTTAAGTTATACTGGACGTATCATAATTGACAGCGCCCACTTAAGTCAAACTTTTTGTGGAATGCAGTACCTGATTTACCATGCATAAATCGCAGAAAAAAAGAGAAATTAAAGAAGAAGAAGAATCGACTTTAGTTGATAGTGAATGTCCTTTACCTAAAAGAAAGGAATGTGTTCAGCGAATAATATGCAAAACGTGTGCTTGCGATTCCTGCAAAACTTGGTCTTGGAAAGTATTTAAGACTTTCATGTGTGTACTAAAAGTCATTACACTGCTTTATTATTCGCACAGAACTGTGTAGGATTATTCGGGAAGAAGGTTTCTAGTCTTCTTAAAACTTGAAGATTTCTCAGTGGTAAAGTGTATACCGTCCTGTGTTCCATTCCCGGCTGGGGTAGGGGGAAATTTTCTTTAATTAAGAGTCATTTCCTAGCCCCGCCGAGTCTGGAAATATGAATGGGGGAGTGAATGGCGTGTGTTTCAGGAATTATTAGTAAATTCAACGTTAAAACCTACAGCTCATAGCTTTTTTCTTAAATCAAAACCCATATATGGCCATATAGTTATAGAGGGCTATAGAAATAAAACAACTAAGAAAAGTCTTACACATAATGCCTGAAAACACACCTAGTTATTTCTATAAAAATTGCGAGCACAGGCTAAATTTATGTACTTCAGTTTACTTTGAATCCATTGTTCTAGTGCTGAAATCACTTTTGGAATAGACTCTGCAAACAGCCGCCTCGTCATCAGATTTACTTGTGTAACAAGTTTGGTAACCAGCAACCAATTGCTTTGAAATGAACCGCTGTTTACGTGATTCCGTGCTATATGCTCTCAAGGCCGTAAAGCTTCAAGATTTCCTCTATTTAATGACACATGCGTTCCTTTCAGAGTTTCTTAGACATAAAAGTTTGAAATCTGCTCCTTTTTGAATAACCCTATATTTTTCTGCCTACTATACTTAGGAATTTTCTAGTGAGAAACATTTCTATTCCAGCCATCTTCTATAATGTGGTTGTAGAGTATCTGCATTTAAGAGGTACCGATTTCGAATCTCAGTTGGGGTGAATTAATTGGATTAGGTTTTTCACTGCAAACTCTGACCCTGGATTCATTTGGGCATTCGCTGCCTGTTATGACCTACTCGATTAAATGATGTCAAATTCACAACATGTAGTTAATACCACAGTATTTCGGGGTTTATCGAATAAAAAGTATCCTGAAAATCTGATCAAATGTTGCCAGCCTTTCGGTGATATCCCCCCCCAGCCCTTTATCTTACTTACGCTACAGAAATTATGCTGCATCCTTCTGTAATTTGGAATAGAAACTAACTACTCTCTACAAAAACCGTTTCTCTCAAATGAGATTTGAATGCTTATCTGGATGCTTATGTGATGCACAGGTGCCTATGAAAAGATGGATATTATTTCACTACGGTTTCGCTCATTTAGTGTAAAGAATAACCCGTAGAGCTTCGTGGAGAGGATTTGGACGACCCTGCATAATGAACATGGAATAATGAACATCATTAGTTGCTTGCGGCTGTTGGGAAGAAAAATAATGTTGTGAGAGATAATTATTGCAAGCAAGTCTCTTCGTCATCATCATTATTATTATTATTGTCGATCTGGAGCAAGAGGCGCTTGTCGTCCCACGCACAACAATAGACTTCATGTTCTGCCTACTTGTGATGTCAAAACAGATGCTCTCAAGAAGATGGTTCATTAATCAGCCGCTTTTGGTCAACAGGATTTAAGCATGCTATAAAACACAGAACTTGCAAAAATGCTCTTCGACAACATAACTAAGCCCTTAATGTATCACGTTGATAATGATACACACATGTCATTTTTCTGTAGGGTGTATTGAAATGTTGTGGGGTGGGAGTGACCGGACCGATTATTGTATTTGTTAGCCGTCCAAGTTTCTGCTTCGTGGAGAAGTAATGTGTAGGTATGATACCATCTTAATAGCAAAGAAAGATAAATAAATGAACATTCCTATTCTGGACAAAGATTAGCGACTCTACAACCAGATTTGCAGATCCCATACTTGGCAACAATGATTTTTTTTCTGTTGAAGGATGCTACATTTACATATTTACATGCGAGGTATGACCTAAACCTCATGCTTCTTTCTCCAAAAAAAAAAATTAAAAAAAAGTAAGTTCATCTCCAGAAATGAAAGTTACCACAGGAGTAACATAAAGTAGCACATTTGCCACATTTGGGTATAAACTATTAGGTTTCTTGTGTTATATTGCAACGACAGTCGCCTTTAACTCTTTTGCTTGTATGGATTATCCAGTTGTTAAGCCCCTTGTACACGATGAAACCTTTTTTTTTCAATTCAAGAGTTTATAAGAAAAATTGTCAAATATTTTTCAAATGTGACAAGATTGGAAGAGACTTAAGAAGACCTGGCAAGACTTGACAATGTCAAAAATGTGTATTTACAAGTTGTCTCTTTGCCAAACTGAAACCCTTCAGAACACATTGATAATTTATCACGAGCAAAGCAATTTAGTATTTGCGCCACAGTATAACAATTCGCAATGAAATATTGTTCTTTACTAATATTATTAGCACTTTCACGTGTTATATCCTATGAAAATCACATTAGGAGTGTGGAATACAATGAAAATAACACCAACCGATAGGTTAACCACACTATATAACATTGCATTAATGTATACTTAGTTCGTGAAACTGCCTGGCAATTATTTCTTTGACAAAAATTTGTTCGTGTACAAGCGGCTTTAATAGGCTCGTAATATAATTTAATGCTTAATATCCTGGTAAATATCACCATTAAAGGTATCAGCTTATATCATTATTGTATATCTCTTTGATTTTAGTTGTTTTATGCTTATTTACGGCAGATGTTTCATTTAAAATATAGGTTTATGTTGCAGATGTTGTTTTTACGCTCTCTGTCCCTTACTTAAAGTAGATTAAGCATCGATGTCGAGATTAAATTTGAAGATACACATTTTGAGGCTTTCTTGGCACGGAAAAGGCATTTTTATGCTGTAGGAAGGACATGCAGAAGGAGAGCAGCATATATTATAACGAAAAGTTGGATAAATAACGAAGTTCTTTACTTCTAAGAATGCAAGATGAATTTATGGTACTAATGTGAGGTAAAAGAACAACATTTTTAATACGCGCGCATGTCTTTTTTTTCAGGCAAGAACGGTCAAACGAATTTGTCTATTCTAAGTCCCGCTTAGAATATAGGCTATATGGTGTCTTAATCACTTGTCCTAAAGGGGCGGCGGGTTCTGGCGGAATCAGAAATCAGAATAAAAACCAAATAGCTCACTTATTATTCATTTTATTGATATGGGCATAACAGAAGTTTATGAAGGTTATGCTTCTGGAATTTTTGTTATTTATAAAATATCGACAGAATGAATATTTAGGAAAGTGTTCCAGGTTGTCTATTATTAGTGTACGTAAACCTGTCACCACGAGAAATAGCGTAGATCCGATTGCTTTCCAGGCACAATGGAGAGATTTTGCGTACTGTTAAGATTTCAGTTGTGCTTGAATGTTTGTGAGGAAAGTATATAAATCAGTTTTATTACTGGTTTTCAAGACAGCCTATGGCATATATGTTATACAAAGAGGCGAAAGAGGGGGTGAGGGCCATGAAGACAGAAAGAGGGAGAGTGGGAGAGGGAGAGACAATGTGAGACGGCAAGAAGAAATAGAATCCCTTCATTTATGACAACGCAAGCACAGCTGCAGGTGCCACCAGTATGAACTATGAGAAATTGATATGTCAGTATGTACGAGTATATATTGAATTTTCTATAAATAGCCACTCAAGTACTTTCATTTTCACAGAATTGTATGTATGGCCCCGAAAGATATTCAGAGGCTTGGCACGGAAAAAGGGGGGGAGCTCATTAAAATACAGGATTTAAATTAAATCACTGATTTATTAACCATATGTAACATATTTGGAAATGTGCATTTCTTATATTCATTTGCACTGCACAAAGTAAGAAGGGTTTGAAAATACGCTTTAGGGGTGGTTTTTGAAAGTTGTGAGTAGCCTCCAGTTTTCACTCATACCTAAAGCATCAGTGTCAAAAGTTGTCCAGATTGATCAAATGGAGTAAATTTGTACAGAAGGGGTTCAAATATGGGTAGGGGTAGGTTTGTGGAGTTGTAAGGTTCATCAGGTCCTTTAGTTCTAGTACACAAGTTTATTGGCCAAGGAGTAGGTATAGTGTAGTCTAGGATATGTTAAAATAATGGATAGGAATAGTTTTTGGAAATTGTCTTTGCCAGGTCCGATAGTATGATGGTGCAAATGAGTTAAACAGTGCAGATTTCTACGCATGAGTTGAAAATATCATAGGGACAGTCTTTGGGAGTAGTAAGGTAGTCTGTAGTTTTCGTTCGGTCCTAAGCGTATAAAGTTCTGTTTATCATCCAAAAATTCTCCTTAGTAACAAAGTTCAACTAAAACAGACAAAGTTAAATTAAGTTGAGTTTTATTTATGGACGCTGTTTAACTGCTGTGATCCTTAGCGTCCCATTCTATATTGGGCGTGAAAGACCGGCAATTTTGCTCAGAGGCCTCTTTATCAGGCTTGGGGTTCTTTTACGTGCCGTGAATCTACGAACGGGACCACCGGCTTTACTTCCCTTCCGAAAGAAGTCATACTAAGGATTTCTACGCCCGGAAAAATCCATCGCCCTCCGCCGGGTTTGAACCCGCGACCTCGGGAACTAGAGGCTAGCATGGTATCACCACGGAGGACGACACAGAGGAGGTGATATTAACACGATATCCAACTCTCCTCAACATTAAAGTCAATATTAAAAGATTTTAAGCCTCCACATTTACTCCTTTGGGCCGGAAGTCATTAAAAACTGCCATGTTAGCAATAAAGTGCCAAAAATATCCTATGATTTTCAAATTCAACGATATGAATGGATGAATATGAAAATACCGCCCGTTTTAAAATTGTTGAAAACAGTTTATTTTATAGCCGTTATCCACACACACACGAACTCCCCCTTTTTACAGTGTAAGTGTAACCAAAACCGGCTTGTGATATAAATGAGTGCTGTCTGTGCATTTCAAAAACATTTATCATGATTGATTTAAAATGGATTGCGGACTCACAGTTTTATATTAGTACGCGGTTAGATAAATAAAATAAAGTGGCAGTGTTTACTGTTGTTTCCTTAAAGGCGACTTTGCTGCTTACCCTTCAATCTGGCCAAATAGTAAAGAGGATACTATTTCAGATGTACTTGGCTTGCTTGGCTTGCTGAATACCGAGTTCAAGCCTCTGCTATGCACATGAAACCATTGTCTTGCAAGGCGATTAGAGCGGACATAGGATGTCCATTCTTGAGATCCTATCTGACTGTCATTGGCAAAGCGCAGTCATCTCCTCAACAGCTCCTTTGTGTGCCGAAGCAAGAGTGAGTGGTGGTGCTTTGACATCAAGTGCACGGATGACCAGTCGCCCGAGGTTCCGGCGGTAACCTTTGTCAATCTGATCTTTGTGTTGTCTGCAAGACACTGCCAGATAATTGATGCACATACACACGTTTTCTAACAATCTCAGGGTTTCTGTGCCAATTTTTTGGTCTATTTTTAACAAGATTTTACCGAAAATACACATTTTGAGGTCCACTAAATAAGTAATTTTTAGAAAGATCTGTGAGAGAGTGGTGAGAAAAGCCCCCACCCCAAAAAACACTAATCATGTGTTAATACACATGACTTTTTCTAGACATTGTCGTATTTTTATATCGCTTGCACAAACTCTTCTTACGAGATAAAGGTATGCAGAAATGTTGCATCTACACATTTTGTTGTAATCACAAGGGAGGTACAGGAGGCTGAAACGATATTCAGGTGTTTAAAAAGCTGGTCGCTATATACTGGCTTTGAAATTCCATACTCCTTCAATGATATCGTGAAAACAACTGAATGATGATAACGGCTCTTCCAAAATGATAGAATTATTTTGAAATTCGAACCAACAACGACGAATATTTTGGAAGTAACTGATGCTACAATAAAAGTTATTCTAAATAAACTCTGTGTTTTAAAGAGAAGTGCGCTTCTTGTCTAGTAGGGTTTGTTTATCTCTTATGGTTTACCAGTTACACAAAAGTATACAAATTAATTGCGAATGAAGTGGACTGCACAGGCTATTCGTACAAAATTCAAGATAAATATGCATTTTATCACCCATATAAATATTTGAAACATGTGGTATTTTGGAAAGGAGAGTCAGATAGAAAGGTAGAATCAAATCCCGGGTATGGCATTGAATTTTTCAGTCATCTGATTCTACCTTTCCAACCTTGTCCAACACACAGCTTGTGTGGAAGAACAATTAATTCCACCGTATGGTATTTTAATCAAAAGCATTAGAGCTGTTTTGAGGAAATCAAAAATAACGAACTTTTTTCCACGTAAAGGGTTTTTTGGTGTGGCCGGATTTTCTTGAAAATCCTTGTCTCCATCATTGGAAAACGCTAAAATGAAAATATAGGTTGCTATTTTTCGGAATTTTGATTTTTTGGGTTATGCTGTTCGTGAGCAGATGGACCGTTTTTCTAATACGGTATTTTTTTAATTTGGGGACCGTAAACTTGAATTTAGGGCGAAATCTCGATATCATAATTTTGAGTTGATAAAAGAAAAAAAAGCATTTCTAGAAAAAAAAAGTCGGTGCGCGCGCTTGCGTGCGTGTGCCAAGCGCGCCATTTTAATTCTAAAACGGAAAGTCGGTTGAATAAAATACCAAATTTCATATTTAAGTTGGTACAGCATCTACATTTCTAAAACCTACAGATTTTAAGAAATTCAAACTACCCTTCACATGGAAAATGTTTCGTTATCTTTGATTTTTTCAAAAACTGCTCTAACGAATTTGATTAAAACACCTTATGTTTAAGATATTTACGTAACTAATAATATGATTTGTTATTGGTTTGAATGTTTCAAAACTGTGTTCATTTTCTGAAGTGTTTCACTATTCAGCTGCTTCTCACCATGCCATGGAAAGAATATAGCATAGAGGCAGCATTTAAGAACCCGCCTTTTCAAGATTTGACTGTCGCTTTAATCTCCTGTATCCCTCTTATACGTACAATGAAATGGGTATAGAAACCATTACTGCAAACGTGTATCTCGATTAACATGAACTTTACAAAAAATAAGTTTTCGTAAGGATACGTAGTTTGTAGTAGCTAATTTACAAAAAGATAGTAGCTACGTGAGACTTTTTCTTTAGATGGATTAAATAATAGCACTCAAAAGAGAGGGGTTGTGAAATGTATGCGAATCTGGGGATTCTAGGAAGGTTTTTCATGGAATTTCTTAATGGAAAATATAAGCTACAAATACGGCGGGGACAGCTTTTAATGCATTTTTTCCCCTTCAGAACCTTCGTTGGATTGGAAATGAAAACGTTTCAAAAAATTCTGATGTGATATATTCACACGTCTTTCTCTACCCTCTCTTTATTAGTGGGTATACAAACTATTCTTACTAAAGCTTATTTTCTTTTTACTATATTTTAATCCAAATAAACCTTTGCAAAAATAGCTACATGACATATTTAATTTTATTACAGATACAAACAGAATAGCGACAGTCAAATGCTTAAGAACTGGAAGCTATATGTGGCCTTGCAATTCCATATTGTTTCTATGCAATCGCGAGAAACAACTGAAAATCGGCGGGACTGTAACAGAATGACGAAGTAATGAAAAATTCAAACCATTAATAATATCACAGGAATGACTTATGTATAATAAAAAAAATATTTGAAATAAATTGTGTTTTAAAGAGATCAACATTTTTGAAAAGTATGTTTTCGACTATCCCTTAATGTTCACCCGTTATGCGAGATTGTACAAAATTTCTTCCGAATGAGAGAACTTCACAGGCTATTCCTACAAAATGCAAAATATACATTTTATTGGATGCATTGTGGCGTATTAATAATTTAGGGGTTTCATTGTCATTACCAGACATATTGTTGCTCTACATTGTCATTACCAGACACATTGTTGTTTACGTCACTCCTGGCTGGTAGCTTTGCTAGCCACGAGTGGTGGGCGATATAGCATCTGTCTTAAGATTCCGATAGAAGCGGGTCGTGTGTGCAAGCCGGCTTTTGGATCGGTGGACATCTCTCACCATTCATATTTAATAATGTAGTAACCCCAAACGGTTGGGAAATAAATCTAGGAATATGTAAGTAGATTTGTGTTATGGGTTTTGTGCAGTGAAAAACCCACGCCTTCCTCTTAACCTCCACACCACGTTTCGGTCCTCCGCAGCCAAGTGACTATAAGTCTCCTCAATCTACGTGCTGGGTTCTCAGCATTAATTTAATTTTCATGTGAACTTTTAGGCCATCTACGCAGCATGTAACAGTATATTTTAATCAAAATCGTTATAGCCATTTTTAGAAAGTAAAAAATTTCGAAAAATGTTCCATGTAAAGGGTGGTTTAGAGTGAGGAATTTTCTTAAAAATCTTCGTGTCGCATCTTTGGAAGGTACTAAACCAACCAAATTTAGTATTTATCCTACTTTTGGTTTTTGAGTTATGGTGTTCTAGACATACACACAGACACATATGGGCATTTTTCTAAAAAATGTTTTGTTTTTTTGGATCCAGTTTTTTATTTTGAGTTTTATTTATGGACGCTCTTTAACTACGATGGCCCTTAGCGTCCCATTTATTTTGGGCGTGAAACACCGGTAATTCTGCTCAGAGGCCTCTTTTTTGGATCTAGGGGACCTCGAAACATATATTTACGAAAATCTCGATATCGAATTTTGGACTCAATACCTTCTCTGTCTATTAGGTATGTGGTACAGAAAGTAAAAATTATCAGTATTTCAATTCAGTGATAGAATAAGGAAGGATAACGTAAACCACTCTAATAAGTTGCCACTGCTTGCTCAGGTTATGCAGAGTTTTAAATTTCAGTAACAAAGCTAAACAAATAAAGCTCGTGTATATTTTCTCTCCGAATAAATTTGTGATTCATGTGAATGTTGAAGGTTCAAATTAATGGCAGCACAGGTAGAGTTTTTCTAATTATTCTAGCGTAAGATAACACGGTTGAGGGCATAAGAAAGCAGTAGCTGTGCCACGTGCATGACCGCTTCTTGTGCACACTTAACAGCCAGGCCCCTGCACATAATATGAAAATCGTGACCAACCGTCTCCCTCTTTTAAGACTTTCTTTGGAATTCTGGAACAATAGCGAAGGAGCAGGAAGAGTGTACACGCGCGCAGAAAAGCTGTAGAAGGAGAAAAAAATTAAAAAATAAAAAGAAAGAAGGGAGAGGACGTCGGCGTCGAGTGTCCTCCTCCGGCCGTTGACGCCGTCCCGAGTAATTCGGCGTCGCACCCTTGAGGTGCCAAGGTCAGACGAAGGTCCTACCCTCTAGTCCTTATACCTACTCTTACGTATAAACAGAATTTGTAACGCTGTCTCTCGGCGTTGGCGGAGAAGCAGCGCAAATACTTGCCCTTTAATGTTCTGTCAACTGAGACTGGTGGAATGATTCCATAAATGAGATCTTATACTATCGGGGCCGTATTCATAGATTTCACGTTGGTCTGCTTTCCCTTCACGCTAACGAGGGAATGTAGCACAGGTGTCGACGAATGGTAATGTAACGTATAGGATAGAAGGATGAAAATGTGTGAAATATTACATTTTGCAACTGTCTTCAGTTCCTATGCCCTTTGCAACGGGATCGTTTCACATTATTGCTCGGTTGCATCAACTACGGTTACGGCTTTGCCACATAAAATTGGTAGCTAACCACGTTTAGGTAGAATTTCTATTGCACGAAGTCCAGTTAAATTGAATTAAAATGTTCCGGTCGTCGGCGAGCATTTAAGAGCAAGCCTTTTAAAACCCTAATTTCAAATAATATAATAATGGGTGAGTTCATAGTATATACGCATACAATTTGGAACCAGTATCGAGGTTAGTTTTAAGGCAGAAACTTAGCATGATTTTATAGTAATTTTCCAGTTTTTTACCTTCCCTACCACGTACGCAGTAGGTAGAGAAGGTATTGCATTCCAGCCAAAAACTCGATACCGAAATTTCAACGGAAGTGCTGTTTTGAGGCCCCGATCTTGATCCAGATCAAGTATTTTTGGAAACGTTTCCTGTGTGTTTGTGCGCGCGTGCGTGCGTTTGCGAACAGCATAATTCAAAATCGAAAAGTCAGATAAAAATCAAACTTGGTGTATGAGGTCAGTATCTTCAAAGAATGCGACACTAAGACCAAGAAAATCCCCTCACCACAATCACCCTTTACATCGAACGTTTTTCGAAAATTTATATTTTCTAAAATGGCTCTAACCATTTTGATTAAAATACCATATAGGTATGCAGAATACTTACTTGACTAATAAAATGTATACCTTTAATTCTCTGGGAATAGCCTAGGAACTCCTTTTCATTTGGAAGGAATTTTGTATAATATTGTATAACTGGTAAATGTTAAGCGATAGACGAAAACCTGCTGTACAGAAATGTAGATCTCTTTAAAACACAGAAGTTATTTCGAACAAGTCTTTTGTGGCGTAAGCCACTTCTGGGAAATCCTTTATTAATATGTTCAGTTATTCATATCTTGGTCATTTTCTTCAAGTCCTCTAACATTCAGTTGTTTCTCGCGATTGTATGGACACAGTGTGGAACTTTAGTGTCAGCATATTGTGTTCAGCTCTTAAACATTTGACTAACGCTGTTCCTTTTGCATCTATAAGGAAATGTGTAATGTAGCTATTTCTGCAAAGGTTTATTTGGATGAAACTGTAGTAATAGAAAAATGAGATTTGGTAAGAAAATAGTTTGCATACCCACTAATAAACCGTAGAGGTTAGAGAGTCATGTGAACGTATCACATCTGATTTTTTTGCGTGTAGTTTATCGTCGTTTAACCGGATTAGATTATATTTAATGGTGAATGAACGAAATGGTGGAAATGATGCTCAAATGGTCCCGGGATTCCTAGAGCTTAATTACCATATATTCGTCTTCTCAGGACTAGGGAAAACCCTGGAAAAATCCTCATCCAGGTAACTCACCATAACCGAGATTCGAACTTGGGACCTCCTGAATGTCAGACAGACTCTCTAGCCCCATATCACAAATGGGGGCTGTCTGGTTTTTCTTTCTTAGTGCAGCCGGCCTCAAAACTATATTTCCACGCAGCAGCTCTGTTACGAAATAACCAGACATGTAATAAGCAACTTCAAAATATTCTGAAACTTCAGCCATACAGGACAATAAATAAATATATAAATAACTAAATAGTTGCGAGGAATATGAAATTCTTCTGCGATTTCCCGCCAAATTGTATCCCTTTCTTTCAGAGTTGCGCCGTCTGGTTTTTTTTCCTTTCTTTTCTCATTTGCTAAGTTAATAGCGAATTGGATATTTGAGTGTCACGACCTAAGATTCCACCCACAAATAAAACAAATGTAATATAGTACAGAAAAGCTATTACGCAACTAAGGTCATCTGTCAGACCTTAGATCCTTATTACCACATTCCGATTAATGATAGTAAGAAAACATGCCACGGGAAGGCTACTATGCCACTTAGGGCACTTATCACCAAGTACTTCACACAGAAGGTACAGGAAGCCAACTACGCTACCAACGTCATCTATCTGACACGTTCTCACTGAGGTGAATTCATCGAACTTACAGTAACCTCTAAATTAAAACGACATCGAAGGAAGGGAGAAAGACAATTTCCGATGTTTCACAATGACATGACTTACTCTCCCTATTACAACTTCACATAACCCCTTATATATTGTAGCATTTATGTAACAAAGTGAATTTTGTATTCGCGTTACCTTACTCACGATAACATTTTGATTAGCAATCATTTCAAATTAAGCAAAAGACTAGATCGCGTACTTGATACAAAAAAAAGTGTTTGTATATCGTAAGTTAGTTTTTGTTACTAATAAGCGCAAAGTGGATAAAAACAGAATTGCATATTTTTGAAATGTTTTATAGATATTGCATGACAGTTGAACCCGAGTAAATTTAAATATGTAACAACGAATATTTCGAAATCGGTTAATGCTGCAGAAAATGTTATTAGACTATTATTTTATATTTCAATGAGCTTTACCTTTCTTGTAACACATGTCTTTGTCCACATTTTTTTGTTTACGAGGTATATAAAAGTGTACAACTTTCAATGTCAATAAAGACTTTACAGGCTGTTCACAGAAAATTGTAGGCATACGGTTTATTCGTATCATATTTGGTATTTTAATAAAAACCATTAGAGCCAGGTATAAAATAAAAATTGCATGCAAATAGTAATTTGGGGTGTGGGCATTGAAAAATACTGGACCTAAGCACGAAATTTTATATTCGTCCGACTTTTCGTTTTTAATTTATGCTGCTGAGATACAGGCACCACACACACACACACACACACACACACACACACACACACACACACACACACACACAAGCGTACACAACTAATTTTAAAAATTCTTTTTTCTAGTTTAGGGGACTTCAAAACGTGTAATTTTTGGGTGGAATGCAGTACTTCCCCTACCAGCTGTAGAGAAAGAAAAACAAAATACTACTTAGTTGCTCAGCAGTTCTTCTAATTTAAAACTGATGTTAATTTCTTCTTTTTTGTCATTTAGTCATTTTTGCTTATCTAGGAGGTTAAGTCTTAACGAAGTGCTTGTGTAACATCTCAAACCTTTGTTTAGATGCAACGGAACGTTTCTTGCCTTAAAGCGTGTTTTGTCTTTGTGAGGCGTCGGTTCTGTGATGCATACGGAGACGAAAACATGCCACGTTGTGAACACACTCGGTGTATACATAACGTCTTACCCAGACCTTAGCTGTGACTGACGAACTGAGGTGTTATTTGCATATGGCTAGGATGTAATGTGCAGTAGCTTCTAACAGGGTCGAATTTCCCTTCGCTATAACATTCTGCAGTACGGTACAATACCTCAGATAAGCAAGGATGTATATGCCACGCTTGCTAGAGAAAGTACAACCTAGCGAGTAAAGAAGTATTGTATTACACCCAAGCATTCGATATCCATATTTCATCGGAAATTACACGTTTTGAGGTTCATGAATAAAAAATGATTTTTAGAAAAATGTCCCAGGTGCGTGTCTGTCTGTGAACAGCATAACCTAAAAACGAAAAGTCGGATAAATACCAAAGTTGGTATTTAAGTTTAGTATCTTCCAAGGATGCGACACGAGGATTTTCAAGAAAATCCCCCACGCCCAACTACCCTTATATGGAACATATTTCGATTTTTTTCCTCTCAAAAATGGCTCTAACAACTTTGACTAAAATACCATATGTTAAAAGCATTTTTACATGTAAAATAAAAGTTTCTCTTCATTGGAAAGAATTATGTGTAATTTTGTAATACTGGTAAACGTTAAAGAGATAGATAAACATGTAGTACAGAAAAAGCACATATCTTTAAAACACACGATTTATTTCCAATAACTATTTTATGGTATCGGTTATCTCCGAGATATACGTTATTATTGTTTTGAAATTGTCAACAGTGTTGTTATTTTTTATAGCACTGACGTTATTCATTTATTTCTCGCGATGTGTTGGAAAGAGTATGGAATTTCAAGGCCAATATGTACACATACAGTGACTCACATTTAAATATCTATTACTTCGGTTTCGTTTATCCCTCTTGCACCAACAACGAAATGTGTAATAAAACTATTTCTGCAAAGTTTAGCTAGTAGCATGAAGTAGATAGAAACATGTGCGTTCGTAAGAATAGTTGCAGAAGGTATCTAAAAAAAAATCTGTGTTGCACTCACATGACTTTCTCTACTCTACAAGCGCTTATTCTCCGTATATTACATGTTAATCGAGATGTTAATCTTATTGCTAATTCTCTTGTAGATGCAAGGGCAATATGGTAGGCTTTAAGCGATATTCAAATCTTTTAAGAACTGGTCGCTATGTGGAGCATTCCATTCTCTTTGCATGTCCAGGATATTAAAAAAAAGAAAAAAAAACGAATAACGAATTCCATATGAGAAAAAGTATAAGTACTGGAAAATTCAAACAATTAATAAGGTGTATCTCAGAAATGGTTCACTCGGGAAAAAAAAATTCATGATAATTGTTTTAACGAGATCTAATTTTTATCTGTCTCTTACTGTTTACCAGTTATGCAAAGCCATTCAGAGAAGTGGACTTTTGCGAACATTCCCACAAAATACTAGATATGCATTTCATTTCTCATAAAAATAGCTTAAACATATGATATTTTAAACAAAATTGTTAGAAATTTTTGAGAAAATAAAAAATTTCGAAAAATGTTCCATGTAAAGGGTAGTCTGTGATGGGGGGATTTTCTTGAAAATCTTTGTGTCGCATCTTTGAAAGATACTGAAACCAAATACCAAGTTTGATCCGACTTTTCGTTTTTGAGTTATGCTGTTCACAGACATACACACGGACCTTTTTCTAGAAATGCATTTTTTTAGATTCAGGGGGCCTCAGAACATGTATTTCCCTCAAACTATCGGTATCGAATTTTTGGGTAGAATGCAATACTTCCCCTACTTACTATACGTAGGAGAGGAAGTAATAAACGATGGTGGGTAGAGAAAGTCAAGTGAGTGTAACAATAGAGTTTTTAATTATTTTTTTCTTTGGGCATAGGGTTAGAGAAAATCTTACCGCTTCGGAAATATTAAAATTCCTCTAAGTTTCTCTGCCACTTACTATAAGGGGGCAGGGATTGGGTGCATATTCAGTTTGTACGCGAAGTAGACATTTTCAGGTTCCCGAATAAAAAAAAAGGATTTTTAGAAAAGGGTACGTATTCGTGTGTGTGTGTATGTGTGTGTGTGTGTGAGAGAGAGAGAGAGAGAGAGAGAGAGAGAGAGAGAGAGAGAGAAAGAAAGAAAGAGAGAGCGCATAGATTCCCAAGAACTTCCTCCAATTCCCACAGCCCACGTCATAGAATATTTTTTACGGTATTTTCTCAAGAGTGGCTTCAAGATTTGAAGTAAATACCACAGTACTCATATCTTGCCACGACGATTGAAAGATATATCTTGGATTTTCTGCTAATAGCTTGCGAAGTAGTCTTCATTCTTATTAGATTTTGTATAACTCGAAACCATATCAAAAATTTACGGTTGAAAAAATGTTGAGCCCATTAAAACATACAGTGTATGCCATTTTTTCCATAGCTTTACTCACTTCCAAAATATTCTCATATGTTTATATTTTCCCAGGGAAGGAGAATGTTTTAAGGTCTGTGATGCAGAGCATATATAGTTGATGAATGTTGTATGTAACTAAGTCCATACCGCTCGAGGTGAATGACAACGTGAATAAAAGAATCACTTTGATCACGATGTTTGTGAATTTAAAATGGGTAGAGCAATTTTTATCAAGAATCGCACATTTCTTTCTTTCTCTGGGAAAGGTTCATGGTGGTGCAATTGCATGTGTTTCAACTACCAATGACAGTAAGGTAAAAGCTCTCAGGATTGCCAAATTTCCTAAGCTCTTTTAATTTTGTTAGAAAATCTGAGAGGTGTGTAAGCACGTTCAGGATAATTTCGGAAAGCCAAAAACCATGTTAATAAAAATACAGAAAATATTTACTGGGTGTGAAGCTAACTTTCTTCAAGTTACTAGCGGGCTATACACCATTTCCAGAAGATGGAACACTGGGAGAGGGTAAGCAATTCATAAATACAACATCCACCGATATTTCACTCTTATTTCAGCGAATATCAGAGATATGTAGTTTATTAGTAGTCGAATATCATGAGGAGATATTATGAAAGTACGAGGAATGTTCTAAAGGTTCTCGGCCTGAATAAGAAAGCATAAGATTTAAGATAATTTTTTTGTTTACTCTTCAACATAGTCTCCTTATAAATCAATAATTTATTCTAACGACTTCCCAACGTTTTAATACCATCAGTAAAATAAGAATTGTCCAACTGTCAAAATAACTGTCTAGTTTCAACCCCATCATTTGATCTGAACCTTCATCCACTCGGTATTTCTTCAGGTATGGGAAGAAAAAGTAATCGCTGGAAGGCAAATGGAGTAATTGACCCACGCCTAATATTCTTCTCTGAAGAAGCATAGTTCTATATATATGGCTATGTTTCGTCGCAAAATAACATATATTGGAGTACAGAGAAACCACATTTTACACACAAGATTCCCTTGCATGACGCGATAATTTGTCTTCTGTAAATGCATACAGAATAGTGGGACCTGTATTTTGTAAACAACTCCTGCACCGTGGAGCAGAGGTGCTCTGGTTCCCGGCTCCGGAATGCGTCCGAGTTCGATTCCATCCATGGGAGGCGAAATTTAGGTCCTAGGTGTAGGACAGGTGCCCACTCAGCATCGTGAGGAGCTGGGATAGGCAGCAATCCTGGCCTCGAGAGCCAACTTTCCGACTGGGGGATGCGTGATGCTGGCCACATCACCTCCCGAATGGATGCCCACCTCAACCGTGCGCGAGGCCGGCATTGGAGTGGCAGGCCAGGCACTTCCAGGGCTGTAGCGCCATAGAATTTATTTTGTGAACAAACAATAAAGGCAGGAATGACACACCATTTCTTGAACAGCTGACTGACGTTGAATGTTAGTCTGGATTTTTCCAACAAGATCTTGCTACCGCGCATACAGCTGTCATTAAATTTAATCCAGGAAAGTTTAAGATAGCGTAATTAGTAATGAATTGTGGTCCTCGAGATCCCCTGATTTAGCTGTTTGATTTTTTTTTTATCTATGAGGAACTTGAAAAATAAGGTGTGTTCAACAAACCCTATACATTGGAAGTACTAAAAGAAAACATCAGGCGAGAAATTCACTCATTCTGATGCCAACTCTCCAGTGTGGATGGAAATTTCCTGAGATGATACCAGAAATATGTGGATAGAGAAGTATAACCTTGACGCAGCCACGCTCCGTCCTCCCACAATGAAGCACTATCGTTGCCTCACGGTTGCTGCTTGTCTCCTCCCAGTTGGTTCTTCTTTTGCCACGGCTGCTCCAGCATGAAACCTTAGTCTCGGGGTATGCGTGAGTGTATGTACAGAGAAACACGAACGCTTTCTTGGAACACTTTTATTTTCACCATTTAAAATAAAACTTAAGGTTTGCCGATCACTTTTAAATGCATACGATGCTACTGTGTCTTTACCAAGACCGAAGAATATTAACTACCGCTAAGCGTTCTACCCTCTAGCATATTCGCCACCCTTCTTCTCCACACGACGAAAATGTCATTCTGCTCTCACCAAGCACTCAGGACAGACTGATCTATCCACGCTGCACAAGGAAAAGCAAGCTACTTACTTCCGCTACTCTCCCCTCAAATGCTCGTCACCACTCGGCGTCATGAAGCCTGCAGTGGCCTTCACCAGGCTAAGTGCAGCTGTACTCGGCTGTTACCAGGAAAAACTTGCTTCAATGGTATTTACCCTTTCTACCTGAGGCTGGTCCCTAATTAACAAAACTGTGCCTGTCTGGTCATTCTGTCGCTTTTACAGTCAACAATTTGCACAATGCGTCTCCTTTTTATACATACACTGATTTTAAATATATTATTACTTATTTTATATCGCTATCCTTCTTAGAATATTATGACAATTATTGCCTTTATAATCCCGGCGTCAACCTGTCCAACATCTCTTATGATAAGGTATATTGCTTATTATCATTGTATTTGTTACTGTAAATATGAGAAGGTACGCTGTTGCGGGGATGATATGAGGGTCGTCCAATAAACAAGTTTCTCTATTTTATAAAAAACATTACACACAATTGATCATGTTGAATTAATTTTATTTATATTGTACAATCCTTCTGTTATTTTTCTACAGTCAACACGTTTTTCCAAGCATTTTTGGGAGCGTGACAAGTTTTTCCAAGCCAGTGTTGTACCAGGCTGGGTCCTGTGCTCGCAATCAGCTATTCACTGATTTGACTTCATCATCGGTGTTAAAACTGCTTACCTTTGAGTTGGAGGAACATGTGAAAATCACTTGGGGCAAGCTCTAGTGAATACGGAGGATACGAGAAAACTTCTAAGTTGAATCTTGACCAGGCGGAGCTCAGAAGATTCAAATGGGAAGTTTTCTCGCATCCTCCATATTCACCAGATCTTTTCCCAAGTGATTTTCACATGCTCCCCTGACTCAAAGGTCATCTTGGAGGTAAGCACTTTAACACCGTGACGAAGATGAATTAGAAGTGATCCCGACCTGGTACAATACTGGCTTGGAAAATCATGTTGACTATGTAGAAAAGTAACAGAAGGATTATACAATATAAATAAAATTAATTCAACATGATCAATTGTGTGTAATGTTTTTTATAAAATAGGGAAACTTACTTGTTGGACGCCCCTCCTATAACTGTTTCGGCGGGAGTCCGAACTGCGGCGGTCGGCGCGCGAGCTGCCATGCGGTGGAGCTAGATTGGAAGAAAAGCACTGTATTTAAATAAGTCTAAACACTCCTAAGAACTGTTCATTCGAATGCGTTTTGGTACATTAATAACCAATGCGACACAGATTGAGCGGGAATCTTTCTCGTGTGTACCCAGAGCTTCGTGTAAGATGGAGTGGACACATCCTATCGGCGATCATTGGGTACGGTATTGTGACTTTGTGACCATTTCGTCGGTTCGTGGCGGCTTTGGGTCGCCCTGAGTGCTAATCATCTTGAGTGGATGTGCGACCATGCTTAAGTTAACTTTTTAACCGTCCAAAACGAAGGGGAAGAATTCTTTAATATCGAATCTAACTCCTTTTTATTTCCGTGGGGTTGAACACTTCAAAACGAAGTACTTTATCACAGCTTGTGTTTTAGTTTTATGATAGTTTCGAATTCACAGTTTGTACTGTCGACGCAATAAACTCCCAACATAAAGCGGACCAATAAAATTTCTGCATGTAACATGGAAAACGTCTAAAAACTGGGTTTATGAGCTGTCGCATACTGTCCAACACTAACCAATTTACACTCGGATATGAAACACAGATTCCAACACAGTTGCAGTTTTTATCATCCAACCAAACACATATAAAGGAATGCTTAGTGTACCAGCTAAACCAGAATAACACCTTATATTTCCGGCATTTCATTATTATAATAGGCAGAAGAACTATTGCGTTCTAACCAAAATTTAGTATCTAGATTTCACGTAAATACAGGTTCTGAGATCCCCGGAATCCAAAAGGAAGGAATAATGTTTAGAAATAAGTGTGCGTGTGTGTCCTAAGCACAGCATAGCTAGAAAATTTGGGACGAACACCATACAGTGTATTTAAAATTCAGCATCTTCTATGGATATGAAACAAGTGTTTTCATCAAAATTCTCCCACCTCAAACCACCTGTTTACATGGAACGGTTTTCTTCACGTTGTTTTTCCACAGGTGGCTCTAATGACTTTGATTAAAATACAATTACATTTTTACATGGTTAATGAAATGTATATCTTGAATTTTCTGCGAATAGCCTGCGTAGTCCTCTTCATAGTGAATGTTTTTATATAATTAGTAATCCATAAGACCGGCAAAACTTACTACTCGAAAGGTGTATAACATGCTGAAATATAAAGCTTATATCAGTTGATATTGTAGCGTATGTGTGAGTGGGGGGAGATGAAGCGTATGTGTGTGCATTGTCGCGTCGGACACATTATTGCTGTGTACATTGTTGAACAAATTATTTCGTTTGTGGTTTGAATTCTTGTCCGACGCGGCATTTCCCTCTACCTTCTTAGTCAGGAAGGGTGAAGGCAAGTTGAGGGACGAGCCTCTTTGTCTGATAGCGTGAGTCAGTAGCAGAGTCTGTTGAGTGTATATCTTTGGAGTGTGTGGTTGTATGTAGCGTGCGTGGTGCACTCCCTACAATGTTTGTCTGTAGCCTTTTCGAAATTATTTAGCTACACCAAGTAACTTTATAATAAACCAGAGTAAAATGTGAATTTATGTGTTATATTATAAATACCCCACGCCTGCTTTAGCTTTGTGCAGTAAGTTCCTGGTATCTCTCGTATGCCTCTGTAGCTACGCTCCCCAATGTTTATGTCGGGGTAGTAACTAAATTTAATATTTTAGTTGCTAACCTTTTGGCCTCATCCCGGTATATAGCAATATTTTTTGCAGCATTAGCTGTTTTGCAACTTTAGCCGAAACATTCTTTGCTATATTTTTAAATTTTATCAGGACAGTTGTGTTTTGTTTTCCCTATCTGGTGTGTAAGTAACTTCACATTGCTTCTTGTCAGATTATTTTCTAGTTAAATGTATAATGAGCAACGTAACTTGGATAGAAAAATCAGTTTTATAGAAATACTATAAACTATACGGGATTATATGAAGTTCTAATGAATAGAGAAAGCTGTGTGCGTGAAACATTTTTTTCTGTAGTGTCTCGGTGAACATTTCTCCATAGAGAACAACAAAGCGAGATCACAAATGATCCTGTATAATCCTTCTCGCTTATTCAAAATTGTTCAGAGAATTGAAGCTGTCAAATAGCGAATGGGAAGCATTGCTTTTGTTAGTTGTCATTTTACCAAACAACATACTGTCTATAAGGCGTTCCTAGATACGTTATTTAGAACCATTGCTTACTAAGTATTACAAGCTGGCGCATCAGTATCAGAAATGACAGCAAAACATCGATAGCGGCGCTGAGCTACTCTATATAATTCTAGTAGAGAATGAATCTTGTAGACTTATTTTAAATATTGTTTATTTCTTTCATGTTCATGATGCTATATAGCAACTAGATGGACTTTTATAGGTTCTAGATTCGAATTATACAGAAATAAATGATTGATACTTAAGTTATAAAATATTACGTAAATATACACAATTCCACCCCAAATAACTTTCCCTTTTTCACCAATACATACCACAAATCATTGGATTGGTGATAAATAAATGTAATTGTTGAGGTTTTTCAACGAGCATAATTGCAACTCAGTCTATTATTAAATAAAAGTGGTTTATTACTGCGTACTTTACTGCAAGAGAAAGCAGGAAAAATTTGGCGTGTTACTTCTTTTATTGACAATGGACTAAAACAGTAAAGGTGCATAGTAATTTTTGAACTAATAGCACAAATCTTTTTCCTTCAATCAAGGAATGGTTTAATAGTTCCTTTCTTCATTAATTATATTGATTCATAGATTGGTTTATATTGTGGTACAATTAGGAGTTGTCAGCCAAGTTTACAAGTTTTACAGCTAAATGCCATTTGATATTGGGTCTATTATACTTTACTACAGTCAGACTTTTTGAATACAATTAAGGGCTGGTTTCACCAACAGCGATAATTTTTCGTCATATTTTAGTTTGTGTAATCCCAGTTATTAGTTTTAATCGCTGGAACATAGAAGCACGTTTCACCACGACTTTGCAAACACAGGTAAGGAAATCGTAGGTTTGGTTTATGCGTGTTATACTGTGGTGTATGAGTGTGTATTGTCATGCCAGACACATTATTGCGTCGATTGTCGCGGTATTATTGGGGTGATTATTTATTTCTTTCGGCTTGTTGGAAGTTCCGTCTGGCATGACACTCGCCAGCTCTAGCTAGCGTGCCTAGCCAGGGTTGGAGAGGGGGGTAGATAGTAGCGTTACTTCTTTGTGTGTGAGCGTCACTTGTAAGTAAGCGTGCAAGGAGTAGGTCACGTGTGTGAGGCATCTCCCCTCAATCCTTTATTCCCCTGTGTGTAACGTAGGGCCACTAATTGTGTTATCAATCACAGGTAATGTGAATGATGTGATATTTGTGTATACTTTGTTAAAAAAAAACACGCCTTCATCGGAATGTAAACACCAAGGTCCTGATCCTCTCGCCGTTTGTAGCTACGCTTCCCCCATGTGCGTGTTGGGGTGATCAAAATTTAATAATTTGCTGGGAACCTTTTGGCCCTTACCCCAGCAGGTAACAATACGAGCCAGCAATTTCTCATACATAACAACCCAGAAACGCTGTCCGCTACTTCCATTGGTGTCATTTCCTGTGCATGTTCGAAAATCTAAACTGTATTTGATTGAAGCACAGGCAAACGTGTTCTGCTTTAGAAGCTCTGCAGTTTGCAAACCACTGTGCACTCATTAGAATAAAATGATACGTTGGGTCAGAAGTTTGAGCCTATCATATGTGAATAATTGATGCACTTAATAGCACGGTCATGCAGATGTTTCATAAAGACACTGTAGAAAGAAACAGAGGAGGGGTAAGCCGAAAGTTCGCTTATATTTTATTGCGCCATAAAATGCGTCGAGAATGAAGCAATATAAACATTTGTGCTCTGTAAAGAGCGGTGGGACAATTACTAGGAGCGACAGCAGACGATGCAGTACAGAATTAGAGGTTAAATGTGTTGACGCAAAAAATGAGTGTGAATCCTGCAGTACATATCTTTACTTTATTTTTGAAAATTCTATCCCTTAACTGTTTAAAAATCCTAATTAAAGAAAAAAGTGTTTCCCTACACCAGCCGGGGTTCGAAGCTGTGGCCTCGAGATTGTGAAGCCAAACGCTGTCCACTCGACTACGGAGACAAACCAAAGTGTTTGGACATAAAGTCTACTTTGGAGGTACAAAGAAATAATAATTATCTACTTCGTTCTCTAATCCATCGTCGTCGCTTTCTATTTCTCTTGTACTGCACACCTTCATATCCGTTGTTCATAACCAAATGCATTTTTCGTTGCGACACCATCTTTCTTTTTGCTTCGCTAACTCCGATTTAGATTGTAAACGATGGAAATTGGCCGATAAAGCTTTAACCTGGTTTACAGGCCATGGCAGTCATTACGCTGGTTGGTGAAACAGCTGTTTTACCAAATCGCGGTTTTAACACTTTTTACCCCAGTTAAAAAATATTATCGTTGTTGGGAAACGGCCCTGATAATACTGAAATAGCAGGATATAATTTGATTCCTTCATAACTTTCATGTTCAACATACAGTTCATTATTAATTCCGCAATGTTTACGAGCTGTCACAGCACAAAGCACTTTCAAAGGTAGTTTGTCTTAAGACTATTAGTAATCCTAAACCAACAGAAATAAACTGATTTCTTTTCTAAGTTTCACAGTTTAACTGAAATTTTGTAATTATAACTCACTTTGTCAATAGCAGAATGCACAGAAATGGCAATGTTTACGGCATTATGGTGTGATCGCGCGATCCTAGCTGTAGGGACTCGGTTCAGGAATGAGAATACACCAGCTGGTTTATTTCTAAGAGAGCTTTCACGCAAAAACTATCCCGCACGTGTGGTGTTCTGCTTCACGGCAGTTGGGCGTGTCGCGGCCGCCCGAGAGTGCACTTTAGCTTCGCTCCTATATTGTGCACTATAAAATCTTACCTCATAGAATATGGTGGAAAAGTTGTCTCCCTTCGGTTAAACAGGCGTTGTATAGGAAAATACATTACGATTGACGCATAAGTTCAGCCACTGTAATATTTGTGATTTAATTTGTGATATTTTCCTTTAATTCCTCCAGAGTGTGCAGGTTTGTTTCATAAAGAGTATTCTTCAGGTATCCCCCGGGTAAAAATCAGACATTTATTAAACCTGGGTGAGTGAGAGGGTCATACTCGTACATAAACTCTTTCCCCTCTATCTTCAAAAACTTAATTTTATTCATAGACTCCACTTGTATAAGCAGTTGCAGAACCCTGTTGAAACTATCCATATGGTTTCTCTTCTTTTGTATGCTGCTAAAAATGGGGTAAAAAAGTATCTTCTGTACCTTTCTGCATCTATGGTTGTCTCGTAAAAATTCGGATCAATAATAGGCCTTGCGCGACATGCAAGGGGAAATATTGGGGAGTATCAGTCGCAGTTTCCGAGAATTAAAGTACAATGCATGCGGTATAGTTTTTATATGAAAGCTCTGTAATAAGCAGTCCTTAGAACGGTGAATTTTGGTTCCAAAATTAGCTCCACAATTATCAAGTAATAATTTGCTATAAAAATCATTTAGCGGGTACCAAAAGCGATGTGTAAAATGGATACTTTTAAATATTCGTTTCCACGCAGTTTCCTGAAGTGAGGTGGCGAGTGCAGTAAATAGCCATAGGGAAGATATATATTTAAACAAATATTGTGAGATGCCGCAACTAGGTCGGGGAGTTAATCGATGGAACAAGTTTGTCGCGAGTACGGTTTGCAAACTCAAATAATTACTGTAGCGGTGCAGCTCAAACAGATGTATATCAACAACTTGAAACCGCCGGCAGGGAATATGATGTGAACACACAGACAAGTCAAACTGTAAGACCAAATTAATGAAATAAAATCTTAAGATGATGCTACAGGCAGTTGGCTAAACTTCATCTCACTCTGTCGTCATGTTTGTCAGAGGGACCAAACTTTGGGATTACTACAGCTGAAATTGGAGTCGCAGATGTGAATAGAAAGTATTTCCAGAAACCAAATTTAAGATCGAAATATTTGTACAGCCTGATTAAATATATGTGTAAGTTTTTAAAAGACAGGTGTCTTTACATAAAGCAGTGCGAAACAAATGGCTTTGCAGCAGTGCAAGAGTCATCTTATTCTATTGAGTACCTACCTCTTTACTTTCTTTACCACGTATCTAGTAGATAGGTATTATATTCCACCGAAAATATAAACAAAAAGCCTTTTTAGAAAAAGGTGTGTTTGTGAACAACATAACTCATAAACCAAAACCCGGATAAATACCAAACTTGGTATATAAGTTTAGAGAAAAATTCAAATATGCGACGCGAAGATTTTCAAGAAAATCATGCTTTATACATTGATAAATACATACCATCCCGTAAATACAATCCCCCTTTCGAAAATTGCTTATTTTCGAATAAATAGATTGTTCATAGTTTATTTTCTCAAAAGTGGATTATTAAAATATCACGCATTTAAAATATTTACAGGACAAACGAATCTTGAAATTTTTGCGAATAGCCTGTGAAGCCCTCTTCATTCAGAAGAAATTTTATATAATTTTGTATAACTGGTAAATTTTTAGAGATAGGCAAAAATAAACTTTAAACAAAATATAGATCTCTTTAAAACTCATATTTCAGTTCAACGTACTTTTTTTTTCTTTTGTATCAGCCGTTTCCTAGGTGTCAGTTATTAGTTTAAAATTTTCAAGACTTTTGTCATTTGTTTGAAGTGCTGTCGCTATTCAGCTGTTTCCCGCGATATCATGAAAAGAGTATGCCATTATTCCATATAGCGACTCCTTTTAAACATGTGACTATTTATTTGGTTTCCTCTATCTTTCTTGAACCCACAACAAACTATTTCAGCAAAGACTTATCTCAATTAATATAAAGTAGATACAAAATTAAGCTTTCGTAAAAGTAATTAGCAGAAGCTATATAAAAATAAAATGTCTAGAGAAAATATTATGAATGCAATATATAAGACACTTTTAATTTTTGACCCTCCTCTCCTATCTCACGTGGGTAATAACAATTAATAAGAATAATGATAATAATGTATAATATAATACAATTAATCAATATTTTGCGATAACAGAAGTCATAGACGTTGAAATAAAACGAGGCGGCCCGGGTTCAATCCCAGGGACCTGCATGTGGGATTTGTGGTGGACGAAGCGGCGTCTGGGCGGGTTTTCTTCGGGTTCTCCGGTTTCCCCCGCCATTCATTCCACCAACTGCTCCATCATCACCTTTCCTTTCATCCATTTCACCAACATTTCGTTTCATCTACTTCCTTCATCCCATACCAGGCATCGGGCTGATCACCCATCCTGGATGCTCTTTCTGATCCATGAGTGTCTGCTCCTCGACGGGCCTCTGACCCCAGGCACCCGCTTGTAAGTCCTGGGGGGTGTAAGTCCTACATAAGAGGAGGGTAAACAGATAATGAATGAATAAGTGAGTTTAAGCCATCTATAGGAAATAGCCTCTTAGATAGTGAAATAACTAACCAAAACTACAATCATAGTTTCTGAGCTGTGTTTAATCCAATTCTATATATCATGCTGCATAACTTGAATTACAACTTCTACCAAATTTTGAAACCCACTGTAATTTTAAAACCTTTAAAACACACACAAAAGGATTAAATTCTTATATACTTGCATCATTTAATCCAAAATATATTCCAAACGCTTTTAATAATCTATTGGGCCTCCTTTCGCTTTCAGGCGCGAAAGGAGGCATGTTAATCGAAAAGTTCTGCACTTTTGCACTGGAAGATGACATGCTTAATGAATGCCTTACGAAGTTCTTGATAGTTTTTCGGCCCGAAGGCAGTTATTCTTCTGCCTCTTCTATATACCGTAGTCCAGATGTTCTTGATAGGATTGAGATGTGGACTTTTCTTTGCGACCTCAAATGATACTTTGTTGCGTTCAAACCCTGCATTGTCATTTCATATTTATGACAAGCCGCTTTTTTCCTACTGATACATAAAGAATTTATGAAGTGGAAAGATACCATAACTTATGAAAATTGATTTTAGCTTACATTTTACTTTCCATAGCACCTGCTTTTGGTAGAGAATATTTCATTCCTCAAAAAAACCTCTATGTATGTGGTAAGTTTTTGCCTATCTCTTATGGTTTATCGGCTAAAACAAAACTATACAATCGGATTTAGATGACTTAACTTTCGTTTCCATAAAATTCAATATAGGGTACATAATTAGTCATGTAAATATCTTAGATATGGTATTTCAATAACAAGAGTCATTTTTGAGAAAATAAAAGCTAAATATTTCCCTTATAAGAGATAGTTTGATTTGGATTTTCTGGAAAATCTTCCTGTCGTATCCTTGGAAAATGTTGTACTTAAATACGAAGTTGGTATTTATCCAAGTTTTCGTTTTTGAGTTATGCTGTTCACACTTACATACGAGCACGCGCGCGCACACATACACACACTCCGCAAAAAATATATTGTGACCCAGTGGCTATGACCCAAGATTATCGGGAAGTCGGTGCCGGGCGGTCGAAGTAAACAACGATAACGGCCGCTCGCCAGCGTGAACACCGCGCGCGCTATCATAGATAAGTAGAACCCTCCGGAAGCCTCTCCCACCTTCCTCCAGGAAGTGTGTCGAAATAGTTCTAGAACGTTCGAGAATCTTGTGGAAAGATTCCGCTGACTGTATAAGCCAGCATTCTCGCGAGAGAGGCAAGTTGTTGAGTCAGTGAGTAAGTGAGCGAACTAGCGAGTGCGTTTCGGGTGCGACTTGAACTTTGATTCTCCGAATGAGCTGGTGACGGCTGTTGTGCAGCGAATGCTATTGTGGAGTGACGGGTTGTGTAGGTCTTGTTTTTTTATTCCCAAGTGAAGTGAATTCCCAATGAAGATAAACTATATAAACAGTGAGAGTGAGAAGTGAGAAAACTGATATTAAAACTGGACAAAGTCACGCTGGTGTCAGGAGTGGGATATAAAAACCACGATGGAATTATTAAATGAAATTAAGTGGGTAAAGAGGAAATGAAACCGGAATGGAGGAGATGAGAAGCGAAATGAAGAGTGTGAAAGCAGAAATGAAGACCGAACAGGAAATGAAGTTTAGAACGGAGAAAATGGAGAGTGAAATAAAGAATGTATATTCCGAAATGGAGAAGTTGGAGATAAAAATGGAATCCGGAATGAACAAAAAGGGAACAGAAAGGAAAACCGAAATGCAGAAATTGAAATTCGATCTCTTTGGTGACATCGACTCCGTAAGATCCAAGATAAAGGCAACGGTGAAAGCCAAGCCCTGACAGATGGTTTTGCCAATGAGTTAAACTTAATTAAATCTGATATGGAAGATAAAATGAATGCGCCTATAGCAGCAAGGTAAACGACGAAAGAAAGCAAGAGAATGATAGGAGCCACAGTGGACGATCGTTTGGAACAGCAGATGACGGAGAACGCTGCAGCCCTAAGCCCAGTCACGGTGCAACCTGCAGTTGGTTGGGACGAGGCGACCTTGAGGAGGGAGCAGCTGGTGGATCGAGACAAAGGGCCGATCCTGAAGGATAAAGAATCTGTTATTCGACCCGCATGGTCGGATATTTCTCCGAGAGGCCCGAGTTATGAGAGTAGTTGGACACGGTAGAACTCCCTGGTAGTCAGGAACACTGTACCGAAGAGTGGTGGGAGTTCGTAGCCGGAAGGACTAGAGTAGAACGGCTGGTGCTTCCGAAGAAAACTGTGAGGGAAGTCCTCGAGGAAATCCATGCCAGCACTATCGGTGGCACCTGATGATGAACAACACCTTGACGAAGCTACATCCCGATTCTATTAATTGTATCTTCGAAGCGACGTGGAGAGGTGGTGCCCACCATGCGACATCCGTGCCACAGGTCTTGGGGCCCCCATCACCCATTCGGTGTCAACCCCGAGGGAATCCAATGGTAGTTCATTGTGATCGCCCAGCTACATATAGCGGAGCTGCTCGGGATGATCAGCTCTGAGGAGATAGCTATTTGAAGCAGCGGTCATGGTCCAAGATTATCGGGAGGTCGCCCACGGGCGGTCGAAGTAAACAACAGTAACGGCCGCTCGCGCTATTAGCAGATAACTAGAATTTTGTGGAAGCTACTCTCCCTCCCCATCCTCCGGAAGTGTGCTAAATAGTTCGAGAACCTTGTGGAAAGATTCTGCTGACAAAATAAACGAGTGTTCTCGCGAGAGAAGAGAGTTGTTGAGGCAATGAGTGAGCGAGCTAGCGAGTGCGTTTCGGGTGCGACATCAAGAGCGATTGTCCGATCGAGTTGGCGATGGCTGCTGGAACGTACAACGAGCGACGGGTTGTGGAGGACTTGTGTTCGACTCCCGAGTGAAGTGAACCATCCGGCGTGAAGAGGCTACGTCGCGAAGGAAATGAAGTGACGGAGAATTGAACTAGTTCACCTTAGTGAAGTAGACTTCCAGTGAAGGTGAACTACATAAAAAGAAACAGTGACAGTGAGATCTGAGAAAGTGACAGTTAAAAGAAAAACTGGACAAAGTCACAATATGTTATCTTTTGTGCATCACAATTTATTACATATACAACTCTCCTGTGCATCAATCACTTCCAGATATCGTTATTTGTTTGAATTTTTCAATACCTCCTGTCATTTTAAGTGCTGTCGCCATATAGTTGTTTCTCTCAATATCAGGAAAAAATGTGGAATTTCAAAGACACTACGTATATAGCACCCGCTTTTAGGCATTTGACTATCGCTTAATCTCCTGTATCGCCCTTGTACCTATACCGACATGTGTGATGAAAGTATTTCTGCAAGCGTTTATTTTGATTAGCATTAAGTAGATAGAAAAATAAGTTTTACAAGATAGTTTAGAAGGTAGTAAAAAATAAATTATAGTGGCTAGCGAAAGTCACGTGAATCTTCAAGCACATCAGATTTATTTTTTCAATGTATCCAGGAAATAGCTAAAGGTTTTAATAAATAAATAATAAAAAAAACCACCAACTTGTAGAGTTAGGTTGAAGCCGGGCTGTGATGCCGCGATGGTGCAACATTTGATTCAGGAATGTTGTCACCTCGTTGCCTCCAGTATCTGATGTCGATTCTGCTGCCGGCTGCTCCAATCGTAAGAGATATGAGTACTTTCCCTCAAGGTATACGTCCTTCGGAAGGGAAGTAAAGCCGGTGGTCCCTTGGCTTAGAGTTATGGCACGTAAAAGAACCTTAAGCTTGATAAAGAGGCTTCTGAGCAAAATTAACGTCTTTCATGCCTAATATAGAATGGGACGCTAAGGACCTCAGCAGTTAAGGAGCGTCCATAAATAAAACTCAATTTAATTTTAATTTCAAGGTATGCGAAAATTATTGTGAACTATAGTTTGACTTGACTTATTAAAGTCAGTTGCCGAACGTTTGAGATGAAGAAAAAGACTGACTCTGAATTGTAGCACTCGAAGTTGTATCAGCTGAATTAATATACCTGCCAACTTCTGCAGTATCAAAGTTACGGTTGAAAATAACTGTTTCCGCAATAAAAGAAACTAGAAGCGTAACTCGCCGACAGTCGTTAAAATTTTGAACGGCAGGATCCCTCGCGGTAGCCGCAAAATCTTAAATCATACAAGCGCGTCAGTAGTCGAAAATCGGACACGTTATTACCGCTACCGCTACCAGTGAGAGAATAGCTAATGTGTGCACAACTGCGTGCACGAACGTTGGTCCATACTACTGATGGTACAGAGCAGAGAGTGTAACCCTCGAACTAGTTGCACGAACATTTATTAATTTCAGCTCCGCCTACTTAAAATTACTCCCAGCATTCTACCTTATACGTTGCCAAATCTAAGAAGTCTTAGTATACTGTTGCTAAGGACTTAACTAAATTTCTCAGAAATGTCTTCACCAGCCTATGTGGCTGTGTAACGTGCTCAGCTTAACTCTAAACTGCCTTCCTAGAAATCCTTAAGCTATCGTATTTACTCCTTCTCGGCTCACTAATGACTTTCGTTAACCTGTTTCCTAATTAACCTTATCTTTCCATACAAACATTTCAACTCAAACTCGTTACATTATAAACATTATTATAATATATGAAAATTATTTATTGCAATTATTTCTCTATCTTATTGATATTTTTTTAATTATTTATATCTACCTGTCAAAAATTACGGTATCAGCTTATTTGCTTTATGTACAAAACGCATTAAGTAAAAATATACCAAATTCGTTATTTTTTGTAGGCATTGTCGTCACGTAGTTTACTTAAAATGCATGTTTATATTGCAGTGCCTTTATACACAGGGGTGCAGCGTCCAGTTTACAAATTATAGCCCTGGCAAGATGGAGTACCGGATGGTATTATTACAACCTCATAACGTACATCTTAAATTCTTACAGACATGTGAACGAAATTTACGCGGGTATTCATAGTGTGTATTATAGAGCGGTGGGTTCTATACATTCTCTCCAGTCGTTTTAATGGCCGCTCGAGTTTTAGTACAAAGGAACGGGGTAAACATTGAAAATATCATTTTTTGTGTTGCCTTTACTCTAAAGTTTTGTGGAAGGAAATCAAAAAGCTTCTAAGTTTCTTTGAAGTTTGAGAATCTTGCATTATGAATAAACGCATCACAGAGGAAGAAGCTTATCTGCAGATATCTTGAGGACGTAGCCTTTCTTTACGTGGAAATGGGAGTTTATCGCTCAAGAAAAAGCCCTTTTCTTGGAAAGGGGGATTCCAGTAATTGGCTACTGTTGGAGTCAGGCTGTAGTCATTATGGACCGGCGGGAGGGCCTACAGGGAACCCGACGTCTTAAGGTAAAGCGTTTGAGAAGCCGAAAACCCGTACCCGGAGTCCCTCAGGGCCTCTCCAATTTTACAGACTGACACCGCCTTCCTCCTCCCCATTCCATCCAAGGAACTTGATGACGTTCATCGATCTGCCTATTTCGGACCGAGAGTTAAGCACATGCTCTCCAATGTGCAGTTTAGTCTGTCAAGTATAAAAATGTCTTACTGGTAGCCAACTTCTTGATTAGGGCATTGGTTCGAAGCCAGAGAGTAAAACATCAGATGAATTTTGGAATTCTACATGTTTGATTTTTTATCTCAACCCAAGAATAGTATTAGTTGATTTCTGACTAGAACTTCATTTAGCAAAAGTAGAATTATTTACTCCCGTACTTAATATTAAAAGCATTAGTGAATGGAAATAGGAGAGCTGTCCAAATACTTCTCGATGAAGTGCCTATGTTAAAAGACGAATTTATCCAGTTATGAGTATAGAGCTGAATTACCTTTATTAAGACAATTTCTCAGCAACTGTTTAAGGCAAGAAAACTAAATTTTCTCAGATTGTTGCGGACCTCTTGAAGGTGCAAGCCTCAAGCTTTGTTGTCCGTAGACATTTGTGTTGCTTTTTGGAACATATGCTTTGCTTGAAATTAGAATTTGTCAGTACTGTTTGTGGTTCTCTCGTAAAATATACAGTTTCGAACAAAGAGTCTTGCCAGTATAAAAGCCCGGCAGTTTTAGTTGGAGTTTACATGTAAAACAGGCCCTTTTTGTCAATACTAACATTGTTTGGCCTTTGCAAATGCTATTGAAGTAGTCTTAATGCGCTTTACCCAGATAAGTAACCTGTCAGCCCACCCTATATGCAGTCATAGCAGTGGACCTTTGCACTCCTATTTTATTTAGAATTACAGCAAAATTGATGACACCTAACTTCTTGTTCCCGGTCATTCGTTTGTGTTTGTGACATTTGTGCGAATATAGCAAGTCAGCAAGGTTGTGTCATCAAGTAAAGCTTTATGAATTCTTGAATCTCCTCTATTATTCGGTCTCTCTTCTCCCAATCGGCAACAAGTAATTAGAATCAAACCTAGTGTCGACGAACAGTTTTCAGTCATTTGTATGTTTGCTGAATAGCATGATTTTTCAACCATCGAAAATCATACTCTGGCAAAAGAAATATGATTAGCCTTGAATATCTTAAGAGTTACAAAGCGAAGGATAATAACTGTGGAATTCAAAATTGCTACATCCGTTTGCAGCGTTCTTCGGTTTTATCAATTTGCAGTATATGGTGTGTTTATTTATTTATTTATTCGCAATAAAGTTCCGCATCTGCTGCTTGAATTATTTTCCATTGATATACTACGATTTTTAAAAAGTTCTGCATTGGGAATGTTCATTTTAATGTAATTAGTGATAATATTAAAACTAGCGTTCTTTGCTCTGTAAGGTTTCTCTTTTTATTTATAAATAGTGTAGTTGCATTCCACATCACTGATAAATTATTTCTATGAGCATATTGGAGCAGCAATCACAGGGAACGAATTTCAATAAATGCTCTTTTGAAATAATTAAATATTGTAGCTCCATCTCGACACTGTTAACATCGTGCGATAACAGTGCAGATGAGTAAAGCAGGAAAAGCAGCAACTAAAGTGAAGTTTGGATATAACGGAAATATTCCAAAGAAGCTATTCTGCTTGTAAATGTGTGTTAATGGTAATGCGTTGTAAATGTTACTTCATTATGACCTCAAAAGATAAGCCATGCAATCATTTCAACGAATCAGGAAGAAGGATCTTGGGTTCCTTTTATGGTTCCTTGATTTGAATACCATCTTGAGGTTAATGCAGAAAATAGAGATTCTTTTTATGCTGCTGGAGACACCGGCCAGAAAAGTTGAGAGAGTTTCGCAGTTTATTTCCGAACTTATTTCAAATGTTAAAAGAAGTAACTTGAAGACAGGTACATAAATTATTATGCTAACTCCAAAATAACATGAAAGAAATTGAAATATACCCTTCTGTTTTCTTCTGCCGAGTAAGAAGAAAATTACAGCACGTCTTTAAATACTTTGAAACCATAGCTACGTACTTTTGTGCCTTCGTTTCCATTCAGACATTAATGTGTGTAAAATGTAACACAATTTATTAAAAAAAACAAATAAAACATTGGTGCTTGAATCGTGTTATCTAGACGTTGAACTTCATATAAAATCTTTATATTGTGTTATGAAATGGGATTTAACTTGGAATCTCTTCAAAAATAAATAAATAAATAAATAAATAATAATAATAATAATAATAATAATAATACATAATAAGATATCGGATTTGTGAGCACTAAAATAGCTAAAATATGCATGCATTTATGCAGTGAAAATCTTTATAATATGCTCTATAATTTGGAAAATATGAATGCACTAGAATTCTTAACCTTAAGCTTATACTTTTCGGTTCTTAAAATGTACATTCTTCCTCAGACAACATTCCGGTCATAATGATTTGATATACAGTGATGATTTTATCATGCTGAGGTGTACGTTTATGAGTATCCATTTAACACACCGAGCGAGAATGCTCCGCTGTAACGTGCGAAGTTGGCGTTCGGGAGACCCTGGGTTCGATTCCGACCACTCTGACCATGGATTTTTCGTGGTTTTCCCTGGTCGGCAAGGCGAATGCTGGGGTGGTTTCTCGTCTACCACGAATTTCCTTCCCCTCATTTCTTATCATTCCGCTTCTCTACTCATGTTTCAGGTGGGCTTAGTGTCGGTCGGTGTCGGACAGTGTTGCGGTATCGTTCGTGTTATCTTATTTGCTGAGCGCCTGTTATTGTTTTACTATTTTGAATTTTGAGTTCTTTGTCCTCCGGCTAGCTATTATTACTCAGTCGAGCAAATCTCTTAAACAGGGTGTGTAAACGGAAAGGAGTTGTTACTAAAAGATAACACCGATAAAAGAATTTGTTTTTACTCTTTTATTGCCGTCACATTTAATGATTTCACATATTAACTCTTGATATACGCCCGACTGAAACTGTTATATTTTCGAATGTAACTATAATCACTTATTTGCCGCACATTATTAATTCGCGTATTTCACATTTTTTAACTAACTTTACGACGCGAGAGATTCTGTAGAATTGCGCGATGTGTAACCCGTGGATGATTCTATTAAACTGCGCGACGTATAACCCGCGAATGATTCTGTTGGACTGAGCGTTACCCGTCTCTGGCTTCATAATTTATACTCCCTCACCCCGATATGCCTAAAGATTATAACAGAGCTGCTATTGGTTAATAAAGCGCGCCAACATTAGCGTCTATTTTTATATCCAATCAAAATTACAAACACATATGCTCTAGGGAAGATATTCCCTCCATTTCTAAAGAAAAGCGCGCTACTCTGACATCATTTGCTTGTCTCTTCTAATTAATAATCAACTCACCCCCTCGCTCCTATTGTCAGTTTCAGTGAGGTCGTGTAAACTTATTTCCTAACAATGCTTATAATTAACAAACATCTCAAATCATTGTCATACAATAATGCTAATTTACACTACAATCACTCTGGCATTCACAGTGTTATGATATAAAATACTGCGTCAACAGATGGCGTAGATGCTTCTCTTAGCCCTGCCAGATGGCAGCCTCCTCGGGTGCGTCTAGTTCTCCCCAGTTCCGCCAGAGGGAAGCGTTCTCTGAGCAGCCTGCCGGTGTGACCGGGTCTAATATATACTGCACTTCCTAAGGAAATGCTAAGTATATAAGCGACCACTGTAGTTTTTCAGAAAAAGTATTTGAAGTTCATATTACTAGTTTCTTGAACATTCCATTGAGAAATGACAGTTTCTTTATCTTTATTTGCACCATGCTTTGGGCGTCAATTTGAAGAAAAATGGTTGTATTGAAGGAGTTGTATTATACTTCAACTGTTGGTGAACTGAACTTGTAGTAGTTGCAACCGCACGAATGGTACCCGTTAGCCTTCGCCCCAAGTTTAAAAAATATTAACTTTGTAATTTGACTGTTTCTTTAAATATTTAATATTTAAGTTTTAATTCACTCCTTTTTATTAATCCATGACACAAATTAAATAGCACTTCACTGATATAGAGAGCTGTGAGTTTCTTTTATTTAATACTTGCACTTTTTAACACGTAGACTATTTTCGTCTCACACGAATACGTTTTATATTTCTCGAGGACGCATCACGCATCCAGTTACAATCACTGTCTGCAGACAACTCAACTGATTTCAAGCGCCTAAACTTTGTAAATTTATGTATTTCAAGTCTCTGATTGGCTAATTCTACTCCAATAGAATACCTTCGTTTAACTAAAGCTTTTTCTGGTTGTTGATTGACTATTTTGTAAACTGTCACTAAAATTACATTATTGTTACTCCAAGAATCACAAGTAGTACTGTTAAACTTTCTTACTCATTATTGACTCAAGGTTACCTCATTGTTACCTCATAGTTAGCAAATTTTAACTTATTATTCTCACAGCTCCTGCATTTTAAATTACGTAATATACTCACATAACATTTTTGAACATGTATACTATAATATAAGCATATGCAATGACTGTTACGTACATTTTACGAATTATTACATACACATATTGCTTCAAGGCGAGCTGTTATTGAATTTACATATTGTCGCGTACCTCACATTTATGTAATTAATTATTTAACTTCAGTGGTGGGCAACTCGCTGCGAGAGGGATCGTTATTCAAACAAAGGAAACTTTAATTTAAGAGGCACCGACAAAGGGACGCAGCTAAAGTTAAATTCACAACATAATTTACACTAATATAATTCCTGGCTGAAGGGAGAGGCAAGGATTCTATTCTACCATAATTAAGAACTGCAACGGAATGGACAACTAGATTTATTTATTATAATAACTTACCCCATGTGCCTGCCGGGGCGAGGACGCCATATCATTGGGCAGCTATCCGTACACCTCACACAAAGACTCGTCCCAGACTGACTGAGAAAACTCGTTAAACTTGGCGTCACTAACGCCATCCCCTCCAATGAGACTGTTTCCCCTTAAACACCCCTCCTCAGATAAACTGCCAACCTTCAACTTGGGTAACCAGAGGGCGCATTACCAATATATAATCTGTGCACATGCCACATCTCCCCCTGGCCACCGAAGTCGACGTCCTCGTCGACAGAAAGAACATAAATACAAAATACAGGAAAAAACAAAAGAAAGACATACCAAAAAAAATGACATACAAATGTGTGATGTAAAATAAAACAGTAATAAATATGTGTGGTTGCACCCAGCCGACGACACCATGGTGCTGGGTGATATGGAGAGAGAGGAGCGATGTAAGTGCTGTCGACTTAGTATTGTTAATGCACTTAGCTGTAGCATCCCGCACACGCACACACCACGCTGCCTTAGTTCACAGGCACACTACACTGCGCAAGAGGGTGATGAACTGCCGTAACTGTTTGTGGGTGGGTTTAGACAGTGCCCACAACGACGATTTGTCCTGGTGTAGAATTAGCACCGCAGGTCTCTGGTGATGACAACAGGGTGGGCAGTCGCTGGCTTGGACTGCCCCCCGACATGGTGGCTCCTTATGCCACGGCAGTGTAGTGGCTGCCCGACAGCTTCCCTGTGGTGTTTCTTGACTTCTGGTGTGCTCTGGGGATGCTGGTGCATCTTCTCGCTCTCTGCCCAGCACAATACTAAAACAAAACCACCACACAATAAACAGGATGCTCCCACAAAGAATCACACATAAAAGAAGGGTATGTCATTTACAATTAAAGATTTTAAAGTATGAAAAGTGTACACTAAAAGAATTTTTATGACATGGGGTAAAGAGAAAAGAAAATTAGAACAAATTGGCATAAGACAGAAATTTTACAGAGTTGCCATCCAAAGTGTAACTTACAATGCTTCATAATGCAAATAACAGTAAAACAGACTCAAAGTACATAAACATGACAGAAATGAAACATAACCTTATCTTGGGATCCCAATATTACATCTTAAGAACCAGCTGGTATCACTAACAAAAGAAAGTAAGTGCACTTACAAGACAATCACACATGACAATGAAATGAACTCATTCACACTGACCATGGCCCCAAATTACACACAACACTGACTTAAGTAACTACGCAAACTAGTGTATGCATCACTACAAACTACATCCACAATACATTTCTAAACTACGCCACGTGACATGCTTTCAACTACTAGTGTCCTACTCTTGTCACCAATATAACTTCTTATCCACATCACTATCCTTCTCATCGCAGTGTGAGCATTAACTCAATTATAATCATCATCAACATTAGCAGTAATAGTAATAGTGCAATCTCGATCATTACTTCAATCATCATCATCTATCAATTTTCTCTCCAAAACAAAACATCTGCACTTACGTGTCTCATTTAACATGCTGTAAATTCAAAACATCTGACATAGGCATAACCTTCAAGAAATCACATTAATTCAGGAATTACACAAATAACATGACATTATAATGTTGCATCTACATCCTCAAAATCAAGAAATAAGCTGGAAAACAGGTGGTATTAAAATTTGCTATCTAAGATGGTAATAAAACTTGTTGCATAAACAGAGAAAAAAAATTATTTTCATTACATTCACTTCCATCTATATAATCTCTTGTGTGAATTCATCACACACGCTATACTGGGCACGTTACAGCAACACCAATAAGCAAAATCTCTGAAATGATACAACTGTCGGGGTTACACTGTGGCACTTCCACCGAAGCTGACATCTCGTCTCATCTCATCTCTCCTCTCCTCATCTCACATCAACACCATCGGGGTTACTCTTTGGCACTTCCACCGAGGCAAATCTCAACTCTTATTTCTCACATAACCTCACACTACGCCATCGGGGTTACTCTTTGGCACTCCCACCGAGGCAAATCTCACCTATATCACATAACCTCAAATACACACATACATACAAACACTATTCATGCAACAAATTTCTGCAAATAAAGATCACAGCATCATTATGGAAATCAAATAGAGTCAAAATCAAATCATATCAAATCAAATCGAATGCAACAAAACAACATCACATCATTACTCAAAACAATATTGTCACATAACATTCCTGAAAATGAAAGCTCAATTAAGCATATAGTACACCTGAAACACATTCCTGCAGCATAACACAACAAACAAATGATTTGCAGTTACCAAAACACAATTCAAAATTCAAATTACACCCAAAATAACAATATACTTGTAATTTAGCAGAGACATTCATAGCACAGTATTCCTGAAAAACAAAGCTTAATTAAGCATCAGTCAGCGAAACAATAAATTTAGCATACCTGTGTGAGTCGTAAAACTGTTTCATTCATCCAAACTTTAGCACTCACAATGATTACATACTTACGGGTGATTTTTTTTTCTCTTACTCGTTTACCACAAAATTCCCGTGCAAATTGTCCAAAATCTGGTAACACACGTACAGCTGGTTCATCAACATCCACATCGAACTGGTCCATATTAGAAGCACATCAAACCTAATTAGGTGTAGATACTGGCAAGGTTGGTAGCTCCTGAAACTTTTACTTACATGAGTAACTGCGAAAGATTTTCCCTTAAAAATATGCATTGCGGAATTAAATCAAACTTGGCAACGGTAAAGCAAAATTATCATCATTCTCAGAGCGGCCAATAGCAGTAGTAGCCAACATTGCAAAATTCTTAAAATAACTCATACGGCGACAACTCGTTGGAATGCTCCCTGAGAGAGGGGTCAATGACCGGCGGCAGACAGCTGATTGCTTTGCAACAGGCGTACCAACACTGAACACAGATTCCACCTCACTATGCTCGCCAACTGGAGCAACTGCCATATCAACTTTCTGTGCAGTACGTCGCTTAGGCATGATTGCAGCACAAAAGATAACGCAACCAATAAACAAACCGTAGGACCAAGCAAACAGATTACACCAAACTAAACACTTATAGCATCACATGAATGTAAGTAGTAAGAGTAGAACATAGCCAAATAAAACAGTTGCAGAAAGAACACAATTAAGCGCCCGCGGCGAAATATCAGAAAATTATACTAACACACGGCTACACAAGCCACTTGGACACAATACCAAGATTTTTAAGCAGAATGAACACATGGAAGAAAACAAAATGATAGCTTCAGTGAGAAACCTCGAACTGGAACTTAAAAAAACTACGTCACACTTACTGTGACCACCGCGAAGATTCTCAAAAGGAGCAGAATACAAACTTGTAATTTAAACTAGCACACCAAACTTCTCTTTTTTTTTCTTAAATCAAATGTATATAATCTGATATGCACACGCAAAGAAACGCGCCAAAACACGTGCTGAGGAAGACTGGTTTCACAAGCTAAAAATTGTTGCTGAAATGCACGACCACGCGGGAATTACACAACACACGTGCGTACATAAAAGTTACACGAAAAATAACTCAGAAAAGTGCAGTAAATAGCTAGAAATCACAATCACTGGAATATAAAGTAATACATTTCCAAACCACTGCTAATAAGCACAGAAAACAAGATTTGCAAACGGATAGCCAACACGTGACGAGCACATTGTGAAACTACAACTATCTCGTTCGTTGCACCACTGAACTTTCACAGAAACATTTTTTTTGAAATTAACTAGCACGAAGAACGGAACACAGTGATATAATTTAAAGGAAATGAAGCCAAACCAAGGGGAAAATGGAGTAGAAGTTTTAGCGTCACCCGGCAGACAATGGGAAAAAATGCGAAAATGAACTCAAAATTGAAATTTCGACACCAGACTTTCAGAAATGATGGAAACAAAATTTAGAAGAAGAGAATCACAAATTAAAGTATAAAAATCCTTACCCTTCAGCCAGAAAGAACTTTACATTTTTCACGACCACGTGTAGCACAAACCGTTAAATTTGGAGGGAAAAAAAAATTTTGCACTAAAATCTCAAAACAAATCAAACTAATTGCTCGGCACCTCCGCCAATTACCCGGCGACTCACCCAATTTGTCGCGTACCTCACATTTATGTAATTAATTATTTAACTTCAGTGGTGGGCAACTCGCTGCGAGAGGGATCGTTATTCAAACAAAGGAAACTTTAATTTAAGAGGCACCGACAAAGGGACGCAGCTAAAGTTAAATTCACAACATAATTTACACTAATATAATTCCTGGCTGAAGGGAGAGGCAAGGATTCTATTCTACCATAATTAAGAACTGCAACGGAATGGACAACTAGATTTATTTATTATAATAACTTACCCCATGTGCCTGCCGGGGCGAGGACGCCATATCATTGGGCAGCTATCCGTACACCTCACACAAAGACTCGTCCCAGACTGACTGAGAAAACTCGTTAAACTTGGCGTCACTAACGCCATCCCCTCCAATGAGACTGTTTCCCCTTAAACACCCCTCCTCAGATAAACTGCCAACCTTCAACTTGGGTAACCAGAGGGCGCATTACCAATATATAATCTGTGCACATTCCACAATATTATATAATTTGGCTGAAATTATTTAAGTGTTAAAAATACTGCCTCACCATACAACACGCGTCTGTCAAACAGAACACGACCTTTGCTTTCTGTGTATGTGATAAAAAAAGTATTAGGTGCACAATAGACCAACAACGTTTCTAGCAAAGGTGGTTTCTCAAATATTAATTTTTTGAGAAAAACATGGAATAAAGAAGGCATACACAAACTATTATTTAAAACAGTTTATTTAAATGTGTTTTTTACAACCATCACAAAAACACAGTAGTTTGAAGTTTCACACAGTAAACAGTTTCAAGAGCGAGAGGTACAGACCTTTCAAATTTAGTGTCTTAAGCTCTTGTACATGATAAAACTTTTTTTTTCAATTCAAGAGTTTACATGTTTTTTTCAGTATTTGACAAGATTGGACGAGACCTGCAAATATCATAAATGTGTGTTTACATGCTGCCTTTGTGCCAAACTTAACCTCTTCAAAGTGCATTGTTAATTTATCACATGCAAAGCAAATTACTATTAGCATCACTATATAACATTTTGCAATGGAATACTGCTCTCTACATAATATTACATAGCACTTTCACATATTAAAGCATTAAATCAGATTACGATTAAGGAATGCAGTGGAAATAATACGACGTGATAGATTAACTACACTATATAATATTGCATTAATGCATTATTTTACACTTCGGCAATTTCTTCATATGCTCTCGCTTTGATCTTGTGGTGATCCACGAAGCCCACGACGTACAGGCATGGCTAGTTTTCGTATAACCTAATCAGCTCGCATGTGACATCCCTTGGCCAGGTAGACAGTTTTGTTTACTTTTCGCTGTTATGTTGCACATTTCTTGACGCATTGTAAATAGTCGCATTTCATTGACCAAAGCCATTAAATCGTTGACAAGCCTTTTATCGTTTAGAGCATGTTCTTATTTGCTTTCAAGATTTCCAAAGACTTTAAAAGTATTGGAAGCCATTTGGCAAGAAAAGTGTGACAACTCTTCGAAGGTTTTGTAAAGCATTGGATTTGACAAAAATTTGATCGTGTACAAGGGGCTTAAAATAGAAACTTCAGTTTTAAGACACGCCTTGTATGCCATTCAGTTGTTTGTGTCCTAAACTTATATCTCAGCATATATTGATTTCGCAGAACTGTTTGTAGTGGATCTTTGTTATACCTGTAAATAAAATCATGTACGCAACTTGTGTGTGTGTGTGTGTGTGTGTGTGTGTGTGTGTGTGTGTTTTTTTTAATACTCGCGATGAAAATATTTCCACTCGTAAAAAATTCTATTTCAGGCAAAAGTTGCGCAAATACCTATTATCTCTCGTTAAAGAAGGTACGAAACTGCTTTTATAGCAAGCGATGGAAAAATCGAAACATTTTCGAAACCGAGGTTCCTTAATTAATATTTTACATATAATTTATAATATGTATATAACTTAATATAACTGGTCAGTATCAGACAATTGACTACTAATCTGTGACGTTCCATATCAAATTATTCAAAAGGCTATGCGATCAGTGCTTAGAATTATGATTAAAACTCGGAAACAAAAAGTGAAACGTTAACAAGATTTCCTTTTTCTTGTTCTAACACTAGCAATGCGTATAAAATAGCTGCGCCATTATACCTATATTTTTGAGGTAGATATCACGTTTTGCTAAATATTAATTTTTTTGACCTTCAGTACTGTATTTGTCATAGTTATGGCTACGAGAATACTGTAATTAGGTAAATTCAGACAGATACGTTTTCGAAATATATCCACAGCCTGGTTGATTCCTCTCTTGTTTTGACCATGAGCCGAGTGAAGTCTCGCCCAAATCTTCATTTAAGGTAACATTTAGGGCTCTAATTTGAAGATGTATAAATTGCTCAAAAAGGAAAAAGGCCTAAAAATCCTAAAAAGGACCTAATAACTATAAAAATAACGTCAAAAAGATATCAGATTAATTAATATATTAATAATTTTAGTTTTAATTACGTATTTAAATAATGAATATAATCCTTGACATTAGACATCAACATCATTTGATCAGCAATTATTAAAAGGGAATGCGTGTCATTTCCTCCAAAATTGTGTTATTTATGGACTCCGTATATACGTATGTACATTATTAGATACACGTATTGCAGTGAGATATTGAGAAACTTAGTTTATAATGCAACACCCAAATGTTATTCTTTGACATAGAGTTAAACATTTTTGCTTAAGGATAACAAAATTCTGATAGTATGAATTATATGAATAAACTGCTGCTTCTTTTAGTAACATTTTTTTAAATTATGTTAATCCTGTGTAAGTCATTGTTGTATCTATGATAGAATTATGAATGAGCAGTAAAAATATAGTTGAAAAAGGCGAATTTGCACAAAAAAGCGAAAAAAGGACAAATTAAACGCAACATTTTGTGGTATACAGTGATCAGAAAAGAACATATGTTAGGCTTCATATTTGGACAGTAGAAAAGAAAATGGTTTTTGCTTCACTTTCAAGCATTAATAATAATAATAATAATAATAATAATAATAATAATAATAATAATAATAATAATATATTAATCAAGCAGTTTCTACTCTTGATTTCTTATGCTGACCAAAATCCCCGTCCTCGACAATCGTAATAGGCAGGGGAAAAATAAAAAGAGAATGCTTTTTTGGAGATTGTGTTGGAATAGGTATGGGTGCTACTTCCGCACATTCCCACCCGTGTTCCTTGACTTTTATACCACTGCTGCCCCATGCCGTACTTTATATTTTTAATGAACAGCACAACTCCAAGTTTTCCTCCACGTCTCTGCGTGACGCTTACAACGCGCAAATTGAAGTATTCTTTAAAAAATTCCAGCAAACGAAAAAGCATTGATGTTTTCTCGACATCTCGGGAAAGTTGCTGCTACTTCAATTCAGAGATCTGCCAGAATAAGAAAGATTAAAGACAAAGACATTTCATGCAGTTTTCTAAGTACATTCTAAACTAACACAATCATCTTCACATGGGTCATCCATTAAGTGCCTTTCTTTTCCTCCTTTCTTTCATTTTTTACTATATTTTAAGATTGTATTCCTAAAATTTATAATATAGCTGCTTATTATGAATTTTCATAAAACTTCATCCATTTAGCTTAATGAGACTTCACTGTCTATTAAACTTAGAGAAGATAAAATAATCATGCGCTTTCTGTTAAAATTATAATTTATTTTAATAGTTACTCTAGAAAGTTGTAAGGGTTTAATTGTTGCAGCGGTTGCACCACTTATTGCGGAAGATATGTTTCTTGGAGTGTTCGCCCCACGCACGGTACAAAGTCCCACATAGGGTACAAAGTTTCCGGTGGCCTTCGCCTTACGTTTACTTTTCCGGTGGCCTTCGTACCACGTTTAAAACAAAATCATATTTGTATTGTAATGTTCATTTAAATATTATATATGTATGCCTCGGCTGCGTCAGTAGTAATTTGTAGAAACATGTATCTCTTAGCAGGGCTGGTGTGGCTAAAGAATGAAGGCTTACACAAATTATAATTGTGTTGTACTTTATTAATCCTTCACACGATTAAATAACACTTCACTGATATATCCTACTATAGAGCTGTGAGAGTTTTGTTAATTACACCTTTTAACACGTGAACTTTATATTATTCTCACCGCAATGAATTTTTATGTCTCACACTGAATACGTATAAAATCGAACTGCTCGGGAACGCTTCCTTGTAGCGTCTAGCGTCTACCGCCTAAATTCGTACATTTACTCTATTTCAAGTCTCTGATTGGCTAATTATACTCCAATAGAATACTTTTATTTAACTTAAAGCTTTTCTAATTTTTGATTGGCTATTTATAAACTGTTTGAAATATTACATTATTGTTTCAAGAATTATTAGTAGCATTATAAAAATGTCTAATTTATTGTTGTCTCAAGGTTATCTCATTATTAGCAACTTTCGGCTTCTACTTTATAATTCGGTTTGCTACGAAAGGTATCTTGCTTCTATTCTTACAGTTCCTACATTGCTAAACTACGTAATACATTCACATAACATTATTATACATGTACATATTAATATAAACATAATACAATGACTGTTACATACACTTTTTATATTATTATATACACATATTGATTTAAGGCGGGCTATTATTATATTTTCTATTATATAATTAGACTGATATTATTTAAGTGTTAAAAATATTGCCTCAAAGTTTTCATACATAAGTTAATCGCTGTGTTTACCTAATATATAGTTTTCACCAGAAATACACGCCTTAGGTGCGGAATTGGGAAAAAAAAACCGTTGTTTAGGTAAAAGTTAATGTGTGTGGGAATGGGTCAGAGATAGCACAATTAAAATCCGATAGGATTTAAAATCTTACTTAAAGTGCAACATGAACATTTTCACGAATGTCCTAGCATCAAGCCATCCACCTTTTACGTGGAAAGCTGTTCGTTATTTTTATTTAAATAGGGTTTTATACGTTTTCATTAATTCTTATGTTTGGGGCATTGACTTAAAAAATAAACCTGTAGCTTGTATTTTCAACAAATACTCTCCATTTTGATTGAAATAATTGAAATATTTTTTTTTCGTAATGTTATCCGTCATCAGTATTTCATATTGTATGTTCTCGTTTTTCTAACTAAACCACCTGACGGAACATGTTTGAAAGTTTGCGATTATTCTTTTCTCCTTTTGTTTTGCAAGACTGCACCACCCTGCTTAGCTCATATAATCTATGGATATTGCCAACTAGAGGAATGCGTTCGGATCAAGGGCGAGGTGACGGCAAACCCAATAGGAGGTAATGGATTGCCCCTTAGAGAGTATACCACATGCAGATCAGAGAGAGAGAGACTGCCTTTTGATTTCAAGTCCTTCACTGGTATCATACATTTCGATAAGCAGTAACGCAAATTGACGTGTGTATGCTTATATAAAGCATGAACATAATACTAAAAATGGCCGCTATTTGACAATGGTTCTTACACTATATAACAACAGTTCAAAATTGCACTGATGTAGACAAAAGTTTACAAAATGGAAATGATAACATAATTTACATAACGCCTGCATAGCCGACAACCCGTTCGACATAAGATAAAGGTTCCGATCTAGCGTAATCTTGGCAGCATTAATTCAGGTCGCCCAACTATGCTTCCTCATAAACATTTACAATTCCCATTTTTTTTTCCACAAACTCTCTGTGACCAAACGTGCTCATAGCATTAAATTTCGGAATTTTAACTAGCAAATAAACTCTAGCGATTTAAACAGGCTATGAAACTCGTAACACTTAAAATAAAGCTCAAAATACAATAATTAACATAAATCTCGAAATTATAACAATTAAAAAAGGTCATTCTGAATAAAAGTGGAACGTTAAACCTACTAGAACAAGCCACGAATAATGAAACATTTAAATAAATAATTCCGAACAGCTGTGAAAATACAATGGTTTCTAAAGGGTCGTTTTGTGGCACTGCATAGCTTAAATCTTCCAAACCCTAAGAGTGAAACACGACAGCAAGAAGCAACGGGCGAAACCGCAATGTAGAAAGCAATCAGCAGGTCAAGAGAAAAATGTAATACTAACGTCTACACCATATCAGGAAACTTACCCTCCGGTATTCGAGCACACCGGTCGGAAGGGAAACATCAATTCACTGAGACCAGGTTAACGCGAGCTAGCCAAGCTAAATTCGCGACAATAGCGCCAGAGTAGCGGAAACGGGAAACAGAAACACAGGGACGCTACTCTCGAGAAAAATACAAACTATTAAGCGTCACAAACGTGCCGGATCAGCACAAGACTCGTTAGTATAGCTTAGTGATTTGTACCTCCATGCTTCTTATTAAACATTTAAACCTTGCTTCTGCATGTTGAATGTAACTAAGCACTTATTTATTTTTTTTCCTTTTTAGAGAGATTATCTGTCGGCAAGGACTAACTTGATTAGAAGAATAACCTTTTATATGAATACATGCGATTTTGTAACGGGTAGAAAACTTCATGTGAATGTACTATAACAGATTGTTTTTCCTATGTGTTTCTACTGATCATGATCAGCACTCAAAGAAAAAGTTTTAGTTAGGTAATGCTGTGTAATACAGTTTTTATGATACTTTCACAGGTGGCTGAAACAACAGTGAACGCAGTGCTGCGAGCATTGTAAAAAGTCTGTGTAAATGTTTATGACAAACTAAACAGACTTCATTTAGCATATAAAAGTGTACCATTTAAAACTTGGGGAAGCTTTTACAGATGACGTTGAATAGTTCAAAATGTTTCAAGTTATGAAAAGTTTTATTATTTTTAAGTTATATTTTAATGAACTATCAATTTTTCCTGTTGTACTTTTTATGCAACAATTCCAGTTTTAGGAAGATGGGAACTTCATTGGCTATTCCAGAGAAAATGCAACATAATGCTAAGTTGCCATGCTGATATGTAAAAAATATGGCATTTTAATCAGAATTATTAGCGACATGTTTAAGAAAATAACGAAGGTTTTTACATTCAAAGAAGCGTGTGTTTGCGAGAATTTATAGATCATCCTCGCCCTATACCTATGTAAAAAGGCTGACCTAAGATATGAACTTGGGTACACTCGCTTCCATTTATATTCTGCACCGCAGCTTTGGAGGGTATTCTGCTGGGCGTCACAGCTGGTGTAGATAGGGCAATGCACTGGAGCCCTATTTTACGTGAATATTTATAGCGTATTGGGGGTATTCTTATATGAATATATAACATTGAGTAATAGCTTTACTCTTCATTGTTTATAATAACCACATTTAAATATATAACTAAATAAAACATTGTTTTGCTGAACTTCTTCATGACCAACATTCTTTTAATAGCAATGTAACGTAAAACTTAACTTTTACCCTCAGAGAGGACCCACTTGCTATGAATTACGTTAGTAATCTATCCAATCTCCATTCCTTTATAATATCTACCTGATTTAGTCTTCTAGACACCGAATCACTTACCTGCTGTAAGAACTCTGGTCTATTCTCAACTGCTCCCAAGTTTCGCGACAATGTTCCCAGAGGGTGGTTGTGGTTCTTTATATAGGTTGCCAAACTTGAACCATCATGGCAAACTCATTCTGATTATCTTGAGATCTGCTGGCTTGGGTGGATAGTCAAGAAAACAGGAAGTTCGGCTGCGTAGAAGTTGTGCACTGAACTATTATCATGTATACGAATAACAGACACTTCATTTGGAGGATAAAAGTGTCCTCACACTAGGGATAACGTCCTAAGAATAGTCGCATGCTCTGGAGTGTTCATGTTCGCTATCGTCTCTGCGAGCTCACCAGGACCGGCAGCGCTAATCCACCACAAAGGTGAACATGTGATGTGTCCGTATTTTCTAGTCACCTGTCGAAATTATAGAAGCATGTGAGAAAAATTTCATTTGGAAATTAGGTTCAGAACAAAAACCTTTATTCGTTGATTCGGGTTTCCATGCTTCTGGAGTTGTAGTAAGCTCCTGCAGAGCGAATCCTATTAGCTCTCCATGGCGGGTGGTGAGGAACTCTTTCCATACAGCAATCCGTGAATGAACATGTGCCAAGTGGAGCCACCATTGGCCATTAACTTGCAGTCCTAATCCATGGCCTGGAAACGCTGGGTTCTTTCTGCTGCTACAAGGGCGCCATCTTCTTCAACTGTGGTTTCATTTGGTCATCGGTTTCAGTCCTTTTCAGTCTTTTAAGACCTTCGGCCCCTTCTACTTGCTAGGCGTTTATCCACCTTTGAGCTGTGCGAATACTTAATGGAATTGCACTAGCAATGTCTTAAGAGGGCAATTTGTCCTCCTACGTACCCAACATTCCTCCTCGATGCACCTCCGAAATAATTGCATACATCGCGTAAGCTACAGCTCACACACCAGTGCTTGGTTGAACAAAAGCAGAACTCTCCAGATACATTCCGTCCGCTATGTACCTACGCGATCTTTGCTTAAAGCTGTGGTGATGGTATATACGGAAGCAAGAGTACTTACTAGACTTTTCGTTATTACTTTTCTTGACCACATGCACATGTCGGTAGAGGAGGTATTGTAGTTCATTCAAAACTTGACATAAAGATTTCACTGAAATACTATATTTAGGTCCTGTGAAACCAGCAAGGATTCGTTTTTGTATGGGAGGGAGTGAGGGTGAGAGAGAGAGAGAGCAATATAACTAAAAACGAAGTCAGATAAATATTAAATTTCAGATAGATACTTAAGCATGCCAGATGAAGATTTTTCAAGAGTTTTCTCATCCCAAACTATCCTTTACAAGGAATCGTTTTTCATTTTCTGAAAAATGACTTTAAGAACTTTAATAAAATATATGTGTTAGGTATAAATGCGATACGTTAAATGCATGTTGGAAAAGTGGAATCAGACTGAAAAATTGTATTCCATGGTCGGAATTTAAACCACAGAACTTCCGGTTTCCGTCCTGTTACTCTAACCAACTGAGCTACCATGGTACGGCGTTAAATTCCCCAGATGAGTCGCATTTTTTCCTGTAAACCATAGAGGTATCTCAAATATATTTTGAGATGGCATACCCCAATGACGACTTACAATGAATAAGCTCAAGTTCCGGGCTTAATAGTTTCAGCAACTATTAGGCCAATCAGCTGTAAGTGTTCTTTCGCACAAGCCATGTGAAACAAACTGGAAGACTCGTGGTTCAAATCCCGGCTATGGCATTGAATGTTTCAATCTGATTCTAGCTTTCCAACCTGTCCTATACACGGCTTGTGTGAACGAACAATTACAATTAAATATATGTATTGCATTTTATTTGAATAGCCTGTTAAGTTTATAGTTATTTAATTTTGTACAGTTTTATATAACTGGGAAATCATTGTAGATAAACAAAAATTACTACAGAAAAAATGTAGCGCCTTATGATATTAACAGTTTCTGTCAGCTTTTTTTTCGCAGCGTTAGCTGTTTTCCAAATATTTTATTTAGATATTCCGAAATAGATTATCTGTCGGACTTGCCCAAAAATTTACGAATCTTCTAGCGCAAGAAAATCTGACTAAGCTTTTTGTTTTTGCGTAATTTGAAATCATTCTATGTGAATAATGCAACCTGGATAAAAGAATCACTTTTCATATGGTTGCTATAATACATAACCAATACATTATGTGAATTTGTCATGGATACAGAAGGTCGTATCAATATTCACATCAGAGTTTTATTTGCATTTCTGTGAAGAGCATAAACCGAACCTTAATTACAACCTTGTAGTTTAGAATAATTTGTACGAGACCCAATATGTACACTGTTAGCAGCGTAGGCAAATTAGGTCTGTAAAAAGTACCTTACCGATTTGCTTCAAAGAATGGTAAATGCACGCCAACAAAGACTTGAAAAGAGACAATGTTTGATATCGGGACATACATGCTAAGCAAAAGGTGTTTACAAGCCTCTGAACTAGTGGAAATACTCATTATTTGAAATGTTCTTATTGGAAGTAAAGGGATATTACAACTGAAGGAATTAACCGTACTTGAAACAAGAGTAGACGCCGTTCTTGGGCTGCAACCTGTTCGACAGGTGTGTAAAGAGTGCAGTCCAAACAGAGGCCGGATAAAAGGCATCTCTTCAAACTTTTTCTCACTCCAACTCTTAAAAACGTCCATAAAACGTTCTTCGCTTCCTCACAGAACAGAGTATAAAACAAGCGCTCGATCCTTTACCCGTATTTTTATATAAGCCGGAATACACAAAATGGAAAGTTTTATCTCTGAAACATAGATCAGTTCAGTGTTAAACTTAGCGCCATGTTTTGTGTTTCCTAAAACTGTGGGTAAAAACAGCTCGTGACCGGAAAGAGGAAAACGGAAAGTTTAGAAGTCCAGTATTTAACTCCGGAATACGGTAGCCTCAGTGGAAAAAACGGAACATTCACATTTTCCGTGTCCAGTGGCATGTTCTTCAGTCTATCTAATTCTGTCAGCAATAAACTTAACGGAATGTTAACGTGTCGCTTTTCCGAAAAGTATCTATTTGTTTGAAGCTTTCAATTATCTTTGATACGGAAGACTTACCGACAGTCCTAAAGTTAAGTATTGTATCCGTGAAAAGCAAAACTGCTAAGAATGCGTCTATATTAAAAAAAAAAGTTTTCTGCATGTTTCCCAGTAAAATATAGTGAACTGTACAGCGTGTGTATTACAAGCATATGTGTCTGAATACAGTAAACGTTGGAAGCAGTGCCACAGAATTGAGAAGGTTTTCAAATATTTTGACTGGTTAATTTAACCTGTGGGCGGCGCCGTGGCCGAGTGGTTAGACCGCTCGCCTCCCACCTAGGTGGCCCGGGTTCAATCCCAGGGACCTGCATGTGGGATTTGTGGTGGACGAAGCGGCGTCTGGGCGGGTTTTCTCCGGTTTCCCCCGCCATTCATTCCACCAACTGCTCCATCATCACCTTTCCTTTCATCCATTTCACCAACATTTCGTTTCATCTACTTTCTTCATCTTTCTTTCTTGTCTGCTCCTCGACGGGCCTCTGACCCCAGGCACCCGCTTGTAAGTCCTGGGGGGTGTATATCCTGGGGGATGTAAGTCCTACATAAGAGGAGGGTAAACAGATGATGAATGAATAATTTAACCTGTGGTTCTCCTTGGTTTGATTAATGATGGCCTTTTACTTTCTCTACCAAGTACCTCGTAGATAGAGAGGGTATTGTATTACATCAAAAAATTCGATACCGAGGTCGCACCGGAAAGACATGTTTTGAGGTCCCCTGAATCCAAATGAAGCATTTTTTTTAAACATGTCTGTGTGCAGCATGACTCACAAACGAAAAAGGCGAGCAAATACCAAACTTCGTATTTAGATTCAGTATCTTTCAAAGATGCCACACGAAGGTTTTCAAATAAATCCACCCCCCGCAAACTACGCTTTACATGGAAGATTTTTTGAACTTTTTGTTTTCTAAAAATGTTACTTAACCATTTTGGTTAAAATACCATATATAAAAGGTATTTACGTTACAAATAAAATATATAGTTTGAATTTTCTGGCAATAGTCTACGAAGTCCTCTTCATTTGGAAGGAATTTTGTATAATCTTGTATAACTGGTAAACGTTAAGCGATAGACGAAAACGCACTACATAAACAATGTAGATATCTTTAAAAACAAATTTATTTCAAATAATTTTTTTTGGCAAAAGCCGTTTCTAATATATATCCGTTATTAAAGGTTCGAATTATTCATTTATTGGTCATTATCCTTTAAGTTCTGTCAACACTCAATTGTTTCTCGCGATTGCATGGAAACAATATGGGATTTTAAGTCCAGCATATAGCGCCCAGTTTTTAAACATTTGACCATCGCTGTTCCCTTTGTATCTATAACGAAATGTGTAATGTAGCTATGTAACCGAAGGTTTATTTGGATTAAAATGTATTAGAAAAATAAGCTTGAGTAAGAATAATTTGTATGACCACTAATAAACAATAGAGGTAGAGAAAGTCATGTAAACGTATTATATCCGATTTTTTACTTTCTCTACTACGTATAGTAAGTAGGGGAAGTATTGCATTCCACCCAAAAATTCGATACCGAGATTTCACCGGAAATACATGTTTTGAGACCTCCTGAATCCATAAAAAGCATTTTTAGAAACATGTCCGTGTGTGTGTCTGTGTGTGTGTCTGTGTGTGTGTGTGTGTGTCTGTGTGTGTGTCTGTGTCTGTGAACAGCATAACTCAAAAACGAACAATCGGATAAGCACCAAACTTGGTATTTAGGTTCAGTATCTTCCAGAGATGCGACACGAAGGTTTTCAAGTAAATCCCCCCACCCCAGACTACCCTTTACATGGAACATTTTTCGAAAATTTTAATTTTCTCAAAAACGGCTCTAACGATTTTGATTAAAATATCATATGTTTAAGATATTGTCATGACAAATAAAACGTATATCTCGAATTTTCTGGGAATGTCTCCAAAAGTATTCTTCATTATGAACGACTTTTGCATAACTGGTAAACCATAAGAGATAGACAAAATTTTACTACACGAAAAATGTAGATCGCGTTAAAATACACAATTTATGTCATATACATTTCTTTTGTTGAGTGAACCGTTTGCGAGATATTGCTTGTTATTCCCTTAAATTTTCCAATACTTATACTTTTTCTCAAATTCGTTATTCATTTTTTTATGTTCTGGACATGCAAAGAGAATGGAATGCGTCACATAGCAACCAGCGTTAAAATATTTGACTATCGCTTAAAAGCTACCATATTCCCCTTGCATCTACAAGAAAATTATCAATAAGATTGACATCTCGATATCTCGATTAACATGAAGCATATGGAGAATAGGCGTTTGTAAAATTAGGTTGTACAAGAGTAGAGAAAGTTATGTGAGTGTAACACATCAGATTTTTTAACCTTTTACTGACTTCACTCCTGCTCAATAACTTTGGCTTTCATTGAACGATGCATTTTTCACTTTCTCCTAGTATATAAAATCCTTCATACCTTCGTCCCATTTTATGTTGCCGCTGGATCTGTTTATCTGGAATCCGGCAAATGTTTCCACATCTCTCTTCGTTATCATTAGGCATATCAGTTCTGTATTTAAAACTCTCTCCCTATTCGAATCGGGGATTGTCAAACTGTTACACAATTTGAACGTAAGTTAAAATATCACCTATTGACTTTGGGAGTACTGATTGTTAGAACTTTTAATGTTTGTTTCGTTTCCCTCTCTGTTTTTCTTTGCCTTTCTCTTTTTGTGTATGAACTGCACATCGAATGTCAACTATTTGTTGCGTATTGTATTCATGCAAGAAACGTTTTTCTTTTATTTCTCTCTTGCTTGTGGTTGTCCGTTATGCATTTTTTGTAGTTTAAATTTAGTGATATTCTATTATGCATTTTGTAAAGTATGTTATTGTTGTGGAGTGGAAGACAAGGATTTATGGCCCTAGCTCCTGCAAGAATGAATGAATGCAAGCATGTATGACTGAATAAATAATATACCAATGGAATCGTTCCTTGCAGAAAGGTCCAAATTCCCGCACCCTTAGCTTTGAGAAAGCTAGAAGAACAATCCCCTTGAATTTAATCATATGTCCAAAATTTTTGGTCATTTAAATGAACTATCCTGAAATTCTTTACTTAATTTATGAACCCATTATCTATTGCAAAGTAAAATTAAAATACTATCATGGTTCAGATTGAAGCAGACATTTTTGTGACTCCAGCCCTTTTTGCATAGTGGCACCCATTCATCAGTTTTTTACTTTTAATTCTGTTCTATATGGAGTATTTTTTGTTTTTGTTTTTTACCGGCGTAAGGAATGTTGATTTTCCGGTACATCATAAGCAAGACTTTTATCCCTCAATATAGATTGTTGGTCTTACTTAGGGAAAATATGTGGTTATCTTAACTGTGCTAAAATCTGGGGCTTAGAATTGATTTTTAATTAAAACACTAACGTCACTTTTCGTTTAGTGCTAAAGCTCTATAGAGTCATACGCATTGTGTGTGCCATTTTAAACCTGTGAAAAAGTCTAAAAGACACAGGTAAAATAATTACATTTAAAGAGTGCCAATTAAGGTACCTGGACATTTAAAGGCAAATTCTTTGAAAAAGATGAACTGAATTAAAAATCTTAAATAGTTGAGTAATAACCTTGATACTTTCCCCAAAATGAAAGTAAATGAATGTTTACAAAGATAAAAATGATGTGTTACACTCACATGACTTTCTCTACTCTTGTACAAACTATTTTTACAAACTCTTATTCTCCATCTATTTCATATTAAACGAGATAAACATTTGCAGAAACGATCTTTGGACATGCAAAGAGAATTACATTTCACACATAGGGACCAGTTCTAAAAATATTTGACTATCGCTTAAGGTGTACTATGTACCCCTTGTTTTGTAATTGCAAGGGCAGTATAGATATGCAGTAGCCTTTAAGCATCGACATATATCTTAATAGCTGGTTGCTAGGTGCAGCACCATTCTCTTTGCCACAGATTAATACTCTTTGCATATCCAAAACAAAAAAATCTGATGTGTTACACTCACATGACTTTCTCTACTCTTGTACAAACTATTTTTACAAACGCCTATTCTCCATATGCTTCATGTTAATCGAGATATCGAGATTCAATCTTATTGGTAATTTTCTTGTAGATGCAAGGAAAATATGGTAGCTTTTAAGCGATAGTCAAATATTTTAACGCTGGTTGCTAAGTGACGCATTCCATTCTCTTTGCATGTCCAGGACATAAAAAAATGAATAACGAATTTGAGAAAAAGTATAAGTATTGGAAAATTTAAGGAAATAACAAGCAATATCTCGAAAACGGTTCACTCAACAAAAGAAATGTATATGACACAAGTTGTGTATTTTAACGCAATCTACATTTTTTGTGTAGTAAAATTTTGTCGTCTATCTCTTATGGTTTACCAGTTATGCAAAAGTCGTTCACAATGAAGAATACTTTTGGAGACATTCCCAGAAAATTCGAGATATACATTTTATTTGCCATGACATTACCCCAAACATATGATATTTTCATCAAAATCGTTAGAGCCATTTTTGAGAAAATTAAAATTTTCGAAAAATCTTCCATGTAAAGGGTAGTCTGGGGTGGGGGGATTTTCTTGAAAACCTTCGTGTCGCATCTCTGGAAGATACTGAACCTAAATACCAAGTTTGGTGCTTATCCGATTGTTCGTTTTTGAGTTATGCTGTTCACAGACACACACACACACACACACACAGACACACAGACACACACACACACACACACACAGACACACACACGGACATGTTTCCAAAAATGCTTTTTTTGGATTCAGGAGGTCTCAAAACGTGTATTTCCGGTGAAATCTCGGTATCGAATTTTTGGGTGGAATGCAATACTTCCCCTACTTAATATACGTAGTAGAGAAAGTAAAAATGAATAACGAATTCCTATTTGAGAAAATAAGTATTGAAAAATTTAAGGGAGTAACAAGCAATATCTCGAAAATGGTTCACTCAACAACAAAAATGTGTATGACATAAATTGTGTATTTTAACGCGATCTACATTTTTTGTGTAGCAAAATTTTGTCTATCTCTTATGGTTTACCAGTTATGCAAAAGTCGTTCACAACTGAACAATACTTTTGGAGACATTCCCAGAAAATTCAAGATATACATTTCATTTGTCATGAAAATGTCTTAAACATATGATATTTTAATCAAAATCGTTAGAGCCATTTTTGAGAGAATTAAAATTTTCGAAAAATGTTCCATATAAAGTGTAATCTGGGGTGGGGGAATTTTCTTGAAAACCTTCGCGTCGCATCTCTGGAAGATACTGATCCTAAATACCAAGTTTGGTGTTTATCCAACTGTTCGTTTCTGAGTTATGCTGTTCACAGACACACACACAGACACACACACACACACACACAAACACACACACACACATTTCCAAAAATGCTTTTGTACTTTCTCTACTACGTATAGTAAGTAGGGGAAGTATTGCATTCCACCCAAAAATTCGATACCGAGATTTCACCGGAAATACATGTTTTGAGACCTCCTGAATACAAAAAATCTGATGTGTTACACTCACATGACTTTCTCTACTCTTGTACAAACTATTTTTACAAACACTTATTCTCCATATGCTTCATGTTAATCGAGATGTTAATATTATTGCTAATTTTCTTGTAGATGCAAGGGGAATATGGTAGGTTTTAAGCGATAGTCAAATATTTTAAGCGTTGGTTGCTATGTGGCACATTCCATTCTCTTTGCATGTCCAGGGCATAAGAAAATGAATAACGAATTTGAGAAAAAGTATAAGTATTGGAAAATTTAAGGAAATAACAAATATCTCGAAAACGGTTCACTCAACAAAAGAAATGTATATGACATAAATTGTGTATTTTAACGCGATCTACATTTTTTGTATAGTAAAATTTTGCCTATCTCTTATGGTTTACCATTTATGCAAAAGTCGTTCACAATGAAGAATACTTTTGGAGACATTCCCAGAAAATTCGAGATATACATTTCATTTCTCATGCCTATATCTTAAACATATGATATTTTAATCAAAATCGTTAGTGCCATTTTTGAGAAAATTAAAATTTTCGAAAACTCTTCCATGTAAAGGGTAGTCTGGGGTGGGTTTTTTTTTGAAAACCTTCGTGTCGCATCTCTGGAAGATACTGAACCTAAATACCAAGTTTGGTGTTTATCTGACTGTGCGTTTCTGAGTTATGCTGTTCACAGACACACAGACACACACACACACAGACACACACACGGACATGTTTCTAAAAATGCTTTTTTTGGATTCAGGGAGTCTCAAAACATGTATTTCCGGTGAAATCTCGGTATCGAATTTTTGGGTGAAATACAATACTTCCCCTGCTTACTATACGTAGTAGAGAAAGTAAAAAAAGCATTTTTGGAAACATGTCCGTGTGTGTGTCTGTGTGTATGTGTGTGTCTGTGTGTGTGTGTGTGTGTGTGTGTATGTGTGTGTGTCTGTGTGTCTGTGAACAGCATAACTCAGAAACGAACAGTCGGATAAACACCAAACTTGGTATTTAGGTTCAGTGTCTTCCAGAGATGCGACACGAAGGTTTTCAAGAAAATCCCCCCACCCCAGACTACCCTTTACATGGAACATTTTTCGAAAATTTTAATTTTCTCAAAAATGGCTCTAACGATTTTGATGAAAATATCATATGTTTAAGATAATGTCATGAGAAATGAAATGTATATCTCGAATTTTCTGGGAATATCTCCAAAAGTATTCTTCATTGTGAACGACTTTTGCATAACTGGTAAACCATAAGAGATAGACAAAATTTTACTACACAAAAAATGTAGATCGCGTTAAAATACACAACTTATGTCATATACATTTCTTTTGTTGAGGGAACCGTTTTCGAGATATTTGTTATTTCCTTAAATTTTCCAATACTTATACTTTTTCTCAAATTCGTTATTAATTTTTTTTTTGTCCTGGACATGCAAAGAGAATGGAATGCGCCACATAGCAACCAGCGCTAAAATATTTGGCTATCGCTTAAAAGTTACCATATTCCCCTTGCATCTACAAGAAAATTACCAATAAGATTGACATCTCGATATCTCGATTAACATGAAGCATATGGAGAATAGGCGTTTGTAAACATAGATTGTACAAGAGTAGAGAAAGTCATGTGAGTGTAACACATCAGAGTTTTTGTATTCAGGAGGTCTCAAAACATATGTTTCCGGTGAAATCTCGGTATTGAATTTTTGGGTGGAATACAATACTTCCCCTACTTACTATACGTAGTAGAGAAAGTAATAAAAATCTGATGTGTTACACTCACATGACTTTCTCTACTCTTGTACAAACTATTTTTACAAACGCTTATTCTCGATATGCTTCATGTTAATCCAGATATCGAGATGTCAATCTCATTGATAATTTTCTTGTACATGCAAGGGGAATATGGTAGGTTTTAAGCGATAGTCAAATATTTTAACGCTGGTTGCTATGTGGTGCATTCCATTCTCTGTGCATGTCCAGAACATAAAAAAAAATCTGATGTGTTACACTCACATGACTTTCTCTACTCTTGTACAATCTTATTTTACAAACGCCTATTCTCCATATGCTTCATGTTAATCGAGATATCGAGATGTCAATCTTATTGGTAATTTTCTTGTAGATGCAAGGGAAATATGGTAGCTTTTAAGCGATAGTCAAATATTTTAACGCTGCTTGCTATGTGGCGCATTCCATTCTCTTTGCATGTCCAGGACATAAAAAAATTGAATAACGCATTTGAGAAAAAGTATAAGTATTGGAAAATTTAAGGAAATAACAAGCAATATCTCGAAAACGGTTTACTCAATTAAAGAAATGTATATGACATAAGTTGTGTATTTTAACGCGATCTACATTTTTTGTGTAGTAAAATTTTGTCTATCTCTTATGGTTTACCAGTTATGCAAAAGTCGTTCACAATGAAGAATACTTTTGGAGACATTCCCAGAAAATTCGAGATATACATTTCATTTCTCATGACATTATCTTAAACATATGATATTTTCATCAAAATCGTTAGAGCCATTTTTGAGAAAATTAAAATTTTCGAAAAATCTTCCATGTAAAGGGTAATCTGGGGTGGGGGAATTTTCTTGAAAACCTTCGTGTCGCATCTCTGGAAGATACTGAACCTAAATACCAAGTTTGGTGCTTATCCGACTGTTCGTTTTTGAGTTATGCTGTTCACAGACACACAGACACACACACAGACACACACACGGACATGTTTCCAAAAATGCTTTTTTTGGATTCAGGAGGTCTCAAAACATGTATTTCCGGCGAAATCTCGGTATCGAATTTTTGGGTGGAATGCAATACTTCCCCTACTTACTATACGTAGTAGAGAAAGTAAAAATGAATAACGAATTTGAGAAAAAGTATAAGTATTGGAAAATTTAAGGGAATAACAAGCAATATCTCGCAAACGGTTCACTCAACAAAAGAAATGTATATGACATAAATTGTGTATTTTAACGCCATCTACATTTTTCGTGTAGTAAAATTTTGTCTATCTCTTATAGTTTACCAGTTATGAAAAAGTCGTTTACAATGAAGAACACTTTTGGGGACATTCCCAAAAAATTCAAGATATACATTTTATTTGTCATGACAATATCTTAAACATATGACATTTTAATCAAAATCGTTAGAGCCGTTTTTGTGAAAATTAAAATTTTCGAAAAATGTTCCATGTAAAGGGTAGTCTGGGGTGGGGGGATTTTCTTGAAAACTTTCCTGTCGCATCTCTGGAAGATACTGGACCTAAATACTAAGTTTGGTGTTTATCCGACTGTTCGTTTCTGAATTATGCTGTTCACACACAGACACACACATACACACAAACACGGACATGTTTCTAAAAATGCTTTTTTGGATTCAGGGGGTCTCAAAACATGTATTTCCGGTGAAATCTCGGTATCGATTTTTTGGGTGGAATACAATACTTCCCCTACTTACTATACGTAGTAGAGAAAGTAAAAATGATAGAACGGATTTATCTGGAAGTGTAACTTGGTTTCATTTGGTCCAGTGCTATTATACGGGGGGGGGGGGTAGAAAGAAACAGAAAAAGCCGTTACAATGCTTGAGCAAATTTATAGCATGTAATGCTTTAACAGAGTTTTCCATGTGTATTTATAAACTCCAGCCGTGCAAAACTGTTAACAATCATGTCAACAGAAGGCGCAGTCCATCAATCTGTCTCTCAATGCATCCGGCTTTCGTTTGCAAAGAAGGATTTTGAGGTTTATAAAGCAATCCTAGTGTAACAGAATATTTCTTCCGGGAAAAAAATGGAAAAATTACTCGGAGTATCTTCATAGAAAGAATGGTTTACTGTGAATGAAAGCAACTCCTACATACGAGTATTCTCAACAATATGTGAAAAGGAACCAACAGAGTTTGACGTTTGACCAACAGAGTGACGCTTTTATTTCTTTGTTACCCTTTTAAAGTTGTAAACATATTTTGAAACATGTTATTTTATTTACGTTGTTAATTAGTGTCTGGTATTGTATACCGCTGCTGTAGATAATCCATAACCAAGTGGATAACTGTGTAATTGTATATCAATAAATTACGTCAGCGATGCGGTACATGTCCAGTTGATCATTATGAGCCGTCCATCACACAGTCTTGTTTGTCCAACAACACCGCTGGGGGTCTGTATTTGGTTATCTCTGATAGTAAACACAAAATAAGTCATTTACGCACTATTGCTCTGTGGTCTGAAAAATCGACCACGATGTTGCTCTTAGCATACCTACATGTAATCTGTGTATCTATAATACTCCTCTTGTTACAGTGTTATTTAGCATAATACGCTGCACCTTCAAGTACTGATTTTGTATGTCTACATGCCTATACACTTTAACACCCTGGTTACTTGTGTATAGTGGATCCGTGTTCTTCTATATCTACGAGGGCTGATCAACAAAGACTGAGACTAATTTTTTCCTGTAGCTTCCGTGATAGCTTCGTATCTGTAACATAAATTTTTATGTATAATGTTGGTAGGCAGCAGCACTCTCGTATTGGTAGGTTGGTAGTAATGCTCTATTTTGTAGACCCTACGTGCATTTCGCATACCAGACAATAGAGGTGATGCATTTCTTAAATCGATTATAACCGGTGATGAGTCACGCTACATCATTATGATCCTGAATGAAAACAAGCCAGCACAGTGTGGAAATCGCCAGGTTCTCCAACACCAAAAAAGGCAAAAGTTGTTCCATCTGCAGGGAAAGTGATGGTGATCACATTTTTTGACTGTAATGGAATGATTTACTAGCATGCAGTTCCCCCTCACACTGCTGTTACAGCAGCATACTACACGTCAGTATTGGCTTCACTGAGGAAGCACATTGCAAAGAAACGACCAGAGCTTTCTCGGACTGGGTGGCGACTTCATCATGACAATGCACGGCCTCACGTCGCAAATCACGTCATGTAGTTTCTGGCGCTATTCAACATTACCTGTGTACCTCATCCACCTTATAGCCCCGATCTTGCACCCTGTGACTTTTTTCTTATTCCTATCACTAAAGGCACAGATTAGGGGTAATCGATTTGAGAACTCTGAAGCAGTGCTCAAGAAAAGTGAGGCGATTCTCAAGGACCTGACAAAGAATGGTCTGCAGCACGTGTTCAAGGACTGGCAGAGACGCTATAAAAGGTGCATTGATGTAGGAGGAGACTACTTTGAAAAAGATCATGTAAACATTGAATTGGAGTAATAAACATCTGTAAAGCAACATCAGTCTGAGTCTTTGTTGATCAGCCCTCGTATAACGTTTCTAGTAATTCTGTCAATCTCTCTCCTTTTCCCCCGTTCACATACGAATATTTGTACTTTAGTCTTCAATTGTACCGTCAAATTCCTCGTTTTCCTCCATCATTTCTCTTTTATCGTCTCTACATAGTTGCTGAAGAAACTTCTCAGACGCATTTCTGTGCTATTTCCAAAGATTGTTGTTATCTTTGTTTCCGCATAATGGGCAGAACTCCTTGTTCATTTTTAGTCCACTTAGTCCCATGGCTCTTGTTCTTGTCCATGCTAATTCTTCCCTTTCAATTTTAATACAGATGTTAACATACCTTTCTCTCCGAATTCCTTCTTACAATTTCTATAATATTTTAAAGTGCGTCATTCCTTAAGCTACCTGTCTTTTTGTGCCTTCAATCCTTAATTTAATTTTACTCCCTGTTCCTTTTTTAATGATCGAGCGCTGATGTATATAGCCCATTGCAATTTCTTGTATATTCAGTTTGAACTAGGCATCTCCCTCCCCATGTTGCTTTCTCTTGTGCTTTTAGGCTGAGTTTGATAAGGTTTCCGTTTTCCAGTATTTTAATCTGCGTTTTACCACTAAGCCTTTTCTCCCCACCCTGCCCAATTCAGCTGGAGCAGCTCCGTTACGGACAGTTCTAGACAGAATTATCTGTGAATCTGATCAATATTTTCCTATCCTTTCTCTGCACTCCATACTACTATTTCTGCCGCACCATGGTTGCATAAACTCTCTCAGGTCACTTGGCTTTCATGTTTGGAAGTTTCTTCAGACATGTGCCACTCAGAGCTAGTTTTCCCTTTCCGGGTGTGTGTTTCTTCTGCTCCTTCCATCGTCTATTGTTATTTAGCCTTATCCCTAAGAAGTCAAATTTCTTTATACTTAGATTTAGCTTTCCTCCAGGCATTGTTTCTCATCTCTGTTAAGCAAGTTTCCTTTTTGCAAGTCATATTTTTTACTTTCTCTACTACGTACAGTAAGTAGGGGAAGTATTGTATTCCACCCAAAAATTCGATACCGAGATTTCACCGGAAATATATGTTTTGAGACCTCCTGAATCCAAAAAAAGTATTTTTGGAAACATGTCCGTGTGTGTGTGTGTGTGTGTGTGTGTGTGTGTGTGTATCTGTGTATCTGTGAACAGCACAACTCAGAAACGAACATTCGTATAAACACCAAACTTGGTATTTAGGTTCAGTATCTTCCAGAGATGCGACACGAAAGTTTTCAAGAAAATCCCCCACCCCAGATTACCCTTTACATGGAACATTTTTCGAAAATTTTAATTTTCTCAAATATGGCTCTTACGATTTTGATTAAAATATCAGATGTTTAAAATATTTTCATGACAAATGAAATTATCTCGAATTTTCTGGGAATGTCTCCAAAAGTATTCTTCATTGTGAACGACTTTTGCATAACTGGTAAGCCATGGGAGACAGACAAAATTTTACTACACAAAAAATGTAGATCGCGTTAAAATACACAATTTATGTCATATACATTTTTTGTTGACTGAACCATTTTCGAGATATTACTTGTTATTCCCTTAAATTTTCCAATAATTTTCTCAAATGGGAATTCGTTATTTATTTTTTGTATGTACTGGACATGCAGAGAGAATGGAATCCGCCACATAGCAACCAGCTCTTAAAATATTTGACTGTCGCTTAAAGTCTACCATATTCCTTTGCATCTACAAGAAAACTAGCAATAAGATTAACCTCTCGATTAACATGAAGCATATGGAGAATAAGCGTTTGTAAAAATGGTATGTACAAGAGTGGAGAAAGTTATGTGAGTGTAACACATCAGATTTTTTGCTTATGTATGAACATATCTTAAACATAATATGATATAAAAATCAAAACCGTTTGAGGTATTTTTGAGAAGATAAATCATAATGAGGCATTTTGAAACGCTGTTTGAAAATATTAGCTTGGTATCCCTGAAAGAGACGATTTAAATACAAAGTTTGTATTTAATCGACTTTTGGTTTTTGAATTATCTGTTCACAGACATATAGACATGTACCTTTTTGTATCTTTGGGATTTAGTCTCAGAACATGTACTTCCGGTGAAATCTCGATATCGAATTTTTGGGTGGAATGTAATACTTCCTTTGCTTAGTATAGCCAAGTAGTAGAGAAAGTAAAAATATATTTGATGGCAACCTCGGAAGTTCCTTCTTCCGCCACACCTGTCAGCATGCGCACATTGCGCATGACTGTCTCGGTGCAGCAGCACAACTGTGAGCATCGTGCACAAATCTAAGCTATCGCCAGTTGATGGTGCCTGACGTAGGAAGATAGCGGCGTGTATTGTCTTGACATCCTGGATAAAGGTATTAGCCGCTGTCGTCATAGCAACGCCGCTGCTCACAATTACCCATCGACAAGTAGAAAAGGGAAGGAGGTCCTGATTGATGCTGACACATTTGTGTGCTCTATCGCAACTTGGGGTTAAGCCAATCTTCCCTCTCGACTCGGCATTACACGTGTTCTAGTGCACCGCAGCCTGTCTTTTGTGTTCTGCTTCATTGCCTCTTTAAACTGTCATTCCAGTGTTTCTTTCGCAACAAGATGTGAAGCGTAACTGCTCAGTAACTTCGGCTAATGCATCATAGGCTCTTGTGTGGCTCTTAGCCCGCTATCCCTTTCACTAACCATATGTAATACTTGCATATTCCTTACTTCAGTTATGTTAACGGTTTGGTTAGGTAATACGGTTATGCAAGATTTGTAAACAGCTTTTAGGTATACGAGATAAAAGAGAACCGACAGTGGTAGCCGATGTCGTTAAGGCATGGACTCTTGAACGAGAAGTTCCCGTTTCGAATCTCGCCAGGGCCGTCCTCCTTGACTGAGGTTTTCTCCAGGTTTGTCTCAGTCTTCATAATTGGCAAATGCCGGGAAGGTACCCTAAACTTAGGGCTGGGACATTTGACTCCTAGATTTCCTTAACCCATTATCATTTCATGTATCAATGGTCACTGTATGTGGTGCCGTATGTAGCAGGGAAGGGCGTTAAACATTATTAAACAAATATGATGCGTTGCATTCACATGATTTTCTCTACTCTATCTTCCACAAACCACTGTCACAAAAGCTTACTCCTCCGTCTACTTTTGTTAATAGAGATAAACTTTCATTATACAGTTACACATGTCATTTTAGGTGAAGAGATAAGTGAGATTTTTAAAACGCGTACCAATACGTGATGGCCTCGAAACTCCATTCTCTTTGTATGACGACATAAAAACGCACAACGGCTTTCCACTTGAGAAACCTAAGTTTTATAAAATTCAAACCAATGACATCTCAGAAATGCTAACACCACAAAATAATTTATATGATACAAATTGTGTGCTTTAAGGAGATCTCCAGTTTTTTATTTCGTAAGATTTTGTCTATCTCTTACGGTTTACGAAGTATACAAAAGTTATTCAGAATAAAAGAAGCCTTCATGGGCTATACCGAGAAAATTCAGGATATACATTTTATGTATGTCGAAGTATTAAACATATTATATTTTACCTCCTCCTTTGTAGGACTTACACCCCCAAGAACTTAACAAGTCAATGCCTTGGGTCAGTGGCCTGTCGAGGAGCAAGCAAACTCTGGTTCATAGCGTATCCAAGATGTGAGATAAGCCCATTGCTGACGGTATGGCGGTTAAGAAGAAGGAAATAAAATGTAGTGTTGAAAGGAATGATAAGAAAATTTGGGGTTCAAATTATCCAATCGATCATTCGCCTAGCAAGCGAGGAAAACTACGAAAAAACCTTCGGTCAGATTGTTCGGCCCGGGGTTTGAACCCGTGACCTCCCAAATGCGGGCCACAGACGTTACCGCCTGAGCCATCCCGCCGGGTGCTTGAAAGTCATGAAGTTTGCAGGGTTTTGTGAACTGTGTAACAATAACTTGTGATAGACAACTTATTACAGGAAAAATGTGTGTGTGTGTGTGTGTGTGTGTGTGTGTGTGTGTGTGTGCGCGCGCGTGTTTTTTTTTTCTGTGCGATGCCGTATTTTAAATATTCATGTTGGAAGTATATACCTTTTCTCAAATATTTCACCTAACCGGTTTTCACTCCTTTCAAACCAACAGCCTGTTACCGCAAATTCACACATAAACATTTGCAAGGTGTAACAAAATCTTGCTTAAATCATTACTATGCAGAAAAATCTGATGTGTTACACTCACATGACTTTCTCTACTCTTGTACAAACTATTTTTACAAACGCCTATTCTCCATATGCTTCATGTTAATCGAGATATCGAGATGTTAATCTTATTGCTAATTTTCTTGTAGATGCCAGGGGAATTGGTAGGCTTTAAGCGATAATCAAATATTTTAAGAGCTGGTTGCTATGTGGACTATTCCATTTTTTGCATTACCAGGACAAAAACAAATGAATAACGAATTCGAAAAAAAGTATAAGTATTGGAAAATTTAAGGGAATAACAAGCAATATCTCGAAAATGGTTCACCCAACAAAAAAAAATGTATATGACATAAATTGTATATTTTAACGCGATCTACATTTTTTGTGTAGTAAAATTTTGTCTATCTCTTATGGTTTACCAGTTATGCAAAAGTCGTTCACAATGAAGAATACTTTTGGAGACATTCCCAGAAAATTCGAGCTATATATTTCATTTGTCATGAAAATATCTTAAACATATGATATTTTAATCAAAATCGTTAGAGCCATTTTTGAGAAAACTAAAATTTTCGAAAAATGTTCCATGTAAAGGGTAATCTGGGGTGGGGAGATTTTTTTGAAAACCTTCGTGTTGCATCTCTGGAAGATATTGAACCTAAACACAAAGTTTGGTGTTTATCCGACTGTTCGTTTCTGAGTTATGCTGTTCATAGACACACACCACACACAGACACACACACGGACATTTTTCCAAAAATGCTTTTTTTGGATTCAGGTGATCTCAAAACATGTATTTCCGGTGAAATCTCGGTATCGAATTTTTGGATGGAATACACTACTTCCCCTACTTACTATACGTAGTAGAGAAAGTAAATATATCCTGAGTAATGTAACCTAGATAGAACAATAACTTTTACATCAATGCAGTAATATATGTATAACGGATATAGTGAATTTGTTATCGGTAGAGAAAGTCGTGGATGTATCACATAAGATTTTTTAAATAATGAAGAATCGCAATTTTCAAAAATGTTTTCATAGCTCACGGAAGTAAACTTGAAATGTAAGCGGTATGGTTCGTTAAGTTATAGTTTTACATAAACTTATATTCTGATACATTTATATTTTCCTTGTGATAATTTGTTCTGTCAGTCCCAATCACCCAAAATGAAGAGGACTTCACAGCACTTTCACAGAAAATTCGATGTATACTTTTCATTGAGCTAAAAATGTAAAATATATTTGATATTTAAATCAAAGTGTTAGGCCATTTTTGAAAACATAAAAATAATGATAGATTATCCATGGAAATTTGGAGTAAAGAAAATGCCTTAAAAATCTTCTTCTTGTATCCAAAAAGCATATAAAATTTGCAACTTTCGCAACTTTTCATTTTGAGTTCTATTGTAAAGATAGACGAGCACCCAAACGTAAATAAGTGTCACTGAAATCGTTTTTTTTTCTAATTAAAGGAACCTCAAAATGTTTATTTACATAGAAAACTAGGTAACAAATATTTGGGTCCAATGCAAAAGGTCTTTAATAGGATCCCTTCTTACTCGCTTTTTCAAGTTTCTTGTCGAATGCTGTACTTACCTAACGGTCAAAGCAATTACAAAGCCATTCTAATGACTGAATCATAATATGTACCCGTCGGTTGGAGTTTCGCAGATGTTGATTATTTCCATAATTACAAAAATGTATGAGGCAGTATTTTTTAACACTTGAATAATTTTAATTAAATTATATAATATGTAAATTCAATACCAGCCCGCCTTGAAGCAATATGTGTATGTAATAATTTGTAAAATGTATGTAACAGTCCTTGCATATGCTTACATTATTGTAAACATGTTTAATAATGTTATGTGAATGCATTATGTAATTTAATAATGTAAGAGCTGTGAGAATAATAAGTTTAACGTTGCTAACAATGAGGTAACCTTGAAGCAATAATGAGTTTGAGAGTTTGAATGCTAGTAGTCATTATTAGAGCAACGATAATGTAAATTTTGTGACAGTTTAAAATAGCCAATTAACAGCCAGAAAAAGCTTTAAGTAAAATGCAGGTATTCTATTGGACTAGGATTAGCCAATCAGAGATTTGAAATACAGAAGCTTACGGGTTTGGACGGTTGAAATATGTTCAGTTGCTGGCAGACTTTGGTAGTGATCGGATGTAAGATGTGTTCTCTACCGAAATATTACGTATTCGTGTGAAACGAAAATTATGTATATGCGTTAACATAGTGCAAGTATTAAAGAATCTCACAGCTCTTGATATCGTGTAGTGCTATTTAATTTGTGTCAAGGATTAATAAAAAGAAGTGAATTTAAACTTAAAATCTGTGTAAGCCTACATTCTTGTCGCACCATTCCCTGATTAAGAGAAACGTGTCTCTAAGTAAGACTGACGCAGCCGAGGCAAATATAAATACTATCTATAGAAGCTGTTTAATAACAAAGTTAATATTATTTTTTTAAACTTGGAGTGTTACAACAAAAATACATCTTAAAATAGGCTTCTCAGACGTAGCAGCATATTATGTAACAAATTATATACTTCAAACTAACGCCCAAAGCGTGGTGCAAAAACTCCAACAGTAAAACCTTCAACAATAATAAACAACAACAGTTGAAAAACAATACTTCTTCATTATTACAAAATGGGAGGCAAAGGAAGGAATTGCGATTTCAGGGTTGAATACATTCGAAAACCAATTTCGCTTTTAGAGAATTTTAAATTAATAACATATAAAATAGTAAAAGCCGGTCAATTGATAACGAAAGGATTCTCATAAAACGTTTACTTGTAAATCACTGAAGTGATGTAGAGATAATCTGTCTAGTGATATCTCGACTACTTCGCGCTTTCATCCAGTGATAATTCGCCGCTACATGACTGTGCCGTTGTTTAAATAGGTGTTTTTGTTTCTGTCTTTTGGATTACGAATAGAACAATGTAATGGCTGTTGTAATGTTGTCAGCAGTTGTTTTGGTGCATTCCACATTCCCACAGTTCTTATTTTCTTGTCCTACTGACCTCATTGCATTCACTTGTTTCCATGTACCCATACCGTGTCGCTGAATATTTAGTATCTTTACATATGCTGTTTTGCGGGAAAGCACTCGTTGATAAACGGTAGGCATTAGTAAATTAAAGCTTAGTTGAAATTAAATGTTACCTTCACGTTAGGCTTATAGAGCACTTAACTGGAAACAAAACGTGTTGTACATTTCATTTCAAAGTTCAAGGCACTGTGTGATCCATTGTATAGTTACGTTTTAAGCAATAAGGGGGACCAACATGTGAAAATTGTCGAAAATTCTTCAAAAAGTCTATTTTAGGTTTTGGTTCCACTCTCGTATGTCACTTAACGTTTTAGGAAATCGAGGACAGAGTGCATCCTAGTAGAGATATAATGCCGGTTTGAGCACAGTAGAGAGATGCCGACAAGCGATAAAGTTCTTTGTTCTACGCCGACAAGCCCCGCCCCCTCCCTTTGTGCGCTACTATTTGCCGCCCGGTCGCGTGGCGCTAGCTCCGCCCTCTCTCGCTTTGTGTGCTCACCTAATGCCGGCAGTATCTGTGCTAACAGGTTCTACCCCCTCCCCCATGCGTTCTACTGTGGCGTCATGACTTGATGGAATTGTTTTCTCGAGTCCTGCCGCCCCTCGGCAAATTAATTAGGTAATGTTCGTCAAACATTTTTTTTATGATTACTAAGGTCTGCAGATTGCATCCTCGAGCAATTAAGTTTTTTGATTAATGAATTGTTGACTGGAGCTTGAGTATAAGTAGTCTGCTCACGGTAACAGTCTGTCATGTAATGAAACACTGCAGCCTTCTTGTATCTGGGGAAATCGCTTGTCCATTAGCTGAACATGTTAGACGCTTTCAACACATTAATAGGCTTTTAAGTTTACATTCCGGATCTGTTTACATACATTAGCGATCAACGACATACTTCCGCCTGGCGGTAACGGTGACCTCTATTAGCTGAGACGCTTTCACCCCATTAGCGAACAATGTCAGTAATTGTTTTCCTAAGTGCTCTGCCCAACACTCAACACTTTAGATTTTAGCGATGGAAATGATATAAAAAGCAGCAGCTTCTCCAACGAGTTCCAAGTTGACTAGGATGGCCGGGTTCGAATTACAAATTCAGCTTCTAATAACTCAGAGACTAATTACGATAAAGACATCAAATAAAGTTTATTACATTAATGTCATTAGATAGTTTCTTGTGAATGTATATTTGGGTACATGGTCTCCAGGGTTCGAATACCGATAAAATGTAATTTAATTATAAATTTAATAACTCCTAAACTAATTAAGATAAAGACGTCAAATAAACTTTATTGCCTTTATGTTATTAGGTAGTATCTTGTGGAGATGTAATTAGATACCTGACGTTCTGGGTTCGAGCCTAATGTTTAAATCGTCATTATCTCAGAAACTAAGAGAGGTAGAGGAATTGACCAAAGCATGATTGATAGCTCCTATGATGGGTAATTAATACTGTATATAATTTTCAATCAGTTGTCCTTACTTCGAATCCCGATCTTTCAATCACTTACTTATTTTTTCTCTATACTCTAGAATATGTCACTTAGATTGATGCTGTAACTGCATACACAACCTTTAAACATATCAAACTAATATTGTAAATAATTTTGTTTCTGGTGTCCAGGGTTCGAATACCGATAAAATGTAATTTAATTATAAATTTAATAACTTCTAAACTAATTAAGATAAAGACGCCAAATAAACTTTATTGTCTTTATATTATTAGGTACTATCTTGTGGATGTGTAATTAGATACCTGACGTTCTGGGTTCGATCCTAATTTTAAATCGTCATTATCTCAGAAACTCAGAGAGGTAGACGAGTGAACCAAAGCATGATTGATAGCTCCTATAAGGGGTAATTAATACTGTATATAATTTTCAATCAGTTGTCCTTACTTCGAATCCCGATCTTTCAATCACATACTTATTTTTCTCTATACTCTAGAATATATCACTTAGATTGATGCTGTAACTGTATACAGCACCTTTAAACATATCAAACTAATATTGTAAATAATTTTGTTTCTGGTGTCCAGGGTTCGAATACCGATAAAATGTAGTTTAATTATAAATTTAATAACTTCTAAACTAATTAAGATAAAGACGCCAAATAAACTTTATTGCCTTTATGTTATTAGGTATTATCTTGTGGATGTGTAATTAGATACCTGACGTTCTGGGTTCGAGCCTAATTTTAAATCGTCATTATCTCAGAAACTAAGAGAGGTAGACGAGTGAACCAAAGCATGATTGATAGCTCCTATGAGGGGTAATTAATACTGTATATAATTTTCAATCAGTTGTCCTTACTTCGAATCCCGATCTTTCAATCACTTACTTATTTTTCTCTATACTCTAGAATATATCACTTAGATTGATGCTGTAACTGCATACAGCACCTTTAAACATATCAAACTAATATTGTAAATAATTTTGTTTCTGGTGTCCAGGGTTCGAATACCGATAAAATATAGTTTAATTATAAATTTAATAACTTCTAAACTAATTAAGATAAAGACGCCAAATAAACTTTATTGCCTTTATGTTATTAGGTATTATCTTGTGGATGTGTAATTAGATACCTGACGTTCTGGGTTCGAGCCTAATTTTAAATCGTCATTATCTCAGAAACTAAGAGAGGTAGACGAGTGAACCAAAGCATGATTGACAGCTCCTATGAGGGGTAATTAATACCGTATATAATTTTCAATCAGTTGTCCTTACTTCGAATACCGATCTTTCAATCACTTACTTATTTTTCTCTATACTCTAGAATATATCACTTAGATTGATGCTGTAACTGCATACAGCACCTTTAAACATATCAAACTAATATTGTAAATAATTTTGTTTCTGGTGTCCAGGGTTCGAATACCGATAAAATGTAATTTAATTATAAATTTAATAACTCCTAAACTAATTAAGATAAAGACGCCAAATAAACTTTATTGCGTTTATGTTACTAGGTAGTATCTTGTGGATGTGTAATTAGATACCTGACGTTCTGGGTTCGAGCCTAATGTTTAAATCGTCATTATCTCAGAAACTAAGAGAGGTAGAGGAATTGACCAAAGCATGATTGATAGCTCCTATGAGGGGCAATTAATACTGTATATAATTTTCAATCAGCTGTCCTTACTTCGAATCCCGATCTTTCAATCACTTACTTATTTTTCTCTATACTCTAGAATATATCACTTAGATTGATGCTGTAAATGCATACAGCACCCTTAAACATATCAAACTAATATTGTAAATAATATTGGTTCTGGTGTCCAGGGTTCGAATACCGATAAAATGTAATTTAATTATAAATTTAATAACTCCTAAACTAATTAAGATAAAGACACCAAATAAACTTTTATAGGGGAAAGGATGCTCTCCTGAAACATTAGGTCTCTAGATAGAAGTATTTATAGGGGAGAGATAGGGAATACCAGGGCTGATGCTAGGCTAGTCAGATGCTAAAGGAGGGAGGGATATGCTTTATACGAGAGAGATAGGGAACACAAGGAAAGATGCTATACTAAACAGGACTTGAAGGGTAGAATATGAGCGATATAGCAAACCGAGGAGAGGTATTAGGATAGGAGTTTTGAATGATGGAGTAGGCGTTTATATGCGAGAGATAGGGAATACGAGGTTCGATGCTAGGCTAGACGGTGTTGAATGAGGGAATGCATCTTATATGAGAGAGGTAGGGGAATATGAGGAGAAGTGCTAGGCTAGTCGGGAAGGTTTGAATGAGAGAGTATACGTCTATATGGGAAAATATAGGGAAAACGAAGGTAGGTGCTAGGTTGAGAGAGTCTTCAAGGAGGAAAATGCATTTATATGAGAGCGTTAGGGCATACGAGGAGAGGTGCTAGTCTAGACATGGTTTGAGGATTAGAGTATACGTTTATATGGGAGAAATATGGAAAACGGGAGAGATACAATGATAGACAGAGATTGAAGGAGGAGGAATGTAGGTTTATACTGTAATATAGAGAGTAATTCGATTATAAAACTTTTCTCATCCAGCCTTACAACACTTTTATATACTTATTTTCTAAACCTTACAAACTTTATATTTGTTAAACAGTAGTGCGCGAGACGGAGAGGGACAAACAGTATATCGGTTTACAGTGAAGTATACATCCTAACCTATTCCCACCTTGTTTGTTCTGGATCTTCTCATTGTCTATCATCTAACGTAAACACGTAACAAGACGTAACACAGGAAATCATACATATGGCACATTAAAAAAATAAAGGTATATATAATGAAACATAAACAAGTAGACAGAGGGTCGTCGATACATAGAAAACCAGGAGTTGTATGTACTGAGACCATAGATTAGTATAGGCAAACAACAAAGAAGTGAATTTATAGTGTAAATAGCCAAATATTTTCAAATATTATTATAGTCTAAAAGTATATAACTTAATTATGTATCGAGTATTGAGAAATAAACGTTATTCATTATTCACTAATCTCAGATCACTGCAATTGTATTGAATCAATTCACAATTGCTAATGCCATTCAACTTTCATTCGTCTCTGATACATAAACAAATTGCAAAATGGAGAAGGACGAAAGTAATAAAAAGACTCAGGCAGCAAATTTTAAGAAAGAAGAGAAAGATATATGACCGACATTGTTTTGGAACACAAATTAGTCTTGAAAATAAAATGACTGATAGCTCTGCTAAGCGTAAGGAAGAGACATGGAAATAAATTGCAAATGAATACAATTCTAGGTTGGAAAAGAAGATAAACAACATTCATGTAAACCAATTTTTAAAAATCAGTTTAACTGAATACATGTAAAAAAAACATATCACTTTACAAAAAGTAATGCAGACAACATTTATTTTTTATAAACATTATCCTATTACATTACTTTACAAAAAACCATACATATTTCCTAAAGGCAAAGGTGATAGTCTAGACATTCTAAACACTCAGTTATATAATCATATACATCACACAGAAAGAGACCTGCATTATCAGTAAAAAAACTAAACATCTCAACAATGTCTGAATGATGTATTTTATAAGTACAAGTTTTTTGATATTTCAAAGTTCCTGTTAACCATGGCAGTAATTGATTAACACAATTTCTCGATCCTGTCATGCTATAACTTTAGATGCTTTCAGCTTACTTATAATTTCCTCAATCTCTTGTGTGTGACTATTATTACCAGCATCCCTCGACGCAATTAGTAACCTCAATATATTTACTAGTCTATTCGGATTTTCAAGCGTTGATATCACTGAATCATCATCATCTGAAGATTTCATATTCTTGCAACTTCCGATGTATCCAGATTTTTCACCAACAGTAGTCTCCAGTGAAGGACAGAGGCTTGATCCGGTATAACATTCCCCTCTATACATCTTCGGATCTTCAAGTGCAGGTGAGAGAGTCGATTCAGTATAACATGTTGCTCTATGAAACTTAAATCTTGACAAAGAACGATTCTTAAAAATCCGCCCGCATACACAGCATCTAATAACGCGTTTTCCTCCATGTGTAATGTATGAAAAATCGTGTTTCTCATTCGTCAGTTGCACAGATTTTCCCGGGCAGTAGTTCATGCTAAAACTAAAAGAAATTAAATGAATACGTGAATGCTAACGCTCGAAGGAATTAAAAGCGAATGAATGAATTCATAACACGCACCTATGTATATATCCAGGATGAGGACGACGGAGGGAATTGCGATCAATGCATAGCAGGGAGAAAGGATACTCTCTTGAAACATTAGTCATCTAGACAACTATTGTTCACGGAGCCTGTAGACGTCAGGTTGAATGGGACAGACCTCAGGTTCAAATCTTTAAGGGCATGGACCCAGCCTTTTGCCTGTCATGTATACTAAACCATCCTAACAGCGTAACATTACGTTACAACGACACGTAACCAGAACATGGCGAGTGCGAGCATGGAAAAAAGGATGCTCTCTGGGAACATTACTGGAAAAGGATGCTCTCTGGAAACACTAGTCATCCACACAACGGGTTGTCCCTAACATTTCCAGATTTCGGGTCGTTCAACATCGTGACGCGCCCCTGTCATCTACATTTCGACGAAATTTTACCTCCTGAATTAAAGTTTGGTGATCTGTATAGACCTGTACAACATGCATTACGCTATGTAACAGACTCATCACGTTATGTAACAACACGATCACGCTAGGTAACAACATGTTCACACTATGTAACAACAGGATCACGCTATGTAACAACATGATCACGCTATGTAACAACATGATCACGCCATGTAACAACATGATCACGCTATGTAACAACATGATCACGCTATGTAACAACATGATCACGCTATGTAACAACCTGATTACGCTATGTAACAAAACGATCAAGCTATGTAACAACTGATCACGTTATGTAACAACTGATCACGCTATGTAACAACATGATCACGCTATGTAACAACATGATCACGCTATGTAACAACATGTTCACGCTATGTAACAACATGACCACGCTATGTAACAAAACGATCACGCTATGTAACAACACGATCACGCTATGTAACAACACGATCACGCTATGTAACAAAACGATCACGCTATGTAACAACCTGATCAAGCTATGTAACAACTGATCACGCTATGTAACAACATGATCACGCTATGTAACAACATGATCACGCTATGTAACAACCTGAGTACGCTATGTAACAACATGATCACGCCATGTAACAACGGATCACGCTATGTAACAACATGCTCAAGCTATGTAACAACTGATCACGCTATTTAACAACACGATCACGCTATGTAACAACCTGATCAAGCTATGTAACAACATGATCACGCTATGTAACAACACGATCACGCTATGTAACAACATGATCACGCCATGTAACAACAGATCACGCTATGTAACAACATGCTCAAGCTATGTAACAACATGTTCACGCTATGTAACAACATGATCACGCTATGTAACAACATGTTCACGCTATGTAACAACATGATCACGCTATGTAACAACATGACCACACTATGTAACAACATGATCACGCTATGTAACAAAACGATCAAGCTATGTTACAACTGATCACGCTATGTAACAACCTGAGCACGCTATGTAACAACCTGATCACGCTATGTAACAACTGATCACGCTATGTAACAACCTGATTACGCTATGTAACAACATGATCACGCTATGTAACAACATGTTCACGCTATGTAACAACATGTTCACGCTATGTAACAACATGATCACGCTATGTAACAACATGATCACGCTATGTAACAACATGATCACGCTATGTAACAAAACGATCAAGCTATGTAACAACCTGAGCACGCTATGTAACAACATGTTCACGCTATGTAACAACATGATCACGTTATGTAACAACATGATCACGCTATGTAACAACATGATCACGCTATGTAACAAAACGAACAAGCTATGTAACAACCTGAGCACGCTATGTAACAACATGTTCACGCTATGTAACAACATGAACACGCTATGTAACAATACGATCACGCTATGAAACAATCTGATTACGCTATGTAACAAATGATCACGCTATGTAACAACATGATCACGCTATGTAACAACCTGAGCACGCTATGTAACAACATGACTACGCTATGTAACAAAACGATCACGCTATGTAACAACCTGAGCACGCTATGTAACAATACGATCACGCTATGTAACAACCTGATCACGCTATGTAACAACCTGATTACGCTATGTAACAACTGATCACGCTATGTAACAACATGATCACGCCATGTAACAACATGATCACGCTATGTAACAAAACGATCAAGCTATGTAACAACCTGAGCACGCTATGTAACAACATGTTCACGCTATGTAACAACATGATCACGTTATGTAACAACATGATCACGCTATGTAACAACATGATCACGCTATGTAACTAAACGATCAAGCTATGTAACAACCTGAGCACGCTATGTAACAACATGACTACGCTATGTAACAAAACGATCACGCTATGTAACAACTGATCACGCTATGTAACAACCTGAGCACGCTATGTAACAACATGACCACGCTATGTAACAAAACGATCACGCTATGTAACAACTGATCACGCTATGTAACAACCTGAGCACGCTATGTAACAACCTGAGCACGCTATGTAACAATACGATCACGCTATGTAACAACCTGATCACGCTATGTAACAACCTGATTACGCTATGTAACAACTGATCACGCTATGTAACAACATGATCACGCCATGTAACAACCTGAGCACGCTATGTAACAACATGATCACGCTATGTAACAACATGAACACGCTATGTAACAATATGATCACGCTATGTAACAATCTGATTACTATGTAACAACGGATCACGATATGTAACAACAGGATCACGCTATGTAACAACCTGAGCACGCTATGTAACATCATGATCACGCTATGTAACAACCTGATCACGCTATGTAACAACATGTTCACGCTATGTAACAACCTGAGCACGCTATGTAACAACATGATCACGCTATGTAACAACATGTTCACGCTATGTAACAACACGATCACGCTATGTAACAACACGATCACGCTATGTAACAACATGGACACGCTATGTAACAGCATGAACACGCTATGTAACAATACGATCAAGCTATGTAACAACCTGAGGACGCTATGTAACAACATGATCACGCTATGTAACAACATGTTCACGCTATGTAACAACCTGAGCACGCTATGTAACAACATGATCACGCTATGTAACAACATGTTCACGCTATGTAACAACACGATCACGTTATGTAACAACACGATCACGCTATGTAACAACATGGACACGCTATGTAACAGCATGAACACGCTATGTAACAATACGATCAAGCTATGTAACAACCTGAGCACGCTATGTAACAACATGATCACGCTATGTAACAACCTGAGCACGCTATGTAACAACCTGAGCATGCTATGTAACAACATGATCACGCTATGTAACAACCTAATCACGCTATGTAACAACATGATCACGCTATGTAACAACATGATCACGCTATGTAAATAGGGTGGACCATTTAAGTTGAGGCTATACAATATATCCAAAACTAAGCGTTGTAGAAAGAAATGTCTTTAATAAAACTTGATTGATATTATGACGAAAGTAAATGCCGCTAGTCGTGTTTCGTTTGGAGGCCGTTATGAGGGTCATTTTGGGTCAATTTATTTTTTTAAATGGGAACCTACAATTAGGGTCCCATTTAAAAAGACCCTGAAATGACCCTCACTACGTCCTCCAAACGAAATACGACTAGCAGCATTTACTTTCGCCATAATATCAATCAAGTTTTATTAGACATTTCTTTCTACAACGCTTAGTTTTGGATATATTGTATAGCCTCAACTTAAATGGTCCACCCTATTTACATAGCGTGATCATGTTGTTACATAGCGTGATTAGGTTGTTACATAGCGTGATCATGTTGTTACATAGCATGCTCAGGTTGTTACATAGCGTGCTCAGGTTGTTACATAGCGTGATCATGTTGTTACATAGCGTGCTCAGGTTGTTACATAGCTTGATCGTATTGTTACATAGCGTGTTCATGCTGTTACATAGCGTGTCCATGTTGTTACATAGCGTGATCGTGTTGTTACATAGCGTGATCGTGTTGTTACATAGCGTGAACATGTTGTTACATAGCGTGATCATGTTGTTACATAGCGTGCTCAGGTTGTTACATAGCGTGAACATGTTGTTACATAGCGTGATCATGTTGTTACATAGCGTCCTCAGGTTGTTACATAGCTTGATCGTATTGTTACATAGCGTGTTCATGCTGTTACATAGCGTGTCCATGTTGTTACATAGCGTGATCGTGTTGTTACATAGCGTGATCGTGTTGTTACATAGCGTGAACATGTTGTTACATAGCGTGATCATGTTGTTACATAGCGTGCTCAGGTTGTTACATAGCGTGAACATGTTGTTACATAGCGTGATCAGGTTGTTACATAGCGTGATCATGATGTTACATAGCGTGCTCAGGTTGTTACATAGCGTGATCCTGTTGTTACATATCGTGATCCGTTGTTACATAGTAATCAGATTGTTACATAGCGTGATCATATTGTTACATAGCGTGTTCATGTTGTTACATAGCGTGATCATGTTGTTACATAGCGTGCTCAGGTTGTTACATGGCGTGATCATGTTGTTACATAGCGTGATCAGTTGTTACATAGCGTAATCAGGTTGTTACATAGCGTGATCAGGTTGTTACATAGCGTGATCGTATTGTTACATAGCGTGCTCAGGTTGTTACATAGCGTGCTCAGGTTGTTACATAGCGTGATCAGTTGTTACATAGCGTGATCGTTTTGTTACATAGCGTGGTCATGTTGTTACATAGCGTGCTCAGGTTGTTACATAGCGTGATCAGTTGTTACATAGCGTGATCGTTTTGTTACATAGCGTAGTCATGTTGTTACATAGCGTGCTCAGGTTGTTACATAGCTTGATCGTTTAGTTACATAGCGTGATCATGTTGTTACATAGCGTGATCATGTTGTTACATAACGTGATCATGTTGTTACATAGCGTGAACATGTTGTTACATAGCGTGCTCAGGTTGTTACATAGCTTGATCGTTTTGTTACATAGCGTGATCATGTTGTTACATGGCGTGATCATGTTGTTACATAGCGTGATCAGTTGTTACATAGCGTAATCAGGTTGTTACATAGCGTGATCAGGTTGTTACATAGCGTGATCGTATTGTTACATAGCGTGCTCAGGTTGTTACATAGCGTGATCGTTTTGTTACATAGCGTAGTCATGTTGTTACATAGCGTGCTCAGGTTGTTACATAGCGTGATCATGTTGTTACATAGCGTGATCAGTTGTTACATAGCGTAATCAGATTGTTTCATAGCGTGATCGTATTGTTACATAGCGTGTTCATGTTGTTACATAGCGTGAACATGTTGTTACATAGCGTGCTCAGGTTGTTACATAGCTTGTTCGTTTTGTTACATAGCGTGATCATGTTGTTACATAGCGTGATCATGTTGTTACATAACGTGATCATGTTGTTACATAGCGTGAACATGTTGTTACATAGCGTGCTCAGGTTGTTACATAGCTTGATCGTTTTGTTACATAGCGTGATCATGTTGTTACATAGCGTGATCATGTTGTTACATAGCGTGATCATGTTGTTACATAGCGTGAACATGTTGTTACATAGCGTGAACATGTTGTTACATAGCGTGATCATGTTGTTACATAGCGTAATCAGGTTGTTACATAGCGTGATCAGTTGTTACATAGCGTGATCAGGTTGTTACATAGCGTGCTCAGGTTGTTACATAGCGTGATCAGTTGTAACATAGCTTGATCGTTTTGTTACATAGCGTGATCATGTTGTTACATAGTGTGGTCATGTTGTTACATAGCGTGATCATGTTGTTACATAGCGTGAACATGTTGTTACATAGCGTGATCATGTTGTTACATAGCGTGAACATGTTGTTACATAGCTTGAGCATGTTGTTACATAGCGTGATCTGTTGTTACATGGCGTGATCATGTTGTTACATAGCGTGATCGTGTTGTTACATAGCGTGATCATGTTGTTACATAGCTTGATCAGGTTGTTACATAGCGTGATCGTGTTGTTACATAGCGTGATCAGTTGTTACATAGCTTGAGCATGTTGTTACATAGCGTGATCCGTTGTTACATGGCGTGATCATGTTGTTACATAGCGTACTCAGGTTGTTACATAGCGTGATCATGTTGTTACATAGCGTGATCATGTTGTTACATAGCGTGATCAGTTGTTACATAGCTTGATCAGGTTGTTACATAGCGTGATCGTTTTGTTACATAGCGTGATCGTGTTGTTACATAGCGTGATCGTGTTGTTACATAGCGTGATCGTTTTGTTACATAGCGTGGTCATGTTGTTACATAGCGTGAACATGTTGTTACATAGCGTGATCATGTTGTTACATAGCGTGATCATGTTGTTACATAGCGTGATCAGTTGTTACATAACGTGATCAGTTGTTACATAGCTTGATCGTTTTGTTACATAGCGTAATCAGGTTGTTACATAGCGTGATCATGTTGTTACATAGCGTGATCATGTTGTTACATAGCGTGATCATGTTGTTACATGGCGTGATCATGTTGTTACATAGCGTGATCATGTTGTTACATAGCGTGATCCTGTTGTTACATAGCGTGAACATGTTGTTACCTAGCGTGATCGTGTTGTTACATAACGTGATGAGTCTGTTACATAGCGTAATGCATGTTGTACAGGTCTATACAGATCACCAAACTTTAATTCAGGAGGTAAAATTTCGTCGAAATGTAGATGACAGGGGCGCGTCACGATGTTGAACGACCCGAAATCTGGAAATGTTAGGGACAACCCGCTGTGTGGATGACTAGTGTTTCCAGAGAGCATCCTTTTCCAGTAATGTTCCCAGAGAGCATCCTTTTTTCCATGCTCGCACTCGCCATGTTCTGGTTACGTGTCGTTGTAACGTAATGTTACGCTGTTAGGATGGTTTAGTATACATGACAGGCAAAAGGCTGGGTCCATGCCCTTAAAGATTTGAACCTGAGGTCTGTCCCATTCAACCTGACGTCTACAGGCTCCGTGAACAATAGTTGTCTAGATGACTAATGTTTCAAGAGAGTATCCTTTCTCCCTGCTATGCATTGATCGCAATTCCCTCCGTCGTCCTCATCCTGGATATATACATAGGTGCGTGTTATGAATTCATTCATTCGCTTTTAATTCCTTCGAGCGTTAGCATTCACGTATTCATTTAATTTCTTTTAGTTTTAGCATGAACTACTGCCCGGGAAAATCTGTGCAACTGACGAATGAGAAACACGATTTTTCATACATTACACATGGAGGAAAACGCGTTATTAGATGCTGTGTATGCGGGCGGATTTTTAAGAATCGTTCTTTGTCAAGATTTAAGTTTCATAGAGCAACATGTTATACTGAATCGACTCTCTCACCTGCACTTGAAGATCCGAAGATGTATAGAGGGGAATGTTATACCGGATCAAGCCTCTGTCCTTCACTGGAGACTACTGTTGGTGAAAAATCTGGATACATCGGAAGTTGCAAGAATATGAAATCTTCAGATGATGATGATTCAGTGATATCAACGCTTGAAAATCCGAATAGACTAGTAAATATATTGAGGTTACTAATTGCGTCGAGGGATGCTGGTAATAATAGTCACACACAAGAGATTGAGGAAATTATAAGTAAGCTGAAAGCATCTAAAGTTATAGCATGACAGGATCGAGAAATTGTGTTAATCAATTACTGCCATGGTTAACAGGAACTTTGAAATATCAAAAAACTTGTACTTATAAAATACATCATTCAGACATTGTTGAGATGTTTAGTTTTTTTACTGATAATGCAGGTCTCTTTCTGTGTGATGTATATGATTATATAACTGAGTGTTTAGAATGTCTAGACTATCACCTTTGCCTTTAGGAAATATGTATGGTTTTTTGTAAAGTAATGTAATAGGATAATGTTTATAAAAAATAAATGTTGTCTGCATTACTTTTTGTAAAGTGATATGTTTTTTTACATGTATTCAGTTAAACTGATTTTTAAAAATTGGTTTACATGAATGTTGTTTATCTTCTTTTCCAACCTAGAATTGTATTCATTTGCAATTTATTTCCATGTCTCTTCCTTACGCTTAGCAGAGCTATCAGTCATTTTATTTTCAAGACTAATTTGTGTTCCAAAACAATGTCGGTCATATATCTTTCTCTTCTTTCTTAAAATTTGCTGCCTGAGTCTTTTTATTACTTTCGTCCTTCTCCATTTTGCAATTTGTTTATGTATCAGAGACGAATGAAAGTTGAATGGCATTAGCAATTGTGAATTGATTCAATACAATTGCAGTGATCTGAGATTAGTGAATAATGAATAACGTTTATTTCTCAATACTCGATACATAATTAAGTTATATACTTTTAGACTATAATAATATTTGAAAATATTTGGCTATTTACACTATAAATTCACTTCTTTGTTGTTTGCCTATACTAATCTATGGTCTCAGTACATACAACTCCTGGTTTTCTATGTATCGACGACCCTCTGTCTACTTGTTTATGTTTCATTATATATACCTTTATTTTTTTAATGTGCCATATGTATGATTTCCTGTGTTACGTCTTGTTACGTGTTTACGTTAGATGATAGACAATGAGAAGATCCAGAACAAACAAGGTGGGAATAGGTTAGGATGTATACTTCACTGTAAACCGATATACTGTTTGTCCCTCTCCGTCTCGCGCACTACTGTTTAACAAATATAAAGTTTGTAAGGTTTAGAAAATAAGTATATAAAAGTGTTGTAAGGCTGGATGAGAAAAGTTTTATAATCGAATTACTCTCTATATTACAGTATAAACCTACATTCCTCCTCCTTCAATCTCTGTCTATCATTGTATCTCTCCCGTTTTCCATATTTCTCCCATATAAACGTATACTCTAATCCTCAAACCATGTCTAGACTAGCACCTCTCCTCGTATGCCCTAACGCTCTCATATAAATGCATTTTCCTCCTTGAAGACTCTCTCAACCTAGCACCTACCTTCGTTTTCCCTATATTTTCCCATATAGACGTATACTCTCTCATTCAAACCTTCCCGACTAGCCTAGCACTTCTCCTCATATTCCCCTACCTCTCTCATATAAGATGCATTCCCTCATTCAACACCGTCTAGCCTAGCATCGAACCTCGTATTCCCTATCTCTCGCATATAAACGCCTACTCCATCATTCAAAACTCCTATCCTAATACCTCTCCTCGGTTTGCTATATCGCTCATATTCTACCCTTCAAGTCCTGTTTAGTATAGCATCTTTCCTTGTGTTCCCTATCTCTCTCGTATAAAGCATATCCCTCCCTCCTTTAGCATCTGACTAGCCTAGCATCAGCCCTGGTATTCCCTATCTCTCCCCTATAAATACTTCTATCTAGAGACCTAATGTTTCAGGAGAGCATCCTTTCCCCTATAAAAGTTTATTTGGTGTCTTTATCTTAATTAGTTTAGGAGTTATTAAATTTATAATTAAATTACATTTTATCGGTATTCGAACCCTGGACACCAGAACCAATATTATTTACAATATTAGTTTGATATGTTTAAGGGTGCTGTATGCATTTACAGCATCAATCTAAGTGATATATTCTAGAGTATAGAGAAAAATAAGTAAGTGATTGAAAGATCGGGATTCGAAGTAAGGACAGCTGATTGAAAATTATATACAGTATTAATTGCCCCTCATAGGAGCTATCAATCATGCTTTGGTCAATTCCTCTACCTCTCTTAGTTTCTGAGATAATGACGATTTAAACATTAGGCTCGAACCCAGAACGTCAGGTATCTAATTACACATCCACAAGATACTACCTAGTAACATAAACGCAATAAAGTTTATTTGGCGTCTTTATCTTAATTAGTTTAGGAGTTATTAAATTTATAATTAAATTACATTTTATCGGTATTCGAACCCTGGACACCAGAAACAAAATTATTTACAATATTAGTTTGTTATGTTTAAAGGTGCTGTATGCAGTTACAGCATCAATCTAAGTGATATATTCTAGAGTATAGAGAAAACATAAGTAAGTGATTGAAAGATCGGGATTCGAAGTAAGGACAACTGATTGAAAATTATATACAGTATTAATTACCCCTCATAGGAGCTATCAATCGTGCTTTGGTTCACTCGTCTACCTCTCTTAGTTTCTGAGATAATGACGATTTAAAATTAGGCTCGAACCCAGAACGTCAGGTATCTAATTACACATCCACAAGATAATACCTAATAACATAAAGGCAATAAAGTTTATATGGCGTCTTTATCTTAATTAGTTTAGAAGTTATTAAATTTATAATTAAACTATATTTTATCGGTATTCGAACCCTGGACACCAGAAACAAAATTATTTCCAATATTAGTTTGATATGTTTAAAGGTGCTGTATACAGTTACAGCATCAATCTAAGTGATATATTCTAGAGTATAGAGAAAAATAAGTATGTGATTGAAAGATCGGGATTCGAAGTAAGGACAACTGATTGAAAATTATATACAGTATTAATTACCCCTTATAGGAGCTATCAATCATGCTTTGGTTCACTCGTCTACCTCTCTTAGTTTCTGAGATAATGACGATTTAAAATTAGGATCGAACCCAGAACGTCAGGTATCTAATTACACATCCACAAGATAGTACCTAATAATATAAAGACAATAAAGTTTATTTGGCGTCTTTATCTTAATTAGTTTAGAAGTTATTAAATTTATAATTAAATTACATTTTATCGGTATTCGAACCCTGGACACCAGAAACAAAATTATTTACAATATTAGTTTGATATGTTTAATGGTTGTGTATGCAGTTACAGCATCAATCTAAGTGACATATTCTAGAGTATAGAGAAAAAATAAGTAAGTGATTGAAAGATCGGGATTCGAAGTAAGGACAACTGATTGAAAATTATATACAGTATTAATTACCCATCATAGGAGCTATCAATCATGCTTTGGTCAATTCCTCTACCTCTCTTAGTTTCTGAGATAATGACGATTTAAACATTAGGCTCGAACCCAGAACGTCAGGTATCTAATTACACATCCACAAGATACTACCTAATAAAATAAAGGCAATAAAGTTTATTTGGCGTCTTTATCTTAATTAGTTTAGGAGTTATTAAATTTATAATTAAATTACATTTTATCGGTATTCGAACCCTGGACACCATGTACCCAAATATACATTCACAAGAAACTATCTAATGACATTAATGTAATAAACTTTATTTGACGTCTTTATCGTAATTAGTCTCTGAGTTATTAGAAGCTGAATTTGTAATTCGAACCCGGCCATCCTGGTCAACTTGGAACTCGTTGGAGAAGCTGCTGCTTGTTATATCATTTCCATCGCTAAAATCTAAAGTGTTGAGTGTTGGGCAGAGCACTTAGGAAAACAATTACTGACATTGTTCGCTAATGGGGTGAAAGCGTCTCAGCTAATAGAGGTCACCGTTACCGCCAGGCGGAAGTATGTCGTTGATCGCTAATGTATGTAAACAGATCCGGAATGTAAACTTAAAAGCCTATTAATGTGTTGAAAGCGTCTAACATGTTCAGCTAATGGACAAGCGATTTCCCCAGATACAAGAAGGCTGCAGTGTTTCATTACATGACAGACTGTTACCGTGAGCAGACTACTTATACTCAAGCTCCAGTCAACAATTCATTAATCAAAAAACTTAATTGCTCGAGGATGCAATCTGCAGACCTTAGTAATCATAAAAAAAATGTTTGACGAACATTACCTAATTAATTTGCCGAGGGGCGGCAGGACTCGAGAAAACAATTCCATCAAGCCATGACGCCACAGTAGAACGCATGGGGGAGGGGGTAGAACCTGTTAGCACAGATACTGCCGGCATTAGGTGAGCACACAAAGCGAGAGGGGGCGGAGCTAGCGCCACGCGACCGGGCGGCAAATAGTAGCGCACAAAGGGAGGGGGCGGGGCTTGTCGGCGTAGAACAAAGAACTTTATCGCTTGTCGGCATCTCTCTACTGTGCTCAAACCGGCATTATATCTCTACTCATCCTCAATAATCCGGAATAAAAAATGACTTTTAAGCACTAGATGTTGCGCGAAACAAATAATATAAACCACCTGTCTACCCTTTATAGCGACAGCAGCTTTATATAGGAGAAACTGGTGCCATTTTGAGATCGAAGGTAGTAAAAGTCGCTAAAAGAATTGACAAAAGGTCACTAAATCAATGTCGCCAACAATCCTGGATCATTGGGGTTTACCTTCCCAAATCCTACGGCTACCTTTCCGTCGTTGTCCCGCAGCTGCGGCCTTAAAAAACATCCCTCGGCTACGCTTTCCGGCTTAGTATTCTCAACCCTGGGCTACGCTTTGCGGCTTAGGGTCCTCGCAGGTGTTGGGGGCACTCCGCACCTTCCGCTATGTTCGGATTGCCAATGTTGGCAGCAAAAGCAATGTTCATATGATGCCTCGGGTGGGATGCTTGTGTAACTATTTATAATGAACAGAAATTCAAATAAATGTGATAAATGCATTAAAATATGTTATTCGCTGTGTTAATTTGTGCCATACAATACATATATTTGTGTTGTACAATAAAATAATAATAATAATAATAATAATAATAATAATGGAGGTGTGTGTGTGTTTGTTGTGTGTTGTGAGTGACATATACGGCATATACCCTAGGTTTTTTTCCACATTAATCAACCTTGGTACTTGTAGATTAATATACCGGAGTTATTTTCAGCCAGTTGCACTTTAAGCGCTTATAACGTCGCCATTTAAGTGACAAGGTACTCTGAAATGCTAAAAAAAAATCACATTTTTTTGTTTTAGGCACTAATAAAATCTCTATTATTTCCAGTTTCAGAAAACATATACTTTTTGGGGTTTAAGAGGTTTTTAAAACATTTAAATACTATTTAAATGCTAGTTTGCATTCTTTAAAGCTGTCATGCAATCCTTCTTTTTAGAATATTTTGGTATCTTTCAACAATGAACGACCAGCGAACAGTTCAGCAATTAACAAAAGAGGCCAGGACTAAGAGAAGGCAATCTGAAAAGCTGCAGCAATCCAGGAATGTACTGAAGTGTGCAAGAATTTTAATGTTCAAACTTTAAATTCAGTTTTCTCAGAACAACATTTTTGGATACTTAATGCACCTTTTTCTGAGAAAGTATGAGGATAGAGAGCTGAAATTTTCAGCACATGTACACAACACATAGTTAAACTTTCTGAACCACAATCATTTTTTGATAATGTATATTATGATAAGAAAGCAACAACGTTGCACATTTTCCAAATTTTTACTGTTTTGACTTTTCAAATATTTTTTTTCAATTTCTAGTGAACTGATATACATAACTAAATAATTGAAGTTCAGAAAATATCTGATTATACTAAGAACAATCATGCAAAAGTTTGATTCTGTATTACAAGTAGTATCAGAGAAAAAGGTACATGAATTCACATGTTTTAAGAATAAATTTTATTATTTTTCTGCTGAATGAATGAATTTTTACGGGCTCAACTACATAGGCTATCAATGCAAACAACAACTTGAAATAATTGTCATGATTTATAAAATAATTCATAAAAATTTCAGGAAAAACCATTGAGAACTTTAAGAGCAGTGATAATTTAACACACTTAAGGTGTAATTTCCATGTGTTCAGACTACCTTGTCCGCTTAAATGACAGTTATATCTCAAAACACTAAAAGTCGCTTTTCTCATATAGTATTATTTCAACACATGTGAATGTTGAAAATCTCCTTGTGGTGCAAATTTCAAACAATAAGATTTTTGCACCACAAATTCTTAATATGACAATAAATAAAAGTTATGAGTGGAACTTTAAACAAGTACAATTGATTTATGATCTACGGCACCAAGCACTAGTTTATTAAGGGAAGACGGGATGTAGGACGGTCAAAGAAAAGATGGGTACTGCAGTTTTATTGAAATTCTTTGTTGATGGAACGGGCTATAAAAGCCCAATCCTTGAGTTTGAAACAAGTAGTAGTAAATTTGATTATGTATGTATTAATAAAATTGCTTATACCTCTAATATAAAACAGTATGAATAAGAGTAATTTATCATTAATGCTTATTACAATTAAAAATCGTCTAATGACTTTTTTAAAGTGACATTCCTTGGAATGTAAACCATGTTCTGTTACGTTGTAAAACTAAACCGCAAGGAGCCTTTTTGTAGCTAATTAAATTTTTTTCCTGAAAAACAATTTTATGCATTTCTCTAAATATTTGGGTATTGGCTACATATAATGGTGGTAATATTTGTAAAAAATCTGAAGTGTGACATGCACATGACTTTCTCTACTCTGTTTTAAAACTGTTGTTAGAAAAGCTTATTATTCTATTTATTGTTAATTCTGATAAACTTCCATTCACATTTACACATTTGATATAGGATACAGTAGGTAAACCGATTTTCAGAGTTTTAAAAAGCGTGTCGCTATGTGATGGTTTTGAAATTCCATGCTCTTTGCATAACCACGGGGAAAAAAAAACAATAATGACTTCCCAGTTGAGAAAAGTGTTTGAAAATTCAAACCAATAACAAGGAATATCTCGAAGTAGTTAACTTCACAAAAAATGTTTATATGACATAAATTGTGTACTTTAACGAGGTATACATGTTTTGTGATTTTGTCTCTCTCTTACGGTTTACCAGTTATACAAAAGTCATCCAGAATGAAGAGGACTTAAGAGGATATTCTCAGAAAATTCAAGATATGCATTTCATTTTTCATGCAAATATATTAAACTTTCCCGTTGAAATATGCTGTTATCCCACATGAATGCGCACGCACGGACCTTCCGTGAAAACTCGGTATCGAAGTTTTTGGATGGAACACAATACTTCCTGTACTTATAATAGTCAAGTAGTGGAGAAAGTAACAATTAGCTATTAGCTTAAAGAAGCTCCGAATTTGAAATTTTCACAGGTTGGTCTCATTATAATGACAGACACATCAACAGGCCAAAGGTGCCTCTCCACACCAACAGCTACATTGTCGCATTTATTCTTCTTAAATTGACGTTATTATTACCATTATTAAAAGGTGTACCGTGTGGAAGTATGAATATAGAAACATTGTAATATCAGTCTGTAAACGCTTTCAGCAGAAAAAAATTACACAATTTTCGTTACACTAATATCAATTTAGGAAACGGTTAAGGAAAGTATTGTTGAAATATATGAAGAACAGCAATTAATATACATTTTCTGTTATCTTAAGGAAGACGATTAACACAGTACAACATTGGCTGTAGGTACAAGTGACCGCCTCATATGGCCGTGCTCATCATTGGTCTGCTCACTGTTATGTGTTAATATCTTCGGAATAAAAAATATCGTTACTAACACTGTACGTCGTATTTAAATACTTCTTTTTATTATGTGTCTAAATAAAAATAAGGGAGTTTTTCCCTTTATTAAATGCTTAAATAAAATTTAGTTTGTTTTAATGCATTTCCTTAGATGTAAATTACTAAACAAAATATCCTTTTTCCTGTTATTACTTTTCTCGTAAACACTAAATTTTTCTGTATCTGATAGGCATAAAATACTGTATACTTGTTTGATTTTTGCATTAAATGTTTAAGTTAAATTTTTTATTTTTCGAATTATTTCATTCCAAATTAAACAAATGCGTTTAGGTTTTAGTTGTTTTCATAGATATTAAAATTTTGCTGAGAATACAGGAAATGCACGTATTAGTAATTGAACACTACCAGAAAGGTAATGTAGTTCCCGTAATGCAATAACTAATTCGCAATGGCATCGGGGATAGAGCGCACATTCTACTGTGCGGCTGATGCGACGTTAACAGTCAACAGTGATTATCTCATCTATCTGCAAGGGAAAACCCGCCGTTTCCAAATGTCTCTGAATTTGAAAGCGTGTTTCCGCATATGTATGAAAGATACAGCAAAAGTATTCACAATTATCGGTTTGTTTTACTGCATTTCCTAAAATTTAAATTGGTAAATAAAATACTTTTCTTTTTATAGTTTCCTTCTATAAACACTGAATTTTTGGATGATTATTAATTTATGTACGTATTTGATTTTCAATGCACTCGTGGAGATGCCATGTGTATTCCTTTCACCCGGTATAAGCGGTCACTAAGGGTAATGTCTTACGTGGTCTAGGGGTACCTCTAGTCCCCGAGGTCGGGGTTCAAACCCGGCGGAGGGCGATGTGTTCTGTCGAGTGTAAAAATCCTTAGCATGACTTCCTTCGGAAGGAATAAAGCTGGTGTTCTCGTGTCGTAGATTTACGGCACGTAACTGGACCTCAAGCCTGATAAAGAGGCCTCTGAGCAAAATTTCTTGTCATTCACGCCCAATATAGGCGCTTGGTCACACTTTCTATTGCTAAACCACTAATGATGTAATCAATGGAAAGACGGTATGTTAAGGTTGCTTGTAACTTATTTAAATAACGGTTTATCACATCTCTATTATACTCTCTTAAAATTGGGGATGTGGCCTTTGATCCAGTTGTAAAAGTCGAAAGTATTTTGGGAGGAATGTTAATACAGGGTTATTATATACGTTTAATGGAATATTAATTAAAACTGTTTTATGAATTCTGATAAACACCTTCCTGCTCCCCTTAAGGCCCCCTGCCTTGCATTAATGTGTACGTTGAAGTACTCATGGATATTTGGTAAAAATATCAGGGACTTACATATCTTTCTCTTCTTTGGCGATTGTGAATTTCGAAGCACTTTTCCGAAATTGCCTTAATAAACCAAAATGGTTTTGCTCTTAGTTTGGTTATAATTAGCATACAAATGCCAATAGTAAATTGGCTTAAGCTGGAAATGTAGCTGTTTTTACGAAGGGAATTTTTGGGCTGAAGCTTTCTGTAGCAGCAAAGTGTGGGCCAAAGTAATTGGTAGCGAATACACACGAAACTGGTGCATTAACCCAATAAAAAAACGTCACTTATTTGTTGTACCTAGTCCCAAAGCGAGAGAAAAAAGAGTGCATCCATCATTCGTGTTTGAACTGCATTAACTAATTAATTGTTTGAGCGACAACAGACTCTTTGTGCCTTTCGTACTACGTTTGTAACGAACACCTCGGAAAAATCGCACCCCCTACCTCTGTGGGCGGGCCAGGAGTTTATTAAAGCCTCTCAATTCAACTGCAAATTAGCGAGCACTGATTTTATAATTATTTAACAGGTCCTGCGGTAGTCCCATCTCCTCCACGTAGAGGTGCGAAATGCTGTGGCAGGTGTGCTTTGTACTCGGGCCATCCGAGCGATTTAATTATATTATTGCAACCTGAGTTTCGTTTCACACTTGGTGTTCTGCACAAGTGGAAAAAGCTGTTACACAGCCTGGCTTGAGGCTTTTTCATGATGGTATGGAGTTTACACTTTGTGGAGCACTGTAAAGCGACCACATTTTTTTTTTTTTTTTAGAGCAGTTACTGGATTCCAGGCGATTGTTTTCATACTCATATTTAATGTTTTGCTACGAAGTCTACAGTAAGTTGAAGACAGGCTAAATGCAAAAACATAAGCCATGCTTTTTCTTTCTGTTTATGTGCCGCCTTTAACATCTAAGGTCATATTGGCGACTTTAACCTTGCGAACAACTGCTCATCGTTTTACTATCGTGTATTTTTGGGTTTGTTTACGTTGCTGTTTCTTTATAAACATTACATTTACCTCTCACTCATACTTCCAGACTCTAGGGAGGGTGGGGAATAATTCTGGCTAATGAAAAATTCTCCTCCAGCCGGGAATCGAACCTGTGAGCTCTGGATTTGCAAGCTGTCATGCTAACCATCAAACCACAGAGCCAGTCCACCATGCTTTATGAACGATTGGAACATTAGTTTCTCTGCCAGCTATCTATAGTTGGTAAGAGGAAGTATTGTATTCCACCCAAATTATAAAATGTCGAGATTTCAACAAAAATATATGTTTTGAGGATTCCTAAAAAAAATATTTGGAAAACGGTTTGTGTGTGTGTGAACAGCATAACTCAAAATCAAAATGCCCTATGTATACCAACCTTACCGTACAGGATGGTTCAAGCGGTAACATTTGTGGCTCGCATTCATGTCGTGGGTTCGCTTCCCGCGGCCGACCTTCCTGGCCGATGGGTTTTTTTCGGGGCTTTCTCCGGGTCGCTAGACGAATGCTGGGAAAGTCCATTAAATCCCCAGTATTTCTTGTCGCTCAATTTCGCTTCCTTTCTCATTTCACTTCACCTTTCATCTGCTTGGTCTGTTTAGGGTTGGAAGTGTCGGCGGGAGTCTCGGTGTGTGCATGGCAGGGGGAAAATATGCTCTATGCGACCCTTCGTCTCTCGGAATGGGGGCGGTCTTCCGATTCCCGGGTCCCCCATGTACAAGCCCGCGGGGGCGGGGGGAGAGGAGCCGGTTGTACCACCTGCCATCCGATGAGTTTCAATCTGTAAAAAGGTAGAGACCTTGCCCTCAGCCCTGTCGTGCCTCATGGTCCGGGCGCCCTGTGTCTCTTCTCGTCTCATCTCATCCCTCTCTCCCGGGGGCATCCCGTTCTGGTAGGTTGAGGTTCTAAGTCCCCCTCCATACCTAGTCCTACTCCTACCACACTTGGTATTTAAGTTCAACATCTTTCAAAGGTGTGACATGAAGAGTTTAAAAATTATTTCAAAGTACCCTTTCATGGAAGATTAAAAAAGACTCATATTCAAGTGTATCTTGAATTTTCTGGGAATAGCCTTCTTCATTTGGAAGAAGTTTATACAGGTTGGTAGAACTGGTAATCTTTAGGAGATGGACAGAACTCTTTAAATCAAACACAATTTATTTCAGTTCTGTTTTTTATCTTTTACGAGATATCCGTAATTAGCTTTTAAATTTTTCAATTGTTTTAATGTGCAGTCGCTAATCAGTTGTTTCTCGCATTGTTGTGGAAAAAGTATTCAATTTTTAACTCCAGCATATACTGGACCGCTTTTAATCATCTGACTAATATAAAAATAAACTCTAAGAAAAGTAAACTGATCCTATTTGAACATCGCCAAGTGAATAAAGAAGCTGATCAAGACAGCAAGTCAACCTCAAATCTACGTGTAAGGATCCGTTAATCAAAGGACTGATTTTATACAATAAACTACCAATGACTGTTAAATTACACAAAGGAAAGAGATTTAAAAACGAACTTAAAACATACCTAACACACAAATGTTTATATAGGTTAGACGAACTTTAGCTTATTATGTAAATAGAAATCTATTGTAAGGAAATGTGAAAACGTAAATACTATGTACTATACAACAGGTGAAAATTGTAAATCTAGATTCCTTGACAATATCCGAAACTTGTATAAGTCTATGGACAATAAAACCAACTATCTATTCAGAGTCCACTATCCTTCGTTAGCTTCAACAAAATTTGTAATAAAGCTATCTATATCTGCAAAGGATATCTCGATTAACATGAAGTGGATAAAAAAAAATAAGCTTTCGTACCAATAGTTTGTAGAAGCTATCTAAAGTTAAACATAAGGGTGAGAGGTTATGTGAATGTAACACATTAGCTTTTATCTAACGGTAGAGTGCATGACACTATATTAATGTTTCCCAAAGTGAGAGGACGTAGACTACTTACTCAGAAGAATAAGAAAATGTCTGACGAAATGCAGACCATGTTTTCTTGACATTCTCAGCGTGTAAACTAGTTTAAATTACATTATAGCACGTTAGCTGTAATTGCATATAAATGCATGCATTTAATAACGGGATTTTTCAGTATCCACTGTTTTAACTGTGGCTTAAAAATGTTTCATTGTTTGGTTTTTACATCTATTGCACTTAATTCTGCCAAAATGGTCCACGATGCTAACATTCAGCGAAAACAAAATGTGTTGAATAAATTAATCAGTATAGAAATTGTGTTTACTTCTGATAAAGATTAGTTTCACTACTAGTGTTGTTTACAGGTAGCAAAACTGCAGCTCTGCTCGCATTATTGCGTCAGATCTGTAATTATTATGACTCTGCCCTCTGTCTTTCTCTCCCTTGCATTGTCACAGTTTCTCCCTTTCCCCTGCCTTTTTTCTTCCTCCCACTCCCTCTTCCCTCCTATCTCTCCTCTCTGTGTAACGTACATGTCATGAGATATTTTCAAAAAAAAGTGTCAATAAAAACTATAACATAAGTAAAAGGTTTAAAGTACACAACTTATGTTTGCAATGTATTCGGAAATGTACTGTTCGCGTGGTAAGCATTTACGCACGCGAATGATAAAAACTGTTATAACTTCTTAAACATTCATGCTATTGAAATTGTGTAAATATAAACTCTATTAGAAACGTTATGCTTACAAACTCTTGTTATGCAAAATTTACCTCCTCCGAAAAGAAAACATTAAAATACGCGAGATATTTTGATTTTCTGCCTCTTTAGAGCCCCCTCCCGGTTTTGGCATAGTAATTAGGACGCCATACCGCTTGTTTTTACCAAGGTGTGTTGAGTACCAAGTTTTATAATAAACAGGTATCTGTTCTTTCTTGCGTAAAAGGGGGGCCGATCACATAAACACATACATACACACACACGTGAAAATTTTTTTTGGGCATTAGGGTAGCCCATTATGTGAGTTAGGGTGATTTATTCAGCCAGAATCGAAAATTACCGGAAACATTTCGGTTAGTTTCATTACATGCACTAAAATTTCGATTTTTGATAAGAGAATAATGATTAAAAACAAAGAGTGAGAGCAAACTTTTCTCTGCATTTGAATTTAAATTGTATATAATTTTGTCCTGTAAATTAATGTGAGCGAAATTAACACACTTACTTACATGTTATTTAAATTCTTGGTGGCAGCGCTTAAAATGTGAAACGGCAGCTTAGTATTATTACTGCACTGTTGCGAATGTTAAAAATTTACACAGCTTTTTCTACCCATTCTTATGCTATATGTTTTACCAAAACGTATTCTTCTTTCTACTTCATCTTATTGCAGATAAACATTTGTAGAAAAGGTTTCATTATACATTTCATTAGCACAAGAGGGATGTAGGAGACTAAAGCAATAATTGGATATTTTAATAGTGGATCAGTATACTCTGGCTTTGGAGTTACTTGCCAACAGAAGCAAACGAATGACACTTCTAAAAGGTATATATGAAAATTCAAACCAGTAACAACGAATGTTTCGGAAAGCCCAATGCTGCAAAAACTATTTAGTATTTATTGTATGTTTAGACCAGACCTACACTTTTTGTGTAGTAAGTTTGTCTATCCCTTACAGTTAAGCAGTTATACAAAAGTATACAACATTAACTCCGAATGAAAAATTCAAGATATACATTTTACCGTTTAAATATATTTGAATAGGGTACTTTGATTTTTCAAAAATCAAAATAGATCCAAACATTTTACATGCAAAGGGTATTTTTGGCTTGGGTGGGTTTTCTTGAAATCTTCGTGTCGCATCTCTGGTAGATGCTGAACTTAAGTACCAAGTTCGATATTTATTCGACATTGCTGTACACACACACACACACCTTTTCAAAAATAACCTGTTTTTGGATTCAAGGGGCCTCGTGTATTTCCGGGGAAATCTCGATACGAATTTTTTGGCAGAATGCAATTGTTTCTCTACTTATGCTATGCGGACGTTTTAAGATAAGGTCGCGGATCACGTATGCCGAGTACCGAGGTCACTGCAGTACAGCGTGCTACATATATAGCCGGTCTGTGGCCTTACCTTAAAACGCCCGCACTGTATGTACATGGTAGAGTATGTATATAAACAATGTCCATGTAAAGAGTAGTTTGGTTTGGGAGGATTTTCTTGAAAAACTTCGTGTCGCATCCTTGGAAGATGTTGAACTTTACATACCATATTTATCTGACATTTCGTTTTTGAGTCACGCTGATGGCGCGCGCACACATACTGTTATTTAAGAATAGTTTTTTCTTTCTTTAGGGAGCTCAGAATGTTTATTTTCGGTGACATCTCGATATCTAATTTTTAGTGGAATGCAATACTTAATCTATGCTCTATGGGTAAGCGTAGGGGGTGGGCTTGGGTATTGTAGAGGTCATAAGAGTGTGCAATGATAAATCATTTTTAGAAAAGCTATGGAAATAAATACTAACTAGTAGAAAAAGCAGTAGTATTGTCATGTATCAAGTTAGCATTTTTTCGTACACCTTTCAAGAACTAAATAACAATAATAATAATAATAATATGTAGATATATATAGTTATTTTATAAATTTATTTTTGTTTTGTTTCAGGTAAGTCCTCAAGTTACGTTTTCATCTTTGATTTAGTCTTATGATTGGTGAGTACATTTGCAAATTTTCATATTTTTAAAATCCAGTGTAACAAACTGTGAGAATACTCTTACTTAGTATGCTACACATTTGCAATGTGAACAAGGTCTACCATACAACCGCTATACCCTGCGCTCTTGTCCACAGAGGACAGTATTGGCGGTTGAATGTGTTGTGTACACACAGAGTCCCCCGACCATTTAATCGCTGTTTACTAGACCTGAACTACCATTTCTCAATCAAAAATTGTTTAATTGGTCCTCAAGGACCTCATTAGTAGCGAAAGGCAAAATATAACGAAAAACTTAACAAAACATGAAAATATAAAGAATCCCAAAATATACGAAATATACACAGTCCAATAATAAGTTCTGTCATTTATGTTTGTAGCTCTATAACTAAAAATAAATGATTTAATGGTATTATTACATCTTACCATGGTAGTAGAGTTATTATTCTAAACATACTCTGTGTAGTTTCCTACATCAATCAATAAATATGGAAAGTGTGGTAAGAAACCTACTGAAGTTTTTAAGTCGTTAAAACAATTGAACATTTCATTATTTTTTTACCGAACCGTCAAGAGATTCATTGAATCTTCCTCTACTGAAGGTTACCAAAATCTGGCAGACCGCGTACCATAAGAACTTCAGGAGTGGTCAAAGCAGTAAGAGAACGAACACGTCGAAATCCAAAAGTAAAAAATAATGGCCCGAGAGTTAAATGTATCTGCCAAATGCATGTCTCGGATTATCAGAGAATACCTTCATATGGGAGCTTATCGACGGTCAGTGGGACATTTGTTAACCTCGAACTTAAAGGAGATAAGGTATGAAATATCAAAGAGACTCTTACAGTGGCATGCTCGGAATAGTCATGGAAATATCCTCTTCACAGATGAGAAAATTTTCACCGTGGAGGAGAAGTAGAATAAGCAAAATGATAAAATATATGCACGGAGCTCAGAAGAAGCTAAAATATCAGTCCCCGTGTCCAGAGAGAGCACCACCCAGCATCAGTGATGGTTGTCACATCAAGGAGTAACATCTCTCCATTTCTGTAAACGAGTAAAAACGGGAGCCAGGCGGTACCAGGAGGACATCCTAGAGAGAGTTGTGCGACCCTTGAACACCATACTCTTCAATGGAAGCCATTGGTTCGTTCAGCAAGAATCAGCCCCAGCTCACAAGGCTAGAACAACTCAAGCATGGCTCAGGGACCGTGTTCCAGAATTCATTGCAGCAGAAGACAGACCAACATCTCTGGCAGCCCAGACCTGAACCCACTGGACTATAGGTTTTGGGATATCTCCAGTTTGGGATCTCTAAAGCGAGATCTCGTAAAGGCTGCGCAGGAAATTCCTCTAGATGTAATCCATGCTGCAGTAGCATACTGGCATAACAGATTAAGGTCCTGTGTAAAGGCCAGAGGTGAGCATTTTGAATGACTTATTGTGTAAAAAATGTTCATTAATCACTGAATTAAAATGTATGTTATATCTTTTGTGTCTTGTATTTTAAGACATATTGCTTCTTAATCATAGGACAGAACTTATGTTCTGTGTATATTTTAAAACTAAAACATCTTATACTGTCAAGGTTTGGAGCAGGTTCTCTTCATTAGTTTAAACAAAAATAGGCTTTGTAGACTTTTGGCCATATTCAATATTAAAATATAAAATGAAATATAACAAATTACATGGAGTTACACATTTTAATAATTATGAAACCTTTAAACTTAGAAAAAAAAGAAAAATAAGCTATTGGTTCCTTTGTCGTTGCTTAATACTATTTACAATATGCCACTAAAAGCACCGGTTCGCTAAAGTAAAAATTCTTCAAGATTAAAGGACGCTTAATTTCGCATGTGACATTACATAGAGCTGCATATACTCTGCTGCACCTGACTTGCTGAAAACGTGGTGTGGGATTTTTTCAGATGTTTCTTGGAAAGAGCGGCTTGGGTTTTTCTATATGTAGTTTACAGAAACTACCCAAATAGAATATCTGGAAATTTCGATTCATTGCTAACGGAAATTATTTTAAAAGCGAAACATCCCAAATCTTTCAAAATAGTATGAAGTATGATTTTTTTTTGTTACTAGCGTTGAATTCTACGTACTCGAAAACATAAAAATACTTGTTCCCATAATGATAGCAAGTATGATTTAGAATATGAAATTTCATATTTTGCTGTCTCTATTAATGAGGCTGCATGCATCCCACATCACATGTCCCAGCAGGAGAAACATCGCCAATCCGCACCCCGGGATTAAACTCGGGACCCGGATCCCAAGCAGCAATGCATGAAAACACGTGTGGCCACCAAAAATTTTGTAAATGTCCAAATACTAACTTCATACAGAACTTTTTTTTTAATTAAGAACTCGTATTATTAATCATCCCATACAACATACGGTAATTTTCATCCCGTAGAGTCACCTGGGAATGAGTGATACATTCAACATCTCTAGATCGTATTTTTAGCTTAGACTTTGCTGAGGTCAAAGGCTACGAACCCTTTTGTATATCTACCTCGTTATAGAATGGAAGCGACTTGCTGTATCGATCTCAGTGCCCAGTTAATTAAGATCCGGAATTAACACCTTTCTTTGCTTGATTTTATCTGTATACTCTTTTCTACGTCTTTCATTACCTACTTCGTTTCTAAAGGTAATGACAAGCACTTCCACATCTTTCCTAATGTCCATTTGTTTTTACTGTGCACTCTTTCACATCTGAGTTTTGCTCTCACTACAAATGCAGGCGTTTCGTTGACAACTTCCGAAAAGTGTACTGGGGTTTAGATGGTGGCCACTAATTTCTTAATCTTCAGTTTTAATGTTCTAGTTATTTGTTGTATTCTTCTGAAGAACATCTATAATACTGTTATAAAGAAAAACAAAATTATGTATAGGATCGGGCAATTTACTATACTAACCTGATATCGATGGGCTGTTTCCGTAGACTGTAGGACTCGTAAGGGCTCATAAAAATAGCTCATAGAGAGCTATTATGAATATAAAAGAAGAGTAGTTTCAGCACAAAGTAATATATTCTTTTAATGAAACAATATTGAAATAAATTTATTTTGTTGCTGCTACGTATGGAAAGCCAGTTGGAAGAAGATGGTATATTTACGTCATTTGCACCACACTTTGGGCGTCAATTTGAAGAAGATATTTTGTTGTAGGAGTTTGCACCACGCTTTGGGCGTCAATTTTAAGTAGGTTGTATTGAAGGAGTTGTATTATATTTCAACTGTTGGGAGCCGAACTTTAAGTTTGTTTGCAACCGCACATATAGTAAACAGTTTCCGTTAGCCTTCGCCCCAAATGTACTTTCATGTGGCCTTTGCCCCAAGTTTAAAAAAAAAATACCTCTGTATTTTTACTGTTTCTTTAAATATTATATTTATGTTTGCCTCGGCTGCGTCAGTATTATTTTAGAGACATGGATGTCTTGGCAGGGTTGTGGTGCGACTTAAGAATGTAGGCTTACACAGATTATAATTTTACTTCACCCCTTTGATTAATGCTTAATACGAATTAAATAACACTTCACTGATATAGAGCTGTGAGAATCTTGTATAATTACTTCCACTTTTTAACACGTAAACTATTTTTGTCTCACACGAATACGTATTATACTTCTCGAGGACGTGTCTTGCGTCCGGTTAGGAACACTGTTTGCAGGCAACGCGTCCAGTTATGAGCACTGTTTACAAGCAACTGACTTGAATTCCACCGCCTAAATTTGTAAATTTCTGTATTTCAAGTCTATGATTGGCTAATCCTACTCCAATAGAATACCTTCATTTAACTAAAGCTTTTTCTGGTTGTTGATTGACTATTTTTAAACTGTCTCAAAATTTACATTATTGTTGCTCCAATAATGACTAGTAACATTTAAACTTTCAAAATCATTATTGACTCAAGGTTACCTCATTGTTAGCAACTTTTGACCTATTATTCTCACATCTCCTACATTATTAAATTACGTAATACATTCACATAACATTATTACACAGTATACAATAATATAAACATATACAATGACTGTAATATACACTTTTTATATATTATTATACACATATTGATTTTAAGGCGGGCTGTTATATTTTTTATTATATAATTTGACTGATATCATTTAAGTGTTAAAAATACTGCCTCAATATCCTAAGTATAGCAGAAATTGAACCAAGTATCAGACTAATAATAGCGTTTACAAGGCTTTACAATATATTTCCAGTAAATGAAAAGTAAATAAGTAAACATCGTCAACTGTTTTCAGCCCAAGAAAGGCCCACCCTCGCAAATGTCTCAAACGGCGACTTCGTTCACTACCACAGTTCCTTTACTTTTAGTTCAATGTATAGACGTAAAGTTTACATTTTAGGGATAAACTTTTAATAGAGATTACTCTTTTAAGTATTCTCATTACAAACACGTGGCAACAGATTTGTGCTGAAATTATTATTATTGTTATTATTATTATTGTTTATTATGTGGTGATGGTGGTTCTCTATGGGTTGGTTTAATGGTCCTTTATTACGCTTCAGTCTACTGGAAACAGCTCTTCTGTTTATGTTTGATATCTCGTTCCCACCTCTTCTGATAATTCAGAACGAAGCTTCTCAGAGAAATTTGCGCACCCTTTGCCTCTTGGAAAGTTGTTCATTATTTTTTATATGCTCACAGTTGACACTCTGGATTTTATTTAAGGGAATACCAAAATAAGTTTTCGACACACTTTTGTGTTTTTAAGTGTAATAAAATATTGACGTTTGATCGTTTGAAAAACATCATCTTGACCTTTTTATGGACTCTTAATTATTTAAAGTCTGCGAACTGGTTTTTAAATAGAATAATCTCGCTTTGCTTACTATGAGAATATCCCTTGCCACGCAGTTTTTACTAAATTACGTAGAACTTTGTAAATAGGCAGCTAAATAAGATATATTAATAGTTGCGGTAACATTTGCTTGCAACAACATTCATAATTAAAATTTTGAGAGAATGTAGTGATTAAAATAGCTGATTAAGCTAGAACAATTCTGTTAATGCGAGAACAGAAGTGAAGAATAATAACTTTTACTTTCAGATCTGTAAATAATCATATAATATAAACCTGCAACGAATTAGGTAAAAATATATAAAACCTATAGTCATTAATTGAAATGGGAATAAAAAACTCCTTTCCATAGAAGACTACAGATCTACGCAGATATAATAATAATAATAATAATAATAATAATAATAATTATAATAATAATAATAATAATAATAATAATAATAATAGCAACCTTTGTATCAGAATAGTTCATTTTCCCCTTCTGAGTAAGAAGTTCGTGGCTCTTCCTTGTAATCCCTTATGTTCTCCCATAAGAGAGAAGGTACCTAGGAAGGGACGACTGTAGTTTTGGGAACCACTGATCTAGAATGATACACTGTTATTTTACCACAGCGAGCCTCTTCCCCTCACGTGAACTTTTGACACGCTATATCGGCGGAAGAGACACACACAAACTTACACGTCACCGGAAGCGAAAGAGCTCGACGTTCAACTTGTTTGTGAGGACACTAGAGCCAAACAGGTCACAATGCAACGGGCATGTTTAAATTTTAAACTGTTGAGTGTTTATGTGTGACCCGTGCACACTGTCGAAGTCGACCTCGCAGTCCATTTCGCCGAATATTTCCTCTCAAGCCGTTCAATATTTCAGCACCTTATAAATAAATATTCGACAGACGATGGCAGGTAAGTCCCAGAAGCATGTACAAAAGAATGTCATAGAGAAAATGGACAATAAGGCACCTCGACAGCCAAAAACGGAATTGGCTTTCCAGTGCGCATGTAGTGAAATATTCTAGTGATTGATAAATACCCAGCAACGCATTGTGCCTGAAGCTGCTAAGATGCTGGAGGTCATGGCACCCAAAAAGAAGTCTGTTGCGTAGCGGTCGTACACAACGTTACCGATGTATCTTACTAACATGGTTTCGTTAATATGCACTATATTATGCGCAGGAATGTGGAAAATAAATCAATACCAATCCGTGCTGGGCTTGAACTCGTGGAAAGAAAAAGAAGCATGTAACTTACATTAACTATTCTTACAAAAGTTTATTCTTCTGTTTCTTGGTAATCGAGATAAACTTTCGTTTATACATATATTATACACATTTATACGTATCGTTCTAGATATAAAAAGGATACAGTTAGCTAAAGCGATAGTCATAGTTTTAATACGCGGTTGACTATGTGATGGGTTTGAAATTCCATGCTCCTTGAAGGACCACGAGAAAAACGTAATAGCAACCTACCACTTGAAAAGGGTGTTTAAAGATTCAAACCGATAATAAAGAATATCTTGGAAATGGTTAACGCCACAAAATAAATTTGATCAATTGTTTTCTTTCACGAGATCAATAATTTTTCTGTAGTAAGATTTTGTCTACCTCTTGCGGTTTACAGCTATACAAAATTCATTCAGAATGAAGAGGACTTCATGGGCTATTCGCAGAAAATTGAAAGATGAATTTTATTTGACGTGCAAATATCTTAAACATATATTTTATTTTAATCAAAGTCGTTATAGCAAATTTTGAGAAAACCAAAAGCAGCGAAATATTTTGCATTAAAAGGGTAGTTTGGGGTGAGGGAATTTTCCTGAAAATCTTCATGTCACCGAGCGGGATGGCTCAGGCGGTAATGTTTGTGACCCGTATTCGGGAGCTCGTGGGTTCGATTCCCGAAGTCGACCTTCCTTACTCATGTTTTTTTTTTTGGGAGGTTTCTCCGGGTCGCCAGGTGAATGCTGGGAAGGATTATTACATCCCGAATTTCCTGTTCCTTCATTTCGTCTCCATTCTCATTTCACCTCACCTTTCATCTTCTTGGTTTATTTCTGAGTTACAAGTGTCGACGGGGAAGTCTTGGCGTGTGCATGGCAGGGGAGAAGGATGCTCTGAGTGAATTCTCGTCCCCCGCACTGCGAGCGGTCTCCGGGTCTCAGGCCCCCAGAGGATGTGTAAGCCTATAAGGGTAGAGGGGAGCCGGCTGCACGAGCTACCACCCGGGGAGTTCAAATCTAGGGAGCCCACCGTCTGTCGTGCCTCCTGGTCCGGCCGCCCTCAGTCTCCTCTCACCTCATCCTTTTCTCCCGGGGGCACTCCGTGAGGGACCTAGGTACAAAAGATCTGCATAGGTCTCGCTCCGCAAGTCCCGCACCGCTTCTAATGCTATCATGTCGCAACCTTGGAAGATGCTGAACATGAATACCAAGTTTGGTATTAAACCGACCTTTTGTATTTTGAATTATGCTGTTCACAAACATACAAAATGCACACACGGACCTTTTTCTAAAAATGATTTATTTGGATTCAGGGAGCCTCAAAAGGTGTATTTCCGGTGAAATATCGATATCGAACTTTTGAAAGGAATGCAATGCTTGCTCAACTATTACAGATAAGTAGTAGATAAAGTAAAAATCTGATGTGTTGCACTCACTTTGACTTTCTCTATTCTTGTACAAACTATTTTTACAAACGCATATTCTCATCTACTTCATGTCAATCGAGATACGCATTTGCAGAATCTTATTTCAAATTTTCTTATAGGTGCAAGGAGAATGTGGTAGGCTTTAAGCGATAGCCAAATATTTTAAGAGCTGGTTGCTATGTGGAGCATTCCATTCTCTTTGCATATCTAGGACATAAAAAAAAACAACTAATTCCCATTTTGAGAAAAAATGTAAATATTGGAAAATTCTGACAAATAACAAGGAATATCTGGAAATGGTTCACTGGACAAAAAAAAATGTATATGACTTAAATTGTGTGTTTTAGAGAGATCTACATTTCTTTGTGTAGTAAAATTTTATCTATCTCTTACGGTTTAACAGTTATGCAAAAGTCATTAGAATGAAGAGGGCTTTTGGGGACATTCCCAGAAAATTCAAGATATGCATTTAATTTGTCATAAAAATATCGTAAACATATGATCTTTAAATCAAAATCGTTAGCCATTTTTGAGAAAATCAAAAATTTCGAAAAATGTTCCATGTAAAGGGTGGGCTGGAGTAAGGTGATTTTCTTGTAAATCTTTGTGTCACATCGTTGAAGGATACTGAACCTAAATACCAAGTTTGGTATTTATCCAACTTTTCGTTTTTGATTTATGCTGTTCACAGGACCTTTTTCCAAAATTGGTTTTTTTTTGGATTCAGGAGGCATCAAAACATGTATTTCCGGTGAAATCTCTGTATCGAATTTTTGGGTGGAATGCAATACTTCCCCTACTCACTATACATAGTAGAGACAGTAAAAATGACGCTAAACATCTGGAAACATTGTGTATATTAAAGCTTTTAGAGAATTTAAACACACAAACGCTCCTGCAATAGTTAATGCAGCAAAAAGTCGTATAAAATATATTTGTAATTTTAAATAATCTTGCGCAACAATTAAAGCATGTGTTGTTGTAGTAAGAGATGGGTTCAGCGTTGATCTGCATGTTATCTTTAACTTCTTCCTTAAGGATTTTTCTAATTGAGGAACAACCATCATCTTGCTTTTCAAACGTGGTGCAAGGAAATGGGCGCGGTTGATAAATATTTTCCAAGAGTGTTTTCTACGAAATACAGCAGAATAGCTCTCTTATAAGGGGACCGATTTCCCAAAAGCCAAAGCTTTTTGAATTGTTTGCCACATCTTACGCAATATAAAGAAGTACGGCTGCAAAGTTGGCTACATATATGTTAAGTTGTTCTGGATTATGCATTTTAAAACACAAAGTATTTATTTAAAAAACGGATGTGATACATTCACTTGACTTTCTCTACTAGCTATTCTTTCTAAAGCTTATTTTTCTACCACAATTTAATCCAAATAAACTTTTGCAGAAATAGCTACATTACACATCTCGTTATAGATACACAGAGAACAGCGACAGTCAAATATTTAAAAGCTGGTCGCCACTGGCCTTAAAATTCCATACGGTTTCCGTCGCGAGAAACACCTGAATGTTGAAAGGAGAATGTTTAACAGACTGACCAAAAATGAAGAATTCGAACGTTTAATAACGAATATCTCAGAAACGGCTTATACCTCAAAAACTTATTTTAAATAAATTATGTTTTTTAAACAGATTTACATTTTTACTTTCTCTACTACGTATAGTAAGTAGGGGAAGTATTGCATTCCACCCAAAAATTCGATACCGAGATTTCACCGGAAATACATGTTTTGAGACCTCCTGAATCCAAAAAAAGCATTTTTGGAAACATGTCCGTGTGTGTATCTGTGTGTGTGTGTGTGTGTGTGTGTGTGTGTGTCTGTGTGTCTGTGAACAGCATAACTCAAAAACGAACAGTCGGATAAACACCAAACTTGGTATTTAGGTTCAGTATCTTCCAGAGATGCGACATAAAGGTTTTCAAGAAAATCCCCCCACCCCAGACTACCCTTTACATGGAACATTATTCGAAAATTTTAATTTTCTCAAAAATGGCTCTAACGATTTTGATGAAAATATCATATGTTTAAGATAATGTCATGGGAAATGAAATGTATATCTCGAATTTTCTGGGAATGTCTCCAAAAGTATTCTTCATTGTGAACGACTTTTGCATAACTGGTAAACCATAAGAGATAGACAAAGTTTTACTACACAAAAAATGAAGATCGCGTTAAAATACACAATTTATGTCATATACATTTCTTTTGTTGAGTGAACCGTTTTCGAGATATTGCTTGTTATTCCCTTAAATTTTCCAATACTTATAGTTTTTTTTCTCAAATTCGTTATTCATTTTTTTATGTCCTGGACATGCAAAGAGAATGGAATGCGCCACATAGCAGTCAGCGTTAAAATATTTGACTATAGCTTAAAACCTACCATATTTCCCTTGCATCTACAAGAAAATTAGCAATAAGATTGACAGCTCGATATCTCGATTAACATGAGGCATATGGAGAATAAGCATTTGTAAAAATAGATTGTAATGGAGTAGAGAAAGTCATGTGAGTGTAACACATCAGATTTTTTTGTGTAGAACGTTTTTGTATATCGCTTAACGTTTACCAATTATACAAGATTGTTCAAAATTCTGTTCCAATAAGGAGTACTTCATGGACTATTCCCCGAAAATTCAATTAATATGTTTTATTTGTCCTGTAAATATCTTTAATATAAGGTATTTCAATCAAAATCATTAGTCATGTTTTAAAAAATCGAACATATCGAAAAATGTTCCATGTAAAGGGTAGTTTGGGAGGGGGAATTTTGTTGAAAATCTTCGCGTCGCATCTTTGGAGAATACTGAACCTAAATACCGAGTTTGGTATTTATCCGACTTTTCGTTTTTGAGTTCTACTGTTCGCACACACACATATACACGTCCACCTGCGCGCGCGGACATGTTTTCAAAAATGCTTTATTTGGGTTCAGGGTGCCTCAAAACATGTATTTAGGTGAAATACTGAAAGTAAAAATGCTCCTGACAAAGCGATTTTCGGCTGGCCTCGTAGCTCAGTCGGTAGAGCACCTGCCTGCTGCGCGGGGGGTCCGGGTTCGATCCCCGGCTGGGGGTGGGAATTTTTCTTAAACCAAGGTTTTTCCCTCCCCAGAGTCTGGAAGTCAAAATGAAAGCGTGAATGTGTGTATGATTTAATGAATAAAAGCCAAAGTTTACCAGAAATTCAAAGACAATAATATGTTTCAAGGGAAAAGGCCGCCGATAAGACTATTGTATTTAAAGGCGGGATATAAATCGAAGTAAAGAAAATGCAATTTTCGTAATTTTTAAACACAATTTCGTATTTGTTTTCCTTTACTAGAAAATAAGTTTGCTAATAAGTTTATTTAATCGCTTGTTTAAAAAGTAATTTTTGTTCGATTGCGAAATTTGTTCTTTGCAAAGTATGTATCTATGTGTATATAAATATATGTGTAGATATATACACCCTATATATAAACATATATATGCTTATCAAACTTGGGGTGCTTAGGTATATTTTATAACATAGTGTATCTTTTTACTTAAAATTCATTATTTAGAAACTGGTTAACATATGTTATGCAGATTTTCAAAACATTTCTAGAAATTTTGGGAAAAAGTGAGAAATTTCAGCACAAGCCACAAATACGTTACCACACCCTCCACTCTATGCTCTCAAATATTCACCTAATTTGCTCATTATCACTTCAATAACAAAAATATTTACCCGAAAACATGCCCAGAGATCGGACTTTATAAGAACTTAAAAATTTAAACTATAATTTTTTAGAATTTTTACGCAATTGGTCCACTTAAAGGCTTTCACTGTTCTCCTCTCTCTCTCTCTCGATCTCTCTGGTTTAAAGAACAACACTTTATACCTGTTCCATCGGGTTATGATATTCTTGTTATAGGAATTTCCACAGCAATGAAAGATATTTATTGGGCACTTTAAAGCAGTTTGAGGGCGTTTTTTTTATTTGTTTTTTACTTTCTCTACTACGTATAGAGTAGGGGAAGTATTGTATTCCACCCAAAAATTCGATACCGAGATTTCACCGGAAATACATGTTTTGAGACTCCCTGAATCCAAAAAAAGCATTTTTGGAAACATGTCCGTGTGTGTGTGTGTATGTGTGTCTGTCTGTCTGTCTGTCTGTCTGTCTGTGAACAGCATAACTCGGAAACGAACAGTCGGATAAACACCAAACTTGGTATTTAGGTTCAGTATATTCCAAGAATGCGACACGAGGTTTTCAAGAAAATCCCCCCACCCCAGATTACCCTTTACATGGAAGATTTTTCGAAAATTTTAATTTTCTCAAAAATGGCTCTAGCGATTTTGATAAAATATCATATGTTTAAGATATTTTTATGACAAATAAAATGTATATCTTGAATTTCCTGGGAATGTCTCCAAAAGTATTCTTCATTGTGAACGACTTTTGCATAACTGGTAAACCATAAGAGATAGGCAAAATTGTACTATACAAAAAATGTAGATCGCGTTAAAATACACAATTTATGTCATACATTTTTTTTGTTGAGTGAACCATTTTCGAGATATTGCTTGTTATTCCCTTAAATTTTTCAATGCTTATTTTCCCAAATGGGAATTCGTTATTCATTTTTTTTGTCTTGGATATGCAAAGAGTATTAATCTGTGGCAAAGAGAATGGTGCTGCACCTAGCAACCAGCTATTAAGATATATGTCGATGCTTAAAGGCTGCTCTATTTCTGTATTGCCCTTGCAAATACAAAACAAGGAGAACTTAGTACGCCTTAAGCCATAGTCAAATATTTTTAGAACTGGTCACTATGTGTAAAATGTAATTCTCTTTGTATGTCAAAAGATCGTTTCTGCAAATGTTTATCCTGATTAATATGAAATAGATGGAGAATAAGAGTTTGTAAAAATACTTTGTACAAGTGTAGAGAAAGTCATGTGAGTGTAACACATAAGAATTTTTTTCAATATATTAATATCAATATTAAAATCGTTTTAACTTAGGTTAAGGCTTCATTGCACGATACAGTATACACATGTAAATGTTGATGTCGGCAGACTTCCTGACGATAGAAACTGCTTTTGTTAAATTACAAGATCAGCACTATTTCTAACGGTAGTAATACAAGCTTTGAAGCCAGAGCGGGAGTTTGCTGAATACTGATCAGTAATTATTATGACGTCGCCGTCATGGGTTACTTGTGTCTCATTCGAAACGGTGGAAGGAAAAATTCAACACAAGAAGCAAGCATTGATCAGTAGAATTTATTTTCACAAATACAGAAAGGAAAACCAGATTCATATAGAGAATTTTGGATGCTAACTCCAATATCTGTGGTCTACTATTTTTTTTAGAGTGTTTAATGATGTTACATACTGCACCACAGACGGTGAACACTGATGATATATGAAACGAAATAATTGGGAAACGAAATTTAGGAAGGAAGTGTATCAAGCCTAAGTTTAGGTTACCTCTTCCGCATCTGCCAGTTATGAGGACTACGGAAAATCTGCAAGAAAACCCAGTCAGGGAGGACTCCAGTTCAGAGTCCGCGCCTTAATACGCCGGCTACCCATGTGATTCGGACTACTTGTGTATCTTTCGTTTACCTGTTTCCCTTTCTGTCTGCTTTTACCTCTTTGCACCGTATCTCGCAAAATTGTTTTTTCATAACTTAGTCATAAAATTCTTGTTTTCGTGTATAGTAGGGTTAAAATTTTATTTGATGAAATTTATAATATTTTATGTTAATTCTCAGTAAAAGACGACAGAAAGAAAAAAATATTCACGGAGAAAAGTTTAACTTACAGTGTACAAATAATGAAAGTTTTCTGTAGGTAAAAACCTGTTTAAATTAGAAGTTTCATTCTACTCATATTTATCTATGTTGCATAGATTTGGCGTCATTTAAATAGAATGGTCATTAAAATGAATAAACGAGTGAAATACAGGGCGGATTAATAATTCCATGACTTTGACGAGAGATAGCGTTCTAATCCTAGGTTTCTTGTTTTCACCCAAGTATTAGTCTATTCTGGGTATAATGCAGATATTCGTCGTCATTTGTTTCTTAGAACATGTTGAGAGCGTCTAAAATAAGCAGATGTGTGTTGCTGCTTAGAAAATGGAGAAAAAGTAAATTTCGTGTTCTGATAAAGCACTACTTTTTGCGTGGTAAGACGGTGATGGAAAGGGAAGAAAAGCTGAACAAGTATTATGGGGACTCTGCTCCATCACATGGCATGGTTCACAAGTGATTCACAGAATTTCGATGTGGCCGTTCAAGCGCAAGAGATACCGTGCGCACAGGACGGCCGGTTGAGGTCACAACAGAAGAAATGGTGAAAAAGTTCAGGATATTGTTTTGGAAGACCGCCGAGTGAAAATCCGTAAGGTAGCCAAGACCGTAAACATCTCGAGTGAACGGGTGTATAACATTCTGCACGAATGTTTTAGTATGAGAAAGCTGTCCATAAAATGGGTGCCGCGTCTCCTCACAGTTTAGAACAAGTGGAATTGTGTGATCATTTCACATGGCTGTTTGAAAAACTATGGAAGCTGTCTTTTGGGATCCACAAGGGGTGTGAGACATCCACTACCTGGAAAAGGGTAAAACGATACAGGTTCATATTATGCCGCAATGCTGGATCAGTTTCACAAGGAAATGTTAAAGAAACGACCCCATTTGGTGAGGATAAAGCTCTCTTTCACCAAGATAATGCATCCGCATACAAGTCAGGCATTGCCATAGCAAAATTTGTCCAGTGAACACCTGGCAGAAACCTCATGTTTTGCAGACTTCGAAAAATCATATTTTTATGGAAGGGTTAAAAAAACTGGGAAAACGTTGGGCAACGTATATTGAATTGAAAGGACACTATGTTAGGAAATACAATTGATTTTTTGGAAAAAATTGTTATCTTCTTTAAACAGTCACTGACTTATCAATCCGCCGTCGTAAATCCATCTTGTACATCGGAAATGATAAATATGGCTGTTATTCATGATAAGGTTTGGAAGGCGTGGGGACAATAATATCAACCCGGCAGCTTGATCCGTGCCCACAACATAAGAGGTAAGAATGTTAAGCCTTGAGGTGTTACTAACTGTATGGCCCCCATTGAAACCACGATTATCAAACTTGACTCGTCCATGTGCCTATGCAAATTATGAAATAATACTTATATTATTTTAATACTCATCGTTGCGAATTTTCGTAAACATCAAAATGTATCAAACATTATACTGATGAAGTGTTACTATGTAATTTATTTTGGATAACTTAGTAATAATTAAAGTTTTCAAATGTTTGCCTTTATGCCCCATCACAAACCCCTTTTTTATCCCCTCGTGGAAAATAATCAAGATGTAAAACCGCCTTTACTCTAAACTCAACGTAACGCGTATGTTACACGAATTTTCATGTAACTGGGACATTCTTGTGCGAAAATACATTAAGAAACTGACCATGTATATTTAAAGTGCTGCGTTGAATTCAGGGAGTACAGTGAAATCTCGATGTCGAATTTTTGGGTGGAATGCAAACTTCTACAAAAAACAAAACACACACACACACACTCTCACATATACTAAGGAGGGAGAAGACGAAGAAGTGTGTTGCGTATACGAATATCAAATTTTAAGTTTTTGCCATATGAAAAATTTGGTGAGAATTGGTTTAAGGGAGTGGATTTGCATTGTACAAATATGCAGATAGCAGCGGCCTTTATATTAATCTATGAAAGTCGTGTAACAACGCTGGAAGTAAATACACACAGGCAGTATGCTGGGGTTAAAATAGTGTTATACGTAATTGATTATAAGAAGACTTTCTAAAAGTGATGTCCAGTTGATTTTAGTAATACTTGGTCAACGTTTTCTAATTCACATTACTCGGCTCTGATGTGTTGGCCGTTGAAACGTTTTCGGGAAGATTCCTTTCCGTCTTCAGCGTGGGATGTTGACTGACCCCTGTCACTCACTACACAACCCCTGTCCATATGCTCTGTAGACGGTGAAACAGCTGTCCTCTGTTGTGAGAAGTTCATACTTGATATGTTCTGCTTCTATTTTCCTGGTATGACTCGGCTGCCCTCTGTCGTTGTAGATGGAGAACTCCTCTGTCCACTTCCTGTCTTCTACGAGCTGATTAGATAAATTGCACTAAGGAACCAAGAGACAGAATTTCAAAATTCAAAATATTATCAATATTCTGGTGAATGGTTATTTTCTCCCATATATCCATTTGAAGGAATCTGGATGGCTTTAAGTAGCTCAATTTCTCGACCTATTTCATGATTTGAAATCCAAAAATGATTAGGAAATGCAGACTTATCTATTTGTTTTTAATTTAATGTTTCTTTTTTTGTTTTTAAATTTATTTTTGTTCTACCTTTTCCCAATCTTGAAATAGGTCGAGATGGGAAGGAATCTCCCCGAAAACGTTTCGGTGACCAAGAACATCAGAGCTGTGTGATGTGAATTAGAAAAAGTCGATCAAGTATTACTACAAAGTGTTATATGTATCAGCGTGATAGGAAATACCGGTTTTCTAGTAAGTTTCATGGAGATTTTGTTGCCTTACATGCTTGTTTGCTTCATTAATACAGCGTTTATAGCACAATTAATCTCTAACTAGCATTTAATTTATTAGTAGAATTAAGTGTTGAAGCTTAAGGCAGGAAACTGTAACTTCCACAAGTGTTTTTAGTTTCTGTTCCGCTGCCTTTGGAGGAAGCAAGATGACAAAATGGGTTCCGAAATGCTTCTTGTCAGCTTGGCCTCGTATATAATTAATGCAGTTAATTACCGGTTTTTATGTGAAAACGGGTAACTTAGTGGTTGGCTAGAAACTTAATGGGTCGTATTTGGACCGACGGGGCATTAAATAGAGAGAAGGGTTGATCTTAATGGTTTACGTGGATAAAGGGGATTGTGTACATCCTCCACATGACTGATATCTAGAGCAACGTCATTTCTGAGACGGGGGACTTGGCGTAAGTCCGAAACCTCAGGTTCACTTCTCTGCTTGAGATAAAATTCTCGTAACTGCTTTTTGAAAAATGGGTAACTCGGATAAACAAATAAACCCTACGTGTGTTATTAAAACCCAGATCTTCTTTCCTTTAGACGCGGGGATCAGTTCACCTTGATGTCATTTGTGTTGAAATTACGCTACTATTGCAAATTTTGGAAACCTCACTTATTTTTCTCATTTATAAGACGTGTAGCTAAGGAAACAATATTTATAATTCCTACAGGTGGAAATGAGAAATGCCAGGCTTACAACGGGGAAAGCCAGCTGGAAAAGTTTGGGCATCAATTGCGTTAGATATAAAGTTTCTAATGGCATATAGTTGATCCACGAAATGTAGAGATTGTTCATAATGCACTCCTTTTTCTCCTAAAATGTTTGGTTGTTCTATATGCCATAGTTCATTGGACAGAAGCAGCCTAGTATGTAAGGACCGCACTCGTTACTTTTGTGTTAAATACTTCAGTACGCAAATTATAACGTCTGTGGTCCTCATTCGGGAGGTCCCGGAAACCGCTCACTCAGACCCGCCTCTCATTTCATTTCTATTTCACGTTTCGGATGTGCTTTAGGTCCTGCGGTGTTTGTGATGCCGGACAGATGACATGGATGCATGCGCGTGAACGCCAGATTGAGCTGTCCCGCCCATTAGGGTCGCTACATCGTCCTCTTGGGGTTCCTCGCCACTGGTGAACGGGTGTTCAAACTGAAAACATTAGGGATCTGCGCGTCTCTGTGGTTCTGTCGTCTGCGAACCTGGGAGCTACTGCAAGCTCCCTCACCTCATCCCTGCCTCTCGGGTGGTATAGTCACAATAGATCACAATGGTCGTAATGCGCTTGGTGTCCCCCTCCTACAAACACACCCTACGAAAATTATGTTTACTTTTGGTTTTATAAACACTAATCTCGGTATTTATTATGTAGATATTTGAGTTGAAATTGCCTTTAAATGTTTCACAGTAAATTTGAGTAAAAATAAGTAATTATTGATTTAATTCCATTAATCTTTTATTCATACCCTCACACGAGATATTTTGGTTGCCGTATGGCTATTTTTATAAATTTTAATTCCGTTTTTGTTTCAGCCAAATATCTTGTACTTTTTGAAAATTATATGTTATATTATTGTGAATTTTCAAATGCCTTAATTTATTGTACATTACTCTCAAATATAATTTTTGGGGGAGTGAATGTAACTATTTGCGGTACCTAACTGGAGGGAGGCAGGGGATGCATAGAGCTTACAAGGATTGTGTTAGCTGAGAACATAAAGAGCCAAAATGATTGAATGTGTTAGGAGAATAACCCTTTATTGCAGTGTGGAACTTTGACAACATGGATGTTCGGAAAAGGTTTTGGAATAGTTTAATAGTGTTCTTTGTTATGTTCATTTTATACTTACATGTACAATAAAATACAAGTATTTGTAGAGTTTTATATTGTACAAATATTACTTTATTTCAGTACTATTCAAATTAAAAGCAAAATCCATGCAACTGCAGTCAAATGCAACCCGTCATCATTCACATGTGCATTCACGCCGGTTATTTTACGTGGGCCCTCCCCATCCTTTACCACAGGCACTATGACTGTAATCACTCAGATTTTAACTCTCGATATTTGGCTTTGAATGGGTGACCAGTCCATTTCGTCTCGTCGTAAGAATCATGGCAATTCGAATTGCTTGCATTACGGTGCCCATGACAGGGATATAAAACTGGTTTAAGCTTTAGAGAAAGGATGACATATGTAGCAAAAAAAATTGATTCAACAAAGACTTAGCAGCATTGCATTATCTGTTGGAAATGGTTTTGTTAGGAATTATGGGCAAGAGATTAAAAAATGCAGCTGGTGGAATACTATGAACTAAAATATGGATCCGAGGTGCCAAGAAAAGCTGCGCGCATTATCACACGTTTCTTTCTAACATAGGTACAAACAATATTAGCAAAACAAAAAATAGGGACAATTATATGCAAATAAATAAAATTTCTTTCCCATGCTGCTATAATGTTTGCCTCCCAAATAGTAAACTCGAAGTAGTAATAGTTCCTTCAGTTATTCAAATATTTTTTAACTGAGGGTTTGAAGGGCAAAGCTCCAGAAATGTAGATACTAAATAAAACAAAGGTAAAAAATAACTTTTATATTTTCCTTTGGCTATATGCAAGAGATAATCAAATACATGTTGCGTGTTTGCTTTTTGATATAACAGAGCAAACGCATTGGTCACATAAAAGGAATCGATATATTGACATTCGTTTGTCTTCTTTTATGCATCGAACCAGCGCATCTATGTCCGGAATGGTATTGCATATGAATATGAGGCGACGTATGTACTTCATTACTTTTTCAACAAAATGCTCCGGCGTTCTGGATTACTGTTTGACGAAATACAGCGGCTTTTTGCATGTTAATTAAAGAACAGACACAGCGTGCAAGAGTTCAGAAGTTCATTCTACAAAATATGATGGGATAATGTGTTTACTTATTTAAATAGACTGTTTTAAGGCGTTTTAAACATGTTTTCTGTGTAGAATGAGCTTAACCATGTAGAATTACATGCATATTCATCCTTGTCTGCCAACATTTCTCGTACCACAAGTTTATTATTTAACTAACATCCGCTTCTTTTCATCTGTTCTCGCCAGTTGGTTCATAATGCCTTAATTCTATCATTAAATTTAAAGTATTTAATGCCCTCATGTTTTCGTTTCTCTTGTTGTCTAATTAGATGGTAATGCTCCTTAAATCTCATCTCTGCAGCTTATATTATTATTTCATTTTAAGAATGTCCATAATTCAGCGCTTTACAGTAGTTTGGGGTTGCCATAACATTTGAACTACGTTACTTTACTAATGTTCTGAAGATGCATATTTTAATGTACCACATACATAATTCAGTTTACTAAAGTGATTAATGAAATCTTCAGTTTTAAAGTATGAGATGTCGCAGTCGTGATAGTTAAAGCGGTTTACCTGTTCTGTGGATTGGTTTCCTTCTAATGTAATGTTTGTTTATCGTTTGTAGTCGATAAAACGCAAAAACGTTTTTTCTACCTCTTGAAATGTTTAAACAGTATTTTCTGCATGTTATTTAACGCACGACATTGCTGTTTGTAATTTATATTCAGACCTACTTATTGACCTACTCAGTATATCACATGTTATGATGTTTTATACAAATTCATTGGAAACGATTTTGAAAGCTTAAAAAAATAACGAAACATCTGCCAAAGCGTCTTTCGAAGTACGGGAACTTCGTAAAAATAACCGCCTTGCTCCTTAAAAGTTGCTTAAATACTTAAATACGAAGTTTGATTATATATATATATATATACATATATATATATATACATCGGAGGGCGATGGACTTTTTCGGGCGTAAAAATCCTTAGCATGGCTTCCTTCGAAGGGAAGTAAAACCGGTGGTCCCGTGTCGTAGATTTACGGCACGTAAAAGAACCTCAAGCATGATAAAAGGCCTCTAAGCAAAATTTCAAATCATTATCGCCCAATATAGAATGGGACGCTAAGGACCGTAGTAGTTAAAGAGCGTCCATAAATAAAACTCAATTTAATTTTTTCGTTTTGTTATACTATCTTCTCTTTCTTGCTCTTGCTCTCTCTCCCTCTCTCACTCACTCACCCGCACACACACGCACACACGCTGGGAATTTACTAAAATGGTGTTTTATAGAGGACTTTAAAACACATATTTCGGTAAAATCCAAATACGGAATTCTTGGATGGAATAAAATACTTCCTCTGCTCATCATAGGTAAACGTATACAAAATAAAAGTAAGCATTACCTTTTCATGTCCTTTTCTTGCGTTTGCCGTTAAAAGAAATAAGTTCGATTCAAATTCATGAGGCCAGAAAACAAAGAGAAAAATTCTGCTCTCGTGAAATGTTATAAGTGGAAAGACAGGTGCTTCTTGTCATTTTGTTCATAATTGACATTTGGATAGAGAGAGAGAGAGAGAGAGAGAAATAGCGCGCGCGCATACACACACACACACACACACACACACACACACACACACACACACACACACAGGCTCCCGGTTTTCTCAGTCAATGATTATACTTAACAAGCAGCGAAGTTTATGTTAAGAAATTCTCTTTCTGTTCGCTTAAACTCCCACGAGAATGTAAGAAGCGAAGAAAAGAACAGTTTAAAACAATGCACCCGGAAGAAAACAGCAGTAATTGAATATTGACGTGAAGAGCGTAGAGATGAAAAAAGTTTACACTCTGAGAAAAAGTTGATGTTCTATATCCCCCACCTTCTTCTTCTTCTTCCTCGTTCCAAGAGACAGATTTAGTTTTGACGCCATGGAATATCTGTAAACCATAGAAAGCCTCTTTTTCAATTTGCGGCTCCTCTCCCCTTTCTATTTCCCCTGCTCTTTTCTCCCTTTCAGAAACAAATAAGATCTTCCAGAAATCGGTGTTGGCAGGGGTGTGGCGCAGATAAAAGCAAGAAATAGTCGTAATTTTTCGGGATATTGGAAAATGTCTTGGTGTTTTTTCTCCCTCTCGTGAAGGTATATATTTTTCCGGATAAAATATGCAATTCCTGCTCGAGTATTTTTATTACGGTAATGCAGGAATGCTATAAGCAGCTCTGGGGAATTACGCCAAGAATTTTGATTTGTTTTCAGTTATAAGTTGCCAAGAGTCCTCGCTCTGAAATTTCTTAGCATCAGATATCTTCAGTTATCCCATTTCTTTCCATGCTTGAAACAAATTACCAGATATATGCTGCAAATGTTATACCCCGACTGCTTAGATTACCTGCAACGAAACCACATTGGTATAATTTTTTTTATCTAACTATGATATTCTAAGCAGATATGCCATGCAAGTTAGTACTTAAATGGTCCATAAATGAATGTTACTAAAAAGGATTGCTTAAGATCCAGTACATTGCAAGCACTCGACCAAAATCTTCAATTTTGATTTCGAAATGCATGCAAGGAGGTACTGGTAAGCAGAAAAGCTGAGGAAAAGTTTTTGCGCAATGCAGGACAGCTCCATCTGAATGTGAAAGAAACGGACGAATAATAGTATTCGAAACCTTGTATACATATAGTCTTAAATGTTCACTTTTTCTAAATTGTGTAAACAACAAAACATGTCAAATATTCCGCTCATAAACTACTAACACAGTAGTGAGTGAATGAGATAATTTGGAGCCTGATTTGTATTCCCACTTGAGAAAAGAATCTTCCATGTAAAGGGTAGTTGGGAGTGAGGGGATTTTCTTGAAAATCTTCATGTCGCATCTTTTGAAGATAGTGAACTTAAATACCAAGTTTGGTATTTATTCGACTTTTCTTTTTTCGAGATATGCTGTTCACAGACACAGACACACACACATATGGAAGTTTTTCGAAAAAAAATTATTAGGAGGCTTCAAAACATGTATTTCCAGTGAAATCTCGATATCGCATTTTTGGGTGGAATGCTATACCTTCCCTGCTACTATGTTCGTGGTAGAGAAAGTAATAAAGTGCCATATAACCCATTCTCTAAACAGGGTCTAATACAATACATTTCATAACAATTGGTTTGGTCATTCTTGTAGGTAGGAAAAGAATATATTGTTATACACCGGTGTGAAGCCAAAAGATTTTGCAGCTAAAATATTAAATTTGGTTACTCCGGCATAAACATTGGGGGACGTAGACTCAGCGGCGCACGAGAAATACCAAGAACTTGCACAAAGTTAAAGCGGACGTGGGATCTAGAACATAAAAATACATAAATTCACGTTTACCTCTGATTTACTATAATTAACAAGTGCCCTATATTATACACAAAAGGTTATAGACGAACACTGGGGGAGATGCCCCACGCACACACAGTCCACGCACGCTACATACACACAACCACACACTCAGAAGACCTACACTAGACTGACGCTACCACAGGACTGACGCTACTGACTAGACCTATGCTATCAGACAAAGGACTCTTCCCTCAATTGTCTTCACCCCCCCCCCCCGACTAGGAATTGGTGGGAATTGCCGCGTCGGACAAGAATTCAAAATTACAAACGAAATAGTTCAACAATATATTATACACAGCAATAATGTGTCTGACGCGACAATGCACACACGCTACAATATGGAACCGTCCCAAAAATAATCATGGTTGCAGTTATACAGTACGAAAGTAACAGTCCTCCAACTTGCACTAACGCCATGATTAGAATAACGCTATCATTGTAGATATACAATGGTTATTGCATCATAGAAATACAACGATTCTATTGCGTTACAACGTAGGAGTTACAAGTAGGTCCGTAAATGTTGCGAGGCCTTGGAAAGCGCTCTGCTGTATTGCTTCCAAGTTTCAGTGAAGGGCTGAGTAATCAATACATGAACTTTTTCACTTTATTTAAAAACATTAAACCAAAACTGCTAAAAGTGGTTTTAATTAATGAAGGCCGACTGCACTTGAATGCACAGTGACAGTGATAAACGGCCACTGAAATATTTAGACCAACCAGATTTAATTATGCTCAGCTTTTGCTACACACATTGTAAAGGCAATCCGTGAAGTTTTTTACCACCTATAAACAAACAACAGCATAAAGGAAACTGGTGTAAGCCGGTAACTACGATGACAACAATGGACTACGCGGTAGAAAAAAAAATTACTACAATAAAAAATATAGACAATGAAGCATACAATTTATGACAAATGGTTTTTTTAATAACATTAATCAGTGCGGAGATATTCTTTGTTATCGGTTTGAAGTTTCAAATAATTATACTTTTTTCAAGTGATAAGTTGCTATTTGCTTTGTTTTTTCGCATGGCCATGTAAAGAGTACAGAATTTCAAAGCCCTCACATAGCGACACGCGTTTTAAAGATCTGACTAACTTTCAGGCTACTGAACACCTCTTGTTACTTGCAAGGGAACGTGTACTGAACATTTATCTCGATTAACTAGTGGATAGAAGAATAAGCTTTTGTAAGAATAGCTCTGTGGAAGAATGGGTAGACAGTCATGATGTAAAGCATCAGTGTTTTTAAAGTGGAAAGGAATACTTTCTGGAGTTATTGTATTAAAAAAAATGCCAAAACTGTTTTATTATTGAATAGCAATAAACATCTTGCCAGTTTATTTCTCCATGTTTCAAAACGTATTGTGAACCAGCGACTATGGCCCAAGCTTTATCGGCAGGTTGGCGCGGTGCAGTTGGAGAGATAAATAGACGCGGTAGCGCTCTCGCCCAGCGTAAACACCAGAAGCGCTATCACCGGATTCTTTCTCCCTGCCTCCTGAGAACATTCCCGTACTTTGTAAAATTCCAGCGGCTGCATAACCCAGCGTGTTCGCGGATGAGTCAGTTAATGAGTTACTGAGATAATGCGTTTCTGATGGGACAAAAGGCGCTTTTCTACGAGTGACTTTGCGACGACTGTTGTGACGTACAGTGAGTGCTGAGGAAATTAGAGAGGTCTATGTTTACTCCTCAGCGAGGAGTCCATGAATCATAGGATAAAGAGACTGCTTCGCGTATTGCATTACGCTGCTACGTTACGATGGGAAGTGAAGTGACGGTGAAGTTAAGTGAAGTCACAGTGAAAGTTGAAATAGACCGCATGAATGAAGTGACAGAACCCAGTGAAGTGAGAGTGAAAACTGGACAAAGCCACAGTATGGTCCGACGTTTGTGGTTTACTTTTCCAACAATGTTAACAGCCGTCCACAGCAATAGTTAACGTTGCGGGAAAATGTTGAAATTGCGTTGTTTAATGTATCGCAATCTATTGTTCACGGTAAAAGACGCGACAATCTTGGGTTTCGTGTGATAAAGACAAAATCAAGACCGTCCAGAAAATAAGCAAATCAGCTTCATTTCACGAAAAAAGTAATGAATTTCATCACTTCGCTATGATTTGTTTTCACCGGAATTAAATTCACTAAAAATCAAGATATTACATTTACATTAATTACATATCATTTATATATTATGTTCGCGTTGTGCATGTCTTGTTTTCTTTGGGAATATTTATACACTGTTACAATCATTGAAGATTAATCTCTACACGACATAAATTGTGCTTTTTATCTGCGTTTCGTTGAGGTTCATTGTTCAGAAACTGTTGGAGAAAGAGGTGCATTTTGTCTCTAGCTGTTTGAGTGATACTTTCATTCGAGTATCTGCTAAATTTGGGCCTTCATTTTTCTCCATTAGTATTTCATCATTAAAATTGTCGACCGCAAATTCTGGATATTCCAAGGACGTCGGAAAGTAAAGATAATGAGTGCATTTGAATAGCAGCTTGCAACACTCGCATGCATCCAACAACCGCACTTGCCTGGATAATAAAATAATTTTAATAATGAATAATGAAGCGCTTATTAGCCTGTGCTGCGCGTTCGATTTCGAATCCCAGTTGCGTCAAGTCGTCCGATTGAGTTTTCCTTTGCATTTTTTCGTAGCCTCTGTGCTTTAACAAGTTCCAAAGCTCCTTTGCACATCTAATTAAACAGTTTGAAGTATAGTCCAGAATTACTGCCGATTAAAGTCTACAGGATAAGTATGTATATCAGAAATGTTGGCGCAAATTGAAATGTTGAAATGCACACCATAGTAGGTATATAAAACGTGTATTGTCTTCGATGGTGATTCAAACAGAGCAATTCTCAATGCCTGTGCTTTCCCTTGAAGCAGTGGTGGTCAAGGTAATTTAGAGGTTTGGGTTTTGGAGACGAGTCTGTTACTAAAAGCATGGACATGTACCATTCGCTTAAAACATTGCGGAATAAATTACATTTCTACGTCCTTAAATAACGTTTGTAGGATTGGTTGACTTAAACAGTATGCATGCTGTATAAAAGTGTAAATGTTTTAGAAAGCTCTACCACTCACACGAAAATATGAACTCCATAATACACTTAACCATGAGCCAACCTCTAACATAAAAATGTTCACGTAAAATATGTAAATATGTTTTCAATAAATATGCATTTGAATGTTACTTAAGACATATAACTTAACTGGATTCAGGCAGGGAAATATTGCTTGTAGTGTGTATATGACGTATAAATGGCATGTTTAAATAACAAGCAGTGTTATTTTAATCAGCGCAAAGAAAAATAAGGATGCATTGTTATTGACTAAACATGATTATACAACATTACTGATTTCCAAAGAATATATTTTACGAATGCAGCTACTTCAGTAGTGTCAGTCCAAACACCATTTCTGTAGTACTTCATTCTGGCATTTAGGAACTGAATCCAACTTGTTCATCAGTGAACGTGGAAGCGAATACGCTGTTTATACTCCACCTCTTCAGCAGCCGGTGACTTTGTGTTTACACCATGCCACCTTCGATGACGATACCTGTACAATCGAGTCAGTGGCGGATCGTAGCTAAGGTGTACAGATTTCCCTTCAAGCTCGCTTGCTGCCTAACTAGTCCACAGCAAGCAAATCAACTAATCTTGCTCGTTAGGAACGCGCAAACAGAACATAATGATTACAATATGTTAATGGTTATAAAAGTAAATGAGACAGAAGGTAAGTGATACTCAGCAATAGCTGGGTATACGTAGATTATGGTTATATCAACTAGATGCTTTGATTCAAAAAGTAATTTAAGTTACCTCGTCACATATTTAGTATGCATATTGGGTTACTTATTGGGAACTAATTGTCTGCATGCCGTTATTTGGTATAATACTGATCCGCAAGCATGCGTGATATTCATATAGTATTAATCTTACAATACTGGTAGAGCTGTGGGGGCTTTAGCCATCATATCATTCCTGTTACACGAGTACTTATTGTCGCTTGGACTAAGTTATCTATACGAGAGCTGCAATGCATTAAATTGGTGGCTGAAGTGGGATTCTTTTAAGACTGGGAAAGATTTTAATTATGACCGTAAAATCCATAAGTATAAAAAGAAATTCCACAAATAGCGTACATTATTTTATTTACAAATCATAACAGAAATTTAGAATAAACAGTTTTGCGAAATCAAAATGAAAATATTTTTGAGATTTAAGTTTAGGAACCGTATTAAGCAAAAACAGTTGAATAGTATACACAATGTGTCTTAAAGGGACGGAGTTTAAGACACCGAATCTGAAAAATCTAACACTGAAAATGAAAATGAAAGTTTCTGCCACGAGTGTATGGAAGTGATCTTTATGGGGTACTTTTATATCGCTATATGTTCGTTAATTTCGTTCAGTGTTTTGCAGGTTGTGATAGTTGTGATGAATTAGCTAATCATAAAGCAGGAGAAATTAAAAAGTGAGGCATTTAATTTGATAGTGCAAGAGAACTCAAACCCAGCATGGAAAAATACTCGTGTATTTATGAACAGCTATTAATATATCGCAATTGTATTCACAGGATATTTTTATTTTCTTTTTCTGGAGCGGGGATACCCAAATGCTGAAGCCATTTAAAGGTCAGCTGTTCGACTTAATTTTTACGCATAGAGTTATTTCCAATTTTCTCAAATACGTGCATTGTGAATTTACGCTTAAATCATCTTTATATGAATTGGAGTTACATTATATTTATTTAAAATATTAATTCCTTTGTTTAGAGGGTTTATTTAGCTGCTTTTGAAATAGTTGAAACCTTATTTCTGAAATAATTACTTAAAATTCTGTATAACGAAAGCAAAGTCATTTAGAATGGCTAAGATTAATATCGAACATTTGTCTTAAATAAACAAATTATTTGTTTCGATCCACATTAAGTCAGTATTTTCTGCTTACGTTAATCAAACAAACACGTACACCAAAATGCTAGTCTGTATAGCGCAATAAGAAGAAAGTAACAAAGCCAGGTTTCTCATAGCCTCCTCAATTCGGCTGGTGCCATAATTGGACGGAAAGGACCAAGCTGAGTTAACCTGCGATTCAGTCAGCTGGGCAAGTTAAAAAGCGGCGTTTGTATTCCTCTAATCGTAACCATACGTTTGCAATTATTTCGCTAGCGGCTATTGTGTGCCAAGGTGTCTGCTCCTACTATTCCAGTTTGTGCAAACCCTTCTGATACACCCTGTATAGCTCTGGAAAATAATTAGCTATAACGTGAAACGTCTAAGCCAAACATGCAACTGATCCAACAAAAGCAGGCAACGGCACCGATCCTGGGTTTCCAACTTTTCGCTGGCCATACACTTTGCATTGGGATCCCCTGGAGTTAAATAGTAAACCAACCAACCACTAGTTCATTTAATCCAACTGTGGAGTTTCAATGCGCAAGACCGGTACTTCGCTGACTCAGCAGCGTTTGCCCCCAAACTGTTAAGTTAGCCGATACAAGAGGGAGGAAATCGGTTTCGATTAAATCCAAACTTGCGGTCACACTATACCAGAGGAGTGTATTGGTTGCAACACAGTTTGCTCTAAAAGGAAGTTTAACGTTCACACTCGCACACCTTTCTTTAGCTGTTGTCATTTAATGGAAATTGTGCATAATACATATTAATGTAAAATTTTACTTTTACTTACTCCACTAATTATCTATAGTAAGTGCAGAAAGTATTGCATTCCACCCAAAATTTCGATACCGAGATTTCACCAGAAATACATGTTTTGAGACGCCTTAAATTCAAAAACGAAAAGTCGGTTAAATGCCGAACTTGGTATTTAAGTTTAGCATCTTTTAAGGTTGCGTCACGAAGATTTTCAAGAAGTAGGAAGACTTTCTTGCAGAATTCTCGTATCGCATCCTTGAAAGATGGTGAATGTAAAACATGTGTTGCTTTTTGGGTTCATGGTTTTCAAAACCTGTATTTCAGGAGAAATCTGTATATCAACTTTTGGGTGGATTACAATACTTCTCTACCTACCATAGGTAGCTGTCAAGAAAGTAATGACTCTAGTAGTGCATATATTTTTCACTAATGCCAAATGTAATCAATAAAAATATTAAATTACTGGTTACTGGGAATTAAAATTAAGATAACGCTTAATATAATTATTTGGACATTAAGGACATTATAATTATTTGTAATAACGATTATTATCCAGGATGATTCATGAAGAACTGACACATTTCTTTCTTTAATTATTCTGCTCGAAATTCACTCATTGCCCCAATTTTAGCATCAAATTAAGCAGAATATTCTGGAGTTTCGATTGCTGTCACTAGATGTGCAGATGTTCATGTTTTATTCGTAATTGTTAGTTTTATTGTCGGCAACTGTTTTTGAGATTTTGTTCTAGTCAACGTGAAAATGTGTACACATTAAATGAACGACTCTTCCTTGTTAAGCAATACTGTATTACGAATTTATTTACAGCTACTCAAAGGGCATAACAGAGAGAATTTGGTGTTCGGAATTCTCCCCAGAGAAACACAATACTGGGACTGGTAAACAAATTGGAAACCTGGATCTCTGGTGAGTGAAAAAGGCAAAACTCGTTCATCTGGGCTTCCCACGGTTGTTGTTGATGTAAGAACACGACTGGATCAGTCACCTAAAAATCATTAAGGCGTATGTTGCAGGAGACAGGGTACAGCTACTCAATGTGTCAGAGAGCTGTGAAAAGTGCAGGCCTAAAGCCGCATAGGATCACGGCTGTCCATTAGTTATAGGAACCAGATAAAGATAGACGACTGAATTATTGTCGTTGGTTTCAGGCGTTCATTGTGAAAAATCCTGCCATATTGTCCATCACATGGTTCACAGATGTAGTATGGTTCCATTTATCCGGCTATGTGAACTCAAATAACTCACGCTATTGAGCCAGCGAAAATCCACATGTTATTCATGAAGCATCTATGCACCCGGTTAAAATAGGAGTTTGGTGCGCAATATCCGCATAGAGAATAGTGGGACCAATTTTTGTTTTTAAACAATGTGAACACTGCAGAGTACCGACGGGTTTTCATGAAGTTTGCTGAGCAACAGTTTTTGTAGAACTGAGTCAAGGATATTTTTAGCAGGACGGCGCTATGTGCCATACATCAAATGAATCCATGGCACTAATTGCAAATTTCTTTCACGACCGGATAATTTCCAAGAACCTCTAGCGACGGAAATCACCGGACTTCTTTCTATGGGGTTACTTAAAAGACAGGATTTATGCCACACGTACCCCAGACTTGGACTTTTTGAAGCACAACATTACACAGGAAGTTCCAGGTATGGACAAAAGAGTCCTCCAACGAGTGGCCAGTAACATGAAACGGCGTATTGAGTTGTGCCTTATGCAGGATGGAGGAAATTTTCAACATTTGCTATAGAGGTAAATAATCTCCCAAAATTCCTCTGCATTTCAGGTATAATATGTTGTCGCTAGCTTAACTCGTTGAAACAAAGAAATAAATGTGTCAGTTCTTCATAAATCACCTTGTAGTATAAATGAGGACTTCCTTTTTCCTTTTACTTTTATTTTGCATTAAACAACAATCAGTTTGTTGACATGCCTTTTTTGTTTCGCATACGAAAGGCATTTGGTAAACGCTTTACATCCAACGCAGAGATCATGTAAGCAGGTAGGTATCTTCTGCATTGCGAAACCAGGTAAGTCGGGCACAAGGGTTTTCAATATTAACTTCTGAAGCAAGCACTTGACCGCGTTTCCAGAGGGAATTTAATTTCTAATGACCTCTCTAAAGGTTATTTCATTGGTTAAATTGGACGTGCTGAAAAGGTTTTACCTGCTAGCTTAGTGAAGGGGGGTTTGTGAACTTAATTTAGTGAAGTAGAAGCATTCCAAAGGGAACAGTGTAGACAGCAGTATCAGTCAGTTTGATGAATGGAGTTTAATATGCACATTGGATGGCTCCTTCGTAACTTGGGGATGCGAAAGATGAAATTTATTGTAAGAAATAAATACGTCGAGCGAAACCCTACACCTACACAACCCTAGTTTTTCTTTTATCTCAAGGGGAGTTAGGGTTGAGCAGAGGGTGCTGGAAGATCCATATGTTTCTGTTGACGTTTATACTGTATTTTAACACAATAGGCGCTTCTCGCCAATGCTATTAGGAGCTGCATACAAACATAAATAAAAGCCATTAAGGCAGAAGAGAATTGCTTACACGTGTAAAAGGAAGGGAAAACAATGTTAGCGGTATCTTCTGCTTAGGATATGTGTTATAACCAGAATTTTCTGGTGAAACATTTCTTGTTTCATCTATTCATATATAATAAAACTAACAGAAATGATGATGCAGTTTTGGGTATTGGCTGATAATAATTAATTTATACCGATGTGTACGAGGCGTGTTCTAAGATAAGTACGGTTTTATTATTTTGCTGCTGCAGTCGCGATTTTGAGCATGCGCGATCATTTCCGCCATTCTCTAGGAAGGCGCAGCTGTGAGCGACTCTCACTTTATGCTTTCCTGTTGTTAGAGCATTTCGAAATGTTCAAAACAATCGACCCGCCGACTGTGAAGTCAGATCTGTGGTTCGTTTTAAGATTGCGAGAAATGTTACGCCAGCAAGCATTCATCCCAATTGTGTGGTTTATCGGGAAACAGTAGTGAGTGACAATGCGCCGCCAAACACAGCCAAACAAACTCAAGATCTGGTCGCATCATTTGCCTGGGAACAATTCGACCGCCCTTCCTACAGTCCGGATTTGGCACCAAGCGATTTTCATCTGAATAAATTCCTTGGTGGAAAACAATTCAACGACACGATAATGTGAAACAAGTGCAGACTTGGTTTACATCACAGGCGGCATCATTCTTTGACGAAGGCATACACAAATTAGTTTCCCGTTACAAGTGCCTGAATAACGGCGGTGACTATGTGGAGAAGTAGTGTAAGGTAATGAGTGATAATAAAGTTTTTAGAAAATAATGTTCTGTTATTTTTTTAAAAAAAAAATATCGGTACGTACTTTAAAAACACGCCTCGTATGTGTAAAGGAGCAACGAGCTGCAGTTTTAAATTGTTGGGCTTTTTTCACACAAAATAATGTCCAAACCAGTTATGAAGCATGTTGTTTATCAAATTTGATAGGATGAATATGTAAAAATCTCATGTGTTGCATTCACATGAATTTCTCTACTCACCCATTTACAAACTGTACTAACGAAAGCTTATGCTTCTGCTAAGTAGTACTCCTTGTTAATCGAGATAAAACTCCATTACACATCGTTGTAACACTAGGGTTACCATAGGCAATTAGTCAGACTTTTAAAAAATCAATTACTATGAAATTCGACGCTAGTTGGATGATTACGAGAAAAAACGAATAGCGATTTGTCACTTGAAAGTATTAGCCTTTGAAAATTCAACACAATAACAAAGAATATCTCGGAAATGTTCAAAGCCACAAAAACTTTGACGTAAATTCTATGCTTTAAGATCCACATTTTTTGCGTAGTAAGATTTTGTCTATCTGTTAAAGTTTACTAATTATACAAAACTAATTCCGAAAATGAAAAGGAGTTCACAGGCTATTCCCAGAAAATTCAAGATGTACATTTTATTTGTCATGCATATAGTGCAGTAAAAATCTTTAATGCCATTTTTCTGAAAATGAAAAATAAGGAACGTTTGACCATGTAAAGGGCAGCTTGGGGTGGGGAATTTTCTTGAAAATCTTCGTGGTAGACGCTAAACTTAATTGCCAAGTTTGGTGTTTTTTTCGATTTGAGTTACGCTGTTTACAGGCAGACACTTACACACTTACTCACACACACACACACACACACACACATAGACGTTTTTCTAAATGCGCTTTTTGAATTCGCGGAGTCTCAAAACGTGTATTTTCGGTGAAAAATCGGTATCGAATTTGGGCGGAATACTTTCTCTATTTACTGTAAATACATAGTAGAAGAAGGAGTGTAAACCGACCAAAAATTCTATGTCGAAATTTCACCGGAAATACGTGTTTTGAGACTCCTTGAACCTCCCCGCAAAACAGAAAAACGTAGGCGTGTGCCACAGCAATATTTTTCAAAAAAATCCCCATACCCAAACTATCAATTACAGGGAAAATCTTTCAAAAATTTTGATTTCATCAAGATTGGGTCTTAACAGTTTTGATTAAATACTATATGTTTAAGATACTGTCATGAAAAATGGAATGTACGTACGTATATCTTTAATTTTCTGGGAATAGCATGTGAAGTCCTCTTCGTTCCGAACGAGTTTTGTATAATCGATAAACTGCTATGCAATTATGCCAAATATTTTTACTTTCTCTACTACGTATAGTAAGTAGGGGAAGTATTGCATTCCACCCAAAAATTCGATACCGAGATTCACCGGAAATACATGTTTTGAGACCTCCTGAATCCAAAAAAAAGCATTTTTGGAAACATGTCCGTGTGTGTGTGTGTGTGTGTGTGTGTCTGTGTGTGTGTGTCTGTGAACAGCATAACTCAAAAACTAACAGTCGGATAAACACCAAACTTGGTATTTACGTTCAGTATCTTCCAGAGATGCGACACGAAGATTTTCAAGAAAATCCCCCCACCCCAGACTACCCTTTACATGGAACATTTTTCGAAAATTTTAATTTTCTCAAAAATGGCTCTAACGATTTTGATGAAAATATCATATGTTTAAGTTAATGTCATGGGAAATGAAATGTATATCTCGAAATTTCTGGGAATGTCTCCAAAAGTATTCTTCATTATGAACGACTTTTGCATAACTGGTAAACCATAAGAGATAGACAAAATTTTACTACACAAAAAATGTAGATCGCGTTAAAATACACAACTTATATCATATACATTTTTTGTTGTTGAGTGAACCGTTTTCGAGATATTGCTTGTTATTTCCTTAAATTTTCCAATACTTATACTTTTTCTCAAATTCGTTATTCATTTTTTTATGTCCTGGACATGCAAAGAGAATGGAATGCGCCACATAGCAACCAGCGATAAAATATTTGACTATCGCTTAAAAGCTACCATATTCCCCTTGCATCTACAAGAAAATTACAAATAAGATTGACATCTCGATATCTCGATTAATATGAAGCATATGGAGAATAGGCGTTTGTAAAAATAGATTGTACAAGAGTAGAGAAAGTCATGTGAGTGTAACACATCAGATTTTTTTGTAACATTAACCATTTCCGAGACACTCTTTGTTATTGGTTTGTGTGTTCAAATAGTTATACTTTTATTAAGAGGAAATTCGTTTTTGTTTCGTGTTCATGCAAAGAGAACGGAATTTCAGTCATCATATAGTGACCCGCTCTTAAACTATTGGATTATTGCTTAAGCCTAGTGTATTTCCCTAATAGTCTTGTACCTATAAGGTAATATATAGTGAAACAATTTCTGCAAATGTTTATCTCGATTAAGTAGATAGAAGAACAGGCTTTTGTAGTAATAGGTAGTTGAAGAATGGGTAGAGAAAGTCGTGTGAATGTAACACACGCTCTTTTTTTTAAATAACTGTTAATGGTCTGCATAAACCGGTTGCCCCGAAAAAACATGTAGTGCCGATTGCACTATGATACAAGTTTGAGCTGTGTTAAAACTTTCACATAGACCTAAAAAGGAGTTTTATTACCGATTTTCAAAACATAACGTAGTATGTAAAACAGCTATAGACAAGAAAGATGCGGGGTGGAAAATGTTGTGGGAGGCAAGGGTGGAGATGGAGGGTGAAATTGAGAGGAAATTAATATTTTATTTGTTAACGAAAACTGCCAATTACCAAGACCATATCAGCGCCGCCGGTGTGCCGAAATTTCGTCCCGTATGCATTCTTTCAATGCTAGTAAATTTACTGATATGAGGCTGCACACTTAAGAACCATTTGTCTGGGACGGGTTTGAACCCGCGAGCATGGGAACAGAAGGCCAGGGCCTGAGCCACCCAGACCGAAAAAGGGCGGGGAGAGAAAGAGAAGAGATTTAGAGACAATGGGAAAGTGAGACAGGGACAATCTCCGCATTTACGCAATAACGCGAGCAGAGATGTGGGGTGTGCTAGTTTCAAACAAAGCTTTTAGTATCTACCACTATTTCTGAAAGTGTTGGACTACACTTGAAACAGTTATGACAGCCAAATTAACGGAAAGAAAATTCTCATTTTTAACGTGCGAAAGGACAAAGGAGATTAAAATATATGTTTTGACGTTCCAGATTTTTATTTTATTAGTTTTATATTTTTTGAAAATTGCACCGATTTTTCAACCATGGTGTTAACAAAATACTTCATATATGTTTAGTGGAGCAATTTTGTTTATTAATATTTGACAATATCACCGACACTGATTCAAACTGACGGAGAAATAAATCTGTGAAGTCGTAAAAACTGAGGGTTAATGAAGCGCTCAGTAAATAAGTTTGTAATTCCTGACTTTGGTACATTTGTTTCTCATCAGATCAAAATCCATTTTTACCACAATTTCAGCTATTGTAAAAGAACAACGTCCCTTTTAAATGCATGTAAAATAATTTGGTAAACATCGCGCTCGAAAACATTGGAAAAAATAATAAAATAAAAAATCCCAAAACCAAGAATACGTAAATTGTTATATCGTTCGTTCCTTCTGCGCATTTTAATACCTTAGAACTAATTTGGCTGCTAGAATTTTTCAAGGTGAAGACGAATACCTTCTGAAGTCACTGCACGCAAAATAAATTTGTAGTAAATTATCACAATATCAAAAAAGGTTAATGATGGAACCCTGTATTTCTTCGTATGAAGTCATTACGAGTTTCGAAGCTTTAGAATTATGCATACATATATAAGTTATATATATATATATATATATATATATATATACACATTGTCATTTTTGAAAATTGCAACACCAAGAAAGAATTTCCCGAATAACTCCAAACTTGATGGAAGTGTAGAAGAGTGTGCAAGCAATAAGTGATTAGGTTTGCGGAGAGATGAGGTACACGTAGGCCGAGCAGAGCCCTCTTGTTTCGATCCGACAAGGTCAGTGTTGCGCCCTGTGTAGTCAACGCAGAGCTGTCAAACAAGGTGGGAGCAACAAAAGAGTGCCAGTATGTTTCGTCGACGTCAAAGGGAGCCATATCGGCATGTGAGGAGTTCGAACGTGGCAGAATGATCGGAAAGAGCATGCTGCTACGACAGTGATGCGTGTGTGGAAGCAGTGGATAGATGAAGGCCGTACGTAGCGATGAGTGGGTACTGGACCACGGAACATGACCACAGCACGGGATGACCGTCATCTTGTCCCCATGGCCATAACGGACCGTACAGCTTCATCCACTGTATTGGCTCGACGCTGGGGCACTGCAGCAGGTGCGAACTTATCTGCATCAACGGTTTTTCGCCGACTGCTGCAAGTTGGACTGGTTGCATGCATGCCATTACGTCGGCTTCCATTGTCCAGAAATCACAAGCTCCTCCGACTGCAATGGACACGTGAAAACCATCACTGGGGTGCTGAGTGGCAAAATGTAGTCTTTTAGGACGAGTCCCGCTTCAACGTGTCCTACAGTGATGGCCGCATACGTGTCCGGCGGTACCATGCTGAGCGCAACCTGGAGGGCTGTATTGTTGAGCAGCATAGCGGACAAACACTAGATGTGATGGTTTGGGGCGCCATTGGTTACAACAACTGATCCCGCCTCCTACGAATTGAGGGCACTCTGAACAGCAACCGATACCTAACGGTGGTTGTAGAGCCTGAGGTACTCCCCCTGCTTCAGGCATCTCCACAGGCCACATTTCAACAGGAAAATGCCCGGCCACATATTGCGAAGAATGTACAAGCCTTCTTCGAAGAGCGACGGGTACCATTGCTTCCCTGGCCTGCACGTTCGCCTGACATGTCGCCCATCGAACATGTCTGGGATATAGTTGGTCGGTAATTGACACGTCACAGTCCTCCAGTAACCAGTGACACGGATTTGTGGGCTCGAATACAAACTACGTGTAAGGAAATCCCTCAGGAACTTATTCAGAACCTTGTTGATTCAATACCACGGCGTATAGTAGCTCTAATTGCAGCGCATGGAGGCCACACCAAATACTGAATATTAGGTCTCAAGAGTCATGTATAGATTTGAAAAGTTTATCATTTGTTACTTGTCATGTACCTAACTTGCGGTATTAAATTCTTTGAATTCATGCGTTTCCTTCTTGGTGTTGCAATTTTCACAAACGGCACAACGCTTAGTGTGTTGTACGGTACGGCAAAATTGATTTTCGGAATTAAACAGTAAGTGATAAGAGTTTCACATCTCCTGAACGGCATAGTATGTTTTTTTCCATAAGTGAGCAGCTTTTATAGAAGCTACCGTAGATGGATGAACTGGAATTTGCATACTGAGTGTCCATGCCTAGACACTACTGACACTGGTAGACACTACCAGTTCCTTGCAGCGATTTTTACTTTCTCTACTACGTATAAGTAGGGGAAGTATTGCATTCCACCCAAAAATTCGATACCGAGATTTCACCGGAAATATATGTTTTAAGACCCACTGAATCCAAAAAAAGCATTTTTGGAAACATGTCCGTGTGTGTGTCTGTGTGTGTGTGTGTGTGTGTGTGTGTGTGTGTGTCTGTGTGTGTGTGTGTGTGTGTGTGTGTCTGTGAACAACATAACTCAAAAACGAAAAGTCGGATAAACACCAAACTTGGTATTTAGGTTCAGTATCTTCCAGAGATGCGACACGTAGGTTTTCAAGAAAACCCCCCACCCCAGACTACCCTTTACATGGAAGATTTTTCGAAAATTTTAATTTTCTCAAAAATGGCTCTAACGATTTTGATGAAAATATCACATGTTTAAGATAATGTCATGAGAAATGAAATGTATATCTCGAATTTTCTGGGAATGTCTCCAAAAGTATTCTTCATTGTACGACTTTTGCATAACTGGTAAACCGTAAGAGATAGACAGAATTTTACTACACAAAAAATGTAGATCGCGTTAAAATACACAACTTATGTCATATACATTTCTTTTGTTGAGTGAACCGTTTTCGAGATATTGCTTGTTATTTCCTTAAATTTTCCAATACTTATACTTTTTCTCAAATTCGTTATTCATTTTTTTATGTCCTGGACATGCAAAGAGAATGGAATGCGCCACATAGCAACCAGCGATAAAATATTTGACTATCGCTTAAAAGCTACCATATTCCCCTTGCATCTACAAGAAAATTACAAATAAGATTGACATCTCGATATCTCGATTAATATGAAGCATATGGAGAATAGCCGTTTGTAAAAATAGATTGTACAAGAGTAGAGAAAGTCATGTGAGTGTAACACATCAGATTTTTTGAATGTGATAGTTGTTTTTTTAAATATTCGGTTATACAGTAATTTACTTCAGTTATTGATAACTGCGTTCGAAACTGAAGAGCAATTAATATAAAATGGATACAAGGAAAATTGTACTCTAATTCTGAACGTTCCTAAAATCCATTGGCTGGAAAATGATATTCATTTTTACTTTCTCTACTACGTATAGTAAGTAGGGGAAGTATTGCATTCCACCCAAAAATTCGATACCGAGATTTCACCGGAAATACATGTTTTGAGACCTCCTGAATCCAAAAAAAAGCATTTTTGGAAACATGTCCGTGTGTGTGTCTGTCTGTGTGTCTGTGAACAGCATAACTCAAAAACGAACAGTCGGATAAGCACCAAACTTGGTATTTAGGTTCAGTATCTTCCAGAGATGCGACACGAAGGTTTTCAAGAAAATCCCCCCACTCCAGACTACCCTTTACATGGAACATTTTTCGAAAATTTTAATTTTCTCAAAAATGGCTCTAACGATTTTGATGAAAATATCATATGTTTAAGATAATGTCATGAGAAATGAAATGTATATCTCGAATTTTCTGGGAATGTCTCCAAACGTATTCTTCACTGTGAACGACTTTTGCATAACTGGTAAACCATAAGAGATAGACAAAATTTTACTACACAAAAAATGTAGATCGCGTTAAAATACACAACTTATGTCATATACATTTCTTTTGTTGAGTGAACCGTTTTCGAGATATTGCTTGTTATTTCCTTAAATTTTCCAATACTTATACTTTTTCTCAAATTCGTTATTCATTTTTTTTATGTCCTGGACATGCAAAGAGAATGGAATGCGCCACATAGCAACCAGCGTTAAAATATTTGACTATCGCTTAAAACCTACCATATTCCCCTTGCACCTACAAGAAAATTAGCAATAAGATTGACATCTCGATATCTCGATTAACATGAAGCATATGGAGAATAGGCGTTTGTAAAAATAGTGTGTACAAGAGTAGAGAAAGTCATGTGAGTGTAACACATCAGATTTTTTATCAATTTATTTATATTACAGAAACTAAAAGAGTAAGAAAAATACTTTCTCAAAACACCTTGCAGGATTGTGGACAATGCATAACATTTCAGGAGGTGTGAACCATTGGGTAGAACACCACAATTTGCAACACATTTTCTCGTCAAGTCAGTGTTTATTCGTTTTAACCATTCATTTGATTTAAAATCTTAACAACATCCAGCTTTCTTAACACGTTGGAGGCGTAGGGTAAAAGGTTTATAAAAACTGTATGATGTGGTAGAGCAGAGATGCTCGTTGAGTGTCCATTGCGATGGATTCATCAGGAAGGCTTAAACTGGTTTCTTGGAAGGAGCGGAGTTGTTACTTCTTTAATGAAGTTTCAGCAGGTTACAGCACTGCTTTACAGCATCTTCCAAGGAAAACTTTCCTGCTTAAGGCAATTATTATTCTTAAAGCAGGTCACCAGCTCATCTCTTTCGCCAAAGAAATTGGCAGTAACACCTTAACGACACGGTCATCCGTTGATCGAACTCGGAACGAAGACTCGGTACTAGCGAACTTTTTATTATCATGATGCACTAGAGTGAATCCTCAAGGGATTTACTACACTTGAACCACTTGCTTTGTGATTCCAGGCGAAGAAAATGAAGTTGAAACAACATTGAAAATTTGTTTGATGTACTTCAAAGTATGTTAATTTATGATTGGAGTTTTCTTAATTAAAACCCTTATCATTCTTGCATGATAGCACAAGGCATCAAGTTGCATTTGTGACAATTATTCTTCCACTTGAAATTGGTGTACATTAGGGATTTACTTGGCACGAATACTGAGCAGAAGTTCAGAATCATACCCAGTAGTTTCATGCTCCTCGGTGTCAGATTATTGCATAAAGAACACACATTTAGAAACCTGGTGGTACCTCTGTCGAATAGCTAATCAGCAACAGAATTATTTCATTTGGAAAAGGAGCAGAAATGCCTAGGATTTCTTTCGAAGAAATCTATAGTACCGACATATTGAGGTCCTGACTGACTTGAGGGGAGACAAAATTACGATAACTGAAAAAACAATGGCGGTTTTACTTTCTCTACCGCGACCCTAATAGGTAGAGAAGGTATTGCTTTCCAGCCCAAAAAAAATCGATACCGAGATTTCATCGAAAATACATGTTTTCAGGCTCCAAATACAAAAAAAGAGCAGTTTTAGAAAAAATAGTAGGCGTGTGTCTGTGTGTGTATGTATGTGAACAGCGTAACTCAAAAACGAAAAGTCGGATCAACACCAAATTTGGTATTTAAGTTCAGTACTTCCCAAAGATGCTACCCGAAGATTTTCAAGAAAATCCCATCACCTCAAACTACCTTTCACATTGAACATTTTTCAAAAATTTTTATGTTCTAAAAATGGCTATAACAATTTTGATTAAAATACCAAATTTTAAACATACTTACATGACAAATAAAATGTATATCTTAAATTCTCTGGGAATAACCTGTGAAGTGTCTTTTATTCGGAGGAAGTTTTGTATAATGTCGTATAACCGGTAAACGTTAACGATATATGAAAACGTACTACACAAAAAATGTAGATCTTTCTAAAACATACAACTTATTTCAAATAACTTTTGTTATTTGAAATAAAAATTTTGAAAATGGCATAAGCCACTTCTGAGATATCCATTATTAATGGCTCGAATTCTTCAATACTTTGCCATTCTTTTGAAGTTCTGTCGACATTCAATTGTTTCTCGCAATTGCATGGAAACAGTATGGAATTTTAAAGTCAGCATATATTGTCCATTCTTAAACATTTGACTCTCGCTGTTCCCTTTGTATCTATAACGAAATGTGTAATGTAACTAGTTCTGTGAATGTTTATCTCGATTAAAATGAAGTAGATATAAAAATTAGCTTTAGAAAGACTAGTTTGTATAACCACTAATAAACGATAGAGAGTAGAGAAAGTCATGTGAATGCATCATCAGATGTTTTGTTTTTTGTGCAGTCTTATAAATTCGAAATTTCTCTTTAATTTGATACATACTTTATCATTGTGCGCACAGAATTTGTATTTTAAATGCACGTTTTAAAAATGGTACTGCACCTGTCATTTCTGCAACACCACACAAAAAAATCCGAACTTCCATGCACTTTGGTGTAAAGAAATAAAGTTTAACCCATGTTTTAGCAGTAGTTTTGCTGTATAAATTGATCTTGTTAAACATGGCAGATTGTATGTGCATAAATCATGTTGTTCCTTCTTTACAAATATTTGAGGCAGTATGTTTAACACTAAAATGACTTCAGTCAAATTATATAATATGTAAATTCAATAACAGCCCGCCTTGAAGCAATATGTGCATGTAATAATTTGTAAAATGTATGTAACAGTCATTGCATATGCTTTTATTACTGTAAACATGTTGAATAATGTTATGTAAATGCATTACGTAATTTAATAATGTAGGAGCTGTGAGAATAATGAGTTAAAAGTTGCTAACAATGAGGTAACATTGAGGCAATAATGAGTTTGAAAGTTTAATAATACTACTTCTGATTATTGGAGCAACAATAATGTAGTTTTAGTGACAGTTTATAAAATAGCCATTCAACAACCAGAAAAAACTTTAGTTAAATGAAGGTATTCCATTGGAGTAGGATTAGCCAATCACAAACTGAAATATAGCAAAATTTACAAATCTAGAAGTCAGTTGCCTGCAGATAGCGTTACTAACCAGACGCAAGAAATATAATATGTATTTGTGTGAGACGAAAAATAAGTTTACGTGTTAAAAAAATGTAACTAATTAATAAAACGAATCCCACAGCTCTCTATATCAGTGAATTGTTATTTAAATCGTATCAAGCATTAATAAAAGGAGTGAAGTAAAATTATAATCTGTGTAAGCCTACATTCTTGTCGCATCACAGCCCTGCCAAGAGATACGTGTCTCTAACGATAATACTGACGCAGCCGAGGCAAATATAAATATATAATATTTAAAGAAACAGTCAAATTACAAAGTTAATATTTTTTTTAAACTGGGGGCAAAGACCACCTGTAAGTTCTTAGGGGCGAAGGCTACCGGAAACTGTTTACCATACGTGCGGTTGCAACTACTTCAAGTGTTCGGCTCCCCAACAGTTGAAATATAATACAACTCCTTCAATACAAACTATTACAAATTGACGCCCAAAGCGTGGTAAAGATAACGTAACAAACCATCTTCTTCAATATGCGAGTTTGTTTTCTCCAATTTTGCTTGGAACAGCTTTTTCTACGAATGACATTTTCGGGTATAGATGACCCGTTTTTTTAAAAAACAATTACAGATAGCTAAATTTAATTTTAGGATAAAAAGAAACCTCTAATGTTATTGTGGATCTACTTAGGTGTTAATAATATGGTTGGTTATGTTGTAAAAAATTGCTAATAAATTTAATTAAAATATGATAGAGTTAAAAAAATAATAACTCAACAAACGTATAATGACTATAATAAACAAAATTATCGAAAAAAAGTAGGTTAGCGAACTTAGAAGGCGTTCATGCACATTTCTATAAAAATTATTACATTCTCGTATCTTGAGAAGTTTCTTAGATGTGGGTCATGAATTAAACAGTTTTAGTATTGGCGGTGTAGGACTTTTAATATCCCCCTAAGCATCGCAGATACTTCTGTCCATATAAGATGAAAATGGTTAGAGTATTTACCTTCCAGAGAAAGAAGGAGGAAGTTTACCCTTACGGTAAACTAAACAAAAAATCTAATTTCACTCTCGCACGACTTTCTCTACCCACGCCTCTTGTCCGGCTGCAGCTGAACAGCAGCGCCGACCTGGAGGCTGCCTTGGTCCCGAGCCTGACCTTGCTAGGTCGGTGCCTTCGAGTCGAGGTTAGCCGACAGGAACAGCCACCTCCGTATCGCCGCTCGGGCACAGCGCCGATGCTGCTGCTCGCCGTCCAAGTGTCACTACTGAGGTACCAACGCCCTCACGGCAGAGTGCACTGGTCACGATCAAAGCCGATCAACCTGCGGTGGCGCGTCGCGTCGCATTTAAACGGCCAGGCCCAGTGCTCCTTCTACCCGAGGAGCAGACAACCGACCAAGCCGAAAGAGAGACAAGAGAGTCTCAACCGGGGAAGCGACGCGGGATACCATACAGGACCTCCATGCTGAGGTACTGAATTTCTGTGCTCGTTTAACCGCCCTGGAAGAGAGCTCGCCGCCAAAATCTCTGCGAAGCTACAGGACCTGCAAGTAACCATTGCAGCTGCCTATCTTCAGCACCAACCATCGCCGCAGAGTTGTCAGCACGGCTAGACAACTTCACCACCCGCCTGCAGGCCCTGGAGGAGGACACCAGCAGCGACATTTCCACCAACACAGCAGCCAGCTCATAACAACAGTCCACAATCATCCAGATCGCCGTCCACCATTCATCATTCCACCAGAACATCAACGTCTCCTGGAGAAATGGCGGACACTGAACCAGGAAAGGTAACGTAGACGACGTCCTCGAGACTGACAATATTCTTCACCTTTCCTCTTCCTTTATTATTAACCTCTAACCTCTGGGCTGCAGTGAGGGCAGTTGGCCATGGCTGTAGCCTAGAACCTTACCTTTCACGTTCATTGGGCGGCAGCTCTCTATCTAGCTTCGACTAACTCGGGTGCTATGTGGGACCGCACTAATACTTTATCTTTGATTTTCTTTCATTTCCTTCTTCCCTTTATCTGTGGAGGGATTTTAGTGGGTAGGGTCAGGCTATAGCGAGTTCCACATTACCAGCTTCACTGTTGTGAATGACGTAATTATCCCCCCCCCACACATACACACAATTTCAACATAATCACGCATACATCATGACATCCATATACAAGTGATTCTTCTGTACAATTTATTTTACTATAAATTTGTTACTAGAAATAATCTAAAATTAAGCTATATGGACTCGACGTTAGGATACAGAGAACAAACACAACGCTTCGCAAAACGTAAGAAATGTTTGTAATAATCATGCCGGAGGGGGGTTGTAAATACATATTTTCTAAAATGCTTTATAGATGCAGCGCAGTTCAGCTTGGGAGATCCTTAAGATATAATAATACTTCAAAAAAGGCAACATTTATTCGACATAAATTGTAAATTTTGTTGAACTCTTAACTCTATCTCGTATGATTCTTCAGTAATTCAAAATTGTACAAATTCCATTCAGTTCTCAGTAACTTCAAATTATTAATTAGTCATGCAAGTGTCTTAAACCTATGGTATTTTAATAAAAATCTTTGGAGTCATTTTTAAGCAAAAAAAAACAAAAAAACAAAACAAAAAACCGAAACATTTTCTAGGCAAAAAGTTGTTTTGAACCGGGGAGCTCTTGAAAATCTTCGTGTAACATCCTTGGAAGATGTTGATCTTAAATACGAAGTTCTAAAGTTAAGCTTTTTGGTGCGGGAATTCCCAAACGTGCATTTCCGATGAAATCTCCATATCAAGTTTTTTTAATGGATTACACTTCTTCCTCTATTTACCATAAGTAAGTGGTAGACAGAATAAAAAGTATTACATTGCTTTCTCTGTGAAGTTTTATGCGATCATATATTAAATCGAATCATGTGTAAGTTTATGTTAGTAATGTAAAATCACACGTTTAAGTGTGTAGCTCTCTGCGTTTTAATTCACGACAGGTTAAAGAATTATATTCAAAAAAGCTCCAGCTGCTGTTCTGTTTTCCACAGAAATTAATGCCAAAAAATTGGAGCGATTTTGGCTCGCTACACGGGAATGTTTTTAGCAGTATTGTGTGTGTCATCTCTTGGAGTCCATTTCTTGTGCGCGTAGTCGTGCACCAAGTCGCCCGTCCGTAGATACACACACTAGAAGTAGGTACAATTGTCGGCTTATCCGTCAAAAGAAACGTTTTGGTAAAGGTATATGCAATTCTAGAACAGTTTAATAATGGAAGCTAGAATTTTAAGTTCAAGAGTTTTAAAGAAAAGCTTTATAGTTGGCTGCTAAAAACATCCATTTTGCACCGCTGATGAACTCCTGTTTTAATGTTGTTAATATAATTAATTGTATGTGGTTTGTTGACATAAGAATTAAATGCATGAATATTTCCATTTATGTAGTTTAGGCAAGAACCTCGTTTATCGAGCCACATAAATTCGAATTTCGTTTTATCCGGATTGGTTTTTGATTTTTTGTCACAAAAATGTGTACTCCTTTGATAAATACATACGAATGTATACGGTTGTAACGTTGGCACCTGCAGGTAGCGTAGAGATCGCCGTCGATAGCACACTTCAAGCTACACAGAACTACAAATTGAAGTGTTTTGAGATTATGTTTCATTCTTTTCATGACAGTCCTGATAGCGGTCGTAAACTTCTCATCTGGACGCCTTTCAGTTCTCTTTATTTGTGCTTTTGCATGATTCAAATTTTAGAATCCTACGTCAAAGTTTGTATTCATTTAATAGTTTGTTTCCGGATTACCTGAATGACTTTCGGTCCCATTTAGTCCGGATAAACGAGGTTCTTGTGTATAATGCACAGTGACAATCTCTATGACAGGTACTCACGGCTCATGATGATGATGATAATAATAATAATATATTATTATTATTATTATTATAATTATTATAAGAGCTCCAGCAGGAGGTAAGTAATCAAAAGTGGCTGATCATTACCACAATATCTGGATATAATTTTATGGTAAGGGGAACTTAACCGTGTTAACAGAGGATAGGACTAGGAGAGGAGGAGGAGGAGACAGCACCTCGACCTACGCAGATTCTTTATATTTAGGACCCTGATGGGGCCTCCTCCGAGAGGAAGGAGGTGAGAGGAGACAGAGGGCGGTCGGACCAGGAGATACGACAGGCAGAGGGCAGGTTCCTACACTTTACAGGTTTAAATTCCCTGGATGACAGTTGGTGAAGCCGACTCCCTTCCCCCTGTGAGACCGCTCCCATTCCGGGGGACGAAGGTTAATCGGAGCATCCTTTTCCCCTGCCATGCGCACACCGAGACCTACCACCAACACTTGCAACCCTGAAAGAGACCAAGCAGATGAAACGTGACGTGAAATGAGAATGGATGTGAAATGGAGAGACAGGAAATTCGAGGGGATGTAATGATCCTTACTAGCATGCGCCTAGCGACCCGGAGTAACCCCGAAAAAACCCATAGGTGAGGAAAGTCGACCGCGGGAATCGAACCCACGACCTCCTGAATGTTGGCCACAGACGTTAGCGTCTGAGCCAACTCCTCGGCAACAACCGTGTTACATCTTGGTATAGTAGATTTATTAACTCCTGAAACTATGAAGAGAACATAAAAATTGATGATTGAAGTTTGTCCTCACAGTTTTCAATATGCTCTTGAAAGGAACACATAACTGCTTCCTGGCTTATATAATTATTATTTTAGCTCAGGTGGCAAATTTTTCTGTAGGCACCTTGGATAGAGACTCATCTATGATATAATGTTCAAATGCCGACTGCATCAAGGCATCAAGTTTGGAAGATTGCACTTCCTTCCGGTACCTATGTGTATCAGCTTTAATTATGTAGTTCCATGACAGATTTCCTCTGATATACTGACTCATTCGCTTCGTCTCCACTTTAAAATTTTATAGGCAGCCAAATTAGCAAAGAGAAAAGTCTAATTTTAATTTACAGAAAGAACAAACAATATTACAGTTTACATGTTCTGCCTTTTTGCGTATTCTTCGTTATATTAATTCTATAATTACGTATGTTTGAATTCCGCAGATTTTTTTAACTTTTTCATATGTAATGTTTACAGAATTATTTTATATACAATTAGTGGAGATTTTTTCCCTGTCGTCACCGACATAATAGTTTAAACTGCTGGAAAGTCGTAAATGACGAGGTGTTAATGAGGAAGTTCAGTAAAAACGTTGATAATTTCTGCTTTTATGTTTTTTCCTTCAGTTTGGAACGCAATTTCAGGTATTATACCAACTAATTTGCTCTTCTATATGTATTTAGATTAATTTTGTAAACTCGGAGCAGTTTTCAACAAATTATAAAACATACACATTAAAATATCTTGAAAAACGAAAGAACATGTAAACTGTAATACCGTCTGTCCTTTCTGCATATTAAAATGAGAACTTTCCCTCTATTGTTGTTTTAAAATGGAGACAAATATTTTGCAGAGTCACGTTGGGTTTTTTTCCGTGTCCTATTGAGATGTAATATATTATCAATATAGGAGTGCCACAATTTGTTTTTTTTAAAGAAGTCGCTAACGATTATGTAAAACTTCCATTATTATTATTATTATTATTATTATTATTATTATTATTTGATGCGACTATACTGCATTTACATTGACTTGTATTTTACCAGAATAAAATGTCGACATAAAACCTATGTAAATCGTTAGCATATTTAGCAGTATAATTTAGTAGCTTTTTTCACAAACACAGATTTATTTCTACTCGATAATACTATTAAATTTGGTAGACATAATAAAAGTTTACATAACATTTTGAGACATTATCATCTTGTTAACGAGTTCCCCACTTAGCCAATTTTTACTTTCTCTACTACGTATAGTAAGTAGGGGAAGTATTGCATTCTACCCAAAAATTCGATATCGAAATTTCACCGGAAGCGCATCTTTTGAGGCCTCCTGAATCCCCCCCCTTTCTAGAAAAAGGTCTGTGTGTGTATCTATGAACAGCATAACTCAAGAACGAAAAGTCGGATAAATACCAAACTTGGTATTTAGGTTCAATATCTCTCAAAAAGTGACACGAAGATTTTCAAGAAAATCCTCCCATCCCAGACTACCCTTTGCATGGAAGATTTTTCGAAAATTTTGATTTTCTCAAAAATGGCTCTAACGATTAGATTAAGATATCACATGTTTAACATACTTTCTGACAAATGAAATGTATATCTTGAATTTTCTAGAAATGCCCTCAAAAGTCCTCTTCATTCTGAATGAACTTTGCATAACTGGTAAACCTAAGACATAGACAAAGTTTTACTACACAAAAACGTAGATTTTGTTAAAAGACACAATTTATGTCATAACATTTTTTTTGGGCGAGGGAGAACCATTTCCGAGATATTCATTGTTATTTGTTTGAATTTTGCAATACTTACACTTTTTCTCAAATGGGAATTCGTTATTCTTTTTTTATGTCCTGGACAGCAAAGAGAATAGAATGCATCACATAGCACTGACTATCGCTTAAAGCCTACCACATTCCCCATGCACCTATAAGAAAATTAGCAAATTTTTATCTGTAATTAACATGAAGTAGATGGGGAGAGAATAAGCATTTGTAAAAATAGTTTGCACAAGAGTAGAGAAAGTCATGTGAGTGTAGCACATTAGATTTTTAATGCTCTGACGCAGTTTATGCCGCCCCGGATCTGGCCGCCCTCATGGCGGGCGGCCAGCCAGATCCGCTTCACCGCTTCCTCCTGAAGCTTTTCAGAAGCACATAGGTCTTCATGTGATTGACTAGACTACATGAATTTTTCCATCTACAAACAATTCTTGTAAAAGATTATTTCTCTATTTACTTAATGTTAATTGAGTTAACGTTTGCAGAAATGCTTTCATTAGGTATACATTTCGTTGTACGAGGGGCGTCCAATAAGTAAGTTTCCCTATTTTATAAAAAAAACATTACACACAATTGATCATGTTGAATTAATTTTATTTATATTGTACAATCCTTCTGTTGCTTTTCTGCGTAGTCAACATGTTTTTCCAAACATTTTTGGGGACGTGACACAGGTTTTTCCAAGCCAGTGTTGAGCCAGGTCGGATCCTGTGCTCGCAACCAGCCTTTCACTGATTTGACTTCATCATCGGTGTTAAAAGTGCTTAACTTTGGTTGGACGAACATGTGAAAATCACTTGGAGCAAGCTCCGGTGAATACGGAGGATACGAGAAAACTTCCAAGTTGAATCTTGACCCAAGCGGAGGTCAGAAGATTCAACTGGGAAGTTTTCTCGCATCCTCCATATTCAACAGATCTTCTCGCAAGTGGTTTTCACATGTTCCCCTGACTCAAACGTTATCTTGGAGGTAAGCACTTTAACACAGCGACGAAGATCAATCAGAAGTGAACAGCTGGTTACGAGCACAGGACGACCCTCGTAGTTGCAAGAGATATACATTAGGCTGAAACGGTAGTCATTTCTTCATATGTATACCGGCGTTAACACCCCATACTCTTTGCATAATACCGCGAGAAATGTTAGTATAGAAAGTTTTCGTCTTTGTCTTGCTATTCACCAGTTATATCAAATTCATTCATGAGGTTTTCACACGCTATTCTCAAAAAAATCAAGGTAAACATTTTTTTTGTCATGCAAGTGTCTTACGCATATGGTATTTTAATCCAAATCGTTTTAGGCATTTTTCAGAAAATAAAAAATAATGAAACATTTCCATATAAATGGTACTTTTGGATAGTGGAGATTCTGTTGTAAATACTCGTGTCGCATTGTTGGAAGATCCTGAACTTAAAAGTCTCGTATTCATGCAAGTTTTCGTTTTTGAGTAATGCTGCTCTCTCTCACTCACTCACTCACTCACTCACACACACACACACACACACACACACACACACACACACTCAAGGACCTATTTCCAAAGTTTTTTTCTAATCCAGGTAAGCTTAAGAGCTGTATTCCCAGTGAAGCCTTGTTGTCGAATTTTTGGTGGAATGCAATTCTTTCTCTACTTACTATTAGGTAAGTAATAGAGAAAGTAAAAATAGAAACAATAGTTTGGCGTGTTCTTTGTTTTGTTTTATTTAATTTTTCTTTCTGTAAAATTGTTATATTCTGAAATTTGTTTACAACAGAAAAGTGTAAAATTATAGTCAATGAAAGGTTAACCGCCCTCCTTATTGCAGTTTTAGGAATAATTTTGGGAGTTTGCTGCATGCAGAATTTTGTTTTATGTGAGTTCTGTGTAGAGAATGACCTGAATGAAGGATGTTCATGAACAGCAGATCTATGGTCAGTATTTTTTATTGTTTGTGTGTGCATAACTCTCATATTCATCCCCGTGTAAATCCGCCTAGTGATTGATTTATGGTTTTTATGCTCTCGCCAACACAAAATCTGATTTTTCAGACGGCACATCGCTGTGCAATGCAAGTTTCCGCCGCTTTGTTACCACAGAGAAGCTCTGACGAATAAAAAGCTTGTCGTGTGGTTTTCCTTTATTAACGCTCGACATCCGGGGTACCCCTCAATTCCAGCGGTTTCATATAACCTTGCTAGACGTATTTATTGATCGCCTGCACAATTAAATTGCTCTTTTCTTGGATGAAAAATCTTGTGTGTTACATTCACATTTTTCAACAAACTGTTATTACAAATGTTATTCTTCTATCTAGTTCATCTTAATCGAGATGATTTTACTGGTTTACTGCATATTTCCTTATAGGCTCAAGAGGGTTTGGGGGGTACATTAGGCTTAAGCCATAGTCAAAATCTTTTAAGCGATGCCTTTGAAATTCTTCTCTGCACGAACACGAGGGAGGGGAAAAAATCGATTTTCCATTAGAGAGAGGTTTAAGCATTCGAAAAAACAAACAACCCCTCAGAAATGATAAACTTATAACGAATTTATTTGCAATAAATTGTGTGCTTCAACGTGATCTCCATTGTTTGTGTAGTAAGATTTTGTCTATCTCTTATGGTTTACCAGTTATACAAAAGTTATTCAGAATGAACAGGACTTTACAGGCTATTCCCATGAAATTCGCAACAAATTCATGACAGATAAAATAAACATTGTATTTGTCATGAAAATATCTTAAAGACAGGGAATTTTAATCAAAATCTTTAGTCATATTTGAGAAAATAAAAATAAGGAAAAACTTTCCATGCCAAGAATAGTTTGGGTTGGGGAGGATTTTCTCGAAAGTTTTCGGATCGCTACTTCGAAAGATACAGAACTTATATACCAAGCTTGGTATTTATCGGACTTAGGTTTTTTTGGGGTTCCGGGACCTCAAAGCACGTATTTTCAGTAAAATCTCGACATCGAATTGCGTTGAGTACAGTAGGTTCCTCTATTTATTGTAAGTACGTAGTAGGGAAAGTAAGAACTGCCAGTTTCAAATTGGTTTTAAGAGAATATACCAAGAACGTTGATTTTTGCTATCTTGTGTTTTTAAAGAGTTGAAATTCTAAAACTATGGATAGCTTTAAATTGATAGCTTTAAAAAGAGTTTTACAGACATATATTGTGACGTATTATTAATTTTGTCATTACCAGACGCACTGTTATGTTGTATTGTTGCTACCAGACGTAGCATTATTGGGTCTCCTTAGTTATACTTCGGCTTAACGGTCTTTCCTTTCGGTGAGGATCACGCCAAAGGGAAGGATCTGTTTGAAACCGTCTGGTATGACGTCAGCCCTGTCTGGCTTCGGCTAGACACGGTTGGAGGGATAAGATAGCGTCACTTGAGTGGAAGTGATCGTTGGAGCCAGTCGTTGTTGTGGCATCTCCCTCCATCCTGTTTCCTTTGTTAATTATGTAGAGTCGTCAAACGTTTGTGAATAAATCCCAGGTATGTGAAGGTAATGTGTGTTATGTAATGTTTCAGTTTAGCATAAAATCCACGTCTCCCCTTAAATCTACACACAAAGGTCCCGACTTTTACTGCCAGCGAGTTGCGCCCCCCATGTGTGTGTTGGGGTGACCTAAATTAATCATTTTCTGGTAACCTTTTTGCCCTTCACTCCAAAATGTAACATTTTTGCATACATTACAAGTTTAAATTTAAAATGATATTTTCGAAACTAACGCTAACCCATTATTTGAACGGAAAGGTAGAATCAGACGACTGAGAAATGCAATGCCATAGCCAAGATTTGAACCATGGGTCCTCCGATTTCCGTCCGGTTGCCCTAACCAATTGAGCTACCATCGCCACACGCCGGCAGGGCATTAAATTCCCCAGCTAATTCGCATTTTTCCCGGTATACCACAAGGAGATCCCAAATTGTTTTGAGATGACATACCCCAACAGCGACTTAGAGTTAACTAATTCTGTTATTTGAACCTTTGGAAAGATGATATGTTTAAATATCAGTGGATTTTTTGTTTTTTCTACTGCTCTCTTATGGTAGGTAGAGACAATGTATTCTATCCAGAAAATTAATATCGAGACTTCATTGGAAATATGCCTTTTGAGTTCCCCTGAGGGTTTTTGGAAAAAATATTGGTTTTACGTGTGTGTATGTGTGTGTGTGTGAGAGAGAGAGAGAGATCGCACAACTTAAATCCTAAAAACTAAAAGTTGGGCGAATACCAAATTTGTAGCCTTCTGTAAATTCCTATATACCTAGGGAGGGGGAGAGAGAGATAAAAGAATTTCCCAGTATTATCATTAATAGGAAATTTACTACCTTTAAGTGAATACCTTGTGGAATGGCTATAACAAGTAGGGGTAGAGAAAGTATTGCGATTATATGGTATTCTATACCTTTTAAATTGTTTTATTTGACCCCCCTTTCTGCATGGGGTCCATTATTACTTACATAACACTTACATAGCATCAGAAGATTGGAAGATAATAATAATTAATAAAGCCTACAGGCGTATCCCATGGTGAAATGATACTTGCCGAAATGCTATCAAATTGAAGCATAGAACCTATTACAAGTTTAAGAGACCTCCAAGCTCAGAAAACAAACTAGAATTCCAAAATCTCCGAGCCGTAGCTCGCAGAGAAATTAAAAACAGCAAACGAACGTCCCCAAAAAGACAGACGCCACAGATATTGTTGTGGCACAATCTTCGCACTATTTGTGGTAGCCGATGTACTACAACATCATCACTTTTCCAAACTTCCGGATCCTCTTCTCATAGACCCTAAAGTGATAGCTGACACATTAGCTAACACATTTTCAAACATTTCGAATGATTCTACATGCCAGCCAGAGCATCTTGAAGTTAAAAAAAAAAGAAAACAAAAACTAATTGAACTAAACATCCCTGAGATACACTTGGACATGGACGATATTTACAATGAACCCTTGACGTAACGGAGGTTGAAGAAACCTTACATCAATGCAACAGTAAGAGTCCAGGCCCTGACAATATTCCCTACGAGTTACTCAAACATTTACCTACTAATGGAATTGCATATTTATTGTATATATTCAGCTACATCTGATCTTTCAAATGTTTCCCAGATCAGTGGCCAACCTCCATAGTGATTCCTACACCCAAAGCAAATAAGAATTACTCTTTGTCAGACAACTTCCATCCTATATCTCTAACGTGCACGATGTGCAATGCTAGAAAAAGTAATAACCAAACGACTGCGATGGTCCCTAGAAAACAGTAACTTCTTCAGCGACGCACAAAATGGCTTCCGCCAAAACCGATCCACACTTCACAGCATAATAGTGCTTGTAACCGAAATTTTAAAAGCCTTCTCTGAAAGACAACCTTAGGTGCGTTTACCTAGATATACGAACGAGCCTATGATATGGTCTGGCATGGCTACATAATCAATACACTTAAAAAGAAACAAGCATAGGCAGAAGCATGCTTGCTTTTGTCTACAACTTCCTTCAGAACCGCCAGCTACGTGTAAGAGCGAATTGACAACTCTCAAAGAGCGAGCGTCTCGCAGGACAATAGCATACCTTATGGCTCGGTATTGAGCGTGGATGTTGTTCCTGATGGTCATCAACAATGTGATATCCTGCATTGAATCTCCTGTCAAGGCATGTTTATTTGTAGATGGCCTAGTGTTCTGCAAGGGAGAGACTATGAAAGTTACACAGATGATTATACAACAATGTCTACAACGGCTTCAATGTTGGAATCGTAGAGACTTAAAATTTTCTGCTCATAAAAGTCAAGGTATTGTTTTCTCCAAACTACGTAAGCATGATCAGAAACCCACACTCTATTGAGAGCTCATCGTCTGTCAGTTACCAACACAGTTCGCATTCTTGGATTATTGTTTGAGCTGAAATTCACCTCTATTCCACACCTTGAAGTTTTTAAGGCCAGCTGCTCACTTCGTCTCAATATACTGGAACCATCAGCTACAGGAAATTGGGGAGCAGATCTCAATGTTTTGTTGCGTACGTACAAGACCTCCATTCGCTCCAAACTTCACTATAGATGTATCGTCTACCAAGGTGCTAGCTCCTCTGCTCTTAAAATTCTCAACACCGTACAGTACTCAGACCTACGAATAACCTTAGGAGCCTTTTCTACCAGCCCTATAGATAGTCTCTGTATAGCAACCATTGAAGCTCCATTAGTCATCTGAAGGAAAATGTTAAGTATATTTTTTGCTGTTGGTATAATGGCTAGAGAAGGTACAGCTGCAATTCATTCCTACGTGTTTCCCACTAACACAGGTGCAAGCCCTACCATGGATCAATTTCAGCAAGTCAGCCTCATTAATCGCCTCTCTGAATATTTTGATGAATTTAACATCATATTACTTGAGCTAATTCCCTGTTGTTGTCCACCTATAGCATACTGGAAGCTCATGCCTTCCTCAGTAGATATCTCTGTGTCCAGATTCAGCAAATTCAATACTGAGATCTCTACATTGCAAAGCATGTTTCAAGATTTCCACACATCAAATTCATCTTCATTTCCGATTTATAGTAATGGCTCTAAACTTGACAACTGCGGTTGTGCATTAGTGTTCCCTGATCACACGATGCTACACAGTCTACCTAATTACCTCGGCGTCTACAGGTTTGAGCAATCCGCTTTGCTCTGGAATACATCCTAGATAACACACGTATGACTCCCTTGGCATATTCACGGACTCTATGAGTGCCTTGTTAGCATTACATCACAAAAACTCTTTGTCTTACCCAGGTTGCAGAACTTTAATGTTATACAATACAGCAATTCAATCCGGTAAATATATCCAGCTCACGTCGATATCCAAGGGAACGAGGAACCTGACGAGGAAGAAGCTAAAGAGGCCACCACGCATCCTCCAAAGAACCGTAGAATACCATACTGCGACTTCCTCGGATACATCCATAAGATCACTCAGATATGGAAGCAGCATTGGAACCGCTCATCTACAAGTAAACTGCATGACGTCTACTCTCCTTGCTCTCCAAAATACCCAGTTATTTCCCTTGCTCGCAAGAACCAAGTTGCACTCATACGATTACGCATAGGACACACAACCATCACTCACTCCTACCTTATATCTCACGATCCTCCTCCACTTTGTAACTTCGTAATTGACCACTTACTGTACCTCATATGATTCTGGACTGTCATCAGTTCATCACCATACGAGTGTAAGACGAGATTGTGAAGTCCCGCATCAACGCCATCAGCAATCCAGTGTTTAAAGACATGATACTTAAGTATATTAAGCAAACTAAGATATACGCTAAATTGTCTGACTAATGTACCTTTACAATGTAATTTATTATATGGTGGTTGGTGTCCTTATGGAGTCGCGATATGACCAGCGAGCTCAAGTGACTTAAAATAAATTTTAACAATCTGATGTGTTACACTCACATGATTTTCTCTACTCTTGTATAAACTATTTTTGCAAACGCGTATTCCCCGTCTACTCCACGTTAATCGAGATAAACGTTTGCAGAAACTGTCTTACGGCTAATTTTCCTGTAGGTGCAAGGGGGATATGGTAGGCTTTGAGCGATAGGCAAATATTTTGAGAGCTGGTTGCTATGTGGAGCATTGCATTCTCTTTGCATATCCAGGGCATAAAAAAAGACGAATAACGAATTCCCATTTGAGAAAAAGTATAAGTATTGGAAAATTCAAACAAGCAATAAGGAATATCTCGGAAATAGTTCACTCCACAATTATGTGTTTTAACAAGATATACATTCTTTTGTGTAGAAAAAACTTTGTCTATCTCTTACGGTTTACCACTTATGCAAAAGCTGTTCAGAATGAAGGAGAAATTTTGGGGACATTTCCAGAAAATTCAAGATATACATTTAATTTGTCATGAAAATATCTTAAATATGAGATATTTGAATCAAAATCATTATAGCCATTTTGTAGAAAATCAAAATGTTCTAAACATGTTCTATGTAAAGGGTGGACTGGGGTGGGGGAATTTTCTTGAAAATCTTCGTGTCGCATCTTTGAAAGATACTCAACCTAAATATCAAGTTTGGTATTTATCCGACTTCTCGTTTTTTGAGTTATGCTGTTCACAGACACACACATACACGGACCTTTTTCTAAAAATGTGTTTTGGATTCAGGGGGCCTCAAAACATGTATTTCCGGTGAAATCTCGTTATCGAACTTTTCGGTGGAATGCAATACTTTGCTTACTTGCTATACGTAGTAGAGAAAGTAAAAAAAATGCATTTTTACACATTCGAAATCTTACAGGCACGTTAAAAGTTCATATTCAACGAAAGTAGCCATGCATATGAGTCACTCATAAAGTGATGCGGAGGAAGTCCTAAATCGAGAGACCATCCAGGGGTAAGTTTCGTGATGGAAGTGAAGGATCGGTCATGTGTTTCTTTTTTCTTGTTTCGAAGAACCAGCTGAAATCACATTAGTTTGCTCTACGGTGCTTCCTAGATCTGCATGGATTACATAAATCTGCTCAAACTGCTCACTGGAACTTTTGGAAGTGCCGTTGAAAAAGAAACGTTTACACCGAGTCAAAGCAGTTTTGCCTTTTGCACTAGGAAACACAAACATTCTCCGTCATTCATCTTCAACAATTCTAAAGTTATTACAATATCTTCGGAATGAGCAGGATCTTATAACGAACCCGATGCAGTGACTCCTTGGCAGAATTTTGAGACGGCAATGAGTAACAAAATCAAGTCCTTTGTTGAAAACATGACCCACTCCTTCAAGGCAGATTTTTTTAAATAGAATCCTCGCTGTCCCAGGCTTGTTTTCTTGTTTTTGTCAACTGCACAGGAACTTCTAATGCTGCTATATCTGGTATGTACCTATTTGCACTTAACCTAAAACAGTTTTGTTGTTGAAATCCGTCCCTTGCAGTTTCCATTTCTCTCATTTATGCATTGCCAGTGGATTACGTTGTCCTTATTTTTACTTCCTCTACTACGTATAGTAAGTAGGGGAAGTATTGTATTCCACCCAAAAATTCGATACCTAGATTTCACCGGAAATACATGTTTTGATACCCCTGAATCCAAAAAAGTATTTTTAGAAACATGTCCGTGTGTGTGTGTCTGTCTGTCTGTCTGTCTGTGTGTCTGTGAACAGTATAACTCAGAAACGAACAGTCGGATAAACACCAAACTTGGTATTTAGGTTCCGCATCTTCCAGAGATGCGACACGAAGATTTTCAAGAAAATCCCCCACACCAGATTACCCTTTACATGCAACATTTTTCGAACATTTTAATTTTATCAAAAATGGCTCTAACGATTTTGATTAAAATATCATATGTTTAAGATATTTTCATGACAAATGAAATGTATATCTCGAATTTTCTGGGAATGTCTCCAAAAGTATTCTTCATTGTGAACGACTTTTGCATAACTGGTAAACCATAAGAGGTAGACAAAATTTTACTACACAAAAAATGTAGATCGCGTTAAAATACACAATTTATGTCATATACATTTTTGTTGTTGGGTGAACTATTTTCCAGATATTGCTTGTTATTTCCTCAAATAAAGAGAATGGAATACTCCACATAGTAACCAGCTCTTAAAATATTTGACTATCGCTTAAAGCCTACCAATTCCCCTTGCATCTACAAGAAAATTAGCAATAAGATTAACATCTCGATATCTCGATTAACATGAAGCATATGGAGAATAAGCGTTTGTAAAAATAGTTTGTACAACAGTAGAGAAAGTGATGTGAGTGTAACACATCAGATTTTTTTAATCCTTTGATATCTATGACTGTTGAAAAGTAATAATGGCCTACCCTTGGTACTTTCTGTTATCTCCATTGTGGTTTTCTCAAAAAGTTGTCTAAACAAGTATATGCACGCAGAGTTACAAGGAGAGAGCGATCATTAGAATTAGTCATTAGGCGGTAGTGAATGCCACAACAGGTACTGACCAAGTGGTGATGCTGAGGGGTGGTACACAGTTCACCATTTCTCGGAAACATTAGTGTTAATAGCACACGAGCGGAAATGTCACTAAATCTACCAGCGCGAAAATGTCATGGGGCGGATCTGTCATGTAACCTGTCCTACATGCACACATTTTAATTTAATCATTGTAATTAAATATTTAAAAGGATGTGATGATACATCCTGTAGATACAAGCAATGCGGTTAGGGCGTAGTATGTATACCTACTTAGATACACTCAATGGTCCTTGGTTATTTTCAATTAAGAAAGTAAACCTTATTCTGCTAATTGAAATAATGTTTTACTCTGGAAGCTTGTTTAGTTATATTTCACATATAATTTTAGAGGTTTACATATTTTTGTAACCTTTCAGGTTTTGGAAACATAGTTCCAAATATAGAGATTAAGCGTTGTCATATATTTGTGAGAGTTTCGACTATTTTTTGGGGGGGTAGGGTTCATTTGTAGACCCCTTTTAATTTAATGATGATATCGGAGCCTTTGACTGAAACATTTGAGGTTGAACTCTTTGAACTTTTAGGTTAGGTTACTCTAGGTTTACGTCGTTTTCAACTTATTTTCAAACGCATATTCACGCTCACACTCGCACTTCGGACTCTATGAAGAGCAGGGCTTATCCTAATCAAACCTAATCAAATACAAATTCCCAACCTAGCCTGGAATCGAACCCGAGGCACCCGGGTTATTAAACTCTGAGAGTTTTCCAAGTTCTGAGAATAGTTCAAAAGAAGACAGTGCTTTTCTCATTTAGTAAATAAATGTTCTAGAACAGTCCAGTTTAATATTCTTCTGTCTCTACGCCTTTTTTATTCTCTGGATTTGTTTAGCAGCCAACATGCGCAACAAATTACATCATTAACAGTAAAAAGTGTCTTATAAGGAATTCTTTGCTCCTGATCGTGATGGCGGAATGGGCATTTAAAGCGAGATGTCAAATATAAATGACCATATAAAAACTATAGGTATTAAAACTGAAGGTATACATAAGCAATATAGTTTCGAAATTTTGATGAGTTGGGTTATATTCTGTTTATTCTTTTTGTGTTTTTCATTTCCGAGCTGCCTCAAGGGCGGCTAACAGAAGAACGAATAAGGCTAGAAGTTTAATGTTTGACAGGCATTAGAATATTAAGTGTTTTTTCTCAGTTTAATTTCATATTTTTAATGATATGACTAAACATTTATACCGTTTAGTTTCAACATATTGAAACGCAAAACTTATTATTATTATTATTATTAATTTAATTTTCTGATATTTAGTAATTTACAAAGCAGTTTTCAACTCAGTTGGGTTAATGTAGAACAAAATTAATGCTTATGGTTTGAAGAACAGTCACAATAGGGGCCATGCTTGTAAATTGTTTGTTGAAGCTGAAGCCTTTCTTATCGAGGGAAAGGAAGATAAAAAGATATCCGAGAAAAATAGGTTCTAAACTTGAATTAACGTATCAACACATTAATGTTCTCTATTAAAATGGCTACCTTGTTAATTTTTAGCAGCGCACAGCAGCCCTAACTGATTTGTTTCGTATTTCTGATACATCAAGGAACAATTTAAAATCGGACATATTATAGGTGATTTTTTTTCTCTCTTTTTCGGAGCATAAAGAAAAAAGGAGCAAGTACTATAGGTTTCCAACTTCTGCACTTTTATGGCTTATGTATCATGATAAGAATATAATCGCTCGTGTAGTACGCTTTACAGAAACTACCACGCAAAATTCGAACAATGTAAGCATTATTAATGCTGGAGTTTTAATACATAGTTAATTTAAGTTGTGGCATTATTATAAAAAGGCCCATTGTGTAAGATTTGCCTGAAAAGTTGTAGCAGTGCCTCTCAGCTGTAGATATGTGAATAAAAGTTATCGTGGATTTTAATGTCCCGTGAATAGTTTTCCGATCTTTTTTTAATCTTATCACTTTGTATGACTTATAAAAAATAACAAAGTTCAATTGAATGCTTCAACATTTATCAGATTCATCAGAAATCTAGAATTACTTTTTAATCTTACCTTTATGCTACATTATCTAAAATTAGAACTTATTTGGATACAAATTGTTAGCAAGGAACGTTTTGTACATAGTAGAGGAAAAAATTAACAACCTAATTCTACGGAGGAAAGGGGCATGTCAAGGACATTTAAATCTTCTTCATGTGCCTTTTAACAAAGCCTTCCCTGGGCTTTAAAAAGTGGAGCATGTAAAGTAACAATATATCCTGATAGACGAAGAATTGAACTTAAACAAGTTTTGGTCCAAATTTCCACAATTTCAGTTATATCACCTCAAATGTTTTGTATACTTTCTTTTTCTTATTTTATTAGTACTTATTTCAACTGTCTTTTTGTCGACTATTTTACCATGGTATAGAACGCGACATCAGTCGATCCAGATGGAGTAGAAGATCATGATGACAATAATAATAAAAACAGAATTGGTAACGTTTATTTATCTATCGTTATGCACTTGGCACAGAGACAGGAGCGGTAGACCAGAAATTCATAGCTGCAGGATAACGCAGCAGGCCATAAAAATGATCTCTGGCACACATACTCCCTTTTCCTGCAAGTTCCCCGCGCTCCTTATAGCAGTGGGCGGCGTTGGGGGGAGTTTATAAAGCTTAAATATGGTGCATATATTTTCATATTTTGTTGTACCATAAAACGTGACAGCGAAGTCCATTAAAGGTCTCTATGGCAAGTGTGGTAGGTAGGTGGAGGCGCGTAAAAAAAACAAAAACAGCGCCACGCACTTTATGGCCCAGGTAACTTGTGGTAGCGGAAGCCAGTTTCATATTGTTCAAAGTATTATAGTTCGGATATTTGTATCTAAAGTGTTTTAATGCTTCAGTTTATGTTGCAATATGAAGGAGTTGGTTGGAATTTGTCCTACCTTTAATGTGCCATTAAACTGAGGCAATTTGAAGTATTGCATGATGATGTTCTGGAGCTTTTGGGAACAGCTTCTGTCTGCAAAGCAACAACCCATGGAGTTTCTGGTGACTGACCAGTTTATAGCTGTTGGAATAAGCTATTTTCGTATATAAATTATATGTAAAAGTAATAATTGGAAGGTTTTAGTAGCTTATTTACTTGGTATAATTACTATTTTATTTGTAGACTACCCATTGATAATGTAAAAAAAAAAAAAAAAACTAAGGGATCACCAAATATCTTCTGCTAAATACTGGTATTTAGGGTAATTCCGGGAGAGATGGACCACTGGTAGAGATGGACCAGTTAATTATTTCTCGAACCGGCCAGTAGAGCGAGTTAGCGGTAGTGTCGCCTGCTAATGGCAGATGTGAATGTGTGACTGTTGTTTTCGTCTTGATTTGTTGAAGCATTTCACTTTATATACCGCATAATTAAAATCAGGTATGTAATTTTTTTTCACTATTTATATAGTTAGGTATCATACACACTATTTGATATCATACTTTTACCAAAGCTTCTTAGGAAGCGTAAAACAAGTAAATGTAGCCCCATGGGATGTTCTGGTGACGCTGCCCCCAAGCGATGCAAAATGGTAGGCTGGTCCATCTCTCCCTGACATTCGGGAGTGTTGGACCAGGTCCTCACGGGAGAGATGGACCATATTTTTTATAACTTTAATGTTTATACAGTCCTTTTTTGGTAAAACGTTAGTGGTTATAGTGTAATATATAAATATTTGTCTACTTATTGACTAATGACATAGATATATACATGTATATATAGTGTGAGTATCGATAAATCGTTTACAAAAGGAGAAATAGAGATAGATGCCTTATTTATTATTATTATTATTATTATTATTATTATTATTATTATTATTATTATTATTATTATTATCATCATCATCATAATCATCATCATAGGAATGCCTACCTGCAAAAGGAAACAGGGCTCTACAAGAGGATGTTGGAGTGTAGACCACTTACAGAAGGCTGTGAATGCAGAAAAAGCAACTTATCAACGAAGCTGCTAGATATTTCAAATGATTTACCTTTGACTGATGCTTTAAGTTCCACACGTCCTCAAACCGATGATTTCTTGGCAGTTCCTGGGACCTCCTACGGGGAAAATAATTCCCCCAATGAAATTCAGGTAGACAAGGAGACCCAAATACCAACACCAAGTAAACTCCTTAATGACATTTCCCCAATAGCAATTTGAAGAAGAAAACTACACTAAGTGGTAAGGCAGCAAGTGTTTCCAAGATACCGATCTTGAAGAGTGGAATGAAAATGAATGTGCTGGCTGCGGAGAGGGCTACAACGCAACCAAAAGCAATGAAGACTGGATCCAATGCCCAATGTGTTCCCGTTGGCTTCATGAGAACTGCACCAAATACGGCATGAAGTACGACTTATGTGGGAGGAGAGAGTAAATCCAAAAAACATACTCCAAAATGAATTCTGTAAAACAACAAATGTTTGTTCTACATGATAAATGATTTACAATATACCAATAAGTACTAATTACGAATGTATCATTTAATTCTCCTCCTATTTTATTCAGGTCCATCTCTCCCATATACCATGGTCCATCTAACCCGAGTACTACGGGTTAGATGGACCATTTGTGTAATTTTTTGTTTATAATTCACAGTTCTGTTAATATGTCTTTTGCATGTATACAGCTATATGTGGTTTCTTGATGCCACCAAAATCATAAGGTACTACCATTTTAACCACTTTTACTAAAAATAAAAGAAATATGGGAAATTCAGAAAAGGGGGTCCATCTCTCCCGGAATTACCCTACCTATTCAAAATAACAAACAGATAAACAAAACCTGCGAATTAATACCGAATCATTCAAAATACCTAGCTTTAGGGAGAACTGTTTTAGAGTTAAAAATGAGTTTAAAATTTTAAATGGTTACATGCTTAGTTAGAGCGTAAAAACGTATAGTAAAAATCATTGCAAATAGTGTGAAAAATAAAAAGGAAAGAAAGGAAAACTAGACTAGAGCTGTGAAAATGCTATATAAAGTAATGATAATTTCCAAATCGATGCATAGAAGGGAATTTTGAACTCCAGCACAAAAACGAATAAATAGAGTTCAAATGGCAATGAAGAGGTTCCTAATACGAGGGGCACTATTTATATTTTGAGCCTTGGCAACCCTGAATGTTGTAGGTGCCATCTGACGTTTCCAATGGAAGGTTTGACATTTTTTACCATAATCTACTTCAAACATTTTGTCAATAGAGCGTCATTTATTTTTTTTCACTAACTTGAAAATTGTGCCAAGAAAAACATGGAATTAACTCGTGAAAATGTTCGTGCAATGATTTATTACGACTTTTGACGTGCATCATCAAGACAAGAGTCCATCGATCAACTAACTTCCACATTTGGCTACGAAGCTTCATCCTTTGCCACTGTGAAATGCTGGTATAACGAATTTAATCGTGGCCGCCGTTCGCTCAATGATGAAGTTCGTGAAGGTCGTCCAAAATCAATTCTTGTGCCAGAAAACATTGGTGCTGTGCAAAATCTTATAATGAAAGATCATCATGCGACATATTGTGAAATTTAGGCAACCCTAGGCATTAGTTCCACCAGCATATATAAAATATTGCATGATTATTTAGCCGTGAAAAAAGTTTGCTCTCTTTGGACCCCACATAAGTTGACGCAATCTCAAAAAGATGCTCGTGTCGATTGGTGTACAAAAATGCTCAATAAATACAATGGCGGGCCCTCAAAAGACGTATATAAGATTGTAACAGGTGACGAATCATGGATCTATGCGTATTAGCCGGAACGTAAACAGCAGTCGACTGTGTAGGTGTTTCAAGATGAAGCAAATCCAACAAAAGTTGTTCGCACTCGAAGCACTTCGAAGCAAATGGTCGCCTGCTTTTTCGGTAAAACTGGCCATGTGGCAACAGTGCCTGTAGAGGAACTTAAAACGGTCAATTTCGAATGGTACACAACCATTTGTTTGCCGGAAGTCTTCGGTGAAGTAAGGAAAACCAACAAGAACCGTAGGAGCACACACGTCTCGTCTAACAGAGTATTTGAAGGCTCAAAAAACCGAATTGATGGGTCATCCGCCATATAGTCCTGATTTGGCACCCAATGACTTCTTTTTGTTCCCGAACATCAAGAATAAATTGCGTGGACAACGATTTTCGATGGCAGAAGTAGCCGTTGATGCTTTCAAGAACCATGTTTTGGAGGTGTTTCAAGAAGACTGGAATACATGCTTTGACAAATGGTTCAAACGTATGCAAAAGTGTCTTGATCATAAAGGAGAATATTTTGAAGAACAATAAAACAGTTTTCAATCAGAAATTACTTTATTTTAATTATATTGCTCAAAATATAAATAGTGCCCCTCGTATGTGTAAACATATGTAATAGAGTATAATATAAGGTGAAAACTCTGATCATAAGATCTGAATTAAATTTTTACCTGCTCTACAGTAACACAAAATATAAATTGTGGATCGTTCATCTAAACAGGTGTAGGGAAGGCAGGCGTCCGCTAAGTGTCAGAAACTACAAATCACGAATGTGCAGAGACATCTAGATGTCAAAGAAAGCACTGGACAGTTTTGTGAAACCGGAGGGTGCTTAACCCTTAAATAACCCATGAAGTACCGTCACATAGGTGGTGACGTATATGTTATATATTACTTGTAAGCATGTGTGCATTCCGTGTGTTCCACCAGTTTCTGCAAAGTACCACTTTGGAACAAGATAGAAATATCGGTCCTAAGGATATGTTTGTGTTTTACGTTTCAGAAAACAGACTCTGCTACGCCTTCCATCCATCATTCGGTTACAGAAGTTAATGCTTGAATACCGCACAATAAGAGCCGGACTCATTCGGGGGTAGAATAGAGTCTTTAGGAGGCATATTATTATTATTATTATTATTATTATTATTATTACTACTACTACTACTATTATTAATCGATTTCTTTTACGTCGCTTTAACTACACGGTCGTATCGCGATGGATCTGTTAGTAGATAACTCGGGATCGATGTGTGGCGGACAGTTAGTTTTCTGGGTCTCATCCCTGTAACCATACCATCTTACCACGTGTCCACAGAGACTTTAGTGCATAGTATCATGGTAGTGCAACTGTATCTCTGCTACTGTGACGGGCAGATGGCTGCTTTGACACGTGACATTGTTTCAACCATTCAGTGACATATACCGATTCTGCACCCCTTTCATTGCCCAGCTAGCCCTGACTTTCTTCATAGGGTAATGCTAGCGTATCGGACTTCAGCTAAAACGAATTAGAGGATAGTTCACCTAAGGAGGCACGGAATACAAATGATGAGATTCTGCCAACATTCAAGATGGAAAACACTAAAAGTACCGGCACTTTTTTTTTGGGGGGGGGGGCACTTGACTGTACGTTACTCTGAAACTAGGAAATAGTTAAGTTGCATAAAGCGCACGGGCCAGAGCGCGGCAGCGCAAGTTCGAATCCGGACCAGGTACGCCCCCCCACCGGTGTATTTTGGCTTTAAATAAATACTCTTCAGAACTATTTTTTAAAATGCATTATGATCAATCAACATTACATGCTTTACATATCCCTGTGAATAATAGAATACAATAAATGATTACACTGGTCGGCACCAAAATCCTCTTGGGGAAAGAAAAGTTGCTGAATCTGATTTTGAAAATCAAATATCTCTACCACATACCATTCTTATAGCACCATCAATTTATATAAACAAAATTAAGATTTTGTCTGTACTTTGAAATTTAGGCCTGATACTTTATTTTTATCTCAGATTAGATGAGTAATAATGAATGATAATATCATATGTAACTGTAAACAAATAAATGCGCATTCCAAATGTGCATAAATAGAGCTAATTTCGCCTTTATCGCTAAAAAATAAAACCAGGTTACCTGCATGCTGAAAGAAACTACTAATGATGTGCAAAATCTATCAACACAATGTAACTAGAGTTACGTTCTATCAATATAGTTACAAATAAATTAAGTAAAATAGTTAAATAACACTCACGATAACTGGAAGCAGTGATGAGTAGCTGGGCTGAACTATTTCAGTTATGAAATTTAATATTGTGGCGTGTATGTGTGTGTATTGTCATGCCAGACACATTATTGTGTCGTTGGCGACAGCATTGTTGGGGTAATTCTTTCGTCTTTGGGTTTTGAAGTTCGTCTGGCATGGCAACAGCTCTCCTGTCCGAGCAGGCGGTTCCGGCGAGGGTTATAGTGGGGGAAGTGGGCGTTACTTCATTGTGTGTTGTGTGTTAGCGTCACTTTGGTCTGAATGTCTGATATGTGGGGTTGTATGTGAAATCGTGTGAATGTAGCCTTGTGTGTGTAGCATCTCCCCTCAATTTCTTTTTATCGTTTGTGTGTGATGTAGGGGCACCGTGCTTATACTGAATAAACCACAGGTAATGCAATTAATGTGAAATTCTGTGTAGTTTGTTATAACTATCCCATGCCTGTTCTTGAATATGTAGTTTAAGATTTTGGTCCTCTTGCTGCCTCTGCAGCTATTGCTCCCAATGTATATGCTGGGGCAACTAAAATTTAATATCTAGCTGCAAAACTTTTGGCCTCACCCCAGTATATAACAATATGCTGTACACTTGTACACCATTGCATAAATTTAATAACGCACATATACACGTAATACATACTGCGCTTTCGTCAGTTTTTATTTTAAACCCTAATTGTAATATATACTATCTTAACAATAAAACTATTACAACTAAAGAAAATTTCCACTTTAATGGAAAACTTATTTTGTTACCGTTTTTATTTTATATAGTTCTTCAGGTGTTTTGCACATGAATCCAACAGTAACATGTTAACATGTTTTCTTTCCATTTCAGCTACATCTTGGTAAAATCTTACACCGTGCTCATCAGAAACATCTCCCATATTTGCGGGCAAAATGTCTAAATGAGAACTTCACAATTTCTTCATAATTTTTTGATTTATTGTTTCCCAGAAAGTTGCAACCGACATTTTCAAATGCATTCTAGGCTCTTCTGTCGATTAAATGCAATTTATTTTTCTACGCGGCGTCCTAAATAGTAGCTCTATTTGAGATCCAGCAAAAATGGCTTCCTATATTTTGGCCACGCTAATTCGTGGAAACTTTGCCTTCAGGTAAGCGAATCCTGAACCTTCTTTGTCCAATGATTCTTAATGTGAAGAGGAGACAATATAATTTTTGACCTGTCGACTAATGCTTCAGGTGCCACATTTTATACATATATATAGGATGCTGTGTTTAGGGTGGGCATTTTTTTTACAATATAGTGTTGTCCCTCGCGCGACTGTCCCAATCACATTTGAAGCAGTTGAATGTTGTATACCTCTGTTGTAGCCCCGTCAGCAATGCTACAATTTTGAGGTCAACACATATACTCCATTGATGATCTTCCTAGTTTATTTTATGTTAAAGATGTTCCATATTTGCACGTTTCTTTTATGTTAACTGAATGTGCGAGAGGTATTAACAGATATATATTACCAATAACACGCTTCCTGTTTGTTACCGGACTGTGGAGAGACGCTTTTTAAGTTCCCATTAATCCCATTGCAGTGTCAAGGTATTCATCCAGGCACAATTATGAAACCTTTATAACCCTATCTAAGGATTAAATTATTGTTGGTAATTATCATTTTTACATTAAAACGAAAATAATAGACAAATTGGTAATAAAACTTGCAAAAATTAACTTTTTTTCAATTTCGTAGGTACCTGCCCCAAAAATGGTACGTGTTAGAGAAACATGACTAACATATTTGGATTCAGCGACATCAGATGCATAAGGTAAACATAATTGTTATCCAAAGAGGGATTTCTTTATTTTATTTTTATTTATTTATTTATTTATTTTTTTTTGCCAACCAGTATTATTAACACTTAATGAAGATCAAAGTGACTCCTTTTAACTATGAAATACGATAAAATATTACATAGTAATTAAAAGTGATACTCGGAGAGAAAATTAGTCTAGTTTAGTGATCGGAGTCTCCTGAGTTACTAATAAGGAAATATGTGGTAGTCGTCTCTTCAGGCGTGTGAGCTGGTGGGTGCATACGACAAAGTTATATGTCTGAGCTCCTGGAACGTCTGGCAAGCTGAGAAGAAGCTAGAGGTGATCTTACGTATAAGCTGGTGAACAGGAAGGAGATTTGAGTTTTTTATATAGCTGCTGGTACCTGACAAACTAACGAGTATTGGTACTGATCCTCGGGAATGTGTTTTGGAGCACTTGTAAACGGTGAAGGCGAGTGTTTCTACCAGTGCTCCAGACGTAGGAAGCATACGTGAGGTTGGGAGGTCCAACAAAGGTTTGTAAAGTAGAACAGAGTATTAAAGACCAAGAAGTGTGTTTTATGAAACAGTGGATAGAGTTTAGAAAGTCTTTCTGATGTCAATGAAATGAGGCGATCTGTAGGGTATGCCAAATGAGTTCGGTGTCCAGCATTACTCCAGGAGTTGTAGAAGGGTAGGCAGAGGATTTGCTTATTGTGAATATGTAGGGCAGAGGCGTTAGTGATACTTCGTAAGGAAAAAAATCTTAGCTTTTTCGGTGTTAAGAACTATTCGTCAAGCGTGAAACCACTGCGAGACGATTAAGAGAAGCTTGAATTGTGATCTTCGGGGAGATCTGCGTGCGAATAGAATAAAACAGTATCGTCTGGCGTGTAAAGTTATGGATGTGGGGACCAAATCAGGAAGATCATTAAAAAAAAAATTAAATTGAGTTTTATTTATGGACGCTCTTTAACTGCTGTGGTCCTTAGCGTCCCATTCTATATTGGGCGTGAAAGATGGAAATTTATCAGGCTTGAAGTTCTTTTACGTGCCGTAAATCTACGACTTGGGAGCACCGGATTTACTTCCCTTCCGAAAGAAGCCATGCTAAGGATGTTTACGCCCGAAAAAAAGCCATCGCCCTCCGCCGGCTTTGAACCCACGACCTTGGGAGCTAGAGGCTAGCATGGTAACCACTACACCACGGAGGACGCCAGGAAGATAGTCATGCTTGTTTTCTTCACTCTTGCATTTAACATTTGTCATATACCCTATTTTTCATGCTTAAAAGGTTCATTTAACATTCTGTAATGCAGATAATGTTGCTGAGCCTAGGCTATCTTACACATTACAATATACCTACACAATAGTCTTATTCTTGAAAAGGAGATAGCTGCTGTCTTTTTTTTTTTAATCTCCCTTTTATCCAGTTTATTATTACTGTGTTTTATTGTATTCTTTACCGCTTCTTACCGCAATTACACAACACACAGTCACACACAAACACCCATTCCCTTGGCGGGACTCGAACCCGCGACCCTCAGCTTGGCGGAGCGCCGAAGCTATACGCTCCAGCGGCCACGGCTGGTGTTTAACGTGGCGACTATAGAGTGAGCAAACGGAGCATAATCTACATAATCGTATTAAGGGGCAACGCGGTGCTGTTTTAATTTTGCAATACAAAAACTAATTTTACTATTTAATTTGAAACTTACTCCACAAGCATGTTGTTCATGTTGAAAAACAAGTATATTACCAAGATTTACGCGGCATTCCTGTACAGTTAGGCTGTATTTTCTTTGATAACACCATTCTAAGGGGACAAACCTGTGTTCTCGAAAATGATTAAAAATATATTTTTGTGCAGTAATAAATGTTAGTGATTTTAAGACGGATGGGCATATTATTATGGTGTAAACTCGTCGAAGTACCAGTCAACACTGGAATCTAGTTCTGAGTTCTAAAATCACCTCTCTGTCGTTAAAAGTTATCTATTTTCCTTTTTTTTCCCATTGTCCATTACCACTCAAATAGCTCCTTACGTTGCAAACTCTTACAAGTTACCTTGAAAATTTTCCAAGGATTCTTAAGATAATGATATTCAAAAGTTATCGCTGGGCATTTTCAGGTAAATAAAAGTGCCTTTGGAAATCAGTTTTATTAATTGAAATTCGTAAAAGACAATCTTTTGAAGTGGAATATTTATTAGGTAGTAGTTGGAAGATGCTTCATGTTTATCTGCCCCACGTATGAGAGCCAATTTGTCGCGGTAACTTCGTGTTATCTTTTGCTGGGCGCCTGTTATTGTATTACTAGTTTGAATTTTGGGTTATTTGTCCTCCGGCTAGCTATTGTTTCTCGGTCGAGCACATCTCTTGAACAGGGTGTGTAAACGGAAAGGATTTGTTACTCAAAGATAACACTAATAAAAGAATTTGTTTTTACACTTTTATTGTCGTCATACTTGTTTAATTTCACATATTATTCTTGATACACGCCCGACTGAAACTGTTATATTTTCTAATGTTACTATAATCACTCATTTGTTGCACCTTATTAATTCGCGTATTTCACATTTATAACCAGCTTTACGACGCGAGAGATTTTGTAGAAGTGCGCGACGATTCTCTTAAACTTTGTGACGTATAACCCACGAATACTTATGTTGAACTGAACGACGTATTATACGCGAATGCTTCTGTTGGACTGTGTGCCACCTGCTTCTCGGCTTTAGCTTTTTATACACCCTCACCCGATATGCCTAAAGATTATAACCGAGCTGCTATTGGTTAATAAAACGCACCAACATTAGCGTCTACATTTATATCCAATCAAAGCAACGAAAACAAATGCTCTAGGGAAAAGAAAAGCGCCAATCTGACGTCATTTGCTTGTCTCTAATAATTGATAAACAACTCACCCCCTCGCTCATTGTTACCCGCTCTTATTGTCAGTTTCAGTGAGGCCGTATAAACTTATTTGCTAACAATGCTTATAATTAACAAACATCTCAAATCAATGTCATACAATAATGCTTATTTACACTACAATCACTCTGGCATTTACATTGTTTGATACAAATTACTGCCACACTTTTGAATGTTATCTAAAATAATTTGTTTTATTTGCAAATCATCCGGTAAGGTAAATGTTTGAGACATAAAATTGAAATTTGGTTCAAACATTTTGAAAGCTAAATCATTAGCAAGGCAGAAAGTAAATTTTTTCCCTCGTGAATCCTTCAAAAAATTAAACTGCAATTTTGCAATAGAGTATATCACAAAAATCTGAAAGAAATCAAACTGCTTAACAAATACAGAACTTCCAAATTTCACAGTTTGATTCCCTTAAAGGTTGGAAAGCACTCATTTGTTATAGGCAGGAACGTGAATTTTGTTACAGTTTTCTGGCCGCTTTTGAGATTTTTCTGTATCTATCTAGACATAAAATTGGCAAATCAAATATCATCCAATAGTCGGAGGTAGAACTTTAAGCTTATTTTGGAAAGCTAAAAGTTGGAATTAATTTTAAAGGTAGAAAAATAATACAGGTAGGTTTTTATTTTCAGCATTCCCCCCTAATTGTCGCAATTCCAGTATATTTTTAACTCTTAAAAATTAGCTGGCGCTACAATAACGAAAAGAATATTTGATTCCTGCTTGTTTCATAGATAGTAAAACATTTTATCATGTTGAAATAACGTATTTCCAATCAACCGGCCAGGGAGAATTAAATAGGCTTTCGAAAACTTTCGGCATTATTTCGTTCAAAATACTATATAATGTAACTAAATACCTTTGGCTTTATGAGTAATTGTTTTTCTTTTACATGGATGGTTTACCAATCCTTCGGATAATCCCCAGGAAGGGATTCTGCCTTCTCAACTGTTTATGAATTCTCTCTGTCCAAGGATATTTTCTTTAGGGGTATCATAGCCCTTAGGAGGTTGCTTTCTCGACAGCTAACGGGAGTCCTCTTCCTAGGTTTTTCGTTTTGAAATTTTCCTTGTCCTGCACCCATACCAGTATTTTACAGGCTGGACGTCTAGATCCGCTGTGTGGGGATTCTTCTTCGCAAGATGGGTAAGAGAAGGACACGCAGAATCGCCCAGAAGAAGTCACGGCCGACCCTTCGGCACCCGCCGATAGGGCCGTCGCCTAGCCGTTGTCAACTGAGGCTGCTCCGGGCCTCGCCGCTGCTGACCCGCCTGTCGCTCTCCTGGCATCTGCTGGGAGCGCTGCCTCATCGCCGCCGGTGACCGTGCCTACATTTGCCGCGGTCGCTGTCTCGCCCAGCATCAGCAACCTTATCTCTCTTGGCCAGTCAGCACCATACCTCACCTTCAGCCGCAGCAGTCGACTCCATCAACCGGAACGGCAGCTTCACACATCATCATCATCAGCACAACTCAGCATCCCACGCAGCAGACAGCACCACAGCCTACTACACCACCGCCGCTGTCATCGATGCAGCGCAGTGATTTCTGGAGTTCCTCGGATATGCCTACAAGATACATCCTCTCCGCCGCACAACTCCAGTGGCCTTCAATCATGGTGGCCACCCGAATCATCACGTTCCGGGGACCCACACGCTGGTTCGCCTGGCATTGGCTGATACTGCCGACCGCGAGGCAGCATTGAGGCCTTATAGGGCAGGTTTTACGTGTTGAGGCTAGCCGAGCGGAAAGCCACCAGTCATGCCATCGATGCTGCTGCTACGGACACGAGGCGACTACCTACGTTGCACCTCCCAGGTGCCACTACTGTGGTGCACCGAGCCTGACTGCACAGTATACCAACAACGACCTCGACGTCGCCGTCGGTATTGCGCCTCCTGCAACGGCCACGGTCACTTCATCGGGCAGACGCAATGCCCCTTCTATCCAAGAAGCCGTCGACGACTCCGGCCTCAACTGTGCTCACAACTCCAGCTCCTCCGACGCCAACACTACCGCCACCACAAACTTCAGCACCGGCCTCCACAGACACCCTGCGAGATGCGTTCCAGGATCTCCACACGGAGGTCCTGGGTTCCCGCATTCTGCAAGACGAAATCTTATCGCTCACCACCGCCGTCAATTCAGATCAACATCTCCGCCGACTTGTCGCCGATCTTCACGCTATCACCGCCGCCTTCTGAACTGCCTTCCACACTCTCACCACCAGCTACCTGCAGCGACTTGACACCACAGACACAACAATCAGTGGCCTGGGCAAAGTCATCACCAGCCAGACACAGAACTCACCACCGCCAGCTCGGACAGATTCTCTGGAAGAGTTTAGGTGCACGCTGACAGGTCTTGCTGACCTGATACGAGTCCTGCTCACGACGATGGCCAAATGGACGTCGGTGCTAGCCGACCTGCAGGAACAGCTTCGGAACTACATGCCTGCACAAGGACATCCTTGGACCCATGGCACTAGATATCGACACAGCTGAGCGCACTTCTCGAGAGGCGCTCAAGCAATCTCTGAAGCACAAAAAAAGAAAAACAGAAAAATCCTACCCATTCCAGATCCACTCCCGCGGTGGCAGCCAGGTATCTGGCACGGTCGTGGCTGTCACTCGAACATTTCCTTCACCCACTGCCAGCGCAATAAGCTATTCCCTATGCTATAACCCTATGTATAGGAGGACTAGTGTTGGTACAATCCCTGCAAAGTTACTACTCTGCTATACCTTTGGCTCCTGCAGCATGAGCACCGAACCAAAGATTAGAAGTGACATTTAAAATAAGTATTGCCCATTATCATTTTAGCATTGAGAGGTGTTAATTGTTGACGACCAGCCGCAATGGATTGCTGCATTCTCTGCACTTCGCAGCCTTTAAGTGTTCAAATTTAAATAACTTGTTAATTTCTTCCTTTAGTCACTTTTAGGCAAAAAGAAAAAGGCTTTTGCTTATTTTAGGTAGTATGGGAAAAAGAGAGCGAACGCGGGAGAAGCATTCAAATTAGCAAAGCTACTCTTTAGGACATTGTTAGATAGTACCTTATAAGTAGTATTCAGTGGATTTGATTTTTCATGATTTGTAAATATATATAGAGTTATCCTCCACGTCCCCGTGCAGAAACTAAAGAGAATTTGCCTTAAAATGCGAGGTCTAGTTATTATTCTACCAATGCATTAATTCCATTTCCGAGAGAGTCCCGCGGATACACGCAACAAAAAGGCCGACCAGCTGAAACCCTCGCTTTATTTTTGATGGCCTAGAAAGATCGGAGTGGACTTCTATCTAGCGTTGGGAGTTTGGAGCATACTTTTGAGTGCTGCTCTAGCTAGATCCCTTACCAGCAGCAGTAGTGAGAGTTGGCTATCAAGAAGGGACAAGGTAAAAATGTATGCAGAGCGTAAAATTTAAAGTACATTCGTTTTGGGCGAAGGAAATGAAGTGACTTTGCCAATATGTATTACCAATAAAAATACGTTGGAAATAGGCATAAAAGCCGTAATATTTTGGAGGATTTTATATTAAGAAAACCATGAGTTTTGTACAGATTTTAGCCAAATTTGTAAGCTATAGATACATTTTCCTCAAACGATCGTAACATTACCACTCCGTACATGCAGCATTTTGTGTTCTTTCATTACTACGTAGAATTTCGGAATCAATGCTTCAGTAGCTAATGCACCTAAAAGGTTGAAATTATATGTAGACTATGAGGGAGCGCACCGTCCAGTTGCCAGTGTTTTTGGACTCTGAATACCTTTGGAGGAATAAGGAAAGAACTGTGAAAGATTAAAGGGATTGCGGGTGGTCAAATATGTAGGTCAAATCATTAATCATTTGAACTACCTGGCCTACAGAAAATTCTTAAGATGGGTTCCGCGCATTTTCTTATACAGCAGAAAAATTCTGAAAATTTAAAATTTAGCTCTTAAAGATTGTCGAACCTTTATCAGTTTATATTTGATTTCTTCTGTGAAAATGTGCAGTGCTATAATTAAAATATAAATTTGTGTGTATTTTATTTATTCGTTTTACGGCAAGATCTATTATTTTTCATATATCTAAAATGCTTTTTCTTTTGTTTCAGGTAAGTTGAGCCTTGTCTTGTTGGCTTATTCCTGAGAAGGTGATCGTACTTTTGGCAAGTAGATGACTTCTTAATAACAATGCATTTTCATATATTCTTTATTACTTGCTGCGCCTTATCATGTTGGAAACCTAACAGTTGTGCAGATGACAAGAGAATTAAATCGACATGCTTCTGAACTCTACTGTCTGAGCCATTTATTAAGGCTTATCAACAAGATGTAGCTTAGCGTATAGGAAACCTGTAGGGAGTCGATGAGTACACAAAGACAATCACATGATCACATACACACAAGGAAACCTTCGCATCATTTCAGTACTACAGTGTTGAATGAATATAGTCGGCAACTTGCACGCTTTTTTAGGCCACCATGAACTCTGATGTAGGATTCTAAGCCACTGTCTTGCTCTCTCCCATAATCCAGATGTCTGCAATCTCTGCTGAAATTCAAGTTGGTAGCTAATAATTTCCGCCTACAAGTAAGCTTTGAATATACATGTTTGTCTTTCCTGCAAATGGCTGCTTTTTTAGTTATAAGTGATATTGCCTTTATCTTTTGGAGGAAAATACAAATTTTCAGAAACCACAGGCGTGCGAATGGCCTTAATGCTGTCGGAGTACCTACATCTAGTAAAAATATATGTAATCTACTTGCGTTTTTAGGAGTAAAACATTTAACTCCCTTTTTCACCCACCTAGGTAGAGAAAGTATTGCATTCGTCTCCCCTAAAACTGATAATTGATATCGAGATTTCATAGGAAATATACTTTATTCCCCCTAAATAAGAAAGAAATTGCGTTTAAAACCTTTTCATTGCAAAATACTGATTTCATTGGAAATATACTTTACCTATATCCTTATTTATGATAGTTGAAACCAAATTAAGAAATTATTTGTGCAACAGCCCGTAAACCGAATGAAAAAAAGTAAAAATAGTAAAATAATTCTAAGAGCTAGGCTTATAGTTAATAATAGATATAAGATATCAAAGGATAGTTTATGATAAAATATTGATTCTGGGAATTGATCATAAGATATTCTTTTCTTTGAAGTTGGTGATAAATTGTAAAAAGGATAGTTTATGATAAAATATTGATTCTGGGAATTGATCATAAGATATTCTTTTCTTTGAAGTTGGTGATAAATTGTAAATTTATTAATGGGATTTGAACTTCCCTTTTACCAGCAAAATGTTAGTGAATGAAATTGCGTTTAAATTTTGTTTTTGGTGTGTATGACAGAGAGAGAGGGGGGGCAGAGGCAGGCGTAACGCCACGCAAAAACGAAAAAAAAATGGAATAAATACCGTGTCTGAAGTTTGTGCCAAGAATCCTTAAAATATGGAAGGCAAGATTTTTCAGAAAATATCGTCTATCCCATACCATTCTTAGTTTCCCAACATTGGATCTAGCAATTTTGTTTACATAAGTTTTGAATATTAACTTGAATAACCCTATGTTTTGAAATTCAAAAGTGTAGCAAGAGTTTGTAGCAAATCAGATTTTAATTCAGTTATCTATCGCCAAAATCGACCTGCATGTGGCATTTATAAAGGTATATATTACTGAAAATAAGTACAAAATAGCTTCCATAAATGTAAACAAAAATAAAAATTAAAAGTCGATGAAGGTTTAATAGCAAATAGTTACAGTTTCAACAAAACTTAGCAATAATTCTCATTTTGATGGCAATTTTTCCTTATCTTCAGATTTACCTAATCATTTTCAAGAAGTTCCATAAAATTGGAAAAGTTGTTACCTGTTGAAAATATACACTTCATGTATCTACCTTATACCCTCGCTCGTAAAGACAAAAAGTTGGAAACAAAGTTAAGGCACATGAGGAAACGCAGCTTGCAGTCAAGTGTGTTTGGTAGAAAGGTGCTGTGTGCCTTATTCATGGCCAGTTTGGAGCCCTGTTTCACAACCTTATCTGACTCCTCCCCCATGCAAGTTGCGACAAAACTAGGTTTGTTCCTAAGTACCAAGTTCAATTACCGCTTGTTTCTGGTTTCACTACAACGTTTGTGCTTCCTGCTCGTTTTAGTGCAGACCAGTGTTTTGTTAAATTGTACATTCGCATTATCTCTCATTTACCCTCCTGGGAAGAATGAATCAGCAAAGAATTGCATGCCTGTTTAGCAGCATATATAAAGTGATATGTAACGAATTTGTGGCAGTGATAACTTCTTACCAAATTCAAATTTTGTAACACTTTTGTTTTGTAGATTCGAGAGAAATATATATTTATACGTTACATGAATTAAAACACCAATGTTTAAGTTATGGTACTCATAGAATGTTATTTTTCTATCTGTTCTGCCCTAATTATGTAAAATATCTGTATCGATATCATTTCAGAAACGTATAATCACAGTATAATAATATATAATAATATTTGAGAAATGATGATGCCACAAAAAATTTGACACAATTTGTCATTCATCTTTATTGAGTTTTTCTATAATTATATGAAAGAGGAAAAAGTGTTTCTGTGGGTTGCTACGCAACTGCTAAAATACGAGCATACTTTTTGTCCTATGCGAATTTTCGTACCATTAACCATGTACAAGACATTTGCTCTTGTCTGAATTCTCTAATACTTGAAGCGATTGCATCACATGGGAGTTTTCCTAAATCTTATATTTAAAATGCAGAATTTGGTACTGTATGTTTCAAATCAGGATTCTAAAGACACTTACGTGTTTTGTTGAAACACAAGACTCCCGTTTTGAACCAAAGATCTCCCTTCACGAACCCCTGCCTTAACTTCCTCCGCTACCATTGTGGGTCTATTAGGTAATCTCCAGATTATGTATGATTCTTGTTAACACCCCAGAAAAAATTACGCTTTTTCGAAATATGGCATGGCATGTACGTTGTACAGAAAGGGTGAGAGAGGCAGAGAGAGAATTAGAGGAAAAGGGAGTGAGAGAAGAGGAGACTGAGGGAAAAAGAAGAATCTCTGCACCTAATGCAAATACCGCGAAATGCAAACACTGCGAATGGGCTTGCAGGTTTTGCTAGTATGTTTTTAATTTCACAATGCACCTGTGAAATTTGGCGAGTCTTGAAAACATCGAAAATTTAGTTTTTGACACTTTTATTGAGTTTACCGCATATTTCATTTGGTGTTTTTAATTGTCTAAGCTTGGAAATACAAGCTAAGGAAAAATTAGGTGCACAACATTTTAGGACGAAAAGTATTTTCAAAATTACGTATTTTAAGCATAGGAGTCGGGAATCGCAGAAGCTTAGTTACAGAGCTATAAATTGAGTTTTATATATGGACGCTCCTTTAACTGCTGTGGTCCGTAGCGTCTCATTCTATATTGGGCGAGAGGTCTATATCAGGCTTGAGGTTCTTTTACGTGCCGTAAATCTACGACACGGGACCACCGGCTTTACTTCCCTTTCTAAGGAAGCCATGCTAAGCATTTTTACGCCCGAAAAAAATCCATCGTCCTCCGCCGGGTTTGAACCCGCGACCTCGGGAACTTGAGGCTAGTATGGTAACCACTACACCACGGAGGACGACTACAGAGCTATATGCTTCAGCTTGAAAATATTTTTTTGCAATTATAAGAATGATTATTGTTAATATTATTATTATTATTATTATTATTATTATTAAACTATGTATAGCTTAATGCACAGCCTGGCTTAACAAATGCTCAAACCCAGCACTGTTGACATTGTGACAAGTCACAAAAACGGTGCAGTCAATATTGACACTTTCTTTAGAAGATCCTAGGTTTAGCTTTAATGATTTCTGCTACAGCCATTATGCCTTATATGTTGATTTTCAATTGCATGTCGTAAACCTCCTCTCTTATTGTACCCCAGAGGGAAAAAATCACAAGGTGATGCTGAACGCGGAAACCATATTATTAGTCCATCTTGCACCAAATGTTCTATTCAGATGTTTTCTTGGTTTAGAGAAATATGGAGGTGCATCGTCATCTCAAATCACATTTTCTTTTTTTGCCAAGCGGCTCTTTCTCCAGGAATGCTGGCAACACGCAACATCAAAACAGTTTACGGTGTATACAGGTCACAAATATGGACCAAGAGGAAGTTCACAATTCCCGCCCATACAGAGAAACGGTGTTGATGCCCACGGATATAAGTTGCTTGAGGATTATTCGGTGCCGGGAGGTCAAAATCCCTTGTAAAATATCAATAAAAGCACACGTTTGAGGAATTGCAGTTGGCCGACTGTTTGTTGCAGGAGCCAGTCAAATTTCAACCATTAAGGGGAGTCATCCGGATCCCAAGTGTGCCTTTTGTGTCTCTGAAATGTCAATTCTCGTGTAGAACATTCCAAATGTGACGCCGATCTCCAGACCACATAAAGCATTGAGCTTCTCTTCGATGCGGTGATTACCTCTTTGACAAACTCAACAATACGAACTATCGGGACCTACCTGCATCATGCTCTCCACTGGTATAAATGTACGTTGCAGTTGGGAAATCCTAGGGGGCTCGTATATATTATCATCAGATCGCCGAAAATCAGATAAATATTGTTACATGTTGATCAGATAAATATTGTTACATGTTGGGGTGACGGCCGAAAAGGTTACCAGAAAATTATTAATTTAGCTCACCCCAACACGCACATGGGGTGACGCGTTTTTCTCTTCTTCGAAGGTGAAGTGGATTTATTAACTGTGATGTTCTCGTTGTGCCCGGCACAGCAGAGTCGTCGCAGTTTTAGGGTCCAGGTTAAATCTCAGGGTCGACCCTTCTCTCCTCGGCTATGATGAGCTATAATTTGGTTGTAAGTGTCCAAGGATGGGACGCAGGTTGATGTTGCACCAACACAACAATGGTTCACTTTCACTGAGCCACTAGAATCACCGTGTTACTTGCAATGTACATATATGTTGCGCTAAAATATTTTCCTGTGCTGCTCCGCCATTCATTTATTCTCCCAACCATTCGCGTACTTAACTCTCGCGCAGGATTTATTGTTAGTCACACTTTAATAAAAACTCACACGCTTAATATTTCCCTAGTTAATTATTTAAAATTTGTTACACTTTGGTGCACGTAACTAGTTAACTGCGAGGGCTTAAGGATCTCCTCCCGCGGAAATTGACGGTTACATATTTCTTAGGTGTCGGCTTAAAAGCTGCCTCTTACACTGAACTAAACTGAAGTGAAGTGAAGTGAAGATGAAGTACGACTGACTGTTTCATCCCTCCACTAATCCTTATATATTGCTAGCAGTAAACCTTCGTGATTTCTACACGTCGCCAATCTTTATCGTCTTCCCATTGGCTATTTTCCTTTCTGCTAATTTTTTGTGATTTCTCATTGGTTACTTCCAACATTTTGTGTTTTTAACTGTCTTTTAAAAGACGCTATGTATCCCCAATGGCTCGTCGAAGCCCCTAACTATACACAAAAGACTACGCGTCACCCACGCTACCCATGTTTGAAATATAACAAACACACGAACGGTCTCTAAAATTTATTTTCTGCGGAAAATCTTGCAAGTAACACTACATGATTACGGTCTGATTTATTAATTAATATATACAAGGTTTATAACAGAGTGGTAGTTTTCTGCGGGCTTTCTAATGGTGCTAATTTCGATACCATAATGCCAAAGCTGTGGAATTTAGTCAATTTTTATTTTAAAAAACATTTAATAGTACTTTAATGAGTGGTATTTAACTATTTCTTTTCTGACCATTATCGCCTCAGGGAGGGCAACTCGCTGGCAGCAAAAAGTTCCGGACCTTGGTGTGTAAATTTAAGGGGAGGCGTTGGTTTTTATATTTCATTGAAATATAACATAACACACATTACCTGGATTTATTCACAAAAACGTTTGGCTTCTCTGCATAGTTAACAAAGAAAACAGGATAAAGGGAGATGCCACAGACCGTAGACCGGCCACACTCGACTGGTTCCAACGACCACTTATTCTCAAGTGACGCTAACTTGCCCCCACCTATACGTGTCTAGCCAGAGCCAGACAGGGCTGACGTCATACAGGACAATTTCAAACAGATTTTTCCCTTTGGCGTGGTCCGCGCCAATAGGAAAGACCATCAAACCGAAATATAACCAAGGAGACCCAATACATCTGGTAGCAACAGTACAGCACAACAGTGCGTCTGGTAATGACAATAAAATTAATATGCCACAATATTCGCAACCTCATTCCATGTGAAACCACGGTGGGCCTAGTCTTGTTTTTTTTTTTTTTTTTTTTTTTTGTGCAGAAAGAGCAGTAACACCGTATAAACAGGCTTGTGAAGAGGTAGCGCTATTACTCTATTGCAGAGATAAGTGATTGACTTTGTAGCTAGTTTATTACTCTCTACAGTGTAACAGACCTCGGTATACTGCACGATAAGGTCACAGAAGACGTGTGTAACTTCAATCAAAAGCAAATTTGCAAAACAATGTACGCAGACGTGGCAAGATGGATACTAAAAGGCAATGTTTACATTTTAAACTGCTTTTCAACTACAAAAAGTGGGTGCTTCAGGCCAACTTTGTTCCCAGCAGTAAGGTACATTGCAGTTTTTTGTTTGTAAACATTACTGTAAAGGAGATGGAACAAGCTTTTAAGGATTAATTAAATAGAGTATGGTGTCAGTAAATGTGAACATTCCTTTTTTTGTTCTATTAGACTACCTGCAGCGGCGTAACTAAGCTGGTGCGACTCGTAGTTCCTATCCTTAGTACAGCTCAGTTTGAACATACTTTTATGCTTATATTTTGGGTACGCAGTATTCCCGCATCCTGCATTTAAATCTCCGTGCGGCTATTTAAATTAGATGGGCATACTACTGTAATTAACATATTGCAATTTTAAATGTGTTTAATAAATCTCTTTCTCGGCATTTTTCAGTATTAAATGCTTCATACATTATAAATATTAACTAATTAATTTGTAATTTTCAGTAAACTTTAAGGAACGTTTTGTGAGCTAGTAATTGTTTAGTTTTTTAATTAAATATTTACCCTTTTATTTCGCAGTTTGACTAACATTTTATAGAACTACAATGTGGCTTTACTTAAAATGTTTTTTAAAGTAAAATTAAAATTCTGGGTGGCATGTAAAAAATATCGAAAAAAAAATAGAAAAATGTTGCCTTTTTATCGCAAATCTATTAAATTTTATGCAACTCCAATGTGGCTTTCCTTATGTCTGTTAATGCAACATTAACATTCTGAGTAGGATGTAACAAATCGTTTGACATGTGAGGCATTTTAACTACCATACAAACATTGGTTAAATCAATACTAAAAGGTATCCCTGAAACAAATGCACATATTTGATTGAAATGCTTTTATTTTGCATTGTCATACTGTGACAAGATTTCAAATGACCCCAATGAAAACTGCGAATTTTAAGTTTTGTTCACTAGTGCATTGGCTTAAGAGTGTGAGCATTGACTTATTGGAGAGACATGGTTAATTTGACAGCATTTCCACACAAGAATAATTTCTAATTTAAACAAAGCATTTTCATTTAGTTTACGTTTTCGTCGCGAGATGCCAGTGCCTTTCAAATTCATATGATTCTTTTTCTAGCAAGACTGAGTGCTTGCTTACAAACTTTTACCAATTATTATGACATCTGCCAAAGTGTCCCTACTAAGTATCCTTAATGCCAAATTAACTGTGTCTCTGTTAATTGACTTTTAAATATGTGGGGAACGGCGGAAAGCAGAACGAGATTAGAAAAATTCGGTTCATAGCCGGTTTTGAACAACGGATGATGTAGGTATACTTATTCACTGGAACAGCTTTATTTTATTTTAGCATTTTTAATTCTAGCTTTCTGTGCTCATTATTTCACCGCCAGTTCTCTTTTGAACTGCACTGTTTTCCCCTTTTCTGTTTTCTTGCCTCTCGTTTACCATAATTTTCCTTCCATTTTGTCTCTTGTTTCATTACCGCTGTTTTCCCGTAGTTTCCTCACTAGTGGACTTTTCTCTAGAAGTGAAAACGCGTGGAATCTAAACTCATTTTCTTGCAGCACCACAGCGACCAGAATGGATGCCATCATTCAGCAGGGGCAGTTTGTGGCCTAAGCTGTGACAGTAGGGTGCAATTCCGCCAAGAATTTATTCTCGTTGTAGTAGCGTTCAATGGGACGTCAAAAGTTGTAAATTCTGGGGATGTGAAATTGCTTTCTATATTTCTCCAACTCTCTTTTCCACTTTAAGATTCAAACGATACATTTCTCACGCTGCGGATACAGCTGTGCGCCATTTCATAGCATATGTATCCACTGCCATATGGAATTTATAACGTCAGTAGAAAAATTCATGGTCTCCTCGCCACTTGAGGCGGAAGAGAAACGGGAAGGATATATTTGTAAGACATTATCCATTTCCCGTGCCAGGGAAAAACCTCTGGCTTCAAGGAGAAACCGCCCGCTCCCCACCATTAAGGGACGGTTAAGTGATGTGGATAATCGCTGTATTGTGGGAAGTTATCCCTGGCCCTGACATCTGAGGCAGAGAGCACGTACAGATTACATCCGCCATACAGACCGCATAAAACCCGCTTGTGATCCACCTTCAGGATCTACCACAGTCTTCTTAAAGCTGCAAACACTTGCAGTAGAGATAGCATCCCAATTAAAATTCAGCAATTTTAACTTTAATTCACACACTATTTTCCTTGTGATGTACAATGCTCTTGCCGTTAAATAATGAAACAATATTTTTGGTAAGAAAGTATTTACACACAGTATTCTTGTGTAACCCGTGGAAAATCGATTAAATTGCGGCACAAGTGAATGCACTAAATTTCATGCGTAACAGCGCTATTTACATGTTACATACAACGTTTTATGTAATCCGCGTATAAATAAAATAGATGTGTATATATATATGTATATATATAATTTAACTTGTACATACACAAAAATGGGTGATCTTCAAAGACTCCTTTAGCATTCAACCTTTATAGGAGTCAGCATTAAATGGAAAAGTTGCTTCAAGCAAATTTTTATGAAAATCTACCTAAATGCAACTTCTTCAGAATAAACTTTTTTCTTTGTAGTCGTATACTTTGGAGTTAAAGTAATTTATATATGTAGATGGACTGTTAATGTGTTTGTTGATACAGAGGGCTTAATGGACGTAACTCCTATCGGAATAGACAGATGTATTTACTTCATTGTCGTGAATGACTTGATTTGCAATGTTAGCAAAATGCTGTTAACTTTGTTTGAATGGATGGCAGCGCTTTGGTCTCTGTAGAGTTGTCTAATTAGTGTAGGTATAGTGCAGACGAGAGAAGGAAGTGTTTGCAGCAGCGGACCACACACTGCACGATGCAAGCAAAAAGAAGACTAGCTGGCTTGTTGTGTGGGATTGAACCGTGAGAAGATACCCTGAGGCTGGTGCATCTGGAAGAGCGGCTCTACGCTCTCAATATTTACCTTTTCCCTTCTTTATCACCAGAAATACTACTCCTTTCTACTCTAGGGAAATCTATGAATGTGTCAGTTCCTCCTTTTCCTTTTGGTTCGATGAGGTAATCGCAAGCGACAGGATCGAGAAGGGAGGTTAGGGTTTCGCCGTAACTACAAGACTATGAGGGTAAACAGGAGAGGGATTCCTTGCCAAACTTATTAGTGAAAGTTCCCGTCGCTACAGGAATGTTAACGTTCATAGCCTTAAGGCAGCATGTATCATTCTACAGACAAGACTGCTTCCTTGCAAAGGATTCCTCAATATTCCATTCCTATCATTTGGAATGTTCCCGTGTTTATAGATGGTCAAGAAATATTTGCCAATAATTATCAAGGTACACTCTGCAAATGAAATGCCCTTTCTTTGCCTTTCCCACAGGGGGGTATTAAATTTAGACCCTAGTCGTATAAATAATACAGCTGGCTAAAACGCTTGTTTCGCGTTCCCTTCTTATTGGCATTCCCACAGTGCACGTCGAGGGGACAGTAGACGAAACAACCGTAATGAACACGTAAAGACAGCCCGATACATGCAAATGAGAATTGAATGATATGATATTAATAAAGAATATTCAGATCACGTTTTAGGAGCGTCCACCATTGGAAAAATTCCTTTTATATCAAAGTCTGGCTCTATTATATGGCATAAAACATGCAACAATACTTGTTAAAGGCTTAGCGATGTTTCAGATCCCTCGTTGTGGAAAGCAATTAAGTATTCTTACAATTAAGTTTTAACATGAAACGTAACACTCCATTCCTTTTACAATAATATAACACATAAAGTAGTTGTGTATAATTAGTACACCAAAATACACACAAAATCAGTAATTAAATCTATTTACACATTAATGAAACCACGACGGTCATATGAAAACTTCTCAGAACGACCTACAGGTTGTCCTTCTCCGCCCCCTTTATTTATTCAAACAAAGTATCTTTCATGGAGCCATTTATACAGTACCATTGTACAATAACATAAAGATTGCTGAAGAATCATAGTAGGCATAGCTGTTTATTACAGTGCAGACGTGTGTATACGGGAACCATGGCAAATATCTAACATCGTGCGCTTTTTAATGACATGTATGAATGAACAGAAATTCATGCCGATGTGACAAGAAGTCTAGGGGACCAGCGCCATCTTTTTCGACCATTTCCAAGTTAACCACGGAATTTAAACACGGCCGTGAAAGCTTGGAAGATAATATACGCAGCGGAAGACCGAAATCTGCCACAACAGGAATCGTGAATAAAGTAAGTGATATGATCCTGCAGGCTCGCTGATTGGACGTATTCGAAAATATTGACGCTCTGAGCATTTCTGGGGAATGTGTATTTCACATTTTGAGAGAAGAATTGGATATGAAAGAATTATCTGCAAGATGGATGTAGTGACTGCTGACTCCAGATCAAAAGTGAATCAGAGTGCAAATCTTTGAGTAAAGTTTGGCTGCTTTTCAGAGAGATCCCACAGATTTCATGCGTCGGTTTGTACCAAATGATGAAACATAGGTGCACTACTTCACACACGAAACAAAATAGCGATGGAAGCACCAAGATTCTCTACTAGCAAAGAAGGCAAAGTGTGTAAAATGATCACTCACTTTGCGGAAGATCATGGCTTCGTTTTTCTGGGATGTCAAGGGCGTGCTGCTAGTTATCTTCCTCCTGGAAAATCTATACTGATGTATATTGTGATAACCTGGACCAATTTAAGACCCAATTACGTTAGAAAGAAAGGTATCTTTTCTCAAGATAATGCTCACCCTCACATATATATTGTTGGAACGGCAAAAATCACGAAATAAGGTATGATTTGTTGCTACATCCTCCTTATTCCCCTGACTTAGCTCCATCAGATTTTCATCTGTTCCACGAAACGAAAAAATTCCTTGTTGAAAATAAATTTTCGTCCAATGAACTTAAATCAGATGAGGCATATTTTGCAGGCCTGGAGGAATCTAATTTCCGTGACGGGATGAATGCCATAGAGCTTAGGTGGCGAAAACGGGACTCGCGAGTCATTTTGACTCTGCCACTGTCCCTTTGTTTTTCACATGTCTGAGTGATGCAGTGCGTGTTACATATTTAGTGACTCTCGGAAGGAAGGCGTTTTCGCCACCCTTGCCATGGAGCATTCATTCCGCTGTTGAGGACAGGGAGACTATTCTGAAAAATAGTAATAACTTCAAATCTGTGCCATACTTTGTGATTCATTCCAAGAGCTTTTCAGATGACCTTTGTGTGACCGAAGTGCTTCTGGTAATTTTCGAAGTTAGATGATAACGTATATTAAGGAGTTTTATTTATGGACGCCCTTTAACTTCTATGGTCCTTAGCGTCCCATTCTATATTGGGCGTGAAAAACTGGAAATTTTGCGCAGAGGCCTCTTATCAGGTTGTTTTACGAGCCGTAAATCTACGACACGGGACCACCGGCTTCATTTCCCTTCCGAAGGAAGCCATGCTAAGGATTTTTACGCCCGAAAAAATCAATCGCCGGGTATGAACCCGCGACCTCGGGAACTAGAGCTAGCACGGTACCACTAGTCCACGGAGGACGACATAAAATGTCGTACCCAACGTACCTAGGGTCCCATGTAGAAATGGTTATACTTATGGCATCTTAATTACTTTTCCAAGCGAAGGTTGGGTTCTAATGGAAAACAATATAAAAATCGCAATATACTGCTAAGTTTTATTGCTCAGTTTTAAAGAAAACATTTCCATAGTAAAAGTTTATAAGAATGCTATTTCTGAGAAGTTTTATTATTTACAAAATATCGAAAAGGTCCTGTTTAAATAGGAACCCAACTTATCGCTACTATTGTTCCTCTACGAAAATCCTTTACACGATTATAGTTCTGATTGCATAACAAGCATTTTGTGGAACAGGCACAAGTTTTGCATAATAGTTCACCCGCTTTTTCTTCATCCAACAGGATCTAATAACCGGTTTTAATTTGAATCGGGAGCCAATTGTGGCTCTTTCTTTCACTGGGTGGCTGTTTTGCAGAGATAGCCGTAGTTCTTTTGTACCTGCAATCATGAGCTACAATTTGGCCCCTGCTTCTTATTACGCTGGCAGCCCGCCTTACACCAGAAGCCGGGTGCACCAGGTTTCTACAGCGCTCGCCAGGTTGTGTCCTCTCCGCCAGTATAAGTAGCGCTAATGTTGGCTCCACGTCATCACCTGACCTTCCTAGTGCGTACTCCGAGCTACCCTCAAGAGAGAAAAAAGTGTGATAGTTCTCGACGACTAGCGAAGGACTTTTATTGAGCTTCGTGTCTGGGAGCGGCCGTCTCCACACTTTTTGGCCTTGTCTAAATTATCCATATCATGTACTTTTGGCGAAAGTAAAATTCTACATTCTTGTAGAGTGTGGAGCGGCATTTAGTATCTCATGGAATCGAGTTTATATCATACTATCGAGTGTTAAATTTCATTTCAAAATGGCAAATGTTGTTTGAAGACAAATTCAAATGCAATCTGCTTCAATTGTAACATGTCTTTGTTTGTACATTTGAGTGTTAACATATTCAATACCTTTGGGGCTGTATGGATTGTTACTTTTATTTAAAGCTGCTTTAAATCCTTGGCCAATTCCTTTAAGCTTTGGTAGTACAAAACAATTATTACTCTGGGGGAATGCTTTATTTCCAGTGCATTTTATAATGGGCCCGGCATTTTACTTTTCTAGTTGATTTATTTTTTTTAAGTAATTGTGACTTCTATGCATCGACTACTTCTAAATCGGCCTTGCAAGAACGTTACAATCGTAATGCTGTTTTTGATATTGTTATAATTTGTATGAACACCCAGAAAAAGTAGCTTTAATACCGGTTTTCGGAACATAACATTACGTCTTAAGTTACATGGAGAGGAGATTGGAAAAGAGAGTGGAAAGGGAAAGGAGAAAGGCACGTAAAGGGAGGAAAGGGTGAGGAACATAACATTACGTTTTAAGTTACATGGAGGGGAGATGTGGAACGGGGAGGTTGGAGGGAGAGAATGGAAAGGGAGAGGAGAAAGGCATGTAAAGGGAGAAAGGGTAAGACTGAAAGTGTGTGTGTGTGTGAGAGAGAGAGAGAGAGAGAGAGAGAGAGAGAGAGAAAGGATAAGAATCATTCGTATATGAATTGCGATTTCTACTGATTAACTAGTAAAATAATTATTACATTCATTTCATAAATAGGATAAGGTCGGGTAGGATGGGACATCGGGTAGTATGGGACAGTTCGTATTTCCAAGGTTGTACAGTAGATGGCAGATAATTACGGTACCCAGTGTGAAGCGTTAATGATGCTTTCTCATAACCAGTTAGTTATAGGTATTACGTTAGCAAGTGTGGATGTGAGTGGTTCCTTTGTGTGAATTGTGTTACAAGTTCCTGCTGTGTTTTAACTTCAAAGCTTTATTGTGTTATTGCAGGTAAGAGACTTGAATGTTGTTTTGTGGTGATTGCACAACTGTGTAAGGAACATTATTTTTACGTGCTATAAACACATCAGAACACAGTAGTTTCGTTATGGTGATTCATTCCTTTTGCTAATGCGTTTCGGCTAGTATGGGACAGTAGACTTGGTGGGTAGTATGGGACAAATATACAGAGTAATATTTGGTTTCAGATCACAATGCCGAAGTTTAAGATGATGCCTGAGGGTTCCGGAAGAGGAGAGTGGGATGAAGTTAATATGGCAGATGCCGTAAAGAATGTTGTGGATAAAAATGACCATAAGGGAAGCTGCGCGAAATTATAAGGTGCCAAAAAGCACATTATCAGAGGAAAAGTTCTAAATTGAAATCAGGAGTGGAAGTAAAAATGCAGGCAGAGCTGGGTAGATTGAAACCTACATTTGAATCCAAATTCGAGGATGAATTAGTGAAGCATATTAAACATATGGATGCCAGATTAATGCCCTTTACTCGCAAGGAATTTCTGAAAGTTGCATACGACCTTGCAAGTGAAATAAAGATTGATCACAGATGAACAAAGAGAAAAAGCTAGCTGGGAAAGATTTTTATTATTCTTTTATGAACAGGCATCCAGACAACCACAGTCCACGAGTTTAATGAGAGCAGTGGCCTTCAATAAGCCCAAAGTGGATAGAGTTTTTTTCCAATATGTCTACCTTGATGGAAACTCATTCATTTAGTCCATCTAAGATTTTCAATGAAGATGAAACTGGTGTGTCGTGCGTACATATGAACGAGAAGATCATGTGAACATCAAGTAGGGAAGCTGACTTCAGACGAGAGAGGGGAAAATGTCACCTTGATGTTTTAAATGAGTGCCGCTGGTCAGTTCATTCCACCTATGTTCACCTTTCCGCGCAAAATGATGAATGACAGACTGGTGATTGCAGAACCAAGTGACAGCATTGCAATTCCCAACCCAAGCAGCTGGATGAATGGAGACGTTTTTCTTTCCTGGCTTCAACACTTCATCCAACACACTCATCCAACTACATCAGATCCAGCATTGTTGATCCTGGATGGTCACAACAGTCACAAGGAACTCCAAGTGATTGAAGTTATGTCCATATGATAAATATCCCACCACACACGTCACATAAGCTTCAGTCTCTGGATAGGGCATTTATAAACCCTCCAGTCCCAGCCTGCAGTGAAAGACGACTGAATTTACGAAAAAGAAAAGCCCAACAGAGTGAAGTTTTAACTTCAAGCCCCTACAAGAATACGTTGTTTGTGAAGCAAGGACAATGTAGGCCTAATGAACAAAAACAAAGTTTCAATTTCAAAACGCCTAATCCTAACACCTCCAAACGCACACCAAAGTCTAAAGTGAATAAAGATAGGGAAAATTTCAACGAAAATTAGATTCAGTGCTACAAATGTGAAGGACGGGACATGAAGAGTGTGCAGATGTTGAAGATGATATTTATAATTTTTGTAGCCATTGCAATTTCAGTAAAACCTAAAACTGATGAAAGTGCTTAGTTTGGAAATGTACCAAAGTTTGTGCAGTGTCTCTATTTGTCATTCGTGATGATTAAATAAAAGTATATCAACAATTTTATAGTTTGTTTTAAATTAACTACCTTGTCCCATACTACCCGCCAAAAGTAAGAATACTAACAAAATGTCATACAATGTTACTCCACTTAAATAATATTTATAATGGATATAAAAATTTAACAGGGTGCTGATAGCTCAGGGTGCTTATAACGTATTATTTGGTTATTTCAGGTTACTCTAATGTAAAATTGCAGTTTTAGGAGCAAAACACCTTAAGTGTCCCATACTACCCACCCTTGCCCTACTGCAATTTAAAGTAGTAATTGTGCACATAATTTATTATACTGGCTGTAAGTGTAAGGGGTCATGTTAAGTAGATCATCCTCAAGTTTTGTTTGGATTGACTTCACCTGCAAATAGTAGTATGCTTCTTTTTTGCAACCTTGAGCCACCCCTAAGGTTTCATGCCATAAGAAAAGTATTCATCCCTAAGTACTTTATAAACCTTAATTTTGTGTTTACATTTTTCTGCAATAAAATTCAATCTGCGTGCAATAGAAAGTAATAGAATAACCTTAATCCTAACATGAAAAGCGTATCCTCGTTTCTTGCTCGATATACAACTGTGCGAAACTAATTATAATGTTACGTTATTCTGTGAAACATTATTCCACCCAACTATTCAAATTTAAACCATTTATTGAATTTTATGCAAATTTAATTATTCGGACGCTGTTATCAAAATTTTGTAAATGAATGACATTATTAAATTATAGGAATTAATAACTGGGATCTTGAGAATCAGTTTAACATAGTATTGTCCCCAAAGTTTAAAGTAATGAGTTTTCGTAAAAGTAAAGAAATAGGAAATAGAACAGTTTCCTTCGAGGTATATCAGAAATTGAAATCGAAAACACGCTTGAACACATGTTACATCTCGATCTGTTTCAATATTTCCAAGGCTCCATTTCGTTTTCCGCCCTCTCCCCCTTGTTAAAAAAAGTTTCATCAGGAGGGGGAGAAGCAGATAGCTGGCAGATCAGTGAGACGTTTGATTTCCTACGGTGCGTTCGACAGCAAGGAAACAGATAACCCTTATCCAAGGGTGTCAGTGGCGTATCCATCCCACTGCTATCATACATGTGCGAACTTTAACCTTAGAGTACAAGTCAAAATTGCTTGTTTTAATTATTTATAAATGAACCAAATATATTGATCTTAAAAATGATTGAGAAGTAAGTATTTAACAAGTGATAAGTAAACAAGTCGATATGGAGGACTATGAGCTATTGTTAGGAGCCATTCACAATGAAACTTAGATATTTAAAGCACAGAAGCTTTTTAACGTTATTTTTACGCACGCATTTGCATTGCTGAGGTTGACAAACTTGTAACGTAAATATAAAAGTCTGCAAGCTCCAAGCTTTCATGTTAGTGTCTACGTCAAACATTAAACAGACAACTAAACGTCAAACATAAGAAGTTAGCCAAGCAAGAAGCGATTCTCCATACACTTGATCGTTCTGCCATCTCACATCAGATTTTCCGTCGCCATATGTTGACTCGCTAACTGCCTTTCTGATCAGGGGCCAGGAATTATTGATATATCTATAAAAGTCGCAGAAAAACGATCTGTGACGGTAGGTAGTACTTACTTTTGAAGGGATTTAATTGTTGTTGCGGTTGCATCACGTTTAGGCACTAATTTGAAACTGTTTTAGACCACGCACGTAATGGATGCCAATTTGCGGGAGATTGTTTCTAGGACTGTTCGCCCTACGTACGATACAAAGTTTCCGGGGGCCTTCGCCCCACGTTTACTTTGTGTGTAATAACTATTTTAATGTTATTTATTTAAGTATTGTATACACTATGTGATCAAATGTATCCGGACACTCCCACAAACATACGTTTTTTATCTTAGGTGCATTGTGCTGCCATCTACTGCCTGGTACTCATTATCCGCGACCTCAGTAGTCATTAGACACCGTGAAACAGCAGAATGGGACGCTCCGTGGAACTCAAGGACTTCGAACGTGGTCAGGTGATTGGGTGTCACTTGTGTCAGAAGTCTGTACGCGAGATTTCCACACCCCTAAACATCCCTAGGTCCACTGTTTCTGATGTAGTAAAGTGGAAACGTGAAGGGACATGTACAGCACAAAAGCGTACAGGCCAACCTCATCTGTTGACTGACAGGGACCGCCGACATTTGAAGAGGGTTGTAAAGAGTAATAGGCAGACATCTATCCAGACCATCACACAGAAATTCCAAACTGCATCAGGATCCACTCCAAGTACTATGACGGTTAGGCGTGAGGTGAGAAACCTTGGATTCCATGGTCAAGCGACTGCTCATAAGCCACACATCACGCAGGAAAATGCCAAACGACGCCTCGCTTGGTGTAAGGAGCGTCAACATTACACGATTGAACAATGGCAAAACGTTATGTGGAGTGACGAATAACGGTACACAATGTGGCGATCCGATGGCAGGGTGTGGGTATGGCGAGTGCCCCGTGAACGTCATCTGCCAGCGTGTGTAGTGCCAACGGTGAAATTCGGAGATGGTGGTGTTATGGTGTGGTCGTGTTTTTCCTGGAGGGGGCTTGCACCCCTTGTTGTTTTGCGTGGCACGATCACAGCGCAGACCTACATTGATATTTTAAGCACCTTCTTGCTTCCCACTGTTGAAGAGCAATTTGGGGATGGCGATTGCATCTTTCAACACGATCGAGCACCTGTTTATACCGCACGGGCTGTGGCGGAGTGATTATACGACAATAACATCCCTGTAATGGACTGGCCTGCACAGAGTCCTGACTTGAATCCTATAGAACACCTTCGGGATGTTTTGGAACGCCGACTTCGTGCCAGGTCTCACCGACCTACATCGATACCTCTTCTCAGTTCCGCACTCCGTGAATAATGGGCTGCCATTCCCCAAGAAACCTTCCAGCACCTGATTGAAAGTATGCCTGCGAGAGTGAACGCTGTCATCAAAGCTATGCCTCGGCTTCGTCAGTAGTAATTTGCAGAACACGTATCTCTTAGCAGGGCTTGCGTGGCTACAGAACAAGGCTTACACAAATATAATTGTACTCCACTCTCTTTATTAATCCTTCTCACGATTGAATAACACTTCACTGATGTATCCTACTATAGAGCTTTGAGGTTATTATTAATTACACATTTTAACACGTAAACATTATATTATTCTCGCCATAATGAATTTTCATGTCTCATATTGAACCCGTACCGTACCGAACTGCTTGGTTACGCTTCCCTGTAGCGTCTACCGCTTGAATTTGTATATTTTCCCTATTTTTAGTATGTGATTGGCTAAGCCTACCCCGATAGAATATGTTTATTTAACTTTAAGCTTCTCTAGTTTTTGATTGGCTGTTTATAAACTGTTTTAAATATTACATTATTATTGTTCCAAGAATTATTAGTAGCCTTATTAAACTTTCTAATTTATTGTTGTCTCAAGGTTACCTTATTGTTAGCAACTTTTCTGCTTCTACTTTGTAAGCTCCTACATTGTTAAACCACGTAATACATTCACAAAACATTATTATATATGTACATAATAAAATAAACATAATACAATGACTGTAACATACACTTTATATATTATTATATTCTACACATATTGCTTTAAGGCTTTGTAATTAAGTTTTATATTATATAATTAAACTGATATCATTTAAGTGTTAAAAATACTGTCTCACTTTCTTGTGAATTTATTTGCTACGCTAACAATTCTGTGTTACTTCAAACCGTATATCTGTTCATGCTCTGCTTGATTCTAGATTTTAAAATTGAAAAAAAAGTAAACTTGCCATCCAACTAAACAAACAGATAATATGGGTCCGAGTCACTGCATGACTAATTTTTTTAAGCGAAAACTCAGGCGTATTTCAAAATAACTTTTAATATAAATCATATCAAAATAATAAATTTCTTATACCATTCTCTTTGGTGAAAATATGAAAATGGGAAAGTGTATCACAAAATTAGGTTGAAGGGAGATCTTAATGGCAAATGTTGACAATACTGCCAAAATACAGAAGTGTAATACAGGTTCTTATTATTTATGAACACAGTTCTACACTCATTAGATGTGTCAGGTAGTACTCTTAAAGTTACATAAATGACGAAGAGAGAGAACATGCTGACATGCTTGTGCCCCGTACAGATGTTACGTCAATGCTAACATAGTTGTGTTAAGAGTGCAGCTATGGGGCGAAGAGGGACCGGCATCGCCAAGTTTTCCTCGAGTAAATCATTTGAAAGGAAGTTGCCAGACTGTGACTTAACATTCTACTAATTTTTATAGCATATTAAAACTTGGAGTGGTCGCTCTGCCAAGCTGAGGGTCGCGGGTTCGAGCCCCGCCACGGGCATGGGTGTTTGTGTGTGTATGTGTGTTGCGGAAATAAGCGGTATGAAAACAGTAAAACACAGTAGCATAAACTGGGTACAACAAGGGAACTTTTTCCGGCCCTCGTAGCCGTGGTCGCTAGAGTGGTCGCTCCGGCGCTCCGCCAAGCTGAGGGTCGCGGGTTCGAGTCCCGCCACGGGCATGGGTGTTTGTGTGTGTATGTGTGTTGCGGAAATACGCGGTATGAAAACAGTAAAACACAGTGGCATAAACTGGGTACAATAAGGGTACTTAAAAAAAAACTTTTTCACCCCTCTTGCGCAATGACATGTGGACTGCGTTTTTACTTCTGCGCTTCTAATGGCGCAAGAAGTGAACAATGGAAATGTGTTGCTTGATGAATAAGAAGTTACACCAATATTTACTCTCTCTGCCACTTACCTATGGTAGGTAGAGGAAGTATTGCATTTCACCATAAATTCAATATGGAGATTTTCTGGCTATACACGTTTTGATATCCTGATTCCAAAAAGAATCTTTTTTATAAAATGTTTCGTGAGAGGGAGAGAGAGAGAGCAGCATAACTCATAAACGACAATTAGGATGTGTGGCAGTAATTTGTATCACAATAATGTAAATGCCAGAGTGATTGTAGTGTAAACAAGCATTATTGTATGACATTGATTTGAGATGTTTGTTAATTATAAGCATTGTTAGGAAATAAGTTTACACGGCCTCACTGAAACTGACAATAAGAGCGGTTAACAATGAGCGAGGGGGTGAGTTGTTTATCAATTATTAGAGACAAGCAAATGACGTCAGATTGGCGCGCTTTTCTTAGAAATGGCGGGAATTTCTTCCCTAGAGCATATGTTTTCGTAATTTTTGATTGGATATAAAAATAGACGCTAATGTTGCCGCGTTTTATTAACCAATAGCAGCTCGGTTATAATCTTTAGGCATATCGGGGTGTGGGAGTATAAAAAGCTAAAGCCAGAGGCAAGTATCGCCCAGTTCAACAAAATCATCCACGCGTTACACGTCGCTGAGTCCAACAGAATCATTCAGAAGTTAAACGTCGCTTAGTTCATCAGAATCATTCGCGAGTTACACGTCGCAATTCTACAGAATCTCTCGCGTCTTAAAGTTTGTTATAAATGTGAAACACGCGAATTAATAATGTGCAGTAAATAAGTGATTATAGTGATATTAGAAAATATAACAGTTTCAGTCTGGCGTGTATCACGAGTCAATATGTGAACTTAATTAATTGTGACGGTAATAAAAGTGTAAAAACAAATTCTTTTATCAGTGTTATCTTTGAGTAACAAATCCTTTCCGTTTACACACCTTGTTTAAGAGATTTGCTCGACCGAGAAATAATAGCTAGCCGGAGGACAATGAACCCAACATTCAAAGTAGTAATACAATAACAGGCGCCCAGCAAAAGATAACACGAAGTGACCGCGACAAATTGGCTTCCATACGTGGTGCAGATAAACATGAAGCATCTTCCAACTACCAACAAATATACGACTTCAGATGGAAACTAAACACGGCATTTAAGTCCAACATCCTAGCCTATGGAAAACGTTTCGTTTTTTTTTTATTTCCTCGAAAAATGGCTTTAACGATTTTGAGTAAAAGATCGTATGTTTGACTTCGTATGCTTCTTATTAAAGAAATAAAGCGTGTATTTGGAATTTCCTGTGAATAGCCTGTGAAGTTTGATTGCCTGATTGACTTTTGTTAATTATAAAACAAAAAGAGACACAAAAACTTACTTGAGAAAAAAATAGAGCTTATTAACATTTTAATTTGTGTTAACCTTTTTTTTCGTACTTTAGCCGTTTGTGAGGTATTTCCAGAATTTCAAGTTACACTTCCCCTCCCCTCTCTCTCTCTCTCTGTCTCTCTCACCATGTGGTGCAAAGCGTATTCAAAATCTAATGAGACCTTTTTTTCAAACATTTGAACTATCGTTGCAGCTGGCGTCCTGTAGGCTTCTGTTTATCTACAGCAAAATACGTATTGAAGCAGGTTTGAAGCCATTTTGGATAACATTTATTATGACTAATAGGTAGTCCAAAAAAAGCCTTCTGTTTACGAATAATCTGATTAGATATGAAAGTAGATTTACACGTCATAAAAAGTTTTATTGCCGGTTTTCAAAATGCCACAAGACATTTACGTTGCACATAGTGCGCGAGGAGACGATCTCTGCAGCTACGCAACAACAGTAGCGGAGCTGCGAGTTATGCTAGTTAGTATAAGCGCAGAAGGTGGGGGAGATACACATTGCATAGAGTAAATGACCAGCTCGGTTACCAAGGTGTGAGATTGGTTTGGTTGGAGTTTGGACAACGCACGTGCCGTAGTGTGTTGAAGAGGCAGTTCTCTCACCACTGTGGAGTAGCACTCTGCAGAGGGTAGGGTTCCGGCAATAAAGCTGATAGGCCAAGGTGTCTCACTCTCCCTCTTTGTTTTCAAGGGGATGGAGCAGGCAAATAACTTCCTTTCTCCTCGTAGGGATCATCCTGTCTTGTAAATATGGAGCGGTGATTATATAAAACGTTCACAGCTTTAAGGATACTGGGAAGCTTGGTTTTCAGGTTCAGATGTGTAAATTTGGAGTCGCAGAAAAATGAAAAATCAAACAACATAAAAAATGACTCCTTTTCTTTTTCTACTACATATAATAAGTAGGGGAGTATTGAATTCCACCCAAAAATTCGATATTGAGATTTCACTGAAATACATTTTTTGAGGGCTCCTGAATAAATAAAAAAAAGCATTTTTAGAAAAAGCTTGCGTGGGTGTATGTGAACAGCATAATTCAAAAACGAAAAGTCGGATAAATACCAAACTTGGTATTTAGGTTCAGTACCTTCCAAAGATGTGACACCGAAAATTTTCAAGAATATCCCTCCACCCCAGATTACACTTTACATGGAAGATTTTTTTGAATTTTTTATTTTCTAAAAAATGGCATTAACGATTTTTATTAAAGTACTATGTATTAAAATATTTACATTACAAATGAAATGTATATCCTGAATTTTCTGGGAATAGCTTATGAAGTCCACTTCATTTGGAAGCAAGTTTTTATAATCTTGTATAACTGGTAAACCTTAAGTGATAGATGTAAACGTACTGCACAAAAAATTTAAAAACATACAATTTATTTAAAAAAAAATTTTGTTGCATAAGCCATTTTTGAAATATCCGTTATTAAAGGTTCGAACTGGTCACTCCTTTGAGTTCTGTCAGCATTTACTTGTTCCTCGCGTTTGCATGTAAACAGTGTGCATGTAAACAGCGTATAGCGTCCAGTTTTTAAATATTTGATTATCGCTGTTCTCTTTACATCTATTACGAAATGTGTAATGTAGCTATTTCTGCTAAGATTTATTTGGATTAAGGCGTAGTAGATAGAAAAATAAGCTTTAGTAAGAATAGTTTGCCCCTAATAAGCGATAAACGGTACAGAAAGTCATGTGAATGTAACACATCAGATGTTTAATAAAATAATAATACACATACGTAAGGTCACAGAAGCTTACAGAAGGCTGAGACGATAGCCAGCTCGTTTCTATGTCATATGTTAACATGTTGTGTGAGCTCAAGAGAAACAAAGAAACAGCGACATAAAGGTTTAAAGTGTTGAAAAGTTCAAATTAACATAAAATATTCCGAAAATAAAATTATTTGAAGCCATGAAGTCGGTTAGATGAACAGCTTACTGGAGAAACAATGAGGGGGGGGGGGAAACCTACATATTTCTAATGTATTTTATTTACATAATGTGCTTTGAATAGTTTCATTCATGAAACCTTAAAATTGTTTTGTTCCATTTGCAGTTAAACTTAAACGCGAGGAAAGCATACTCCATTAATGGAATTCTTATAAGGTCGTTCATTTGAAATTTAGTATTTAGTGCATTAAAGTGACTCTTTAGACAAACTAATGTATTTGTATCCGTTGTATATAATTAAACTGTAACCGAACACGCCTGTGGAATATTTTGATTACTTTCCCTAAGGGAAGCGTGCCAATGGGGCGCGGTATAAAAAAAAATAGAAATATGTGGTCTATTATAAAACTTTTTGAAAATTGTTCCATAACAGAAGCTTATAAACATAATATTTCTGACAAGTCCTGTTATTTGCATTACTTCTACACGATGAATGATTAAGAAGCCATACTAATACTCTTGTAACAGGTAACCACGAGAAATTCCAATCGCATTACAAGTTTATGGGACAGGCACAAGTTGTGTGCCGTAAAACTTTTATTTAAGTTTTAATTTTGATTGGGTAACATCCCAGAGGAAAAAAGAAACAAAAACAAAACAGCTTTGTTATTGGATTTTAAAACATCACGCGACATGTAGCTTGCACAGGGAGGAGATTTTTGTGTAAGGTCGATGGTTGAGAAAGTGGGAGAGCGTGAGAATAGAAGGGGAGAGACGGAGATAAGAAAGAAAAGAGGGGGAAGAGAAGAGCAGAATTTCCTCAATTAACGCAATACCGCAGCGAATTCTTCTAGTGCTTATAAGTACCATGACAGAAATAGCGCGATAACATATTTAGGATGTAGTATTTGGTATTTTTCATAAGGATTTTTTATCGATAAAGAATAAAGTCGACTTTTGACCCACTTTCTACGCCCAGTAAAGTTAAGATCTTCCTGCTAATCCTATCAGCGGCGAGTCCCTATAGTAAATGGTAAAAATACCCTAGATGAAAGGAGGGAACCTAACTATAGAAATACTGAAAAGAATCGAATAACATGCAGCAGTGCACTGGTCTTAAATTTATAGAAAAGAACCTTGTCGTCGGCAAGCTCCTCTGCTGCACAACGTAGCTTGTTTGACAAGTATAATTACTAATGGATTGAAAGAAGCGGGCTAGTGGAATGGGCACCAGAATAATCAGCTAACCCTTTGCGAATTCATATCAAGAGGCGATTGGATATCAAACCTTCCTTAGCCTATTTACATTCTCTATGCTTAACTATGCCTGGTAGTATCAAATGTGTTCCATCCAAAATTTCTATTTGTATGCCTTAACGAAAATAGAGATTTTGAGATCTCTAAATTAAACTATATTGTTAAATGGTAGGCACTCGAGCACGTGTGAAATGTATTACTCAAAAGTTGAGAAAACATCAAATTTCATGCTCAGTTAAGACAACTTTCAAGTATTCAAGACGAAGATTTTTATGGAATTCTCAAACCCCAAACAACCCTTTACACGGAAATAATAGGTATTTACGCGGAAAATGTCATACGATTTTTATTGAAATGACATATGTTTGATGAAGCATCGTGATAAAATTTATGTTTTGAATAAGCTGTTTATTAGTTGTAAAGTGCACTTCATTCCACATGAGGTTTTTATATGATTGGTACCTAAATCAGTAGGGAAGAAAACTAGAACTCTTTGATATACGCAGTTTGTTAAATAACTTTTTAATATCTTTGCCATTACCGAGGCATTCGTTTTAATTGAAACTTTTTAGCTGCAAACGACTTAAAATTGTTATAAACCGAGACAACCTTTAGTTTGAAGTAGGTTGTTGCTTCAAGTATGGAAAGCCGATTTGAAGTAGGAGGTGTATTGTAGTTCAAATGTTGGGGAGCCGAACTTGAAGTAGTTGCAACCGCACGTATGGTAAAAAGTTTCCGGTAGCCTTCGCCCTAAAAAAGAATTTTCTTCCGGTGGGCTTTGCCCCAAATGTTTAAAAAAATATTAACTTTGTAATTTTGACTGTTTCTTTAAATATTATATATTTATGTTTGCCTCGGCTGCGTCAGTATTTATATTTGTTTAGAGACATATATGTCTTAGCAGGGAGTGGTGCGGCTGAAGAATGTAGGCTTACATAGATTATAATTTTACTTCACTCCTTTTATTAATGCTTGACACGATTTAAATAACACCTTACTGATATAGAGAGCTGTGAGACTTTTTTTTATTAATTACTTGCACTTTTTAACACGTAAACTATTTTTGTCTCACACTGAATACGTATTAAATTTCTCGAGGACGCATCTCGCGTCCGGTTAGGAACACTGTCTACAACCAGATGTCAACTGAATTTGAAAATTTTGCTTCATTTTAGTTTCTGATTGGCTAATCCTAATCCAATAGAATACCTTCATTTAACTAAAGCTTCTTTCTGGTTGTTGATTGGCTATTTTATAAACTGTCACAAAAATTACATTATTGCTTCCAAGAATTACAGGTAGTATTGTTAATCATTCAAATTCATTATTGCTTCAAGGTTACCTCATTGTAACCTCATTGTTAGCAACTTTTAACCTATTATTCTCACAGCTCCTACATTATTAAATTAGGTAATACATTCACATAACATTATTACACATGTATTCAATAATATAACATATACAATGACTGTAATATACACTTTTTATATATTGTTACATACACATATTGTTTAAGGCGGGCTGTTATTGAATTTATAATTATATAATTAGACTGAAATCATTTAAGTGATAAAAAGACTGCCTCAAGTTAGAATCGTGAGAACCCTATTCTCGATTTCTGCCATAAACGAACGATTTGATGCACCTGCTAAAGTAAAATGCTGTGATGAGTATGCGACAATCGCGCTCGCAAAATGGGTTGCGATTGTTTCTTCCAATCCAAACCATTGGCTCACATGATATTTTACTTGTAATGAAACGAACATCTGGAAGGATATTTCATATAGGTACAAAATTAAAAGTAAATGGGTATGGGCAGTTAACTGGAAAAGGAAAGAAATGAGCTTAAGGCCTGGATCCATTATTCATAATAGTGTTTGAAACAGATTGAAGGAAATGAGTGTTACATTAATATTTTAAAATGTATTTTTGGTTCATTGAAAGACGCATTAACATCTAGGATATGTTGGGAGAGTTATTTACAGGTTATTTGACACCGATTCAGTGTATGCCAAACACATAGCCTTAACAGCGTAGTCGCCTTTCTGTACTGTCCGCTTGAACAAGTTGCTAATCGATAGCCTAAATCGCGCAGTTGCTTTCCTGGTTCATAGGTTGTTGTTGTACACTTAATCGGGATGCGATATTTCCGATAGTATCTAGGCTTTTCTCTCGGCATATATACTTAGCGTGATGATGGACAGATGGTCTTAGTTGCACAGTCTCTTTTCTGTGCCACATGATTGATTTCAATTTATTTTATGCTGTGGCTGGAACTTGAGTTTTGACATTGAATATCAGTCCGCTATTTACTTGGCAGCTATTGTGGAGTTTGAAACTGAAAACTGGTTCATGGTGTCAAGGTATTCAATCGCTAAAATTGAGAGCGTGAAAGGTTTCAAAGGTAATGGGCAGACATCTTCTCAGAATGAAAAAGAAACTTCCCATCTAATAAATAGAGAAATTAATCGCAGTAATCCTAATAATAAACGTTTTGTAAGCAGTAGATTTGATACGTCTTGATATTGTGAAAGTATGGATCACTTTAATTACGAGTATATTAGAAAACATATACATACTAATGATACATAAACACATGTATGAAATACGTACGATTGTTAAGTCCATATTCTTTTAACTGCTGCCTTGAAATGTGCGCATGTTTTATTTCTATTTCTATGGGTAATATATTGAACAGATTCGACAAAATTACGTAAGGGACTTTATTGCCTTTGTGCTAGTATAGTACGTTTTCTTGGAGTGATTAAAAAAAAGGAATCTAACTTCTAGTTTTGATTGTCTTATTTCTTTCTAAAGTGATTAAAAGAAAACAACCTGATGCTTTACATTCACGTGTGCTTTTCTCCAACCATTATCGTTTACGTTCTACGTACTTTTTTTGTTTCTTTTGTACAGTCCTCCTTTAACTTCTGTGGTCATATCGGCGGTTTGATTTAGAAACAACTAATTCGTTGACTGTTAAGTTTTTTTGCTGTTGATTTTTACTAAATTCCATTAGGAAACACTTAATTTACCCTAACATTCATACTTCCAGACTTTGTGGATGGTAAAGTATAATTCTAATTAAAGACATTCCCCCGCCCCAGCTGGGAACCGAACAACCTCTGGGTTGAAAAACCTGCAAACTATTGATATAAAAGCTTTTTACTTTCTCTACCTCGCACAAAGTAGTAGAGGAAGTATTGCAGGCCGAAATATCGATATTTCACGGGAAATACATGGTGTGTGTGTGTGAAAATCCCCCACCTTTACAAAATTTTCCTTTACATGGGAAATTTTTAATTTGTTTTATTTTCTCAAAAATGACTAAAGCTCCGTATATTTAAAATATTTACATGACAATCTATAATTATAAAGCATTTTCTGGGAATAGCCTGCCAAGTCTTCATTCGGAAGGAATTTTGTATAAGTGGTAAGCCATAAAAAATAGACAATAGCTTACTGCACAGAAAATGTAAAGCAGACTTATTTTAAATAATCTTTTTATGGCATCAGCCATTTCCGAGATATCCGTTGATATTGCTTGAATTTTCAATATTACTCATTTTCTAAAGCATTTTTAAGCTTCAGTTGTTACTCGCGATATCATGAAAAGAGCATGATATTTCAAGGTCACTATATAGCCACCTTTTGTACTTAAAACAAAATTTGTAATGATTTTTTTTGGGGGGGGGCAAACGTATATAGAAGAAAAAGCTTTTGTAAGAATAGTTTATAGAAGCTGTATAAAAGTAAATGATTAGTAATCAATATGCATGTGACAGTTTTATTACACATTTCACTGTATTTACAAGGGGGATACCCACAGGAGGCTGAAGCAGTAGTGAAATCTTTAAGAAGTGGGTCGCAGTATTTCAGTTTTAAAATTCCTTTGAAATACTCTTTACATGACATCCCGAGAAACAAATGAATGCTGACTTAGCATTAAAGAAACTGTCTTGAAATGGTTAATGCCACAAATAAGTTGAGATGAGTCCATTCAGAATGAAGAGGACTTTATAGGCTATTCACAGAAAATTCAAGATATAATTTTATTATTCGTGTAGATATTTTAAATACGTACTACTTTAATCAAAATAATGACCTAATTTTTATAGAAAATTAAAAAAAAACACGCAAAATTATCCATTTGAAGGATAATATGAGATATGGAATTTTCTCGAAAATCTTGGAGTCCTATCTTTGAAATGAGCTGAATTTGAATTTTTCCGACTGTTCCTAATTATGCTGTTCATGCACGGTAGTCTCCAAACACGTTACTTCCTTTACCTCCTTAGGTATTATAACAAGTAAAAATGGTTGTAAAGAGTGCAAAGTGTTGATACTTTGCATTTGGAACAAAATTCTTTGAAAATATTTCAGCTGAATGGTTTTGAGAGAATTTAATTTGGTTTCAAGTTTAAAACTTCTCTTCAAACCAGCACTTTTGTATTAGAATTGAGTTTTGAATTAGAATTTGTTGAGTTACCGCTATGTTATATGAAGTTGGCCTTTTTTTTTTTTTTTGCACCACATTCTATTTTAATTCATTTTTTAAATGCTCTGAATTAATCTACGCCATTCTCAAATAAGAAAATTTCGGAGAAAATTAAATAAAGTAATTAGTAGAGGATCTTTTTCGAAAAGTAAAGCCTTCAAAGGGGTATGCCAACTTGCAAAGATAAGGGAATTCCTTTTTATCATCTATATTAATTTAAAGGAAGAAGTCTGGTACACCTTTATACCTGGTATCTACTTATGGCATTCCTGGTTTTGTGGAAGAGAAGACAAAGGCCTTGTATTAGCAAATACATAATTAGTTACGAGTAATTGCGATAAGCAAGCCGGTTCATGCTTCCTTCATAACGAACAGATATTCCATAGCAACAGAAATGACCTACAGTTGCACGTAGGTGCCCCTATTTCCATTGTTGCTGTCACGTGACGGGTGTTGACATCATCTTCACATTATCCCAAGGTTTCCGGTAAACAAGTCCATTAGATTAAGCTCGGCCATTTGTGGAAGAGGTGTGTAATCGACTTCCATGCGGCATAAAGTAGCGGAATTCAATTTCCGCCCACACGCTCTTTGTTCCTTCGTGAAAAACAGTTCGCTTCGTTTCTCCTAACTGTACGATCATTGTGAACTAATCACATTATGAAAGTGCAGTTAATTGTAGGTAAGCAGGGTTATGCAATTATCTTTTAATTTTGACGCAAAAGTAAATAAATACAAACGTTGCGTTTTGGTAAATCATTCAGAGCAGTTGCATCCAGATTAAAGAATACTTTCCACATGATGCCACAAATAAAACCCGATAGGTTATTACTTTCACATCTCTACCCATCTCTTCACAGTAGAGATATTTTCCTGAAAATAACGCAAGTGCAGTTAAAGTTCCAAAATATTCCTCCAACTTTGAACTAATGCAATCATTCGAGTATTTTTGTAACCGGTTCCAAAAGTAACGCTCTATCATAGATTAGTATTTGCGCTACATACAACTGTGTAATATGATGCAAGAGCTTGGAACCGTTCCTCTTTAGTGCTTCCAAGTTCCAGTAGAGGATAACACTCGCTACAGTACTTGAGGTTTAAGTTGAAACATGACCATTTTGACGCTACCTGACCGGTGTAGTAGGGGGAAGCGCTAATGACTATCCGAGTGCTGAGAAACCATGTTACAGTCCCCTTCACTGCCTAGTCTCTCATTACAGTTGTACTTGTTGCCAGTTGCATTTTTGGCATTTAAATATGGAAAATATCGTGATATATTTGTCATCCTTGCTTCGCTTGCTTTCGTATTGTTACAAGAGGGTGTTGTTGTTCTCTTCTAAACTTCATGTTTCAACCTAACCCAGATTTTAAATAGTAAGTTTGTATAAAAGGTTTTGAGATTAGGCATTCAAGGATTATTAACTGTCATGTGTTATCGCTTTCTGCTTTCCATATATATATAAACCCCGTTCCATATACCTTTGCCCCTATCTCTTATTTGCCACGTGCACTAGTCACCTCTTGTTGACTGCTGTTATGGAATAGGTGAAGGTGGTTTAGTGTTATTTATTTAACATTATTGTGTAGCCCCACGTTGTGGTGTCCAATTTGAAGTGGTATTATTAATGTTTATTTATTTATTGAGCCCCACGTTTGGGAGCCAATTTGAAGGTTTAGTGCTTAAGTTATATTTAATTTGTTGTTGAGCCCCACGTTGTGGCGCCAATTTGATAGGTGGTGTACTTGTTATATTTATTTATTTATTTAGCCCCACGTTGGGTAGCCAATTTGAGAGTGTTTTACTTGTAATGTTATTTGTATATGTTTGTATTTGTTAGCCCCACATTTGGGAGCCAATTTGCGACGGTATTATTTATAATGTTTGTGTATTTGTGTTTACTCCACGTGGTGAATCCATCTTGTGACGTGATTCATTTGTTAAGGTTTGTTAGCTCCATCTGGTGTTAGCAATTTGCGGGAGTATTAGTGTTCGTTTGAAAGAATGCTACTGTTATTTTATTTAATTTTTGTTCTCTGTCCTCCGGCTAGCTATGATCTTTTGGTCAAGCACTTCTCCTTATACAGGTTGTGTAAACGGAAGGGAGTCTCTTATCCAAAGATAACACTGATGAAAGAATTTGTTTTACACTTTTACTGTCGAACACATTTACTATCACATTTACACATTGATCTTGACACTCGCCAAACTGAAACTGTTATAAGAACTGCATTACTGATAATTCTTAATTCGCGTACTTCAACTTTTGTATAATTAACTTTACAACATTTAAGATTTTTCATAACTCTTTTACGCGTAACCTGCAAATTGATATCCGACGTGTGCCGTACAAATATTTTCGACGAACTGACGTGAAGACGACGTGTAATGTACAAAGAATTTTGATGAACTGTAGACGATCTACCTCTGACTTGGCTCTTTTATACTCATACACCCCGATATGCCTAAAGATTATAACTGAGCTGCAATTGGCTAATAAAACGCGCCAACATTAGCGTCTATTTTTATATCCAATGAAAATTATGAATACATATGCTCTAGGGAAATGTTCCAGAAGATTCTAAAGGAAAACGCGCCAACATTACGTAACTTCCTCGTTTCCAATAATGATAAACAGCTCACCCCCTCGCTGCATTATTGCACGCTATTATTGTCAGTTTCAGTAAGGCAGTATAAACTTACTTCCCAACAATAATTACGATCAACAAACATCTCAAATCAATGTCACATAATAATGCATATTCACACTATAATCATTCTTTACATTTAAATAATTTGTGATACAAATTACTGCATCATAGGTTGTAGTGCGATACAGACTAGTTGCTTATTTAACAGGGTCATTTATCATAATGCATGTATTCGAAGAGAATTGTCAAATTTATATTTTCATAGCCGTATGAATAAAATATATTACGTACAGAGTTAATGATCTGGAATGCAGGTAAATTCTTATCAACTAATGGGTAGGAGGATCCTTCGGTTTAAACCTTCCTCTCAAGATGAAATCACATGCATCTATAAGGACAGTGTGCTGTAACGCTTTTATTGCCTGACCTTACATTGCTTGTTTGTCATACATCGCTATTCAAACGTGTGCATTAGCCAATCAGGGGAAATAGGAAGGGGGTCAAGGTTATAAGAAACACAGCTTAGAAATCTTCCGGCTAATCAGATTTAATCATGCTCTTGAGCATGAGCACCTGCGTTACACATTCGAAAGGCAAGACCCCAAGATACTGTTCTAGAGCATGTAATCATGGTATCATGGAAACTGATAAATCATATTTACTAATTTAATTGAGTTTTATTTATGGACGCTCTTTAACTGCTGTGGTCCTTAGCGTCCCATTCTACTTTGGGCGTGAAAGACCGGTAATTTTGCTCAGAGGCCTCTTTATCAGGCTTGAGATTCTTTTACGTGCCGTAAATCTACGACACAGGACCACCGGCTTTATTTCCCTTCCGAAGGAAGCCATGCTAAGGATTTTTATGCCCGAACCCTCGACCTAGGGAACTAGCTACAGTGGCTAGCATGGTAAGCACTACACCACGGAGGAGACTGCATAATGTTTACGATGATGCGTATGAATTCCTTCAACTTGAGCTAAATAAGCACCAGTTATAATAAATATTTAAATATATTGCTGGTAATAGTGTGCATGATTTCGGGCGTACATGTTGAAGTGAGAGAAGGAAGAGGTAACACGTCTTCCGATACTCTTGTAAACTGAACGAAAAATCACGAGTTCACGCGAAGCAACCTTTCAGGTAAATAACTGCAGACCGAGCGTATATTGCGGTTGTACATAATACTCGTGGAGTACAGGAATGTTATTTTGAACGGCTATTTGGAACTGGAAGGTGATAACTGCTGCTGGAAAAATAACTGTATTTCCCACCTTTACTTTACGTCGAAACTGTTCATCGAGTGGACTGTTCTCATGATTCGTTGTGTTCTTAGTGGAAAGAAACGGAATGGACTATTCACAAGCATGAGAAAAATATGGCGGACTGCTTTTGTGGTCGTTGGTCAGCCTTTTGGCTTCTCAACAGAGAGTTCCTGGGTTCGATTCCCGTCTTGGGGAATTTTTCTTTATCTAGAATCACCCTTCAAAGAGTCTGGTAGTATAAATGCGGAGTGAATGTGAATGTGTTGAATGTAAAAGAGTTAATGAAAAAATCAACATTAAATTAATCTACAGTTTATTTACAGTTTTTAAAAAATCAGAACCGTTTGTTGTATTGCAAGAAAGTGGATCAAATTTGGCGTTGGGTGGCGCACCGAATGACAGTGATGGGGGGGGGGGGGAGCAGGACAAGCCTATTGCCCGTTTGAGCTACGTTGCTACAATTTCCCGCAAAACCAGCTGGACCACAAACAGTTGTACCTGGACCATATTTGCTGCATTTTATTGGATATTGTAGGTGAACCGTGATGTTACAAAGATGGAGTTAACGACTTTTGTTGCTTTCCTTCGGTCCTGCCTCTGGATGGCTTTTAAACGTGGGTGGTGGAAAAAATTCATCACCTCGTTAAAATTTGAGTTAAACAGCTACACTAAAAACTATGAAATTGTATCTATTAAAGAAATTATATTTTGAAAACGGTGCATTAAAAATACATCATAGAGCAGAAAAACTCTAAGCACACGAGCACTTCATTCTCTACAAAATTACACATATAAGTTTATTTTTAAAGTCAGTGTCCGTTTTTATACATATGTTGTTTTATTTATTGTTAGTGAACAATGCCTATTTCATTCTGTGTATGATTAATGTTTGAAAACAATAAATTTCAAATTTAAAAAGAAAACAAAATTGTCAAGCTGACAGCTTGATATGACCACGAAGTTTAGGGAGCTATACAAATAAAGCACTTCCAACTGCACGTAGAGTTGTCAAATTGAAGGCCTGCAGATGTTGTTTAGGGAAAAATGTTCATCGGGCGAGAATGATCTTCGACTTTCAAATGTTTCAGATTTTTAATACTACGCTGACGGAAGTGAATTGTGTCCTCTTTTGCTAAAGGACTTGATTTTCTTAATGTTTTAAATTTAGTTTTAAACACGTGTTTTGTTTTAGTTACCTTATGACATTATTTTGTTATTCAGTAAAGCGCATTTGCAATATTACCTAGTCTCTGAAATCCAATAATTATCTATTGATTTCCTTTTATGAAAATTTAATTCATGGCTTCATACTCAAATATTTCATTAAAGCGATGTCATATATATAAAAGGTATAACGCAGGCTTCCATCGATTTAACTCGTGAATTAGTTTAAATATGCTAAGAGATCTTTCTGGAGTCACGTAATGTAAAAGCAAAGGAAAACGTTACCTTTTTTTTCATCCAATGGCAAAGGGCTCGGCACACAGCCAAAAAACTTGCGGATTAAGAAGCATAAAACGAAAAGAAGAAAGTGGAGATGGAGAGAAAATGAACCGTGGAAGGAGAGAAAGAAAAAAAGTGGAGTTTTGCGGTGTCCTATGTAAGCCTTAATGAGTCAATATTGAATGTGCTTCTATACATATATACAGTAGAGAGTGACTGGAGGGTTTTCTTCTGTACCTGCACTGAATGAAAACTTCAGTAAAGAGGAAAAGTGGGGCGGAATGGGGCTATTTTATGGGAGAAGGGCGCTCTCCGCGAATATCTTAGGGCTTTTTTTTTCTTCTCCCAGCCATCTCACATATATTTCTTATATGCATGGAAATGAGAGCCGAGAGGGGGGGGGGTTGCAGGTACAGAACTGAAATAACCTCTTTGCTTCGGGTCTCCTCCTAGAAGCAATCGAGAAACAAACGAGAAACTTTCAGGGAAAAAGCTATACACCATTCTCAACAGTCAGCATATCACATCAGGAAAAAGCTAATGACAAACGCATTATCGTGAATTTATATCTCTTCAGTTTCCTGGACATGCAAGGTGTAGCTGAAGTGCATAGGCTATGAATAGGTCAAATGGAAATACTGAAAAAGTTTCAAAACAAAGACCCTGTAATATTACAAAGCCAAAGTATGTCCTGCAGTATAAACCTACGTTCAATAGTCAATGGAAATCTTGAAGGCTCTTAAGACTTTACAAACAGTGATGTTTGTTAGTATTTGCAGTGTTAAACTATAGAGCATTATAGTATTGACAGAGGTTTGAATCTTTCGGGAGCAAGATTTAAATATGGCGGCAGGCACAGCGCAGCGGGGGTCTCTTAATGTTTTCACATTGTGCATCCCGGCAGAGCGTCCCTCCGATAGCATCCCTATCCCCAGAGATTGACACAGGTCGGAGGTAACAATACCAGGATATCCCAGCGGAGGTCCCTCTGATACCATCCCTACACACAAGAAAGATACAGGTCGGAGAATCCAGGATTAACGCACATCCATCGCGCCTGGCCCTGTAAACCGGAGACGATTAAAAGTTAAGAATTCGTCTCGGAATTCGCCTAGTGATGAGGAAAAATCACAAAAAATGCCTTGCTAAGGATGGTTGGTCACCTTGGAGTTTGAACCTGCGACCTCCCGATTGCGAGCCTCGGACGATAATTCCTGAGGCATCCTGTTAGGGATGTTTGTAATGCTAGTTTGCCGTTAAATGGAAATAGAGTGCCAGGAAGTAGACACTACTGTTTTTATTCACCAATGAGTAAATATAAATTACTTGCAGATCTATGCATTTGATCTTGTTTATACCAGGGTTTGTTTCACAACTTTTCTCTCTTTCTTCCTTTCTTTCTTTCTTTCTTTCTTTCTTACTTATTTACTTTTCTTCCTGCCTATGTTCAACCTCTTTTGAAATGGGTGCAATGATGCTCAGATGTCCGAATCCCTTGAGCTCAGAGTTACCTGACAATTATTGTCTTATGAGAGTAACGTAAAATCGCGGAAGAAAACTAAATAGATAACTTGCCTCAACTCTAGCGCCCAAGTTAGAGAGCAGACACATTCCCCTCCCCTTATACATGGGATCTGTTTCACATTATTTAAATTGTTGTAAAGTGGAAACCTTATTTGTAATCTGTAAACATCTGTTTTATGATGAAAGTGTTAAAGTTAAACTTTAAAAACAAGCTCACATCTTTACAAGCTAAATTTTGCCGAATTTAAAACCTCTGTGCTTCACAACCAAAAAGCAAAATCAGTCATTGGTAAACTGTTTATAAAATAACCAGGTTAGGTCTAAACACCCTAAGGCTTATAAAGGAAAGTACATCGTAACATTTGTGCACCAAAATAAAATAGAATAAATACACAAATGTTGAGTGTCAATAGTTTATCCAACGAGAGTAGTAGATATTCAGAAATACGAGATTAAAACAACAACAACAACAAAAATCACAAATAAACTTACCGTTTCCTTGGAGTATAGCCATCTGCGGACTGCTGATTTCACTTCCGCATCTATGGCAAAGCGTTGGCCGGCCAGGAATTTCTTCATGGGACCAAACAGATGAAAGTCCGACGGTGCAAGGTCAGGACTGTATGGTGGATGCTGGAGCGCCTCTCAACCAAATTTGGTGATTTTCTGACGAACAACAGCAGCAACATGGGAGCGACATTGCCAGGAAGAATTTTAACATCGTCAGCATTCAAGTTGTGGCGTTTATCACGAAGGGCACGACATAACTTCACCAAAGTTTTCAACTAGGCTACATTATTCACAGTGGTCCCGTGTTCAGCAAAGTCCACCAATACAACACCATGCATATCCCAGAACACCGTCACAGGTACTTTCCTAGCAAATTGAGTCACTTTTAATTTTTTCCATTCTATACTTGCCTGCTTGGTTTCGGTCGTGTAGTGGTATGCCCACGATTCAACACCAGTGACGATTCCTTTCAGAAAGTCATGCCCTTCTACGGTGTACGCGTTAGGTGATCCAAAGGCGTCATCATTCGCTGGCCCTTGTGGTTGTCTGTCTGGTTCTTAGGCATCCAGCGAGCACTAACTTCACGAAATTTCAACGTGTCGAACAATATCGTACACTGCACCATAGGAACTATTGAACTGTTGCGATAAGGTTCGCAGTTGCACACGCCGATCGTTCAAAATTGTCTCCCTCAATGCCTCTGACATTCTGCGGGGTTGCAGCTGTTACCGGCCTCCCGGAGCGTGGCGAATCACTAAAGTTCACACAGCCCTCTAGGAAGAATACACGCCACGCATATCACTGTGGATATCACTCGGTTTATGCCCTTTGGCCCACAAATATGGAATCACACCTCTCTGCTCTTCACACGTGGACGACAGGAACATGCGCGCCATCTTTGTTGCGTAGTTCACGCTTCTCTCGCTAGAGCTGCACATTAAACAAAAAATACCCCGTGTAGTGAAAACTTCAAACTATATATATGTGAAATGGCAACATTCCACCTACAATACCAAGGCATAAAAAATTATTGAGCGTTACTTTTCGATCCGCCCTCGAATATGGTGGGACGGATGCAAGGCAACATAAAGACCTAAGGACTTTCAGCTAAGAATTAAAAATAATTCCACACCTCTTGTCCATGCAGTGCGAGGTTTGGAATGAGTTTTGAAACTAGGAACTGTAGCTGCGAGATGTTGTGGATGATTAATATCAATCTAAACATTTTTAACTTCATTTCCGTAAAAACCAGAACCTTTACAAACATAACAACGACGTTTTCTTATCTTTAACTGTTCTTTTGTAGGTCCACTTCGATTGCTTTGGTGTTGCACTTTCGATGTTGGAATGACGCGTTTGTTTGAGTCTTTCCTAGACACATACCATCTCTCAAAAGAAACATAAGATGGCCACATAGTCAGTGCCGTCTGTAACGTGTCGAATGCCGCCTCTAACTTTGATGTGAAAAGGGAATGAAATAAGTTGACTGTTGTTACACAATAGTATTGGTTATCTTACCACATTCAGCAAGCAACAGGGAAAAGAGCAGTCTTAACCACAAAACAAATATTCACTATTTTACGTTTGATGACAAATGGCTATCATTTCGTGCAACACAAGACTTTTTATAGGTTTTAAGGCTTCGAACTAATAAAATTTAGAGAGGTAGCTGACTGGTGTACATTTATTGTTTACGTCAGTCAGTTCTTAGTTGAATTGGTGCACTTCTTCATACTGTGCAAATTAAACTTGTGTTATGAAACAAAGTTTATGCGCATTTGTAATCTTTTCCTATTAAGGAATCTTTTTTATAATGTTTTCCCAGTGATTTCTTTCAAGGTAAGTATTGTGAAGCATGCCCTAGTTCCCCTCTCTTCGTAACACTCTACTCCTTACAGATCCCATCCTGCTATGCATTAACTTCCTCCCCTTCAGCAGCTCATTCTGTAACGTTGTTGCTTTGTTCTTTTCATCCAGGAGGAACACTTTCCTACCAATCCTAAGCTAGGTAAAATCGGAGGTTTTCTATTTTACTGTTAGCCGTCAGGAAAATGCTTGAAATCGTTGTTCAAACTTTCTGGATGCTGCATAAATTGGCGTTCACCAACCTTGCATCGCAGTTCCAGGTTCTTAGGTGAACGTTTCTAGAATTTTTCCTCCGAAGAGAAATTTCGCAGTCTTCGTTTCCGAACAAAAGTAACCATATTTTGTTATAGCTTATTTGTGTATTAAACATCACAATAACACAAATATATCCTGCATATTTTACAGTCAGTATAGTGCATTTAAAAAAACTAAAATGTTCATCAAGTTATGGTTTCTTATCATAGAGACGATAACTACGATACATGGATGTATTACAATATTCCTGAATCTATCGACATTTATTTCCCGACGATTCTATGGCTTGGTGCAAAGCCATAAAACGAGAATCAAGAGAGTAGAATCATTATAAACCATTGGAAAAAATATTCAGTGTTCAACGCCCAGACTCCCTCTATCACTTCACAATAATATTGCTTGATCAGTTTGCAGTGAAACACGGTACGCATAGGCTTGATTTATTGATAGGACCTGAGAGACTGACTGGTGATACGTAACACTGTGTTTTCAAGAGAGTTTATTACATTTCGGTGTTTGATTTTCCAATGTAATTAAAATTCACTTTGGTGCCGTTTAATAAGCATGTTTAAATCCACTCATTCTCACTAATTTCGACTGGCACAATAATTTAAGCGACATAGATGACTAGTTTTTACTTTCTCTACTACGTATAGTAAGTAGGGGAAGTATTCTATTCCACCCAAAAATTCGATACCGAGATTTCACCGGAAATACATGTTTTGAGATCCCCTGAATCCAAAAAAAGCATTTTTTGAAACATGTCCATGTGTGTGTCTGTCTGTGAACAGCATAACTCAGAAACGAACAATCGGATAAAAACCAAACTTGGTATTTAAGTTCAGTATCTTCCAGAGATGCGACACGAATGTTTTCAAGAAAATCCTCCCTCCCCATATTACCCTTTACATGGAAGATTTTTCGAAAGTTTTAGTTTTCTCAAAAATGGCTCTAACGATTTTGATTAAAACATCATATGTTTAAGATATTTTCATGATAAATAAAACGTATATCTTGAATTTTCTGGGAATGTCGCCAAAAGTATTCTTTATTTTGAACAACTTTTACTTATCTGGTAAACCATAAGAGATAGACAAAATTTTACTACACAAAAAATATAGATCGCGTTAAAATACACAATTTATGTCATATACATTTTTTTGTTGAGTGAACCATTTTCGAGATATTGCTTGTTATTCCCTTACGTTTTTCAATACTTATTTTCTCAACTCGGAATTCGTTATTCATTTTTTTTGTCTTGGATATGCAAAGAGTATTGATCTGTGGCAAAGGGAATGGTGCTGCACCTAGCAACCAGCTATTCAGAGATATGTATGTGTTTAAAGGCTACTGTATTTCTATATTGCCCTTGTAAATATATATTCCCCTTACATCTACAAGAAAATTAGCAATAAGATAGAGTCTGCAAATATTTATCTCGATTAACATGAAGTAGATGGAGAATAAGCCTTTGTAAAAATAGTTTGTACAAGAGTAGAGAAAGTCCTGTGAGTGTAACACATCAGATTTTTGGAAAACATGTCCGTGTGTGTGTCTGTGTGTTTGTCTGTCTGTGAACAGCATAACTCAGAAACGAACAGTCGGATGAACACCAAACTTGGTATTTAGGTTCAGTATCTTCCAGAGATGCGACCCGAAGGTTTTAAGGAAAATCCCCCCAGCCCAGACTACCCTTTACATGGAACATTATTCGAAAATTTTAATTTTCTAAAAAATGGCTCTAACGATTTTGATTAAAATATCATATGTTTAAGATATTTTCATGACAAATGAAATGTATATCTCGAATTTTCTGGGAATGTCTCCAAAAGTGTTCTTCATTGTGAACTACTTTTGCATAACTGGTAAACCATAAGAGACAGACAAAATGTTAATGCACAAGAAATGTAGATCGCGTTAAAATACACAATTTATGTCATATACATTTTTTTTATAGAGTGAACCATTTTCGAGATATTGCTTGTTATTCCCTTACATTTTTCAATACTTACACTTTTTCTCAAATGCGTTATTCATTTTTACTTTCTCTACTACGTATAGTAAGTAGGGGAAGTATTGCATTCCACCCAAAAATTCGATACCGAGATTTCACCGGAAATACATGTTTTGAGACCTCCTGAATCCAAAAAAAGCATTTTTGGAAACATGTCCGTGTGTGTGTGTGTGTGTGTGTGTCTGTGTGTGTGTGTGTCTGTGAACAGCATAACTCAAAAACGAACAGTCGGATAAGCACCAAACTTGGTATTTAGGTTCAGTATCTTCCAGAGATGCGACACGAAGGTTTTCAAGAAAATCCCCCCACCCCAGACTACCCTTTACATGGAAGATTTTTCGAAAATTTTAATTTTCTCAAAAATGGCTCTAACGATTTTGATTAAAAGATCATATGTTTAAGATAATGTCATGAGAAATGAAATGTATATCTCGAATTTTCTGGGAATGTCTCCAAAAGTATTCTTCATTGTGAACGACTTTTGCATAACTGGTAAACCATAAGAGATAGACAAAATTTTACTACACAAAAAATGTAGATCGCGTTAAAATACACAACTTATGTCATATACATTTCTTTTGTTGAGTGAACCGTTTTCGAGATATTGCTTGTTATTTCCTTAAATTTTCCAATACTTATACTTTTTCTCAAATTCGTTATTCATTTTTTTTATGTCCTGGACATGCAAAGAGAATGGAATGCGCCACATAGCAACCAGCGTTAAAATATTTGACTATCGCTTAAAAGCTACGATATTTCCCTTGCATCTACAAGAAAATTACCAATAAGATTGACATCTCGATATCTCGATTAACTTGAAGCATATGGAGAATAGGCGTTTGTAAAATTAGATTGTACAAGAGTAGAGAAAGTCATGTGAGTGTAACACATCAGATTTTTTTTATGTCCTGGACATGCAAAGAGAATGGAATGCGCCACATGGCAACCAGCTCTTAAAATATTTGATTATAGCTTAAAGCCTACCATATTCCCCTTGCATCTACAAGAAAATTAGCAATAAGATTGATATCTCGATTAACATGAAGCATGTGGAGAATAAACGTTTGTGAAACAGTTTGTACAAGAGTAGAGAAAGTCATGTGAGTGTAGCACATCAGATTTTTTAGATAGGGTTACTGAGTGTATTCATAGAGTATCATTAATGTCACACTTCTAATTTCGTAACACATAGGGGAGTATTCCCAATTTGGCAATAACAACTTCACTGATTGATTCCTTTACTGCGCTGTTTATTAGAATGGTGCGCTGGCAAGTTACGTGTTGAGCTTACAAGGATGATTACACGCGAGCGGTTTTCAGCCATTGTATGGTCTCATTGATGCCTTATTCACCAATCATAATCGAACTTCATCGATAATTTTAAAGCATGGTGCTAAAAAATTAATAACTTGAGCTTTTTTTCTCTTGCATTCATTCTTACTTTCTCTACTACGTATAGCAAGTAGGGTAATTATTGCATTCCACTCAAATGCGATGCCGAGATTTCACCGGAAGTACATGTTTTTAGGCCCCCTGAATCCAAGTAAAGCATTTTTGGAAACATGTCGGTGTGTGTGTGTCTGTGAACACGATAACTCAAAAACGAAAAGTCCGATAAATAACCAAACTCTGTATTCAGATTCAGTATCTTCCAAAGATGTGCCACGAAGATTTTGAACAAAATCCTCCCGCCCCAATTTACCCTTTACATGGAACATTTTTCGAAAATTTTGATTTTCTAAAAAAAGTGGTTCTCAAAGATTTTGATTAAAATACCATATATTTACATGGCAAATAAAATTTATATTTTGAATTTTCGGTGAATAGGATATGAAGTCCTCTTCGTTCAGAAGGAATTTTGTGTAATCTTGTATGTCTGGCAAACGTTAAGCCATAGACGAAAACCTGCTGTATAAAAATTATGTAGATCTCTTTAAAGCACAGAACTTATTTAAAATAACTGTTTTTGTGACATAATGCGTTTCTGAGATATTTGTTGTTAAAGGTTCGAATTGCTCATTTCTTGGTCATTGCTCATTTCTCTGGAAGTCCTTTAAACATTCAGTTGTTTCACGCGATTGCATGGAAAAAGTATGGAATTTTAAGACCAGCATATAGCGTCCATATCTTAAAAACATTTGGCCATCGCTGTTCTCTTTGTATCTCTAACGAAATGTGTAATGCAGCTATTTCTGCAAAGGTTTATTCGGATCAAAATATAGTAGATAGAAAAATACGCTTTAGTAAGAATACTTTGTATACCCACTAATAAAGATAGAAGATAGAGAAATTCATGTGAATGTATCAAATCATTTATTTCTATAATCTCCGCTTCGATCTCACTAAGTATCTAGATAGTTTTCTCATGCACTTTCCTGTTCACTATTGGCGGTTGGTAGACACTGATAAACTGGCGAAATTTGGTGAACTGCGAATTCATAATATAAAAGAAGCGGTACAAGAACTAACACCGCATACTCGTAACGAGACGAAACAGCACGTCAATGATTTTACTAAAATAACAACAAATGGAAACATTCTCATATTATAATTATCGTACCAAATCCCCCTTTGGTTATTTTTTCTTTGGTAAATTACTGAGCTTTCAAACTCGTTTTGTTATTAGAAAACCAGCATTCGTTAACCTCAATTAAATTACGAATAACTCTCAGCACTCGCGGTATTGTGAAGAAAGTATCCAGATAAGCATTGGAAAATGAAAAGGGATTCCAATGCGTTTCTGCAATTATTCAATCTAGTTTATATACAAGATGATCCGTTTGGAAAGAAAAACAAAGAACAAAAGAAAACAAAACAAAACGGCTCTGTAAAATAATAATTTCTCCAATCTGTTTGTAATTTATAAATACGAGACCGTTTCTGTGGTCTATTGTCTCAAATTTATGTGTTCCAAAACTTCCAGAAGTTTTGAAAATATTTTCTCTGAGGTCTTAAACATAAACAGGTCGCAGTGCATACACAATCATATACGTTTCTCTACACGTTGCAGATTCGCAGGCACAACTTATATATTATATTCAATTCACGTTGCACTGTGCACATTGTAGTGAACATATAGTAACCATTTCTTTTGAAGGAAAATAATACAAAAAAGTGGAAACTTTCAAGCATCTTCTCTTAAGCTTATGCTTGAAACACAGTGTGAAAGCGAAATATGTAGATAAACAACGGGTAATGCTACGACAAAAAAAGAAGAAGAAAGAAGTGAAATGTTACATTCAAATGAACCTTTTCATCCATTAGCTTTTTTTTTTTTATGTCCAAGTTATTTTTGCAATAACTTACTTTTCTATCTTATTTATACTAATGGAAATAATTTTTGCAGAAACAGTTTCATTCCACATTTCATTACAGATAATAAGGGTATGGTACAGGAGGCTGATATAGAAGACAAATCTAACAGACGGATGTTACTTTGAATGACATGGCGAGAAACTCAGCATTTCAAAACTATGGGGTATTAGAAAATGCATACCATTAGGAACAAATATCTCGGAAGCAGTTAACGCTATAAACAGTGAGCAAATTATACGTTTTAACGAAATGTGCATTGTCTGTTATTTCTTAATTGTACAATTGTTTCTTGATTATACTTGCATTTGGAGAAAGAATTCTGAAGAGTAGATATTGAAACATGACTACTTACAAAGAATTTGGTAGTAATACATAGGAATCGAAACTTTGACGTGAGTACTGTAAACCCTTGAACAGTTAAATTATTTAAACTGCACCAGAAGTAAAAAGTAGGTCATCAGTCCTCCCGGACACATAAAATTGGTCTATCTCTTATGGTTTACCTGTTATACAAAACTCATTCAGAAGGAAGAGGGTTTGTTAAGCAATTGGCGGAAAATTCTAGATATATATTTTATTTGTTGTACAAAAATCTTGAATAAATGGTATTTTAATAAACATTGCCAAACTATTTGGGAGACTCAATAATAACGAAAAAAATTCCGTGTAAACGGTAGTTTAGGGCGGGGGTGTTTTCCTGGAAATCTTCGTGTCGCATCCTTGGAAGATCCTGAAATTAAAAGACTTTTCGTTTTTGATTTACACTCTTCTCTATTTCTGTCTCTCCCGTTCATACATACACATGGACCTTTTTCTAAAATTTTTGGGGCGGGGTTCAGTGCACCTCAAGATGCATATTTTCCGTAAACTTTCTATGTCGAATTTTTGGGTGGAATACAATACTTCCTCTACCTGCTAAATTTAGGTGGTACAGAAAGTAAAAAATCTGATGTGTTACACTCACATGGCTGTCTCTACTCTTGTAAAGCTATTTTTACAAACGCTTATTCTCCATCTACTCATGTTAATCGAGATATCGAGATGTTAATCTTATTGCTAATTTTCTTGTAGGTGCAAGGGAAACTGGTAGGCTTTAAGCGATAGTTACATATTTTAAGAACTGGTTGCTATGTGGAGTATTCCATTCTCTTTGCATTACCAGGACAAAAAAATCTGATGTGTTACACTCACATGACTTTCTCTACTCTTGTACAATCTATTTTTACAAACGCCTATTCTCCATATGCTTCATGTTAATCGAGATATCGAGATGTCAATCTTATTGGTAATTTTCTTGTAGATGCAAGGGGAATATGGTAGCTTTTAAGCGATAGTCAAATATTTTATCGCTGGTTGCTATGTGGCGCATTGCATTCTCTTTGCATGTCCAGGACATAAAAAAATGAATAACGAATTTGAGAATAAGTATAAGTATTGGAAAATTTAAGGAAATAACAAGCAATATCTCGAAAACGGTTCACTCAACAAAAAACATGTATATGATATAAGTTGTGTATTTTAACGCGATCTACATTTTTTGTGTAGTAAAATTTTGTCTATCTCTTATGGTTTACCAGTTATGCAAAAGTCGTTCATAATGAAGAATACTTTTGGGGACATTCCCAGAAATTTCGAGATATACATTTCATTTCTCATGACCTTATCTTAAACATATGATATTTTCATCAAAATCGTTAGAGCCATTTTTGAGAAAATTAAAATTTTCGAAAAATGTTCCATGTAAAGGGTAGTCTGGGGTGGGGGGATTTTCTTGAAAATCTTCGTGTCGCATCTCCGGAAGATACTGAACGCAAATACCAAGTTTGGTGTTTATCCGACTGTTAGTTTTTGAGTTATGCTGTTCACAGACACACACACAGACACACACACAGACACACACACACACAGACACACACACACACAGACACACACACGGACATGTTTCCAAAAATGCTTTTTTTGGATTCAGGAGGTCTCAAAACATGTATTTCCGGTGAAATCTCGGTATCGAATTTTTGGGTGGAATGCAATACTTTCCCTACTTACTATACGTAGTAGAGAAAGTAAAAAATGAATAATGAATTCCCATTTGAGAAAAAGTACAAGTATAGGAAAATTTAAGGGAATAACAAGCAATATCTCGAAAATGGTTCACTCAACAACAAAAAATGTATATGACATAAATTGTGTATTTTAACGCGATCTACATTTTTTGTGCAGTAAAATTTTGTCTATCTCTTATGGTTTACCAGTTATGCAAAAGTCGTTCACGACGAAGAATGCTTTTGGAGACATTCCCAGAAAATTCAAGATATACATTTTATTTGTCATGAATGTATCTTAAATATATGATATTTTAATCAAAATCGTTAGAGCCATTTTTGAGAAAATTAAAATTTTCGAAAAATGTTCCATGTAAAGGGTAATCTGGGATTGGGGGATTTTCCTGAAAACCTTCGCGTCGCATCTTTGGAAGATACTGAACCTAAATACCAAGTTTGGTGTTTATCCGACTGTTCGTTTCTGAGTTATGTTGTTCACAAACAGACACACAGATAGACAGACATTTCTCAAATGGGAATTTTATTCATTTTTTTTATGTCGTGGACATGCAAACAGAATGGAATGTGCAACATAGCAACCAGCTCATAAAAGATTTGACTATCGCTTAAAGCCACCATATTCCCCTTGTGCCTATAAGAAAATTAGCAATAAGATTAACATCTCGATTAACATGAAGCATATAGAGAATAAGCGTTTGTAAAGATAGTTTGTACAAGAGTAGAGAAAGTCATGTGAATGTAACACATAAGACTTTTTTGGGATTCAGGAGGCCTCAAAACATGTATTTCCGGTGAAATCTCGATATCGAATTTTTGAGTGGAATGCAATACTTCCCGTATTTACTATACGTAGTAGAGAAAGTAAAAATTGGGTGGTATGAGATCAGGGGCATTTGGAAGCTTCGTAATTGTACCACACCAGTGTTAAAGAAAGTGTGTTTCAGATAACCATGCTCGTCTTTTGCCCAGTGAGGTGCTACACCATTATATTGAAGCGCATTATGCAGGTTATCTTTCCATTGTAGAGGTAGTACAACCCTAAGAGTTTCAAATTCAGCTACGGATTTAGCTCAATACTGACCTGTAACGAAATTTTATTTTTAACTGTTGCTAAGCAGCTTCATTTGATGCTTGGATTGGGTTGTGAAGAGGAGGAGATTCGGCACCGATCCAGAAATGAGCATATTGTACCGAGCCCCCACGAGGTGCGCACCCTGCAGAGAGGGATGAGGTGAAGGGAGACACCGGGCGGCTGGAACCAGGAATGACGGCACAGCAATGATAGGGTTCATACAGTTTCCAGATTGAGATGCCCCGGCAGTCTGATAGCCAGACCGGGTACCGCGCCCTATACAGGGTCCAATGCCCCCACCTCAAGGGGGCAGGCCATATACCCCAGCAACCAGCCGAAGGCCGACGGACGGAGAAAGTTCACAGAGAGCATCCTTGCCTCCTGCCACGCTGCACCAAAACACCATCGCCGACACGTCCATCCCTGAGCAGATCAAACGAGGTGAAGAATGACTGGAGGGAAGGAGGTGAAGGATTAATGGAATGAAATAGAGGGACAGGAAATACGGGGAATAGAAGAACCACTCCAGCGTTAGCCAAAGGACTCGGGAAAACCCGAAAGAAACCAAGGGTCAGAGTGCGGTCACCGGAGAGCAAACCCGGGGCCTCACTAATGAGGACCATAGACGTCACCGCCTGAGCCATCCCGCTTGGATCATTTGATACTTACAAAATACCAATGAGGATGTAACACCTCTAGCCTTCATGAATTTATTTATACATTACAAGAAAACAAACATAATTAGTATTCCTTTTTACAGGATTTTCATACTGCCTCTCCAAACGGATTACTTCCTAAATCAGAAAAGAAAGCTTTTTTTTCTCTCACTTATAGAGGAAGAAAATTTATACTGTATCAAATATATTTAGATTAGAGCATATTTTTCCCCAGCCAATACTGAGCTTTCTGCTTCTTCTCCGAAGGTGAGGAAATGGATGAAGGTTTTCATTAAAAACCATCCTGTATTTCGGCTGAAATTGCCTTGATGTCTGTGACAGATATAATAAAAATGGTTTCATTCACCATTTAAGTTTGTATTTCCTGTAAGAAGTCAATGTTCCTTGTGAGTTAAAATGTTTTGCCTAATATATTTCTTTGAGGAAAAGCCAAAATGCCAGCATATGTTTAATTTTTGTTGGGAGTGCTAGCAGTATATTGTGTTCCACTTTAAAAAGTTTAGCTTGTAATTTTTTAAGCTTTCCCCCCCCCTCCCTCCCACTCGCAAAAAGTTTTAGTTTTCTGACATTTAAAGGACAGACCTAATCTAATAAGTGCCTAGGAAACACAATTATTTTGCGAGTAGACACGCGGGCACTTCCTTCATTGGTTTAACTTAGGAACAATAAATTCACAGTGTCATTTTAAAAACTATATTAGTGTTCGTATCTCATGAATAAATGACGCTATAAGGCTGTTTCATTAGTAGACATCGGATTTGTATGCGCCAAAAATATTTGAAATATGCATCTCTATATGTAAAGATATTTAAAATTTACCCTATAATTTCCAAAATATGCACTTAATATGTATTATAATTTTTAACTTTTAGCTTATTACTTTCTCTACTACGTATAGTAAGCAGGGGAAGTATTGTATTCCACCCAAAAAAGACGATACCGAGATTTCACCGGGAATATATGTTTTGAGACCCCTGAATCCAAAAAAAGCATTTTTGGAAACATGTGTGTGTGTGTGTGTGTGTGTGTGTGTGTGTGTGTGTGTGTGTCTGTGAACAGCATAACTCAGAAACGAACAGTCGGATAAACACCAAACTTGGTATTTAGGTTCAGTATCTTCCAGAGATGTGACACGAAGGTTTTCAATAAATTCCCCCCCCACCCCAGATTACCCTTTACATGCAATATTTTTCGAACATTTTAATTTTCTCAAAAATGGCTCTAACGATTTTGATTAAAATATCATATGTTTAAGATATTTTCATGACAAATTAAATGTGTATCTCGAATGTTCTGGGAATGTATCCAAAAGTGTTCTTCATTGTGAACGACATTTGCATAACTGGTAAAGCATAAGAGATAGACAAAATTTTACTACACAAAAAATGTAGATCGCATTAAAATACACAATTTATGTCATATACATTTTTTGTTGTTGAGTGAACTATTTTCGAATATTGTTTGTTATTCCCTTAAATTTTCCAATACTTATACTTTTTCTCAAATGGGAATTCGTTATGCATTTTTTTTGTCCTGGTAATGTAAAGAGAATGGCATACTGCACATAGTAGCCAGCTCTTAAAACATTTGATTATCGTTTAAAGCCTACCAATTCCCCTTGAATCTACAAGAAAATTACCAATAAGATTAACATCTCGGTTAACATGAAGCATATGGAGAATAAGCGTTTGTAAAAATAGTTTGTACAAGAGTAGAGAAAGTCATGTGAGTGTAACACATCAGACTTTATTTTTTTCCACTTACAATTTGCATTCCTCCGTATATTGTAATTTGATTTACAGTATTCAAGGATCATTTTCTCTAAATGCTCAGACTTAAGTTTATGACTCAGGAGGCACTACGTTTTCACCTTGAAAATATTTACCCACAGAACACAAAACTTTAGTGTCAGAATGTCTCTAAAACACTGCACACATTATCGCTTAATTTTCCTGTATCGCTTAATTTTCCTGCATAGTGTTAAAGAGGCACTCTCAAGTTTATTCTGAACCTTCATAGCAAGGACTTCATTACCTTGGTGGTAGTGTGTTTAAACGTTAATTTTTAAAATGCAGTTTTAAAAATCGTGTGTAATATACTCGATGCGCGCAAAATGATGAAATATGCAGCAATATCAGAAATGGGCAATTATATGCACTATAAAAGTTTGCATACAAACACAGAAGAACATGAAATATATGGCAAAACTTAATTCCATAGCACAAGTAAAAACAAGCTAAATATGCATTTGTGTACAAATTCAATGTTTACTCATTAGTATTTTCATCTATTTCAGCTGTGCAACTTATATATGACAAGGGTACTCAAATGATAAAGAGTAGCTGGGCCATATTCTGTTTACTGCATAAGTTACAAAACAGTTGCTTTTATTGTGTGCCATTTTCTGATACCTGAATAAATTAACTTGCTCTTTGGAAAGTCTGTTTCTGTGACATATATGGTGACAGCGCTGCAGCAGACACAGAGCGATGTTTAAGGAACCTCCTGCTAGGCTAAACCCTGTTCAGCACGTAGTAGAGAATGGTATTTGTATCGTGGCTGAATATGGTGCTAATGAATTCCTTGCAAGTTGCCATAAAACTTCTGTTTCATAGTACGAGTTTGCCGCATCAAAGTTTCATTGCTGTTCCGGTAGAGCTTGTGATATATTCTTGCCAAGTTGGTATCTGCTATAAACTGAGCTGCAACTTGCTGTGAGGGGCGGTTTGAAATCTCTCCATAAACCGAACATCGTCTTGTCTGGCGGCATTTACCTCTTCTTGCTGCAGCGCGTCACCAAGTTTGGTTATGTCGACTCGTTTCTTGATAGAATGTCACCTTTGATGACGGTTTCTCCTGACGTAGCTTGTAGCCTACTTTGAGTGTTGGTTGTAAGTAAAGCTCCAACTTTGAGACAAATGTCTGAGTAGTTCCTTTTGGGGGACTTACAAAATAATTGTGAAAAATCTAGTTGCATTCACATAACTTTCTCTATTCACTCTGCTACAGCCTATTTATACGAAAGTTTATTCATCTATCTACTTCTCCTTAGTAGAGTTAAGTCTTCATTATGCATTTGCACATTTTGTTTAAGGTACGAGTAAGAAGAGTACAGTAAATCAAACCGATTATCTGTGATTGCTTTATAATTCCTTCTCCTTGACACAAATTGTGTGATTTAAAGACATCCATCTCTTGTGTGTAGTAAGATTTTGTTTGTCTCTTACGGTTTACCAATTATACAAAAGTCATTTGTGTGGAACAATCAGAAGAAGTTTATCAAGGAAAGTCCGCAAAGAAACTCTACTGAAATATTATTTGGTTTTAGCAATTCCTGTCGTATTATATGGGTCTGAATGTTGGACTCTAAATAAAGATTCTTTGAGACGGTTAGAAGTTGCGGAAATGAAATTATTAAGGTTTGTAGCAGGTTATACTCTAATGGACAAACAGAGAAATGAATATATCAGAGAACAACTGGGAATATTTAAACTAACGGACCAAACTGCAGAATACAGGAAAAACTGGTACAACCATCTCTGCAGAATGTAATACAGGATTCCCCAAAGGGCACTAAGTTATAAACCAAGAGGACAACGAAGCCTAGGAAGACCTGCTAGAAGATGGATGGAGCACCTTTAGTTTGGAGTCGGAACAGATCACCAGTGGTCTAATCCCTGTTTGTATGATGATGATGATGATGATGATGATGATAGTCATGTAGAATGAAGGCTAAGGTATCTTCCCAGAAAATTCAGGTATACATTTTACTTGAAAATATCGTAAACATATGGTATTTTAATCAATATCATTAAGAGCCATTTTGAGAAAATGAAAAATAACGCAAAAATTCCGATGTGAAGAAGTACCTATGGATTGGGAGGATTTTCTTGAAAATCTTCACCTTGCATCCTTGGAAGATACTGAACTTAATTATCGGAGTCTTCCTTTTTGACTACACTTACACACGAGCTTAATTCTAAAACTGTTTTGGGGGGAGGAGGTTTCAGAGGGCCGCAGAACACGTATTTCTGATGAAACCTCGTTATCCAAATTTTCGGTAGAATACAATATGTACTATAAGTACGTTGTGGAGAAAGTAAAAATGAAGCTTACTGAATGCAATTTATAGTGCCTAAAATATCCTAAAAGGGTTGTTGACACCTATTATAGTGGTCTTTGGCCTAGAACTAAAAATATGTAATAAGGGTGCCTAAAACAGGATTTTTTTAAAATTATTATTTTTAAACTGGTTTCACTTACACAAGGGTTTTGAGATGTGGAACCTGCAAATTGGATTCGAGTCAGCAATGTAACACGATCAGTTACGATTGACCGCAAACAATTAACACTCATTCAGTCAACGTTTGTTTATTACAACAATTATGCATAATAGTGTTTTGAATTCCATCTATGGTCCCTCTATGGTATTCTGCATTGAGTACCGGTGCTTTGCGTTGCATTGTGAAGGTAAACAAGACCGAAATAAAAAAAATAGCTTCTTTAATTTGTTCCTTAGATTACTTCAAGTTGGGAAAATTGGGTTTTGTGATATGCAGAAAACCGCCAGATATTAAACATTTTACGTCAGCGGTAACTAGATTTAAACAGCCTAAAATAGGATTAGACGAATTAAGGAATGAATGCTGAAAGAAGGTGAAATAATTCTCAAAACTAAAGCATTTCGAATTTTTTTTTATTTTAAAACTAATTTCAGAGTTTAGCTTTCCAAAAAAGATATTGATTTCTTACCTCCGACTGTTGAAAGGTGTTAATTACCGAATTGTTGAATATCTGCACACTGAACGAGATGGCACCGCGGTAAACGTATGCAACTTGCATTCGGGAAGTCCCGGGTTCAAACCCCTGGGGCCGACCAATCTGATCAAAGGTTTTATCGCAGTTTTCTTCGGTCGCCAGGGAATGCTGGGTTGGATCATTTGATCCGCGAATTTTTCTATTATCCTTTTCATTGCTAAAGCACATTTCATTATTTCCTTCTTCTTCATCGCCATACCAGGCATTTGGGTTGATCACCCATCCGGATATGCTATGATGTAGAGTTTGTTTGCTCCTGGGCACGCTACTGACCCAAAGCATTGGCTTGTAAGTCATTGGTAGTGCAAGTCCTACAAAAAGGATGGTAATCCCTTGAAGAAGAAATAGAAGAAGATCTGCACACGAAGAAAATTCCATAAGTTGGTACAAAAGTGTGCCAAAACGTTTTCAGTTATACCTATTATCAATATCAGTCAGGCGCGACTCTGGACGAATTGCTTAGGTGATCGCAAAATATCCGCATTCCGCAAAAGCTATTAATTGTTATTAATATTATTATTATTATTATTAGCTTAATGCGTCAAGTTTAAGTAGGCGTTAATCATCTACTCATCCCGTACAAATGCAGAATGGCATTGACGTTAAGTGACAGTTGAACTATATGTGGGAAATACAAATGCAGATACTAAATTTATTCACTAATCTCGATAAGAAAATTGGAAGAAAAATTGCTACTGGTAACTACTCATTAATTAAAATAAGACTCCCATTACTGCTTATGTATCAAGTCATTTTTTTCTGTCTGCAGTATTTTTAGCTTTTTTTTTTGTGTTTATGTTTTTGTTTTTGTTTTCTAGCCGCTTTAATCCGACACAGTTCCTTAAAATGTTGTAAAGAAGCTTCAGGTTTTCGAAATGCTGAGATAATGTCCAAATCCGCCACACCATTGTTGTTTTAGGCGCCCTTTGTGACGCCGATAAACAAACACGGCCAAGTGTACAACTTTTGCTAATAGCTACCACCGCAAAACTATTTATATTCTCCATACCAATACATTTTCTTGTGAAAGTTTTTGATTTAATGACAACCCTGATGGTCTACGCGTCGCACTTGTCATCGTTCCACAAAAAAGAGAATGCCACACATCAAATCGTTTGTTGGATTCATTCTAAATCCCCTAAATAAGAATCACAAATTTTCATCACACATAATAATCACTACCTAATTACAAACAAAGCATGTTTTAGCACATAAGGCCAACCGATATAAACAATAGATGTTGGACTCTCTATGCGCTGCCACTTCTACCAACCTATTCCACTTCTAAAAGACCAGAAAAAATGAAAACAATTTTTGTATTGGGTTCAGAACACTGGTTGTTGCGGAAATACACCCCACCACGAAACGCGTCCGTAGTCATAGCAACCAAGTATACTTTCCCAACCCACCAACCGCTTTAGTCTCCACTCTGTGACGCTCTGTGTTGCGATCGGTTTTCCGTTTTGAAATTGCATCAATGCGGATGAAATAGGCAAACTTCATGACCGATCGGCGGGTTGCAAAGAGAGTAGTTTGATTACGAAACTTGCAATTTGTAGAATTTTTATACATGAAGAATAAATCCTAGCAGATAAAGTATAACCATGTAGGCTATTCAAAAGTAGGTGACTCGGCAATTGAAGCGCTTTAAGTGAGAACACCACTTATGTCAGTATAACTTTGGGAAAATTGAGTAAATGTTGCCTATCTTGTAGCTAAATATGATTAACATGTTATGCTTATGTCGTACTCAAATGCAGATATAGTATATTGTATAATTAAAAATTATAATCTTACAATAAAAGCGTGGCTTTTTCATGCCTAACGCACTAGCTATAAGGCGATCGTTACTGTTCCAAACCTAAATTACCAACGTGATTTGATGGCACGTAACCAAAAATTATGTACTTTGAGACATGAAACCACTGGTAAGCCTTCATTAGATCTTCGATTAGAAAGTTTGAGGAATATATTGAAAGGCATTTAATTGTTTATTTGTGTAAATGACTTGATATTTAAAGTGGTGATAACCTGGATGTCGAACTAGGTATGTGGGAGTTTTCCGCATTCTATTAAAATCTTTTATAGACCAGTTATAAAAGGAAATAGGCATCTAGGATTCTGGTAACCAGCTTCCTGTTGCGGGAAAGCGTTGTTCCTCTGGTTGATGCCCTCTGCTGCAGTGTTCTTGTCTCCGGCTAGTGCTGCTCGTCAGCTGCTGTATTCTCCATTCCTAATCATTGCCTATCTAACTAAATTCACGGGCTTCGGGGTTTCCGTAGGTGAGGAAAATTAAAATACACTGCATTTCCCTTAAAAAATGTGGTTTATTATTAAATAAATACTTATGGGCGGCTAGCTTTTCCCATTATAACAATCCCCACCATTATAATAAATTAGGAGCCTAAACCATTTGCACACGTCTTCCCCACCTCAATGCACCCAGGTGCATTTGTCGTCCAGAGAGTAACACTGAGTGTCGACGAGATTCTATAACAGAGAGTAAAAATCTGGGGCTTTCTTCCCCTTTTTTATACCTAAGCCTAGTGACACTTACCTCCGCGCCTCAAAATGTAACGTCGTTTCTAATTGGTCCTCAGACCGCGTTACCTAATTATGTATAGAATATTCTGCTCCAAAAGATTTCGCATACGCGCACGAGTGACGCGACGGAAGCAGATTCAATATCTCTGTCTCTTTCCTTTCTCTTTCTCCTTACTGCTACCAGTTCCCTACTCATTAGCTTGTTGAAAGGTGGGCTCTACCTAGAATTATCTTTTACCTGGAATTAGCTAGCTCGCCTGTTCCTTACTTATCTAAGTTACAATCTGCTTTTGTACAATTCTTGGTTATTAAATATTCTAACATATTTCTTGGTGAATTATATTATGTACAATTCTTGTTTAGTATTGATTTATATGTCTATGTGTATATAGACATATACGTGTGTGTGTGTGTGTGTGTGCGTGTGCGTGTGGTATATCCCCTTTCATTCTGTTCTGAGTTTCTTCTACTCTGCCTCCAAAGGAAGAAATCTAGCACTGGGAATCGCACTGTCAGTGCAACAACGGCGCCTTCCCTTCCAATCTAACCAAGCCATTCAAATGTAGATCTCATCTTTAATCCATTGTAAACGCAGGAAAATTCAGACCGCCTCTGCAGTCTAGTGGTCATCCACAGGCGATGGGTTCGAATTCTGGCCGGGGGTAGGAGGTTTTCCTTAATTAGGATTCTTTCCTACCCTCTCAGAATCTGGAAAGTGTGAATTTGAGTATGTTTCGTTGTAAAATAATAAAAACCCAATGATAAACGGGCTACAAACATCATGACTAGTTTCTGAAGTCGAAGTTAAAAGTGGCTAAACAAATGAAAAGAAAGTGTAGAAGCTGTATAAAAATTAATAATAGTGAACAGAAAAGTCATGTGAATGTAACCATCAGAACTTTTTTTAATAGTTACTGAGAAACAAACTATTCATATGAAAGCTTATTTTTCTACTTACTCATTTTAATTGACATAAACTTTTGCAGAAATAGCAGTTTCATTATTTAGAGCTTTGTTGTAGGTACAAGGGAAATAGAGGAAACGGTATTAATGATCATATGTCTTAAAATGTCACACTCTTACGGCATTGCGAGAAACAACTACAGAACTTAAAAGAACATGAAGTATTGCATTCAAATCAATAATAATGGATATCTCGGAAATGGCTGATACTAAAAAATAAGTTCTTTGAAATAAATTGCTTATTTTAAAGAGTTATGCATTTTATTTGTACTAAGTCTATCTCTTATGGTTTATCAGTTACTATACCTAGTTCATTCCGAATGAAAAGAACTTCATAGGCTACTGCCAGTACACCTGAATTAATGCTGTTCACTGACACGCACACCCAAGAACCTTTTTTAAAATGGTTTCTTCTGAATTCAGGGGACTTCAAAACATGTATTTTCAGTGAAATCTTGATATCCAATTTTTGTTGCTGTGCAATGTTCCCTATACCTACTACGCCCGTGGTATAGAAAGTGCAAAGTAAATTAAACTCAGGAAGTGATAAAGTTATATATTGAGCCTACAAAAGCGTGCAGTGCATCTACAGCATACAGAATAAAATAGTCAAAGAAGTCAATATGGATTGATCTCCATAGGACCAAAATTAATTATTTATGTTTTTCAAGTCTGAAGAAGTTTCCAAGGTTGCAAAAGTTCTAAGATAAGTAGTAGTTTTTTTGAAGAATGAGATGGAGAATAAAACCAATATATCAATACATGAGGTAACCAGTTTCATGATTTCCCTCTTGTGAGCTTCTTGCCTCATTTTGACCTGTCATTTGGCATGTAAGTTTAGCTAAATAGTGGAAATAATAAATATGTAACACTAAATAATTGTGTTACATCTCAAAATGTTGGAATCACCGCTTCAAATCACTAACATTACCAAAATAAGCGACCTTTATTTATTTAAAAAAAATCTTATGTGTTACACTCAAATGACTTTCTCTACTCTTGTAAAAGTATTTTTACAAACTCTTATTCTCCATCTATTTCATATTAATCGATATAAACATTTGCAGAAACGATCTTTTGACATGCAAAGAGAATTACATTTTACACATAGCGACCAGTTCTAAAAATATTTGACTATCGCTTAAGGCGTACTATGTTCCCCTTGTTTTGTATTTGCAAGGGCAATATAGAAATACAGTAGCCTTTAAGCATAGACATATCTCTTAATAGCTGGTTGCTAGGTGCAGCACCATTCCCTTTGCCACATATTAATACTCTTTGCATATCCAAGACAAAAAAAATGAATAACGAATTCCCATTTGAGAAAATAAGTATTGAAAAATTTGAGGGAATGACAATCAATATCTCGAAAATGATTCACTCAAAAAAATCTATATGACATAAATTGTGTATTTTAACGCGATCTACATTTTTTGTGTAGTAAAATTTTGTCTATCTCTTATGCTTTAACAGATATGCAAAAGTCGTTACAATGAAGAATACTTTTGGGGACATTCCCAGAAAATTCAAGATATACATTTTATTTGTCATGAAAATATCTTAAACATATGATATTTTAATCAAAATCGTTAGAGCCATTTTTGAGAAAATTAAAATTTTCGAAAAATGTTCCATGTAAAGGGTAATCTGGGGTGGGGGACTTTTCTTGAAAACCTTCGTGTCGCATCTCTGGAAGATACTGAACCTAAATACCAAGTTTGGTATTTATCCGATTGTTCGTTTCTGAGTTATGCTGTTCACAGGCAGATACACAGACAGACACACACACACACACACACACACACACACACACACACATACACACACGGACATGTTTCTAAAAATGCTTTTTTTGGATTCAGGGGGTCTCAAAACATATATTTCCGGTGAAACCTCGGTATCGAATTTTTGGGTGGAATACAATACTACCCCTACTTACTGTACGTAATAGCGAAAGTAAAAATAGAGCATTTATTGAAATATAGTTGGTAGGCATGTCTCCACCTATTGATTGTTGGATACTCCTCTAGTACGTATTATCAAATATTGTAATTGTTTAGGTTTTGTTTCTAAAGATCTTCTGCACATTTTTTTTTGAGAGGTTATGGTTTGTTGGCTTCTGGCGGAATTGCAGTTAATAAAGCAGTGCATATTATGCTTCTGTTTACTGGACTTCCCAATAGCCTCAATCTACATATGGGAATATTAAAATAAAAAAAATTGGATGTCAGAAAACATAAACTAAAGAAGGATAGTGGCCGACATTTTAAAAAAACAAACATAATTTGGTCTATTTGTTTCCCATGTTTGGAGACATCGCCCAAATTTAACGTAAAGTGTCATTTGGAAATGAATTACAAAAATATTACTTGCCACATGTATAAAAAGACATTGATTTACTTTGCAAAAATTATGAAATGTATAAACTAAACAATTTCTTTTATAAATGACATGGTAAGACCTAGCAACATCCAATTTCACACTAGATAACTTTGATATTTATCTTAAACCCTTTTGACAATTATTATTTTATAGTCTTTTATAGAACTGTTCTTTTGCTTATGATTTAATAAGGAAGTGTGTTTCAATTCCAGTACATTACGAGACACTGTTATAACTATAATAGAATAAAGTAAAATACGCATATTTAAGTGTGGATGTTTCCATGGAACGAGTAGGTTTCGTTGTATTTACTGGGGAGGCAATTTATTAATTCAATAGCACGTTATACTCCAAAAAGTTAAGTTAAAAAGTAGCAAGTGGCACATTAGGCAAAGGGGGCCGGTAACTAACTAGTCTTAGCAAGATTCGCCATGGTTGATCTACAGGTCCCCAACACTTCAATTTGAGTAGGGGATATTTGAATATGGAAGGTGTACTTTAAATGAATGCTGCCGTGTTTCCTAGTAGGGCATAATTTATTAAGCTTTCATGTTCCTTCGACAACACCCTTGTGAATAAGTAGTGTAATGTCTGATCCGTGTGGGAAGTGCATTATTAAAGCATCGAGGAATTGGAAAGGCAGAATCAGGCGACTGAAAAATTCAATGCCATAGCCGAGATTTGAACCATGGATCTCCTGGTCTCCGTTACATATTCGCTGTAATATGTTGTTATTATTACAGAGTATTAACATATCTAAATTAAGGCCGCAAGTGTATTTTACATCCCGCTCTAGTGCATGTTGTTTGTTATTACAACCACCAAATTTATGTTATTAGATATGGCTTTCCTGGGCAACAAATCCATGTGTTGGAATTCTAAATTTCCTTCGGGAAGACGTATAAAACACATGACGGTGCAAAAGAATGTTATAAAGTGGCTTTATTTTTAGAAGCTTTAGCGGAGTGGATCACTGCAATGTAGATACGTACTTCAGCCGGGCGTGTAGATAACCTGCCAGCTCAAGAAAATCTCGAGGATTATATCTTATAGTCAAGATATTTTAGTCTTGGGGTGTTTCAGCTTAGTGACCTAATTAAGTATTAAATCGATATGCCGTGTAATTGATCTTACTGCATCCGCGAGATATCCGCTTAAAAGGTCAACAACTTGATTTCAATTATATGTGATGATAACCAATTGCTTTCCGCTGATACCAACTCTTTTATCAAGGAAATCTGCATTTACAAAAAATCCTATATAGATGTTTTAAATTGTTGCAGTGATTCTGCGCTTTTTATATTACTTTTTATTGTTACATCTCATTTAGTCTCACACTCGTGCTTCCAAATTCTGCGGAGAATAGAGAATGATTTTGGTTAAAGAAAAATTGCCCGACCCATCCAGGAATCGATTTGAAAGCCACAACGTGATTACTTGACCACAGAGACGGTCTGGATATGGGTTTTGTCTGCTTCCTTGTACAGAGCCTTCGTTTTATGATTTGGCTACGATCGCGTATATACGTGCTGTTTACTACACGTTTCCATTCTAAAACTCCCGTGTTTGCATACTTAAACATGCACTATAATGAGTAATAAACGTGTTATATAAGTGGTGTCCATTCTGCATTGAGACATTCCTGGCATTTCTGTCGTCAACAGGTAATTCGTGAACGATAGTCACTCTGTAGGGTTTTAAATTTAAAGTTTAGCAGCCTTATAAACACAGGGTTTAGAAAACCCACTTGTCGTACTTGCTTATTAACCAGACATCTGACGGTTTCTCTATTTGGAACTGGAAATGTCTCCTGAAATGTCTTCTGTCTATGCACCTGTCTACATAATTCAGTTTTTACGTATGCATCGACATAATTTTTTTTAGTTCAAGCGTGAATGTTTCGGTGGGCATTTCTGTGGACAAGATAAGAGTAGCAACAACAATAAAAATACTCTAAAGTAATTCACACTCAACATAGATGTATGAATAAGCTTTCGCTTTTCAGATACACAATGAATAAACTCTAGCCTTTACAGCTCGAACAGAAGACAGCAAAACATAGATGTGTGAATAAGCTTTCGCTTTTCAGATGCACAATGAATAAACTCTAGCCTTTACAGCTCGAACAGAAGTCAGCAAAACATAGTTGTGTGAATAAGCTTTCGCTTTTCAGATGCACAATGAATAAACTCTAGCCTTTACAGCTCGAACAGAAGTCAGCAACTAACCCAGTATAACACAGCTGAAAAACTAGCTTTGAGCGGGCCATTCAGCGCTGGTGCGCTAGCGGAACCATACCCATGTCACTGCAGTGCAAGCGAATCACGCATACACATGATCGTGGCCGGGCCGCAAAACGAAGACCGGGTATGTAGCTAGAATAAGAAGCGTAATCCTGCTGTCTTGCCTAAAAAGTGACTTTGATTGAGCGGCTTTGAAACAGCAATTACGTACGGTGTTGTTAAATAGAACTAAGTGAAATAACTTCTTACTAAAGATACGGTTTTTTATTATTTATACAAAGGAAGTATTGATATGTGAAAGTAACTTCTATAAAACGTTCAATATTAACGGTACACTAGCAGTTTACAAGCCTGCATGGGGATTTTCGCTTTTCCTTCCTGTAAATATTGGTTGGTAGGCGTGTGAGGGAAGGCAGTTAATGAGAAAAGCCATGGCATACCTACCTACCTGACTTTCGCTGCCTCTTTGCACTCTCTTTTCTTCTCGTGTCGTTTTAATTTTCCGGTGGGTGCTTCCCCCTTCTCATTGAGATTATATCACAAGGAGGAATTCTTTCATCGGTTACTGCGCACAAACCCCATACTTTGAGTCCGTCTTGCACTGCCGATAAGGTAGAGTTAAGTCGATTTAATACAATTACTGGAAAGCAAATTCCCGTGCATGAAGTGCATAACATACGGCGGTTTGTTGTTTAAGAGGTGCGCCTTTGAAGCTAGTTCTGTACGTGCAATGCGCTAAGAAGCATTTATTCTGATAAATAATATTGTTGAGTTTATAGTTTTTAAGTTGAGTACGAATTGTGGACTTTTGGAGCTCACCAGCCTATTTTAACTTCATGTAGGAATGCTGAACTATATAAAAATTACATATTAATTTTAGGCCTTATTTAAAGTGTCACCAGAAAGTAAGGTAACGTAGTGAATAAGAAAGGAACAACGAGAATTATGTGTCGCAATCAATGACATCATATGTGTATCTTTGGCGGTTCCTGAGAAAATGGTACCGTATGATTTAACATGGTTTTACCTTATGAGAATTCATATACCTACTCTTAACAGAAAATCACCATCTCAGCAACGAGATAATGCGAACAGCAGAAATTAGCTCAGACTTAATAGACTATGGTAAATTTCTAATGTCTAAAGAAATAAAAGCATATTTTAAATGAAAGGAAACTCGGTGTTAAATAATAATGCTGGAATAAACAACTAGATATTATAAAAGCCTCAGCTATTGTAAACACAAGTCCAACCTCTAGATAAAACTTGGACCAGTCATTGCATTCAACTTATGCTTATAAAAGAAAAACTATGGAGAGGATAAAATATCACGATGGATTCGCATTCATAATTTGGTAGCGAAGATAGCCGTGTTTGTTAGAAATTCAGCATTTCTTTTCCTTTTATTGACTGGAAGTAGTGTGATAAATAAGTCAGTTGAAAACCTATCTTGGAAGGAAAAAGGAAATTTATCCGGCTTAAAAACTGATATATGCACACTTCTCGAAGCATAGGGAAAGCTGATATTTTATAGAATAATTACACACCTGCATACATAGGCAGTGCCGAAAAGGAAGAATACTAAGAAGGGAAACTTTATGGAATGCACTACCTTGTATAAAACAGAAGTAATGGATAGAGGGTCGACAAAAATTGGCTGACAGATGGAACGAATTCTTGTTGAAGAGGTCTGAAAAAACCAAAAGCTCGTTAACTGCCAATTCCAAGGAAAGGGAATAATGAAAACAAAAGAGAACTGCAGATGAGAAGTGATGTAATTAATATGGCCCAAAACATGATTGAAATAAATTTCTCAGAAGAAACCTATTGTATGAAACTCTGGAAACAGGGATTTAAAAGTAGAACCAAGGAACGAAAATATGAAAACAGGGAATATACCTACACATTCAGATAAAGAATAAAACAGAAAATATTTTAGGTATTTTGGATCGAAATGCCCATGCGGAAGATAAAAAGAAAAAATATCTGGTTTGGTGAAGCCCTATAACCTTCTCTCCCCATTACCAATTCACACGTACTCGTATATTATGTCGTTCATATAAAATGAGTTTTCTATGCGCTTTGCCTTTCTCAGGATGAAGGGTTGCCTAGAAATACTTTCAAATTATGGATTCAGTAGTTTCAAAGAAAGAGAGCTAACACATAGCTATTAAATCACAAGCCGCATTAATAATGAATTCTCAAACAATGGCAGTATCATACATTTTCAAACAAGTTGCATATGTAGATGATGTATCCATCTATGGAAACTTATACATTAAAACGAATGTTTGGAAACCGCTAATGCTACGAAAAACCATATTGCATATAGTTAACTATACTTGAATGAGATATGTATTTCCTATAGTAATCTTTAATCTACCTCGTGATTTCTCAGATATACAAAATGTAGGTAATGAGAAAGAACAGATCTTCACAGGGTATTCACCCAATTATTTCAAACGTATTTCAGTGAAAGCCGTTAGGCCCATTTCTGACAAAATGAAAATAAGTAACTGTTTTCCATGTAAAGTTTTGTTTATGGTGGAAGAAATTGCATGAGAATCTGCGCCTTGTATCCTTGAAACACTTCAGATTTAAATGCAAATGCATCTGACTTTGTGAAATGCAAAAGCGGGCCGCCTGCTCCTGTTACGCTTCTTCTTCTCCTTAAATCAATGTGACCTATCAGCTGTTTTCCAGAAAATCCATACTTGTAGTTATCTATGATACTGCAGGCAACAAAACGCCTTTCATAACTTTGCTTGCTACGCAACAACCGGTTTAACAGGGATTAAATTAAACTGACACAAAAGAGTCTAGTAGAAAGAGGAAACTTCTCTTCGATAAGAAATTTATTATTATTATTATTATTATTATTATTATTATGATGATGATGTTTAATTGGTCTAAGTAGTGTGTGTGTATGTATGTATGTATGTATGTATGTATGTATGTATGTATGTATGTAACTATAATGTCCCCTATTGGTTGAACCACAATTATTCGTTCTCAGATTGTAAAGAGGTTTAACACACGCTCCCTAATGTCGCGATGTTGGTTAAAGCACGTGAAGCAGTCGTTCTTTTTTCACCCAACAGAGTACTTTATATCTAGCTCAACCTCTTGTCTACATAGAGTAAAACCACAGGATGGTAAACGCAGAAATGATCAGAGTTCGAACCACTTGAGTACTTCTACCGCAGTAGATGTTAGGTCAGTCTGATTTTAGAATGTACTATGTTTCTCTGCAATGGAGCAAAAATTCAAAGTCGAGATTTAGCAAATTTAGAAGTTTCCTGAATTTGCACTCGCGCTCGTGCGTATGTGTTTTTTTTTATCGTTACTAAAAAAAATAAGGAATCTCGTAAACGCAAAATGTTATATTTAAGTCGAGCATATGCCAAGTCAGTTTAATGTGCACGTGTATAACAGAACTTAGCAAATGGTCTTATAAAGGGAAGGTGGGACTGAGGGTTTAGGTGAAAATGACAAAAATGTTTATTTTTTAAATTATATCCTATAAATATTCTATAGGTACATGTGAATCATTTTGGCCAAACATTTTTCACGATTCGCCATTTTTAAAGCCCAGGAACATATTTAAATCACCCGTGCGCTCACTTTAAACCCCATTGGACCCTTTCTGTATGTTTTTCTCAGTTTTACATTGTTAAGCATGGAATTTATTCCATACATTTCAGTTTTGCTCTTATTTGTATGCAAATTTGAATACATAAGCTAAAATGTGTTATCTAAAGATTCAAGCATACATGTAAGCATGTATTTCTCTACACCAACTTCAATCAAATCCTTGCATTTATTTTGACTGAACTAAAGTATTAGAAAATGTCACTATCTACTTTTCTGACAATTTTGAATGCGCAAGGCAGTTTTAGAAAAATTCCATTTTTTTGGTAATTAAAAATATTTAATTGTATTATATGAGAAATTATTTGAGCTAGAGCTTTTAGCTTTTCACAGCCGTTTCTTAATTTACTCATATTAAGGGTGCCTTTTTCAATAAAATGGCTCTAAAATTAAAAAATTAGAAAATTCAGTCCCACTGTCCCAGAAATGGAAATCAAAGCGATACCGGCCTGAAAGAGAGCGGCCCAGCACAGGGAGTCATAACGAGTTATAATATAATCTCAAATCCTTACATACTCACCACCTGATATAAGGCGACTTTCAGAAATTTCGCAACCTCGCTTAGTTAAAACTTGTTCTGGAGAAATATCTACTTCTATTTTCCTAAATAACTAACCTATTTTTTTCGGGGGAGGGCTATTGTTCCACGACAAATAGCATAAACCCGTACACCTAAGATTTTCTTTTAAATCATTGTGAAATAAGGCCGTGCAACTATCACACATCAGCTTTTTAAAAGGGCACTCTAAATTTACAAGGAAGAAAATTTAATAAACAAAGAAGGCGGGAAATTTATCATAGGCGAGCATAAATTAGATATCTCTACTTTCGCTACTACTTACCTATTGTAGTTAGATGTATTGCATTCCACTAAAAAAATTCTAGGTATATTTTAGTTGAAATACATGTTTTGAGTAACTCCTGTATAAAAGCAGAAATAAGCATTTTTAGAAAAATGTCCGTGTTTGTTCACTGTGTCCACATATATGTGAACATTATTACTCCGAAACGAAAAGTGGGTTAAATTCCAAACTTGATACTTAAGTTCAGCTTCTTTCAAGGATGGACGGAAGATTTTTTTTCAAAACTATGCTTCATGTGCAGAAATGTGGTTTATTTTTATTTTCTCAAAATGGCTAACGATTTTTATCAAAATGCCATACTATGTTTAATACATTTACATGACAAATAAAATGTACGTCTAAAGTTTTGGTGAGATAGCCCGTGAGTCTGTTCATTCTGAATGAATTTTGTGTAAGTTTTTTTCCCCCGAGTGGAGGAGAAAATGATTTAATCACTAACCCCAGCCCCGATGGGAGTCGGGACTGGGAGTATAGGACTCACCAATGTCAGCATACCCACTAAAAACATCTCCACCGGATTAGCAAAGGAGAAGGTTTGCAGCGGTACCACCTAAAGCTCCCGCGCATTCCAAGATGATGTGTGACTGGGTCGCAGTGCGGCCACCAAGGGAATGTTGGTTACCACATGGTGGCCATGTGGGATCACCGAGACCCAGCCAATGGTAGCGCAGAAAGCTAAACTCCGCCCAAGACAAATAGACAAATATCAAAAGCTTGTGTATATTCTTTAAAACATTGTTTATCGGACAGGTAAAGCCGTATATGCGGCTAGGTACTGTGGCGATCACATTCCTCCCAGGTGAACCTGGGCGACCTGTTATCGATTGCTGCATTGCTGGAGACAGGCTTGACCAGGGTTCAGCCTGCCCCCTCAACGGAGTTTGGAAGGAATTCCTGTGGTAGCGTGGAGGATTAATGGCGGTTGGGTTTTCGATTGAAGCTAGGTGGGTGTCTGGTAGAGGATTGAGTGGGTTGTGGCATCACGTAGGATAATAGGAAGTTGCAGATTAAGGTGGTTGAACTGTGTTGCTTGAAGTTCTGGCTGATGGAGTTGTTGGTGGTCGTTTGGAGCTCTCGAAGCCCACGACTGAGGCCCCAAGGGCGCCCACTCGCGTGGGTCAGTCGTCGCTGCCATCAGTGTATGTTCTATGAAGTGCCACTCTGGGCAGACGCGAGCACCCCGTTTCCGTCTTGGAGATCGGAGATGTTATTGGACAGTGAATTGTAAAGCGTAAGAGAATAGACAAAATCTTAACACACACAAAATCTAGATTTCGGTAAAGTTAATACCGTAACTATTGACAGGCAGATATAAATAAATAAAACAATGAAAGTGAGATAGAGAAATAATTGCAATAAATAATTTCTGTATATTTAATCAATGTATAATGTAATAAGCTTGAGTTGAAATTTGTCCGGAGAACAACGTAATTAGCAAGCAAAGTCATTTAGTAATAGCTAAGGAGTGAACTCCTTATTACTACCAAGATTCTTGGAATTCAGTTAGGGTTTAGTTCAGTACGCTTGAACAGTTACGTAGACCACAATTCTGTAAAAGAGAAAGGTAAATGAAATTCGGGGGGATACGGCCTAGCAAGTAACAGACGCACACGTAGGAGTTAAGATTAGCCTCGTGCGAGAAGGAATCATGGTGGGATTGTTTAAGGTAGGCGGAGCTTAAATAATAAAAGAACTTATATTGCTAAAATTAGCGTCTTACGTTTTTTTTTCTCTCCATGTACGCCATAGGGCCTTACAGTCTTTTACGGTGATCGGCTATTTAGCGGTAGCCGCGATGGGTTTTTTCGGTAAGCTTTTTAGCGACTCACGGCAAGTTACGTTTCTGGTTTCTTTTATTGCGGAAACAGTTATTTTAAACCGTAAAGTTAATACTGCAGAAGTTAGCAGTTATAATAAGTCAATTGATATAGTTTCGAGTGCTAAGATTAATCAGTCCCATTCTTTATCTTCAAATGCTCGGCAATTCGCTTCAATAACTCATGTGTAGATCACATTAAATTCCTCAGTCAATTTAATTTGATATCATCCCTTCAAAATATGCCCACGCATACCCTGAGAGAAAGACATCAACCACTGTAGCAGCCGGCAGCTGTAGCAGTTATTGGAGACTACCTCAAAAGGTGACTACATTCGTTTTCAAAAGTGACAACCATCGGCCGGCTTCAAAAATGGCGACAATCGCGAGGTTGAAAACGGCTTCAAAGCCCACAATTTATATCAACAATTTCATTAAAAAGAAGCTCCAACAATAGTGGAAGACAGGATGGCTTGACTCCACGAGAAGGAAACTCCGTGATATAACATCGAGTTTTTCGACACATCTTCCCAGTAATTCTCTTTCCAGGCAAGATCAGGTTTTAATATCCCGACTGAGAATGGGCTATACCAGGATCACGCATAGTTATCCTCTTTCAAAGGACCAACCACCCATATGCCACCAGTGTAACATACTGTTAACGACGAAACACATAATCGTGGAATGTCCACAATACGATCAATGGAGACAATACTACCAGATACCCAATGATTTACAAACAGCACTCAACTATTCGATATACCCTAAGATAATTTTTTAAAAGTATAAATTTTATAAAAGTATATAATGTTCATCAGTTTGATTAATCACAGTGTCACAATTTTATACTAGTTCAGTGTAATGGTTCAAAACAGCCAGTATGTTAAATAACATTGTTTTATTGTTAAATATTTGTTTTAAAAGTTATAAATCGCGATATGACTAATACGCTAAAGCGACTAAAAGCTTTAAAAATAAAAAATAATTGTGGCGTTAACCGTTTCTAAGATATTCTTTGTTATTGGTTTGAACTTTGAAATACATAAATTTTGCAAGTGGCAAGTCGCTATTCTTTTTTTTTTCTCGTGGTCATCAAAGAGTATGAAATTTAAAGCCATCGCATAGCGATCTGCTTTTTAAAAATCTTCCTATCGCATTAGCGTGCCGTATCCTAAAATAAACATATACTAAATGTGTGATGAAAGTTTATCTCGATTAAAAAAAAGCTATTAGCTTTTGTAATAATGGTTTGTAGAAGAGCGAATGTAGAAATTCATGTGAATGAAATCCATGAGCTGTTTCTAATTTCATACAGTAGGCCTCAGAGCGATAGGAAGTTAGGTCTGTTAATTACTGTCGTTCCGTGATTGTCATGCAAGACCTAACACAACACAGTACATGCCTATCAAGTTAGTCCCATTAAGGTAGTGCACAACCAGTATGTATGTGACCAGTGTACAAAGTTAAGAAGATCCTTACAGGAATATTCCCAGGCGGGAACTTTTTTTTGCCTTTAAACATAATTTTTCTGTTCGTCGACCCAATGATGGATATTGAGCTAAACATCTGAATACCCACCATTCTCACAATGTTGTTTTACGCGGATCAGGTCGCTCGTTTTTCATCAACTCTGCAGCGGTTAAATGTGTTCATTTTTTGTGTGCAGATAACAACAGCTTTTAATTACTTTCTGTACTGCTTGCATGGGAAGAGAAAATATAACATTCAATATCCAAATTTTACTCGAAATAGTCCTCTTGGGGCCCCTGAGCTAGAAAAAAATATCCGGGTATGTGTGAATGTATGAGGGAGAGAGAGAGTGAGCGAAAAGTTATGTAAATCCCTTGCACACACCTTGGCAAGGCGTCTTTTAATGGGTGCTTTCATGAAAGTTACCTTCCCCAAACAACTCTTTACAAAGATAAACTGTGAAATTCTTGGAAGTTCGACACCAAACCATTTCTTATGTTAGAGAATTTACGTTAATTTTTATTTTCTCTACCACGTACTTAGTATGTAGAGGAGGTGTTGTACATTTCACCCCTAAGTTCGATGTCGAGATTTCACCCAAATACAAGTTCTGAGGCCACTGAACCTGAAAAGGAAGCAGTTTTAGAAAAAGTTCCGTGTGTGATGAACAGCATATCAAAGAAATGAAAATTTAGATAAACGCCAACATGGTATTTAAGTTTATTATCTTCCAAACCCAAACTATTTTAATGGCTCTAACGATTTTGATTAAAATGTATATCGTGAATTTTGTGGGAATCGCCTCTGAAGACCTCTTCATTCGGAAAGAATTTTGTATTATTTTATATAACAGGTATACCGTAAGTAATAGACAAAAACGTACTTCACAAATAATGTAGACCTTTTTAAAATACACAGTTTATTACAAATTACTTTTTCTGCGGCATCCGCCAATTCCCAGAAATCCGTTACTATTGGTTTGAATTCTTCAACACATATTTTCTGAAAGTGCTGTCGCTGTTCAGTTGTTTCTTGCAATGTCATGGAAAGAATGTGAATTTCAAAGCCCGCTTTTAAACATCTGGCCATCGATTTCGTTTTCTGTATTCCTCTTGTACCTCCAACGAAATGTATAACGAGGTGCAAAGGTTTAAGGTAAAAAGAAAAATAAGTTTTCGTCAGAATACTTTGTAGAAGCTACACTACGTGACCAAAAGTATCCGGACACCTGGCTGAAAATGACGTACAAGTTCGTGCCGCCCTCCATCGGTAATGCTGGAAGTCAATATGGTGTTGGCCCACCCTTAGCCTTGATGACAGGCATACTTTCAATCAGGTGCTGGAAGGTTTCTTGGGGAATGGCAGCCCATTCTTCACGAAGTGCGGAACTGAGGAGAGATATCGATGTAGGTCGGTGAGGCCTGGCACGAAGTCGGCGTTTCAAAACATCCCAAAGGTGTTCTATAGGATTCAAGTTAGGACTCTGTGCAGGCCAGTCCATTACAAGGATGTGTGTAACCACTCCGCCACAGCCCGTGCAGTATGAACAGTTGCTCGATCGTGTTGAAAGATGCAATCGCCATCCCCGAATTGCTTTTCAGCAGTGGGAAGCAAGAAGGTGCTTAAAATATCAATGAAGGTCTGCGCTGTGGTCGTGCCGCGCAAAACAACAATGGGTGCAAGCCCCCTCCAGGAAAAACACGACCACACCATAACACCACTACCTCCGAATTTTACTGTTGGCATTACACACGCTGGCAGATGCCGTTCACCGGCCATTCGCCATACCCACAACCTGACATAGGATCGCCACATTGTGTACCGTGATTCGTCACTCCACACTACGTTTTGCCACTGTTCAATCGTGTGATGTTGACGCTCCTTACACCAAGCAAGGCGTCGTTTGGCATTTTCCTGCGTGATGTGTGGTTTATGAGCAGCCGCTCGACCATGGAATCCAAGGTTTCTCACCTCACGCCTAACTGTCATAGTACTTGGAGTGGATCCTGATGCAGTTTGGAATTCCTGTGTGATGGTCTGGATATATGTCTGCCTATTAATCTTTACGACCCTCTTCAAATCTCGGCGGTCTCTGTCAGTCAACAGACGAGGTCGGCCTGTACACTTTTGTGCTGCACATGTCCCTTCACGTTTCCACTTCACTATCACATCAGAAACAGTGGGCCTAGGGATGTTTAGGAATGTGGAAATCTCGCGTACAGACTTCTGACACAGGTGACACCCAATCACCTGACCACGTTCGAAGTCTGTGAGTTCCACGGAGCGTCCCATTCTGCTGTTTCACGATGTCTAATGGCCACTGAGGTCGCGGATAATGAGTACCAGGCAGTAGGTGGCAGCACAATACACCTAAGATGAAAAACGTATGTTTGTAGGGATGTGCGGATACTTTTGATCACATAGTGTATATAAAAATAAACGATGTGGGTAGAGAAAGTAATTTGAATGTAACATAAGACTTTTTTATATTTTAAGATGAATGATTGTCTTCTGCACAATTAGTATTTGTATTGACCATACCATTAATTATTTATATTAAAAATAACTACTTTATTTAAATTAAAAATAATTTTTAAAAATGATAATGAAATTTGTAACCGAGGTGGCCTTCAAATGGCTACATGTTTATATACTAAAAGAATCTACAAGTAAATACACTATGAAAATATCCTGCGTGAAAAGTAAAAACATTAGGAGAAAATCACATAAGATACAAAATAAGCAATACAACAAATCAATAAGTTTACCAATCTAGAATTTAATAGATCCTCTGCTGGAAATAAAATATAAATATAGGGTAGTTAAATTATATTCGAACCCACTCGCGGACTCGCTCTACTGCTTGAGACAGTCGCCGGTGAAATTACGCCGGCAAAGGCCGACTAAACTCCTTACCTTATAATAGATACTGGAAATGTTGACCTTCTGCTCTCAAAACAGGCAGCATATCTCGTGTAAATATTCTTGCTCACTCTGCGAAGGTCAGCAGCAGGAATTCTTGTGATTTCTTGCACAATGTTTTCTCTAAGTTCCTGTAGTGTGCTAGGATTGGAACGATATACTTTGTCTTTTAAAGAACCCCATAAATAAAAATCACAACTCGTTAGGTCAGGAGAACGATGGCGCCACAAATCAACACTAATTATTCTGTCATCAAACGCCTCTCTTATTGCATGTAATGATTCGGCAGCCGTTTGTGCTGTTCCAGAATCTTGCTGGGACCAACTACAGGAGTTCTCTTCTTCTGTCAAGCGATTGCAAAATGACCTCAGAATTAACCTCTGATATCGTTCTGCATTTATTGCTGCATCAAAGAATATGGGCTTTATTATTCTTCTAGCACTCATCGCACAGCACAGTCTAATTTTCTGATCATATTGAGACATTTCATCACAAGAATTCCTACTACTGAGCTTCGGAGAGTGAGCGAGAATATTTACACAAGATATGGTGCCTGTTTGAGAGCAGAAGGTCAACATTTCCAGCATCTATTATAGGATAAGGATTTTAGTCCGCCTCTGCCAGCGTAATTTCCCCGACGACTGCCGACTGTCTCGCGCAGTAGAGAGAGGCCGCTAGTGGGTTCGAATATAATTTAACTGCCCTATATAACTGAATAGGGGTTTATCAAATTTGCGGAACAGTACGGTCAACACCAGCTAACAAAACTCTTAAAACCATACAATTAACATTTTATAATGTGATGACAGTGGCAGTGCTAATCTATCCATTTGAGAATTGGACATGAACCGCTCAAATTGAAAATGCAGAAATGCGGGATGTCTGCTCAGTAGCAGGAGTGACTATCCTAGAGAAAAAGAGAATTAGACACACCAGGAAAGATCTCGGCATTTAAATTAATGAAAAGAATAGGAAAATAGAGAATAACTGGTGTGAACACCTCAATGAGTGTCACACCTAATGGAAGAAGTGTGGTATGATCTGTAGCTATATGGCAAGATAAATTCCCTTGAATTGGGAACAGGCCTTTAGGGCTAAGAAGAAGAAAATGACTTAAATGTCATATGTTCGAGTTACTGACATGACAAAACAGGGTGGCCTCTATAAACATTGGTTTCTCCGATTTCACGGTGGGATGTCAAATCATGACAATGGGTTCCATTTGTCACGAAGTCCTAGGCCATTCCCCCGTTCGTTAGAATGATCCACAGAAGTTGCACAATGTAGGAAGAGTAGTGGCAGAAAAATAAGGGAGTAAAGCTCTAAGTGTCGTACTAAATCACATTTCAGCTATTCTGAAATGTTATTCTCTAGGCTTTACAGCACTCCTATATGTGTCCCGCTTGGCCTGTTAAGGCCAGTCGGAAGACCAATAAAAGTATGTTTTACATCTTCTGTAACTATTTTATAAAGACCTGAATTTTGTATAACTGAAAATCATAAGAGTTAGACAAAAGCTTAGTGTAGAAAAATGTAGGTACTAGCCATTTATTGCGGCAATTTAAAAAAAAAAAGTCAATTTGCGCATGCGTTACGACAAAGACGTAGAGCGATTCTAACCAAAAGGTCGTTCTGCGCATACGTGAGTACGGAGAAGGGAGCGCTTCCGACTCCCTTCCACGCGAGTGTTCAAGAAGCGAACGTGGAGAGAGGAGCAATTGAGACCATGGTGAAGGAAGCGGCGTAGCAGCAAACTACAGCCATTCCTGCCTTCAACTTTGAACAGTTATAAAGCTATGAAAACAGTTTTGAGCAGTGCTCTTGACCCTGCATCTATAGGGAATCATTTAACAGAATATCAGAAGAAAACTAAGAAATCTATGATACAAGAGACGCTTCGCATAGCAATCTGTCAGCGATTAACTTTAAACTTAATTTCATGCAAGATCATAACCAGAGAAAGCTTAAATTGTGCAGTTTTGTTACTATTACTATTATTATTATTATCATCATCGTTATTATTCGCAATTAGTATTTTCGAAGGTTGTAATCCTAGCTTTTATAGAAACTACAGTTCACCATTACATCTCCTTAATAGAAATTGTAACGTCAATTGAATTAGAAATATGTTTGTGGGAGTTTTAGGTTCTATAAAAAAGAAAGATAAGTTATGTTAATTTTGGTAAAAATAAAGGAACAAAACGCAGAAATTGCTGTTTTTTTGTTTGTTTTTTTTTACTTTCTGCACTACGTATACTAAGTAGGGGAAGTATTGTATTCCACCCAAAAATTCGATACCAAGATTTCACCAGAAATATATGTTTTGAGACCCCCTGAATACAAAAAAAAAACATTTTTGGAAACATGTCCGTGTGTGTGTCTGTGTGTCTGTGTGTCTGTGAACAGCATAACTCAGAAACGAACAGTCGAATAAACACCAAACTTGGTATTTAGGTTCAGTTTCTTCCAGAGATGCGACACGAAGGTTTTCAAGAAAATTCCCCCACCTCAGATTACCCTTTACATGGAAAATTTTTCGAAAATTTTTATTTTCTCAAAAATGGCTCTAACGATTTTGATTAAAGTATCATAGGTTTAAGATATTTTCATGACAAATAAAATGGATATCTTGAATTTTCTGGGAATGTCCCCAAAAGTATTCTTCATTGTGAACGACTTTTGCATAACTGGTAAACCATAAGAGATAGACAAAATTTTACTACACAAAAAATGTAGATCGGGTTAAAATACACAATTTATGTCATATAGATTTTTTTGAGTGAATCATTTTCGACATATTGATTGTTATTCCCTTAAATTTTTCAATACTTATTTTCTCAAATGGGAATTCGTTATTCATTTTTTTGTCTTGTATATGCAAAGAGTATTAATCTGTGGCAAGGAGAATGGTACTGCACATAGCAACCAGCTATTAAGAGAGATGTCTATGCTTAAAGGCTACTGTATTTCTATATTGCCCTTGTAAATATATATTCCCCTTACATCTACAAGAAAATTAGCAATAAGATAGAGTCTGCAAATGTTTATCTCGATTAACATGAAGTAGATGGAGAATAAGCGTTTTTAAAAATAGTTTGCACAAGAGTAGAGAAATTCATGTGAGTGTAACACATTAGAATTTTTTTGGTGTCCTGTTTCTTTTTAATCTCTTTTTAGGCTTTCGAATGCTTTGGATTGGTGTTATTTAATCTCTGTTTTCGAAGTTTTTACATTTTGAAACCCGTTTTGAAATGGAGCTGCTTATTTTAGTCCTTGCTGTGGCTTCAAGGAGCAGCAAACTGTGATTAAACGGACAAACCAACACGTCAGAGTTGCGCACTTAGCTCAGATAAATTGCCCAGAGGACCTCATGCTCTCCGATAACAGCCGATGCAATGTTACAACCTCGTTAGATAGTGCCAAGCAAGGATAGGTAATTAAGTGAATGGTCTATGTTTGATTGGTCACTTGGAGAAAGACAAGATCGGCCCTCAACTTGAAATGGCTGTTCATTAGTGCACCAACACAGCTAGCTGCCTTCTCGGTAGATTGACGTCTCGCGTCACAGAGAATCTCGTCAAGACTTAATGATTACGTCGACTTTCTAATGTTTCAACTATAATCAACAAACATAAACTTGAATTTTATCATGTGTATTCCCTATTATAAAATAGGTAATTTCTTAGCAGCTTTTTTACTTTATATGCCACTTACCTAGTAAATAGAGAAGATATTGCATTCCACTCAAAAAATGAATATCGAGATTTTATCGGAAATATGTATTTTGAGGCCTCTGATTAAAAAAAAAGAAAAAAGTTTTTTAGCAAAATGTCCGCGCGTTTGTATTATGTGTATTTAAACAGCATAACTCAGAAACAAAACTCGGATAAATACCATTTTATCAAAAGGTGCCTCTAAAATTTGTCGCGGTAACTTTCGTGTTATCTTATTTGCTGAGCGCTTGTTATTGTTTTACTATTTTTTAATTTTGGATTCTTTGTCCTCCGGCTAGCTATTATTACTCAGTCGAGCAAATCTCTTGAACAGGGTGTGTAAACGGAAAGGAGTCGTTACTAAAAGATAACACTGATAAAAGAATTTGTTTTTACACTTTTATTGCTGTCACACTTTATTCATTTCCATAATTACTCTTGATACACGCCCGACTGAAACTGTTATATTTTCGAATGTAACTATAATCACTTATTTGCCGCACATTATTAATTCGAGTATTTCACATTTTTGTAACTAGTTTTACGACGCGAGAGATTCTGTGGAATTGCGCGACGTGTAACCCGTGGATGATTCTGTTGAACTGCGCGACGTGTAACCTGTGAATGATTCTGTTGAACTGCGCGACGTGTAACGCGTGAATGATTCTCTTAAACTGTGTGACGTGTAACCCGTGAATGATTCTGTTGAACTGTGTGTTACTTTTTTTTGGGGGGGGGGAAACAGGAATATAGGTCTGAAGGAAAAACAAGAGTATGAGTATAGGTATAGAGAGGAAAAGGAGGAGGAAAAGAAGGATGTAATACTGTGTTGGCACAATTTATTTGGGGCATCGTGGTGAACATGATGGCTGGTACCGCCGAAGCAAACCCGCTGTTTGTGGGTGACTACTAAGTTGGCGGATTTCTCCGCTGTGGAGGTCAGGTATCTGCCATTGCGATAGCCCTGACAGGGACCTGTAACGGTGGCGAATTAACAGGAGATGCAGGCTCCAATCCCGGGCCTGTTACCTCCGGGAATTGGCACTTTGTTGAGGATGATATTCTGGATGAGGTGGTTGACGCTGCACGGCATGCCGAAGCAGTCTGCTAAGGCGAAGCCGATTCAGAAGGGTAAGCCGGTTATCATCGGAGCCGTATTCGTCTTCGAGATGGTGCTTGATGTCGTTCAGGAGTGCGCATTTGGCGTTTATTTGCTGTAGGCACTCTTGCTGTCCCTTGAAGTGGCTGTTGATGTTGCTGAGGATGTGGTTCTTCGTTACGTCGAGGGATTTGTCAGTGCGTTCGGTGTCTCCATTAAACTGCACACTGAGATGCTCTTCCAGAGAGCTGATCCTGCCAGCTAGGTTTAACACCTCAGCATGGAGGTCCTGGATGGCATCGAGCATGGGTTGGTTCGAAGCTGTTATCTGTGCTTGGATCTGTGATGAGTCGCATGATGAAGTGATGGTCTGCGTCGTAGGTGTGAAGCTCTGCGGTGTCTCTGAGAGGTGCGGCGTGGCTCTACGAGGATAGAGTGGGCAGACGGCCTGGCCAGTGTAGTGCCCCTTGCCTCCACAGGAGGCGCAGAAGCGGCGGCGGTGTGTCAGGTCGTGTGCCCTGCAGTCGGAGGTGAGTGTTCCATTGCCACAGTAGTGGCAACGGGGTGCGGCGTCACATGACGCGGCGATATGCCCGTACAGGCAGCAGCGTCGGCACGGAGTTGGACGCACACTGCGACTGGCCTCGAGCGACAGTGTTTGCCCTAACAAGGGCAGTCCTGCGCCGAGGGCCAGTGAGTATTCGCCCTCGTCCAAGAAGGTGAGTCGGACTAGCGGTGTAGGACCCCTGTCATTGCGAATGCGAGACGCCTTGGCCGCAGACGGCCAGAAGCGTTGAGCGGCGGTGAGTAGTAGCACGTCAGGGAGCTGTCGGTGGACTCCCCGGACGACTGCGGAGTAGCGTGCGGGCACGCTGGTCAGCGGTGTGTGGTCGGCTGTGCTGGCTGGAGAGATGGCACTGGGCGCTTCGATTGGCGGCGGCGGCGGAGAGGCTGGAAGCATTTCATCGTTGGCGGCGGAGCTAGTAGTGGCTTCCTCACGAGGAGGAGGCTTGGAGGCTGCGGCGGTCTTCTTCCTACCCATCTTGACTCGACGAGAGCTCGAAGCGAAAGTGTGTTACTTGTCTCTGGCTTCATAATTTATACTCCTTCACCCCGATATGCCTTAACATTATAACAGAGCTGCTATTGGTTAATAAAGCGCGCCAACATTAGCGTCTATTTTTATATCCAATCAAAATTACGAACACATATGCTCTAAGGAAGATATTCCCTCCATTTCTAAAGAAAGGCACGCTACTCTGACGTCATTTGTTTGTCTCATCTAATTGATAAACAACTCACCCCATCGTTTCCTTGTTACTCGCTCCTATTGTCAGTTTGAGTGAGGCCGTGTAAACTTATTTGCTAACAATGCTTATTATTAACAAACATCTCAAATCATTGTCATACAATAATGCTAATTTACACTACAATCACGCTGGCATTCACAGTGTTGTGATATAAAATACTGCCTCATATTGTGATTAAAATGCCGTACCTATATTTAAGAATTTACATGACAAACAAAATGCATATCTTGGGAATAGCCTAGGAAGGCCTCTGTGAAGCAAATTTGTATAATTTTGTATAACTAGCAAATGTTACGTAAATCTCTTTAAAACACACAATTTATTTCAATAACTTTTTTGTGGCATCAGCCGTTTCCGAGATATCCGTTATGATTGGTCATTTTTAAAATGGTTTCAAAATTCAGTTGCTTCTCCCATTATCATAGAGAGAGTTGGTGAAATTTCAAAGGCCAGCATATAGCCGCTTGCTTTCCTCTATACCCTTGTACCTAGAACGAAATGTGCAATGAACTATTTCCGCTAAGATTTGTCTCGATTAACATGAAATAGGTAGAACAAGTAAGAATAATTTATAGAAGCCATATAAAAATAAACATGGTGGACAGAGAAAGTCATGTGAATGCAATGCATATTATTTTTATGTATAAAAATGAGTTGTTATTCTTGCTGATTTTTAATGTTCTCCAACCTTAACATCGGCAGATTATTGGTTATGGATAGTATTCAGAAGTTGAAGAAAAATAATCTTTTCTGGAGCCCGAAGACGAGGCCCTGTAGCATATATTCATTTATGTCACTGTAGGCCAGAAAATAGTGGATTTTATTTGTCCCTTTTTGCCTTTTTCGGGATATTTTTGCTAATTACTCCCTTTTTATCCTTTTTTTTCTTAGCTCATATAGCAACTTCTGCAACGTAATCTTCTTTCGATTACATATTTTGTTAACTGCTCTTTCTCAGTTCGAACAGACAACAATGATTTGACAAATTACAATACAGATTAACATAATGTAAAAAGTTTTTTAAGGAAAAAAGAATCGTTTTATTCATTAAGTGCTTCGTACTGTATCCTTCATACCACCAGAATTTTGTATTTTTTAAACAAACTCGTTTTCAAAAAATGACATTTGGGTGTTAAATGATCTCTCATTGCAATATGTGTGTGCTAACGTATGTTAAGAGTCCATAAATTAAATAATTTGGTAAAATGACATACATTCCCTTTTATTAATGGCTGATGTAACGACGTTGATGCCTAATGTCAAGCATTGTGCTATTGAAATGTGTAATTAAAACAAAAGTTTTTAAAATTGTAGTTAATTTGCACTCCTTTTCCCACTTATTAGATTATTTTTTATTATTTTAGATATTTTTAGGCAATTTATAGGTCTTCAACTTCCGAGCCCTAATTAGGAATGTTCAAGATGCGAAATATTTTAAGGAGAGAGAGTGTATACCGCTATTGACTATACATCACAAACCTTCATAACCAATTGGCAATGCACCTGAGAAAGACGGCTCGAAATTAAATTGAAGCCCATTTTTTAACTATCATAAAACTATTATTTTCCAAGAACGGCTATATTGCTTCATATACCAGACAAATTCTAAATCGTCCATCTGTCAATCCCGTAGTACTTGGGGTTGGAAACCCTGCTCTTAATTTGCGGAGTGTGGGGGGAAATAGCTCTGGTGACAAAAGCAGAAAAGGCAAATAAATCTTGAAGGGATTCCTCTTTTACGCGTCATTGGACAGGGTTCCACGGCAGCTGTCATTCATGCAATTAATTTCAACACCCCTGGTGACGAAGTACTGGCTAATTAACGAGGTTCTATTTTAACATTGTCTAGGCCACCCTCACTCGCGCTAATTGGAAATAATTGGGACGCTGCTGTGGAATCGATGCATAAATTGGCTCATTTCCTTCTGCGGTGCGGGACCAACCGATTCATTATTCGCGGACATGAAATGCAAGAAATGGCTGTGCAATTTGCGGCTTTTCGTTTTTAAAATTAACACCGTTTTTGTCAAAGAAATAATGGGTAACACGAATGCTCTGTAGTTAATAATATGGTAATACGGTAATAGCTTTGATTTTGTGCGTCCAATTTGCTGCATTGTGTTACTTCCCTATCGTTCAGATACCTACCTAAGGTGGAGAAAATATTGCAATCCACATAAACAAATCTGATGTGTTACATTCACATGACTTCTCTAATCTCTATCGCTATTAGTGTGTACACAGAAAGCTTCCGAAAGCTTGTTTTCCTGTTTGCTTCTTTTTAATCCAGATAAACATTTCCGGAAATATTTGCATTACACATTTCGTCATACATACAAAGGGAACAGCGATAATCAATTGTTTAAGAACTGGACTCTATACTTAGGCCTAAAAATTCCATTCTCTTTTCATGCAACCGCAAATAACAACTGAAAATTGTCAGGACCTTAAAAGAATGACGAATTATTGAACAATTCCAATCAATAATAATGGATATCCGGAAATGACTGGTTATTTAAAATAAATTGTGTATTTTAAAGAGATCAATGTTTTTACTTTCTCTACTACGTATAGTAAGTAGGGGAAGTATTGCATTCCACCCAAAAATTCGATACCGAGATTTCACCGGAAATACATGTTTTGAGACCTCCTGAATCCAAAAAAAGCATTTTTGGAAACATGTCCGTGTGTGTGTCTGTGTGTGTGTGTGTCTGTGAACAGCATAACTCAAAAACGAACAGTCGGATAAACACCAAACTTGGTATTTAGGTTCAGTATCTTCCAGAGATGCGACACGAAGGTTTTCAAGAAAATCCCCCCACCCCAGACTACCCTTTACATGGGACATTTTTCGAAAATTTTAATTTTCTCAAAAATGCCTCTAACGATTTTGATGAAAATATCATATGTTTAAGATAATGTCATGAGAAATGAAATGTATATCTCGAATTTTCTGGGAATGTCTCCAAAAGTATTCTTCATTGTGAGTAGAGATATAATGGCGACTTGAGCGCAGTAGAGAGATGCCGACAAGCGATAAAGTTCTTTGTTCTACGCCGACAAGCCCCGCCCCCTCCCTTTGAGGGCTTACATGCCGCCAGGTCTCGTGTCGTTAGGCCCCGCCCCCTCTCGCTTTGTGTGCTCACCTAATGCCGACAGTGTCTGTGCTAACAGGTCCTACCCCCTCTCCCATGCGTTCTACTGTGGCGTCATGACTTGAGGGAATTGTTTTCTCGAGTCCTGCCGCCCCTCGGCAAATTAATTAGGTAATGTTCGTCAAACATTTTTTTTTTATGATTACTAAGGTCTGCAGATTGCATCCTCGAGCAATTAAGTTTTTTGATTAATGAATTGTTTACTGGAGCGTGAGTATAAGTAGTCTGCTCACGGTAACAGTCTGTCATGTAATGAAACACTGCAGCCTTCTTCTATCTGGGGGAAAGCGCTTGTCCATTAGCTGAACATGTTAGACGCTTTCAACACATTAATAGGCTTTTAAGTTTACATTCCGGATCTGTTTACATACATTAGCGATCAACGACATACTTCCGTCTGGAGGTAACGGTGACACACATTAGCTGACCCGTTAGACGCTTTCACTCCATTAGCGAACAAGAGCCCGGCATGTAATGAAAAAACCCGTAACCTACTTCTGTCTGATGGTAACGGTGACCTCTATTAGCTGACATCTTTAGACGCTTTCACCTCATTAGCGAACAATGCCAGTAATTGTTTTCCTAAGTGCTCTGAAAAACCCCCAGACACTCAATGTAAATACCTTTTAGCTCGTAGAATTTCCATCACAAACCGTGGAAAAACCCAAGTCTAGACAATTTTTTCCCTGATAATTAATGATTAAGTTTCATAGTTCTTATTTCTTTCAATAAAATATTGCGAATAAAGTATTCATAATTCAGAAGCGTCTCATTGATTGGTGAATACTACATATGTTATTAAAAGTAAAATAAATACGGATAACATTATAGTTAAATATTATAAATGTTATTAAAAAAGGTGATTGTATTCAAAAAATAGACAGCTGGGCTCTGGCTGGAGACGAATAACAGGTCTCAACATGCATTCATCCCCCTCCACAGCCGCGTGACGTCACAGTCATCAGTATATAAGGAACGTCGGCAGCCAGAGCGATCAATTTATTGTTCGTTCAGTGATAATCGAAATGGCTGGTGATAGTCGTGCATCTGAGATGAATGATTACTGGAGCGAGTGCGGAGAAGATTATTTTCACTACGTATACTTCCATACCGAAACATGCAATGGTTTAATGCATTCAGTGTTGTGTACTCAACCATCGCATCATGATCAGATGACTACACTGGAAGTGTGTACAGAGAGCTGTCCTGTTTATCGAGGAGCGAACATGTAAGTAATATATATATATATATATTTCTATAACTCGGTAATATATTGTACGTATGTTAAATGAAAACTAACTTGAAATTATTTTATTCTTTCAGTGAAAATCGCATGGGTGATGATGTGGACGACCTTAGCGATGTCGAGGAAGTTGACGATGTCTTCGTATCGAAACATCTAACAGAATGTGATACAGAGTCGTGCACGGGATACATGCATTCTATACTTTGTACTAACCCGGCCCAGCATGAACGCATGACATCATTCTTCCTATGTAACGACAACTGCGACGTCTACCAACGCAGGAGGAGAAAACTCGAGTAAGTAGAAGAAACGTTAAATTACATTTTCATTTACTGCTTCTAATGCTACTCTATGTCTAACCTAAAATTAAATTATTACAGACTGCGAATGACTGAGCCTAAGGTACCCGTGCCAATAGAGGAGCTGGATCCTGAGAGACGTATTGTCGATATAGTGGAATATCCAATCGCAGAGCGCCATACACAGCCTATGGATGAGGATGGCGCTCTACTACCAGCCATTACTACTACCTCTGATGATGATAAAGCAACGATGCTACAGGATGGGATAAATCAGACGATTCCAGATTGCTCGCCCGAGATACACGCAGAAACGCGCAAACCCTTGAAGTGAGTATGACACGCTTTGATAGTACTTTTTTTGTGTGGCAATGGGAGAGGATTTTTCTAATATTTGTATTTTCTCTTTCAGAAGGCATGAAATCATTAACTAAACCTATTTCTAACATTGTTTTGAATATATGTTGCAGGGGTGCGAGGAGGGAGCGGAGGAAGAGGCAGAACGAGACTGGGAAGAGAAAGCAGAAGAGGAGTTGTAAGAGGAGGATACTCAACGAGGGTCCTAGGGTCTTCTTATTCATTGAAGATACCCCGGAGGAGCATGGAGAATCAATCACAGGCGTTTGATGACGTCAGCATCTCCCCCTCCCATTCCGTGAACATTGGACTATACTATGACATTCCATCCCTCTACATAAATTGTGAAAGTGATAAATCAATTGTTTATATTACAAAATCAGACTGGGATATAATATCCAAAAACATTTCAATGATTGAAGATTACCTAAGCCAAGAAAAAAAGTTTGCGTGTGATGAATATTGTGACAATGTAATTTATGCATACAATATTATTGTATTTTTTGACAGTTCAATTCATTTCATAAATACGTGTTTAAATAATAATGTAATATCTTTAGGCATTGAGGGTGTAAGGAACCTAAAACGGCTATCACCCTATATTGAAAGACATTTGAATATTTTAAATGATTTCTGCAAGTCAGGAGCAATTAGTTTTTCAGGGAGTAGGAGGGGAAGAAGGAAAATGCTTGAAATGTATGCTAAAGTCAATAAAAGAGTGTTTTAGTATATGAATTCAATTTATTATTCATAAAACGTATCCTTGTACATTCCTTTACAAAAACCATTCACCCAAACGTATGCATAATTATATAAGTGCTTGCATCACGTGAGAAAGAGGTTTGTAGGTAAATACTTTGTCGTGTAGAATCAGGCAGTACAGTGACGTCTGGGCTGGTATATTTACAGATGCTTGAATCTCGATTCTGATGTTCACAGCTCCATTTATAACCTCCTCGGGTTGGTGAGAACAGTCTATTACGAATAATGGTGCACGGTGAAGAAAATCCTTTCTCTTCAAGAGGGGATAATTCTCTCTTTCATAGTAGGAACTTTGAAATTTACAGTACATTTCATATAGTGAAGCAAACTTTGAATTTTTAAAGTCCAAGTTCAAATCATGGTAGGGGTAGCATTCACTGTTGAGGAATAGTCTCATATTAGTAATGTTGCAGTGATCAAACTCGGAACTGTTCTTGCTATAATCGCCCAATCTTGCAGTCTGAGCACACACTATGATGAAGCGAGGTTTCTCGAGCTTAGATGTTGTTGCTACATTCCACGTGAAAGATCTTGTCTGGGGTACAGCAGGCTGGGTATGAAGATCCATAGATCGAAAGGCAATGTGTAGAGGTTTATCAGACTTGACAATTTTTAGAATGTGAACTCTTTCAGCATCGGAAAGGCGAATTACAGGCATCCTCCATTCGATTCTAGTTAACTTTACATTAGCTTCCTCTCCATTCGAACTCAGGACACAGTTTCTAGAATCTTTGGATCTTATGAGAATCAATTCAAACTTGCTGTTGAGTATAAGTTCCTTGTGGTCATCAGCAAATCCTAGGAGCATCGAGAGAGGGACTACAGCATTGAAAGCTCCATTCGTAGCGTGTACTATATCAACTTCTTCACCAGGATAGGCCCATCCAGCATTCAGCAGACGATTCGATTCCATAGGGTTGAGAGTCACATAATTTCGTATAGTTGTAGTAATTCCAGGATTCCTTGTTCTGTCTATAGTTGTAGCATTCATATCTAGACGTATCTCATCAAACATGAAGGTTATAGCATTATTAGTGAGCTTCGATGTAGTAGTAGGGGATCCATCTACCTTGGTGAGAGCACCTTCGATGTAGAGATAACTCTTGTTAGGTAGCGTATACAAATCTTCAGCTTGGCATGGTATTCTAATTTCATCGTTTACATCCAGAGCGGAGGTATTGTATGGAAGAAAAATATGCTCCTCCTCCTTGGTGATCTTGTCGTCAAAGGCTGGAACTTCTGTCACGTTTAAGATGTCCATTATAGCGTCCTGTAACCTAACTCTTCGAGGAACTTGCGGTTAGCACGTGTTAACTCCTCGGAAGTTGGAGAGGTAGTATGCTTCGATCGCTGTGTACGTCGTCTATTATAGTATTTGAGGTGACTTTTAAAATGTATTGCCATTACGTCTTATGTGGAGTCTTGTAGTGATAACTTCGTTCCTGAAGTTGATTGCCTTTCCGTGTTGATCTACCACTCGAATAGTGATCTGGTCTATATAGTTTGTATCTATGACAGGTAAATATATCGGGTTCGAAGGTTCTTGAGAGATATGATAGCCTGGCGGAACAGAAGGGAAAAACTCGTAGAGCGAATGTCCGCTTTTACCGTCAATGAAAGAGCCTGTTGCAATACTGCACTCCACACGTATGATACTCACTTTAAATATATTCACAAGATCGTCAGATTCGAGCGCTTCTCCAGCAGGAATTATTTTAGTGTCTGTGAATCCTAGAAGCGAACCAATAGATCTTTCCTTAGAAAAGTCTATTGTATAAGGACATTTAATTTCAGCCTTCATTGTATTATTGTTAGGCCTTATGAAGAAGACTTCATCATTCAATTCTAGTTTATCCTTTAGAAATGTATTGATATCGGCAATCTCGTAGGTTCCATGAGGGATGACAATGGTTTCAGGTTTACCATTATGAATATAATGAAATCTATTATTACTTTCATCGACATTCGGTATTGAATAGAATGTTTCAAAATTCAAGAGAGCAATCTCATAATGACCTGGAGGATCTAGCTGTAGAGGAGGGTTTAGATACGTTGAAATAACAGTGTCTGACCCACTCACTGTAACTGTATAACTCATCTTGACGATGAAGCAGCTTCTAGGATAAAAGAAATTGCAAGCACAAGTGTCCGCAGATGACTGAATCGAAATTCTGGTATCTCTGTGTATTATAGTAGATTTTAACGTCTTGTAGATATTTCTCAATCTCAGGAGGCGGCTTCAAATTACCGAAACTATCAAAGTAGTATGCGACATCACCTTCTTTCCTTATAGCAACCCAGTGTGTTCCTTCATTATCTGATGTGTCGAGATTGGTAATAAGTCTCTCTTTGCAGTGCGGTTTTAAAGGAAGTTTGTCGATCATATAAACCCCTCTAAAATAAGGAATTTTTAAACGTTTAGCGTAATATTCGAGGGCTACGTTACTTAGGGCTTCCTCCGGTATATGTACAATCCTCTTCCTCCGTTTTTTGCCTTCTTCTTTAAACCCTCGCCTTTAGATCCTCTTTTTTTCAAAGACCTTGCTATTTTAGATGCAGCGGCTAAAGACGACATCAGCGGCATTGCAGGTAAGAATCCTCCTTTATTCCTCTTCTTACACCTTCTCTTCTGGAGTCCCTTTCCTCGGGTCTCCATCGCCTTGTTATGCCTAGCAACTTCTGCTAAGTGTCTATCAGCAGCCTTTTTTTTATTGACTGCAGAGGCTATCTGAGCAGCGCCACCTGCTGCAGCGCCTAAAGCAGCAATGATGGGTATCAACGGTAAAAACCCTCCTCTCTTCTTCTTCCTCTTTCCGGCTCCCACTGCAACCTTTCCCTTCATGATTGCAGTTACTAACCTTGCAGCTAACCTTTCACCAAAAGTTGAATCGGATGACTGCACACGTTTCCAAGCCTTCTCTGCAAGAATCTTATCCGCTATTTGTCTTGAAGCGGTGTCCTTATTCTCAGCGTACGCGAGGTCGTGCTGTTTGCAAGCTGTGTCTAATTGGTTAATTCCCGGGTCTCCTCTTTTTAGACGTTTTTCCAATTTAGTACCAGGCCCGCAATATCTATATCCAGGTAAGTGAGCTTCAAAGGGGAGCGAATTAATTATGGAATTAATAATTCCAGAGCCGCGCTTATACTGCAACGACCTCCCTCTCTTAGCTCTCATGATAGACTAAACGAGTAATTGAATGCACTAGCCCTTTTATATCATTGCAGTCAATCATTAACTACTTTTACAAACGGTAATATATATAAACAATGCACATACATGTTATAAGTTAGTTGTTAACATGGAGCTTGTTAAGCAGCACTGCTCTCTACCTATTCAGGTATTAGACTTTGAAAGTGACTTTAGAAGTGATCGTCATGGCAAGTTATTTCCATCTAATGTCAGAGCTCTTATTTTAGGGAGCTCCAGTGCAGGGAAAACAAACGTATTACTCAATATGCTACTCCATGAGAATGGACTACGTTTTGAAAATTTATATATTTATTCAAAGTCTCTCTATCAACCAAAGTACCAATATCTAATTAAAGTGCTCGGAAACATCGAAGGTATAGAAGTGAACACCTTCGACAACGGGGATGATGTTTTGCATCCTTCTGAAGTCGAAGAAAATTCAATCTTTATATTTGATGACGTCATCACTGAAAAGCAGGAAAAGATAGCATCCTTTTACAGTATGGGTAGACATCGAAATGTCGACTCTGTATATCTAGCGCAGTCCTATGCTAAAGTTCCAAAACATTTAATTCGCGATAATACAAACATGATAATACTCTTCAGGCAAGACAATTTAAACTTAAAGCACATTTACGAAGATTATGTAAATACCGACATGACCTACAATGAATTTAAAGATCTATGTAAGAACGTTTGGGAGAGCTCTACAGAAGGAAGACCCTTTGTTGTGATAGTTCCTGAATTTCACATGAATGAGGGACGATATAGGAATGGTTTTGATGTATATATTAAGCTCGACAAAAAAGAAAATGATCATTCGTAGTTAACCATGAGCATCGACAGGTTCGGTTCTCAGAGAACTGGTCCAGTTAGAAGAGTGTTTGATCGTTTTATCATAAATAGAGATGTCAAAGGAAATTATCAATTCAAGAATAAGAGATTGTGTAACGTTCACGATCCTGAAGATAATCATGATGCTTCCAATAAGAATTATGTGGATGCTCTCGAAATTAGAATGCAGGATTTCTCTCAGCAAGCTGCTAACAATGTTGAGGTTATGGCCAAGACCCTGTTCGATGAATTGATTTCAAGATATATCCTCAAGAGAGATAAGGAAAATAACATTGTGATTGATAAAGTTAGATTGATGGTATTGCTAGATCCTGTTCACGATAACGATGTTGTGAATAAAAAGTTCATCACTGGATATGTCAATTCACGCACGCAGACGAGAGATGGTAATGGTAACATTATATTCGACAATAAGAGAATCACTGATATAGCAGATCCTCTCGGAGATACAGATGCTGTAAATAAAAGATATGCTAGAGCTATGATCATTAGGAAATCGAACGAGACGCGACAGCAGTTAAATAGGTACTTACCAAAGGAAATCGAGATGCAAATAGGTAAAAAGCTGCTAGACATCACAGCAAATCTGAATAAAACTACGAGTAAAGTGGATACTCTAACAACCTCTACAAAAGACAGAGTGGATTCTGTAATGGACTCCATTAAACAAGTTACCGCAGAGCTTGATAGAGAAAAAACAAATCTTCAGAATCTTTGCAATCAGAAAATTAGCAATTTAGAAAAGTTAGCGATGAAGCGAGTTTCAGATTTAGAGGCTACAGTCGGACAGTTAAAGACAGAGGTTTTGAATACTCTCAAAACTGATTCATGCAATGATAAACTTAAGAAAGTGGAGGAAAATGTAAATATGATGATGGACGCTTACAAAACTAATGTGCAGCAAATGACGAGTCTAGAAGAATCAACCAGAAGCCTGTACGCTAATACGGCAATCTTTGCTGAAGCGTTCAAGTCACATACACAGGAACATAAGAAAGAAACCGAGCAACTGAGAACTTCGATAGAGATGTTAGCTAAGGCTATCGATACGATGAGAACTCAAGGTGGACGCAGACTATAAATTGAATGTAATCGTCTATTTTCACGTCATTTGTAAGATGGATAGTGAAAGCATAAGACTTAAAGAGTCTGTAGCCGAGCATACCAGGGCTGTAAAAGAAAAACTGAGAGCTCTAAAAGGCCTCAGGTTTGAGACTCAGCATATCATGTCCGAAGCTTTGAAGCCTGTAACCGCTCCCCTCAAGGATATTTTGGACAGTCAACGAGGGTTGGCTGTGGAAACAGTCAAGAATGAAGATGATGATTCTACAAGTATTTCTACTTTCCTTCAACACGTTCGCTCAAAAGACAAGGACCGCATTGATACATTGTACGGGGTGAGATATCAGGATGGAAGTTATATGCTTGGAAATAAAGATATTCATTTTATAAATAATCAAATATTGATAGGTGATGAAACGTATGAGTCTACAGACGGTTTGACGGAGCTCATCTTTAAGCGAACGCCTCTGATTTCTGCATACACCAGTGAAGACTTGGAGACGTACGCTAAGATTATGAAAAGTACTTTTCTTCATAGATCTGGTTACACCAGACACGGTCGTTTGAAATCTGGTAAATCGTATAAATACAAGAATATAATACGCGCATTGCTCAATACACATTCAGGTCTAGGACTGACATGGAAGGAGCATAAGTCTGATAAGGAGGTTGACTACGTTTTTTGGAGAAACCCTAACACATTAGTGAATAGGCTGAGGTTACTTATTGCTTCGAGGGACGCTGGTAATAATAGTCACACTCAAGAGATTGAGGAAATTATCAGGGAGTTGAAAGCATCTAAAGTTATAGCATGACAGCCAAACAGAATATCGCCAGAGAGCTTCACGGGTCGGCGAGGAGGAACTATTTACGACGCAAAATTATCAGCAAAGGTATGAACGATTTATTACAAATTGATTTGATTGAAATGATACCATATGCAAGAGTGAACAAAAATTTCAAATACATTCTGATCGCAGTCAACTTTTACTCTAAAATGGCATATGCAAAACCCTTAAAGGATAAGAGCGGAGTTAATGTTGCAAAGGCAATGGAGGATATATTACAAGAAATGGATGTCCCTCCCCGGAATATTCAAAGTGACAACGGGAAAGAATTTTATAACACATTCTTTAAACGGCTAATGTTTAAGTATAATATTAACCACTACAGCACCTATACCAATGTGAAGGCTGCGGCTGTTGAATGTTTAATTCGATCCTTGAAGAATATGATGTACCGAGAGTTTTTAGTCCAAGGCTCATACAAGTGGCTAGATCTTTTACCTAGAACCCTTGTAAAGTACAATGATACTTTTCATTCAACTATCCGCATGAAACCTAATGAAGTGAAAAACAACGATCTTCTTCTGACTGTGTATAATTATAATCAAGAACGAAGAGAGAAGAAGGCTTCAAGGAAGTTTAGTGTTGGTGATTATGTCAGGATATCTAAACATAAAGGACATTTTGAAAAGGGTTATGAATCTAACTGGAGCGTTGAAATCTTCAAAGTATTTCGTGTGAACCGTACCAAGCCTACAACATACATACTAAAGGATAGGAATGGTGAAATCATAAAAGGTGGCTTTTATGGACATGAACTAAAAAAGACTAACTATCCTAATACATATTTAGTAGAAAAGGTTATACGTAAACGTGGAAACAAAGTTCTTGTAAAGTGGTATGGTTTTCCAGATACTCAATGGATTGATATAAAGGACTTGGTGTAATATGTGAAGAATTAATAAAGACTAAAGTTTTATGATTGTAAAATCATGAGTATTTTTATTTTAAAAAAGCATTCATATTTTTCTTTCTTTTTTGAGGGAAAAGTGTTACATAAAAAACCCTCACACATTTGATATCTATTTTACACAATATATACATTATTTAAAAGTTTAGGCACTAGCAATCACCGGGTCTAAGGGAATAATGGCCCCACGCTACAGTCTTATAGCTTCCTTCCATCAACTTCCTCTTATCGTCACCCCCCTTCAAAGCCAATTTGTTTGTTTCAATTGTTGTAATTTTGTGGTGTTTACTCCGAAATGTTTTTTGTACCGAATAAATGTTTAGGCTATGGTCTTTTAAACATTCAAAATAATGACCGAAATCGATTTTTTCCATGCCTGTCCTGGTGATGCCCTTAGCTTTCTTAATTGTCTGCCCTCCGTATCTGTATGCGTATAACTTTGCTCTTATACCGACATACTCCTCCATAACTAAGCCGCCCAACTCATCCTTGAACAACCCAATCTTTTTCCTATTGGCTTGCTTAATGCCATATGCATTATCCTTTTCGAAGTTTGAAGTGTCGAAATATTGGGGGTTCTCCCTGATGAAATCATAGATATCAGAACTCGTTTCAAAAATGAATGAGTCTGTATCCATGTAATTCAGTAGCAAGTCTTTTAAATTTGGTTTCATGATATTGTAAAAGAAGTCGTACATGATAAATTTTGAAATGTCCAAAATTGCGTGTCCTATGTAGATTGGCTTGTTCATATGCACTTCCTCTCTACCCAGTTCGATTCCTACAAGATTTTCCTCAAAAATTATGTTGCGTAGGTAAGTGCTGCGTGCTATCAACTTCTTTGCCTGTTCCCAGGTTCCAACTATTTTGAAATCACTGTATTTTCGTACATTTTCTATAAATTTCCCATATACGGCGTTATTCATCTTTTTCCATAAGTTTTGTCCGAATTTTGACTTTTCCTGAATTCTTTTCTCAGTGTTCACGTCGATATATGTCTTCAACCAGTTAGACTGGTCGTAGGATACCACTCTGTGAATATGTCTCACAGTTAGACCTTGTTCAATACACTGCTGCATCACCCTGTAGTGCAAGACATATTTGCTTTTCTGTTCTAATGTCGCAAGCAGTTTCTTGTATTGGCCATTCGGTGGTATCGCACTCTGTGGGCAGAAAGGAAGCTCGTTGTGGGCGTCGTGGATATGATCGGGGTATTCGATATCAACCTCTAGCACATAACCAGTCTCTGAGTCTTCTTTGATTTCAGCAAAGTTTATACTATCAATTTCTTCTCTGGTGAGCCATCTCAGATTCTTGTACGGGAGGGCAGACCCCATAGAAGCTCCATATAAGTTATTTATGTCCCAATAGGACAGGTGTTTAACAGGAGCATGCTGATCAAAGTTGGACATGTACCTGTGGTTAGCTTTGGTATAGCCCTTCACCACTGTGCACAGTCCGCCTCTAATTCCCGACTCGAAAAATTCCAGCATGCTCTTGTCGGATATTAAGGAAAGTTTCGCCTTTGTTATCTTCAACATAGCGTCAAAGGCGAGTCCTGGTAATGTATAAAACCATGCTGGGTCAAGTTTATACATTCCCAGGATGAGATCTCGAAACTTTTCGAAAATATCCGCCAAGAGCAGTATATCTGTTTTCAGGTATAGATCGCTGTATTCTCCGAGATTCTGGATATTAAAGGTATCCCAGACTTTTTCAGCATGCCTGTATTCCTCGTCTGTGATGTGGCTGTCAGTAAGAGTGCTGTAGAAGGCTTCCTTCGGTGGTAGAGAAGTTTCTTTGAGTATGTCTAGGCTTGAAACATAATCATACGGGAATATTCCCTTGCTCTTCGCCAGCTTAAAATGCTCCTCAACAGGATATTCTGCCCTTGTTATTTTAAAGTCACTTTCCTCCAGCATGTCAGCCAGACTGGCCAGCTTGTCGTCAAGAAACTTAAAGCTGTCCAGAAACCTGAAGCTGATGTTCCTGTACCGTTTGCTAAACGCTATATACCTTTCACCACTTTGAGCGATGCACGATATGGGCTTATTATCATATGCCAGACGTCTTATCAAGAAGTGGCTGTCATAATTAGATAGGCAATGAAAAAAGATCGGTATGAAATCAGGGACCTTTCTATTCAAATTACATCTATTATGAGCAGCTCCCAGATATTCCCCTGTCACATGATCGTGATCCCTCACACGCAAATCGCTCACGGTGAAAGCAGCAAGGCATATATGACACTCAGAGACATTGTCAAAATTCTGTTGCTCTTCAAGGGTTAAATCCATGGGTTTAGGATTGGAATACACATCGATGACGTCATCAGCAATTGATTTTAATTGCTTGATAAAGTCATCGACGGCATTCGGTCCTCTAAAGAGGAAGAATTTTGACATGGCCTCGTCATGCCTACATACCACCTTCAAGGCAATAGACATTGCTTCATGCTCTTGAATGGCTCGGGTCCAACTCGAGCTGCTTGAGGGCTCGCAAGAGTGAACCTTCGCCAGAACAGATTCAATGTCTGCGTATATAACAAATGGTACAGGAACGCTCTTGGAGAATGCTTTAAATTCAAGGTATTCATCCTGTTGGGGCATTTTAAGCAGTTGGCATTTCCCGCATCTTAACCTATGTGCTTCCAGAGCCTTTTCATTGGTGCATCTCTTGAGGCATGCCTCACATGTCCATATTCTATGCTGGTGTTTCGTTGTCTGACTCCTTACTAGTCTGGACAGGTCTTTAATGAGGCAATAGTGTGACTTATCATCCTCTTCAATATATAGCAGGTTTACATGGTGCTGCTTCTTTTCAGCTGTTTGGTATAGGGGAATAATGTTGTCATTCTCCTCTATACCGAACAGTGAAATGGATACTCCATTATTCTGATTTTCAAAGCATTCAATTTGATGTAAGGGTACCGGAAATTCGATACCTTCATAATTGAATGCTTTGAAAAGCAGTTCCTCAGGGTATTTTGTGGTTCTCTGACCGTCGCGTTTAACAGGGTATTTAGAGGCAAGCATGCACCATGCGAAGCAGAAGTTGTCTTCATTCTTTATGTTTATAACAGCATACTTATGCCTAATTTTCTGAGGTAGTTCAATGTATGAACCAGCGTGTAAAGGATCGTAGTGTGTAAATCCCATCACCAGGCGAAGTATCTTTGACAAGGACTTTGACGATGCTCCCCCCTCAAATGTAGAAATGTTTTCCAAAATATCCCCCGCAATTGAAGAGAAGATCTGATTGAGGTCGCTTGATGGAAGAATCAGTACTGGCTTAGAATTAAAGCCAGTGGAAAGACACTTCTCTTCATCAGGTTTCTGGATTAAATATTCAAGTTCCATGGAACAATGCATCTTTAATCCACTCCTGCTTTTCTGTAAAACGTTTTCCGCTTCTTTAATAATAAGCTCCTTGCACTCATCTAAAAAGACTCTGGGCTCGAGTATTTCTAATGTATTTTCTATTCTACTATTAAAAATACGTCCCTTGAATGCCGATTGGATGGTATTGCACTCTAGACCCTGGCAATTGCTAGCACTAACCTTGACTTTTTTTATTGTAGGCTGTTCCCTCCCATTCGATGTCGGTCCTCTCTTTCTATTAACTACATCATTGGATGATGATGAGGAGGTTGACGGTGCAGCGGCTTCATCGCTTGCGTCTGAGGAGGTCGATGGTGCAGAGGTTTCATTGGCTGCGACTGAGGAGGTCGATGGTTCACCTTGTATAACTTCCTCTAGAGTGTCGAGCGATGAGGAGGCTAACTGTGCAGTGGTCGAGTCTTCACCAATCTCCGGCGATGCTGACCCGTGTTGCCAGGTCCATAGGCTGGCTTCCAGCGTCACCCAGATCATTTCCTGGAATAATAATATTAATAATAATAATAATAATAATAATAATAATATACAATGTGTAAAGAACTTCATAAAATGTTGAAGGATTCTTACCATTCGACTGTTGCTGCACACATATGTCAGACCCCCATCCCTGCTGATTTTGTATAGGGAAGGCTGATGGTACAGCGCTCGCATGTTGAGCGATACCGCACCCGAAATAAAGTCCACTTCCTGGAAATAATAATATTAATAATAATAATGATAACAGTATAGAATGTGTAAAAGAACTTCATAAAATATTGAAGGGTTCTTACCATCCAGTGGTTGCTGCATGTACGGGGCAGGGCCCCACCCCTGCTGATTTGATGCAGGGGAAGCTTGTGGTGCAGAGGGGGCGTGATGAACAAACCCGCCTCCGAAATAAAGTCCACTTCCTGGAAATAATAATAATAATAATAATAATAATAATAATAATAATAATAATAATATAGAATGTGTAAAAGAACTTCATAAAATGTTGAAAAATATTCTTACCTGTCGGTGGTTGCTGCATGTAGGGAGCAGGGGCCCAACCCTGCTGATTTGGCCCCATGACGGCTTGGAAGCCCTGTGGCACCTGTGCAGCGTACGATGGTTGACTCATCCCAAAATAAAGTCCATTCCCTGAAAATAATAATAATGATAATATTAATAATGATAATAATATAGAATTTGTAAAGCAAGAAGTTCATAAAATATTGAAAAACTCTTACCGTTCGGTGCTTGCTGTATGTATGGGGCAGAGCCCCACCCCTGCTGATTTGGTACCAGGAAGGTCTGGAAGCCTGGGGGTGGCGGTGCAGCGATCGCGAAGCGTTGTGGTGCAGGTGCAACGGTTGCGAGGCCTGGAGGTGCCGGTGCAGCGGTTGCATGTTGAGCGATGCCGCCCCCGAAATAAAGTCCAGTTCCTGGAAAAAATAAATAATATTAATAATAATATTAATAGTATAGCATGTTTAAGTACAGAGTTCTAAAGAATCTATACGCTATACGTGAAAAATAGATGTTTTAAACACAGGCGTGAAAATACACGGTATTCTGGGAGACTGAAAGAGTTATGTGACTGCATATGCGGTGAGAAACTCCCCTTAAATATATCCTTTTCTCCTTATACAATCCAGAACTCTAGGCTGTCGTAGGTAGGTCTTTGTATGCTAGAATCGCCCTTGTATACCTGCTGTTAAATAATTTTTAGTTACAATTGCTCAAACACAGGTCTGTAAATTCTTACCATTCGAATGTTGCTGTATGTACGGGCCAGAGTCCCATCCATGATGATTAGGCACCAGGAAGGTTTGGAAGCCTGCTGGTGCCGTTGCAGTGGTCGATGGATGACAGACTCCGAAATAAAGTTCGCTTCCTGGAAATAATAATAATAATAATAATAATAATAATAATAATAATAATAATAATAATAATAATAATAAAGAATATGAACAAGAAGATAATATGAATTGTTACATTAATTTTTTTAAACTCTGAAGAATGCTTACCATTCGGTTGTTCGGGTGCCTGAATCATGGCTGTATTTGAGGAACAATCCTGCTGGAGCTGGATGTATGCCTCAGCCACGTTAGCAGAACTGAATGCTGAAAACGTAATTAATTTACGCGTTAGATTTTTATTTATTTATTTATTTACTTATTTTTTTAAGAGAAGTTATATTATTAAGTTAATTTACTTTATTGCGCATTGCTTATACAGGGAAATGTCGATGTATTTTTAAACACCTGAGAAATTTCTATGACAAAATAAAGCATTTGTATTATTCGACACACTCATGGAAAATATCTCTTTTTAACGTGATGGAAACAGGCTGGAAGTTTTTTACTAAATTAATTGCACAAGAGGAATGAAACATTAACTGATGAATGTTCGATCAATGCATGCAAACATGAAGTCCCCGGATCGAATACCGCCGCTTACCCTCGGAAGAATATTTATACAGAACATTCTTTATTCGAATCGTAGAGTAAACAAGTAATTGTATTTTGTCTAGAAAGGGATATAATTCACTCTGTGAAATCCTGTATTTAAATATCTGGAATAATAATTACTCAACAAGACGAATACTTAACTAAATTGTTCAATGTAGAATAAGTTTGCCTAAAATGAAGACTTAACTGATGAATGTTCGATCAATGCATGGAAACATGAAGTCCCAGGATCGATTACCACCGGTTACCCTCGGAAGAATATTTATACAGAACATTCTTTATTCGAATCGTAGGGTAATCAAGTAATTGTATTTTGTCTAGAAAGGAATATAATTCACTCTGTGAAACCCTGTATTTAAATATCTGGAATAATAATTTCTCAACAAGATGAATACTTAACTAAATTATTCGCATTTTTTGAGAATTCGCGCAGTTAGCTATTAAATGTAGAATAAGCTTGTCTAAAATGAATACTTAACTAAACTGTTCACATTTCAGAAAAAATTCAACTGTCTAGCTATTAACTTTTAGAATACTCAGTTATTTACAAATAAAAGGGCCGTCATTAAAAACAAGAACGCAAATATAAGTTAAATGTACTAAGTAATAAGTTAACTTTTTAATGAAGATGAATTGGTGATACAACTTACCAGACATGATGTTCGATGTAATTTCCACGTTGAAAGAATAAAGCTTGCAGAGTGCTTAGATCGCAGTGTTCTTACGATACTGTGAAAATCATTGGAGAAGCTGTTGCTTTTATATAATTTCCCCCGCTAAAGCTGAAGCGTTGAGAGTTTGTAGAGCACTTAGGAAAACAATTACTGGCATTGTTCGCTAATGAGGTGAAAGCGTCTAAAGATGTCAGCTAATAGAGGTCACCGTTACCATCAGACAGAAGTAGGTTACGGGTTTTTTCATTACATGCCGGGCTCTTGTTCGCTAATGGAGTGAAAGCGTCTAACGGGTCAGCTAATGTGTGTCACCGTTACCTCCAGACGGAAGTATGTCGTTGATCGCTAATGTATGTAAACAGATCCGGAATGTAAACTTAAAAGCCTATTAATGTGTTGAAAGCGTCTAACATGTTCAGCTAATGGACAAGCGCTTTCCCCCAGATAGAAGAAGGCTGCAGTGTTTCATTACATGACAGACTGTTACCGTGAGCAGACTACTTATACTCACGCTCCAGTAAACAATTCATTAATCAAAAAACTTAATTGCTCGAGGATGCAATCTGCAGACCTTAGTAATCATAAAAAAAAAATGTTTGACGAACATTACCTAATTAATTTGCCGAGGGGCGGCAGGACTCGAGAAAACAATTCCCTCAAGTCATGACGCCACAGTAGAACGCATGGGAGAGGGGGTAGGACCTGTTAGCACAGACACTGTCGGCATTAGGTGAGCACACAAAGCGAGAGGGGGCGGGGCCTAACGACACGAGACCTGGCGGCATGTAAGCCCTCAAAGGGAGGGGGCGGGGCTTGTCGGCGTAGAACAAAGAACTTTATCGCTTGTCGGCATCTCTCTACTGCGCTCAAGTCGCCATTATATCTCTACTATTGTGAACGACTTTTGCATAACTGGTAAACCATAAGAGATAGACAAAATTTTACTACACAAAAAATGTAGATCGCGTTAAAATACACAACTTAAGTCATATACATTTCTTTTGTTGAGTGAACCGTTTTCGAGATATTGCTTGTTATTTCCTTAAATTTTCCAATACTTATACTTTTTCTCAAATTCGTTATTCATTTTTTTTTGTCCTGGACATGCAAAGAGAATGGAATGCGCCACATAGCAACCAGCGTTAAAATATTTGACTATCGCTCAAAGCCTACCATATTCCCCTTGCATCTACAAGAAAATTACCAATAAGATTGACATCTGGATATCTCGCTTAACATGAAGCATATGGAGAATAAGCGTTTGTAAAAATAGTTTGTACAAGAGTAGAGAAAGTCATGTGAGTGTAACACATCAGATTTTTTTAGTATATTTTCGTGTAGCGCTTAACGTTTACCACTGGTAATGTATATATAACTATATAAATGTCGTTCCGAATGAAGAGGACTTTACGAGCTATTCCCAGAAAATTCAAGATATATATTTTATTTGTTACGTAAATGTCTTGAAAATATGGCGTTTTAATCAAAATCTTTAGACCTATTTTTTCAGAAAATAAACATTTTCGAAAATGTTTCTTGCAAAGGTAGTTTGTGATAGGGAGGTTTTCCTCAAAATCTTCGTGTCGCATCTTTTGAATGTACTGTACTTAAACTCCAAGTTTGATATTCATCCGATATTTCGTTTTTGAGTTTTGCTTTACACACACACACAACCACAACCACACACACACACACACACACACACACAAGGACGTTTTTTTAAAAATATACTTTTTTGGATTGAGGGGGCCTCAAAGCATGTATTCATGAAATCTCGATATCGAATTTTTGAGTGGAATGCAATACCATCTATACCCATTGTGTACATGGAACAGGAAGCAATACGTGTTGCGGTCATCTGGCTTTCTCTACTTGCCCTTTTATAAACTAATCTCATCAAATTGTATTCTTTATTTGCTTTTACTCGAGATAAACTTTCATTAGACATATACACATTCGTTGCAGGTATAAGAAGCATACAGTTGGTAAACGGATAGTCAGAATTTTTAAAAACTGTGTCGCTAAGTGATGGCTTTGAAATTTCGCGCTCTTTGCGTTACCACGACAAAAAACTAATATTGATTTTCCTTTTGAGAAAGGTATGAGTATTGAAAATTTAAACGAGTAATAAAAAAAATCTGATGTGTTACACTCACATGACTTTCTCTACTCTTGTACAAACTATTTTTACAAACTCTTATTCTTCATCTATTTCATATTAATCGAGATAAATATTTATAGAAACGATCTTTTGACATGCAAAGAGAATTACATTTTACACATAGCGACCAGTTATAAAAATATTTGACTATCGCTTAAGGCGTACTATGTTCCCCTTTGCAAGGGCAATATATAAATACAGTAGCCTTTAAGCATAGACATATCTCTTAATAGCTGGTTGCTATGTGCAGCACCATTCTCTTTGCCACAGATTAATACTCTTTGCATATTCAAGACAAAAAAAATGAATAACGAATTCCCATTTGAGAAAATAAGTATTGAAAAATTTAAGGGAATAACAAGCAATATCTCGAAAATGGTTCACTCAACAAAAAAAAGAATGTATATGACATAAATTGTGTATTTTAATGCGATCTACATTTTTTGTGTAGTAAACTTTTGTCTATCTCTTATGCTTTACCAATTATGCAAAAGTCGTTCACAATGAAGAATACTTTTGGAGACATTCCCAGAAAATTCAAGATATACATTTTATTTGTCATGAAAATATCTTAAACATGTGATAGTTTAATCAGAATCATTAGAGCCATTTTTGAGAAAATTAAAATTTTCGATAAATGTTCCATATAAAGGGTAATCTGGGGTGGGGAGATTTTCTTGAAAACCTTCGTGTCGCATCTCTGGAAGATACTGAACCTAAATACTAACTTTGGTGTTTATCCGACTGTTCGTTTCTGAGTTATGCTGCTCACAGACACACACACACACACACACACACACACACACACACACACACACACACACACACAGAGTCTACCGTTTATACAGAAGTCATTTAGAATAAAGAGGACTTCACAGGCTATTCTCAGAAAATTCAAGATATACATTTTATTTGTCATGAAAATATCAAATGTTGGAGCGACTTTTTATAAAATACAACATAACGAAACATTTTCCACGTAAAGGGTAGCTTGGAGTTGGGGAAATTGCCTTGGAAATCTTGTGGAGCATCTGTGGAAGATGCTGAACTTGAACACCAAGTTTGATACTTAACTCAGTTTTCCTTTTTGAGTTTGCTATTCACACACGCGCGCGCGCACGTAGTTTTATCTAAAAATGCTTTCCTTGGTGGACCTCAATACATATAATTATTTTCTGTGAAATGTGGACATCGATTTTTCGGGTGCAATGCAATATTTCTTCTATTTAGTTTTAAGTACCTAGAAGAGAAAGTAAAAGGCTGATGCGCAACACTTACGAGCTAATTATGCATAAAATAGTACATTATGATACAAAGGGTAAAAGTAGAGTTTTATTTTGCGAGTAGGAATGCTTGCGAGCCTTCGTTTCGCAATCCAACGAGCCAAATAAAACAACTTTTAACACGTGTGGCATATACTATTCTTTAGACAGCACTTGAATTTGTAAAATATCAATAATATTATATTGCTTCCTGAAAATAATAGATCAGTTTAGAAGGCGTTCTTGAAGCAAGAGAAATGACTTTAAAAAAGCGAGATGTCAGAAGTTTTGATGTTTTGTTGATTAGCAAGCAGCATTTTCAGGAAATTATTTTCACTGTGTTGCCTTACACCAATGAAGTGATTAAATGCTATATTATATTGCTTTTTGGGTTTTGTGGGTAAGCCCTTTGTCGCGGTAACTTTCGTGTTATCTTATTTGCTGAGCGCCTGTTATTGTATTACTAGTTTGAATTTTGGGTTCTTTGTCCTCCGGCTAGCTATTATCACTCAGTCGAGCAAATCTCTTGAACAGAGTGTGTAAACGGAAAGGAGTTGTTACTAAAGATAACACTGATAAAAGAATTTGTTTTTACACTTTTCTTGCCGTCACATTTTATTGATTTCACATATTTGCTCTTGATACACGCCCGACTGAAACTGTTATATTTTAGAAGTTAAGTATTGTGATTATTTGCCGCACATTATTAATTCGAGTATTTCACATTTTTGTAACTACTTGTACGACGCGAGAGATTCTGTAGAATTGCGCGACGTGTAACCCGCGGATGATTCTGTGGAACTGTGGGACGTGTAACGCGTGAATGATTCTCTTAAACTGGGCGATACCCGTCTCTGGCTCGGAATTTATACTCCCTCACCCCGATATGCCTAAAGATTATAATCGAGCTGCTATTGGGTAATAAAGCGCGCCAACATTAGCGTCTATTTTTATATCCAATCAAAATTACGAACACATATGCTCTAAGGAAGATATTCCCTCCATTTCTAAAGAAAAGCGCGCTACTCTGACGTCATTTGCTTGTCTCTTCTAATTGAATAAACAACTCACCCCCTCGCTACATTGTTAATCGCTCCTATTATCAGTTTCAGTAAGGCCGTGTAAACTTATTTCCTAACAATGCTTATAATTAACAAACATCTCAAATCATTGTCATACAATAATGCTAATTTACACTACAATCACTCTGGCATTCACAGTGTTGTGATATAAAATACTGCGTCAACTTCTAGTGTTATTCTTTTATCTGGCTCTTTCATTGCCGTTTCTTCTGAATTTATAATTTCCACAATTTAATCTTTATGCAGGTTATAATAGATAATAGAATAAGGTTTTAGATTAAAGAAAGCAGAAAGCTGCCAATATAACGCATATGTTAACTCTACAGCGGCAAATAAGTGCATAAATTGAAGAATAACGATTTGTAATTGTAAACAGATAATGCGAACGCCATGAGAAATTAATCATGTAAAAAGACATAATGAAAAGTAAAACCTAATCAAACCAAGGGAGTGTTTAAACTTGTGCAAATACAAAGGGTAATTGCCATGTGATTGGACGTAAAACCAAAGTAGGTCTCATGAAGATTATGCACTAGTGCGATTATAATTTAAAGCGTTTGACTGCTGTGCACTGTGTTAGAAGTTGTACTTTTAGGCCATACTGTCTAAAAAATTAGTTTATCCATGGTACGTTATTCGAATAAAGGTTTGCGTAGAAAATCTTTCAAATTAAGCAATATGGAATTAATCACATATATACAGAGTTTGATTACGTATATCATAATTCGCAGTTGCGAGCCTATGCAGTGCAAAAAAAAAAAATAATTCCAAACTTTCAGTCAGATAACGCACCTGGAAAAATGTAAACGCACGATATGGAATATTTTGGAAACAGCTAGCGTTCGAAAAAATACTGAACACAATTTTATTTATAATGAGATATTCATTTTCCGAAAAGTAAGATTTTTTTCTATATCTAATGACTTCGTAGTTACACAAAAGTTTACAGAATCCAATCAGAGTTAACAGCGTTTTACAGAAAATTCAAAACATGTGTTATTTTTTTGTGTAGATATCTGATATTTTAATCAAGGTTTTTTTTCAGGGGAAAATAGTATTATTTTCTACGAAATCTCCATACTGAATTTTTGGGGTGAATTACGTACTTCGTGTAGCTACCGCATGTAAACGAGAAAGAAAGTAAAAATGTGGAGCTGATTAAAAAGTACAGTTGTGTCGAAGAACACCATTTTGTAGCATTAGCTGTTGCAAAATGCTGGTTATATATTTATATTTTTCCAAGCTGAAGCTCACGTTGGCGCATCATCTGATGGGATATGTTTGCTAATGTGCGTTTTTTTTTTCCAGTACGAGTTCATTAGTAAGAGGAATTGACATGTCATATCAACTTTGGAATCTTTTTCCCGCATATTGCATATAACCAAGCCCGTGTTGTCTGTTAATTTAACACCAGTTCTACCCCAAGCGTTATAGTGATTAATATAAAGTGTGTTTATGTTCTCTACCACGTACTTGGTAGGTAGAGAAGGTACTGCATCCACCCAAAAATTCGATACCGAGATTTCACCTGAAATACATGTTTTGAGGCACTTGAATAAAAACGAAACCTTTTTGAAGTGTGTGTGAGTGTAAACAGCATAACAAAAATGAAACGTCGTATAAATACCAAACATGCTATATAAATTCAGTATCATCCAAAGTGCGACACGAAGATTTTCAAGAAAATCCCCCGTCCCAACTACGCTCTACATGGAACATTTTTCGAAATTTTTTATTTTCTCAAAACTTACTATATATTAACACTTGCATATTAACACTTACGTATATCTTGAATTTTTTGGGAATAGCCTGTGAAGTCCTCTTCATTCGGAAGGAATTTTATATAATCTTATATAACTGGTAAACGTTAAGCGATAGAAAAAAATGTAGATTTGTTTAAAACACTATTTATTTTTGTGGCATAATCCATTTCCAATATATCCGCTATTGATGTTTCGAATTGTTCAATACTCCTGTAATTCTTTTAAAGTCCTATCGACATTCGGTTGTTTCTCGCAACGTCATGGAAAGAGTATGGACTTTTAAGGCCAGTATATAGTTCTTAAACATTTCACTATCACTGTTCTCTTTGTATGTACCTATAACGAAATGTGTAGTTAAACTATTTATGCCGTTTTATCTCGATTAAAATAAAGCAGATAGACAAATAAGATTCCGTAAGAATGAATTGTAATACCAACTAATAAACGATAGAGGGTACAGAAAGTTATGTGAGTTTCACACATCCGTTTTTTATGAATAGTACAATATGTGGTTGACACAGTCCCAGAAGGACCCGACCTGATGTATAGGTAGTCGTTGTTGTTTCAAACAAATGACTGTGGTAGAAAGTACCAACCGTATAAAGCCTAAGTCTGAAGTTTGATGATGCTACGTCATTTAGTAATTGTTTGGCAGCCATCAATAGTGAACGCTCTCAGTGAATTTGTAAACATGGATAAAACTGGCCATCGTTATGTGAGACAATATTTTCATTTGAAAGGTCTCAGTCCAACTAATATTAAAGCTGAGCTAGATTCTACTCTGGGGGAGTCTGCTCCTTCTTTTACAAGAGTAAAATATTGGGTGGCTGAGTTTAAGCGAGATCGTACGAGCTGCCAAGACGAACATCGCAGTGGTCGACCAAATGAGGTGGCCACGCCAGAAATTGTGAGGAAAATCCACAAAATGGTATTGGATGACCGTCGACTGAGTGCGCGAGCTAACAGACTTTGTAGGCATTTCAAAAAGTGCTGTACATCGCATACTGGCTGAAAATTTAGACAGAAAGTTGTGCGCAAGATGGGTGCCGCGTTCACTCACAATGGAACAATAGCAACGTCGTGAGGATGTTTCAGTCGAATGTTTGGCGATGTTTTGCTGCAACAAAGCCGAGTTTTTGTGTCGATTCATAACCATGGATGAAACATGGGTCCATCACTTCACACCTGACACGAAGGAACATCAAAACAGTGGATTGAAAGGGGAGAATCGACTCCAAAGGAGGTGAGACAGTTCCATTTGCAGGCAAGGTCATGGCGTCAGTTTTTTTGGAATATGTGTGGAATAATTTTCATTGATTATCTTCAAAAACGAAAAGCAATCAATGGCGAGTATTATGCAAACATATTGCAGCATTTGAATGACGAAATCATACAAAAACAGCCGCATTTAGTGAAAAAGAAATTTTTGTTTCATCAAGACAGTACACCAGTTCACACATCCATTATTGCCATGGCCAAAATCAATGAGTTAAATTTCGAATTGTTTCCTCATGCACCCTGTTCGCCAGATTTAGCCCCTTCTGATTATTTTCTATTTCCAAAGTTGAAGAAATGACTTGGTGCTGAGATTTGCCAACAATGAAGAGGTGGAATTTGCAGTTGATGGCTATTTTGCAGAACTCGAGATTCTTAGTATAAACAGGGTATCGAAGCTATTGAACTTCAACCTTTGGGAAAAATGTATCGAGCAGAAAGGAGACTATGTAGAGAAATAAAGATGTTTGTTCCCAAAATTTTTGTGTTTTCTTTGTTAGGTGGGTTACTTCTGGGACAGCCCTTGTAGTTGGAATTGGTAATGGATATACTAGAAAGTGGTGAGTGTGGGACACATACGATTTTGTTTGTTACTTTCTCTGCCACCAGCCTGTTCTAGGTAAGCGTAAGTAAGGAGCTACTGTATTCCACCCAAAAGTTTTACATCGAGATTTCACTGGTAATACACATTTTGGGATCCCCTGACCCCCCCAAATAACATTTTTAGAAAAAAGATACGCTCGCATTTACGTGTATGTTAAGGACAGCATCCTCCAAGGATGCGACACGAAGATTTTCAAAACAATCTCCACCACCCCAGACTACTCTTTACATGGAAAAAATGTTAATACGTTTTTATTTTCTCAAAAATCGGCTCAAACGAATTTTATTAAAATATCATAAATTTAACATGTTCACATGAGAAACAAAATGTAGTATATTTTGAATTTCTGTGAAATTCGTTTATTTAATTGAATTTTGTATTCTTTTGTATAACATGCAAATCTTTAAAAGATAGACAATAAGTTAATGCAGGAAAAATGTAGATCTCTTAATACACAACATAATTATGTCAGATACATTATTTTCAGCGTTAATCATCTTTTAAGTGTTCCACCAAGTTTTAATTATTCCATGTTGGAAGCTTAGAAATGACCTGTCACTTACGGACATGCTTGAAGGTTTGTGATTCTTGCTTCCCTCCTACTTTCTTGGTTTCATCTTATTTAATTTGAAGCAATCCCTAGGTGAAATATATCTTAAGTAACATAACGCAGATAGAAGAATCTTTTTACATGAATAGGCATAATTTAATGGATTTAATCATAATTGTCATTCATAGAGAAAGTCACGTGAATGTATCACATCCTAAATGCATATTGCTGTGGCAACGTAGCCACCATTCTGTTGAAATCTTCAGAGCGAACATGATGGTGTTTCATGAGACACGTTCATACAAACACATGTTGCAAATTATTGCACAGGAAAGTCCCGTTTTGCAACTGCAGTCATGTATCCATAACTCAGAATGGCGTGCATTGTTGTAATGTTACTGTTGGCTTATTTGTTTGGGTAGGCGCGCAGATAGTAAACAATCGCTGCCTTCTGATGCGTAAGGTTGCAAATATTCGCGTTTCTTGTTAGCACTCGCAAGGGATGTATGTGAGCTACGCTCATCTCTAAATGTGGTCACGAATTGAATATAAATCTTATGAGTCATTTCCATGCAAAACTATATCTGACCAATAGGCATTTAATGTTTACCTGTTCGGGTATAAGTGAGGAATCTGTTTGGGGTAAAGAAACAGGTGATCGATATTGTAGGACACGAAATAAATACATCACAAAGCTCTCACGTGTTACAATCACATGTTTTCTATATTCACTCTTCTAAAAACTATTCTTACAAAAGTTTATTACTCCAGCTACTTCTTGTTAATCCAGATACATTTTCAATTCGCATGCATACATTTCGTTGAACGATAGAGTAGGCTTAAAAGCAATAGTCAGATTTTTAAAGAGCGTGTTCTTTGCATAAAAAAAAAACAAAAAAAAAAAAAAAAAAAAAAAAAACGAATGACTTCCCATTTGAGAAAAAGTATAAGTATTTGAAAATTCAAACCAATAACAAGGAATATCTCGGATGTGAATAACTGCCTCCCCCCACAAAAAAAATAATAATATAAATTGAATGCCTTAACCAGATCTATATTTTTGTGTAGTGAGATTTTGTCTATCTCTTATAGTTCACCAATTATGCAAAAGTCATTCAGAATGAGGAGGACTTCAGAGGTTATTTCCAGAAAATGCAAGCTATACATTTGTCATGAAAATATTTTAAACATACGGTATTTTAATATCGATAGAGCCGTTTTTGAAAAATAAAATTTTCGAAAATGTTTCTATAAAGGTGTAGGAGAGATTTTCTTAAAAAGTTCGTGTCGCATCCTTGGAAGATGGTGAAATGAATTTCAAGTTTGGTATTTAACCGACTTTGCGTTTTTGATGCACAGGTGCGCGTGGACCTTTTTTTTATAAAAAAATTATTTTTTTATTTTTGTTTTTTAATTCAGGGAGTTTCAAAATCTTACTTCCGGTAAAATCTTGGTGTGAACCTTCGGGTGGAATACAATACTTCCTCTACTTTCTATAGGTAACTAGTAGAGAAAGTAATAAAATAAAGTTTTCAACACTAACATCTTAGTCCCAACTTTGAAGACTAAATTAGCTGTATAGTAATATATGATCAATATAAAAGAAAACTTTAAACTAGGGTTTTGTGACGCTGTAAAAATTCTGTGTTAAATGATAAAATAACGAGTTTGAATTTACAGGTGGGAGGTAGAGATTTGCATTCTGTCCAAAATTCGATATCTAGGTTTCAACCGAAATACATGTTTTAAGGCCTACTAAAGAAGAAAAAGTATTTTTTAGAAAAACGTCCAACCGCACACGGGCGCACGTCTCAATATTTTGATTAAACGATATGTTTTAGATAATTGCATGGCAAATAATACCTTGAATTTTCTGGGAATAGTTTGTGAAATCCTCTTAATTCTAAATGAGTTTCGTATAACTTGTAAGCTTTAAGAGAGAGACAAAACTTATTATACAAAAAATTTAGTTCTCATTAAATCACACATTTTATGCCAAATAATTTTTTTCGGCATTAATCGTTTCCGAGATATTCTGTATTATTGGGTTGAATGGTCAAATTCTTCATAGCTTTTCAACTGCAAAGTCGCTATTCTTTCGCTCTTAAAATATTTGACTATCACTTAAGCCTGTTGTGTTCTCCCTATTCCAGGTTACTTACAAGCAAATGTGTAATAAAGCCACTTCTACAAACCTCGGTTATCCATAGATCTCTGCTCCCATAGGGTTGCGTTTAACTTGCAGTTGACTGCTGCATATTATCAATTCCACGTAGAATCAAGAGTTCGCCGTTGCACCCGTGTTTCCTATTCTTATTAATAGACCGGCCCATTTCCTTGCTCTGAGGACAATACGAAACTTGGCAATAGGTGCCTCTCAGTCTCGTCACAGAAGAGTTTGCACTTGAAGCGGTATCGATGTTAATACGTGGAATGCGTATTGTCTACAAACAAACCTTATACATATATGTTCAATATAAAAAAATTCTGATGTGTTACACTCACATGACTTTCTCTACACTTGTACAAACTATTTTTACAAACGCTTATTCTCCATGTGCTTCATGTTAATCAAGATGTTAATCTTATTGCTAATTTTCTTGTAGGTGCAAGGGGAATATGGTAGGCTTTAAACCATAATTTAAGGGAAAATTTAAGGGAATAACAAGCAATATCTCGAAAATTGTTCACTCAACAATAAAAATGTATAAGACATAAAGTGTGTATTTTAACGCGATCTAAATTTTTTGCGTAGTAAAATTTTGTCTATGCTTTAAACCATAATTTAAGGGAAAATTTAAGGGAATAACAAGCAATATCTCGAAAATTGTTCACTCAACAATAAAAATGTATAAGACATAAAGTGTGTATTTTAACGCGATCTACATTTTTTGCGTAGTAAAATTTTGTCTATCTCTTATGGTTTACCAGTTATGCAAAAGTCGTTCACAATGAACACTTTTGGAGACATTCCCAGAAAATTCGAGATATACATTTGATTTGTCATGAAAATATCTTAAACATATGATATTTTAATCAAAATCGTTAGAGCCATTTTTGAGAAAATTAAAATTTTCGAAAAATGTTCCATGTAAAAGGTAATCTGGGGTGGGAGGATTTTCTTGAAAACCTTCGTGTCGCATCTCTGGAAGATACTGAACCTAAATGACAAGTTTGGTATTTATCCGACTGTTCGTTTCTGAGTTATGCTGTTCAGAGACAGACACACACACAGAGAGAGGGAGAGAGAGAGAGAGAGAGAGAGAGAGAGACACACACACACACACACACACAGGACGGACATGTTTCCAAAATTTTTTTTATTCATGGGGTCTCAAAACATATATTTTCGGTGAAATCTCGGTATCGAATTTTTGGGTGGAATACAATACTTCTACTTACTATACATAGTAGAGAATAATTATTTCCTGTAGATACCGATCGTAAGAGCAAGTGATAAACATTTTGAAAAATTAATTTTTAAGTTACACTTTTCAGAGTTTAATTATATTAACGTTATAAAGCGAACATTTCTCGTGTGTGTGTGTGTGTGTGTGTGTGTGTGTGTGTGTGTGTGTGTGTGTGTGTAGGTTAGTCTCAGAAACCACTCAACCATTGTGATAATTGTTTCACCATTGAAAAACCCATTCTTTCAGACGGACATGGTTTATAAAACACCTAATTTAATTTCATAAATTACTAAAATATCAAGTAGAATATACAGAGACTTTGTACTTGAATACGAGCAGATTGAACTTATAGAACATACTTGCGAAGAAGCTTTTGACTTTAGCCATGGCGTAGAAGTAGTTGTTATTACTCTATAGTACATACATGTAAAATAAGATAAATGCCGCGGACGTTTCATTCCAAGCAATATATATCTATGTAGATGGTCACGATTTAGCCAACACATTTTAATAAACCTGAAGCAAGAAAAGTTTGTTTTATTTTGTTTGTATGTTATAATTAAGATCGTTAGCAAGATATGTCGGTCTGGGTGGCTCAGTGGATTAGTGCCCTTCTGACCCTAATGTCGCGGGTTCAAGCCCGGCCCAGACCGATGGTTTTCAAGTGTGCTTAAAAGCGACAGCCCCAGTTACAGTGTGTGTTTTCCAAAGTTGTGGCCTGGTAGTGGGGAGTCTACATATTCACCAGCTTCACCCCTATTTCGTTACATGTGTTAAATGTTGAGGTATTATGTGAAAACCATTATATTATTAAATGACTATGGAACCAAAGAGAAGATACAATGATTTAAAAGTCACCTTATGTAGTTATTCAGAAAGTATTACTTGACCATTCCGTTCGATGATTGCTCCACTTCCAAAGGTATTTAAAGGTTATGTTCATTTCTAGAACTTGGAATATTGTCCGCGAAAGTTAAAGAAGTCAAACGTTCCGCCGGTGTTTCACTTCCTTTTGCGTGAATATTGGGATTTTTTTATCCGTTATTAGTAATAGCTAGTTACCTATACGAAGTAAGCGGGAGGATTCACCATAAAAATCTTTTAGATCATTGTACAATAATGCGATAAAGAACGGGAAGAGGCAAAATGAAATTAATTAAATCTCCTTTGGAGTATAACTACTGTGAGTGACTCACGAGATTGGCTTTGTCCTTGAACTGCAAGCGTGCAGTGGACTAGGGAGCTTCTTGCCTGCGATGCAAATAGCTTATCACCAGCAGTTCAAAACATTTGTCAACAGGTGCAGTCAAAATAATGTTTCACGTGTATATGGTCATAAATATAGTGGTTTACATGTATACAGGTTTTACAGGTTTAACTATTGGAAGTACGATCATAAATGCATTGTTTGATGCAGTAATATAATGTACTACTGATGCTACTTCGCGTAATATTTATTGTTCCGGGAAAGAAAGGCTATAACTACCTTTGGAACAGGGTGTGCAACAATAGAGCGAGAGGGAAGAACAATACATCTGGCTCAGGTTCGCTTACGTCAACCACAAGGTCAGAGCTAAACTCCTGAGTCGCTAGTCTAGAATACATTAATGCGAATACTTGCTTTTAATTTTTTGCTGAGCATTGCTCGTATAAGCCTTCCATTAAGCTGTAGTTAAAGCACGTTGTGCAGTAGCACGTTTCCCAGAAAGTGAACACATTGCTGTTCCTCTCATCTGCCACAAAGCACCTCCTCGTGATTTAGAAATCCTTTTCTTGACTTCCCTGTGTGTTCTTCATGCCTATTTCGGCTGGCACTTCATAATGAAATACTTCTCCGAGAAGTTTTTCCACTCTAAATGTTATATTTGTTTACGGGTATACATAATACTTCAGCAGAATGCAACTTGATATAGTTTGTGAGTCTCTACTAAATAGCAATGCTTCGGGGCTTTATCTGAGAGAAGTTGTTAAAGGCAACGAAGAGTTTTATTCCGCGATGCTGATAACTTAGAATGGACGCTGAAAATTTTCACAAAATGGTGCAGTGTTGCAACATCCTGTATCCGGAATGCAAATGTGTTCATTTTCGTATTAAGAGCCCTCTTTCTGGGTGTCTTCACTAACCATAATATGCTAATCTCCATAACGTTCACCAGTACTAGCAGGGTTCGTCCCTCGTTCAGTCACGTGTTGCGAATGAAATATATCGGACAAACGAAACGAAAAATTGTGATTAGACTGAAAGAACATCCGAGAAATATCAAACTAAAACAATGTGACCGTTCAGCTGTAGCACATCATTTTTGGGAAGACCATCATGAGATCGACCAAGAAATCAAACTCCTAAAAAATATTAATAAACACACAGATTTGGACGATGGGAAAAAAATTCACAGCATAATGAATAAACAAAAATGTTTGAATTTCGAGATCTCTCTCATAGATGACTCGTGCAGTTTCCTTTACAACCGCTAGACCAGGTTCTCAACAAGTCCATGGCAAAAGATGGGAAAAACCAAGAGAACAGCTTAGTCGACTCAACTGCTGAAGATGGCTAGGACGCTACCTGAAACAATTCTCTATTAAGATTGACGTGAGTGAAGTTGTGTCAACACATCTATTCAAAAAAATATTACAAAAACAATTTGTATACCTACCAATAAACGATAGACAAAGTTATGTGAATGTATGACATCAGATTTTTTAACGTAGTTTTGGCTAGACAAAGTGGAGTGGATAATCAACACAAGTAGTTGCTAGAGCCCTTTAACATTCCATTGCCAACATAAACAATGTTTTCTAATCGGCGAGTTTTCGTTTACGTAATTACATATTTTCAGAGGAATGTTAATCACAAACAAGACTTATACTAGTGAATTAGGAAAACAAAGTTTCGTAATAATGGTTGTCTTCATATATTTACGCTCAGTATGTTTACAAACCTGGGGAGAAATTAGTGCCAGATATAAATTTTTAGGCTTGTCTTTCTCTCTATATAATTGCCCACTCTTCTGTTAATACTTACACAAAGGCATAAAGCTAAACCAAGTTTTTTCCCTCAGCTACCATTTTCGCTCTTTTTAGAGAACTGCAGTGAATAAATGATGTCCGTGGTATCACACTTCACAGTGCTGCCTTTTTATAGATTGTCATTGTCCCAGCTTGCACGTTGGTTCTCCTTTGTACGTCGTGTGTGGAAATAGGAACGCAAAATGTGTGTCGCTGGGGAATAATGGCTTCGGAAATCCTTTCTGTGTGGCACTTCGTGGCTTCAGAGTAGCTTTTGTTGCCTTTTTCATTAATTGACTTATCAGTCTGTTAATCGCTTCTTTGATCGCAGTTTGTTTTTTCTGTGTAAACTTGTTTATAATTAAAACCATGGTCCTATTTGAGATTGAGCAAACACAGCGATTTCTTAAGTATTGTTTAACACCCTTCCACGCTGCACATGGCACCACAGGCGGTGGACACTGATGATGATACTTGAAATTGAGAAAGGAAACCTTCCAGGCCTATGTTTAGGGTACATCTCTGTTTTTGCCAGTTATGAGGACTGAGAAAAACCTGAAAAATCCTCAGTCAGGGAGGAAAGTGAGATTTGAACAGTTGAAGCGAAGGTCTACCAAGGCAAGAGCCAAAGTTCAAGCTCCCCTCCTAACCCAGGGTCAGCGCCAGCCGAGTGGCTCTCCAACCAGAGGTCAATACCTAGAGTCTACAAAGGCACCCCGCCACTTGCGCGAGGATGGAAGTGGATACGCCACTTGCGCGCGTCATCCCGAAAAGGGCGACTACCTCGGTAGGGCCGACAGCAATCTAGCATGCCGTCTATCGGCTATCCAGGGCGGTACCGGAGGACATTGAGGCGTCTCACAACCCCGCCTGTACGGAAACCCGCACAGACGTACCCAATCTCCCATGGGGCTCGGGAACCACTGCCCCACCGAGTCCAACCCAATCCGAACAACTCCCTGCCGGGAGGGGCTCGAATGTTTGACCCAGCATACTTCTAGTAACGTCAGAAGTACCACGAGCGCTCAGGGTCCGCATCGCCCGCACCACGGCAGCTGAATGGGTCGGAACCCCCCCCCCCCTTACGGAGGAGTGATATTTGAACAGCAGACCTCCCGTTCACGAGTCGATGCCTTAACGACCGCGATCACTCGCATCGGTTAAGGCAGCGAGCGAACTTTTTCCAGCGTGCCATTTAAAGCCACGTTTATTATTTTTATGTCATTGTATGTGTGCGTTTTCTTTCAACCGCTTCGTTCGCTTCCAACTACGAACATGATTCTTTCATCTACTCTCCGTTATTCATTATTTATTTTTACCTAGGTGTGAGTTGTGCTTAGTTGCAGATAACTAAAACCGTATTGGAATGTTTAGTCGCGGTAAAGAGCTCTTACGATGGAAAGAAAGAAAAAAATATATTAATAAGCTTTCTAGCATGTGCACCAGATGACGTACTTAACCTTGAGAAAGTGTAAGTGAGTGTGCAATACTTCAAAAACGACAAACGTTGCGAAGGAAGAATTGAAAGATACTGTGTATTTTAATGAACTTGACATTCGTGCAGAAGTGCTTTGTCTATCTCTTATAATTTCCCAGTTATACAAAGTTATGCAAAATTCAGTAAGTATGAAGAGGAGTTCAAGAGCTGTTCACAGAAAATTCAATATATACATTTTATTGGTCATGCAGATATCTTAAACGTATGGTATCTTTTAGCAAAATCCTTACCGTTATTTTTGAGAAAATAAAAATAACGAAATATATTCCATATAAAGGGTAGTTTGTGTTGGAAGAATGCTGTTGAAAATCTCCACTTAGCATGCTTCACCGCGTCTGACCCATATATGAAAACTGGTATTTTCTGCACCGACACACAATGTCAAAGCAAATGACCTTGACAACTCAAGCGGGCCAAAGATTACCGCACGGCTGTTGCATTCATTACTCCGTTCCTCGCAGGACGTCATGGGCAGAGTGCAGTAATGTGGGTCACATGTGGTTACAATTGGTCTTCCGCAATTGCTCCTCGCTTCCTCATAAGACCAGACTTCTGTTTTGAAATTGTGTACGATTAACTTCTTTTACGTTGTCTTTAGTTTTCATCGACAGCTTAAAGTGTGTCCAGAAAGTTTCTCAATTTCTTTTTTCTATTTTGTTAAACGTTTACAGATAAGACCATGTGATGTGAGGTATTCCTCATCAGCGAATGCACCTTAAAGCGGGCATTTATGTTGAAAAATTCTGATAATTTCACATCATATTGCTCAAGAAATCTGAGATGTACATTCTTAGCTCCGCGGGTGATTTTCAGCATGAGAAAACGTGTTTTGCTTTATTTCTTTCTTTAAGGCTTTGCTCATTGTACAGCTTTGCTAATTAATTAGACAGTTTTACTGTGCTAACGGCGCCCTGAAAAAGGAACAAAATCTCTGATGTTACGAAGAGATGTCTCTGAAAGAAAGAAAATGAAATTATACTGAGGCTGTGTGGGTGTTAATAACGGGTTGTAGAGCAAATACTACAGTGGTTCAATTTGCTTCATTATATTAAAAAAGCCCCCATGACCATCTGGCGTGGAAGTTGTAAAGTATCTTTACTTCAGATGTTTAATATGTTTTTTATTTTTTCAGTAAGAACTTTAATGCGGCTGCTTTTAATGCTGTTATCTTTAATCTAATAGCATATTAAATTTCTATGGCATAAATAATTTTCAAGCTTGAAATGCAAAGGTGCTGAGAAGCCAGTAGAGTATCAAGTATGATAATAAGTAAACTTACTGAGGTTGTTACAGCGTATCGGCATAGCAAAATAACACTTTGCGTTTACTTGGACATTCGTCCGTTGAAGCTTGAGCAGTGCGAGTTACGAGACATCTGCCAGTACTTGGGTTTTCTGACCTTCATTGTAAAAGTAGGAAAAAAAAGATAAAGTGATTTATTTTGGAATAGTTTCGAGAATGGAACTGTTCCAAAAAGTAGCTATAGATCTAGATATACAGTTCCAAAATACTCGTAAGTCCTCCAAATTTGCACTAAGGCGATCAGTCGGGTGTTAAATGTGACACTTAAAAGAGGGTAAATCCCACTACAAATTCTTCAGTCAATCAGAGTAGGGGATGTACACTAATTATATGCGTTTTAAATTTATATATATATTTTTTTCTCTGCGGTTCTAATATAATTTTGAGTCATAACTTAAATTGACAAAAAACTATAGAAGTTACCATAACATAAATTGCAAGCGTTCAGTATAGGATCCATTTGTGACACGGCATACATCTAGCCTATAGTCTATTTATTGATACAGTGAAGTTAGCACTATTGCTGCAATAATCCTCTCCTCTTTTGGAGACGTTTTGCTAAACCTTTCACATTGACGTTGTTGGAATTGCTAGTTCTCGACTCACCCACCGCACCTATCCTATATACTCGGGCTTCCGGTGCGCTTTTCTTTATACACACGCCCTGTTGTTTGAATCTGATGTTACCTCCAACGAATGTTGTTACTATAAGAGGTATTAAGATCAGATCTTCTCCTTAACGCCCGCTGAACACAAAACGCTTTGCAAGGTAGTTAGCATTTTTTGTTTATTTCGTTTTTCTTTTTCTTCTTTTTTGTTAGTTTATTTGTTACAAAAGAAAAAAAAACAAAATTTACACATGTAGAATGTTACCTTTCCACTCATCTTATGATTCAAAATTATATTGCATATCATAGAGAAAAAACATGTTTAAAACTCCATAATAATTTGTGATTTTGTGTGTGTGCGCGCGCACGTTTGTGTGTGTGTGTGTGTGTGTGTGTGTGTGTGTGTGTGTGTTATGCGATGCACATTTGAGAGGCAATTCATTACTCGAAATGCCGTTAGCATCATAGAAATACAGGACGGTCATTAGGATTTGTTATGGATATGAACTCCTTTAACCGTTTAAGTGAGGAACAATAATATAGTAAGCGCTTAACTGGATAAGCATTGTTAACGAGCGTTACGAATTCATGCTTGCATGGTGACGATTGAGAAGAAAGGGGTAGCATCGTCTTGTCGTCCTCCGTGGTCTAGGGGTACTATGCTAGCCTCTTGTTCCCTCGATCGCGTGTCAAACCCGGTGGAGGACAATTCATTTTCGGGGATAAAAACCCTTAGTATTGTTTGCTTCGAAAGGGAAGTAAAGCCATGGTTTCGTGAAGTAGATTTACGGCACGCAAAAGAACTTCAAGCTTGATAGAGGCCTCTGAGCAAAATTAGCGATGTTTCACGCCCAATATAGAATGAGACGCTAAGGACCACAGCAGTTAAAAGAGCGTCCATAAATAAAAATCAATTTAAATTGAGTTTGTAGCATCGTCTTCCGTTAACAGGACGAATAAACATGACTATGAAAAAAATTGAATCAAGTATGTAACATGAGCCAAGAGTATCTTACTGTTACAGTTAAGCGTGAACACACGTGTGCATAGTTGACGGTTTTTGGAACCTAGTGTCTATAGGAACTGAAACGGGTTGAGGTGTTACTGAAAAATAACGATTTTTTCCCCGTCTCTATCTCACTGTCCCCGCTTAAAGCATTTGACGAGTCGTGTGCATTGCTGTACGGACATGCAGATAAAAATGTTCAAAGATTGTTTTGAAAATCTCTCCAAATAAAGTAAGTTACGTTTTTTTGTTTAAAATTTTAAGATGCCTAAAACAAAATCAGAATATTGCATGCTGCACAAAGGTACTGATTGTTTTGCTTTACGTAAGTGAACATATGAACGCATCTGCAACACTTCAAAAGAATTAACAAAAACTGTGTGGCGAGAAGTACGAAAGCGACAGGTTAGTTACCAAAACGAACTCATCATATTAATTTTGGGAATGAAAATAATAAAATGTAGTTAATAATTCATTTTGCTTTATTTGTTGTATTTTCCGTGTGAAATCGCAATATACATTCATTTTTCTTTAATATCAATAATATTAACGATTATTATATAGATGAATAATGCTTTTTTCCTACCATTATTTTGTAATTCATGATTTTAAATGCACATATTATATTTCGCAGCCATCTGGACGTACCTATCTCCGTGTACCTGCTCAAATTGGCTACATGGATCAGTTGATAATACTTGGCCTACAGGTAAAACAGAAGATATTCATACACAGCTTTAACAATTTCTGGCATTGAAACAAATGGATAGAGAATACCTACTCATTTAATGTACATGCCTGTCATTTTTCAAGATTGTTTACTGCACCGACTTGATTTTTCTAATTTTGGAAATTCACAAAATGTACCACTTTTTATTTTTCAAAACGATGTAATCTCATTTGTTCTCTGAACAAGTCGTGACTTCGCTGAACCTTCGCCAGCTTTTCGCGCCTCCTACTAGGCGTGTCCTTCAGGGCCAGCCGCCGTATGACTGTTTGGGGAGAGAGTGAGGGTAGACGATTTCAGCGTTCAAACTCTTATCGTGACGCTAGTTGAAGCTTCCAGATCTCCTCTTCCCCGTCCTTCTCGAGGGTTCCTGCGAGTATGAAATGAAGCTTAATCGCCACGAAAGCAAGATTTTTGAGGTTCAATCTATTGTTGTCTGCTGTTCACTTAGGGAGTTCTGTCTGTGAGGCTAGAAGAGAGTCCTGTGTTTGACATGTGATTGAGCGACCGCTAGAAAGAAGAGGCTGATTGTCGCGTCGTTAATTGAAGCACTGCGTGAAAGGAAAAACTGAAGGGTGTCTAGAGTCACAATGTTAAAAACGGTTGCCAGAATTTTAAAAGTGGTGTATCATAATTTCACTCCATATGGAGTTAACTACACTTGAAAGGCTTCCGAGAAATAAAAGCAAGCCTCGTGTTAACCTTAAAAGTAGCAGAATAATACAAACACTTCCGTAGAATCATTGACGTTTTTTCAGTTATTCCACTAGACATCTTCAGAGGTAGGTTGGCTCCCAGCTGATTTTCGTCCAAGTAATCCCACCAACCAGGAATCTACAGTTTTTTGGATCAACACCGACCGTGAAAGCCTAACCATGTATGTTTGTAGTTGCAGACAAAAAGTGAATTTCCCAATGCGAGGTTTAGAATTTGCGGGATTTTATAAATTAGAGTTAACAGCAGGAACTGTCAATACATCGCTTGTCCCTAGGTACGTGTTTGCAATTGATTGTACATTGTGTAAACAAAATACAAGTTTTCAACTCATTAGTTTTCTCAGTGCGGGGAAAGGTCCCTAGTGAACAACACCATACGTGCTCTGAATTTGGTGCTTGCCCCACCGTACCTGCCTTTGGAAATCCCAATAGCAAAGGGTTTTATCCCTGCCGTTCGTTTTAATCATAGCGAATGTAAATTGCTTGCCGCTCTATACGCTGCATGTCTATAAAATTCTGTTTGCCTTTCTGTTCGCCCATTAGAAGAACAGATCCGGAGCATAAACAGACTAATATGAAGCCCGGGGTAACGACCATTTTAATTTTTTCCCGCGATGCTGGGCGTATTTACACAATGTTTAATAACTGAAAACAAAAGCTAACGGTCGCATTTTCGTTTATGGGATCGAGTCCGTTTCGTGATTTTCACGCTACTACATAAGAACTCGTTATTGATAGCAAACACAGAGCAGCCATCGAGTCCAATTTGGTGATTACGGTAATGTATTGTGCTGAAAATATTAAAGAATTGCATTTCGAGATTCTGTTAGCTGCAATTACTGATACTAAAAGCTTTAACGGCTACATATACATTACGTAAATGACAGGCATTAGAAGGTATATATTGGAAGATTTACTCTTTAATATGTTCCTTTATTTCATACTTAATCTTCATCCTCCAGATTTCTTCATGTAACTCTTCTTCCTTTTATTCCTGCTGCAGATTCGGTTGATGGGTGGTGCTAGCTCAGAGTTTGCACTGTCCTGGGAACGATTCCCTCTCTCTCTCTCTCTCTCTCTCTCTCTCTCTCTCGCTTTCAAAATATCCATTATGTGACATTTTCCTCCAGAATGTGATTAAAGTAAAAACGGTAATTGCCGTAGTAATTATAATTTCTAACAAACATTTTGGAAAAAGTAATAAAGAAATAAATACTATTATTACAGAAAATATTTTGACGTTTATTATAAGAACTGCATAATGTAGAAGACTCAATTTTGTCATCTTCCAAAGCAATGAGCTGGACGGATAGTTGTATTCGAACAGCATTGATGAAATCTTTGACATACGTCAAGAAGTAAAGGTGTTATTTTTTATTTAGAGGTATCCAAGATCAACTCTTGGATCAGCAATAAAAAAAAGCACCAAAAGTACAAATGCTCTGAAAATCTCAAGTAATATTTCTGCGGCTTCAGCAGAAGTTTGAACACAATCCACTACCGTTTTCCAGAATGCAGCTAAATAGTGTGGCGTATTGATAATTTGGGGGTTACATTGTCATTACCAGACATATTGTTTTTTTCGTCTCTCAGTCAGTTTAAGTCGCAGACACCCCTTCCTCCTGGGCACTGATCACGACATCCGGAAGGCACTTTCATTTTGACTGGGATGACGTCACTCCTTGCTGGTAGCTTTGCTAGCCACGAGTGGTGGGGATATAGCGTCTATCTTACTTAGGGTTCCGTGAGGAACGGATCGCTTGTGCAAGCCGGCCTTTCGATCGGTGGACATCTCCCTACACCTATCATTTTTAATAATGTAGAAACCCCAAACGGCGGTTGTGGAATAAATCCTGGACTGTGTAAGTAGATTTGTGTTATGGATTTTGCACAGTAAAATCCACGCCTTCCTCTTAAACTCCACACTACGTTTCGGTCCTTCGCAGCCAAGTGAGTATACGTCCCCAGCAATGTGCTGGGTACTAGAAATTAATTTAATTTTTCATGTGAACTTTTAGGCCTCTACCCAGGATGTAACAATAGAAACCGTCCGTTACGTACTGGGATCATGAACTGCGAATTAACAACACAGCATAAAGTTCGCAGCTCATTGGCATCTTCGCTGAAGTCCGTGGGTGGTGCGTATCACGTGAAGGCTCATCTAGAACAGCAGACGTAATCGCCATCAACAGGCCAGCTGTTAGTCGACCCCTTTGTTGAATTTGAGAGATATCTGAAGCAACCCGACGAGGACGACAGCCCTAGAATAGAGTAGATGAGGTGCAGAGGATTTCGCTACGGTAGCATATACGAGGCGAATTGTACCTATTGAATCTCCAGGTGGAATGGCTGAAGTGAAGGATGCAGAAAGCGACAAGAGCGGAAGGCTGGAAGGCAGGTGTGGTCCCTAACGTCTCCAGTGTGAGATCCCAACCAACGGGATTACCCACACAAGCCTCCCTCCCAGGAGAGGACTCGCTGGGGGTTTGCCACACGATGGACGCCAAGAAAGACACTTACTCGATGTAAATTCTACCGCCATATACCTCGCCATGCACTCGCGTGATCCTCCGATCCTGAGGCATGACAAGGAAATTAAATGACAGGAAATGGGAGAAAGGAAAATCTGCGGTTTTACATAAACCTCCCCAGTGTTCGCCTACCGATCTGAGAAAACCGCAAAAAACCCAAGATCAGAGTGTAGAACCCGAGACCTCCCGAATGCGAGCCTCACACGTTACCCATCCGCTCGGTCTTGCATAGCTTATCTCACCATTAAATACCTATCATCTGGCATTTGAAAAGGGGTCGATCATGAGCTGCCTTTTGTCAGTAGAGGAGGCGTGCTGAAATTGGAATCGCAATACCTAAAATATTTGTAGATTACCGCAAAACTGTTTGTGTGAGACAGTGTTGCCGTTAGCATTAAAATGTACCACTATTTAAATTTATCTAATGGTAGGCTTGAACTATTGGATACAGGCATATTTTTTGTATTACATCCTTGAATTGTAATTTATTTTATATCTAATTGTATTCTTAGACCCCTTTTAGTTTCTTTTTTTCTAATTGTTTATTCAAGAAAAGTTTGCCTAATATCAGTTTAAATGTCGCAATTTTCGTTTGTTATTCGTTAGTTTTAGTCTCAGGATCCCCGAGTTCAGCGAAAATAAATCGTATCATGTTTTTATATTACACATTATACAATTCTAATATTATGAATGATTATGACGGTCAGAATGCTTAATTCATATCTAGGATTGCCAAATCATGACATTCTTTTCATCATATATTAAGATATTTAAGATTGAATTTTTTTGCTTTCGGGTCATGATTTCCTCACGTCGCGCCACGCAGTATTGCCTGTAATTAATAACCAGCAGCTCAGTTTTTGCATTTGTATTATACATTTAATAGTATTGTTGATTGCTGTTAAGCGTATATCTGTTTAGAGCTATTTAAAATCTTGGGCATTAAAATAGATTATTGTGTTAATATATAATTAGCAAAATCGGGTACGCGATATGGTTACAATGTGTAATAGTAGCTTGGTGAAAATGAAAACCTCAATCACATCTATGAAACGTATTAGGTGCTTCCTAAAAAGTTGAATAAATAAAACAATCAGTTCGGTATTGTAGGGGGAAGATCTGGATTGCTTTCAAGTTTGTTTTGAACAGTTTCTTGGAATAATTTCGCTAAATGGTTAGGATTAGGATTATAATTGCGCTACGGAGGGACACATAGCACCTCGACCCACACAGGGATGTTTTGTGCATACACTCCCGGGAGAAACGAATCAGATGAAGGAACCGCAGGTGACGTATGGGCAGAGACGCGCAGAGGTTACAAGATTGAACACCCAGCGGAAGAGTGCTCAAGGCAGCCCTCCCAAGAAACGGCTCCCCTCCAGCGGGGACCGGGGAAAGCTCGACCCAGCAGCGGAGACTCGAGCGACCTCCACCTGACGGGGCCGAGGAGATGTTCCAACACTTACAGTGACTGTAGTAAGAGACAGTGGCGATAAGTAGTGAGTTGATTGTTATTGGTCAAGGAGGTCACGTGGTATTATTGCTGGTTGTGCACATGTCCTCATATGCAAGTGCAGGTGTGGCCAAATATAACCAGATTTCTCTGTTTATTTCGTCGTAATAGCGATATAGCAGTAAAAGATAACTACATAAGTTTATTCAGCGTTTAAGCATGCCTAGTTCTGCTGCAGCAGATTGCAGCAATTCAAGAAGAAGGGCATGTTAATGCGACATTTCCCAAAGGACCTGATTTTTTGTCATGAACAAGCGTTTAAATGGAAATTGGTAATGTTTTCCGATCATTCCTTGAGAAGAGTGTGAATTTGATTTGAAATATTGCAGTATAGCTAGCTATCATGAACTCTAAAAGAGAGATAATATATTTCTTTCAAAGACATTAAAAATTAGTTCTAAACAGTGCAAGACAACTACTAAATGCTATGATAGTAAATCCCCGTCTTGAGATCTACTTTTCCTAACAGCACTATCAAATAGAAAACGTTTAAAGTATTTATATCAGCGGAACGGTAGCTTCTTTTATTGTAATTACCCAAATGTTTTGTTTCCGTCAGCAGTGATTACAATGTCAGCGTCTAGTTCCACTGGCCACGGGTTCAAATCCAACAAGGGGCTTTGGAGTTTTGGGGTGTAAAAATCCTTAGCATGGCTTCCCTTTTTCTTTATTTCCAGCCCACTTTCTTCCTCCCTCTCTCACATTCCCGCTGCTTCGTTCTTTCCCTCTACATATTTCTTTCTCGCTCCCTTTTCTGCTCTCTCCCCCTTCTCACTCTCTCCCTCCTACTCCTCTTTCTCTTGAAAAAGCGCAGCATGCGGTATTTTAAAACCAGGCAATAAAAACGGCATTTTCGGGGTATTTATAAAAAATTGAAACATTATTTCGGAATTATACTATTTACCACTATAACTGGCACTAGTGGGTAATAGTAACAAAAAATTGCGTATCTTCTAAAATACTCATCCTATATAAATTTTGTAAACAACACAACCTGTCGGAGACATCATGATTATAAATTTGTGTTATATAACGTTCTCAAAAAATCAATAAGCTGTGTATTTAGATTTCTTTACTTTGAGCCCCAGTGGGGGGGTAGTAATTAATATGCCATACAGCCTATTCTATAAGTGGGATAAAAGGTGTGTTAATTTCCTAGTTTCACAACAATCGGTTCCGCCATTCTTGCGTGAAAACGTAACATACATTATATCCATCGACACAAACTATTCCAGCAGAATTGAAAACTACAGGAAACAATTTTAGTATTTGTGTAAATTCGTAAATAAATTTCGACAACTTCCCAACAAGCGGGATCTATTGCCAAAAGAGGAGAACAAGAGAACAGGTAACAAAACAAGATATATACGTCAATTTCACGAGTCACTCGTGGGTATTTATAAACAATGTAAGGTACAAGCATTTATCCATGCGCGTATTACATTTAGTGCAGCACTTAATTTTTCAGCCTATAGGTAAGCGGATGCTCAGTTTTGTGTCTAAAATGAGAACGTGTGGTAATCGTATGTCATTTGTACATCAAGATATCATTATCATCGCCGTAATTCTCTTTTCTCGTACCCATTCACTTACTTTATGATGTTGATAGCTTGTACGTAAAAAAAGAACAGTAAAATGCTTCGTTACTGATAAACACAATTCGTAGTGTAGAGCAAGTATGTTGTAGTTATAGAAGCTTTGAAGCTAAGCAGAAGTCTGTTAATGTAGATTTTGATTCTAGATTATATTCGAATCACTCAATTAAAAAACTAAGCCTCCTTCGTCCATTTTTATGGATATATCGACAGCGCCTTTGCTTGAATTAGCAAGGACATGGCGAATGGGCGGGGCTTAGGGCTTCTTGTCGCCACTGTCTCTAAAGCCCATTAGCCCATCAAACTGTTTCTTTTTTTCAATTCAAGAGTTTACAAGAAAAATTTTCAAACATTTTTCAATGTGTGACAAGATTGGGCAAGACTTGACAGTCATAAATGTTTATTGACAAGTTGTCTTTTTTCAAACTGAAACCTTTCAGAACACATTAATAAATAATTTATCACGCACAAAGCCATTTAGTATTTGAGTCACATTATAACAATGCTCAATGAAATATTGTTCTTTACTAATATTATGTAGCACTTTCACGTATTATATCCAATGAAATCACATTACGATTATGGAATACAATGGAAATAACACCAACAGATAAGTTAACCACACTATATAACATTGCATTAATGTATACTTAGTTCTGAAATCTGCCTGGCAATTATTTCTTTATATGCCTTCGTCTGCTTCATCTTATGGTAATCCACAGAGTCCTAGACATACGGACATGACCAGCTTATGTATAACCTAATCAGTTCGCATACAACATACACTGGCCAGGTAGCCATTTTTGTTTACTTTTCGCTGTGTTGCAGATATCGTGACGCACGGTGAATACTCGCATTTCATTGGCTATTAATAAGTATACTCTAACTAACTAAAGTTGACTTACTCAATTAATCCAAAAAAATTATTATTAATCCAATGAATTTAAAATTTCTTTAAAAAATCAATAATAATTAAAAATAAAAAATTCTGAATTAATAATCAACTTTTATTTCGTTTAGAGCATGTCCTTTTTTGCTCTGAAGACTTTCAAAGACTAAAAGTATTGGAAGCAATTTGACAAGAAAAGTTGTAAAGTTGTGACAACACTTGAAAGATCTTGTAAAGTATTGAATTTGATAAACACTTGATCGTGTACAAGGGGTTTTATATAGACACTGTACAACCCGTAATTATCTGCGTCATCTGTCCACAGTCGTCCGACACACAGCCTCGGAGCCAACCTAAACGTGAAAGAGGACGGTGAAATGAGATGGAATGTGGGAGAGAGAAATTCGGGGAGCCATTGCGCCTTAGCAGCATTCGCCTAGTGACCCGAGGAAACCCCCTGAAAAACCCCATGAGTCAGGAAGGTCTGCCACGGGAATTGCTCCTATGACCTCCCGAATGCGGGCCACTGATGCAACTGTATCCATCCCACTCGGTTCGCTAAATGGTTAAGGTGCTTGTAGACCCGTTCTTAAAGAACAACATGCTGTATCCTCTGTTTAATTTTATCACGAACTTTTTCTCTGAAATGTCACTTATCTTGTAATATATAGTGAAGCAACATAAAGTACCAGCTATGGACAAACTAATACGATAACTCGTTAATGTAATAACATATCTAATTCACAGCTTCTTGGCGTCAACACATTCATAATTTCTTTCTTTCATATTTTGTTCTAAGCTTTACGTTTTATGTATTTTCTTTGCTAATACTGTACGTATAATAATTAAGAGGATATTAAAAAACATATATTCATAATGTACACATGGTAGAGAACAAGTGTATAACGTTATAACATATAAAATACAACATGAGAGGGTAAGGCCATTAATACAACCAATAATAAAAATTACGAGAAATGCAGTAACATCTACGTAAGCATGTAACGAACCTTGGTTTCATTACTTACGACAATGGAAGTCTGTAAATATATATATATATATATATATATATATATATATATATATGTGTGTGTGTGTGTGTGTGTGTTACTGGATGACATTGGATAGTAGCACCAATCAGATACATTGATACATACCTATAATTCAAATACGTACGCTAAGAAAACGGTTGAAGGGAACGCTAACAGAAGCTTGTCAGATTTCGAGCAGGAAGGTAGTGTATAAGCTCGTCTCTAAATGGACGCTAAAACTAGTATTTAAAATCTACCAGTTATACATATTTTAACATAACAAAGGTGATAGTGAATTGTGAATACTTACATGTGGTTTATCTAAAATACAAGTGAAGTGGTTAACAGACTACGTGTGTGCAAATTATTTTAACATTCTCTATCGCTATCCCTAACCCTGATAAGACACAATTGCTCTCCGACACAATACAGTAGCCTTGGCATAATGATAAAATAATAATTACAACATGCTAATACACACAAGAATACAGATATACGATCATCAGATTCCAGTCTACGAAAACACCGTGATACATCACAAGAGTACGGGCATCAACAGGTACGTAATACAGCATCCATCATCTCCCAACAGTCCTACCACGGAGGAACCGCTACAATAGCAAATGGGGGCGAAGCGCACGTGTCTAGCTCTAAAGGTAAAAAAAAAAAAATAATAATAATAATAATAATAATAATAATAATAATAATAATAATAATAATAATAATAATAATAAAAACGGTCACTTCTCTATCGCAATTGCGAGTGAAGTAGGCTATATGAAAATTGTTATGCCTCAACCACAAACATTGGCCTTATAAGGTGGCGATGGACCCTATGTCAAATGACCCTAATATGTTGGCATTATAATAAGTTAAACACTCATTCCGGCTATAAATTTGTGTTACTTACAATGTTTGCTTGCACAATCCTTTCGTTTCTTGCTGAATGAAGGAAATAATGCTGCAAAACAGAGGTAGAAATACAGGCTTGCGATTGATTTAAAAATAGCATATATTTCGCCTTTCATACTGCTAGTAACCGTTACAAAACTGTCTTGGAAACAGTGCTAATACGTGTATCTGCCATGCCCATAAAGTTAAGTTGTATGCATAACGAGAAAGAACTTGTCTCTAATTTAAAACATTCTAGCTGCCAAATTAAGGGAGAAAAAAATTCGGATTTTTAATATACAGGAAGAACAAATGATGTTACAGTTTATGCGTTGTGGATGTTTTCACGTTCTTTAATTTTATTGGTTTTAGAATGTTCTGAAAGTTTCTCTTATTTTTCAATTTTTTTCAAGTGTTTAAACATATTTTATATACACATTAGAGAACATTTTATATATAATACCTGACAATGTCACTAACACATGATTTAAAATTGCGGAGAAATAAATTTGTGAGATCATAAAAACTCAGCCTTAAATGACGAAGTTCAGCAAAAGCGTTAATAATCCCTGTGTATAATTCTTATCCCCCATCAGATAAAAAACTGACCTTTAGCGCAACTTCAGGTATAATAATGAAATATTTACTCTACTAAATGCATGTAGAATAATAATAATAATAATAATAATAATAATAATAATAATAATAATAATAATAATAATAATAATAATAATAATGAAAAAGTAGGAAAATCGGCGCTGTTTTTAAAAGCATATAAAGTAAGGCGAAACCCCCCATTTTAACTCATTGATTCCATCATGCAGCAGATTCTAACGAACAAACCACACCTATGAAAACAAATATTACAATCTTAATGAATAAATTCTTAATGTAGGGCAGATGACATCTGAACTAAGGCGTTCGTTGAGAAAACAGCCCTTACGGTAGCAATGGTTGAATAAGCGTTGTCTTATCTCCTGTGGAAGAAATTACAAGTCATAAGGAGGAGGCGAAGGAGTACAAAAACATGACTATTTCAGGCGCTTTAGACCTTGTAAGGAAGACATAAAATGAATTCAAATTAGAAGCAAGTTGGCACCGAACATATCCGCCCACAAAGTAGTTCCCCACGGTTACGAAAATTGTTAACTTTAAAGGGAGCGCTGAAAAAGCCGCTAACTTCCAGACTCGTTTCCTTTAATCGATTTCAACCCTCGTTTGCAACTTCCTGTGTCTCTTATCATTTCTTATCTGGGTCTCAATGGGCCGTAGCGAAACTTAACGGTTCATAGCCCGCCTGCCGCCTTTTCAAAAATGATAAACAGACCCAGCGTTTAGTGGACCATTGAATTGGGAACCATTTGTTTTATTGTCAGTGTTATAGCTTTATCAATGGCTTACATTAGCAGGATACGGTCAAGTTGTATCTCGCTGCAGTATTTTTTTAACGTTGTAACTCTTTGTTTCCTACTTGCAACTTTTCTCGAAGCTTCTTCGCCTTTACCTGTCGCTCTTCTTTCCCTTGCCCTGTCTGATTCTTTACTTATGCCATGCACTTCATCTGCTTTCTTTCCTCCACCTATTCCTCCTTTGTTGTTGTTAAGACAAATACATCGATATCTGCTTTGCAGATATCAGTGAACGGAATGAAAATATTACTCCTTTTGATTTCGTGTTTGTCATCTCTTTTACTGCATTCCATCCTAATTTGCTTCTCGTCCCGTTTCTTTCTTCTACTTTCGCATCCTTTCCTTTGTCCTACCTCTTCCTCTTGCTTTCCCTTATTGTACTCTGTTTCTCTCTGTTTCCTATTGCAGCGTTTCTACTTTTAATCGGAATACCTCGTTGCCAAGTGCATTTATATTAAATTCAATTAAGTTAAATTACCGATGTTTGCTCCTGTGCTTTTTCGGTGGTGTTTTACCATGTTTTATTTCTACTGAAAATGCCTATGTCAATGTGAAATCGGACTATAAAATTATAGTTTTTACAAACAGAAATCTATGACATTTCCTAAAGCTAAATGTTTATAAGCGTGATAAATATCTCAGCCGCACTGTGAATATCACTGTCAAACTTCCATCAAGTTTGAACCAAGACGTTTCGCAATGAAAGCCCAGAACTTTTGTTCCAAGATAATGACGTGGAACGCAACAGTTTTAATTTATTAAACGTTTACTACCCGTTATGTAACATTTCGTGTCCATGGGGTGGATTTTCTTAAAAACCAATGTGCTTACAACCGTAATTTTTGCTTACTGTGCCCATCTTTGAGGGCAAGAAGAGGTAATGCATTCGATCCAGAAGTTTCGCTTCGAAATCTCACTTTGAAATGCATAAATATACAGGGTCATAAATTAGTTATACAAAAATATGCCACCACTGCTGTTGAACCAAGGTCTCATGTGTCTAAAAAGTTCCACCATATGCTTAAGTTTACTGATAGTACACTCTTTAGTGCCATGCAGCACGCTACTATGCGAAAATAATCTTACCACCAGTCCTCGTGGAGACGTATACAGGTGCGGAGCGCGCTCATTGTTGTCCCCTGTTTCATGAATCCCAATCAGCTACGTCTGTTCAAAGGAAGTTCAGGACCAAATCTAAACGTATTGCGACTTTGGATATGTGAACTGGCACCAGATATTGACCATGATATGATCCATAAAATTTGGATAGAACTAGCTTCTACATTGTGTGCACCTATGCAGAGTTAAAAAAGGAAGTCATATTGAACATTTGTAATACTTCATGACGTTGTACTGATGTATTTACTTCACTATACTATGTTCGCAATTTAAGTTCCTTTTTGTATAACTAATTTATAACGCTGCTGTGTACAACTACGTGGTGGCCATTGGGGAGAACTTATCTTTGTACAAGTTTCATGCCTTTAAAAGCTCCCTCTTAGCTCGTGTATCCCTTTTTGGGTAATTCACCGTCTTACTTTCGAAACACACTAAATACCTTATTTCTCAATCGACGTAACAATACAATCGCTGATTCTAATTTGTTAGTTTATTCTTTCATGTCGTGTCTTTTGGACTGTAATTCAACTGAATGACTGACCGATTATTTCAAACACTGATTACCCCTGTATATAGGTGATAAGTTTGCAGAGGTTTCTTAATATTGTAGAAATTACTGATGCGGAACATTTGATTTTACTTCCTGTTATGGATTCTATAAACTTATGGTAAATACCACGCTTCTTCGGACTTCTAGCTTCTCTTTGCCAAACCGGCAACAAACCAGTAAATGTCGCTCATTCAATGTTATCGTGTGCACATTTCAGATATAGCTTCCTACCCTTTGTGTATGTGTGTGGAAGAAAGGTAAAGGGAGAGCATCGAACTTAAGTCATATACATAGCATGTACACTATGTGATCAAAAGTATCCGGACATCCCCACAAACATACGTTTTTCATCTTAGGTGCTTTGTGCTGTCACCTACTGCCTGGTACTCATCTGCGAACTCAGTAGTCATTAGACGTCGTGAAACAGCAGAATGGGACGCTCCATGGAACTCACGGACTTCGAACGTGGTCAGGTGATTGGGTGTCACTTGTGTCAGAAATCTACGCGAGATTTCCACACTTCTAAACATCTCTAGGTCCACTGTTTCTTATTTGGTAGTGAAGTGGAAACGTGATGGGACATATACAGCACAAAAGCGTACAGGCCGACTTCATCTGTTGACTGACAGAGACCGCCGACATTTGAAGAGGGTCGTATAGTGTAATAGGCAGACATCTATCCAGACCATCACACAGGAAATCCAAACTGCATCAGGATCCACTCCAAGTGCTAGGACAGTTAGGCGTGAGGTGAGAAACTTTGAATTCCATGGTCGAGCGGCTGCTCATAAGCCACACATCACGCAGGAAAATGCCAAACGACGCCTCGCTTGGTGTAAGGAGCGTCAACATTACACGATTGAACAGTGGCAAAACGTTGTATGGAGTGAGGAATTACGGTACACAATGTGGCAATCCGATGGCAGGGTGCGGGTTTGGCGAATCCCCGGTGAACGTCATCTGCCAGCGTGTGTAGTGCCAACTGTGAAATTCGGAGGTGGTGGTGTTATGGTGTGGTCGTGTTTTTCCTGCAGGAGCTTGCACCGCTGTTTTGCGTGGCACGAATACAGCGCAGACCTACATTGATATTTTAAGCACCTTCTTGCTTCCCACTGTTGAAGAGCAATTCGGGGATGGCGATTGCATCTTTCAACACGATCGAGCACCTGTTCATACTGCACGGGCTGTGGCGGAGTGGTTACACGACAATAACATCCCTGTAATGGACTGGCCTACACAGAGTTCTAACTTGAATCCTATAGAACACCTTTGGGATGTTTTAGAACGCCGACTTAGTGCCAGGTCTCACCGACCTACATCGATACCTGTTCTCAGTTCCGCACTCCGTGAAGAATGGACTGCCATTCCCCAAGAAACCTTCCAGCACCTGATTGAAAGTATATCTGCGAGAGTGAACGCTGTCATCAAGGCTAAGTGTGGGCCAACACCATATTGACTTCCAGCATTACCGATGGAGGGCGCCACGAACTTGTACGTCATTTTCAGCCAGGTGTCCGGATACTTTTGATCATAGTGTATGTGTTTCATATTATACACATTACGAAAATACACTGTACTTGCAGGTTTGTGTTGCTTTTATTTTGTAAAAGATAGGCTTAATCTTTTGGCTAAAATATTGTACTTTTGAGGTAATGGTTCGTTGCACTTGATTCTTCTTTGGGAACTTTTTCTGCTAGAGAAACAGTAAAAGACGAATAATATCTTGCTTATTACTGGAAAAAGGATGTGTTATTAAAAAACTATGTCTTTCTATAGCATTGAATGTTTCAGAAATATTCGTTGTGTATGATTGAACCAGTATATATTTCCTTTTCTCTCTCATAAGCTTATATATTACTGATTTTCCTTACTATAGAATACTGTGATATGTTTATGGAAATGTACAATATATAGAGAATATTTTATAAATGCCTTTTTTAAAAAGTTGTTATGAACTCAATCCTGGCTTTTTATGTACATAACAAATACATATAGAAATGATTCGTCAATCCACGTTACATTATTCACGATATATTTTTACTTAGTTATTATTTTAAATTAAGCAGTAAGAACTACTGTGTTACATACAAGATTCGGAAGCGGCATTAAAATGTTTAAGCCTTTTAAATGAGCTTCTGCGATGGAAAGAAAAGAAGAATCACAAACTTTTAAAGATGTCCGTCATATCTGGTGCTTGGGCAGGTTTGGACATTGAATATTTCGTAAATGACTAGCGCTACGAAAAAAATTGACATAAATTGTGTATATTAATGGACTTCACATTTATCATGTAGTTTCTATGTCTATAATTTCTCAGTTTTACAAAATTATACAAAATCCAATAGCTGATAAGACTGTGCAAAGTATTCGCATAAAATTAAAGATATAAATATTATTTTCCACAGTAATATCCAAAATATATTATAATTTAATGAAAAACTTTTCGCTTTTGAATTGTTATTCACTTCCCCCCTCTCTCTCTCTCTGTCTCTCTGTCAAACACTCGGAGGCCTTTTTCTAAATTTTTTTTGTGCACTTTGTATTTTCTATCACGAATTTAGTTTTGGTAATCATCAGGTTCCTGTGGCCCACTCGTGTGTTTTTATTATAGTATTAAATATACGAGTCAGGGTATAAACTAGAATTTTTAAACAATTATGGTATAGTAATAACAATAATAAACCTTTTGTAAATATATAGCATGCTTTAATGTAAGAAAACATTTGCTCTATTTGGCATACATTAGAGAAAGAAAATCTTAGCGGTTTTCAAGCAGCGAAATGCTTGTACAGGAAAGTGGGCCTATATATGATCACAAAATCCGCCTGCTTGCGAACAATTGCTAGCAGAACATAACCATCACACGGCTGCCATGGTAGCGTTTCCCTCAGGCTTTGTTTTAATTTCATCCTGTCTTCCTTCCGTGTACACCGTCTGGAATCTTGTTCAATGGGAGTACATTACTTCGCCTGAGGTATAATGAGCATGCGTCCCCTGGCAGACTAAAGCATCAAATTAGCACATTCCTAAAAGCTGTATTTCTAACGCTTTTAGGTGCGTTCTCTGTTGCGCTGCACCTGTTAGCGTCGTTTTGGCCATCCGTGCGTATGGCCTGCATGAAACAACACAGGATCCGCTACACATACAGATTAGAAATCATATAAGAGTAAGTACACTGCTCAGCACAGCTGACATAAGTTAAAATCTGCACCACATTAAGAGTAGTTCATGTGGAGAGCTTCCTAAAAATTTCGACTCTTAAGGTGGAGCGCTGCATATGGGGCTTCAGTGCACAAATTCGCGCATTATCCCATTTCACGGACAAATTTGAGGCAAAAGGTTTATAAACTGCGCATTAAGCATAGCGTAAAACTTTAACCAAAGACGTGATATTGCATTCCAGTTTGGTGTTACAATGCTTGCCAGTAGCTCCTAACACCATTGTGGGCTGGCGCGGCTACCTCGTTAAAGGCAGTCTGTCGCTGTTTCTCCCCTCCTTGCAGTTCCTCAATGTCCTCAATTAACTACAGCGCAGCCAGATAGCAAAGCCAGCCCGCATGAGTGGTATCAGTAGCAGGCAAAAAGTGTGTAACGCTAAACTGTGATCCAGTATCGCGCCTTTTGTTCGGTTAATTTTTACGCCCATAACTTCAAAACTATCGTACTTATAACTAAGTGCTCTAAAGGTTTTGTCTTCAGTTTCCTTTTAGAAAGGCTCCAGGTGAATCCCAAAATTCCTGTATAAGAGGTAAAAGAACAGTTCTAGACACGCATCAAATTTCGCTCAAATTGGTGGGGAAGTACGGGTAGTTTATGTATGCGCTGAGCCTTATAAGATTTTCATTTTTTTTAGACGTACCACTGCAAATATGGTGCTGAAATCTTAATGTTTGTCCAAACATTTCAAATTTGTTGTAAACTGGAATAAACTTAAGGTGATTTGTATGTAGATTCAACAAGAAAATCTGAAAGCGACCTACTGTGCTATTTGTATTGGGCGAAACGCGACTCGCGGGGCCTGGTTGGCTCCATTTGTTTCTCACATGCCTCTGGGTGGTGCAACGCGTGTTGCGCTATTCGGTGACTTGTGGAAGGAGGGCACTTTCGCTACCCCTGATCTAAGTCTGGATTTATGACGAAAAATTGGTTTTGACTGATTCCATGTCTCCCATGATCACTTGCGAGAATTCTGCCGCATCTTGTTTCCTTGGAAGTCCCAGAAGCTGACTCTAGTGAATTATTTTATGAAAATGGATGCAAAAAGTAATGGTTCAAAGTAGAGTTCCATTGAAGATTAATGAACGAAATAGGAAAATACTCCAAAATGAGAGATTTTGATATGCATAAGGAATAACAAGAAAACATGGTAAATAATGAGGCAGTATTTTTAACACTTAAATGATTTCAGTCTAATTATATAATATGTAAATTCAATAACAGCCCGCTTTAAAGAAATATGTGTATGTAACAATATATAAAAAGTGTACATTACAGTCATTGTAAATGTTTATATTATTGTATACATGTTTAGTAATGTTATGTGAATGTATTACGTAATTTAATAATGTAGGAACTGTGAGAATAATAGGTTAAAAGTTGCTAACAATGAGGTAACCTTGAGGCAATAATAAGTAAGAAAGTGTTACTAGTCATTCTTGGAGCAACAATAATGTAATTTTTTGTGACAGTTTATAAAATAGCCAATCAACAACCAGAAAAAAACTTAAGTTAAATAAAGGTATTCTATTGGATTAGGAATACCAATCAGAGACTTGAAATATAGAAATTGACAAATTTAGTCGGTTGAAATCAAGTCGGTTGCTTGTAGACAGTGCTCATAACTGGACGCGCGATGTGTCCTCGAGAAATTTAATACGTATTTTGTGTGAGAAAATAGTTCACGTGTTAAAAAGTGCAAGTAATTAACAAAAGAATCTCACAGCTCTCTATATGAGTGAAGTGTTATTAAAATCGTGTTAAGAATTAATAAAAGGGAGTGAATTAAAAATTATAATCTGCGTAAGCCTACATTCTTGAACCGCACTACGCCCTGCTAAGACATCCATGTCTCTAACAAAAATACTGACGCAGCCGAGGAAAACATAAATATATAATATTTAAAGAAACAGTCAAATTACAAAGTTAATATTTTTTAAACATTTGGGGCAAAAGCTACCGGAAACTTTTTACCATGCATGCGGTTGCTACTACTCAAGTTCGGCTCCCCAACAGTCGAAATATAATACATCTTCAAACTGACTTTCCATATTAGCAGCAACAAACCTTCTTCAAATTGCCTCCAAAAAACGTGGGACAAATAACAAAACGAAGCAATTATCTTCTTCAATAAATAGAAGTAGCATGTCATAAGTAAAATTATTTTTGCTTTTGGCCATTTTTTTATTAAAAGAAATAGTAAACTGCCGTGTACACTTAGTAGGCATACAACTGATTAGTTTCTCTCTTTTGTGGTAAATATAGTTATAAAATGTTCTCTATCTGGAAAACAAGTAAAATTAGGTTTGTGAAATAAAAGAAACTCGTTTTAATAACAGATGAAGGACATTGCAACTATGTTGTGCTGTGTCCTTCAAAACCATGAAACATCCACGTTTTGGACACATTTTGCTCTTCACCCATGTAAGTGGTCGAAGATGTAAGGCGCGAGGTTAGTGACCATGCGAACAGAGCTAGTAATTCTCAGTCAGTGCCCAATCCAGCGACGCGGAAGTTCATCGCTCAGATAATGATGTACCGTAGTATTCCAGCGGTAAAATCCCATTTTTTCATGATGAAAATATCATTTTTGCGCATCAGACATTGTGTGTAATACTTTGGGATCGCCTTGTAGTAAACATTGCTGCTATACCAGTTATATTAGTTTAAAGGACACACACACAAACACTCGCACAGGAACCCTTTTCTAAAAATTATTTTTTTTATTCATCAAGATCTTAATACGTGTAACTGTAGTGAAATGTCTGTATCAGATTTTTGGTAGAAAGCAAAACTTCCTCTACTTACTATAAGCATGTAGTAGGGAAAATAAACAAGTATCCGGGGTGGGGGGCACGGGCGCAACCTGTCTCTGCTACTCCCTAGGGTGTTTTCATACCTTGGGTATGAATTTATTTTTCTGGAGCATTTTTTGTGTAGATCTGCCATGAACTGACATTTTATCTGCTAACGATGTACCTACATGTCGTCTCTTGTCAAGATAAGCTTCGCTTCCATTCTGGTGAAGTGAGAAAAGTTCCAAGTCAGTTCTGAACCTCTGAGCTCTCAATACATGCGCTAGTTTTCGTGCAAAAAAGATATTCAAGAAAAGCAGCAATTTGGATTTAACGCTATGAAAAGGCTAGTTGGACGATTGTGTTTGTAGAGTTTATTTTCTTTACGTAATTTCGTCTTAAAGGTCGATGGTAGTTTCATTTTGATCCAGAGTTGCGTGCGCACGGCTTGTAATAAAATAGAATATTTAATGGACCTAAAAAGACATGCCCAGATTAAAAAAAAATGGTAAACTCAAATGTATGGTTTTGGAAACACTACCATTTCGGATATAAAATTTAAAAAAAAAATAAAGCTTTTTAATTTTGAAATGATTTATGTCCAGGTAGATTCCCAGAATTCAAGAAAATGATGAAACATCTCAGCGTAGAAAATAATAAGCTTAAATTTAACATCGGCTTAATAGTAGTCATATCCTTACTATGGGTTCGTTGATATGCCAGACAAATAGCCTTAAGCACATAGTCGCCTTCTTGTACCATTTTTTGAGGAGATAAACCATTATCTGCAGTCGTCTTCCTGTCTCGTCTACTTGTTCCTATCCAGTTAACCGGTTTACGAGCTATTTTGGAATTCTGAAACAGTTAGGCGTTCTACAAGTAGACAGTATGGTGCCGGCGGATGGCATCAGATTCGTAGTTGTTTTCCTGTACTATGTAATTATTATTATTATTATTATTATTATTATTATTATTATTATTATTATTATTATTTTTACTTTCTCAACCACGCGCATTCTAATAAAAAATTCGATACCGAGATTTCAATTGAAATACTTGTCTTGAGGCCCCCTGAATAAAAAAGAAGCATTTTTAGAAAGTGTGTGTGTGTGCGTGTGTGTGTGTGTGTGTGTGTGTGTGTGTGTGTGTGTGTGAACAGCAATCTCAAAAACTAAAAGTCGGATAAGTAAAAATTTGCCATTCAGGTTCAGTATCTTCGAAGGACGCGACATGAAGATGTTCAAAAAAAATCCCGCCACCCCAAAACTACGCTTTACATGCAACATTTTTCGAAATGTTTTATATTCTAACGATTTTGATTAAAATACCATATATGAAAAATATTTACATTACACATATCTCTATATCTTGAATTTTCTGAGAATAGCCTATTAAGTCCTCTTCATTCGAAAGGAATGTTGATAATCTTGCATAACTGATAAACATTAAGCTAGACGAAAACGTACTACACAAAAGAATGTAGATCTCTTTAAAACAAAATTTATTTCAAATAAGTTTTTTGTGGCATAAGCTACCTCATTGATGGTTCGCATTTTGCATTTTTTTGGCCATTCTTTTGAAGTCCTGTCAACATTCAGTTGCTTATCGCGATTATATGGAGACAATATGGAATTTTAAGGTCAGCATGCAGCGTCCAATTCTATCCATTTGTATCTATAACCAATTGTGTAATGTAGCTATTTCTATAAAGGTTTATCTGCTTTAAAATGAAGTAACTAGAAAAATAAACTTTCGAATAATGATTTGTATAACCACTAATAAACAATAAAGGGTAGAGAAAGTTATGAGAATATAACATCAGATTTTCTTTTAATCTATGGTAAAACTTTGTTTCGCAGTATTCATTTATCCAGTCTTGTATTTACGCAGCGATAAAGCCCAATCAGATTGATCTGGTGCTTGGGATATGAACCAGCGGCTTACCGAAAGTGAGTCACCAACACTACCACCTGAGCTATCTGGCTCGGTAAAATCCTGTTCTGGCCGCACCAACCGTGAGTTTAATTTTAACCGAGTTATTTTGATTTCTGCGTATTCCAATTATGCTATTCTTAACAAGGGAATTATCAAAGCCTTTATTCCGAATTCTACCTAGAAGACATCCAGAAAATTACCGGTCAGTTTCATCCGAGAGGTCTAGAGGTAATCCTACATCGTAGCGTGGTAGGCGATATGGGCATCCGTGGTACCTGCCTTATGGCATGATCACTCTCCTCTCGTGTTTACCAATGTTCCAGACTCTTAGTGTAAGTATTGCTTCCCTGGGTTATCTGATGCTTGATTTGTAGGTCTTGCAATAACAACTGGCAGCTAATTTTATGTAAGAGACCTTTTTATGACAAATCGCTTCTGTCGCCGAAATTTCAAGGTGGACTTCGGCATGAAGGGTTTGATAAATCCCTCGTCAGTTAACCCAGACTTCCATAAGTCCAGCTAACGAAATGTTTCATAAAGAGGAAAAGTAAAATAAAAATTGTTCTCCGAAATGAGAAACGGTTTTACGAACATATTAACTAGTTTTAAAAAATATTTCCGCATGTAGTGTTACCAATATGTAGTGATACATGCAAGTAATAAATAAATACATATAACAAAACACATGCCCAGTCAGATGGTTTTGCAGCTTTCAAGAATGTCGTAAAGTACAGCTAAGGCAAAATAAATGAACAACAGCCAGAGAGGGAGTTCGATTCGGAAAATGTCAAAGCATTCACTGACGCTGCAATCACAATACACGATTTAATACCACCCTGCGTTCATTTCAAAGCTATGCCGTAAGTAGGGAGATGCCTTTCAGTTTGGTTGTATGCATGGCAGCCGGGCGGTGAAACGCATATGCGTTGTAATTTGAACAACCTGGATTCGAAACCTTGGCGTATTTTTTTTTTATTATTTAAATTTTAATTTTCAAATATATGGCAATGTAGTATGTTTTTCATACATAAGGTATCTATTAATTTTAAGTGCATAAAGCACAAGCAGATTTATCTTTTCGTTTTCGAAGTAAGTGCCATATTAGTAAGAATTCTGAAGTAAAAAGTAAACCAAATATTTAATTGACATAATACTGGATGTGCAAACTCTCTCATTCCTCAGTTATGAATTGCGCTGGCGTTTTCATGCGCGCACCTCATAGCCTTGGAGTTACGCATTTGTTAACAACCATACTGACTTTTATATGGCTGAGCGCACATATAAAGACGAAGCTACAAGGAGATCTCTTAAGTTAGTGAATGTTGCTGGATGTTCTGTGTCGCAGTCTGCAAGAACATTTGAGGTGCCTATGGGTTCGGTTATCCAGGGAAGAAATTGTTCGACATCGAGCTGGTTCGGATCGAAAACGTTTTTCCACTCCTCAGCAGGATACTGCACTTCTAGAAGAGCCAGACAGCAATCCCTTCGAGCATGTGTCTACAATTATAAGTAATTGTAATTTCCCTCGGTCGAACCGCACAGCCTTGAGTGGTTTGACTAGAGCAGGCCCATTGCTCGATCGGCAGCTAAGAAGCAGCGTCTTACAGACGACCACAGATTATGTCGCCTCGCATTTGCAGAAGAAATTGTCAACCACAACTGGAATAGGGTTACATTCATAGATGAGGTGACATTTTCACCTACAAATGGGTGGGGGAAGCAATTGTCTACCGCCCCAGAGGAAAACGTTACGACGCAAAATACGTGGCACAAATGGATGGCCAAGGTCGTGCATCTGTGTCGTGTTAGGTTTTGCGGCGATCACCTCCTTCGTCCTTTGCTGTAGGCTTACCTTGATGCTTCTCCCGTTGGTTCCAGAAGTTCGCAGTGTGTTGGTTCTCTTCAATTTTATCCTCGGCTAGCTGCAGTAGTTTTCTTTAAACTATATAGGAGCATGGACTTATCCTCGGTAAAGGAATCGTAGATCTCGGGTGGTGATATAGGAAGACATAGACGTGCTTTGTTCATGAAAAGATGACACTGCCGTTTCTCTTTATTTAATTAACACTCGTAGTATACAACACTGGTATTGTCGCCGTAAAATACTTTCCACCGCTGTTAAACTACGGCGCGGATATGACACGAAGTTTAAATATGCTTATTATCTCTTTACGGGTAGCGGATCTTAGGTGTGTTTCTAAAACTATCTTGATTCCCTGTTTTGGCGCGATATCTCACACATCCTGCAGCATCTCTCCCTGACCATACATGACAAAAACTGTCGAACAAACTGCAATGCTAAACGGACATGACAAAACTCTCTTGCTTAAACTGCCTTGACAAAACTGACGACAAAAACTGTCCCGAATTTGCTCCAAACAGAGCCATTTATAGACGCAGGCTTCTGGGGCTGCTTCCTTTCCAATTGGTCCATTTTTAGCGCCACCCGACGCGTCCAACTATTTCGAATAAACTTCCAGGGATCTCATTGGTCCAAGTTTAATATAAATCGCGGCTTTTCCTACATTTACCGTTAGGTTATCTGTCTCGCTCACTTGGTCACGGCGAATTATCAAATAAAGGGACAAAGGCGTTACACCCTCGTTGTAGGAATAATGGCACTGCGACCGAAGAGAGGTCATAAACCTAGCTTTTCTGCCTTCGAAGGCACTATTCCTGTAGCTAAAACATTTCGTCGTGGACAGTATTTTAACACAGCGCTTAAATTATTTGCATTAAAACATATATAACTCTCCTAATATCAGAAACCTAGATACGTACATAACGTTAAATCACCCTTCTTAAAATATACAAGCAGTATGCGAAAAAGATATTTACATAGTATGATTTAACATCAATAAAAGTTAATTAATAAATTATCTATAATTACAGTTCTCGGGCTCGGTCTAGAGTTGCCGTTACAGTTTGGATGTCAGGAGATGATCTAGGTGTGTTGTGGCAGCTTGATGGCACATTAAAATACAGCCAGCAGTATAAAGACATCATCGAAAACATCGTGATGTCCTTCTGTAATGACTAGATATCCCGATGAAATATTTAAATTCCAACAGAATAACCACCCTGTCTACACTTGTCAACAGGTTTCAAACCGGTTTTCCCAAAGGCAAGATATCATAGTGATTGACTGTCCCCCTCCTCACCAGATTTGAATCCTATTGAAAATGTGTGGGTAGAGGTGAAAAAAGTTTTGGAGTTAAATTGGCCTGGAAGACAAAAGATGTTTTGTGGGATGAAATACAGGATACTTCGGAGGAAGTCTCCTCTCTTGAAAATTTAACTAGGCAGTTCATAATCCACGTCCTATAGAATAAGGGCAGTAATAGAAGCAGAGGTTTTACACATCCGATATTAAGTGAATTTGTATTTTTATTTGCTTTATCATGTAAGACTGTAATGTTTACTAATTTTTTATTTACTTTAAAAACGAAAATGAGAGTTATTCAGTTTTATGTGCGAGCATAAATGCCTTGAAATCAAACAAGCCTTAGCAATTGGAAATTATAGTATGCGTAATAAACATTTCGTTTTTCTGGAAAGAAATAGTTATGCTCGGGATACGAACCTCGGTAGGCCTCATTACTAGGTAGCAGCTTATAACCGCTCGGCTGTCAGCGCATATTCGGTAGCTGGGACTCAATATAAAAGGTGACAATAGAACGAATCAAAGGCAAGCTTCCCGAGACACCATTGTGAACCGGTCGCTTAAGCGATTTGGACTTGAGACAAATATGCGCTTCAAGAGTTCTCTTTTTTTTGCTTCGGGTGTACATCCATAAACGTGGATGTCTCTTGCACGTTTAAAATTGGAGGGAAGGAGAAGTTGGCTGACTAGAGACCAGAAAAGTGCACAACGTGTGTCTGTTTGGCAATAGTTTATGTGGGGAGGGGTTTCTAATTCCAAATTTTAGAGAAAAAAAGTCCCCATTCGCGACGTTTTTTGCCTGTATTCGCTGAAAATGCTTCCAGTTTATGCAATTTAGCCATTAAAAATTAAATTAACTACGAAGCAGAATAAGTTTTGCCATGTTCTTGTGCCGCTGTGATTTTTTTATACGCAGGGAATGGCAACAATGCATAAAGGTGGTAAAAATGCAACAACCGACGAAAGCATCATTAACATTCGGCTCCTTTCAGTTATAGCTAGATTCACCATTGACAACATTAGTTTACATACGTTGGTTTTGTAGAGCACGTTGAAATAAACAGAATTTCTCCAGTTTGCATTTTACCTCCATTTAAACATATTTTGCCGAAACCCTCAAAGTTGTAGAAGAGTACTTTTTAGTTTCTGCAAAAATATGCCTTAAAGGGTTATAAATTAACACTGGCTAGAAAACACTTTCACTTTTGGGTAACACCAGTAGCACATTAGTTATTTAGAATACAAGTTATAAAACTAAAGCTTTGATAACGAGAGCGATCAATTTAAAACATGTCCGAGGGTAGCGTTTTAAGGTACACGAATTACTGAAGGTTATTTTGAAACGTATTCTATCAATGTTTTTTTATATAAAAATGTAATCTCGTCAAATAATTTGTCTCCTAGAAACAAATGGTCAGAATTCAGCTGAGTTTATTTACAGGTACATGTTTTCAGCGAACAAAATGTAATCATTGCATTCTTATAATACGCAGAACAGTCGACTTCACTAAAGCCTTCGACGGTGTAAATCGGAACATCCTGATAAGAACGCTCTCCGCAATTCTAGGACAACGAAGCGCACTCCTGCTACTAATTAAGAATGTACTGGCGTGTTCAACCTTCTATTAGTCACCAACAGAGTAGGTAAGCCAATATGGGATCATAGTCCAAACAAACGGTATTCTCCAAGGATCCCCCCTCAGCCTCATACTATTCAATATTGATCCATGATATTACTCAAAGAAGTTGCGTCGGAGCAAATCACTGTGCTTCTCTAGCGGACACGATTCTTCTCTCGGACGGACCGGCCCTGCAGGAGGGACTAAGCAAGCTTTACAAGTGGTCGCAAAGAAACGAATTAGACTTAAACACCAACAAAACAAATTACATTCAGGAGTGGAGGCAACATCGCCAAGATGGACTTCCACTGTGGAAATGATAAATTAGAGTTGGTAAATTCTTAAAAGTACCTGGGATTAACTCTCCAAGTCACGGAGAAAACTTTTACAAAGCATATAGAAGAAAGATGCACAACAGCCATAAAAGCCATTTTTCACATTAGGAACAACGAAAAATTATCCCTTGAGGCTATTCCACATCAAGAGTGCCCCAATAGCATGCCATGCAGTAACCAAAATTTGGACCACGCGCAAATCGAAGTAAATCGGAGGCAGTGAAAACAACCTACCTACTCAGAGCCCTTCGTCCCGAACGACAGTGACTGGTCTCGTCTGTCTCTTGGCCGCCACAGACTCCATCAAGAGGTAGCAATAAAGAACAATATCTTGCATACGCCAGCATACGAAGCCCACATTAGAGGAAAGGAAGAAACGTTGCTGGCAGTAGCTCAAAGCTTTCATCATCCGCCAGCCATGAATTCAGAAGAATGGAAAGAACCGAATTTCCATCTCCGACACGTGTATATAATAACGCAGCACAGGACTTTCACTTCAGAATCTGCGGCCAAAGAGTATTTCGCCCGGCGTCATTTCAATGTTCCTGCATCCTATGTGGACAACAATGTGAACACTATCATCTATTGGACTGCAAAGCAAGCACAAACTCGTTAACATTTTATGCAGATGACAAAAAACTTTGTATAATTATAATTTTCTTGTACACAGTGTATTTAGTAAATCTTATTATAACACGCAGAGCACGCATAAAATGAAAACTCACCTTTGAAAACGTAACATACGCTATGAAGACAAGCGATATAATCATTAGCTTTTGAGCTTGGACACGATCAAATAATCGTGCATTTCAATGGGATTCGTACACGAATTTTCCGATTCTCTACTAATGACTGCAAGAAAATAACGCCTAAAACTACATTCTGTCATACTACGCGTATACTTTACACTAATTTATGTGTTGTTGATTGTTGAATTTAACTGTTGAATTTAAAATACACTCATGTTACCTTCTAAATAACGTTAGTATTAAAAAAGACTGTAAAATAGAATGCCAAACCTTATAATTAAGTTTAGAACTCCCTACGAAGGTGCGCATAGGAAAAAATAAGATAATAAGTTGCTTATATTGGTTTAACTGTTTCTTTACGCTGAGATCATCGAATGTCTAAAGAAATAATTTCTTCCCTAGCTCATACATTTAACAAGGAAAGCAGTAAATAAATCAGAAATACTCTACCCATTAAATCAAAATTTTAAAAGTATTGATGGGACGTGTTCTCCTGCGAGTGTACATACTGTGAACAGCATTTTTATGTTTCTTACAAGTAAATGGTGTGCTTCCGCCCTGTTCCAGTACCACGTAAACGTCATCATGATATTGTTTCGTTAGATAAATTCTCGCCTGAAAGCAAATTGCGGAAAGACATCAATTAACGTCATTGTGTTTGGTTCTTGGTAGAGAGTGTGTTTGCAGGGAACAAAAAACAACTCGACTAAAGGTTGAGAATATTCTGTTCGTAGGATAGAGGCGCTCGATTTTGGCATGTTCTGGAACTAAGTTACAGTGTAAATTAATACATTGCTAGGGTATACGTGTATGCCAAATGAGGAACGTCTTTTGAAGGCGCTAGCACGGTAGGCGCTCCAAGATAACACAAAGGCACGTGGCGACGGCTTTGTTTCCCTCCCAAATGAGGATGTAGGAAGAACACCTGACAGCCTTGCACATGGTAAATAGATGAGAGAAAATGCGAGAAAAACACGTCTTGTCTG